>CATIUR010000004.1:99552836-100955088 GCA_949592205.1 Helichrysum umbraculigerum | reverse complement strand
GTTCACAGCCCCCTTTTCACTGTTTTAAATGCTTTTAAAACCTTGGGTGAAAAACATAACAACTGTTTTGCTATAACATACAATTGCTAGAACTTGCAATAACTGTTTGAAATTGTTTTGGTGATTATGTGTTTCTTAATTGCTTTGAGTACTTATGTGCCATTAATTAGATGAATGATTTCATACTATGCTTGCGAACTATTTGTGTATACTTATATGCTGTTGTATAAATAACTCATAGGATTTATTTTCCTATAAACTTTACCTTAGGATACTTGCTTTCCTATAGGTGCTTTTGATTAGGACACTTACCTTTATATAGACTGTTATGAGCCGCTGAATTTGACTAACAGGTCAACAACTCTTAAATGAACATGGTTTAACAAACCACTCGCTAAGCATAAAACCTGTGAATTCACTCAACCATGTGTTGACCTTTTACTATGTTTTTCAGGTGATTCACAGCACAAGTAAGAATGCATACTTACGGAGTTAGGCAACCCATGACGAATTAGGATGCCACATTTTGGGACAATTCAAGATTTATTTTGTACAACTAATACTATTTATACGACTTGACGAGTCGTAGTACTTTTGTAAACAAATCATTTACTTAAATGGCATCTTAATTTAGATTGTTCAGCAATAATCATACCGCTAATCGCGCGTTGACCGCGCTGACCGAATTTGGGGGTGTCACAGTATCATCCTTGCTTGAGATCCTCACTCAATTAATAAGGTGAGCATATAGAGAATCGATTAAGTGATGATTATGTGAATTCGGATTGCTTACGAGCAAGAGACTTTACATAATCATGTTGTTGTTATCGTTCTTGTATATAATTGCAATTGGTATCGTTGTATAGAATTAATGTAAAGTATATGATTAAGCATTAGTGTAGAGTATAATGGTTACGAAATAATGATTATTACGAAACAAGTGCTAAGCACAATTGTATCTCATGGGCCGCGGATCCAATTGGTATCAATCTCTACCTATGCTCACTTGTTGTGTGGATTATTATTATTATGTGTATAAGTGTAATTATGAATTGTAGTACTTATGATATTGATTGTTGAATATTGCTTAATTGGTAATCTATATATTAACTAAGCAATTATGCTTATTCCGTATTATATTAATGTATTGTAGGTGGTAGTTCACATAGAGAAGGCAAGGACGTTAAAAAGGAATAGCGTGGATTAGCTTGCATGGTGTAAGTTGCAAGCCTTCTCTTTGAACATCGTTTTGTATTAACTTGTGTAATACGCCCCAAACTTGATTTGAAATATATGAAGTAAGTGTCGAATGTATGCTTTGATGGTTTTTGACTTTGAAAGTCAACAACGTATGTAAAATATGTATTATAAAACTTTAAGGTATGAAGTTATTTTGGTTATAAATGTGTATCATGAAATAGTTTAAGTGGTAACAATGGTGAAATTGTGATTCAAGTAAATTCTGGGATTTGTATATATTTTAATAGTATTGTTAGTTATTAGGGAGTTGAAGTGGATTAATAAATGGGTCAAAATAGTCCTAAGGAATTAAACGAGTCATGAGTGTCCAGACGGGTCACTTAATTGCCCAAAAAGTTAGTATCACGTGGGTTGAGGCTATAGGACGTTTATCACTTCCTATAAGTTTGTTTTATGATATTAAAGTAGTGTACAAAAGGTCAAGACTCAGTTGTGAGTCAATTGAAATTTGGTTGTTTCATCAAAAGTGATCAAAATGGTCTAAATTGAGTGAGACGTCCAAAACCCGCGTATTTGTGAAATTTGAAAAAGTATAAAAATAGAAATCTTCATCTTGATAATATAGAAGTGCCTACAAAATTTCATGACCAAACTCTTTACCGTTTGAAACTTATGTGCGATTGAAAATCGTTTTTGGGTAACAAAGTGAAACAAGTCAGGACCTGCTGCTGAGCAGCATTGCCCGGCGGATACACAAGTATCCGGCGGATACTTTTTGTCAAAAACAAAGGATCCAGCGGATCCCCAAGTGGATCCGGTGGGTACTCTTGCTTCCGTTCTACACTTTTAATCTGGCATCGAAAATAATACTTTTGGGATAGTGCGAAATATTGTACCCGGTGGATCCTTACTGGATCCGGCGGATAATGGTAGTATCCGGCGGATACAGGGAGTATCTGGCAGATATTTTGCTCAGATATGTATATTTGTTCTAAGTTATATATAGAGAAATTTACCTCAATGAACCATTCAAAGAACCATATACACTAAATGAACCATGTCAGAAAAGTTTTTCCAATCTAAACCACGGTATCGCCGAATGCATATTTCCTTCCGGCGATCGGCGATTTTTCGTGAAACGGCACCCGGTCTCGACACCTGGCAGCATCTTTTCGCCGGATGTGAATACTATCGCCGGGCCCCTAAAGTTCGCCCACCTGACACGTGTAATTCAAAAATCGCCGAAATGTGAAAATCAGTCGGTGATCGGCGATATTTTTGAAAAATCGATTTTCGAGCCAAGCTCCTCCTTTCCCCCGATTTCCAACAGAGACCATGTTCTTATTCTTTCATATTTGTGCGAGATCTTTGTCCAACCGGCGATATTTTTGGGTCGTACTGTTGCTCCTGCGACGGCGAAAAAGGAATGATAGAATACGGCGACGAAATTTCCGACGACATGACAAAAGGTTGACCAGTCGAAATCGTGTTTGTTCAGGTAAAATTTCAGGAAATTTCAGTCGCTTTTTAGCTATGAGCATCTCCATTTTTGGCCTTGTTGCTGTGCTTGTTACAATTGTGTACATCCATATCTTGCGTGAAATTCTTAACTTCAAGGTTAGCTATAAAGTCTGATTTATTTAGGATTATGCGATCTGTTGTTTTCAGGTCGGTTGTTAGGTTGTGTTGTCGGTCTCAAGGTGTTCTACACAAAAGGAGATGAATAACAAGGTATTTATCATGGTGCCTTTCTTTAATTTTCACGTTACTGATGGTAGCGTTGCAGCTATTTGGCTATAAATTTAAGTGTAATATTATGGCCCTTTTGAGTAGATGATGTTAAGAGTGAGTTTTTTCTTGTTGATATTTGTTTGTAGTTAGTATGTTGTATATTTAGTTGCGGTATTTGCGTGTAATTAGGATTGTAAGCCCCGGTTGTGTAGCACCTTATTAAAAGGATCTCCAGTCATATACAACTACAACGTGCTAGGTAACTTACTACTAGATTTTGTATTACATACTACTAGATGTATAACATACAACTATAGCCGGTTGTATAACGTACTACTAGATGTTCTACACAAAAGGAGATGAATAACAATGTATTTATCTTAGTGCCTTTCTTTAATTTTCGTGTTACTGATGTATGGAGTCTTGGAAATCTTCAATAATGGTAGCGTGGCAGTTATTTGGTTATAAATTTAAGTGTAATATTATGGCCCTTTTTAGTAGTTGATGTTAAGAGTGAGTTTTTTGTTGTTGATATTTGTTAGTAGCTAGTATGTTGTATACGTAGTTGCGGTATTTGCGTGTAATTAGGATTGTAAGCCGGTTGTGTAGCACCTTTTTAAAAGGATCTCCAGTCACATACAACTACAACGTGCTATTATAGTTATTAGTATTATGTGTCTGTTGTTTTCCACTTCTAATAGAGTCAGTGGCGTATTTAGGATTATGGCACCGTGCATACCCTTACTTGTGAGTTAGTCCGCCATTTAATAGAGTATACTAGTATTTCTCTGTTATAGTTATTGCTGCATGTAGAAAAAGATATGCTGTGAAAATGTTGCAGTTTTCATGGTCCCCATTGTCTTCTTTATATATATTTAGAATTTTTTACCGAACTAATACGTTTTCTAAACAAATTTTCGCTTCTAGTAGCATGTTGGGAAACTTTTCAAAACTAGTAGAATCAGAATCGTGTTTCCCAAACCCGACTCTACATTTGATTAATTTAGAAGACGGGTTTGCTAAACCTGTATTTTTAAGATTTATTATTTTAAACCTTTAATATAAGTTACAACAATGTCAAGTAATTTTAAAACTTAAATAGTTTACGTATAACTCAAATGAATAGTACGATAACTTTAGAAGTCTATATTTGACTAATTGTCATACAAAACTCTTTAAAACAGAATAATATTGTATGTGGTTCATAGTTTGTGTATATTTAAGGGCCAAGTTTTTATTTACTTTTTTCTTATCAAAGTGATTTTTATAGGTAATGTGTTTTGTTTAAACTATTAAAACATAGCCATATATTGTGAAAGACATTGAGAAGAAATTGTAATTTCATAATTGTCAAATGTATTTGACAAAAATTGTTTTGGTTTATACAATATTTTATATATATATATATATATATATATATATATATATATATATATATATATATATATATATATATATATATATATATATATATATATTGAAATCATAATTTTTGAGGTTTCAGATGTGTTATGTAAACAAAACAAAAAAAGAAAGTGTCAACAGTTAATAAAATGTATATTGTGTAGTAGATGGTGAGATCAACTTTGAAATGTAAAAAAAATCATTCCTTTATATGTAGATGTTGATAGGATTAGAATAATTGGATGATGCATATACGCTATGAAAGTATGAAATATTCGAAACAAGATAGTTGTGATTGTGTATTGAAGACAGGATAGATATTGGTGAAGGACACGGTTTTGTTATAGGATTTCGGATATGAATTAAAAGCAATGGTAAAAGAGAGTTGGGTTTGCCAAAGTTGGTTCTCTCTCATGAAAAAGTAAAGTCGGGTTTGGCAAACCCGACTCTACTTTCTCTCTCAGAAAAGTGTAGTGTACTGTGTCATGCGGTGTGTCAATATGGTGTGTGTCAGATGGTAGTCAAAGACGAGTTTAGCAAACCCGTCTTCTAAATTAACCAAATGTAGAGTCGGGTTTGGGAAACACGATTCTACTAGTTTTGAAAACTTTCCCCAAACGCTACTAGAATCGAAAATTTGTTTACAAAACGTATTAGTTCGGTAAAAAATTCATATATTTAAGTAATAACCATAAGCAATAAGCTGTTGTAGCTGGGTGTGCTGAGTGTAACATCAGCATTAGATAATGGAGTGTTAGATCATAGTGTAGGTTGAGTTCTAATTAACTACTCTTGATGTAAGCACGGTCTGATAAGTAATGAAATGTAGGGTTGCACTTATGGCCCCTTCAAGACTGAAAATTATAAATCATATAAATAACCCAACATAAAACTGACGTCTGTAACTAAGGTTGTGATGCCAATGGCAGAACACAGCCAAACCTTTATGCAGTAAATGACCAAGTCTATGGCAAGTTGCTCTTATAGTTATTTTATAAGTGTTTTGGGCTCCCATATTGGCTATGTACTCTTACTAATTTTTTATTTAAGTTAATTAAATATTAAATAATAATTAAAGCTGTGGTGGTTTTTTTATGCAGGGTAAGTACTTTTATGCGGATGTGTGTGTGAAGACCAGATTTGAGATTCTCGGAGATATAGAGAAGAAGGTGAAGCAAATCAATGGATGTTCTAAACTATTTAGTAATAGTTGCTTCGGTAAAATATGGCTTTATACGGAGGATTGTAGTTTACAACCCGAGTTGTTGCATTTTATGCTTTTAAACCTTGTTGTGGTTAATAAAGGCAAAGCGGAGTTGGTTTTTAAAGTCGGTGGTAAAACATTACATTTTGGGCCAGAGGAATTTTGTTTGATCTCTGGGATGAAGTTTGGTGTCCTTCCGCAAATACTTGGAACAGGAGGGGGTTCGTTTAGAGATAGAGTATTCGGGAATGGCAGGGTTGTGACAAAACATGTGTGTGTGCGTGATCTCCATGACACTTTTACCAACCTACTTGATCGATATACACCAATGGATGTTGTGCGAATTTGTCTCTTAGAACTTGTGCAAGTAGGATTTGTCGACGGGGATAACGATGCTGTTGTTGACGAAGTCTTACTACGGTTGGTTGAAGATTTAGATGAGTGGAATAAGTTTCCGTGGGGTTCCTACGTTTGGCGGCGCACGTACGAGTCACTTAGTGTTGATATGAAAACCAGATTATTGTATGATCCAAATGGTGAAAGGCCTCCAAAGTATTCACTTAGAGGGTTCATGTTCGCGTTCAAGGTAGTAAATCTTTGCACTATTATTTAATTCATCATTAAAAGTTCCTGTATAAGCTTGTCTAATAATTTTGTATTATTTTTTCTAATAGATCTGGATTTTAGAAGTACTACCGTGTTGCAGAATGTTTCATGATAAAGATAAAACTTGGAGAGTACCAAGAGGTGTCGGTTGGACCCAAAAAAAACCTTATGATTGGTCGATTTGTGTGAAATTCGATAAGAAGTCTACAGAGGTATATGTAGACAAAAGTTTGATCAAACTCTACTATTTGTTCGTTATTTGAATGTTTATTGGTTTTATTTCAATCCGAAATGTTCTATTTACAAAAAGGAGCATTGTCCATATTTTAGGCGAAATATAGACCGAGAGATATTAAGGTGACACACTTTGAGACCGAAAGGCCCTGGTATCAGGAAACGTTACGGTTCCTTGAGGTGGATTCATTATTGGCCAAGTTTGAAAGGCGGTTCAATATTGTGGAATCAATGCAAGCAGGGAACCGTTTGGGTTACGTGGAATGTAGGCGACAGAGGCGTTTTGGTAATATCGGGGACTTACTTGAGGTATTTTATCTATCTTAACTACAGATGCATTTACAGGTAATGTGTTTTTGGATTGTTTTGAAATTGTTAGATGTAATAGGTCATGTGGAAGAAAGCATATCCGGATTATAACATGTATGCTTTGGAGGTTACCGAAGAAGAGCTTGCGGATATTTATTTTGATAATGAGCATATTGCTAGTAAAGAACAGGCAGTTTCTAGGATGCAACAACCATCTGCTAGTAAGGACCAAGCGTGTACTAGAAAAGCAGAAACTTTGGTTGGTAAAGAACAACCATTTAGCCTAATGGAAGAGAAGATGAAAAAACCGATCCACGAGTGGACAGATGAAGATTTACTTATGTATCTTCAAAGTTCTGATGACGATGAAGTGAGTATATCTTTACTCATTTATACTGCCCTTTTACCTAGTTTACTTTTAACGTCATATATTGTTTAATCATAGCCAATGATAGATGAGGATGGTGGTGCTACTAACCACAAAGTAATATTACCATCTACGAAGGCCAATTGTGAGACTGTTTTTGAAACCACCGCACTTGAGTTCTATCAACGCCGGGTCGACCATGGAAATCCCGTCGACCATTTTTCATTTGTCACACGTTACCCCCACGGGCTGACTTTTGAGTTTTGGGGTAGGCTTCTTAACTTATCTCGGGATGGTTGGCTAGAAACCGAGGTATGAAATCAGTTTTGTGTTGCAGAGGTTTGTGAACATTTATTTGCTTCTGTATTTTTTCCCTGTTATTATGCGGTATTGTTCATTACAATTTAGTAGTTTGGTGCACATCTTTATATATGTAGTCTGTAGTCACTTAAATGTTTATGTGTTGTAGCACATCAACATTTGGTCCAATATCGTCGCTTCATCACCCTACAAGGATGAACGGTGTGGAATCCTTCCCGTTGATTTCCATTACATATTGCATGATTGTGAGAGAATATATGCTTTGGCAAATGGAAGTGAGGGACCTTGCCCTCCTTAGTGGACTCTTGATAGGGTAACTAATAATGCAGTAACCTATAATGTATAATACATTGCAATGGTCCATTTAAATTAACTTTAACTGATTTGCAGGTCCTATTCCCATTGAATCAATCTAGTCTGCATTGGATGCTTGCCGAGTTAGACCTTCATTCTTGGAATGTGAAGATTTATGACAGCAAGTTTTCATTTAACCCTTTGGAAACAACTTCGAGGATGACGTTCCTGCACAGCATTCACGATAAATTGCAACAACTAATTCCACTATTTTTGGACAAGCTAAATTACTGGAGTAACGCAAGTGTGGAACGAGTGGATAAGTTACAAGTGAACCTGCAGTATGTTGGGGTCGAGTCCCCTCAACAAACCGATGGTTCTAGTTGTGGGATTTATGTGTGTCATTTTATTGAAAAACTAGCACATCGTCATCCAATTCATATACAATGCACTGCAAAAGTCTTTGAAGTTAGCTATAGGGAGTATCTCGCTAAGACAATTTATGCGACTCGATGTGGGTAAATAGTTGTTGAAAATTGGCTTTATAAGCATATATAGTACAAATTTTTGTACGGAATTTATAAATGGTATTACAAGGATGTGAAGATATATAAGTAATGATTGCAATAACTCCAACGTAACAACAAATACATATTATTGTAAACAAACACATACAAGTAATCCTTGATTTTGTTCCAGGTACACAACAATACACAACCTAACAGGAAAGGTAGGACCTAAGACTTGATATTAAAAATGCGTAAAGACTAACTAGCTAATCAAACAACCTCATAATCTTTTAACAAACACATACAAGTAACCCTTGATGTTGTACCCAACATGAAAAGTAGGACCTACTACTTGATATTGTAATTGCGTAACGAGAAACTACCTAACCAAACAACCTTCTAGTAGGCCTTGAAGGGCCATTCTCATTTCCTCCGTTATTCATGTCGCTGGTTGAATCGACATAAATTGGAGTGACTTTGGTACGTGAGATGTACACTTCAATCTGTCCGGTCAGTCCTTCCATGTTCAGCAACATTTTAAATACATCATCATCTTCATGTTGTAATGCATGGAGTCCGGAATCCAAGTCTTCATTACGCTTTTTAAAATAGTAGAATCTAGCTGAAGTGTCATCATAACCTAACTCAGAATGGATCTTATCCATTTGATCAATACAAAAACTTGCTAAATGTAAACTATCAACGTAAGTGACCACACCATCTTCATAAGTCCTATTAGGGGGATTGGAAAACCTTCCATAGTGGTGAAGTTTGATGGAGAACAAATTCGGATCAGCACCTGTATAAAATAATATTAGTAACCCGGAAAAATAAATATATGGTTTATCATCGTCATTAAAAATCTCTTAAAAATAAGCTTACTTACGATATATGTTATGAATTAATCTAGGCTCATTAACCGATCTAAATTTGTGACCGTAATTGATGTTTTCCATTTTGTGAACAAATGTGGGGACCAAGTTTGTAAACTTTTCAAGTTTATATAGTAACTTAGTCTTGTTAAGTTGTACCTTTTACGATGTACGGATGTTTCGCTCTAAGGCCTGAGTTGGTAACTCATTTGTACAAAAATTTCGCTTTCATCCTGAGTTGTGTTGTCAATTGTACGCAAATATCGATTTAAAGCTTGAGTTGTCTTGTCAGTTGCCCTAAAATCTCGCTTTAAAGCATGACTTGTCATGTCATTTGTACGCAGATTTCGCTAAAAACCTGAGTTGTATCATCATCAGTACGAACATTTCGCTGTTAAAGGTGACTTGTCTTGTGATTTGCTCTAAAATTTCACCATAAAGCATGAATCGTCTTGTCATTAGTACGGACATCTCGCTTTAAAGGTATCTTGGCTTGTGATATGAAAATTTGTCTTTAAAGGTGACTGGTGTTGTCAGATGTACGGAAATTTGGCTTTGAATCTGAGTTGTCTTCTCATTTGTACAAAAACAAATCTAACTTAGGTCATGTAAGTTCTAAGTATATGTCACTTAAACGTTGAGTATAAATACACAACACTAATGCTCGTTCATTGATCACTCTATTTGACATTATCTCAAAATAAAAACATTCATAATATCCTTTGTTCGTATGACTATGGAACCGACGATCGTTACAATTGATGTCTTTTACGGTGGCGTACTGACATTCGACTATAAGTCATACGATGATAGTATGAAAAAAACATTCGATATTGATGTCAATGAGTATGATTTTAAAAAGTTGTGGGGGTTTTTAAAAGAAACAATTCTCAATACTACTTTTGATGAAGTACTGTACTGTGAACAAGACAAACTTGGAATTGATGGTGCTCGTTTTCTGTTGTGGGATGAAACTTGGGTAGAGGTAAAAAAGGAGGCACAAAATTCTGGTAAAAGACTTGAGCTATACCTTATAGAGATGAATGAAGAAGTTGATGTTGATCAGAGTGACTATGCTAGTGACGACAGCAACACTCGTTACTTAAGACATTTTTCTAATGGCACTAACTCTCCCTAATGCAAATGACGACTATCTTTCATTTGCTGTCATGTAGTTTTTTAATTATTGTTTAGTGTGTCTTTAATTGGTTGGTTGATGCATGTCTGAATTAGCGTCTTAACTATGTAATGTAGTGTTTAATTATGTCAAGTATGGTCTAATTATGTAATGTATGCTTTTTAATGACGTATGGATTAGTGTATTTTTAATTATAGTTTATTGTCTTTTTAAATTTGTATTATAGATTATAGCAAGTACGAAAAGGATGCAATAAATATCACGTGTGTTCTCTGTCATATGTACGAAAAAATAACCTTAAAGCACGACTTGTCTTGTCAGTTGTACGAAAAACTCGCTTTAAAGCATGCGGTGTCTTGTAAGGTGTACGAAAATCTCGCTTAAAGTTGACTTGTCCTTTCTAGTTTTCGAAAATATCGCCTTAAATCTGATTGGTAACCTCAATCGTACGTACTTATTGTAGGAAAGTAGACATGTATTGATATCATATAAATGACTATAAATACTAGACTAATCTCCTAATTTCATCATCCAGTTATTTTATTTTCCCATCAAACTGTAATACAATGCAACTTGAAGAAACATACATACAAATATCCCACAGTCACCAAATGAACCGGCCTGCTGTGGCGTGAGACATTTTTGATGCGTCTTAAATGTGATGGTGTATGCTTCTTTGTTCAAACCTTTCGCTTGAAATACACCACTTTCTTCTAGAAAATGTGGAATCTTTTTCCTAAGGTTGTCCTCCAAGTGTCGGTAGAAATCACCTTTCAGTATTTCTCCGTCACTACCGATTTTGACCATGCTATCGTAATACGTAAAAACACCCGTCTCAATCTGAAACTCTAAGAGGCAGTAATGACTTCCAGTCTCGTTTACCGTAATAAATACCTGTGAAGATATGTGTACCATGTATTTTTTTCATTTATCGGACATTCAATATATACAAACGTTCAACATAATCAGAGGTAGCAAAAAGAGACCCATTGGTTAAATGTGGGTCTACTTGGTTAATTTTTAAAATGGAGGTGCTGTTTGGGTCTCATTTCTCCTATCAGTCTGTTTATGGACTCATCATCTGATGTACATCGTATGCTATATGCGGATGGGTGTCTTGTGTTGATTACTCATCTTCTATGTTTACCGAACTCCAATTAACATGTCACGTGATTTAAAAAATGTTGTTATAAAATGCACAAAACCACGACCCAAACCCTTTAGACCCGGACCCATTAGACCTGTTTTCCCAAGACACCCAACCGGACTCGTGTAGACCAAAACCAAATTAAGACCAGAGACCCAACGAAACCGACCCGAAAATATTTCCACGCCTAAACATATTTGTATTTTTACAATTTAATCTATACACTTACACGCCTCACGTCTGTCCATTTACCCGGGAAGACTACACCTTCGGAATAGTAGGTCGAAACATGATGGTCCTCCCGCCTTATAAGGTCCGCAAAAAAGGGATCAACAACGCTCCAGTCAGCATCTGCCGGTCTAAGTGTGTTCAGGTAGTTGATCCACAATCGAAGATGCTGTGTATTGTATAATCTTAAAACCAATATTTATACAAAAAAATAGAGGCCGAATGTATTTACAAGTTTCCAGCCAGAAAGTACTTACAGTATCGTCAAGCCAGCCATATTCTGTCATCTCCTCCCCTACTCTTTCCTCCACCGGTTCTGGTCGACAAAGTAATCTATACCAAAACTTTTTAGTCAGGTTCAATTTGGTACGAACTGAGCAGCTGAATGATTTTGACTTGTCCGACTTTAGCCAATCTTCTAAGTCCCGATCGATCATAGGGATATGCCAATTTCCATACCGTCTTATGAAATGCTATAAGAAAGACACATTTATCACAATATTAAGGTCACTTACTTTTTCGTCCATCGTATGGGGAATGATATGATAGAATAAAATTTAAAACAACTAATACACTACAATGGTACCTCCTCCCATACTGGAACTGCCCTATATGGAAGCAACTCTGGCGTGTACGTCCTTTGAGGCGGATCCTTCGACTCATTCCCTATCGCCGGGTCGGTATCCTGAATAAGTATCACCGACTCCTTCAAGACGGCATCATCATTCATATTTTGGGCTTTCGCATCCTATAAGGTCAAAAAAAGATTATACGGTAGTTGCAAAGGATGAAGGAGTTAGGTGATGCTGAGATATCATATATTAAATTTCGGTTTACCATTAATTTAACTATCAAATTTCTGCATAATACATAGATAACATGATATATTTGAAGAGAAATCATGGTGAATTCTACTAACCTCCAAATAATCAGCAAGTGTGATCGTATGCACCGGCGATACTGCACGCTTCGTTCTCTTAACGGGTTTAGCAACCACAGTCGTGTCTGGTAGGGGACCAAACGGTGTTCTCAGGAAACGAGATTTGTTCTTCGGCCTTCTAGTTGGTAGTTTGTTGTATACCTATATTTAGGAACACGTGATACAATTACAACTCAATTCCTCTTCTTGGTCAATATAAAAAGTATTACTACTAGTAATATAGTATCATCAGCATTATGTTGGTAAAACATGCTAACCTCGTCAACTTCGTTGTCATCAACTCCGAGGGGTGTAACATGCGTGGGTGGTGTCTGGACCATGTTTGTGTGCGGGTCTTGCGTATCAAGACCATCGCCAGCCTGCAACTGTCATAACATAAACAAATTAGAAAATAGTCTTTGTCAAGCGGTTATGCTGGGTCCCGATAAGTGCTTGTACGTAGGATCATAAATTCTTAATTATGAGGCTGATCTCAAAATATAACGCTAGGACGCAATGTAGAGGATACCATCTTACAATAACTATATTCGGAATTGTCATATACAATTACATCTCAATTGGACCAACACTTTCAATATAAAAATTAAATGTACTCCTAATATATTATCATCAGCATTATGTTGGTAAAACATGCAAACCTCCTGAGCTTCATTGTCATCAACTCCGAGGGGTGTAACATCCGGGGGTGGTGTCTGGACCATGTTTGTGTGCGGGTCTTGCGTATCAAGACCATCGCCAACCTGCCAGTGTCATAACAAAAACAAATTACAAATCAGACTTTGACAAGCGGTACTATTTGATCCCAATAAGTGCTTGTACGTGGGATCATAGAAACTAATTTATGTTGATCTCAAAATATAATGCTACGACGCAATCTATGGGATATCAGATTACACAAACAGACTTACGTACAACAAGCGTCCTAGCATCAAAGACAAAAACAATTGCAAGTTCATTTCAAAGCACATTACCATTGTATTCTGAAATGAGGCCATCATGCTGTCAAGTTTGTTTCTTTCAAGTTCATCCCCATCTGCCGTAAGTACCTCGGACAAAGAGAGGATGCTACCACACGTCTGTGTGTCATCGTGAACCACCAGGGTCTACAAAAATAAGAGGAAATGTAACTACTAAAACATGCACTAAGGTATTAATATCATTAAGTAAACATTGTAATTTGTGCCTTACACGCGCGTCGTCATCCGCATATAAGAAGGTCAAATCCAAGTTCAAGTCAATGTTACTATTCTCGGTATTGAATTTCAGGTTGCTCGCAGGATCAACATCTCCAACATCAGGATCAACAATGGGTTTTGTTTTTTGCTGACCACGAAAGACCTGTATTCAATTATAAAATGTTTATAAATTTGTATTACCACAAACTTTTAAACCATAACAAGGTAATAAATAATTAAAACCAACCTGCTCCTCTAACCTCAAACAACGCCCCTCTACCAAAAACAAACACTTATTGGACTGCGAAACAGCTGCTTGCAGCTGCATGTATCCCTCCTGTAACTGAATATAGCGTTCCTCTAGCGACATAACCTGTGGCCGCTGTGCCGTTGAAGGCAGTGGTGGCGGAGGCATCGCGGCACTGGCAGCAGCGTCAACAACCTCGCCCCTATTCTGTGGTCGGTGCCCACGACGATGCGGTGGTGGTGGAGGAGGCATATTATCTTGTGCTTCAGCCTTGAAGCAACCCTTGCTAGCTATCCACCAATCCGAACGGGCCTCCTCGGGAAGCAACCGAAGAGTTTCAATAGGTTGTAGCCCCTAAAATAAGATATGTTACTTCAAACATATGCACCATAAAAACAATACACACACACTTCATTTGGAACGAATTTAGAATTTAATTATTCAATTATCCTTATGACTCAAGTAACTACTGATTTTGGGAAGCATAATTAGCTAATGTCAGTCAAACAACTACCCAGTCAATAAACAAGTAAAATAACAAATGATAAAAGCGGTGGAAAAATCAGCTTGTCGTATGTAAATTAACAGAATGATCGTAAAAGATTAACCATATCTAGTAATCAATGAATTAATATAAGGACACTGGGTTTCTAATGATTATCAAATTGTTAAAATGAAAGCAAAACATTTGGAGGTTGCAAATTACAGTAAGCTATCTCGAGTGGCTAAGGCACCCACATAGAAATGCATATATTTATCTGTAACATATTTGATAAAAATGAGTACATTGCAGTAAAATGCAAATGGATCATTTATCAATGAATTGTTACTGGAGATTATATTTCATACGATAACAGTAAAATGCAAATGGATGCAAGTGGGTCTAAATAAGTATTGAACAAGTTAAATTAAATTGAGTAACCTCAGGAAACGGGCCGTCCAACAAATATAGATGACCCTTGTTAAACGTATTATTACTATTCCACCGAATTCCTCTCGGAAAAATGTCAGGACGAGGATTAAACCATTCACCAGTTAAGATTGGTAACGACTCGAAAATCCATACCTACAAGTACAGACCAAAACAAATACAATGTAAGATTATATTAGCATCCAAATTCATGTTAGTAATGTACTTTGCTTAATTATATCACCTGGAATGCCCAAATAAATCCCTTTAGTGTATATGTCGCCGATTTTTTCCCCTTATATCTAAGTCTTCAAAATGTTTACTCCTTCTCGCGGGGACCGCATCCTTAAGTTGATCGTGTGTAAGAAGCCACACATGAGAACCCCATGGGAAACGGTTCCACTCGTTCAAATCCTCAACTAGCTCCAAGAAGTCCCCGTCAATCACTGTTCTAATCTCAGCGCCATTTCCAAGGAAAACATACTCCAACACAATCAAAAGACACAAGCGAACCGCATCTACGTCACTAAGAGTGTAAAATTGAGGCCCATTGTACAGGTCAATAAGGTCGTCCAAGTGTACCTCACTATCTGCTGCTACGTCAGTAAATACTCGATGGCGAAATGGGACACTCTTGGCTTTGTATTCTGACCAGTCTAGGTCTCCAAAACGTAATCCTGTTACAAGGCAAAACTGTTTGCTTCCAAACTTGAGTCGGTAACCCCCGACATCATATGTCAACGAATGTCGCAGTGGGTCATGCCTACCCCCACACTCCAACTGCTTCTCTAGCATTCGATGTATTAAACGACCCAAAAACTTATTGTACCCGATATCTAACCAACTGCCAAAACATGTTCCTCTAAACAACCCTTCTCTGGGCGTACCCTGTAGTTTGTTCTTCATTTCACCAAGCATAGTCATCTTGCTCCTGATAGTCACGGTAGCGTCATATGTCTGCGATAGCAAAAAATACCACACATTCGTAAGACATAATAAATAAGGTAACGAAATTCTTGTGTATAATGTATAACCATTCTGCTATAAGCATTTAAGTCTACTTAAGGAAAAACACAGGCTAGGTAACATACTACTTAGTGAATATATACATATAACCATTCCGCTATTAGCCTGGTTATTTGGTGATAACTCCACCCTGCATTTTTCATAGTCCGCCATACTTGACGCCTTAGAATATATGATCTGTTATTTGGCATGGAAATACATCATGGATTAATGTACCGTAGTTATCTATCAAATACATGACTATGTTTATTTCATTTTATGTAAAAAAATCTATATCTGAACTATACATTATACATAATTGGTATACCAATATGTGCATATACATTCATATTGAGCACTACTTTTCAAGCATGCTTTCTTCTAATTAAAATAGAGACACTTTCAACCTTGACTCGCTTTGACTCTAGTCAACCATATATAGAGAGAATTTAGAAGACAACCAAATAACAGCACCAGTAAGACTACTACGATCATTATGGCATGAATACTTACACGGGGAATAACATGAATGAAGAAATGAATATAAAAGAATCAAATATGCTTGACCATGAAATATAAAGCAAGGAACAAGTAATCCCTCTTAGATTATTAAATACTATGGTCAACCATCAAAACATCAAAAACAGAAACAGGAAACTACTACACCCTAATTACATCATGATCAAAGTGAAAACGAAGATTATGCTTCAAATAACCTAGAAACGCAATATATTTCCTTCTAGATCTCTTGAATATAACTCAGACCAAACATTCCACGATGACATGAAGGATTTAAAAAAAAATTACATAAATAACTATGTAATTATCTTCGCGAGAATGTCAAGAGACAGTGTCTGCCAAATTTGCTTAAGTTCCTAACAATAGTAATATGAAAATTTAAGCAAGGTAGAATGATATATACCCTGGAACGAGAAAAATTCTTCGGCATTTTTTATGAACCGTACCCACCGACAACAAGTCGACACCACTGAACCGGCCACCTGAAAAAGAGAACACAATGTAATGTCACCTTGTCTACTTAAAACATACACACGGATAATAAACAACAAATCGCCAAATCCTAACATCTACAAAAAAAAATAATGCCAGGAAGTAAGCACCTAGGAACCACAAACAACGGATAATAACACAATGTACGAAATTTCCCATTGAATAACGCTAGATTACTGAATTTGTATGTTCTACATTGACCCAATCTACACTATTCAAGATTTAGCACCTGCATCTATATGGCATATGAGTTGAATAGAAGCACATACCTATATAAATGCTACTGAAGCATACTTAGACATTGTATAATCAATTATTTATTGACTTGGTAATCCTAATTTAAGGTTAATATTCTACTCATGTGTTTCGATCTCTTTGAGTGTGTGGTATATTACATACATATCACTGCATTGAACTGTTAAACATACACAAAGTATCTGTTAAGCCTGAAAGTCACCCAAACAAGAGAAGTACTTTATACCTAATCCTATTAAACACTACTAGTATACTTGATTGTTTTTTAAGTACAGTTTCAAGGAATGTGAGGCATAGCAAGAAGATCCGCTGGGATCCCCGGTCAGGTTTGATAGACATTTGAAATTTAGCTGCATGGTGATTAGACAAAACAGCCATTCTAATCTCGGATTCAAGCCAATAACCTAATTATGTTATTGTTTGTGCAGACCTACAGAGGTTGGATATCTTTGAGAAGCTAGATCGAGGATCAAAATGTTACTTTGTGGCCCATGCCTACTCTAGTGTAAAGTAAACTTACTTTGTGGCCCATGTTTCCGATGGTAATCAGTCTGGTTTTTTGCATCAACGAAATGTCCCCTTTTTGAAATCTCCTAGTAATTCTCCTGTTCATAATCGTCTAAAATCCTGTTATCTACAATCTGGTATTAAAAATGTTTGGTCTTCTTCATGATCTGGTGTTTTACAGTGTTATAGTACTTCAGCATTATGTGGCATATGAGCCATGAGATGAGTAAATGTGTTGTGTAACATTTGAATCTATGTCTGTCTAAAAAATGATGTGGGTCACATGGGTTGAATGGGTAAAAGCTTATGTATTCCTGTACTTACACCATCATAAATTGCTTTATTTCATTAGTGTGATTTTTCTAATAATGTTTCCTATACATTAATTTATATAAAGTTCAGACACATGCTAGCGAGTCAAAACCCAAACCGACCCGACCAGTTATGACTCGTCTTTAATAATCTGTTGTTTCAACCCGTTATCTAGTCTGTCCATTTTGCCACCTCTAATATTGTGTTTAATGTCCATTGTTCATGAGTTTCCATGAATTTGTCAATGAATGACAAAGATACATCGCCTTGATAACAATCTTGTATTTGTACATAATATACAATAATATTTCTAACTATGATACGATAATATGCGTATGAATAACTTTATTTTAGAACATTTGGTGAAAAATTATGATCCTCATTAAACCTTTTAGAAATAAAATTATTTTCATTTGAATCTATCTTTAAGGTAATTTTTCTTGTCGAGATCAAAAGTTCTTAAAGGGTGCTTATGAACTTTGGTAGCAGCGTATTATTTATCAATCAAGTACAACCCAAATTAAATTGCCACCTACAGGACTACGTTTAGAACATTTTAGCTATTAGCCTAGACTCAATGATATGAACTTCTATTCGAAGGCATATATCAATATATCAGGCTGCTCAGAACCAGCTTGTGACCACTTGCTGTTAATGGGCTCAACTAGCTTGTAGCTACATCTATAGTGTAATCCTGTAATACATGTTATCTATGTATTTATATATTTTTAACCTCTATTTTTAATTTAATTAGTGCAATCTAGGACCTCAGTCTTATTAATGTTGCATATGAATTTAGCATCATCATAAGCATCAAAACCATAAGCATCATCATCAGTTTGCTAACATGCTAAAAAGTAATTAATCCGACCAAACATACTGAAACAAACAGCATCACCATTAATCAAAACAACAATCTATGCACCATATTGTTAGATTGATAACATTACTGATATCGTGACTAATGAGTCTAATAAAACATATAGTCCATAAATAGTTATCGTATTCACCAATCCTAACTTAAGGGGAATAAGGGAACAAATCTGTTACCTGCTATTGACTGGCCGTCGCCGCTGCCGGAAGTGAGAAACACCGGTCTCAAGCAACGCTGCAAATCCCCTAAATATACTAACGAACCTCCAAATCTTAACCACCGACGCCGGTCACTAAACAAACTAACACCGCTCTCTCAAACCGTGCCTCCGGCGCTGCCCTAACCCCAAACCCAGGAAAAATACGACCAATTCTTAATGTGGTGTCGTGTGGGATGTATCGCCGTACGGAGGTGAGTCGCCGGAAATCGGCGGAAGCCAAATCGTTTTTCAGGGGAGAAACGAGTCGGAAGGACAATCGCCGGAGTGAAATTGAATGGGTAAGACAGATAGACACGGAAGAAGGAGGAGCTTGGCTCGAAAATCGATTTTTCAAAAATATCGCCGATCGCTGACTGATTTTCACATTTCGGCGATTTTTGAATTACACGTGTCAGGTGGGCGAACTTTAGGGGCCCGACGATAGTATTCACATCCGGCGAAAAGATGCTGCCAGGTGTCGAGACCGGGTGCCGTTTCACGAAAAATCGCCGATCGCCGGAAGGAAATATGCATTCGGCGATACCGTGGTTTAGATTGGAAAAACTTTTCTGACATGGTTCATTTAGTGTATATGGTTCTTTGAATGGTTCATTGAGGTAAATTTCTCTTATATATATAAAAAAAGAATCTATTATTATTATATTATGTTTAGAAGGTTTAATAGAATCACTGGGACCATACGAAATATATATGTATAAAAAAAAAATTGGGTGCTTCATGTTACAGCTAGCTAACCCTAAATCCCTAATTTTCTTTCCTCATATTCCAACGTCAATCTATTTAAAATTAACAAAAAAAAAATGGATTGCTCAGCTTCACGTTCATCACGACAAATCACCAAACCATGAGCACCAAAACCCATCGTCAAATTTATCAAATTCAACGTCTTCACCTCACCATTCTTGTCAACACCGGCACCGCCGCAACCTACCGGAAATCAGTCGCTGCCGCCTCCACCGCCTCAGTCATTGGCGCCGCTTGTGACTGACCAAACCTATGAACGTAAACATAGTGAATATGAACGGCGTGAACCGCAAAATTCGCACAATAAGGTTTCTTCTAAAGAACATGCGAAGCCTCCGATACCGGGAAAAATGGTGATGAACACGACAGCGGCGGTTACTGATCCAATTATTCCGGCGATGGTGGTGGTTACGGAACCCGAGGAAAATGACGGTGGTATGTAATCTTTGTATCCCGTTCACCTTTGAGCATCAAACTTGTTTGTGGATTACAGCGAAGGAATCAAACATACATCAATTTTACACTTTGTATCAAAGCTTGTACATTTCTTTTCAACTTATTTACAGCACTTGTACTATGTACATAAAGACTTGTACATATACTTTTAAGTTATCTCTCATTAATCTCAGAAACAAACCCAACACTTCGCCGACTGTTTATTTCGCCAGCCCTTTAATTTTATTTAGGCAAAATCTTTGATGATGATATTGTTGTTGTTTATGATGTTTTTTAATTTAGATTTATAATGAAAGAAATTTTTTTAGGCTTTGATGATGATGAGGATAGGGATGATAACAATGATGATGTTTTGCTACCCTTGATAATGAAAGGGTGATGTAATGATGATGAATGGTGTTCAATATTTGATTGGACCAAATTAAAACAGGAAAAACAAAGATAATTTAAATAGAAAATTCGAACAATATACTAATGAAAATGGGAGCCAGAAATTAAAAAATTCAAAAATAATAAAAATAGAGAAATGACAAAAATACCCTTCGCGTGCCTGGCACATGGCAGGTTTTAACGTGAATACTTAACGTCGTTAGGGTCAACGACTACCAGTGAGCGAAAATGTATAATATAGGGATGTCTGGTAATATTTCCGTAAATAAGGGACGGATTGTGATTTTTTAGACAAACACGGTGACGATTTGAGAAATTTTCTCTATTATAAAATCTAACATATGCATAGATACCTTATTAGGAGCAAATAACATTATTTTCATTTCTCTCATTTTATTCATCATCAACTTTGGTCATATTCTCCTCTAAAACATCAGACTTTATGTTTCACTACCATCCTTCTCCACCTAAATATTCATTTGTGGCTTAATTAGTTCCCACTTTTTAATGACGTTTTACTTTGAAGCTAGGGTCATTGGAATGGAGGTAAAAGAGATGAGATAGTGGTCACCAAAGTCATGACGAGATAAGATGAATGGGTGACTGAGGGTCCTGGCGTGGTGAAAGACGGTTGTGGACTATAAAATCTAATATTTTAATGCAGAAGATGAACAATTTGATGTTGAATTTGCCAAGTGAAATGTGAAAGATGAAAATGATGTTTGTGCACCTAATAATGTATCTATACATGTTTTATATTTTATAATTTATATTTACAAAAAAAATTAAAAGAATAAAAAAAATTACACACATGGTTCTTTTTGACGGAGAGTTAACAATCGTTAGTATAAATTAATTAAAGTACTGCGAGTAAAATTTGAACCAAACCATAGTGATGGTTTATGTAATTTTCTCAAAAAATATATATATATATATATCACTTGAAGTAATTTATTTTTTGTTGCACATCATAGTTATGAAAAGGTCAACAATAACCATAAGCATACAAATTAGGATCTTCTCAAGTTATAAAGTAACATAACGGATCATGTTGATCCATGTTGACTCATGACTGTATAGGGTTGTTATGAGAAGAAAAATTTTGAATCCTTATTGTGGGTCCACTCAGGAGCGGTACCAGAAAAAAATTCGAATGGGGGCAAAAGATAATAGTGTATGTTGGATCTGGGTCATCAACTCGATTTTTTTGCTTCAACCAAAACTTTTCTAGTTGAACCAAAGTGAATTTGGTTCAACATCAAATTTCAAATTTTTAATTACATGGACAACATATAACATATACTCATATAATTAGCATAAATTCAAAATCGAATATGGTTATGTTTAACATGTATATATATAGCAAAAGTGTAAGGCATTATCATATGTAGATTATGTAGAAAATGAAAAAATTGCAATCATTAAGATTTATAATTTAACAATTATGTTGATTTAAAATAGTATTACATTGATTATATGCAATGAACAAAAAAAAAAAAAGAATGATTAAACATAAAGGGGGGAAAATAAAATTAATGGAGTAAAGAGGGATTGAACTTTAGACCTCTTAAGTACCAAGTCCATTACCTAACCACTAAGCTAAACATGCTAATAATAACTATTGAAACTGTATTATAATGATTAGTTATGGGGGCAATATGCAAATTATACCGAAACCTACGAAATATTACTCGACTCGTAAAAACTTCGTGGGGGCGGGTGCCCACCCTGCCCCCACCGTAGTACTGCCCTTGGGTCCACTATTTTATCTGATAACTTTTTCTCCTTATTGTGGAAAAGAACAATATACATGTGGAAATGAAAAAGAAGAACACAGTATACTTTTAAATTTCTTGTCCAAAGTTGTATCAATTTAACACTGTAAGGATACTACATATAGAAGTAGCACATTTGACTAGTGAGATGAGCAGAATGGAACTTATATATATGACTGGAATAAACTGAACCATCGAGCCTGATTTTGATACACAAGTCGAGATAAACAAGGTTCGAGCAAGCTTAGTTTGTGAACTAACATGCATACATGGTGTGTTTCTTAAGATTTACCCAGATACTATAATATCGATTCATACACTACACTATTCACAACATGTTATGTAGAAAGAATGATAATGGAGTCTTACATATACATCAGGCATGACATGCCATAGTCTTCCTTTAGTCAGCCATAGTCAGGGGCGGAGACAAAGCATGGGCGGAGACAAAGCAGGGGCAGCGTAGGCAGCCGCCCCACAAGATATTATAAATTACGTAAAAAAACTTATTTTAAGATATTAATGACATTTTAATTTTTTTGCCCTCAAGAAACTATAGAAGAAATAGAAAAAAAAATTCGCTCCCTCCATCCGAATTTACTAGCTCCGCCCTGTTAGGATTGAATATCGTACAAAAGATATATTAGTATTATTATTTATTATTAAATAATAATAGTGGGATATTTTTGGAAGACTCACGTGCCTTGTGGAAAAAGTTGAGTCGGAAAGTTTAAGTCGGCTGAATCGTACGAAGTTTTATTAATATATATATTATAACCCTTTGTATTTGTAACCCTAACACCTCCTGAAAAATAATAGGATCTCTCTCTAGTTTGGCCGTGGATTAAACCAATCGAGTAGATTGGATATAACCACGTTATATTCCCGTATTCGTTTACAATTCTCGTATTATCTTTATTTTTGTTTTGCTTTATTTGATCCATTTATTGTCGTGGGGTATAACTAGGGTTATACGTGTTCTTGGTTGGGTCCTAAAAACCTATCAAAGTGGTATCAGAGCACGTGGTTTTTTCGTGTTTTGGGAACAATGGCGGATAAAAGCGAGATTAGGATTTGTAAGTTTGATGGCAGCGATTTTGGGTTTTGGAAGATGCAAATCGAAGACGTTTTGTATGAGAAGAAGTTACACCAACCGTTGTCGGGTACTAAACCTGAAAGTATGAGTGATGCCGATTGGGCGTTGTTAGATCGTCATGCACTTGGAGTAGTTCGACTTTCTCTGGCCAAGAATGTCGCCTACAACATTGCGAGGGAAACCACGACTGCGGGTTTGTTAACGGCATTGTCTAACATGTATGAGAAACCCTCGGTTCTCAATAAGGTTTTCTTGATTCGGCAGTTGGTGAACGCGAAGATGGGTGAAGGTGCATCGCCGGCTGACAGTGGCGGACCTACAGCCATGATAGGGTATGCACTTGCACACCCTATGAATCCAAACTTTAATGTTAAAAATAGTATTCAAGAGAAATTTGTCAACTGATTTGCATAGGTTGCATACCCTGAAAAACAGGGTGCATACCCAATTTTAATTGGGAGTCTCCAAAACGAATACTACTCCTCGATATAAATTAATATACTCCTCTGTATTCAATTGACAGACTTCAATTATATATATAGTCATCATCTTTTAAGGTTTTGTTTATTATTTTGTGTCTTTAGAAGTTAGCTCTTAATATGTTTCCATGATTTCTGTTTTTAGCAAGTTAATATGTTACATTTTCTCTTACCATTTCTATAATCATGTTTAGGTTTTCAATAAACTTGTTTATGTAGGAGTTTTTTCGCTGTTACGTACTACAGTTCATATCAAAATTGGGAATATAGTCATTAGTTGATTGAAGAGTTAAACTCTTAATCGAAAGTTTGTATAGATTAACCTGAAGACCCGTATTCGAAGGAAAAACCCGAACCGAAGACCCGTATTCGAAGGAAAAACCCGAACCGAAAACTCAAATATTTGTTTGATTATCATAGAAAAAAATTATATAAGATAGTGCATATCCTTGTTCGGATTCCTGGATCCGCCACTGCCGGCGGATCATGTGAATGAGTTTAACTCGATCTTGACTAGGTTAAGATCTGTAGGGGTTACGTTTGAAGGTGAGTTGGAGGCACTTTTCTTATTATCTTCGTTGCCCGAAAGTTGGTCTGGAATGGTTACAGCTGTTAGTGGTTCATCCGGAACTACTAAGTTGACTTTTGAGGGGATCCGCGATTTGATACTAAGTGAGGGAATTAGAAGAAAAGATTCCAGTGAGTATTCGGGTTCGTCAGCTTTGAGTGTGACTAGCAGGGGGCGTAGTAAGAGTAGATCTAGATCGCGGAGAGAGCCATCGGAAAATAGGAACGTCACGTGTTGGAATTGTAAGCAACTGGGGCACTTTAGGTATCAATGTCTGTAACACCCCCAAATTCGTTTAGCGGAAGCATTAGTAAGCTGGGGATGCCACATTTACATTGTACATGCATACGTATCAGAGCTTATGATTACAACCAAACATATATTAAGATGCCAAAAATATTAGTTACAAAGTTTACGATTCATCGAATCGTACAAATGTAAAAGTATGTAAGTTACAAAAGTAGATTTCATAAATATGACTAAACAGTTTTAGTTATACAAAAGAAATCCAGTTGTCAAAAGTTGGCATCCTAAAGCTTCACGGGTCGCCTAAATTCCATGTGTGGAGGCGGTTCTTACATGCGCAGCTAATTCCCTGAAAAACATAGTAAAAGTCAACAACGAGGTTGAGTGAATTCACAGGTTTTATGTTTGCATTAGTTGGATCAAGTTTGTAAGCACAGTTGTTAAACCAAATATGTTCACAAATAGTTATTGCCATAACAGTCGAGTAATGTTTCGTGGAATGTTATCCAAAGTATAAGTTTAGGGGTTGTTCGCCCAAAGCTTCGGTTTACGTGGGATGTTACCCAAAATACAGTTACGTGGGATGTTACCCATAACACATTTTAAAACACGTTGCTGGTCGTTCTCCAGCGTTTTACAAACAGTACTAGTCGTTCTCCGGTCAAATACGCACGGGTCGTTCTCCCGTCCAACTCGGCCAGTCGTTCTTTGGCAATAAACACTGCTGGTCGTTCTCCAGCGAAACACAGTACCGGTCGTTCTCCGATCTAAAGACGCATGGGTCGTTCTCCCATCCAAAAAGCACGGGTCGTTCTCCCGTCCACTTGGCCAGTCGTTCTCTGGCACTAAAATACGTTGTTGATCTTTCTCCAACGTTTACATAAAAAGTACCGGTCGTTCTCCGGTTTACCAAACAAAGTTTAACATGTTTATGAAAATGTTGTTTCATAAATACCAGTCTCGTATAAGTTTTCAACAGTTCAAAGTACTCTAATCGTTCGAGGAAAACAAGTATACAATTGTGTATGTAAAAGCAGTTATGGCAATCAATAAACAGTTGACTATGTTTCTCACCCCAAGTTGTAAGCAGTAAAACAGTTAAAAGTGGGGCTGTGAACTCACCTGTTGAGTTAAGTATTGTTCGAGTGCTAGCAAAGCCTAAAGCCCAAGTATAGTCCTGAATCTCCTAACGCCCTAAACGTATGAGATTTAATAAGTATGTGGATGTCGTAGTTGACCATCCATGTTAGTGTTTATACAACCAAGTTATGTCCAAAGTGTTCGTTCAACGTTTACGTTTGTATTTCATAGTTGTGAAAATGTATATGACTTGTTGGTGACGTTTTGAAATCAAAATTTCAATAATGTAAGTGTGTTTGTTATGTTTGTATAACCACTTGCATAAATGGCCCAGTGGTAGGGAGTTCACCTGGCCTCCTAGAGGTCAGGGGTTCGAACCCTGCTCTGGGTAAACATTTATCAAGGTAGGTACCGCCGCCGCTAACCCACACGCCCCACCCGGATTCGAGCCTCTGGGCATTAAAATCCCATGCCCCGATTGTGGGGTCACTGTGGACAGGTGTTTAGCCAGGCAGATAGTCTCTTGCGGGTGGGACACTGCGGATCTACGGATCCGGGATCCAGAGGGTATCCTCCACCTACCCCCCCCCTCTATGTTTGTATAGTTCGTGTATCGTGTCGTATGTAAATATCCGTTCCCGGTTGAGTTCAACACTTAGTGAAAATATTGTTTTTCAACAAACTGTTTTTGGCGACAATGGGCTAGTGTCGTTATAGGCGACACTAGTTAGGCGACACTAGGTGAGTGTCGCCGGATTCATAATTTTCGATTGATTAGCGACACTTGGTTAGTGTCGCTATAGGCGACACTTGTTCAATTATGGCGTCACTAAGGTAGTGTCGCTAATATATATCTGGTTAAGTATTCCAGCGACACTTAAGTAGTGTCGCTATAGGGGCGACACTTGGCATAGTGACACTTAGCCAGTGTCGCTAGCTCTATTTTTGGCACACTAGCGACACTTAGACTGTTCGACGAACAGCTCACAAAAACGGGTTTTAGGCTCGATTTTGGACATTTTCAGTTGTATAAAACACTAAAACATGATGATCTAAGTATACCAAACATGAAATATCAAACAAAACTTCGAAATCTAAGGATTTACGGGAAATGTCAAAAACTTACGCGTGTCGGTTTTAAAATCCGAAAAAGTAGAAGTGTAGATCGTGATCCCGTGATCGTTTTTCTCTAAATGGGCTCGGTGATTCGACGCGTTTTTGGTATAGTTTTTGTGTGATTTGTTGTGGGTTTTTAGAGAGAAGATGAGAGGAAAAGAGAGTAGAGAGAGAAATGAGATGAAAGAAATGAAAGGAAAAAGAAGGTGGGAGGGGTTTTGTTTCCCTTTTTCGTCCCCCGTAGTTGCGTTCCGTGTGGTGTTTGTTTCCCTGTTTATTAAATGTTATAATATTTTAAATGATAAATATTTAAATACGTTTTTGCTTATATTTTTGGTTGGAATATTTTATGGAAATAATTTAGTTAAGTTTATAAATTTTAGCTTTGTTTCGTTTCAGTTTACGAAATAAACGTTTATACGTTATTAAATTCTTTGTAAATATTATCAACATAATATTTAATATTAAATAATGTTATTTAATAAATTTCGTTTCATTAAATAAATTCGTTCACCAACAGTCGTATATTTTTTTCGCGTTTGTTCCAATTGTCGTGTACATAATTATAACTAATTATGAATCGTAATACTACGCGTATTAACTAGTTGGGCTTTGCTAGACGTACCTCTAAAATGTGTTGTGAATTCACTCAAAGTGGGGAATTAGCCTAAAAATGCGTTCAAAAATACGTTTATAATTATGACGACATTGCGGGGTATCACATTCTCCCCTTGTTAGAGAAATCTCATCCCGAGATTTAAAATAAAGTCGGAACACCCGTCACGTATGTTTTCCGAGAAAGCGTGTCGTTAATAGTGTTAATAGTTTACATGGCGTTCTAGGTTGCCATGTAGTTCTAACAGTTCATGTATACTCATCGTATAATTTGGTAAGTTGTGTGTTCAAAATGTAATCAATGTTTAGCAAGTATCAGGTTCGAATCGATACCCGAATAAGGGAATGTTAAATCGTGGCAATAGTTGCTAATACGTACCGTGCCAGTTTAGAGATCCTCTGGTGCGTCCCGTGCACGAAGGATATATGCGCGACCGCGAGCATTTTCGTTGTTTGCCGCGCGGTTATTGTTATTCTGATTGTTGCGGTTGTTGTTGAGTTATGGGCATTGGTTTCGGTAGTGCCCGGGTTCGCCACACTCGAAGCACCCGTTGTTTGTAAAAGTGGAAGGGTTGGTTTTACAGTTTTGGGCCAAGTGACCCCAGCTTTTTCTGTCCTGACATAAAGCACATTCGCCTGCATGGTGCTTCCCCCACTTGTCACACTTCGGTTTGTTGCCAAGATAGGGTTTGGATCCAGTTGGGGCGGTGGCAACTTAAGCCCTAGAGTTTCCCAAGGGTTTCTTATTGGTTTGGTTCTGATTGCCATTTCCCTCGTTGTTCCACTTTCGTTTGTCCCCCCCGTAACTAACCATTTCAGCACTGCTTGATTCGCTTTTCCCAGTAGCAGTTTTCAGGGTTCCAACCAGGACCGCGTCGTCAGTCTTGCTTTGAGTCAGGTCAACTGCACTCCTAAAGGTAGTCGGCTTGGAGGACATGACCATGCCTCGAATCTGTGGGGCCAAGCCCCTGTTGTAACGCTCAATGCGTTTACTTTCGGGGGTTACCATGGGGGGCACGAGGCGTGCAAGCTCCTGGAACCTTGTCGTGTACCCGGTAATATCAGCACCGATCATCTGGATGTTCCACAGTTCGGTTTCAAGTTTCTGGTGCTCACTCTGAGAGCAGAATTCTTCCATCATCATTCGTTTTAGTGTCTCCCATGTGATGGAGTAGGCGGTAGTGCGTCCAAGGATTTGTGTAACACCCCCAAATTTAGTGATTTGCGGAAGCATACTTTGGGTGTTACTAATCAATATACAAAGCACAAGATATACAGCAAACGACCTCTAAATGAGACGTTTTGTAAAATAATTACATTTCATAATTTAATCGTTTGAAAACATATAGTTTTCTTTACAAAAATATGTAAGCCTAGAGTCCGCGTATGTGGCGGGAGATTCTATTACATAACCATAGTTACAAAAGATAATGCCAAAGAATCTCCGTTAAATGCAGTTTGGAAATCATGCGACTCTAGCTAGTAATCCTGGAGTGATCCTACTCCGTAAGTGTACCTGAGAATACATGCTAAAAAGGGTCAACCAAAAGGTTGGTGAATCTCACAGGTTTATCAGTAAATAATCAGTTTGAACACAAGATTTCATCAGCAGTGCCCGTAGGCGTATATCAAGTATTTGCAAATCTCACAAAAATAAAGTAATCAAGTTATACCGTTGCCATGAGGCTCATAATCGAAGCTTAACCCGTAAATAATCAGTTGCTCCCGTGACATGCTCGTAATTGAGCAAGCATAAGTAAACGAAATAATAGTCACCCGTTTATACATAACGGTTCGTGGTAGCGCTACTACCCCGGGCGGGGAGGGTCATTTCCCTAATGGATCCATTAACTACTGTTCGCGCTTAAGTACATAACTAACGATATATGATGGAGAGACTTCAGTAAATAGTAAGTAACTCATGCAATTCCGTTTGGTATAGTAAACAGTTTAGTACTTGTGTTCAAGAAAATCAGTAGCATGCATCTCCCCCAATAAGTTAAAACAGTAAAAGTGGGGCCGTAAGACTCACCTGAGTCTTTGCAAGTGCGTTTATATCAATAAACGCGTAAGTAATATCAAC
Organism: Helichrysum umbraculigerum; assembly: GCA_949592205.1. NCBI lineage: Eukaryota > Viridiplantae > Streptophyta > Magnoliopsida > Asterales > Asteraceae > Helichrysum > Helichrysum umbraculigerum. The sequence goes on along the minus strand of CATIUR010000004.1, from coordinate 100,925,420 downwards.
AGTTGGTTCTCCGAACCCGTAACCTCCAAATGCCTAAACACGTAATGTCAAATAAGTAGATGTCTCGCAAGATCATCTAGGCTAGTTGTTCATACAACCCAATGTGTCCGAATGTTGGTTCGTTATCGTTTGTATAAAAGTGTACGACCCGTTGGTGACGAGTTTGAAATAATAAACCTTAAGTATTATTATCAAATTATTGATGTTTTGCACTTACAAAAGTGTCCCAAAGTGTTTTATAAGTCGTATCGTATAAGGATTTGAGGTTGTAAAAGTTCGACACTTAGTGAAATTTTTGTTAGAAAACCTGCTGTTTTATGCGACACTACATGCGTCACTTACATGTTCTATGCGTCACTTATGGAGTGTCGGGTATTGGCGTCCGTATAAGGGTATGCGTCACTGATATAGTGTCGTGTATCATCTTATGCGTCACTTCAGAAGTGACGGGTTCCGTAACATCGCGGCACTCAAGCAGTGTCGTATAAAGAAATGATTTTCTGACATTTAGGCGTCACTTAAGAAGTGACGTGCAATATAGCGACACTAAAGAAGTGTCGTGTAAAATGGTATGGCGGCACTAAGGGAGTGTCGTTAAGTAGTGTCAGGTAACATCGAGGACGGCACAAGGGAAGTGTCGCTAAGTTGTATATGCGTCACTATGGAAGTGACGGTATGAGGTTCGAGTGACGTCATCGGTAGTAACCGGACGTCACTTGTTTCTACCGAAAGTGATGAGTTCCTACGAATAATAGCGACACTTATGAAGTGTCGCATGGTTTCTGCTGAAAGTTATAAGCTTGCGTCACTACCGAAGTGACGGTATATGTGTGATAGCGGCACTTAAGTGACGCATGTACTGTTTTTGGCATTCATGCGACACTTAAGGCTGTTCGACGGATTTCGAGCCAAAAACGTGTTTTCGGGTTTCCGTTTGGTCCGATTCTTTTACCCAACCCTCATATGAACATATTAAGCCTATTTAAACCATAAACTAGTAAAAATGATCAAAAACGAGAGATGTCGGGATTTGTCAGAAACTTACAAAATGTCGGATGAAAAATCCGAAAAGATAGGAATGTAGATCGTGTTGTCGTGGTCACTTTTCTCCAAACGAGTGGTATGATTCGGCGATGTTTGGTGGTGTTATTATGCGATTTTGGTGAAGAATGTGGGTTGGTGATTGAAAGTAAAAGAAAGAGAGAGAGAGAGAATGGAGAATAGAAATGAAGAAGAAAAAGGAAATGGTGGGAGGTTAAATCCTCCACCATTTTCAGTCTGCGCACTGCGCCTCGCGCAGTGTTCGTTTACCCCGTCGTTTAAACCTTAAATAATTATTTTAAATATTAAATGGTACGTTTTAAAATACAATTTATTACGCGATAATTTTATTTAGTTGCGCGTTTTAACCTTTTTAAATTGTGTAACTTTCTGATTGTGCGATACGAATGAATACTAAATATTATTATAATAATATTTTTGACATAACAACGATATTTAATAAAATTGGTCACCAACGTCCGTATTAAATTGAATCGAAATACATTCGATTTAAATTGCGTACGATTTAACCAAATCGCATTTTCGTATATATTCAACAATATATATAATTCGATATATAAATTAGCCTAACACAGAACTAATTACATGTATTAACAAAGAATTAGGCACTAATTCTAGTCCTAATTTGCCGGTTGTTACATTCTCCCCCTGTTAAAAGAATTTCGTCCCGAAATTTAAGTTGAAGTCGCGTTAGGGGCAGAATCGGTGAATAAGTGTGGATACTTGAGTCGTATTTGGTCTTCCCGTTCCCAAGTGAATTCCGGACCGCGCCGTGAATTCCACCTGACTTTGACGATTGTAATACGACTTTGTTTCAGTTGTTTGACCTCACGGTCCATAATTTCGACGGGTTCCTCAACGAAATGTAGTTTGTCATCGATGCGAATCTCGCCAAGAGGTATAATAAGTGTCTCGTCAGACAAACATTTCTTTAAGTTAGAAATGTGAAAAGTAGGGTGCACGCTGCTGAGTTCAGAGGGCAGCTGCAATCGATATGCCACTGGACCTATCTTCTCGAGGATCTCAAAAGGTCCAATGTATCTGGGGTTTAATTTTCCGCGTTTGCCGAATCGGATTACGCCTTTCCAAGGCGATACCTTTAAGAGTACTCGATCCCCAACTTGGAACTCGAGTGGCTTGCGTCTCACGTCAGCATAGCTCTTCTGACGATCACGCGCGGCTTTGAGTCGGTTTTGGATTTCAACGATTTTCTCTGTGGTTTCATGTATGAGTTCAGGACCAGTGAGTTGACTCTCTCCCACTTCAGTCCAACAGATCGGTGATCGGCACTTACGACCGTACAGTGCCTCAAATGGTGCAGTTTTAATGCTGGCGTGATAGCTGTTGTTGTACGAGAACTCGCACAACGGTAGATGTCTTTCCCAATTTGTACCAAAATCAACTACGCAGGCTCGTAGCATGTCTTCCAGTGTCTGAATAGTTCGTTCGCTCTGGCCATCGGTCTGAGGATGGTACGCGGTACTCATATCGAGACGGGTACCCAATGATTTTTGGAGTGATTGCCAGAAGCGAGATGTGAAACGGGCATCCCTGTCAGAGATAATCGAGAGAGGGACACCATGTTGGCAAACGATTTCTTTGATGTAAATTTGTGTAAGGCGTTCCATTTTGTCGGTTTCTCTGATTGCCAAGAAATGAGCCGATTTGGTGAGACGATCGACAATCACCCAAATGGTATCGCAACCGCTCGCCGATTTAGGTAGTTTGGTTATGAAATCCATGGTAATTTGCTCCCATTTCCATTGAGGAATTTCAGGTTGTTGGAGCAATCCAGAAGGTCTTTGGTGCTCGGCCTTGACCTTGGAACAAGTTAAACATTTGCTGACGTACAAAGCAATGTCAGCTTTCATATTCGGCCACCAGTAAAACTCCTTGATGCCGTGATACATTTTGTCGGATCCCGGGTGGATAGAATACTTGGACTTGTGAGCTTCATCCATCACCAAGTCCCGAAGGTTCCCGAAATTAGGCAACCAGATTCGGTTAGAGAAGTACCTAACTCCGTTGGGTCTGATCTCAAATTGTTTATCCATGCCTCGCAAGGCCTCGTTCTTGAAGTTATCGGGTTTCAGGGCTTCGAGTTGAGCAAGGTGTATTTGGGTGGTGAGGTCGTTATGAATGGTAATACTGAGTGCCCGGACTCGGAGTGGTTTTGTTCGTTCCTTACGGCTGAGAGCATCAGCAACCACGTTTGCTTTGCCCGGATGATATTTGATCTCACAGTCGTAATCGGTGAGTAATTCAACCCATCTACGTTGCCTCATGTTAAGATCTTTCTGGTTGAAAATGTGTTGGAGGCTTTTGTGGTCGATGAATACAGTGTTGCGGGTACCATAAAGATAATGTCTCCAGATTTTTAAGGCGAACACCACGGCCCCTAGCTCGAGGTCGTGAGTTGTGTAGTTTTTCTCGTGAACTTTAAGTTGTCTGGAGGCGTAAGCAATGACCTTGTCTCGTTGCATCAGCACGCAACCGAGACCTTGGTGAGAAGCATCGCAGTATACCACGAAGTCATCGGTGCCTTCGGGTAGGGATAGAATGGGTGCACTGCAAAGCTTGGATTTCAACAGTTGAAATGCCGACTCTTGTTTCTCGGTCCAATCGAATTTCTTTTCCTTCTGAGTCAGCACGGTGAGGGGTTTGGCAATTGTTGAAAAGTTTTCGATGAAGCGGCGGTAGTAACCGGCCAATCCCAAAAATTGGCGTACCTCGGTTGGAGTAGTTGGCGCTTTCCAGTTCTTGATTGCTTCGATTTTCGACGGGTCTACATGAATTCCCTGACTGTCGATAACGTGTCCAAGGAATTGCACGGTGTTTATCCAGAACTCACACTTAGAGAATTTGGCGTAAAGCTCCTCGTGTCTAAGTAGTTCTAGGATGGTTCTGAGGTGTTGTGCGTGTTCCTGTTCGTTTCGCGAATAGATAAGGATGTCATCGATAAAAACAATGACAAACTTGTCGAGGTAAGGTTTGCACACCCGATTCATAAGGTCCATGAATACAGCCGGTGCGTTGGTTAAGCCAAAGGGCATTACTTGAAATTCGTAGTGCCCGTAACGGGTTCTGAATGCGGTTTTTGGGATGTCAGCATCGCGAACACGCAACTGATGATAACCTGATCGAAGATCAATCTTTGAATAACAGCTTGATCCCTGAAGTTGATCGAACAGATCATCGATTCGGGGGAGTGGGTATCGGTTTTTGACAGTTAGTTTGTTCAACTCTCGGTAGTCAATACACATTCGAAATGAACCGTCTTTCTTTTTGACAAATAAGATCGGAGCTCCCCAAGGTGAAGAACTCGGTCTAATGAATCCTCTATCCAGGAGTTCCTGTAACTGAGTGGACAACTCCTGAAGTTCAGATGGGGCTAGGCGGTACGGTGCTCGGGCCACCGGTGCGGCACCCGGCACGAGATCAATCGAGAACTCAACCTGTCTAGGTGGAGGTAAACCAGGTAGTTCTTCTGGAAAGACTTCGGGAAAGTCTCTAACGATTGGCACATCTTCAAGTCGCTTCTCCTCCGACTTTTTCTCCGTGACGTGCGCGAGTATTGCGGGGTAACCCTTTCTCAGAAATTTTCGGGTTTTTAAACAGGAGATTAAGTTTAGTCTCGACCCACCGGTCTCCCCCTGTATGATTAAGGTACTACCGTCGGCGAGAGGGATTCGGACGATTTTATCATGGCAAACAATTTCGGCCCGGTGCTTGGACAACCAGTCCATACCCACGATGACATCAAAACTTCCTAGTTCAACAGGCATTAGATCGATTGAGAAGGTTTCGTTTGCGAGGTTTAAAGTGCAAGTAGGTATCACACTACTGGTTTCTATGAGTTTACCATTTGCGAGCTCTACATTGTACTTAACATCTAAGGCCGAAGGGGTGATATTAAGTAGTGGGCAAAACTCATCAGATATGAAACTTTTATCAGCACCGGTATCAAATAATACTGAAGCAGTAAGATCGTTGAGAAGAAACGTACCCGTTACAACATTCGGGTCTTCCCTAGCTTCCCCAGCTTTGATGACAAATGCTCTGCTACGAGCAGGGTTGTTGTTCCGTTTGTTGCTGTTGTTGTTGTTGTTGTTGTTGTTGTTGTTTCTCTGCTTAGGGCAATTATTCTGAAAATGCCCAGGACTTCCGCACCCATAACAAGTCTTCGGGGCACTGGTGTTTCGACAATCCTTGGCCAGATGTCCAAAACGCTTGCAGTTTGTGCAAGGGCAGGAACCGTCGTGGTGACGATTGCATTTGGGACAGTAGGGCCTGCTTCCAACGTACCCTTTCCTTTCTGAAGTGCCAGATGAATAAGCCCTAAGGGGCTCAGGCTTTCGGTTGGTGATTTGGTTGGATGAGTTGGGGTTTCCTTCCCATTTTCGTTTGTTGTTTGCAGGTGGGGCTGAAGTTGTGTTACGGCGGACATCGTTTGCCGTGAGTTCATGGGCCATACGGATGGCGTTCTGGATAGTACCTGGTTTGGATGAAGTCACCAGGTCCTGGAGTTTCTCGGGCAGTCCATCAACGTATTTCTCGATCCTCTTGTACTCAGGATCGACCATGGTTGGGCACAGAAGTGCCAGTTGGTGGAAACGGTTGGTATAACCGGTGATATCATTACCTTGCATCTTATGGTTCCAGAATTCCAGCTCCAGTTGTTTCAGTTCATCCCTGGGGCAATACTCACCCCTTAACATCTCCTTCAGCTCCTCCCACGGGAGTTTGTAAGCATTGGCAACGCCCACAGTTTGGGCATAGGTGTTCCACCACGTGAGTGCGGTGTCAGTAAAAGTACTAACAGAGAACTTAACTTTGTCCCCCTCCGCACAGTTGCAGATAAGAAATACCGATTCAACTTTCTCGATCCAGCGTATTAGACCGATAGCTCCCTCAGTACCTGCAAAGTTTAGAGGTTTGCAGTTCTGGAAGTCCTTGTAAGAACAAGGTTTAGCAGCAGAGGTTTCAGCGGCATCGCTGTTTCTCGAGGAATTTGGTGGAGTATTCCGAGCTAAGGCTTCAGTAACAGCCTGGGTTATAAGGGAGGTAATCTGGGCATCGGTGTATGGTCGTGTCTTTGGCGGCATGATTCTTCAATAAAAGAAATGAAGATACATGAGATTTTGTATGAACTTATAATTGTCACAGATGTACATGTATAAAAGCAGTAATACATAACATCAACATGGAAAATGACAATTAATGTGAGTTGAGATAACAAAGGATATCTGATAGATAAAGTGAGTTCAAAAGTTACATCCTACAGAGATATTACAAAAGGTGTCGGGAATGGTTACATCCGACTAGTTTATAGAGTAGTGCTAGATAGTCCCTAGATTACGAGATAGATTACAAGACAAAAACTACACTAATCTTAATGTAGATTAATTTGTTCCATCAGCGCGACAAGGCGGTCCACGGTTTCTGCTAGTCGGTTGGTTTGCCTGGCGTTGTCTTCAACCAAGGCCAGTGCTAGTGTTCGAGAATGATCCGCAGTCTCCTGTGAACGCTGTTCACATTCTTCTAATCGGTTTCTTACAAGTTCATCTGCACCTAATTCGGCGGTCATGGAATCCTGAATTATGCTTACAGAGAGGTTGGTATCCTCTTGTTCTCGTTGTAGTTGTGATATGCGGTCAAGGGCTTGACGAAGCAGGTAAGTCATTCGGTGTTGTTCCAGTTCCAGGTTTTCGAGTCTTTGCTCCTGACGGCGGGATTGGGTAGCCAATACTGGCAACGTGAGATGTGCCGAGTTCTGAGAGTTATGTACAGGATAAGGGCTGGTTCGAGGTGACCTTGTGTTCCTCCTGGCTACTCGTGGGTTCCGTGACCCACTTGAGTGAGAGTGTGTCGGATTAGGTGGTGTGTTTGCCATTCCTGTGGCAGAGTGTAAGTAAGACGAGGCTAATATATATAAATATATATCATATCCAGCCTAGTGTCTAGCACGTATCAAGTAATGGTCCGGTTCTCTCATGGTCAGAGTCAACTAACGTATCCCCGTTCAACATAATCATTTCAGACATTACATCATCTTTCCTTAATTGTACATAGTTGATCAGGCTATGTTAAATTAAAGTCGTATGCTGTAATTCCTGAACCAATCATGCCTAGTAAGGGAATACTGCCTAATGGTCATAGTCTAGGCCCACTAAATGCAACCTAGTTCACTATAACCTTAGGCTCTGATACCAATCTGTAACACCCCCAAATTTAGTGATTTGCGGAAGCATACTTTGGGTGTTACTAATCAATATACAAAGCACAAGATATACAGCAAACGACCTCTAAATGAGACGTTTTGTAAAATAATTACATGTGACAACCGTCAATTTAGGACTATACTTTAGTGCCTAATTAAGTTTTAACACATGTAATTAGTTCTGTGTTATGCTAATTAATGTATCAATTATTATATATATATTGTTGAATATATATCTACAATTATGCGGTTTGTTTAAATCGTACGAGTTTCGAATCGAATGTAATTTTGACACAATAAATACGGACGTTGGTGAACAATTTTATTAAGTAATGCAAATATTATTTAATAACGCAACTTTGTTTAGAATATTATTTGTTATAATATTTAGTATCCAAGTTTTATCGCACAATTAATATAAACGCGAATAAAATGTAATTGCGCAAACAAAACAAAACAAATTACCTTTTATAATGAAATTATTAAATGTTTAGTAAAATGCTTCAACAAAAATACAGAATAATTATTCGTATTTTAAAACGTATATTAAAACATAGAAAATAAATATTTAACGTTCAAACGACGGAGTAAACGAACACCGCACGGAGCGAGAACGCGGGGCGAAAATGGGGACTTAACCTCCCACTCCCACCCCACTTTCTTTCATTTCCTTATTTCTTTCTCTCTCCCTCTTTCATTTTCTCTCAAGTTTCATCACAACCAAAATCAACTAAAACCGCAAAATAAACATACTAAACAACCTCGGATCTTCAAGCCCCTTTGGAAATAAACGACCACCTCGCGACGATCTACAATCCTACCTTTCCGGAATTTCATTTCGGCGATTTGTAAGTTTCCGACACAACTCCGAAAACTCTCGTTTTTAAGTTTTATAACTTGCTAGTTGTTTGTATAACCTTGTAATGTCCTAAAATGGGTTGGGTAAAAATATTATGCCGATCGATGGCCGGAAAACGCGTTTTTGGAGTTGAAACTCCGATCAGACCCCGTACGTCGCATTTGGCCTGGAGCAAATGCGACGCAGCGACCTACGTCGCACTATATCCCCAACGTCGCATATAGCGACGCAGCGACCTACGTCGCACTATAACCCCAACGTCGCACTTAGCGACGCAGACCCTTACGTCGCAGAAATCAACTACGTCGCCTATAGCGACGTCACGTACAACGTCGCATTAAATTGCGAAAGTCGCACATAGCGACGTCATGCCCAACGTCGCAGTCCGGATCTGCGACGTAGCATCCTACGTCGCACAAAACAGAATCTTCAAACCTCCAAATTTTGAAGTCAAAGTTACTGTTCAAAAAAGTCAAATTTACTGTAGCAGTACTGTAGCAGTACTGTAGCAAAGTCAACATTTTAGAATTATTATTATTTCAACTAAATCACCAACGGGCCGTACACATTTTCAAATACACAATTGAATCAACTAAGTCATAGTAACTTAGATAATTTATTCAAACAAGTCGTTGTAACTTGTGTCAATTCAATCAAACAAGTCGTAGTAACTTGTAACAATACAATCAACCAAATCGGGGTAATTTGGACATCAAGTTAGACAAACAATTTCAATGGTAGTCTTTCGAGATACCAATACAATTAATAACAATTCAAGTGTCGTGGACACATTCAGGTTTCAAGTCTTTGGACACCAACACACTGCTAATTACTTCAAGTTTAATTGCTTAACATTTCAAGACTCAGGTGAGTTTCATAGCCCCATTTTCACTGCTTTTCAACTAGGGGTGTGATATTACTACTCGATTTTGTTTTACAAGTAGAACGCAAGTGCCAAACTTCAAATACTACATGAGTTTCAAGCTAATCAATTTAAAGTCCTCCATAAGCATAGTCTCTAGTATTTTATAGCGTGAATGTTAGTATATGATATCATATGGGATTGACAATCCTCATCCGGGTTAGCACGCACTAACCGGTCAAACGGATGTATTAGCATTTGGGAAGACGAGTGTTGATTAGGCACTCGTAGGAGGCATTTCAAGTTAGGTTTCCTTAAGTGGGCCTGACAAATCAAGTTAAGCTCAGACTATGTGCTCATGGACAGTATAACTTTTATTTTGCTTAATTGCACTTTAAATTCAATATAAATCTTGCGGTTCTGACAACTATACATTGACATACAAACCTGTGAGCTCACCAGCGTTTTCGCTGACCCATTTTAGTATTTATCACAGGTACCCAGCAGTAGTTTGGCTGCACAAGCAGGAATTATTAGCTCGAGTCAGCATACATACAACTAGAGATTGGACTGCATTATTATATTTTGTAAAAGTAATTATGCTATGTAATCTCTCAAATTTCAGGAATCGAGCTAATGTAACTATATTTTGATGTAAACATTTACTTTATCTATACAAGTTTAAAACGACGCATATAGTGGTCGTTCATTATATCTTGTGCTTTGTATAGTGATTAGTGACACCCAAATCATGCTTCCGCAAATCATTAAATTTGGGGGTGTCACAGATTGGTATCAGAGCCTAAGGTTATAGTGAACTAGGTTGCATTTAGTGGACCTAGACTATGACTGTTAGGCAGTATTCCCTATTAGGTATAACCAGTTCAGAGATTACAGCATACGAATTTAATTTAACATAGCCTGATCAACTATGTACAATTAAATAAAGATGATGTAAGATCTGAAGGAAGTTATGGCTGAACAGGATACATTAGTTGACTCTGACCTCGAGAGAAACGGGACTCAAAATACGTCTGTGCCAGACACTCAATAGGTTATTATGTGATATATATACATATTTACATAAGTAGACCTCATTACAACTTTAGGCTATATTATATGAATATAGGCCTCTTTCTCTCTAACGCTTTGTCTCGAAATGACAACCACACCACTAGTTCATCATACTCGGACTAGTATCTTATTTCATTTCCTTGTTCTTTCTTACTCAGCATCATGCCTCCTCGTCGTCAAATTACCCTTAGCGAAGCTGAGATCGCGGGAATCATTGCCCGCAGTGTGACCGAAGCCTTGGCTACCCGAACACCACCTGGTAGCGAGGACACAGCAACCAATACTCCACCACCCAAACCTTGCTCCTATAAGGACTTTCTTAGCTGTAAACCGCTATACTTCAAGGGCACGGAAGGTGCCATTGGCTTGATCCGTTGGATTGAGCGTATGGAATCTGTTTTCAGCCTCTGCGACTGCACTGAGAACAACAAAGTCAAATTCGCTGCTTACACCTTTCAAGAAGGTGCACTCACGTGGTGGAAAACCCACGCAAACTCTGTAGGCCTTGAGGTTGCAAATCGACTTCCTTGGGCCGAATTGAAGAAGAAGCTGACAGAAAAGTACTGTCCTGAAGAAGAATTGCACAGGCTGGAGGAAGAATTCTGGCACCTGGAGGTGCAGGGAAATGATGTCGCTGATTATACCACCAAATTTCAGCAGTTTGCTCTATTATGCCCGGGTTTGGTCGAACCAGAAAGTAAGGGCATTAAGAAATACATTCGTGGACTCCCCGAGAACATTCAGGGAAACGTCGCCTCATCCAAACCAACTACTACTGAAAGTGCCATTCGATTGGCCCACGAACTCATGGCTCTAGTTGTCAGTCGTGAGACCTCCAACACCTCATCCTCCAACAACAACAAACGCAAATCCACTGAACACCACCACAACTCAAACAAGAAAAACAACGCCATCCAAGTCTACAACACCAACTCTGAATCCAACCGCAGCTACACCGGGGACAGACCTTATTGTCCCAAGTGTAACTATCACCACTTTGGTCAGTGCGGTACTCTTTGCAACAACTGCAGGAGGTACGGGCATTTGACTAAGGATTGCCGAGCCCCCAAATCCAACAACAACCCTTCTGACAAAAATGCCCGACAACCTAAGTCCTGCTACGAATGTGGAAACCCTGGACACTTTAGGGATTCTTGTCCAAAATTGAAGAACAAGGGCAACAACAACAACCACCGCAACAACAATAATACCAAAAGTAGCGCCTTCGTGATCAACTCAGGAGACGCCCGTCAGGACCCGAATGTGGTCACGGGTATGTTCCTCCTCAACAATTTAACTGCTTCTATTCTGTTTGATACTGGTGCCGATAGGAGTTTTATTTCCGATGAATTTTGCCCTCTACTTGACATTACACCTGTTGCTTTAGACGTTAAGTACACCGTAGAGTTAGCAAATGGCAAGCTGATAGAAACCGATAGTGTGATACCTAATTGCACTTTAAATCTAGCCGACGAAACCTTCTCCATAGATCTTATGCCTATTGAAATAGGGAGTTTCGATGTCATCGTAGGCATGGACTGGTTATCCAAACATCGCGCTGAAATCATTTGCTACGACAAAATTGTTCGCATACCTCTCGCCGTCGGTAGAACTCTAATCATACAGGGGGAGACCGGTGGGACGAGGCTTAACATCATCTCTTGTCTTAAAACCCGAAAATTTCTGAGAAAGGGTTATCCATCAATCCTCGCGCACATCATGGAGAAAAAGTCGGAGGAGAAGCGACTTGAGGATGTTCCAATTGTTCAAGACTTTCCAGAAGTCTTTCCTGAGGAACTGCCTGGTCTACCACCACCAAGACAGGTTGAGTTTTCAATTGATCTCGTACCAGGTGCTGCGCCTGTGGCCCGAGCACCATACCGTTTAGCTCCATCCGAACTTCAGGAGCTGTCCACCCAATTACAGGAACTCCTGGAACGAGGGTTTATCAGGCCGAGTTCTTCACCTTGGGGAGCTCCGGTCCTATTTGTTAAGAAGAAAGATGGTTCTTTTCGAATGTGTATCGACTATCGAGAGTTGAACAAGTTAACTGTCAAGAACCGGTATCCACTTCCTCGAATCGATGATTTGTTCGACCAACTTCAAAGGTCGAGTTGTTATTCAAAGATTGATCTCCGATCCGGTTACCACCAATTGCGTGTCCGCGATGCTGATATTCCAAAAACCGCTTTCAGAACCCGTTACGGGCATTACGAATTCCAAGTGATGCCATTCGGCCTAACCAATGCACCGGCTGTATTCATGGACCTTATGAATCGTGTGTGCAAACCTTACCTTGACAAGTTTGTCATTGTCTTCATCGATGACATCCTCATATATTCACGAAGCAAAGAAGAACACGCGCAACACCTCAAAACCATCCTTGAACTACTTAAACACGAGGAGCTCTATGCCAAGTTCTCTAAGTGTGAGTTCTGGATCAAAACCGTTCAATTCCTTGGTCACGTGATTGACAGTCAGGGGATTCACGTTGACCCATCAAAAATCGAAGCAATCAAAGATTGGCAATCGCCAACCACTCCGACCGAAGTACGACAGTTTTTAGGACTGGCCGGATACTATCGACGATTCATTGAAAATTTCTCCAAAATAGCCATACCACTCACGACTCTGACCCAGAAAGACAAAAAGTTTGACTGGACTGAGAAACAAGAGTCGGCATTCCAACTCTTAAAACAAAAGCTTTGCAGTGCTCCTATTCTATCATTACCCGAAGGCACCGATGACTTCGTGGTATACTGCGATGCTTCTCATCAAGGTCTCGGTTGTGTACTCATGCAACGAGACAAGGTCATAGCTTATGCTTCCCGGCAGCTCAAGATTCATGAAAAGAATTACACCACCCACGACCTCGAGCTAGGAGCTGTCGTTTTTGCCCTCAAAATCTGGAGACATTACCTTTATGGTACCAGATGTACAATCTTTACCGACCATAAAAGCCTTCAACACATATTCGATCAGAAGGATCTCAACATGAGGCAACGTCGATGGGTCGAGTTGCTTACTGATTACGACTGTGAACTCAAATATCATCCAGGCAAAGCAAATGTTGTTGCTGACGCCCTCAGTCGAAAGGAGCGAGTGAAACCACTTCGGGTTCGAGCCCTCAGTATGACCATTCACAACAATTTAAACATTCAAATCCTCACTGCTCAACTCGAAGCTTTAAAACCCGAAAATGTCAAAGATGAAGCCTTACGGGGCATGGATAAACAATTCGAAATCAGACCTAACGGGATTAGGTATTTCTCAAACCGAACCTGGTTGCCTAAATTTGGGAACCTACGAGACTTGGTGATGGATGAAGCTCACAAGTCCAAATATTCTATCCATCCGGGATCCGATAAAATGTACCACGGTATCAAGGATTTCTACTGGTGGCCGAATATGAAAGCTGAAATCGCCACCTATGTCAGCAAGTGCCTTACTTGCTCCAAAGTCAAAATCGAATATCAAAAACCTTCTGGTTTACTTCAACAACCCAGTCTTCCTGAATGGAAATGGGAACAAATTGCCATGGACTTCATAACCAAACTACCCAAATCCTCGAATGGTTGCGATTCCATTTGGGTGATCGTGGATCGTCTCACCAAATCTGCTCACTTCCTGGCAATCAAGGAATCCGACAAAATGGAACGCCTCACCAACATTTATCTGAAGGAAATCGTGATCAAACACGGTGTTCCAATCTCAATTATCTCCGATAGAGATAGTCGTTTTACTTCACAATTTTGGCAATCACTTCAAAAATCTCTGGGTACTCGACTTGATATGAGTACCGCTTACCATCCTCAAACCGACGGCCAAAGTGAACGAACCATTCAAACACTGGAAGACATGCTACGGGCCTGCGTAGTAGATTTCGGTGTAAACTGGGAAAAACATCTACCATTGTGCGAGTTCTCGTACAACAACAGTTACCATACCAGCATCAAAGCCGCACCCTTCGAGGCATTGTACGGTCGTAAGTGCCGGTCACCTATCTGTTGGACCGAAGTTGGGGATAGCCAACTCACAGGTCCAGAAATCATTCACGAGACGACCGAGAGAATCGTTGAAATTCAAAACAAACTCAAAGCCGCGCGTGATCGTCAGAAAAGTTATGCTGACGTGAGACGCAAAACACTCGAGTTCCAAGTTGGGGATCGAGTTCTACTCAAAGTATCGCCTTGGAAAGGCGTAATCCGGTTTGGCAAACGAGGGAAGTTAAATCCCAGATACATTGGACCATTCGAGATCCTCGAAAGGATTGGTTCAGTGGCATATCGATTGCAGCTGCCATCTGAACTCAGCAGCGTGCATCCCACTTTTCATGTTTCAAATCTGAAGAAGTGTCTGTCTGATGAGACACTTATCATTCCACTCGATGAAATTCGAGTTGACGAGAAACTTCACTTCATTGAGGAACCCGCTGAAATCATGGACCGTGAGGTCAAACAACTTAAACAAAGTCGTATTCCCATCGTCAAAGTTAGGTGGAATTCGCGGCGCGGTCCGGAATTTACCTGGGAACGGGAAGACCAAATGCGACTCAAGTATCCTCAACTCTTCACTGATTCAACGTCAAACACCACTTCAACATAAATTTCGGGACGAAATTCTTCTAACAGGGGGAGAATGTGACAACCGTCAATTTAGGACTATACTTTAGTGCCTAATTAAGTTTTAACACATGTAATTAGTTCTGTGTTAGGCTAATTAATGTATCAATTATTATATATATATTGTTGAATATATATCTACAATTATGCGGTTTGTTTAAATCGTACGAGTTTCGAATCGAATGTAATTTCGACACAATAAATACGGACGTTGGTGAACAATTTTATTAAGTAATGCAAATATTATTTAATAACGCAACTTTGTTTAGAATATTATTTGTTATAATATTTAGTATCCAAGTTTTATCGCACAATTAATATAAACGCGAATAAAATGTAATTGCGCAAACAAAACAAAACAAATTACCTTTTATAATGAAATTATTAAATGTTTAGTAAAATGCTTCAACAAAAATACAGAATAATTATTCGTATTTTAAAACGTATATTAAAACATAGAAAATAAATATTTAACGTTCAAACGACGGAGTAAACGAACACCGCACGGAGCGAGAACGCGGGGCGAAAATGGGGACTTAACCTCCCACTCCCACCCCCACTTTCTTTCATTTCCTTATTTCTTTCTCTCTCCCTCTTTCATTTTCTCTCAAGTTTCATCACAACCAAAATCAACTAAAACCGCAAAATAAACATACTAAACAACCTCGGATCTTCAAGCCCCTTTGGAAATAAACGACCACCTCGCGACGATCTACAATCCTACCTTTCCGGAATTTCATTTCGGCGATTTGTAAGTTTCCGACACAACTCCGAAAACTCTCGTTTTTAAGTTTTATAACTTGCTAGTTGTTTGTATAACCTTGTAATGTCCTAAAATGGGTTGGGTAAAAATATTATGCCGATCGATGGCCGGAAAACGCGTTTTTGGAGTTGAAACTCCGATCAGACCCCGTACGTCGCATTTGGCCTGGAGCAAATGCGACGCAGCGACCTACGTCGCACTATATCCCCAACTTCGCATATAGCGACGCAGCGACCTACGTCGCACTATAACCCCAACGTCGCACTTAGCGACGCAGACCCTTACGTCGCAGAAATCAACTACGTCGCCTATAGCGACGTCACGTACAACGTCGCATTAAATTGCGAAAGTCGCACATAGCGACGTCATGCCCAACGTCGCAGTCCGGATCTGCGACGTAGCATCCTACGTCGCACAAAACAGAATCTTCAAACCTCCAAATTTTGAAGTCAAAGTTACTGTTCAAAAAAGTCAAATTTACTGTAGCAGTACTGTAGCAGTACTGTAGCAAAGTCAACATTTTAGAATTATTATTATTTCAACTAAATCACCAACGGGCCGTACACATTTTCAAATACACAATTGAATCAACTAAGTCATAGTAACTTAGATAATTTATTCAAACAAGTCGTTGTAACTTGTGTCAATTCAATCAAACAAGTCGTAGTAACTTGTAACAATACAATCAACCAAATCGGGGTAATTTGGACATCAAGTTAGACAAACAATTTCAATGGTAGTCTTTCGAGATACCAATACAATTAATAACAATTCAAGTGTCGTGGACACATTCAGGTTTCAAGTCTTTGGACACCAACACACTGCTAATTACTTCAAGTTTAATTGCTTAACATTTCAAGACTCAGGTGAGTTTCATAGCCCCATTTTCACTGCTTTTCAACTAGGGGTGTGATATTACTACTCGATTTTGTTTTACAAGTAGAACGCAAGTGCCAAACTTCAAATACTACATGAGTTTCAAGCTAATCAATTTAAAGTCCTCCATAAGCATAGTCTCTAGTATTTTATAGCGTGAATGTTAGTATATGATATCATATGGGATTGACAATCCTCATCCGGGTTAGCACGCACTAACCGGTCAAACGGATGTATTAGCATTTGGGAAGACGAGTGTTGATTAGGCACTCGTAGGAGGCATTTCAAGTTAGGTTTCCTTAAGTGGGCCTGACAAATCAAGTTAAGCTCAGACTATGTGCTCATGGACAGTATAACTTTTATTTTGCTTAATTGCACTTTAAATTCAATATAAATCTTGCGGTTCTGACAACTATACATTGACATACAAACCTGTGAGCTCACCAGCGTTTTCGCTGACCCATTTTAGTATTTATCACAGGTACCCAGCAGTAGTTTGGCTGCACAAGCAGGAATTATTAGCTCGAGTCAGCATACATACAACTAGAGATTGGACTGCATTATTATATTTTGTAAAAGTAATTATGCTATGTAATCTCTCAAATTTCAGGAATCGAGCTAATGTAACTATATTTTGATGTAAACATTTACTTTATCTATACAAGTTTAAAACGACGCATATAGTGGTCGTTCATTATATCTTGTGCTTTGTATAGTGATTAGTGACACCCAAATCAAGCTTCCGCAAATCATTAAATTTGGGGGTGTCACATTACATTTCATAATTTAGTCGTTTGAAAACATATAGTTTTCTTTACAAAAATATGTAAGCCTAGAGTCCGCGTATGTGGCGGGAGATTCTATTACATAACCATAGTTACAAAAGATAATGCCAAAGAATCTCCGTTAAATGCAGTTTGGAAATCATGCGACTCTAGCTAGTAATCCTGGAGTGATCCTACTCCGTAAGTGTACCTGAGAATACATGCTAAAAAAGGTCAACCAAAAGGTTGGTGAATCTCACAGGTTTATCAGTAAATAATCAGTTTGAACACAAGATTTCATCAGCAGTGCCCGTAGGCGTATATCAAGTATTTGCAAATCTCGCAAAAATAAAGTAATCAAGTTATACCGTTGCCATGAGGCTCATAATCGAAGCTTAACCCGTAAATAATCAGTTGCTCCCGTGACATGCTCGTAATTGAGCAAGCATAAGTAAACGAAATAATAGTCACCCGTTTATACATAACGGTTCGTGGTAGCGCTACTACCCCGGTTTGGGAGGGTCATTTCCCTAATGGATCCATTAACTACTGTTCGCGCTTAAGTACATAACTAACGATATATGATGGAGAGACTTCAGTAAATAGTAAGTAACTCATGCAATTCCGTTTGGTATAGTAAACAGTTTAGTACTTGTGTTCAAGAAAATCAGTAGCATGCATCTCCCCCAATAAGTTAAAACAGTAAAAGTGGGGCCGTAAGACTCACCTGAGTCTTTGCAAGTGCGTTTATATCAATAAACGCGTAAGTAATATCAACAGTTGGTTCTCCGAACCCGTAACCTCCAAATGCCTAAACACGTAATGTCAAATAAGTAGATGTCTCGCAAGATCATCTAGGCTAGTTGTTCATACAACCCAATGTGTCCGAATGTTGGTTCGTTATCGTTTGTATAAAAGTGTACGACCCGTTGGTGACGAGTTTGAAATAATAAACCTTAAGTATTATTATCAAATTATTGATGTTTTGCACTTACAAAAGTGTCCCAAAGTGTTTTATAAGTCGTATCGTATAAGGATTTGAGGTTGTAAAAGTTCGACACTTAGTGAAATTTTTGTTAGAAAACTTGCTGTTTTATGCGACACTACATGCGTCACTTACATGTTCTATGCGTCACTTATGGAGTGTCGGGTATTGGCGTCCGTATAAGGGTATGCGTCACTGATATAGTGTCGTGTATCATCTTATGCGTCACTTCAGAAGTGACGGGTTCCGTACATCGCGGCACTCAAGCAGTGTCGTATAAAGAAATGATTTTCTGACATTTAGGCGTCACTTAAGAAGTGACGTGCAATATAGCGACACTAAAGAAGTGTCGTGTAAAATGGTATGGCGGCACTAAGGGAGTGTCGTTAAGTAGTGTCAGGTAACATCGAGGACGGCACAAGGGAAGTGTCGCTAAGTTGTATATGCGTCACTATGGAAGTGACGGTATGAGGTTCGAGTGACGTCATCGGTAGTAACCGGACGTCACTTGTTTCTACCAAAAGTGATGAGTTCCTACGAATAATAGCGACACTTATGAAGTGTCGCATGGTTTCTGCTGAAAGTTATAAGCTTGCGTCACTACCGAAGTGACGGTATATGTGTGATAGCGGCACTTAAGTGACGCATGTACTGTTTTTGGCATTCATGCGACACTTAAGGCTGTTCGACGGATTTCGAGCCAAAAACGTGTTTTCGGGTTTCCGTTTGGTCCGATTCTTTTACCCAACCCTCATATGAACATATTAAGCCTATTTAAACCATAAACTAGTAAAAATGATCAAAAACGAGAGATGTCGGGATTTGTCGGAAACTTACAAAATGTCGGATGAAAAATCCGAAAAGATAGGAATGTAGATCGTGTTGTCGTGGTCACTTTTCTCCAAACGAGTGGTATGATTCGGCGATGTTTGGTGGTGTTATTATGCGATTTTGGTGATGAATGTGGGTTGGTGATTGAAGTAAAAGAAAGAGAGAGAGAGAGAATGGAGAATAGAAATGAAGAAGAAAAAGGAAATGGTGGGAGGTTAAAATCCTCTACCATTTTCAGTCTGCGCACTGCGCCTCGCGCAGTGTTCGTTTACCCCGTCGTTTAAACGTTAAATAATTATTTTAAATATTAAATGGTACGTTTTAAAATACAATTTATTACGCGATAATTTTATTTAGTTGCGCGTTTTAACCTTTTTAAATTGTGTAACTTTCTGATTGTGCGATACGAATGAATACTAAATATTATTATAATAATATTTTTGACATAACAACGTTATTTAATAAAATTGGTCACCAACGTCCGTATTAAATTGAATCGAAATACATTCGATTTAAATTGCGTACGATTTAACCAAATCGCATTTTCGTATATATTCAACAATATATATAATTCGATATATAAATTAGCCTAACACAGAACTAATTACATGTATTAACAAAGAATTAGGCACTAATTCTAGTCCTAATTTGCCGGTTGTAACAATTTGGATCTGAGCGTTCCACCAAGTCAACGCTTTGTCGGCTAGAGTACAGGTGGCGTATTTCACTATTTTGTCGGCTGCGCAGTTGCTGATGTCGATCACCGATTCCATTTTCTCTATCCAGTGGACTAGGCCGATGGTCCCTTCAGTCCTGGTGAAGGTACTGGGCTTGCAAGCAAGGAAGGTTTTGTATGAACACCCTGGTTGGGTATTCGCCGGTGTTTCACTGTTGACGGGGGTGGTTCCACTATTATGTACCACGTGTTCACGATTGCGGCTTGTCTCGTACTGGGTAATTGCTTCTGCCACACGGCGCTCAATGATTTGCTCGGTGGTTTCGACGACAGGAGGTGTTGTCCTTGGTTGGCTATTCTGGGTTTTCCTTTGCTTTGGTGGCATGATGACGTTCTGGGATGAAGGAAATGCAGAAGTCAATGCCAATGAAAAGATGTGAAGAATAAAGTTTCACATAGTTTTAGTTATCGAATATTTTAGAAGAATTGAAAAGATCCCCATCACGTTTCTCACGACTATGAAACGCCCATATGTACTTAGTATAATATAATCACGTTGGCTAGGCGTCATTATATGATGCTAAATACATACTTCTTTTCATCAACCGTTCGATACGATCAGGTTCGTATGAAATCAGATTGAGATTGAACGAATCGAACGTAGCACGGTTCAAATGGTGGGTTACGCATATCGATGTGTCGTAACGGTAGTTAGATGATTTGACTCAAAACGACATGTTTTTATACACCATTTCAAACCTATTTTGGCTCAAATCTTTGAATAAACATCGAATAATCAATGTTTTAGGCTAAAAATGTAAAATGAGCCAAAGCTTAGACTTCCTTTCGAAAAATCACTTAAAATGCATAAATAACGAACAAATCAGAGCTAAAACGGACCACTTGCGAATCTGACGTATAATTAAGCTAAACTGGCCTAATTTGTGTCATATTGATCTTCAGGAAAATACAAAACTGTGGCCGCGAGAATCGTTCAAATCTGACAAGAAACGAAGAAGATAGAGCCAAACGAAGATCACAAGAACTACAACCAGTGCACAAGACTTACGATCCAGCGCACAAGACCACGAGCCAGGGTACACCACCCCCATAGGGGCCGTATACCACCCCATAGGGGCCGTATACCCCCTATTTGGGGCCGTATACCCCCTTTTTAGGGTGGTATACCCCCCTTTTAGGGTGGTATACCCCCCTTTTGGTGCTGGATACGCCCTATTTGCTACCGAATACGCCCCTTTTGGTGTCGAATACGCCCCTTTTTGTGTCGAATTCCATAGCTCGAGGGGGTGTTTCAGAGTTAAATTGGATGCGAGGGTGCTGAGTGTAAATTTGTAAACTTGAAGCCTATAAATAGAGGCTTAACCTCCTCATTTTCAACACACCTTTCATCACACCATTTCTCACACACTTCACTCTCTCTCTAGATTAGTTGTAGATTTCTCTCTCTAGCACTACTCTTAGGAGTTAGAGGAGAAATAGTAGGTAGCTAGTAGTAAGCTTACGAGCTTTGTACGGAGTCGCTCCGAAACTGCGATTGCGCAGATTTATTGTAACGTCTATCAGGTTTTATTATATTATCCTTTCTTGTTATTTTTAAATATGTTGTGCTATTTTCATGATTATTTAAGAATGCATGCTAGGATAATTGCTATGATAGGCTAGATAAATCTGTGTTTGCTATGATAGAAGTTATGCTAGGGTAGTTATGCTTTAAACCATGCTGTTACTCTGCTCGCATGTAATTAGGATATGTTTGAATTTATGAAATAATTCTCAAATGTTTTATTTATCCAACTTATGCTGTGGTTTGAAACCTATTGATATAATCCGGCCAATTGTAGAAATAGGTCCCTCAACTATTCTTTGTCTGAATGATTCGATGAACTCGGCATGGCCACTGTTATCCTGATTGAAATACATCATAGGAGACACGGAACATAGGATTAGAGATAAATTAGAATTAATTTCATATATCGAATGCTTTTGAGAGAACTTTCAGAGCATCCGTGACTTAACCATTAATCCAGAAACTCTGCCTAAAACAAAATGATTACTATCCATGTCACACTACTGCATGTTCTTGTTTGATTGTTGCTTTAGGGTTTGCATGCTAGTATCTATTTGTGTATTGCGGTTGTTGGATTCATGATTAGGTTTTCAAACATAGAATAATTACATACGACAGTTTAACATGCTAGAATAATTACAATGATCCATATGAAATAATGTCGAACAATTTAAACGATCGTCAGACAGACTTTCCCAACTTATTCCGCGGGGTAACTCCTGTTCACTTTATTGTTTATTCAACAATTCGTGCCATGATACGGACGTCTCAGATGACCGAGACTGGGGAATAGGATTTGAGGTTAGTTGTCGGTTAAATTGGTACTACATTTGGGAGAACTTCCGGTGTAGCTTACACTTCATATCTGTTATCCATGTGACATATTATTTATTTGATTGTGGACAACTCTACGTTAGATAAGTAATAGTATAGGAGCTATGGCCCATTAGGACATATACAGTAATGATACGGGATCTCTGGGCGAGGCATCGGAAAAACAGTAAAACGGCTTAGTACTTGGTATAGCGCTGGAACCACCTCTGGTGAAGTACAAATGTGTGGAAGCCACGAAAAGGTCGTAGGTACAATACTATGTTGAACATCGTTCAGAGACCCCAAGTCAGCACTGCTAGGATTCATTGTAATTAGAGCCTTAATCCTCATAACTACCCCTAAAAATAGCATACGCCGATGTCATAGCAAACACTCGCGTAATCCATAGTTCTCTCAGCAACTTCACTCCTCAATTTATTTTACTGTCTTTAGTTTACATAGAATAGAAAACAAAACCCCTCAAAAAGTTTTAAACCCTAGCTAAATTACCAAAGATAATTAATTCTCCTAAGATCTCATGCCCGTTGTGGTTTGAAGAACGACACCTGAGTCATACCTGCCACTTACTATACAAGTAGTAGTATATCTTAGGCTTCCCTGCACTATAAATATATAACCACCCCTCCGATCGCCCGCCTCGAGCGCGAGGTCCAGCAACGAAAAGGAAGCGATTCCTTGACCGACCGTTCGGGACACGATCATTAGACGTATGCAAATGTGTGTATGCATGTGAGTTCTAGCCAAGGCTATAGTCTAGGTCTCTAAGGTATAACACCCTCACATTTTGTTTATGTATTTTACAACCCGGAAGCGATGTCCCTCACAAAAACTTTACATTTAAATACAAAAGTCCAACCTGTTTCAAAACAAAACAATACTTTACATTTTATAATACAACCCTCGGGTGTTATGTAATTCCAAACATCACGATATTTAACAAAAACAATATCAGAGTCAACGCAGTAGTCGTCAAACATTCATTCAGGTCAACACCTTCTTGCCCGACCACCCTGTCAAATCACAACCTGCAAGAAGTAATTTAAAGTGGTGGGATTAGCACAACTGCTAAGTGAGATAGAACTGTAACCGACAGTCCAATCTAGCAATAACAACTTTGTCTACAACAAATAATCACAGTCACAATCACATAGTTTCACTCAACATTAGAGGATCGGTGGTTGCTAGCAGTAAAGCAACACTTAGTAACCCCACTGAGCCGTAGACCCCAACAGCGGTTAATCACAACCCAACTGAGCTGCTGGTCCTAACAGCGGTTAACCGATAGCTCGTTACTATTTTCACACGACCTAATTTCCTATTAACGACATGTACAAGGAAATTCCTGTCGTCCAACAATAGTAACCAAGCCCAAATCATCTTGACCTCCGATTAATCACTTAATGCTCGAAGGCCACATAATCACAATTAGCATGCCAGACTAAACAGTCTATCAACAATAAATCTACATTCACTTGCTGTAACCAAACCTGTTACAGCTAAACCACACTGAAGGTACAGAACCACTCACCAATACCTCAGCTGTATGCTCAGAGATCTAATGTTACTGAGCCTTCTCTGGTTTATCTGAAATCACCACAAATATCACAAGTCAGTAATTCAGTATCACAATTTTAATCTACATTAACATCACATCAAACTACAACTATTAACAAGTTAAACAACTCGTTAATACAACGTACATATGTTATAATTATATAACATGTCTCAATATATCATATCATATCCATCAACTTATATCAACATGATCATAGAAATCGAATAATAAGTAATAACTATATCATATCACTTTATTCACAATTATTCAACTTATAACAATTCATCACTTTTTGTGCTAAATCTCTAGCAATAACTTACCTATCCACCTTAGGTATATTATCTTAATTGTCATCATATACATAAAGATTAGCCCCAAGTTATTATCATGATACATCATCACTATAATATACACTTAAGGTATTTCACATATAACTAGTTCATAATTATGCAGCAAACCAAACTGTTCTGATCTGAGCCCACATCGCGTCGCGATCATAAAGGATCGCGTCGCTATTGACGCACAATCGCGTCGCAATGTCCTATGGTCGCGTTGCTATCAGCCTATCAATCGCGTCTCTATGATTCAACAACCGCGTCGCGATTTATACCTACATCGCGTCGCGATGTGGCTTGGTTGCGCCGCGACCTGGACATTTCCAGCAGCCGACGAACTGACCAAAAACCCAGCAGCCCCAATTCGAAATTAAACCCATCAAATCACCAAATCTAAGGTTTTAATCGATTATATGCAACAATTAACGATTTCAAATATCTACCAACATCACATATCACCATTTTAATTCTCAATTTCACTAACCCTAGGATTTAATCAAATTCAATATAAATCATAAATATCACTTACAAGGATGATGATAAAACAGGAAGATGATGATGATAAGCTGTTAGTGAAGATGATCAAATCACATGAATACTTAGAAATCCTTTCCCTCTCTTTCTAAATTTTAATATGTGTGTATGTAGATTTTTCATCAGGAAGTAATAAGAAAATAGGGTGGGAAATAAAAAACTTAAGTCGGCTTACCAAACCGACCTCAATATACGGGTATAATTTAATACCCCTTCTCAACCTATTGTCTGGAACCCGAAAACCATTTGCGAGTCCAAACCTTTTATTGTTCCGTCAACTATATTAATTTAAAACAATTAATATTTCACTAGTCACAATAAGTCCTGAACTTAATTTAACCATTTATTTTCAACCAATCTATTTCATAACAACTTAAATAACAAGTTAAAACCAGGAATTAATATAAAACTCCTAGGCCCAATTTGCGGATGTTACATAAGGTCTCTAAGTCACCTAAGAAATCTAGTTCGCTATAACCAATGGCTCTGATACCAATCTGTAACACCCTCAAATTCGTTTAGCGGAATCATTAGTAAGCTGGGGATGCCACATTTATATTGTACATGCATGCGTATCAGAGCTTATGATTACAACCAAACATATATTAAGATGCCAAAAATATTAGTTACAAAGTTTACTATTCATCGAATCGTACAAATGTAAAAGTATGTAAGTTACAAAAGTAGATTTCGTAAATATGACTAAACAGTTTTAGTTATACAAAAGAAATCCAGTTGTCAAAAGTTGGCATCCTAAAGCTTCACGAGTCGCCTAAATTCCATGTGTGCAGGCGGTTCTTACATGCGCAGCTAATTCCCTGAAAAACATAGTAAAAGTCAACAACGAGGTTGAGTGAATTCACAGGTAGTATGTTTGCATTAGTTGGATCAAGTTTGTAAGCACAGTTGTTAAACCAAATACGTTCACAAATAGTTATTGCCATAAAAGTCGAGTAATGTTTCGTGGAATGTTATCCAAAGTATAAGTTTAGTGGGTTGTTCGCCCAAAGCTTCGGTTTACGTGGGTGTTAGGTCCCGGTAAGGTCTCCTCAAGGATCTATTGAATCGTCAAGTCGCTTGAGTCGTGCGGAATCCGATCACAAACGGGAAACCAGAATGTTTTCGGTTAGAAACATATACGGATATATGTAACTTCCCTTGGTATAATATGAGAACACTTAGTATTTTGGAAGTTATAGTTTGATTTAATTCAGAGAGAATCACAGAGAAAAACGCACACACAATATAGAAGTTTCACAGAGTTTGCCCAGAGTTCTTAAATTTTTGACTTGAAACTCATATATATACTCTGACCTTTATGCGACACTAGCTTAGTGTCGCTATACAAACACATGCGACACTAATGAAGTGTCGCCTAATCAGCTTAAAACTTAGATTTTTCAATTCAAATTATACAATCAGAGTTACAATCTTTTATTCATTCACAACTTATCAAATATACGAATTCACAATTACAGACTCTAGACCAACTGACTGACAATTCAATTATGCACCAACAAACTCCCCCTTGGCAGCAGCTTGGTCTTTTAGATGTCTTCGTTTAGCACCAGCCTTCAGGAAATATTCCACCAGCGTGGATTCCTACTTTCAAACAAATCTCGACCACCTTTTCGAATTTAGCAGCTTCTTCTCTATCATATTGATGATATTCTAATTTGCATTTGTGAAGCGCTATTAAGTCTTTCTTTGTTAAGTTTATAAGGCTGATCGGATCAAAAACACGAATTGATTTACCATAATTCGCTGGTAAACCCCATTTGCCTTTCTCAATCACTGGATCTTCAACTGAAAGATATTCAATAACTGCTTCTTGAGTAACGGGATCAAACCACCAATATCGTAATCTTTTAAGAAAATCAAGTGGTAAAGATTGCAATGGCACAGTTTTCTGACTAGCAGCTGGAGGATAATGATATTTCACGATCGGTTGCTGAGTTCTTGAATCCAACTTTTTCTTGTATAAATACCGAACTCCCAGCTCTGGTCTAACCCACAAATACTTCTTGCTATAGATATCTCTTCTAAGAATCTTCTGAAACATGTTACCACGAAAATCATCAGTGTGGTTAACGATGTTCAGTTGAGCAAGACGATTTAATTCTTCCTTAGGCAACGTGCTTATACAGTTAAATCTCGGTCGGAAATACTGTACACCATCTCTTCGTTTAATAAGAATCAGAAAGTTAACTTCATCAAACTTCCAACTTCTGATCAATCCAGTTAAATCACCTCGAACCTGATATGTTTTGCAAATCTTCAATTCAGGCTTGAGATTTCGAAACATTGGGCGCACTGAAGATGTAGATGTTTGCGCTTGTTCAGGAACAGATTCAGCAGATGGTTGTTCCTGAGTAGGTTCTGTTGCAGTTTCAGCTTCATCTTCAGAATCATCGGACTCAATGATTGGTGCATCAAAATCATACAATTGAGCCGGTTGTTTCTGAACTGGTTCCGATTCTCGCTCAGGAGCCGGATCCTGATTAGGATTATCCAAATATTCTTCGTCCGATCCCGGAACTTCAGGCTCAATTTCCACATCATCATCATCATGAATTCCATCATCTTGTTCATGAACAGGGTTAATTAAGCTTTGCAGAAATGTCAGGTTTATTTCTGAATAATCAACTGCAATCGGTGTCGGTTGCCCTGGAACATCAACAAAATAATCTAAAGCAGCAATTTCATTGTCAGTAGAATCAGGGTTTACATTTTCAGTTTCATCTACAGCAGGAACAGACTCCGCTGGTACAATAACCCTAGATTCTAAATCAGAAATCCTATTCACCAAACTAGGAATTTCTGCAACCTGCAACCTCAAAGTATCAACCTCTGCAGCTTTTGTCTTCAATTCAGCAATCTCAGCAGCTTGATCTTCAAACTTCTTGTTCATTTGCTCTAGCCTAGCAAATAGCTGCTGAATCGTCGGTAGCTGAGGTTGTGGTTGTTGTTGTGGAGATTGTTGTTGTTGTCGTTGCTGTGGATGCTGTTGTAGTTGTTGGCGAGGAAGCTCAGCTGGTTCTTGGATTGAAATTCCAGAGCTTTTCTTTCTCTTGCGAAGTGGAAGGTCGGTATATGAAGGTGAAGACCCAGATGGTCTTTTTCCCTTATCTTTCCTCTGAACACGACCTGTTCCAGCAGATGCAGATCCACCAGCTTCTCTAGCAGCATCTAGATTCAATGGATCATCAATATCTCGCAATTCTCGCTCCAAATCATCATCGGCAGTCTCTTCAGCAGGCGGAGAACTCGCTCGATCAACAAATCCGTCATTCAGTGGCGCAACATAATTTTCATCCATTATGTGCCCAAACAACGCAACATCAGCTTGTTCATCAACATCCTTGGGCGGTTTCTTGCAATCAGCAAAAACTCGAAGCAGCATCGGTTTGGGAGACAAAATAGATCTTTCATCAGGAGCTATCCCCAAATTCATCGTGTTTAACATCAGCTGCACAAACCTTGGATATTGCAACCATTTGTCAACGCCAGCACGAATATTCTCAATCATATTCCCAAAAACATATCCACTGAAGTTGTATGGCTTATTGTAAACCAAAGCAAGCATCAAGGACAAAGTCTCGTGGCTAGCAGCATCAAAACCACCACGTCTTGGTGACAAACAAACAATCACAATGTGACACAGGTATCTCCAAACTCTGCACAGATACGGTTTCCTGAAATCAGATAAATGGTCTTCAGGATATCCCATTCTTTGTAAACCTCCAAAAATGAACGTTGTATCAAACTTGGTCGGCAAATCATTCGTATCAACAAACCCAAGAGTCTGTTTTACCAAGTCTTGATCAATCACCACTGGTCTACCAAAAACTGTAGATTCGATCCTCGTAATATCGTTTTCGGTAACGACTCGAGCATGATCGTAGAATTCCTCGATCCGATTCATATAAATAATCGTAGATGCAGTAATAGCTTGATGAATCCTAGATCTTCGAAGAAATCTGATCATCGGTCGGAAAGGAATGGAATTCAAATGCGTATCATCCAAAAATGCGACAATGTTATGGCGATCGTTTGTCTTTCTATGATAGTTGCGGAGATTCTGAATTTGCTGAGGTGCCTCCACATTTTCTTGATTACCTTGATCAGCCATCTGTATAGCTAAAACACTGAACATTTACAAGTTAAGCATAAATATACAAGTTCAGGTTAACTATAACGAAGAAATCACAAAAATAAAAATAACCTGATGTACATGCGTCACTCAATAAGTGACGCAGTGATCACATAACGACACTCAGTGAGTGACGTTATTAACACTCAAAATAACACTTGCGTCACTAAGGATAAGTGACGCTATCCAGGAAAAATTTGGGCAGCATAACGTTTAAGTGACGCATATAGAAAATTTTTAGTACCGCGTCACTGAAGAAGTGACGCTATCAGAACACCAAGTCACTAAGATAGTGACGCTATTACAGACTAAGTCACTTAAGCAGTTACGCTATGAATAATATTACGACACAAAGGAAGTGACGCGTATAACAGTTTAAATAAGCCAAACTAACTTATACATCACTACAATCAAATGATATTGACTATAATAACGACACTCAATGAGTGGCGCATAGTCAATCATTCAGTCAAACATTACGACACTAACGTAGTGGCGTAATACAGTTAAATTCAACAAACAATGCGTCACAAACGAAGTGACGCGGTTTTGTGTCGTACTCAAGAACACTTGCCCAGAAACGATGAAACCCAGAAAATCGAACGAAAACAATTTGGGCCTTTTGCGTTTTGACCATTTCACAAGTTGCGGAACACAATACCAAGCAAAACACACCCATTTTTAACACTTAAATCGCACAAAACAAGTTCGAATTTCATCGTTTTTCCCGAAAACCATAAACCCGTAACCCTCAACAACAATTAATCAATATAAACAAGTAATCAGGGCTAAGATTTATACCAAAAGATTCGTAATACATCCGCAAACAAAATATAACAGGTATTAACATCTAAATTATGCAAATCAATCGTTTATTTTTCAAAAAAATACCAAACCCTAACCCGTAACTACCAAAAATCGATTAAACAATAAAAACGAATTGTTACGGTTAAAGATTGATGCCAAATTATGCGGAATATACTAGAAAACAAATCACACAAAGTTTTAACATCTTAATCATGCAGATCGTTCGTTAATTTCTTGATTTAAACCGAACCCTAAAACCCGTAACTTTTTATAACGATTAATCACAAAATACGGAGTTATAAGGTTCGAATTTAGTACCAAAGTGTGCGTAAGGATGAGAAGAACAAGAATCAATAAGCTGATCACGATGAAAACACACAAAAATCGATCAAAAATCCGAAATCTGTAGTGACGCTATCAAGAACAGTAGTGACGCTATCGTATGTGTAGTGGCGCTATAGCGGCAGTAATGAAGTGACTAGGTTAGTGGCGTGTTCTGTAGTATTTATACCAAGTCACTATCATGCGCGTCACTAACATAACGACACTAACACAACCTATGCGGCACTAACGAAGTGACGCATGAAGACAGATTTTGAAAAATTTTAAACATTTTTCGATCTTTTGCGTTTTGATTTTGATACTTGTTTCAACAAAATAAAATAAAATAAAATGTGTCTTGAAGAAAATAATAAAGAAACAAAATCTTTTTGTAATTTTCTTTAATGATTTTCACACAATTCAAACAATATTTACAATAAATACAAAATCAAAATAAAATTTTAACAAACCATATTTAAAGCAATTTGTAAAAATTAAAATAAACACTCTATTTTTGGTGACATGGATTATTTTGGTCTGGTTAGGGATCATATCAGAACAACATACAATTATTAGCAAATAGTAAGTTTTATTTCGATTATCAGTATATTTGTCCACTTTAAATTTACTTAACATATTTAAAATAACATTTACAAAAATTAGTTCAAGATGATTATTGGTATTGTTTGTCCACTTTAAACAAATTTACATCCGTATCAATGAGCTAACCTTTATTGTTAATATGATTATCATTTTGCGATTACCATTATATGATATATTGAAGAAATCAAGTAATACACATAACACTGTATTTTTTTTCAGACAAGATAGATGTTACTAGTACAAGATATTCTTGACTAATACGTAACATGCCATTGAATTTTATATTTAGACAAATATCAAATATACTATGAAAATACTAGTGGTTCCTGGTCTGTACACAGTACAACAGAGGATCCCTTAGCATGAGCATAACACATTTGAGAATATTGACCTAACTAAAGGATTTAGATCTGTACATAGTACAACAAAGTCTCCGATAGTTAAACTAATACCCATATTTCTACTATTTGTCAATTCATTTCTTTTTCAGGACATTGATAACAGTGTATGGCAGTACAATCAATCAACAATTAAGACACATGTCATACATCATATATTAGTTCACACAACATAACAAACATGCATTAAATTTACTTCTTAATAGCTCATAAACCGGTGTGCAAAATGCCTACCAATACATCATGTAATGAAACTAATATTTACAAAAGTTGTTTTAAATATGTTAGATAAACCTACTGATACATCAAACATAAACCTTAAGATTTCCATTTTGTGCATGTTTCCTAATGTACTATCATTTCCCAAAGTGTTTACAGACACAATCCAACGTCTTTTCTTTTAATCTTTTCTTCAAAATTTTTAAAGATATGTTGTTTAAGTAAAATTATGAAATTTTAAAATTACTCCCCCTAAACAACAGATACTTTTAAATTTTGCAAATGAATGGCGATTCCCCTCAGGTAACAAACAAATGAATGCTATACGCCATGTACGTGAAAGATAAAAAATATATTTTTTTTTAATAAACAGCAAAGAAACACACAAAAAATAAAAAAATATAGCAACACTGTTTGACCTAAAGTTCATTGAAACGAACATAAGTATACAAAAACAGATATTGCCACTATCACACAAAATAAAATCAAGTCACAAATTATTTAATGCTAGGATCTTTCAATCCAAGCATTGAAACAAGATTTTCAAATTTTGTTCGATCAAAAGCTTTTGTGAACAGATCAGCTTTTTGTTTCAAAGTGTCAATTTGAATCAAATCAATTAAATGTTTCTCATAGCAATCCCTTATAAAATGAAAACGAATTTCGATGTGTTTCGTTTTAGAGTGTTGCACGGGATTTTGAGTGATGCTAATGGCAGCAGTATTATCAATAAACATAGGAGTTAAGGTTAGAAGGAACCCGTAATCACGCAGTTGATGCGGTATCCAGAGAACTTGTGAACAGCAACTAGCAGCAGCAATGTATTCAGCTTCAGCTGTTGAAGTAGACACGGTTGTCTGTTTCTTGCACTGCCATGTGACTAAACGATTTCCCAAAAACTGACATCCTCCAGATGTTGACTTTCTATCCAAATTACAGCCACCATAATCCGAATCCGAATAAGCAGATAGATCAAAGTTATCTTCATGTGAGTACCAAAGACCAAGAGATGGTCTATGTTTCAAGTAACTAATGATTCTTTGAACTGCTTTCAAATGAGAAACCTTTGGAGCTGATTGATATCTTGAACAAATTGAGACAGCAAATACAATATCTGGTCGGGAAGCTGTAAGATACATCAAAGATCCAATCATAGATCGATATTCAGTCATATTCGTATCTTCTTCTTCTTCATGAGGTCCAAATTTGTAATTTGTAGAAATGGGAGTTGCATAAATTCTTTTATCAGGCAACGGAAATTTTGCAATAATTTCATTAACATACTTAGCTTGATGAATATAAATTCCATCATCTCGTTGCTCGACTTGCAATCCAAGAAAAAATGTAAGTTCTCCCATTGAACTCATTTCAAATTTTGACTTCATCACTTTTTCAAATTCAGTACACAGCTTCAAATTTGTGGAACCAAATATGATGTCATCAACATATACTTGAACAAGTATCAAATCATCATTCGATTCTTTGATAAATAGAGTGCTGTCAATTCTTCCTCGTTTATAACCATTTTGCAACAAATGAGTTGACAGAGCTCTATACCATTCTCTGGGTGCTTGATGAAGACCATATAATGATTTGTCTAACTTGTAGACATAGTCAGGATGTTCTTTGTCTTCAAACCCAGGGGGTTGACACACATAAACTTCTCTATCAATCTTGCCATACAAAAATGCTGATTTCACATCCAGTTGGAAAACTTTGAATTTCTTGTATGAAGCGTAAGCAAGAAATAATCTTATAGATTCCAAACGTGCAACTGGAGCAAAAACTTCATCATAATCAATGCCCTCTTCTTGTTTATATCCTTGTACAACCAAACGGGCTTTATTCTTGATTATTACTCCTCTATCATCTCTTTTCACACGAAATACCCATCGAGTTCCAATAGGAAAGAAACCTCGGGGTAATGGAACTAACTCCCATACTTGCAACTTTTTGAATTGATTTAGCTCTTCATGCATAGCTTCAACCCAATGTGAATCTTTCAATGCTTCATCAATCTTCTTTGGTTCAATTTGTGAGAGAAAACAAGATTGAATTTCAGCTACAAGATTTTCTTCAGTAAGATCTGAAGTTGAAGCTTCAATATCATCAGCTTGCAAAACAGAAGTTTCAACTTGAGATCTTGTTTGAACACCTTTGTCTAAATCACCAATGATATTTTCAGTTGGGTGATTTGTATGAATTCTTGATTGTGGAATCGGATCAGGTGTAATAATCGGTTCCAAATTGGTAAAATCGGATGTAGATTCAAGAATTTTATCATTCTGATGGGTAACCAATTCTTCATCAGATGAATCGGATATTTCTTGTATTTTTGAAGAATCAGGTACTTGTTCAGCAGAAGATTGAGATATTGGTTGTGAAGAAGACGACGGTTGAGCGGATGTGGATGGTTTAGATGTATCAGAAGATAAATCTAAATCATGCAAGATAGTAACAACTTGTTCAACTTCTTCAGATTCTTCAGGAAGATCAAATGAATCAAACACAATATTGTAGTCAAACAACCTTTCAGGACCTATTCCTTGTGCAGATTCAGTGTATCTTAAACAAGTTACTTCAAAATGTTCTTCCACTCGATTCGTCATCTTATTAAACACGCGTTTGTTTGGTGAGTTATTTGAAAAACCCAGAAAATAACCTTCACTTGATTTTGCACCAAACTTAGCTATTCTTTCTTTTGTGTGCATAATCATACACGGACAACCAAATGGTTCAAGAAACTGAAGATTTGGTTTGCGGTTGTTCAGCAATTCATATGACGTTTTGTTCCGCTTCTTAACCAAATTGACTCTATTAAGAACATAACAAGCTGTATTGACAGCTTCTGCCCAGAAAGTGATTGGCAATTTTGAATCTGCTAACATTGTCCTAGCAGTTTCAATGAGAGTACGATTTTAGCGTTCAGCAACTCCATTTTGTTGTGGAGTATAAGCAGCACTGAACTGATGATCAATACCTTTCCTAGAACAGTACATCTCCATTGTTTTGTTCTTAAATTCAGTACCATTATCGCTTCTCAGTTTCTTAACCTTCAAATTGCACAAATTCTCCAGCTTATCAAACAAGTAAACAAGAATCTCAGATGTTTCATCTTTGGTTGACAGAAAATAAACCCAAGAGAATCTTGAGTAGTCATCAGTAACCACTAAACAATACGATTTACCACCAAGACTCTTTTTACTTACAGGACCAAATAAATCCATGTGCAATAACTCCAATGGTCTTTCAATAGAATTCACCTTCTTTGACTTATGGGACTTCTTGTGCTGTTTTCCTTTTTGACAAGGAACACAATGATCATTCAAACCAAAAGATTGCTTCGGAACACCAAGCACAAGATCATTCTTCACCAAATAATTCATTTTCCGAAAATGAATATGTCCCATACGTCTGTGCCATAGAAGTGATTCTTTTTCAGTAGCTTTAGACCAAAAGCACGTCTCATGCTTTGTTTCAACAGTTCTCATATCAAGAATATACGTGTTTTTTTCTCTAGGAGCGCGAAGTAATATCCATTCTTCAGGAATTACGAAGCCAGGTTTCAGAATACAACATTCTTTATCGGTAAAGACTGTAGTATACTTCTTATCACACACTTGCGAAACACTGAGTAGATTGTGGTTTAATTGCTCCACAAAATTAACCTTTTCAAAACTTACTTGTCCGTTCGAAAGTGTACCTTGACCAGTAATCACACCACCTTTATCTCCAGCAAAAGCAACATAACCTCCATTGTAAGCGTGTACATCAGTTAACAGAGATACATTGCCTGTCATGTGCCTTGAGCAACCACTGTCGATATACCATTTACTATTCAACACAGCTTCAGGTTGCTGCAGCACATCAAAGAAAAAGAATTAATGAGAAAGGGAGACCCATGCCTTTACAGACTTGGGTACTCCAGTAACATCATCAACAATCACTACATCAGTCAAAAATTTATTTTTGAACAATTCAGAAGAATTGACTGATGCAATATTGTAAGATGTTATAATACCAATCGGATTTTTCACTTTCCAAACCTGTTTAGGTTTGAAAGAATTTTTGGTAACAAGATTTTGATTTTTATCAGAAAATTTAAAAGACTCAATCTTGTTATTTTTCTTAACAGGAGTGGAAACAGGTGAACTTTTCTCAGAAAAAGATTTTCTTGAAGAGTTTCTCGAAGAATTTTTATATTTGAACGTACGAGGAACACCTTTTCCAGATTGTTTTCGAGCAAGCAATGGACAATCGTTTATCAAATGACCTTGTTGTCTACAATAGAAACAAGATCGTTGCTCTACAAATGGTTGAGACTGAGGAATAAACCTTTGAGAATAACCGAAAGACACATTTTCAAAACACTGATGTTTATCATCTCGTTTCAAAATTCTCAGTTGAGGTTCAGCCTTAGCTTTACCTTTCAACTCTTTATCATCAGTTTCATTTACAAGAATGTGATTTTCAGGTTTTACATTGACTTTCACAATCGGTTTGTATTCCTTATCAGTTATATCTTCAATCTCAATAACCTCTTTACTAGAAACAAGAGGTTCAGACACAACAACAGGCTTAACTGGCTCAGCCTTGTTTTCAACAGATTTTTCAGTTTGAATCTTAACTTCACTAGATTTTGTCTTAACTGACTCAGACTCACTAGTGTCATTAAGATTTTTGTTGATTTCAGATTCAACATTCACAACATTTCCTTGAACAAAAGTGACTGGTTTGTCAAACTTAAGAGACATTGTGCCTTTCTTTTTCAAGTTTGGCACAAAGTTTTTAATTTTATCATTAGAAGGCATTTTCGTGTAATCCAAAGGAGGTGCAACTGTTTTATAACCAATACCAGTTTTTATTTTGTTTAGTTGCTGTGCCTCAATGATATCATTAAAAACTAAAGAAGATGTAGCCACATTTGATAGTTTACCATTTAAACGGACAACTTCAGACTGAGAATCAGATAGTTGTTGCTTTACTTTAGCAAGCATAGTAACATAACTACTGATTTCATCTTGTTGTTCAAAAATTTTTGCTCTAAGTTCTTTCTTTTCTTCAAAAATTGATTTTAACTTTTCATCAAACAAGTTTTCATTTTCTTTCAGTAAACTATTTGCATCAAGCAATTTTTCATGTTCAGCTTCAATACGTTCATACGCTTCTTTATATCTTTTAAGTTGACCAGTCAATTTTATACAAGAAATACAAGAGAGTGGAACTTTATCTACCTCATGAATGTTGGCCATGAGACATTTCTCTTCAGTATCATCCAAATCATCATGAGCAGAAAAATCAAATGCTATATCAGACAATTGAGCAGCAGCAGATATCATTGCTTTTTCTTCATCTGCTGATTTGTCTTCAGGCTTCCTTGGAGAAGGTCTGGTAAATCCAGAAGCTGGATTTTTCTTTTGATCACATTCTCTAGCAAAGTGTCCAAGATTATTACAGTTGTAGCATCTAACTTTGCTTTTATCAAAACCCAAACCCTTATCATTTGGATTATCAAGAGTTTTCTTCCCAGTTTTCTTGAAATAATTCTTGGTTCTTCTTGTCAACATAGCTGAACTCCATTTGATGTCAATTCTTTCAAGCTCGTCAGCATCAATTTGATTGAAATCTTCTTCAGTCAAATTTAAAGAACCAATTCGGTTTGACAGGAAATCTTCATAAGAAGAAAGAAACGCTGTAAAGATTGAAGCATGTTCTTCAGAGACAGCTGACAACGATCCATGAGTACTGTAAATTGGATTCACAATACTTGTTGAAGGCATACTTGAACCTCCAGCTAACAAAGCAGAACTAGAAGACTCAGGATGTGAAACAGGAATATCAACACCATATATCTTTGGATTTTGTACAGTAGCAATGTGCTTTGTTTCTTTTCTTTGAATGTCTAATAGAGTTGTTTCCAAATGAACAATCATATCATCTAAAGACATTTCCATGATATCTGAATCAGCTTCCATCAATAGCACACGAGTATTCCACTTCTTAGGCAATGAATTAAGAAGTTTCTTATTCATGTCTATTTGATCTAGCACAATACCTCCATCAATCAATTCACTCACAAGCTGTGAAAAATGTGAACACATATCTGAAAGAGACTCATTTGGTAACATATCAAAAACCTCATATTGTTTCTTGATGAGTTCTAACTTCTTTTGCTTGTATTTTTCACTTCCACCACACCTCTTCTCAAATGCTTTCCATAGATCATAAGCAATTTCATATTGACGAAACTGCTTCAAAAGAGATTGTGGTAATGACATGGTTATAGCAGAATAAGTTTTTCTTTCAATGTCATGTGCTTTTCTTTCTTCAGGAGTCATAGCCTTTGAACTTTTAAATGGAGTTGGACCATCAAAAACACCAGTTCTAAGAGGACGTTCATATCTTTCTTCCAAATGATTTAACATATCGGGATCATTAAAAGAAATAAAAGCCTCAAATCGTAGTCTCCATAGAAAATAATCCATACCCATAGTATACATCGGAGGTCTATTCGTACTTCCAACTTCATTGTTTTGTTTAAGCAAAGCACCAACTTGTTGTAAAGGAGTAGCCATTGAAAATCACACGAAGTAGAAACAAAATTCTAAAAATTTTTGAACTACGCGTCACTAGGGAAGTGTCGCATAAAAGGATGATGCGTCACTAAGGAAGTGTCGCACAAAGTAAAGTTATGAAACAATGCGTCACTAAGGAAGTGTCGCTATTAAGTGACGTGGAGAAAATTGGACAGAGTAACGTTACAATAAAGCAAGTCACTATTTAAGTGACGTTATGAAGTGTCGCGTAAACAAACTGAGTCACTAGAAGAGTGACGCTATAGGAAACCAAGTCACTGATGAAGTGACGCTATTCAGTGTAGCAGTGTAAACCAAGTCACTAACAGAGTGACGCTAACAGAAGTGTCGTATAGTAAAAGTTGAACAAACTTGCGTCACTATTGAAGTGTCGCGGTATATATCTAAAGTATACGGCACTAGAGTATGCGTTGTCCACTAAACAGCACTAATTTCCCACTTAAACTCACTAAAAGTCCACTATGCGTCACTGATCAAAACTATGCGGCACTTGTGAAGTGTCGCAGGTAGTGACGCTATGATGACTTGTCCACTAACTCCCACTAACGGCGCACTAACAAGCACTAATACTCCAATAATTGTCCACTGATCAAGTGTATTACACGTGTACAAGATTATGCGTCACTATAGAAGTGTCGCAGGTAGTGTTTTACACGTGTTATCAATTATGCGTCACTAAGGTAGTGGCGCATGTAGTGTCGTTATAAAGTGATATGCGTCACTTAAGAAGTGTCGCGTATCTGCGAATTCAGACACCAAAAACTGATTTTCCGGCTGTAAACAGTGATTTTTCCGGCAAATTTCGAAAATTTAATTTTCACAAAATCACTCCTAAACACAAATGAACTTCTTGGTTTAAACTTTTAAGCTCAAAAACATAAAGAAATCAAACGTACCTTGAATTTTCTTCCGAAAACATATTTCAAAACGATTCAAAACCGTGGATAACAATCTTTGAATGCTCTTATATAGCTTTGATACCAAATTGTTAGGTCCCGGTAAGGTCTCCTCAAGTATCTATTGAATCGTCAAGTCGCTTGAGTCGTGCGGAATCCGATCACAAACGGGAAACCAGAATGTTTTCGGTTAGAAACATATACGGATATATGTAACTTCCCTTGGTATAATATGAGAACACTTAGTATTTTGGAAGTTATAGTTTGATTTAATTCAGAGAGAATCACAGAGAAAAACACACACACAATATAGAAGTTTCACAGAGTTTGCCCAGAGTTCTTAAATTTTTGACTTGAAACTCATATATATACTCTGACCTTTATGCGACACTAGCTTAGTGTCGCTATACAAACACATGCGACACTAATGAAGTGTCGCCTAATCAGCTTAAAACTTAGATTTTTCAATTCAAATTATACAATCAGAGTTACAATCTTTTATTCATTCACAACTTATCAAATATACGAATTCACAATTACAGACTCTAGACCAACTGACTGACAATTCAATTATGCACCAACAGTGGGATGTTACCCATAACACAGTTTAAAACAAGTTACTGGTCGTTCTCCAGCGTTTTACAAACAGTACCGGTCGTTCTCCGGTCAAATACGCACGGGTCGTTCTCCTGTCCAACTCGGCCAGTCGTTCTCTGGCAACAAACACTGTTGGTCGTTCTCCAGCGAAACACAGTACTGGTCTTTCTCCGGTCTAAAGACGCATGAGTCGTTCTCCCATCCAAAACGCACGGGTCGTTCTCCCGTCCGCTTGGCCAGTCGTTCTCTGGCACTAAAATACATTGCTGTTCGTTCTCCGGTTTACCAAACAAAGTTTAACATGTTTATGAAAATGTTGTTTCATAAATACCAGTCTCGTATAAGTTTTCAACAGTTCAAAGTACTCTAATCGTTCGAGTAAAACAAGTATACAATCGTGTATGTAAAAGCAGTTATGGCAATCAATAAACAGTTGACTATGTTTCTCACCCCAAGTTGTAAGCAGTAAAACAGTTAAAAGTGGGGCTGTGAACTCACCTGTTGAGTTAAGTATTGTTCGAGTGCTAGCAAAGCCTAAAGCCCAAGTATAGTCCTGAATCTCCTAACGCCCTAAACGTATGAGATTTAATAAGTATGTGGATGTCGTAGTTGACCATCCATGTTAGTGTTTGTACAGCCAAGTTATGTCCAAAGTGTTCGTTCAACGTTTACGTTTGTATTTCATAATTGTGAAAATGTATATGACTTG
Organism: Helichrysum umbraculigerum; assembly: GCA_949592205.1. NCBI lineage: Eukaryota > Viridiplantae > Streptophyta > Magnoliopsida > Asterales > Asteraceae > Helichrysum > Helichrysum umbraculigerum. The sequence goes on along the minus strand of CATIUR010000004.1, from coordinate 100,885,681 downwards.
TTGGTGACGTTTTGAAATCAAAATTTCAATAATGTAAGTGTGTTTGTTATGTTTGTATAGTTCGTGTATCGTGTCATATGTAAATATCCGTTCCCGGTTGAGTTCAACACTTAGTGAAAATATTGTTTTTCAACAAACTGTTTTTGGCGACACTGGGCTAGTGTCGCTATAGGCGACACTAGTTAGGCGACATTAGGTGAGTGTCGCCGGATTCATAATTTTTGATTGATTAGCGACACTTGGTTAGTGTCGCTATAGGCGACACTTGGTTAGTGTCGCTATAGGCGACACTTGTTCAATTATGGCGTCACTAAGGTAGTGTCGCTAATATATATCTGGTTAAGTATTTCAGCGACACTTAAGTAGTGTCGCTATAGGGGCGACACTTGGCATAGCGACACTAAGCCAGTGTCGCTAGCACTGTTTTTGGCACACTAGCGACACTTAGACTGTTCGACGAACAGCTCACAAAAACGGGTTTTGGGCTCGATTTTGGACATTTTCAGTTGTATAAAACACTAAAACATGATGATTTAAGTATACCAAACATGAAATATCAAACAAAACTTCAAAATCTAAGGATTTACGGGAAATTTCGGAAACTTACGCGTGTCGGTTTTGAAATCCGAAAAAGTAGAAGTGTAGATCGTGATCCCGTGATCGTTTTTCTCTAAATGGGCTCGGTGATTCGACGCGTTTTTGGTGTAGTTTTTGTGTGATTTGTTATGGGTTTTTTAGATAGAAGATGAGAGGAAAAGAGAGTAGAGAGAGAAATGATATGAAAGAAATGAAAGGAAAAAGAAGGTGGGAGGGGTTTTGTTTCCCTTTTTCGTCCCCCGTGGTTGCGTTCCGTGTGGTGTTTGTTTTCCTGTTTATTAAATGTTATAATATTTTAAATGATAAATATTTAAATACGTTTTTGCTTATATTTTTTGTTGGAATATTTTATGGAAATAGTTTAGTTAAGTTTATAATATTTTAGCTTTGTTTCGTTTCAATTTACGAAATAAACGTTTATACGTTATAAAATTCTTTGTAAATATTATCAACATAATATTTAATATTAAATAATGTTATTTAATAAATTTCGTTTCATTAAATAAATTCGTTCACCAACAGTCGTATATTTTTGTCGCGTTTGTTCCAATTGTCGTGTACATAATTATAACTAATTATGAATCGTAATACTACGCGTATTAACTAGTTGGGCTTTGCTAGACTTACCTCTAAAATGTGTTGTGAATTCACTAAAAGTAGGGAATTAGCCTAAAAATGTGTTCAAAAATACGTTTATAATTATGACGACATTGCGGGGTGTCACAATGTCCGAATGGTAAACCGGGTGTGAATGCGGCGGTTGATATGAGTGAAGATGCGTTGCTTTGTTGTGAAGAGAATCTTGTGGAATGCTGGGTTTTGGATTCGGGTTCATCTTTTCATGCTATCCCGTGCATGGAAGAGATGACGAATTTTAGGTCTTATTCTAGTAAGGTTCGTCTTGCGAACGGAAGAAAACTTAGAATTGCGGGTATTGGGGATGTTGTCCCTAAAACTCACCTTGGTAAGGATTGGGTCCTCAATAATGTGAGGTTCATTCCCAAGCTCAAGAGGCGGTTGATCTCGATTGGGCAGTTGGATAATGAGCGGTACCACGTTAGATTTGGCGATCAACAATGGAAGGTTATCAAGGGTAGTTTGGTAATTGCTCGCGGGTATAAACGGGGAACCTTGTATATGGTTGAGATTCCGAATGAGGAATGGCTAGGTGGTGAGGTAGGTGTTGAAAGTCCTAGCCGACTTGAGCTTCACGGTATTGTTGAGAGATCTGGAACAAGTGGGAGTTCGGTAAGAGTTGAAACTAGTAGGAGCTTGGCGTTGAGTGGGAGCCTTGGAGTTTCTATGGATACGGTTTGTCATCTCGGTAATACTAAAGTTTTCAAGTCTTGGGTTAGATCGTCTCCAATGGCAAATAGTTTGCGACTGACCGAGAGTGGTGAGCAAGATGCTTTTCCGAGAGCCACGTTTTATAATAATTCCGTACAGTGGGAGTTGGCTCGTTGGGGAAAGTTGTGTTTGCCGAAATTTATGTGCATGTTTGTGGTCGGTGATCCAACGGTGAAAGCAAGAGTTTTGAGTGAATGATCAAGGGTGTGATGGTATTTTCACACAGATGCCTTGAAGGTTATATTCACGAGTTTGTTCTACCGGGTGGTCTTCTCTTTGTTGGAAAGAAAGATCGTGTGGACGAAAGGCTGTATGGATGGTTTGCTTATGCAACGAGAGTGTTGGAGTCATGCCAGGCTTCAACCGATCTTCTCATGAACTAATGAGAGGGTGATAAACTAGAGAGATTTATTGGTCACAGTTTAACAGTGGAGTTCTGGTAACTGGTATCAAAAGTCTTCCGATCCGGCGAGGTCGAGCGGCGTGTCCCGATAAGTTTCGGCGGTATTAATTAGAACGGGTTCTATTAAAGTGGCGTGTTGAAGGGTTTTATTTTGATCCGGTTTCAACAGGTGTAGTTAAAGAACCTTTTATCGAAAGTCTATCTGATTCGAGTTTAATCGGTGTGCGTGTCCCAATTGTTGTTGGCGGTATGGAAAGGTGGATTCTACTTTGGTTGAATGAGAAATATGAGGGTTTAATAATGTTGGGATTGTCCGATCTTCAAGTGGGAGATTGTTAGGATTGAATATTGTACAAAAGATATATTAGTATTATTATTTATTATTAAATAATAATAGTGGGATATTTTTGGAAGACTCGCGTGACTTGTGGAACAAGTTGAGTTGGCAAGTTTAAGTCGGCTGAATCGTACGAAGTTTTATTAATATATATATTATAACCCTTTGTATTTATAACCCTAACACCTCCTGAAAAATAATAAGATCTCTCTCTAGTTTGGCCGTGGATTAAACCAATCGAGTAGATTGGATATAACCACGTTATATTCCCGTGTTCGCGTGTTCGTTTACTATTCTCGTATTATCTTTATTCTTGTTTTGCTTTATTTGATCCGTTTATTGTCGTGGGGTATAACTAGGGTTATACGTGTTCTTGGTTGGGTCCTAAAAACCTATCACGCCTATGGCCATAGTTACCGGTTAATTGAGTTTAGTTCCCTCTGCATCAATGAACTAGGGTCATTACTAGATAAGTAAGATTGTACAATTTATTCATTTTTTTACCATCACTATTACCTTAATTTTATATTCTGGTTCATAGTTTTGGCCTGGCTCTCTTATGCAGCAGCTAAAGAAATGTGGAACATAGCATCATACCACGTGTCAAAGCTCCTGTGAAATGTTGCTATGTATAGGTCTCATATATTCATATATAAGGGGATCGATTTGAGTTTGAATAATATGTCAACAATGGAACCGCTTCTAGAGCATACTCATCAACACTATCGTAGCCTTTTTTATGTGGGCCGAGAACCATGAGAATGACAATCCACAATATTTAAAACCCATGTCATGAAAAAACCTGCTACGGGCAAAAATATGTAAGTAGATACATAATTTCGAGTGTGATCAGACAACCAAAAATTAGAAAATGAAAGAGCGGCCTGTGATTCAGGATTGATCGACGCCCAAGTAAGAGAATTCAGTTTATTTCAAGATACGTAATCGAGTAAGATCTATCAATGAAATATAAGGGTATTTTCAACATATCAAGTGAATAAGAACGAAAAGATTGACCTCAATAGATCGAATACACATGGCAACCCATTTGCAAAAGACAATGTTTTCTTTGATAAAATCCCTCAACTCATGGAAATTTCCACTCGGGTCGTGTGGGAAGTCCTAATATGATTGAAACCAATCATGACAATGTAGTTAAGCTAATAGAGATAAGAAACGGAATGAAGTAACCATAACATGTGATTGAGTCACTACTACAAAACTAAGCATTCAGGCAATACTAAAAGACGGTCCTAGAAGGAAACCCGCTGCTTGATTAAAATGGTGGGGTCAAATTCGTTTATATGGAGGGTATTGATATCATATTATAGCGGGTTTATGTAACCCGCCTTACAAAAACTAAAAGGATAGCGATTTTACTTACCCCGCTTTAAATGCTAAGGCGGTACTTATAGCCCAGCCATAAGTGAGTATTTTTATAAGCGGTTTATTAAAACGATGTACTTTTTCAATATTTTGCATTTTCGAAACAAAAACAATTAATATATTTATTGTTACAATTTACGAGTTTGATTTAATTTAATGTCGTTTTAATTTAATCCATTGACTATGATGATTTCATGGAGTAATAAAATTAATAAGTGGTTGAAATATAACAGAAAAAGCCCGTATCATATGATAACATAAACATAAACAAAACATAACATTAATAATAATTAATTAAATAGTAACTGTAATAATATAAAATTAATAATAACATAACATCAATTATAATAATGAACATAAAAGATTTAAGAGTCTGGATTCCGTGATCTTTTTGTTCTTTTCTGTAACATCCACTCCTCTGGTCTAGTAGTATATTAATATTTTCTGACGTAGAATTATTATTTAATTTGTCAGAAAATGGTTTCGTTGTATTAGTTGAAATTAATTGGGAAAAGAGTCAAATAATTTATTGTGATTAGTAAATTATTGATTGTTTTAAATTAACCTAGTTAACGGTAAAATAAAATAATGCTTCCCCGTAAATGGTTTTTAAGTTCCAGACAATGACAAGTACGGGGAATGAAATTTAACCAATTATGTAATATATCCATATGTTTGAGTCGGTTGTTTAATTTCTTATCTCTATACATACATATGTACCATACGTACATACAAAAACATGAAAACCCTAGATCAAATCACAAAAACATTTCATAACACCAAATTGAAGATTTCAAGTCCGAATTCAAGCTTATTAACATGGATTATCATCCTCTAATCCTTCTACTCATCTTGTAAGTCTTGATTTCTTGATTTTCATAAACCTATGAAATGGGGTTTTGTGTATATGATGAAATTAGGATGAGTAAGGTTAAATTGAAGCTTGTAATGCTTGTAGAATTGTTAATTGATGCTTACTTTATGATTATAAGCTAAGCCCTAAGCTAGAATTGAAGGATTTGATATGAACTTATGATGAAAGGCTATGAAAAGAATTGGTTAATCAAGAATTAAGCCTTAAGCTTAAGGTAATGATGATATAATTGTTAATTGAAGCTTAATTCATGATTTGTGACTAAACCCTGATCTAGAAATAAAAGAAATGATGTATGATCATAAGAAAAGTTTATGGGTTTAGTTAGTTATTCAAGAATCAAAGTGTAAGTCCCTAGTTCTTAGGATCGATAACTTCGTTATCTGTAGTATTAAGGTGCGGAATCCCTCAATACGATGTTATCTTACTAACAACGAATAAGTTCGCGTTTTAGGTTTACTAATACTTTGCTTAAACGTATAAACGTCAAAGCCTAGCCGTTAGGTTATTTTTCTCTGGGTATATTGAATTCGCAGGTCTTGAAAGAAACGAGAGTAGCAAAAGTGTTATGTTTTTCACGGCTTGAAAAACATCTTATACGTCCAGCTCGTCTCGGCTCGCATGGGCCTCGCGAGTCCAGTCCAACTCACCTTGCAGCCCAAGCCCAACAATACTCGACTCGCCACAGACTCAATACGTTATGATCCTTATGATCCTCGCAAGTTCAGTTCTCATCTCGCTGCTCAACTCGCAGCGACTTGAGAACTCGACTCGCAGCAAACGTTTATTTATTTATTTCGTTTACGATATTCGTCTAACACTTTAACATACTAAAATATTTAACGAATATTACTAACAAAACAAATATCCATTTACAAATCTAAACCAATGTACAAATATGATAATAATTACACTAGTCCTATTTCAAGCTAGATCTGTTGTCACAAACTATGTTCCAACAGACTCCCCCTTGACAATAGCTCTAGCGTCTTTATCTTCACGCTGTCTTTGATTTTCAAGAGTAAATCTTACTACCTGCAAAAATATTAAGCTTGATGCATGTTTTAACCATCCTGTGATAATCTCGTGCTAAATCACCCCAACCAATAGTAGATATGATCTTGTTCTTGTACAACATAATCATATCTTCCTTTGATAAATTCATAAGATGTCGGTGATCATAAACACGAAGGATCTCTCTTTCGCCATCAGGATAATCATCATCAGCTTCAATCATAAAGGCTTCTCCTGATCCAGCATCTACCCCCCAATATTTCAACTTTCCTAAAATATTCTGAGGCATAGTCTTCATAGGTATTTGCTTAATGCATTTGACCGCTGGATAAACCTTCTTCCTTCTTCTTCTTCCTGTCCTCTGACTGAGTTCGTTCAGCTTTATCGTTTTTCCTTTCATTGGCTTAATCTTTGAGAACTTCATAGATAATCCCTCAGTCCTAATGATACGCTTAACATACTTAGCACAGTCATCATCACTTGGATTTATCATATCTAATCTAGCCAAGTCTCGAATCTCATATCGAGGCAACGAACTAAACACTGCAAGCTTCTTCTCAAAATATTGGACCCCGTCAAACCTTTTGATCGCGAAGAGCTTCAGGTCAGAGTCATAATACCATCCTATGATGCCAGTTTTAAGGACACGCTTTCCAGTAATATCAACTTCTTTCAAAATGCGTGGCTTATTTTCCTTTTTCTTCTTTAGCATTTCTTGGATAAACATAGGATTACCAACCATATGTTTGTATTTATCCTCTATTTCTTCAACTTCAGTATCCGAATCTTCAGAAGCATTCTCAAAAGCTTCTAAATCAATAACTGATTCTCCTTGTTCATTTACAAAAACAAATTCAGTCGTTGATGGATTCACAACATGTTCATCTACATTTGCATCCAGATCAACACCTTCATCTATCACATATTCAAATACCGCAGTCCAGTCTTCAGGAAGTTTGAACTCTCCTTCTTCAATATCATAATCAATATCTTCATCTATCTCATCCAAAATATCATCTTCTGAATCTGATAGATCTAGCATTTCCATTCCTAGAGAAAAATATAAATACAAATATGTTAATAATTCAAATTCTTCATTGATTTCCCAGAACCAATCTAAGAATTTCTTTATTAATCCTTTTGTATTATTAAACCTAATAAAAACGCATTCCATATAACTCTTTAAATCTTTTATTGATTACCCTGAATCAAACTAAGATTTCTAAAGTCTTATCTCAAACACTTATTAAATATTAATTAAATTTAAACTATAATGTCTTGTGAACAATCACCAAACATTTATGTTTACAATTAATTAACTTATATAATTTCCAAGACTTAATTGAACTGTTATATTTTCCAAAAACTTAACTTTCAACTATATCTTTAAATTATATATCATTTACCTAGTTATTACATTTTTTAACTTGTCAGTTATACAAACTCTCAAGTCTAAAATACATATGTCATATAAAAAACTTTGACCGTCGATATTAATCGGAACACGCCGCTCGACTACTCAATGAGTCGGAAGACTTTCGATCACTATTTTATCTTAACATATATCAAATTATATAAACTTAAATTACATAAAACATATTTTACTTAAAATAATAATAACTTTAAGCCGAATATATTTACACAATAATATTAAGTTTTACAATTGTTCACAAATACTAACTACAGTCTATACTAAAGTCAAGCTAATGTCTCACCAGCTTCATCTTCAGTCTGACCTGTACCAGTACCAGAACCGCTCGCACCAGCATTACCACCAGACTCCCCCTGAATCGTAGCTTGCTCACCAGTCTTTGAAGGACCGGTCTGCTCACCACTCGGTGCATTGGGATCATCGTCTTTGTCAGAGTCTCTTTTCCTTCTCAGCTTATCTTGCTTGCAAGACTCCAGATATACCAATACCTCCCCCTGAGCAGACTGTCCTGAATTAACTCTTAACACCAAACGTTCTAAGTTATCAAGCTTCAATCGCTGAGCAGTAAAATCATCAAGGAGTGTATTGTGAGTCTTCAGCAATGTAGTATAAGCTTGACTCTGTTCAAGCACTTGCTGGCCTAGAGTAAGATTGTTTACAACCAACTCTGGAACCCTAGCAACAACCTTCTCTAATTCCTTCACTTTCAACTCCAAGGATGTAATCCTTTCAGCATCAGTCATAGGAGTGATAGGAATGATCGTCGGTCCAGGTGGTGTCAGCGAAGCAACATGTGACTCAAATGTACGCGGTGGAAGTGGCTGAGTCAAAGCTGTCTTCAGAAGATCAGCTGTAAATGTGCTTGCTGTAGTAGTCGGAATCGGCTCCGAACGTACTAAGTCAACAATCTCCTAAAATATTAGACAAAAAGTAAATAAGTAATTGTTACAGATTGCTGTCTCAATCTCTAATTAATTTTGGAATACTTGTAGTACTAAACTTAAATCTCATACCTTAGCAGGTACAGACATCGGTTCAGACTCTACCGATATCACCGTCTCGACCTGCGGTGTATCTTGAGCAACTATCATAGAATTAACTGTCTCAGTTCAACTCTTGATAAACAACAAGTTAAGATTATCTAATTTTGTATAATACTAACCTTCTCTTATAGTCAAATTTCTCGACCTCTTCTTCAAAGGAGTTTCAACCTCCTCAGGATTTTCCTCCATAATACTCTTACCCTTCCTCTTCTTTTCAGAAATAGACGGAGGAGGAGAAGGTGTATTCTCAGAGTCATCATCTGAAGCCGTCTCACCATCACGACCTCCAGATGATCCAACAGGATCCTAAATGTTGAATATATTAAACATTTATGATTAGCATAAAGCTCTATCATACAAGTTCTATATATTTAAGATTAATCAGATATAATACCTTAACTGGTACAACAACTGATCTATCTTGTTGTCTCTGCTCCCCCTCAGGTATTGCAACCTCTGGGTTCACAGCCTCAGCTTCAGCTACCTGTTTGTATAATGATATTTATATTTTATAATCAGAAACATTATCCAATTAACTAAATATCTATAACACTATCTTTATATAATAACATTATAACGACATTGAATATCATAAATATCAATATTATTATATAATTAATATAATACCTGTTTTGGTGTAATCTCAAAGAACAGATCAATATCCCTCAACTCGGGATCTTGTGCCTCATCATTATGATCTAGCACTTCCTGCACTACCTGTGCAGCAACCTCAGCATCAACCTGTTGACTTGGTTGATCAGCTTGTATCAACACATCCTCAAGCAATGCCTGTGGCTCAGGTTGTGGAACCACAGCAGCAGCAGGATCTGGAATAGCAGCAGCAGGAGCAACCACATCCAACCAACCATGATTTGGTGGTGCAATATAGTTTGGGTCGACAATATACCCAAAAATTTCTCGCTCCTCAGGCTTAACAAGCCCTTTTTTCCTCACAGTCTGCATAAACATAGCATTATATCCTCTGAGCCCAATAGTATCTACACGCAAGTGTGGCTCAGGAATAACAAGCTCTGGCAGACGAGCTCTAGTAATCAGCATACAAAAACGCGGGTAAACCATAAAACGTGATTGGACAGAACCCGATATCTGTCTCACAATCTCTCCAAAAATGTAATCACAGAAACTGTATGGTTTATTGTAAACCAGTGACAGTGCAGCCGATAATATAGCAGGGCTTAACTCATCAAAACCGCCCTTCTTTGGTGCAAAAACGGTATTCATCACATGCCACATAAACCTCCACTGACCAATAACCAGAGGCTTCTGGAATTGACGTCCTCGTCTATCACCCGTATATCCCATACGTCCAATAGCTCCCTCGATAAAATCCATGGGATACTCCAAATCCCCATTCTCTTGCTCTTCCGTACCAAGCTGCAAAATCTCTCTAAGATTACCATCTGTAAACACAACAGGTTGGCCGCTAACTGTTGCTCGGATCTCTGGTGGATTGACCGATCGATCATACTGAATATCGGTCCAAAAATCGTTCAGTATCGCCTGAGAAATAAAAGGATTTGCCGTGATAGCATATCTAATACGTGAACGTGCCAAAAATGTAAGCACCTGAGCTACTTTGCTAGCTCCCTTTGCACGTACATCCAAATCAACAAGGATGTTGTGACCTTTGTCGAATTGTCGAGCCATATCTGTAAAAACACAAATGACAACAACAATTTAAAGCATGTTAACTATTATGTATTATGAAGATGTATTCATCAAACATCTTAATTTTATATATATAACTTGTTATATAATTGTCTCAAGTCGTATACATATATATAACATATATAACTTATAACTAATAAGTCGTAAGTCCAATATGTAATTTCCATTAATTACTTGTAACTTTAAAAATCTCAAGTCGTTAATGTTATATAAATCAATATATATAATATACCGCTAATATAAAATTAGAACACGCCACTCGATTACGTTTTGAATCGGTAGACTTTCGATATATATATATACATTGTCATAGGAATCCAAAAATATACTAGTTATTACTTAAAAAGTCGTAACTCTTATAAAAATTCTCTTTTTTTTTAAAGAAATATTTCTAAGTTCTGGATTCGCATAAGACACCTAAGCGAATCGAGTTCAACTCGTTTCGCATATCAACTCGCAATTGGATCTGCAGCCAAGTGAACTCGCTAATCATGTCGATCCGCAGATCAACTCGTTGGTCGATCCACCAATCAACTCGATCCGCTAGTCAACTCGCTGCGAGTTGAATCGAAGACTCAACTCGTTCGATGAACATCCGTCGCGAGTTTAAACTTAAAATCGATGATTTTGTTAGTTTTAACATGATCAATCGATACATTCACGTTTATTAAGGTCCGTTTAACATTAACCACAAGGATTCGTGTTCTAACATTCCATTAATTGTCGTGAATCAATCAAACATTAAACCGAAACCCTAGTTTATTAAAAACTTCAATTTCGAGTTATTTAATCGGTGAAATTTGTTGATTTATACCTCAAACGATGCGCAATCTAAAGATGAATAAATATTACGGATCAAAAACTCGTTCCTCGTACACGTAAAATCGAAATCAAACGAAAATATCGTTTTCGCCTCGTTTCGCCAAGTCGCGGATTCACAGACTAAGTGAACTCGCGAGATAAGTGTGGATTCAGTGGTCTGTTGACTCGTTTGACCTCCTCTTTTATACTCTGAATTCGATTCGCGAGATTAGAACTCGATCCGCATGTTGACTAAGTCAACTCGCAGGAATAAATAAAAACGCGAATTAAATACTAAGTATAAATTAAAAACCCATCATTTGTACAAGTCTAAAATAAAATTATTTTTCACTTGTATTTGTTACAATTGTTCAACTCAAAATAGAAAATATTCAGCATAATTTAATTCCAAAGGGTAAATTCCAATAAATACAAAAACCTTAATTAAATATAAAGATAAAAATAAAATAAAATAAGATAAAAACACAATTATATAAACATAAGTACCATTTTATTAATCACTTGAGCAAAACGCAATACATAAACAAAATGAATAAGAATTTATCTGTCTAGGGATCATATTAGTAAAAATAAGCAATTAAATATTAATTTAAAGGTCTAAACAGATTGGTATTATACATACCTCATGAAATTCAAGTAAATTACTATAAAATTACAACTAAATTCATCATTTATACATTTATATTTATAAAACTATATCTTAGGTACCTTTATCCACAAAGCATAATTAATAAATGCATTACTCACATAAAGTGAATATTTTAATTATAGACAATTCAAGACGATTACCGGTATTATGATCCACATAAACAAATTATACTCAATTTTCTAAGCAAGCACTTTATTGTTAGTATGAATATTATCAAGTGCTTCCTATTATATGACATACTGAAGAATTTCAAGTAAAACTCATAACACTGCATCATTAAATTTTCAAGGTAGTGGTTACTAAATAATGTATCTTTTCGAAACATATAACATACACTTGAATTTTAAGGTTAGACAAATATCAGACATACCTTGAATATGCTATGTTATCCAAGTCTGTACTTAGTACAACAGAGGATCCCTTCTAGCATAATTCAAAATATATTTGAGAATATTAATTTAATTAAAGGCTTCAGATCTGTACTTAGTACAACAAAGTTACCAGTAATTAAGTTAATACCCATATTGCTACTATTTGTCAATCAAATTAAAATGCATGATAACAGTGTATGGCAATACTATCATTCAACAATTAAGACTAATGTCATACATCATAGAATAGTAACACAAGATAATAAACAAGTAGTTAATTAACTTCTTAAGGCGTAGAAAATGTCATATAATTTGCCTACCAGTACATCATATAATGAAGCCATCTAAGGTTTTCAAAAATAAAAATAGGCAAATTATAACTTGTGGATATAGGTGTATAATTAAATAAATATAAACACATACCTGATAGAACCGCTGTAGTTCTAAAGTAACTTTATTTGAACCTACTACCATATCATACTTAGGACTCAAGCTTATTATTGTGAAGCTTATTCTCCTAATGTACTATCATTTCCGTTAGTTTTTGCAGATAAAAACTTAAAATATTTTAAAGAATATTATGTTTATATTCTTTAATGAAGGCGATTCCCCTTAGGTAACAAGCAAATGAATGCCATATGCCCCCCCTTTTTTTTAACACATAGAAATACTAACTATTACAAAAATACCCTTGGAAGACTAATCACTCTGGATTTCTCATTCCGTTTAGTTGAACCAACGTCTCAAATCTTGCTCTGTCGAACGCCTTTGTGTAGAGGTCTGCTAAGTTATCCGCAGTCGGAACCTTAACTAACCTTATCATTTTCTTTTCAGCACAATCTCTAATAAAATGATGTCAAATATCAATATGCTTAGTTTTACTGTGCTTCACCGGATTATTGGTGATCGACATAGTAGATTCGTTAACATTCTTCATAGGAGTATTGGTTATATTTAACCCGTAATCCCGCAGTTGCTGTTGAATCCAAAGCACTTGAGAGCAACAGCTGCCAGCTGCAACATACTCAGCTTCACATGTAGAAATGGCTACCGAGGTTTGCTTCTTGCACTGCCAGGATACTAATCTACCTCCTAGGAATTGACATCCTCCGGTTGTAGATTTCTTATTCTGATTGCATCCTCCATAATCCGAATCAGTATAAGCTACGAGATCTAAGTTTCCATCAATCGGATACCAAAGACCCAGCTTAGGTTTCCCTTTGAGATAACGAAAGATTCGTTTAACAGCTTGTATATGTGACTCTTTCGGATTAGCCTGATATCTTGCACATAAACAAACAGCAAACATTATGTCAGGCCTAGAGGCTGTTAGATACATTAGTGACCCGATCATGGCTCTATAAAGAGTTGGATCCACATCTCTATCACTCGATGTATCTGGACCTAGTCCATGATTGACTGGAATTGGAGTATTGTAGACCTTACATTCATCCATCTTAAAGCGTTCTAATAGCTCATATGTATATTTAGATTGATGAATAAAGAATCCATCCTTCTTTTGATCAACTTGTAATCCTAAGAAGAAATTCAACTCTCCCATTGCAGACATTTCAAACCTTTTTCTCATAACTTGTTCGAACTCTTGACACATCTTTTCATCAGATGATCCAAAGATAATGTCATCAACATAAACTTGCACAAGAAGAAAGTCTTTCTTTTTCCACTTCACAAACAGTGTACTATCAATCGATCCTCTTGTAAATCCATTCTCAAGTAGATACGTTGATAGTGTTCCATACCATGCCCTAGGTGCTTGATGTAATCCATATAGAGCCTTATTCAAACGATATACTCTATCTGGATACTCAGGATCAGCAAACCCTGGCGGTTGTGAAACATACACCAATTCTTTCACTTTGCCATACAAAAAGGCACTCTTAACATCCAACTGATACACTTTTATACCAAAATATGATGCGAATGCTAAGAATACTCTAATTGCTTCTAGCCTAGCAACTGGTGCAAACACTTCATTGTAATCTATACCTTCTTGTTGATTAAAACCTTGAACCACTAGACGAGTTTTATTGCGAGTAACGATTCCCTTATCATCTCTCTTGCACTTAAATACCCATCTAATTCCAATTGGATATTCTCCCTTTGGTAGATCAACCAACTCCCATACTTGTAATTTAGAGAACTGAGATAGTTCTTCTTGCATTGCTTCTACCCACGAGCTTTCTTTTAAAGCCATTTGAACATTTTTAGGCTCGACTTGTGAGATAAAGCATGAATATAGACATTGATTAGGAATCCCTGTCTCTTTCATTGCAGTATACAAGCTTTGGTATTCTAAATTTTCAGACGTACTAGCTTTTGATTGAGTCCTTGTTTGAACCGGAGTATTAATATCACCGATGATGTTTTCAATGGGATGATTCTTACTCGTTCTAGTTGAAGCAACAGGCTCAACTGGAATCTCATCTCCTAAGTTAGTACCGATTTCTTCAAGAATACTGTGTTGTTCAGGAATGTTTTCCAAATCTGGTACACCCTCTCTAGATAGCTGTGAGTTATCAATACCCATAGATATTCTTAACTCTCTCAGTGGTGTGAGAATTTCGTCCACTAATTTGTCAGTCAGCTCTTCTTCATTTAGAGGTGTATTTACTTTGGATTTTTGAGATCCACTAGTAGATGTTTGATTTGGATCAACATTTGTCTTGATTCCAGAATTCGGAACACTCGATGTTGAAGTATGACCAGTATCCACATCTTCAGACACTAAATGTTCAGCAATCTCTGAATCACTGACATAGTCACTAATAGGAACTTTAAATGATGCAAAAAGATCAGAATAATCAAATTGCCAATCTAAACCCTTATGAACATCCGGTGAATAACTCGTAACTTCAATGTTATAAACTACTTCCAAACGTCCTGTGACTTTATTAAAGACTCTCTTGTTTGGCGAATTGGGCATATAACCTAGAAAAAATCCTTCGTCAGCCTTTTCACCAAATTTTGCTTGATGTCCAGTCTTTAATATGGTGCATGAAACTCCAAAAGGTTCAAACCCTTTTAAGTTTGGTTTCTTATTGTTTAAAAGCTCATAACAAGTCTTGTTATGTCTTTTAACCGTAAGAACTCTATTGAGAACATAACATGCTGTATTCACTGCTTCTGCCCAAAAAATGACCGGAAGCTTTAAATCAGCAAGCATTGTTCTTGCAGCTTCAATCAACGTCCTATTTTTCCTTTCAGCAACACCATTCTGTTGAGGTTCATAAGGTGCACTGAATTGATGTAATATCCCTTTGCTTAAGCAATAGATATTCAACGTTGAATTCTTAATTAATTCTGTTCCATTGTCACTACGAATACGCGTCACTCTCTTTTTATAGACATTCTCTACTAGATCAAAGAACTCAATTAGAATTCCTGGAGTTTCATCCTTTGATCCCAAAAAGAATACCCACGAGAATCTAGAATAATCATCTGTGACAACCAAACAGTACAATTTGCCACCTAGACTTCTCTTGCTTATAGGGCCGAAGAGATCCATATGTAGCAATTCAAATGGCGAGGAGATTGAGTTTTCAGTCTTAGATCTTTGTGGTTTCTTATGCTGCTTTCCTTTCATGCAAGGAACACACTTATCTTCAGACTCGAAACGTTTTTGTGGTACACCTAGAACCAAACCATTTTGGATTATATAATTCATCTTTCTCCAGTTCAGGTGTGCCATTCTCCTATGCCATAACAAAGCGTCTGTTTCCAAAGCCTTGGATAATAAACAAGTAGACACCATTGAAGAGTTAGGAACACCCATGTTGATAGCATAGATGTCCTTCTTCCTTAGCGCCCTCATTAATATCCATTCATCAGGAATTTTGAAACCTGGCTTCAGGACTAAGGCCTCCTTTTCATTAAAATAAACTGGATGACCTTTATCACAGACTTGGGAAACACTTACTAGGTTGTGAGTTAGTTCTTCAACATAGTTCACATCCTCAAGAGTCAAAGTTCCATTTGAAACTTTTCATTTTCCCGAAATTACTCCTCCTTTATCTCCTGCAAAATTGACTTTTTGCTTGAGACTCTCCTTGAAGTCCTTCAGTAGACTTCGTTCTCCTGTCATGTGTCTTGAGAATCCACTGTCTACATACCACCAGCTATCCTTGTTCACAGCATGCTCCTGCACATAACACAAAACATGATCAGTTATCAAGAGGGACCCAAGCCATTACGGTCTTGGTTTGTCCTTTATCATCAACAAACTTAAGCTCTTTAAAATAACCATCCTTCCCATCAGGAGCTTTGGTTACTTTCGAAGTAGCTTGAGTTTGTGGACGATCAGCCTTAAGAGGTGAATTTGAGGATAACCTCTTGGGCACATAATTATGAGCTCTATTATAATTAAACTCATGTGATCGCGAAGTAGTACCATTCTCATAATGACTATGGCCTCTATTTGGAGTTCTAAACCTCGACGGTGTCACATCCCTAGACTTATAGACAGAATTATCACTTTGAGTATATGGGCGTTTAGGTTTAGGTGGGAGACACTATGTTTACCGTCTCTTTTAAGAATGTTAACAGGTTTATTACCTAACTTAGGTTTGGTATCTAACCTATCTACAGTCGTACTAGAGTTAGTCGGTGTCTTTTCATCAATCACTAACTTATGTGATGCTTCCGGCTTCTTGTTTGGACAACACGAAGCAACATGTCCCTTTTGGCGACATTTAAAGCAAGACATCTGTTTTCGTGATTTACTAACTTTTGCTTTCTCATCCGGAGTGTTAGGCATTAAAGGTTTAGATTTTTGTTCCTTATTAACCTTATCATCAGTCTTAGTATCATTAATCACTCCACCCGATACAAACTGTATTTTGGTGAAATGAGCAACCTTACTATTATCTGGTGATAGGTTCTTAACAACATCCTTCTGTGCCTCTAACTTTTCAGGGTCATTAGTTACCAAAATCTCAGGATTAGCATCTGTCATTTCAGAATCTATCGAGTTACTAGTGTAATTGGCATTAAAAGGATGAGGTACATCATTGTATCCTATCCCAATCTTGTCCTTTACACTATGTTGAGCATCTAGCATTTTATCCATTTCTAAAGTTCTGTAGGACTCAATCTTACGATTTTGTTCTACTAACTTATGCTTAAGCTCAGCTAACTCTCTATCCCTATCAGCTATTGTTCGATTTAAGTCATCAATGTTCATATAGAGACCATCTATGATTATTGCCTTTTCATTTATGGTATCTCTAAGTGCAATCTTATCAGAACTATCAGACTTAATCTTATTCTTAAGATCTACCTTATCTGTACTTAACCTAAGGACAACACTTTTAGCTTGTTCAAGTTCAGATATTATAGTCTATTAAGAATCATTAAAAGTGCTAACTTGGGATGACAAATTTAATTAGACACACTTAAGACACTTAATTGAGATTGTAGATCAGTAACTAGATAACAAACATCAGCAAGAGTAAGAATATCCAAACATACCCTTTTCTTGTCAGTTTGTACTTCAGCCATGCGTGCTACAAAGTCATCTGGACTCATATCAGCAGTTGAATCCATATACAGCACGTCATCATCACTTGCTTTCTCATGAATCTCCGGCACCTTTATTTCAACATCAATAGTCATATAGCTATTGGACTCAGCAGCTATCTCTTGATCTTCAATCTCAGCTATGAGAGCTTCCTCAGACTGAGCTTGCCAATCATAAAATCCATCCAACTGTTTCACAACTAAGGCTTTGGAAGCTAAGGTACTTCCCGAACCTTGTTTGCTATTGCCAGTTTCAACCTTAGGTCTTTGACACTCACGAGCAAAGTGTCCAAAACCTTGACAGTTGAAACACTTGATCTTGGTTTTATCAAACCCTGATCGATTTCCCACCACTTTTCTACCAGTTCTCTTCAAGAAATTTTTAACTCTCCTTGATAACATTGCAAGTTGATCCTGGAGATCTATTTCCTCAAGATAATCAGGGTCTATCTGATCATAGTCTTCATCAAACATAATCGGATCATTGATTTTACCCTGAATGTAGTTTTCATAAGAAGCAACAAAGGATGCAAGGACAGATAACTGTTGCTCAGCAGATTTCACACTCATTGGCATCTTTTGATGTCCTTGAGTTGACTTCTCAGCAGGTGTACCTTTAGTTTCATTACCTGATGAGGTAAGAAGGCACACGTCATCCGTTATCATTTCACCATTTTCATCAGTATTACCCACTAAAAGTGCAGTGGTCGAACTAGATGAAGAAGTTGAGAGATTTGTTTTCCCATGATATAGCCCAGGATTCTGAACCTGATCAGAATCAGCTTCTCTCGATTTCTTTGTGAAATCATAACCTTTTAGCTTGTCAATGACCTGCTCTAAGGTCATGGTTGCATACCTTTCATCGTTGTCTTTGAGCATTACACCATACATTTCCCACTTAGACGGCAAACCCTCAATAAACTTGTCGGTTCTTTCAGTCTCAGTAGTAACAATATCATGGTTATCAAGCTCACTTAACAAGTGGTAGAATCTAGTGATATAAGCATCTAGATCTTCTCCTTTTAAAGCTTTTATAACAGTAAACTGTTTCTTAAGAAGATTCTTCTTGCTTGCCTTCACTTGAGGACTTCCCTCACATCTTTTCTCTAACGCTTCCCAGAGCGTTCTAGCAGTTTGAAAAGACTTGAGTTGATGGTTTATTTCCTTTGGTAAACTCATCTTAATTGCAGAATGGGATTTATTCTCCAATTCATAATCCTTCTTTTGTTGATCGCTCATCCGGTTATAAGCAAGAGTAACAGTTGCATTATTAACCGTTTGAGTAGGTGCAGTGTATCCATTCTTGATACACATCCAGATCGACAAATCATGGAATCTACAGTAAGATTCAAATCTGTCCTTCCAGTTATAGTAATCTTCGATCTTCAACAACTTAGGTGGAACATTTGATTTTCCCACCTCATGTTCCATCTCGATCATTCTACTAAGATCAGACATCTTAAAAACGTAAAGTAAAAACTGTTTCGCGAATTCAGAAGTACTCGATTCGCAAGACTCAGTTCAACTCGCAATCTCAGCTCGACTCGCAAGTCTCAGTTCGGATTGCTGTGATGTCGATTCGCAAGCGATTTTGATTCAAGAGAGATCTCAGTTCGACTCACAAGTCTCAGTTCGACTCGAAAGGTCAACTCGGTTCGCAGGCTACGCTGAAACCCTAATCTCGACTCGCGAAACGGCTGAAAAACCCGAAAACGAAAATTTAAGGTATTTTTACGATTGAAACAGGAAATTTCGACCGTGAACTAACCTTAAATCGTCCATAGAATGATTTTGATCGTTAATATGTACTTATGCACACAAAAACAATCCGAATCAAACATGATTATCCTAAAACTTCAAACTTTACTCGTATTTAGCCCGAAAGCTCTGATACCAGATGTAAGTCCCTAGTTCTTAGGATCGATAACTTCGTTATCTGTAGTATTAAGGTGCGGAATCCCTTAATACGATGTTATCTTACTAACAACGAATAAGTTCGCGTTTTAGGTTTACTAATACTTTGCTTAAACGTATAAACGTCAAAGCCTAGCCGTTAGGTTATTTTTCTCTGGGTATATTGAATTCGCAGGTCTTGAAAGAAACGAGAGTAGCAAAAGTGTTATGTTTTTCACGGCTTGAAAAACATCTTATACGTCCAGCTCGTCTCGGCTCGCATGGGCCTCGCGAGTCCAGTCCAACTCACCTTGCAGCCCAAGCCCAACAATACTCGACTCGCCACAGACTCAATACGTTATGATCCTTATGATCCTCGCAAGTTCAGTTCTCATCTCGCTGCTAAACTCGCAGCGACTTGAGAACTCGACTCGCAGCAAACGTTTATTTATTTATTTCGTTTACGATATTCGTCTAACACTTTAACATACTAAAATATTTAACGAATATTACTAACAAAACAAATATCCATTTACAAATCTAAACCAATGTACAAACATGATAATAATTACACTAGTCCTATTTCAAGCTAGATCTGTTGTCACAAACTATGTTCCAACACAAAGCTTTCAAGCTTATGTTACTAACGTATAAGTGATAATGGTTGTTAATAATGATGATTAAAAGTGTTTGATTATGAGAATTAACTATACTATAATAATGATGGTGATAATATCATATTAAGAAGCCATGATTAAAGTAATCATGTGATTAAAGAGATTATGATGAAATTGGTATTGGTTATTAATTAGAACACTTGATCGAGTTAAATATCATGTTGTTTACATTGTAGTATTATGTTGTAAATACTAAAGATGATTGTGATTAGTGACTATGAAGCTATAGTTACTAAATGTGTTAACATATTGATAATTGTGGTGATTGTGCTAATTCATGTGAATTGAGTAATTTGGATTTGTTGGTGTAAATCTATTGGTACGATGTTATATAAAATTTGAGACAAGTGACTAACTTGTGTTATTCTATTGTATTCTCAGATATGGAGAAAGACTCAGTGACATTAGACTACTGAGTGGACGACTGAGGTATTCGGTAAGTGGATCTGTAACCTCGGTGTAATTTAGTTGTAACAAGTTTGGTTACAACGGGTAACGTATTATTACTGTTTAGTTTTCCATTATAATTATGGTTGTTAGTAATAATATTGTTGATAGACTGTTTAGTCTGATATGTTGACCTGATTGAATATGTGATCACTTGATATTTGGCCTTCGGGCATCATGGTATTGAGGTCAACATGTTAGTTGGGTTTGGTTACTATTGTAAGACGACGGAAATTTCCTTGTACTTATCGTTAATAGGAAATTAGGTCGTATGGGATTAGTACCAAACTACCGGTCTCGTCCGTTATGGCCGTACGGATATGTACGATAAGTGTTCTTGGAGTATCCCCGGGTATTATGGTATCTCCAGAATCACCGATCCTCATTGATATGTTGTGTATTGAGATGTTATTCTCATTGATAATCTGTGTTTATTGTTGATATTCTTGACTGAAGGTTTTCCCCAAGAACCATCGATTTATTGTGATATGATTTGTTTACGATTATTTGTTGTAAACAAGATTTGTTATGCTAAGTTGGGCTGTCGATTATAATTTCACTTACTTAGCGTTATGCTAACCCCACCACAGTCCTTCCTGCAGGTTATAATTGATGGGACATATTGGGCTGGGCAGGAAGTTCTTGGAAATGATAGAATGTTCGACAGGCGGATTACTCTGATGTTGGTTTAATAACTGAAGACATGTTTTGAATTATATAACACCTAGCTAGATAAAATGAGATTTAAAGAAAGTAAACAGTTATGTATTTAGTTTGAAAAAGTTTATGTACAGTTTGAGTAATATATAATTATGATGTATGATTGAAATCTACGCTTCCGAACTGAAATCATTATAATAATGGTTTGTAAATTAAGGGGTGTTATATTTTCATCTATACATTCAACATAAAATCGTATAGAATCTTCATCTCGCTTGATACTTTCTTTCATATTCTTGACAAGTTTTTCATACTTTTCTAACATATACCTCTCTCTCCCTAACCGTCCTTCATTAAGCTTCTCCCAAACATGTTGGGAAACTCAGTGAAATTCGTATGGATTCTTTTTATTGGACGAGGATGATGGTTGTGGTGATGTTGGTGGGCTTAATGCTCTCTTGTTTTTCTTTTTTTTGGAATTATCGGATGAAGACGCCATGAGACTTTGTTTAGAAAGGAAAATTCGAGACTTTGTGTAGTATAAGGAAACAACAAGTATGAGTTCACGAGGCTTTTCAATAATTTTGAATTTACATGGTATGGTTAGTTTAGTGAATAAATGTTTATCGTCTCTTATTGGTTATTGACCCGTTCTTATATCATAAAGTGAATGAGATTAGCTTGAATAACAAAATGGACACGAGATTTTTAATACGATTAATGGAGCTTATGATTATAAAGTTTTAAACACAATGACTCTCTAAAGGCTTTAATGGCATACCATCCAAGTGTTAAAGATGTCCAAAACAATTCGTTTTACATGACCAATTGAGTAAGTTGTAAATCTTAAGCATTACAGTGGAAGAACAATAAATGACTTTAGCACATATTATTGATTGCATTATCAATTAGTAAAATCAATGCATATACACTATACAATTTTAGATGCAAAATCAACTTTGCATTAATTTAAGTTATTTCATTTATAAACATACATGTTGGTATAATCAAAGAAATACAGATTCATAAAAAACTTTCATCGGTAAGAAAATATAAAGAAATCATATACGATTCAAATGAAAATTCCATATTTCATATCGAAGTTTAAGAATGTACTTTTTAACCCTCGTCGTAACGCGCGAGCTAAAAAGACCTTGTTGAAGTTATATTTAAAAGTATAAATGATCTTCTCAACTTACACATCATTTCATATTGTATTTTGTTATTTATAACATACCTATTTACTTATGCGTTACTTATTTATTATTAATACATTTTAATTTATCCATCTACGTTTATTTATTATATAGCTAGAATATGTAGCTAGAAAGTCATCTATTACTACATCCGTCATTATTATTTTAATTTGTTTTAAATAAATGTTCATTTTCATATTTTAACCAATTAAAAGAGATTTTAGTGGGTTGAAATTATATTTTATTGGTGAATAATGTAGTTAATAGAAATTCTTAAAATTACATGCATTTTAAGATACACTTTGACTGAGACGGAGGGATTACTTTCAAAATTTTCAATCTATACGATCAAAAAAATCATACCAGGTTCCAAGAAGCTTAGAAATAAAAGTTTCATTTACTTCATATTAACAATAGAGATGAATTTCAATAATTTTTAAATTTTTTTCTACGAATTAAACGGTGCAATACATGTGTTAATAGGTTGAAATATAAATTAATTAGAAAATACTCCATCCGTTACGATTTTATTATCTACATATAAAAAATAGGCAGTTTAAGAAAAGTTTACTAGTTATAATGTACGATCAATTGGATTTTATCACTTACTATATTGAAGTGTTTTGATTAGTTGAAAGTACAAAGTGAACATATGAGATATCCCAAAATGAAAAGATATAATATAAATTTGAGAATGATAAAGTATACTAAATGGGTGAATATTTAACACCACATATTTTTAGCCGTACACCATCTAATTTATTTTAAAAAGTTATATTATACAATGTGTAAAATACATTTAGTGATTTCATTTCATTTCATTTTCACTTTTATATATAAAGCACCTAAGTGCTTAAAATTTTGCCACCTCAAAATCTTACACATATCACTTTTTAGTTATAATAATATATTAACCTTAATTACCATTAACTTGAAAACAATGCAAATTAACATTCACTAACAATAAACTAAAAACATGTAACTATTTCTTATTAAGACTAATAACATAATGAACAATTTTAAATTATATATATCAAAAAAGAAGTTACAATGTACAATCATACACATGTCCATTTTATACTTATAAACAATCTTAATCTTACTTACCATTAATTTTAAGTTGACTAACACGCATGTTAATATTCACTAACGAAGATATATAAATATGTAACCACTATTTACATAATGAGCAATTAAAAATTAATGAATAAAGACAACTAAAGAAATCTCTACTATACGTTCATTCGGTGAATATTGTTGTATGATATATGTACAACCTTTTAATTTTCTCTATAGATATAATTATTTTCCTTTATTTATATTTGTCGCACATTTCTTCTTTTAGTTAGATGGCATGAATGTTTATCTGTATGAGAGCAAAAGAGGAGGTCACATAAGGTAAGTTTAATACATCATCATCACATCATTTTCACAGTAACGCCATTTTCTTCTTAAAATGTAGTAAATTCAATATGCCCTCTTTTAAGGCATGCCTATCTGATCGTCCTTTCTCTTTTAGAATCTCATTCATTAAAAACTTACAAAACGTGAAAACGGATGTAACTACGTCGACAATTTCAATTTACAATTTTATCACAACTCAACACATGACAATTAGGAGTTGTCCTTGTTCCCCTGTAATAGAGTGTTAAATCAACTAATTAACGTGACTTAATTTCGTTTGTTTATATTTTATATAAGTAATATTTAAATATACAAGTAACACCACATAAAACAATATTAACATTTCCGAACGTGGGCTGATCGCACAGCCCAAATGATCACTAGTATATATTAAAAAGATGGTGTAGGACTATCATCGCAACATAAAAATAGGAAGGATAGGATTGATGGGGGACAATGGAAAAATCGAAAGACGATGATTCATTGATATCCAATTGGATAGTAAGACTTTAGGAGTAGCCATCAGCTCCATCCGTACACAACATCACAAGAACCACTCGTACACTGTTTTCTGTCCGTGACGTGTCAATCTTTCATTGGCTGACTCACCTTCATTAGTCATTACCCTCTGTTGACCATGTATTGCACGCATCCTTCTCATCTTGTCGGCTCAGTCTGATCTCCTGCACCCTAGGCTATACCCTCTCCTCCTGCTCCCTTTTTTTGGGTATTAGAGCACTCGGTGTGCGCGTGACGTGGGACCGGCGTTCAGGGGCGAGAACGCCGTGCGCCGGCATTCTGCCAGACCGGGCCGGCGTTCTCGCCGGCGTTCTCGAACGTTTTTTCCGTCGCCGTTCGTATACGAACCCAGAATGGCACCGGCGTTTCCAACTTTTTTCCACACCACGGAATCCTCACTTTCAATATTCTCCAGAACACTGCCCAAAACATTGTTTATCACACCCTGTGCTTTTAATAAACATACCAGTTTACTTTATATTTTATTTTAAACATAATGATTACTGTACTTTTTCTGTAATTTTTTTATCATTCTGTGCTTTTCGGTATTTTTTCTGTACTTTTAATCATTAAGTGGTATGTCTATTAAATTTAAGTGGTATGTAAAGAGGCTCCTCTTTTATTTCCTTAACTTTTTCATTTATTATCCAATTAAAAATAAAATTCATTGTCTTAATTTCATTTCCAACCAATAAAACAAAACGGAAGTCATAAATACAACATGGATTTTGTTACATACACCAACATATATGCATTACAGTGTTGTACCGTACAATACTGTAATGCATATATGTTGGTGTATGTAACAAAAACTATGTTGTATTACCTAAAACAAAATGTACGCTTACTATTGTATTAAAGAGTATAATGTTATGGTTGAATTGTTGGTAATGAAGAAAATATATATGTACTTGTTAACAAGATAGAGTTGTCTCTATATGAGTTGCACAATTTTTTCTTTCGTAACAATAAAATAAATTACTAGTATATAAAGTTGCAAGACACACCGAAAATTACAATATACGTAAGATGAATTATAAACACAAAGTTATGATTTACGGAATTATGTCCAAAAACTTAGTGTTTGGTGTGTTACCAACACCTTATGGTATTGTATGTGTTTTTTTTGAAATAGGCAAAGCTTTATTAAACAAGAGCAAAAGATACATGATGGCTCTTAAGAAAGAGCCAAAAAAACTATAAGAGAGCCAATGTTACCCAATAAAAAAAAAAATTTACATTAGTCAAGATCAATACTTTGAGGATTTGTCACCCAATTCTTCCAATTCAAACGTGATGTGGAACTCCTATTTGCAAGCCAAAGCATGGATTGTTGTTGCACCTCGGGAAAAATATCTTTGCTTTTAAATTTCTCCAAGTCCTCCGCAATAGCATGGACAATATTGTTACGCCATTTTCAAACCGCCCAAATCAATATATAACAAACACCACGGAAAGCCTTGTCGACACATTTGCTTCTACGGATGTAAATAGCGGCTTGGTAACATGCCACCAACCCCAAATTTTACGCCAAAGACCCTGAATTTTACGACACAATAAAATACAATGCTGCAAAGTTTCTTGATCACTCTCACAGAAAACGCACAAGGAAGAGTTCAAGTGTAGACCGCGATTGACTTTCGGGACGAGGGACCAAAAATAGGAATCTTTACGAGAACTTTCAATGCTAAAGTTTCCGATTTCAGCAATCAAAGATGCAAGATTAGCTGTTGCACGCCCACGAGGATCCGACCTCCATTCCCATTTGCCATGCAAAACACCATCTTGAAGGATCCAACGATCTACAACCAAGCTATTTTTATTAGTTTCTAACGAGTATAGTCTGGGAAATTGATACATCAAAGGGCGTCCACACTTTGACCAATTATCCAACCAGAAGTGAGTATGTCGGCCATCATAAACCTTCTTAACCATTGAATGCTCGAAACCAATCCTCATGCTATCAATCGACGAACAACACCTAATAATGGAACCAATTACCCGAGCCAACCCCTGATCGTGGCTTAGTGTTGAAACCTCCATCAATTCCATAAAATTGTTTCATAACCTTGTTCCACAAAGCATCATCTTCATTATAGAACCTCCACTAGTTTTATGACCCGTGATAACACGGGTTTGACGATAAACCAAGTAAAGATTATTTGAATTTTTTTTTTTTTGTAACTATAATAAATGTCAAAAAAAGGAAAGAAGCATGAAGCAAAAGAAATAATAACCGGATTAATTGCTATAGTGATGCTGATTATTAAGTATATATATAAACAGATACTGTAATGAAAAATATGATATTTGTTAAAACTTTTTTTTTTTTTTTTTTAAAAAGGCAAAAACTTTTATAAATAAACCACAAATATACAAAGCAACTACTGACTACACCAAGACATACACTATCCTAAACTATATTGGCTACAAATCATTACAAATCTATTCTATCTACTAAAGGGGGGTTTGGATGACATCATTCAGCTGATTTGGCACCAATTGCAGCACTCGAATTCGCTGATGTGTCAAGCCCATATTGATCCGCTGATGTCATGCTTAAGTAATATTTTCTTTAATTCAATTGTTTTAAAAATTGAAAAAACACATTAATGCACTTTTTAAATCATGCGTGTAGATTTAAACTACATGAATCGGTGTGAAAAAAAAAAGGATTTAATACATATCTTTTTAGCTTTCCAATGATATTGTTGCTATATTCAATGCAACAACCTTTCACTTTCCCTGTTAAATCTGCACGCCAACACCATTGATATTGTAAACTTCTACACGCCAACAATTTTTACAGGAAATATGAACGGTCTTCATCCTATTATTCAATTCCTTGGCCCATGGATATTTTGAAAACAAAAAACAGCTCATTTTCTTGGAACTATGCAACAATTCATTCATCTTTCTTCTTAATCCAATTATTCATTTCCATCTTCCCATCTTCTTTTTGTAGCATCAACCACTCTCCGTCACATTCACTTTTTCTTCCGTTTATTTATACATAATATAATAATAATAATAATCGTTGATTCGGATTTTTTGCAATGAAGCCTCCGGCGAACGATACCGGATCTATTTTAGCGACGGAGAATCTACACGAAGGTTAGATTTACAGATCTCCATATGTATACAATCTCATTTTTTTTTTGTTCATCGAACAATCTACAACTAATCTGCAACTAGCTTTGCTGTTGTTATTAACGATCTCCGTCAACGAAAATACAATAACTTTTTATTAGAATATTAAATTTGATATTATTTATACACAGAGAAGAAGACTGTAATAAATCCGGAGCTATGGCAAACGTGTGCCGGACCTTTGGTGAATTTACTGGTCGCCGGAACTCATATTTCCTCAAGGGCACAACGAACAGGTTATATTTAATTTATTGATTAATATTAAATTTAATACTCCGGAACTCATGTTGTTTAATATCATGTTTTTGTTTCGTTAATGTGATATTTTGATGATTATGGATCCGGATTGTAAAGAAAGATTTTTACATAAACAAAGCCACTTTATGTAAGTTCGTGTTTATGGTTACATTGAATATCTCAATTTATTTGAAGCTTTTATCTAATGGTTAAGTAAGGATTCAATTAGTTTTATAATTCAACGAGTCTTAGAAGATGTTGAGGACTAAGACGGTACCAAAGATTCGTTGAACAGTCTCCATTTGGTAAGACTAAAAAAAAAAACAAATTCGTTGAATTTAAGGTATGTTTAAATGTGTGTTTTGAAAGTGATTCAAAGTATTTATAATCAAAATCACCTGTAATAATATGTGGTGCAAGAAACAGTGTTGGATGTGTATATGCCATTTGGAGGTGTATTAATCGAATGTCGGGGTATCTAAAAAGTTATTATTATATATGAAATTAATTGATAGAATGGCCAAATAGCCATGCGATTTTTATTAATATGAATTATGTTCTGATCCAATATTTATTGTCAGAGGGATTATACAATACGGTGAATTTAAAAATGATCATTTGTTACAGGATGCTAAAAAGGTGGAGCAACTATGCAGTGATCTTGTGGAGAGGTTGGTTGCTGATTTTCTTCTTATGAATATTGATACAGCAGTAGTTTCAGATTGCAAGGGGAGCATTTCAGTCTCTTCCTGTGCTTTGAACTTTATATGTTATATTATAGTCTTCTGATGAAAGTTTTAAGTGAATACCCTTCTGTTAGTTTAAGTTTCTAATTTATTTTGTAATCATTGATTCTTGACTAAAAGTTCCATTTATCGTGTTAAGGTTACTTTGCCGAATCAATTTTAAACATCTTTTCTATTTCTATCATCTTCAAAGGTGAGTTTTTAGTCGTTATTCATTAAACAAATAATAGGGTGACATGGCCAAGCTAACGTCTACAAACTAATAAGTTTCGGGTATGGTAATTTGATACCAAGTAATGAGAAACTTGTATTGCAATTCGGAAAGTGAAAATCGGTTTAAATGATTTCTTAAATAAGCTTTTATTCATAAACATGTGTAGGATGTGGTTAAACAAGATTGCTTTAAGGTTCTGATTTCTGTTTATTCAAATCTGGGTTTTATGGAGTGGAAAGGTTAGGGATCAGTAGCTTGACATCAACTATGATTAGTCAATATTGTTGTTGTTATGTACTCTTTTGTTGTAGGCTAATCTTCCC
The DNA here is from genome assembly GCA_949592205.1 of Helichrysum umbraculigerum. Lineage (NCBI taxonomy): Eukaryota > Viridiplantae > Streptophyta > Magnoliopsida > Asterales > Asteraceae > Helichrysum > Helichrysum umbraculigerum. Next base: position 100,856,716 of record CATIUR010000004.1, on the reverse strand, counting down.
TTTTTCTTTTTCTCCTTCTCTTTGTACTTTCATATGCAGAGATTAGTGCAAAACTGTGAAACAATTGGCATGTAATATTCACAAGTGTTATCCGGAGCTACATAAATCATGCATCAGGTTTTACATGCAACTTTGGAACCAAGGTAGATAGATGTAAGAATCGTATCAAAATCTCTTATTTATAAGACATTATCATTCTGAAACACTGTTGTGTTCTTTGATTTTTGGTGGTGACAAAATGGGTGGGTCAGGTTTTTTTCAACCAATTGAGACAGAAGGTATGGAACATTGTTGACCCTTTTGTCACTAAATGGGTCGATGTGTATACCACTTAAAAGAAAATAGCTGTGGCAAGATGGGGGCTTGCTCTGTTATTTTAAAGGATGCAATTGAAGGTGCTAACAGCTGGCTTTAAGGTGAGTTTAAGTCTCTTTTTTATATTTCTAAATTGTGTAAGTTGTTCTATGTAAGTCTCTACTTTGTACCATGCATTGCCTAATAAATTATAAATACAATTATCAATCTCCTATAATTAAAGCAGCTGACTTTTTTTTTTTTTTTTACTTTATTTTATATAGTTTTTTACTTGATTTGTGTTGTGAGTTGTGACGATAATGATGGTGCAGGAACGGTGACACATATCTTGGATAGTTTTGGTGTGTACTATATTGCAAATGGACATGATATGAGGTTGCTTGGCATGAAGGAAGAAATAAATGAATTGGTTTGTATACATTCAGAAATTGGGACAGTCAAGCTACTCACTAGAAAAACTGGGTTCTTGCAGTTTTAACCTTACATAATGCGTTTCATACATAAATGTATTGGCAGTAAGGGGTCAATGGGTTGTGGTTATTTATGTATATGTACGTGATGTATTGCACGTAAATATGTGTTTGTGAAGTTTGTAATGAAATTTTGATTTCTCTATTTTTTTTGTTGTGTGATAACAAAATGAAGTTTCACTTTTCTCAAATAACAAAAATGGTGATGGTAATTAACTAATTAATGAAGTTTAACTTATAGCCTTGCAGTATGATCGAGTTAGCCAAACCCATATTAGCTTTAGTAAATATGTGATTTCTAGAATTTATTGAATCACACAGTGTAAAGTAAATAAAGAACAACTTTTAAATGACTACAAAACATAATAGTAGGAAAGTTAATACATATTACAAATTCCCTTTAAAATAATTAAAACTTTCATCGGATAATCGCATAAGTTAAATCATTTTAACAAATCCGTGTTTTCACGGGTCATAAAACTAGTTCGTAGACATATAATGCAATTACATAGACACCTCTTTCCTCATGATGACTTCAAAAAATAATTACTTTATATGAGTAGTCTCAATTATAGTGATGCTGATTATTAAGTATATATATAAACAGATACTGTAATGAAAAATATGATATTTGTTAAAACTTTTTTTATTTTATTTTAAAAAGGCAAAAACTTTTATAAATAAACCACAAATATACAAAGCAACTACTGACTACACCAAGACATACACTATCCTAAACTATATTGGCTACAAATCATTACAAATTCGTAGACATATAATGCAATTACATAGACACCTCTTTCCTCATGATGACTTCAAAAAATAATTACTTTATATGAGTAGTCTCAATCAGAACCTCCACCAGAATATGGACTTCATTCTAAATGCACTTTATAAGACCAACCCACTTTGAAAAATGCTTGAACCCAATTACCCAACATCCATTACAGAATATCTATCACAGTAGCACCTGTTCCCATTTCTTTACAGCAGCAAACTGAATCAGTTCATGAATTACACACACTTTTTCAAATGAGCCTTGCACCCAATCACCCATTTTCAATGTTCACCCAATCTTGTAGACCATATGATACACTTACTTTTTTACAGCTACTCACAGGATCAACAGTCCACTCACCTAAACAATGTAGCTTGTTTTCGGCATATACTTCATAAAATGACGCTTAGCCTTGAAATGTATCTACGAACATGATAATAAAATTCAACACTTGAAACACTTAAAGTATGCATCCAAATACAATCTATACTTATTAGTCCATGAACAAATAATTCTAATGGCCCATGACTAACATCCCCATAAAAAGAAGCTATAACAGTAAGAGAAATCATATTTCTTACATAATCGTGATGTTTTCGTTTAATATATGTACTACCTAAGAAAGTTTTTGAATTTTTGCCTGCAACCAATAAAAATAAAAGTTGATCAGTCATGACTCATGGACATAACTCAAGCAACAGAGGTGGCAATCTCGAACCATTTACTTAGAGAAAATTGCATTGGTCGTCCCTGTAGAGGCATCATCCTGGAGGGTGTATGTGGCGTACAAGACTTTGCAGTCGTCGGGGCAGTTGCACATGCGGAAAATAGATTCCATTTTCTCGAACCATCGAATTAATCCGACAGCTCCTTCAGTACCAACGAAGTTTGGTGGTTCGCACTTCAGGAAATCCCTAAAAGTGCAAGGCTTTGCTTGGTTCCGAGCAGCTAGGGTCGCAGTCACTGCTTGATTAATGATTTGATCGTGCTCAGCTTGAGTGAAAATTTGTCGTCTAGGAGGCATGATTCTTGAACAAGAATGAAACGACAAAGTGTGAGATTTTTATTCAAAGATTTGATTTTTATAGTTGTGCGCTCGGATGTAAAAGTGATGGTGATCCAGAAACCACCTAAGGTGTCTGTATGAAAGTCCTCGGACTTTGGAATTTTTAAATATGTAGTCGTACTAAAGACCTAGTTTTGTATTATATATAGTTCGACCAGAACTATGGTATTGTCGTAGTCTATCAGACTATAATGTAGTACTAAGGTACTATAGATGTAATCCCAATAAATTAGAGTGTATTCATCGAATGAGGCATCACATGCCTGAGTAGTCGTGGTGTGACACTTCGTGCCCAGTAAGGTAATCGTGTATACGTATAAGTGTACAAGTGTCTATAGCGAGTGTTCATACGCAAAGTAATCGAGTGAGACACCTTGTGTCCAGTAGGGTAGTCATATATACATATATGGTGTACACGTAACTATACAAGTATACGTTCGTAGTAAAAGTCAGGTGCGACATCTCGGGCCCAATCAAGTAAGTGCATATGTATATATAATCCGTACATGTAACTATAACAAGTCTACATGCATATTGAGAGTAGCACCAAGTGCTGAAATGCAGTGCCTAAAGCACCGGAGTGTAGTAACAACGTACTGTAATGCAGTGCTTTCAGTACAGTAATTGAAATACTAATGTATTGTGATACACCAAATCAAATATCACAAGCACAAAGATACATAGTGAACGACTCTAAATGAGACGTTTGAAAATAGTTATACATTTCCAAAATAAAACGTTTACAACGTTATAAGTTTAACGATAACTTTCAAATACATATTTGGAAAATATAAAAGCCATTGCAGAGTTGTCCCAAATGTTTGAAATCATGCGACTCGAGCTAGCATAATCTTGTAGTAATCATAATCCTGCAGGGCACCTGAGAACACATGCTAAAACAGGTCAGCTATAAAGCTGGTGAGTTCATAGGATAGTTAGTTGGAAACGTAAAATGTAAATCCAGTGTGTTTTGAAAAGTAGTTCAGAATCCACGATTCTGATTTGTATTATGTTGGAGTTTTGTAATACTAATGTGTATACGATAGACGAGGTATCTAATACCTAAGTAATAGAGATATGTACCTAAGTACCTAATAATTGAGGCTCTTCAAGCCTGAATACCTTTCAGGTATTACGTAAATTTAACAGAGTAAGGCAATACCTGCCTAAGTTTGAAATCAAGTAATGTATGACCACATCATATGATGTTGAGTAATATTTGATAGCGTGTTGCATCCAGCAACGTAATCGTAATCCCACGGACTATTGTTGTATGTTCGTTTACCCGGCTAGCATGAGCTAACCCGAACATGTTTGAGCTAACGGCCTCGCGTGGGAACTCCACCGACCCGTTAACTTATTGTGAATCCCGAGTATAACTCGCTGATCCAATGATTGTGTTGAAATTGTGCCCACTGCAATACCGTGATTTTGTTTTGTGCCCACTTTACCGTGGCATCGTTTGGTGCCAGCTGCAATACCGCGGCATCGTTTTTGGATTGCTCGCAAGCAATGTGTAATTGAGCCGGCAGTACGACGACATGCCCGACTAAGTTGTTTGAGAGCCAGCAGTACTTCGACATGCCTGACTAAGTAGATCGTGTAATTATATGTATACTAATATACATGTGTAATGTTGTAAATGGTACCACGTACCCCAGATGGTATGCAAGAATATAGATATATATATAGTAGTATGTATATATATTCGTCAGGTCAGCAAACACGTATGACAGTCATGCCACACATGGCGTTACTCGGTGGAATCTAAATATGTGTATAAGTACTTAACTGTTTGTTGTAACTCAAAATGTTAGGTATGACTAATCATTACCTATTTGTTTCGTATGTTACTATTGTATACCTCCAACCTCAGTCTAGCAAGTATGTTGAGGTTCCTGATTTGTATGGGCCACATCAGTTCCTAAAAAGGGGAACTAGTCCTGTGATTGTTTAAGTAGTGTCCAGTGTGGTTAAAACTAACCAGCCCTAATGTGTTTGATAAGATTGTCCCGCGACAATATAGTCAACTAAGCTGATACCCCAAATTAGGTTATGAAATAATGGTCCTTATTCAGGACATAGCTAATCATAATTGTAACCTTCCTAGGTTATGTATTGGTATTGTTCTAAAGTCGTATGATGGGTGTAATCCTAAGTAGTACACATCTCGTATTACCTACAGTGATATAATCAAGTATGAATTATAAAAGGTTATTAATATAATTCGAAAACGGTTATTGAGCATGTGTTTCACCCCGAAAACAGTAAAACAGTTGAAAGAGTGGGGCTATGAAACTCACCTGAGAAGCTAGCGTCCTAGTGTAACGAGTCGTGTCAAGTATAATCTCCTAGTGTCCTAAACACGAGAGATTTCGTATGTTTGTAAGTGCGGTTCGTTATTGATGATTCGTAATAATAATTCATATTATTATTAGGTTTGAGCTTTCGTATACTTTATAAAGTATATTTGTTTTGAGTATAAGTCGTATCATATTTAAATTGTCATTTGAAAACGTTTCCCGATACTTAGAAAGATGTGGCTGTTTTCTGTTTTCTGCGACATAACTTGCGACACAAAAGTTGGTCATGCGACACAAGGGTTGTGTCGCATAAAGTGCGACACAAGAGCTCTGCGACACAGTGGTTGTGTCGCAAAAGCTTGCGATGCTGATTTAACAGCGACATAAGGGTTATGTCGTATAAGGTTTACGACACAAGATGCGACATAGCGTACGACATAAGATACGACACAAACGGAGTTATGCGACACAACATGCGACACAAGCGTTGTGTCGCAAAGATGAACACCAGCCCAGAACCCAGCGACTGACGCGTTTTTCCGATCAAAATCACAAATCAAACGCATTTTTAAGCTGTAAAATCATGTTTTCTTTGTTGTTTAGTTTATAACTAAGTTGTGTAAACATTATTACACCAAAACATTACACCAAAATGATTAAATCTAAAAATTTAGAAATTTCTTACAATTGCAAATCGAGGCCAGACGAGGAAGAAAACGAGGGTGTTGCCTTTGTTAATGTTGTTCCTCTCTTGATGGTGATTCCGAAAATGTATGTTGATGGTGGTGGCGGTGGAGTCCGGTGGTGGTGGCGGTGATTGGTGGTGGTTATTTTTAGAGAGAAAATGAGATGGAGAAAGGGAAGAAGATGATGGAAATGAGATGAAATGGGGAGGGGATTTGGGTTTTGTCAAACTCAGATCCCTATTGCGTGGACTGTGGTCTCCAACCACAGTACAAAATATCCGTGTTTAATTTGTCCGATGTAATTTAAAATAATATTTTAAATTCTAAAATTTATTTATATTATCTTGAAATGTTTATTAGTGAAAGTATTTTATAAAAATACTATTTTGAAAGGAAGTTTAATTGTTTGTTTTTTGAGCGGTCACGAAAAATTAAGAGTCGTTTTGAATTAAAACGACTTACGTTTTCGAATGCTTGATATTTTAAATCTATGATTTTGTTTACATCAATTTGTAAATATTTTTAGTAAAAATATTCCACTTGAATTTTAAAGTGTAATTATTTAGTGTTTAAAGTTGGCGCGAAAATTTGATTTTTTGACGAGGTGTTACAAAAATAAAGACTAATCTAAAAATATGGTCCATCTACGTACAGACCTCGTAGGCAAGTGGACTTGATTAAAAAATCTCAAGGTTAGGATTTTAGAGTGTGTTTAAAAGGAAAAACAAAAAACAAATTATTAGTCATAAATAAAGTACTTAAATGGAATGGTTGAATTGCCTTATGAACTTGATGAGATGAAAGCTTTAAGTATGAAACATAAAAACCTTTAGACATTAAAGAAGACAATAGAAAAGAGAAATAAGACCTATTCTCTCCAGACTTCAACATTTGATCATGTTCTTGTCGTCCTCCCATCTCACTGACTTCAACATGTTTCTTTAAAAGTCACACACACCTAAACATGATAGAACAAATGAAATTAGTATTTTCTATAATCAAAAACCTATTAAACAACATAAAGCTAAACAAAGTATATAAAACATCACACACAAAAGTATGTAGAGATTTGAAGGTTAAAACCAAAACTCACTGCACATATAAACAACATATAGTGATTTAATAGCTTCAATATCGATATAAGAAGACACAAAACATAAATGTCATACAAATGTAAGTATTCCCATGTACATAACACTTCTTGCATATTACAATTATCAAGGTTTAAGTCAAAAGAACACTGGTTTCATGAACATGAGCATATTGAATATCATAAAGTCCTATAAGAATATGTACTTATCAAAAACATAAAATCAGTGAGAGGTTTCCACACTAGTACATAAATGGATATTTATGGCGGTGAAAAAGGCCATCTGAAGCGGTGATCTAACCGCCCCTGATGCCGGCGACACAAAAGCCTAAACATCTTTTATAGCGGTCAAACGACCATTTCAAAAGAATAAATTTGAAGCGGTTACTTTACTTTAATAAATTGGTTGTTGGACAGTACATGAGGTGATCATTGGGCCAATAAACCGCTTCAAAAGTCAAACAAAAATTCAAAAAAAAAAATCACTTTTACCCAGAAGCATATATTCATTTTCAGTTTCCCGCTAATCACCCAAATATATTCATTATTCTTGCTTCAACTTACATTTCAAATTCAAATTAGTTTTCTTTTATGAAAAAAATAGATTCCTTTTCAACTTATATAAATATACATACACAATAACTAAAAGGGAAAATATCAACCTGTTTTAATCGAACAAAAAATTACATATCTTAAATAAACATATCAAATTACAATAAATCAAGAATACATGGATTTGAATATAGCAATACTATACTACAAGTCAACAATCATATATCTATAAAGTAAAACTTCTTCAATTGCACTAACGATACACTGCAACTCATCGCCTTTTCAGTAACCACTAGTCCACTAACAATTTGCCATTTGTTTCTTGAGGATATTGCAATAGATATAAACACACTATAAATTTTATATTATTTTTATGTTTGTTGTATCTGCATATACATAGAAGATACATATGCTCACCATAACAACCGATGAAGTACAACTAGATGTGAGCCGTCATCATGGACGATATCTGAACACAAATACAGATATGTAAGAACACAGATCTGATGAACCAAAACACAGATCTAAAAAAATATTAATTCATAGTTTCTTTGAATCTTACATTAATTTACTCGTTTGCTGCCACCGTGACTCACTGTTAGTCATCACCGGATCAACTCTTCAATTTATTTTCTATAGTGGGGAATAACTTAAATAAATCTTGCTTGTGTAAATTAGTGGGTACATGCTGGAGATAATATGTGTGTGGTGGAGAAGATATGTGTGTTTATTTATAAGTAAAATGAGAAAAGAGAAGCGGTTATTTATTATTTTATAGCACGGTTCACAAAGAACGCGCTATAAAATAACAAATAACCGCTCCATATTTGTTATTTTATAGCACGGTTCACAAAGAACGCGCTATAAAATAACAAATAGATAACCACTAATTATTTTATGTTTATTTATAGGTAAAATGAGAAAAAATTATGGAACGGTTATTTGTTATTTTATAGCGCGGTTCACAAAGAACGTGCTATAAAATAACAATTAACCGCTTCTAACTATACTCATTTTTTTTTACTTTGGAAACAACCGCTCCACTTTTTTCTATTTGAAACGGTTCTTTACTTAACCGTTTTAAAATTGTACTTTTTTGAAGCGGGTTGTTTTAAACCGCCACAAATAACGATATTTTTTTGGAGCGGTGTTTACTAAACTGCTATAAATATAAGTAATTAGAGCGGTTTTTTCTAAAACCGCTACAAGTAATGCCATTAAACCGTTTCAAAAAATATTTTGGACCCACTTTTTACTTTTTATAGCGGTTATCACGTAAAACCGCTATAACACCGCGCTCTAAATAGTCATTTTTGTACTAGTGCCAATAGCTAAATGGGACAGTTTATCTATGTGAGTTAACATTTGAAATTTAGATACGTAGCTCAATGACACCATCAAAACGCTTTTCATACATCATAACATACCCTCCAAACAGAAGTTACACACACATAAGCATACTCAAAAATGAAAGTGGGTGTAATACAAACCATACCATATAACTCTAGTTCTCTAAGACATTTCATCGAACACCTTTCATGCACTTGCATAGTCACAAAAGGCGACCAAACACCGGCGGTAGTTCCGCTTCTCATCTTCCTCTTGAACCTCGAATATTTCCTGAAAGTGAAGCTACAATCAGACACGCACAAACTTGAAACCAATAGTCTTTAAGCATCTAAGAACTTCAAAAAACATGTAGGCACAAAATATCATTAGTAGACAAATCAAGTGCTATAAATCCAATTGATAATTGATAAAATTAACCACATAAACCCTACAATAAATAAATGAAAACATGAACTTACAAATTCGTATTTGAAATCCACATTCCCAAAATCAGCACCAAGAATTCTACAAAGCACAAAATCATGTTTTACACTTCTATATGCAATCCACACGGTTCTTTGAAAAGGAAACTCTAAAACATACTGCTCAACATCCAAATTGGAAGAATCGGTTGAAAGAGAAAAAAAACACCATAAAAACGACATCCAATCTCGATATACCTGTAGCAAAATCAATGTTGACAAAGACAGATGCCAATAAATGCAAATAATACATGTGGAATCAAACACACATAAATAGAAAATGATGAAAATCGATGGACATGTAAGATTTATAAACAAAGAATAAAAATAAAAACTTCAATAAGTTCCAGATTATCAAAGTCCTTCTAATCTTGTTCCTCTGGAATTGAAATTGTAAAATTAAAACTTCTAGAGAATGATGGAAACGGAGAAGAAGATGATTGAAGATTTCTTCATAGTTGAATGGAGAGATAGATGAACAGGTTTGATGCAGATGATGAGGTGTGGATGGAGAAACCTACCAACTAAATTAAAGCTTGCAAAATACGTTTTCAAGTCTCAAAAAAATGGACGGTGGCAGATACAGACAAACCAATAAGAGAAGACGGGTGACATTGGTCAGAGAGAAATTAATAATATTTGAGCGTGCAAAAACCAATAAGAGAAGACGGGTGACATTGGTAAGAGAGAAATTAATAATATTTGAGCATGCAAAAGAAGCATGAGAGTTTCAAGAAAATGATTAATTTAATTTAATTTAATTATTTTAAAAGTTAATAATTAATAATATTTTCAGATTAATAGAATACAAAATAATGACATCAGCGGATTAATGTGGGCATGACACGTCAGCGTATTCCATTGCTGCATATGGTGCCAACTCAGCTTTATGACGTCAGCGTATTCCCCCTTTAGTAGATAGAATAGATTTCCACTTTCCGATTAGACCTAAGTTTTTGGCTTTTAGTGTTCCCACACCTAATAATGGTATTGTATGTGTTTGATCCTCCTTTGCAAAAGAATATGTAAATACTTGTATAGCTTTAAGGGGAATTGTTAAGTGCAGTTAACAACATTTAAATTTATGTGTTGTTAGGCTAAAAAGATTGACCGATTATGTGAATATGATACATTAAAAGATTGAAAGTGTAACTTTATATAAATATGTTTGCTCATAATATTCGTGTAGCTAACATTAAATATGTTAGCATCATCTTTTATTTTCGATTAGATTGTATTTAGTTAGAGGCACGAGTTGAGTTTGTGGTTATTACATATTCGTACTTTAGCATTATATACTCCGTATAAACTAAAATTTCATCTACGTCCTTCTAAAATCAATCAATAAATTATACCACGTGTGTGCGTACTTTTTCATTTAAAATGTTTTTGAATTCTTCCATTTGAGTTTGTGAGTTATTTTTAATAAACTAGGTTTGTGTGGCTAGTGGTATCATTCTCTTAACGCAAGCATCCTCGTGAAATGCGAAAGGGAGAGCTTTTGTAAATAGGTAATAAGATAAATATTAACTCTTCACGATTTAACAGTAAATAGCTAAGCATTACCTGAGATGCGGCCTTTAAGGAATGGTCAAATAAGATCACGAGTTAGGATTAGTTGTCGAAACAACTTTTTTTTTTAGATACTGCTAGAAAGTTGAACCAAGTTACCAATATCTAACAATGATCATTAGAAGTCAACTTAATAATAATTACTCCCTCCGTCCCAATTTAATTGTCCCCGAACAGAACTACACACAGTTTAAGATAAACACAATAATTATTACTTACTTTTTGCACAATGACATTCTTACCCCTAACCAATTAATTTGAACTTCCTTTCACTTTTGTAATTTAAATTTTAAAGTAGGGACAATATAGTAAAAAGAATCATGTTACCTTTCTATATTTGGTAATGGATATTTAATTTGGTACATCCCAAAATGAAAATAATTGACTATTAAACCGGGATAAAGGGAGTATATTTTTTAAAATTAATAATGTAGTATGAGGATGATTCATGATTTGATTTGGTGAACATAACCTAGGGTTAGTGGGGAAATGAATGATGGAAAGAACGGTGAAAGTACAAGATAGTGTCATAGTTAATACGGAGTACTTAATAGGGGCATGAAATGAATTATTATTTTATTATTAATAATTTAATAATTTATTGAAGAAAAAGATGGTTTTCATGGGATTGGATAGACGGACAAGATACAAAAGACAATTGAATTGTTTTTTTTTTATTATTTTATTTTTGATCTGATAGTAGCACTTCACACTGTTTATCCAAGTACAACCTCCCTAAATTAAGGGGAGTGATAAATACAACAAAATAATTGTTGCCTACACCAAACAAATGATTTAGAATGCTTGTACAGTGAGCTTCATTAGCTGTACAATTTGGTGTATGTAGTAATTAATTTGTTATCTTCACAAAAAGTAACTCAATTCTTCGACACCCGATTTTACCTTTAATCCTACGACAAGTAATCAAGTCTTGATTTTAATTCATTTAATGGCTGTTTTTTGTTTTTATTTTCTAGAGATTAGTATAGAAGAATGTAGCCGATTATGTCACGATGTCTACCGTCTATTGCGTTTACTCAATTCTATTTTGATCTAATGTAAGTATTGAATTATCGATAATGGTTATCATATGTACTCGATATTTTAATACTTAACTTGATGATATGGATATGAGGCGTAAGGTGACGTGACGAATTATACACTTGTCATGTTATACTAGCAAATACCAACTACCGAACTAGTAAGTCATCCGATCAGGGGCGGAACTTGAACAAATTATTTGGGGGGGCAAAAATCACGACAACAAGAATGTAGTTGAACATTGGTTTAATCACGTAAAACAAGTAAACACTTAAGTTTATAGACCTTTTCTTAAATTATTATTTATCAATAAATATATAGACATGCTCTTAGCTATACGCTTATAAATTTAGTAGGTAATAATCCAAAATAATACTTTAAAATATATGAATGTACAAGTATATAGTTGTTTTTCCTATGGGTGATGATAAATCCAACATTGATTTTGATAAATCCACCATAAGTATGTAATACTGGTTTGTACAGTATAAGCTTTTATTGCATAAGGATGGTGGATTTATCAAAATATTGTGTGGAAATATCACTAGCCTTTTCCTATACTTACTAGCTACTACAAATAGAGGGTTAAATTGTTAGCTTGTAAATATTGAGGGGTTAAACTAAGCACATACATGATAATACAGGGGAACTAAAGATAAATTATACAAAATAGAAAAAGTGGGACCATGGAGAGCCGTCTTCCTCACCCATCACCTGCAACTCACCTCCATGCCTCCATCAATTAATCTTTAATTTTCCTTTCTTTCATAACTTGAACAAACTCATATTAACTAATTAAAATATACAATATGTACATAATAACATGATAGGATAGGGTTCAAATGAGAATAGGAATTTGTGTGAGAATGAGGGAACCAATGATATCAAGCCATGTGTACAAAGAGAATGTTCCACATGCACAAAACCCATTTACCCCCAACATCAATTATCTCACAAACGACAAATCGAAAAATTATGAAAATTGCACCATTAAATTCGTCGTTTTCTCCTCTTCGATTTGCCGTCACTCAAGACATACTTTCGAAAAGTTTTTTTTTTTCATTTTTTTTGGTGGGTTTCACATTTACTAACACATGTGTTAAAGTGTTGCGTTTAGGGTTTAGGGTTTGTGGTTTAGTGTAACATCCCCAAATCGGGCCTAGAAGAAAAAGGTATTTTCTTTAAATTATTTATGCGATTTAAAATTTTACCGTGTTCGATTTTAAATTTAATAGGTAAATGAGCCTCAGGAAATATTGTGACTATTGAAATGTTAGCTGTTTTAGATAATTTTAGATGACGGTAAAATAAAATAATTTTCTCGTGTTTGAAATTTAGGTTCCAGACAATAAGTTTAGAAGGGGTATAATTTAAGATTTCATGCAGTTGTGTTAAATGAAATGGTCGATCCCTTTTGTTCTCACTTCTATCATTTTGCCTAAATCTCTCAAGAACACACACATTTCACATACAAATCATATTGGAACTGATTTCTTCAAGTGAAGACTGTGATTTTGAGTTTTTATCTTGCTCTTCATCTTCTTCATATCATCATCATCAAAGATTTGTAAGTGTATAATGCTCATCTTCATTCATAAGCTTGAAAATGTTGAATTAGGTCAAATTAATGATGGAATGGAGTAAGTTATACTTGAAAATGTTTTGTGTAGTGATTATAAACTGAATTCTTGATTAATTAGGTTAAATTTCTTGTGTTTCATACTCTATTTGAATGAATGTGGGTTTGGTTGAAATTTGGGTAAAATGATGATGCATGTATGGATTTTTATGTTAGATGTTATTGTTTATTGTTACATTATGTTCATAGATGATATTGTGGTCAAATATGGGTAAAAGTTTGAGTACATAACTGAACTTGATCGATTTTGAAGTTGTAGTTCGTAGTTGTAAGTTGCAGGTCTGTTTGGAGCTGAAACGCTTTGAAACGCGATCCCACAACTTGACCTGGATCGCGTTCATTAGTTCTAAACTGGATCCTTCGTGTTTTGGTCATGTAAACGCGATCCTGACCCTTAACCCGGATCGCGTTCCTCTGTGGTTTTCGGTAACAGAAAATTTTGTGAAGGGGAACGCGATCCTGAACCCCTGACCCGGATCGCGTTGCTCAGTGTTATTTGGTAACCGAAAGTTTTCTTCTTGGGAACGCGATCCCACTACCTTTAGCTGGATCGCGTTTGTCTTTGTTATTTTGACGAATTTGATGTTTTGTGAAATTGTTAGAATTCAATACTTATATCATTTATCCATTGATATTTCTTGATTATTGATGTAAGTATTTAAATATAGATATAATTTGAATTTTTAGGCAAGTTATTAACTTGTGTTTTTATTGTGTTTACAGAGACACCGAAGACTCAATAAAATAAGACTTTTGAGTTAGAGACTGAAACTGACAGGTGAGTGGACTGGTTCTCACAATTTAATCTTGGTGTTAACAGTTAGTTGCATCAATTTTTAAGTTGCTTGTATTGACTGATTTATCATTACGATAATGATAGGATTGTTGATTAAACTTGTGGTTTGATAGATTGATTGTTTGCTAGTGAATAATTCCATGATAGGTTGGAATGATAGAGGTCAATTTTGGGTTTAGTTGCTATAGGCTAATCCTTATGGGTCGGATGAACATTCGTTGTGAATTAATCCATATTGGTTAAAGATAGCAATAAACTATCGGTAAAAATCTCTGTATTGGCCTGCAGTTGATTATTAAGTGTTCTTGGAGTGCCACCGCGGACTGAGGGTATCTCAAGAACCACCGATCCTCTGTTTGATTGTTTATTTAGATGATTGTTGTGAATTGATTGTTATACTAAGTTAGATTGTTAGATTTAGTTCATTCACTTAGCTTTGTGCTAATTCCCCACCTACTCTTGCAGGTTAACTTTTGGGATAAGATTAGGCAACGGTGTTGTTTTGAAGAAATGTTTGACAATGGGAACTCTGATCGTTTTGGATAAATCATGTTTTGTTAATATAACACCCAGTTATTGTATTAGCATTGTAATTATACTTAATACTTATGAACTTGTAATGTTTTGGTATGACTAAATGTCATATATATAATATTATATCTATATTGGTATGAATGGGATTTACGCTTCCGAAATAAAATAAAAAAAAAAAAAAAAAAATCATGGGGTGTTATAAGTTGGTATCAGAGCGTAAGTTTAGGTGAATTGAATATTTAAAGTGTTCAATCCTAAACTTAGTCATGTTGGTCAAACATTTCTTGTGGTGGGGATTAGTTATGATAGTTGATTTGGTTAGTTGCTAGTACTAACAATTAACGAATGTTGAGATGTGATGTGATGACAGGTATGGCGGATAATGAGCCACCTTCCCATACTCTCAATGATACTACGCGGACAGATGCACCACCAGAGAACCAGGGTCATAATGGTACATCTAATTTAGCCGGTGGAGAAACTGAAACTGATCAGGAGTATATTATGAGATTGAAGAATAGAGTGTTGGAACTTCAGAGAGAACGAGCTGGATCTTCTCAACATCCAGTTTCTACTCGTCCCCACATTGTGACTAATGTACCACCTATTGTATCTTCTACACGGATTCCGGTATCTAATCCTTTTATTTCACAACAGCAGCAACAGGGTTATACTTATCAGGCCTCGGGTCCTTTTCCTTCGTCTGGTTATACTACTTATCAAATACCTATTCCACCTTTTCAACAGTTGAAGAAAGGTTGTTCTCTTAAAACCTTTATGTCTTGCAATCCTTCAACTTATTCTGGAAGTACCGATCCTACGGTCACTCTTGACTGGCTTCGAGATGTAGAGAGAAAACTAAATGTATGTCATTGTGAGGAGGAGGATAAGGTACCTTATGCGGTTCAATTATTAAAGGGTCAAGCCATGTCATGGTGGGATTCAATTACTGCACCATTATCTCCACAACAGTTGAATGATATAAGATGGTCAGATTTTCATGCTGAGATTTGCAAGCAATTTTGCTCGGAGTATAATCTTTCCCGGATTAGGCAAGAGTTTCTTGACTTACAAAAGACTGATCAAATGACGATTGATGAATTAATTAAGCAGTTTTCAGATAAATTGCGGTTTGTGCAACAGTGGGTTCCAACTGACCGGACCAAAATTGATCACTTTGTGAAAACATTACCTCCTGATTACCGTACCACAGTGAGACTAGCAGGTTCACTTCCTCAAGCTTATGATTTAGCTCGTTCGGTTGATGGGGATATTATGGCTAAAAGAGTGTTGAATAAAGAAAGGTATTCACAGAAAAACAAAGGAGATTCTTCGAGTAAACAGAAAGGACAAGGTAGTCAACAAAACAGGAGATCGAATTCTGGTATTCCAATGGATAGTAACTATTGTAATAGATGTCGAGCTAGACATAATGGTCCTTGTACTCCCCAGACATCTAGATGCGTTAAGTGTGGAATTTTTGGTCACGCTGCAAAGGATTGTACCTACCCAAATAGCGTGTGTTGGAATTGCCATAAAGAAGGGCATCGTGCAGGGGATTGTCTTGAGGCGAAGAGACAGAGTATGGGTACGGGTAAAGGTTCGCCATCATCTGGTCAAAAGAGGAAAAATCCACCAGTAGCTGCTAGCCGAGCTTTCCGAATGACAGTTGATGATGCTGTCACCACTGAAGATGTCATCACTGGTACATTTCTCATAAATTCTATACCAGCTCGTGTATTGTTTGATTCTGGTGCCAATTGTTCGTTTATATCTGTGAACTTTTGTGATAGACTGAAATTGATCCCCTCTTTGATTGTTAAACCTTTAGAAGTTGAAATTGCTGACGGTAAATTAGTTCCTGTTACCACATCGGTAGCTGGAGCTAGTATACTTATTGAGGGTCATAATTTCTTAGTCTCCTTTTTGTTAATGCCAATTCCTAGTTTCGATGTAGTTATTGGTATGGATTGGTTAAGTATGAATAAGGCCAACATTGATTGTCATAAAAAGATTATAAGAATTCCGATTTCTGATGGGTCATACGTCATGGCTCGAGGAGAACGAGTAAAGGGTAGTCTACCATTGATTTCCTTGTTGAAAGCTAGGAAATCTCTATCTAATGGATGTGATTCTTATTTGGCATATGTGATAGATAGCAAGTTAGAAAAGAAATCTTTGACAAATTTTCCGGTGGTTTCTGAATACCCGGAAGTTTTTCCGGATGAATTGCCTGGTTTACCCCCTGTAAGAGATGTAGAATTTCAGATTGATTTGATTCCTGGTTCGACTCCTGTAGCTAAGTCTCCTTATAGATTAGCTCCTTCTGAAATCCGTGAGATGATGGGTCAAATTCAGGAACTGTTAGATAAAGGGTTTATTCGACCGAGTTCTTCCCCGTGGGGTGCTCCGGTATTGTTTGTTAAGAAAAAGGATGGTACTCTTCGAATGTGTATTGACTATAGAGAGCTCAATAAAAGAACAGTGAAAAACAAATATCCATTGCCCAGAATTGACGAGTTATTTGATCAGTTACAGGGATCATCCTATTTTTCTAAGATCGATTTGAGATCCGGTTATCATCAGGTACGAGTTCGTGAGGAAGATGTTCCTAAGACTGCTTTTCGTACCCGTTATGGTCATTACGAGTTCTTAGTTATGCCTTTTGGATTGACTAATGCTCCTGCTATTTTTATGGACTTAATGAATCGTGTATGTCGACCTTTTCTAGACAAGTTTGTGATTGTATTTATTGACGATATCTTGGTTTATTCTAAGTCTGAGGCTGAACATGAACATCATTTAAGATTGATTCTTGAGATGTTGAAAAGAGAGCATCTTTTTGCAAAATTTTCCAAGTGTGAATTTTGGCTTCGAGAGGTACAGTTTCTTGGTCATATTATTTGTAAAGATGGAGTAAAAGTGGATCCTTCTAAAGTGGAAGCCGTTATGAATTGGAATGCTCCTAAAACTCCTTCTGAGATTAAAAGTTTCCTAGGTTTAGCGGGTTATTATCGAAAATTTATCAAGGATTTCTCCAAAATTGCTGGCCCGTTAACCAAGCTAACTAGGAAGGATATTAAATTTCAGTGGGGAGATCAACAAGAAACATCTTTTCAGACTCTTAAACAGTTGTTATGTCAGACACCAGTGTTAGCATTACCTGATGGTTCCGAGGGTTTTGTGGTTTATTGTGATGCTTCTCATGCTGGTTTGGGTGCTGTCTTAATGCAACATGATCGTGTTATTGCTTATGCTTCTCGCCAGCTTAAAACTCACGAAAGAAATTACCCCACACACGATTTAGAGCTTGCAGCTGTGGTATTTGCGTTGAAAATCTGGAGACACTATTTGTACGGAACTAAATGTGTCGTATGCACGGATCATAAAAGCCTCCAGTACATGTTTTCTCAGAAAGAACTTAATATGAGACAGCGCCGATGGTTGGAGTTGATTAAGGATTATGACTGTGAAATCCGATATCATCCGGGTAAAGCTAATGTGGTTGCCGATGCTTTAAGCCGAAATGTACCTTCCGACCGAATTTATTTTATGCGTTTGGAAATATCTTCTGATTTGATTTCTCAGTTAAAAGCTGCACAGTTAGAGGCATTGTTGGATCAAAATTTAAAATCTGAGATTTTGTTGAAACGGAAAGATTTATTGATTGATGATTCTCGAGGATTGAAAACTTTCCAGTCACGGGTTTGGGTTCCATTGATTGGGGGACTTCGGGATTTGATATTGTCTGAGGCACACAAATCGAGCTTATCTGTTCATCCAGGGAGTACGAAAATGTACAATGATTTGAAACCATTGTATTGGTGGCCAACTATGAAAACCGATGTTGCTCGAATAGTGGAGACTTGTCATATATGTTCCCAGGTTAAAGCAGAACATCAGAAGCCCTATGGTTCATTGAAACAGTTAGATATTCCGGAATGGAAATGGGAGCACATTACTATGGATTCCGTTACCAAATTTCCCCGCACTCAGAAAGGTAATGACATGATTTGGGTGGTAGTTGATAGATTAACCAAGAGTGCACATTTTCTAGCCACCAGTGAGACGGCATCGTTGACTCGACTTGCTCAATTGTACATTCATGAGATTGTTGTTAGACATGGTATTCCTTTATCCATTGTTTCCGATAGAGATTCCAGGTTTGTTTCTGGTTTTTGGCAGAGTTTGCAACGTGAATTAGGTACTAGAGTAAATCTTAGTACAGCGTACCATCCTCAGACAGACGGGCAGTCAGAGCGTACTATTCAGACACTCGAGGATATGTTGAGAGCTTGTGTACTTGAGTATGGCGGTTCTTGGGATTCACACTTACCATTGATAGAGTTTGCTTATAACAATTCTTATCATTCTAGCATTGGTATGCCGCCATATGAGATGTTGTATGGGCGCCGTTGTCGAACACCTACATGTTGGTTAGAAGCGGGAGAAAAACAGTTTGCGGGACCCGATATAGTTCAAATTACAGCTGACAAAGTTAAGATTGCTCGTGAGAAACTGAAAGCGGCTCGTGATAGACAGAAACAGTATGCTGACCCACGTAGGCGACCTGTTGTTTTTGTTGAAGGTGAACTTGTATATTTAAAGGTTTCTCCGTGGAAGGGTGTTATTAGATTCGGTAAACGGGGTAAGTTAGCTCCCCGATATATTGGCCCATTTAGAATCCGTCATGTGATTAATGAACAATCGGTTTCTTTAGATCTTCCGCCTGAATTAGCTGGTATTCACGATACATTTAATGTTTGCTATTTAAGAAAGTGCAATGTGGAGGATCAATCCCAAATCCTTCCTTTGCAAGATCTTCGGGTTGACTCAAGTAAGAAATTGGTAGAAGAACCTGTCGAGCTTTTAGATAGGAAAGTGACCAAATTACGTAGAAAAGAAATTACTATGGTTTTGGTTAAGTGGAAACATAGTTTGGGTGCGGATCTCACTTGGGAAACGGAGGAGAGTATGCGGGTTAGATATCCTAATTTATTTGTGTCTAGTTAGATTTCGGGACGAAATCTTTCTAAGGAGGGGTGATTTGTAACATCCCCAAATCGGGCCTAGAAGAAAAAGGTATTTTCTTTAAATTATTTATGCGATTTAAAATTTTACCGTGTTCGATTTTAAATTTAATAGGTAAATGAGCCTCAGGAAATATTGTGACTATTGAAATGTTAGCTGTTTTAGATAATTTTAGATGACGGTAAAATAAAATAATTTTCTTGTGTTTGAAATTTAGGTTCCAGACAATAAGTTTAGAAGGGGTATAATTTAAGATTTCATGCAGTTGTGTTAAATGAAATGGTCGATCCCTTTTGTTCTCACTTCTATCATTTTGCCTAAATCTCTCAAGAACACACACATTTCACATACAAATCATATTGGAACTGATTTCTTCAAGTGAAGACTGTGATTTTGAGTTTTTATCTTGCTCTTCATCTTCTTCATATCATCATCATCAAAGATTTGTAAGTGTATAATGCTCATCTTCATTCATAAGCTTGAAAATGTTGAATTAGGTCAAATTAATGATGGAATGGAGTAAGTTATACTTGAAAATGTTTTGTGTAGTGATTATAAACTGAATTCTTGATTAATTAGGTTAAATTTCTTGTGTTTCATACTCTATTTGAATGAATGTGGGTTTGGTTGAAATTTGGGTAAAATGATGATGCATGTATGGATTTTTATGTTAGATGTTATTGTTTATTGTTACATTATGTTCATAGATGATATTGTGGTCAAATATGGGTAAAAGTTTGAGTACATAACTGAACTTGATCGATTTTGAAGTTGTAGTTCGTAGTTGTAAGTTGCAGGTCTGTTTGGAGCTGAAACGCTTTGAAACGCGATCCCACAACTTGACCTGGATCGCGTTCATTAGTTCTAAACTGGATCCTTCGTGTTTTGGTCATGTAAACGCGATCCTGACCCTTAACCCGGATCGCGTTCCTCTGTGGTTTTCGGTAACAGAAAATTTTGTGAAGGGGAACGCGATCCCGAACCCCTGACCCGGATCGCGTTGCTCAGTGTTATTTGGTAACCAAAAGTTTTCTTCTTGGGAACGCGATCCCACTACCTTTAGCTGGATCGCGTTTGTCTTTGTTATTTTGACGAATTTGATGTTTTGTGAAATTGTTAGAATTCAATACTTATATCATTTATCCATTGATATTTCTTGATTATTGATGTAAGTATTTAAATATAGATATAATTTGAATTTTTAGGCAAGTTATTAACTTGTGTTTTTATTGTGTTTACAGAGACACCGAAGACTCAATAAAATAAGACTTTTGAGTTAGAGACTGAAACTGACAGGTGAGTGGACTGGTTCTCACAATTTAATCTTGGTGTTAACAGTTAGTTGCATCAATTTTTAAGTTGCTTGTATTGACTGATTTATCATTACGATAATGATAGGATTGTTGATTAAACTTGTGGTTTGATAGATTGATTGTTTGCTAGTGAATAATTCCATGATAGGTTGGAATGATAGAGGTCAATTTTGGGTTTAGTTGCTATAGGTTAATCCTTATGGGTCGGATGAACATTCGTTGTGAATTAATCCATATTGGTTAAAGATAGCAATAAACTATCGGTAAAAATCTCTGTATTGGCCTGCAGTTGATTATTAAGTGTTCTTGGAGTGCCACCGCGGACTGAGGGTATCTCAAGAACCACCGATCCTCTGTTTGATTGTTTATTTAGATGATTGTTGTGAATTGATTGTTATACTAAGTTAGATTGTTAGATTTAGTTCATTCACTTAGCTTTGTGCTAATTCCCCACCTACTCTTGCAGGTTAACTTTTGGGATAAGATTAGGCAACGGTGTTGTTTTGAAGAAATGTTTGACAATGGGAACTCTGATAGTTTTGGATAAATCATGTTTTGTTAATATAACACCCAGTTATTGTATTAGCATTGTAATTATACTTAATACTTATGAACTTGTAATGTTTTGGTATGACTAAATGTCATATATATAATATTCTATCTATATTGGTATGAATGGGATTTACGCTTCCGAAATAAAAAAAAAAATAAAAAAAAAAAAAAAAAAAAAAAAATCATGGGGTGTTATATTTAGGGGTTAGGGTTTAGGGTTTGAGATTTGGGGTTTCTCCCCGAAACCCCAAACCTCAAACCCTAAACCCTAACCCCTAAACCACAAACCCTAAACCCTAAACGCTTTACAAAACGCTAAACCCTAAATCTTTCTAAACCCTAAACCTTGAACCCCTTCTAAACCCTAAACCCTTATAAACCCTAAACCATAAACCCTACTAAACCCTAAACCTAACCCTAAACCCTAACCTTAACCACAAATTAAATGTACAACTAATCACTAACACATGTGTTACTAATTTGTGAAACCCACCAAAAAATGAGAAAAAAAAAAAGTTGTCAAAAGTATGCCTTGAGGGACGGCAAATCGAAGAGGAGAAAACGCTGAATTTTATGGTGCAATTTTCATGATTTTTCGACATACCGTTTGTGAGATATTTAATTTTTAAAAATGTGGAGGAGAGAGAATAAAGTGTGGAGGAGAGAGAATAAAGTGACACATGGCAGAAATCTGTTGGTTCCCTCATTCTCACTCAAAATTGGTGTACTCATTTGAACCTTACTCTAACATGATATAATTGGATAAATTGTTCAGAAGTCAGTTTTATACACTTCAAATCCGTATATGATCGAATCTAATACTTGAACACTTCGTATTTTGATGCCCTGGCATGAAAAACGTTATATATATAATACTAATTACTCGAATTTTAGGGGGGGCAGGCACCCCTCCTGGCCTTAAGGAAGATCCGCCCTTGCATCCGATATGTGCAATAGGTATATTGAAAGTTCTATACTCACAATATACCCGGATGACATTAGTTAAAACTATGTCATAGTTGAATACATTCACATGTACCAATTCATATTTTTACGAAGGTAATTCAATAAATAAATAAATAAGAACTTAAATATAAATAAGCTTTAGTATGAAATGAGGGGATAACAATGCTCCTGTTTTATTCAATCATAACTAAAGTAAAATTTGATATACGAGTATATAATTAAGCCACAAACAATCAATTTTTGCAGTTAATTAACTTTTACATCTCTTGACTTCTGCGATTTACATCATATCTATACTACCTTATAAAATGTTTAGGCATTTTAGTGTCTTACAAAATTCAAGATGTGAAAAGATGAAATTATCCCCTATTTAATTAAACCAACATCTATATAATTAGAAATAACCATAATCAAAATCAATCAATTATTTAACTTTAGTGACCACACAATATTAATTAGCCAACTAATATGCAGTTTCGAAATTAATTTGATCTAAAAACAATTATTTGTTTTAAAGTTTGAAATCAACCAACTACACATTTCATGTTATTTGTGCTCATGTTGTCTTCTTGACATGCTATGTTTATTTAAACTTCATCATATAATTACAAATATATTTATGTTAGTTTTTCTAACGAAAGTGTAAATAAGCTTAATTACTTATCAAACTAACACGTTATGTTACGTATAAGATACCGTCTCATAGCGCTAGTGATTTACTAGTTGACTTTTAATAGAACTAACTACTTTGACTTTTCACTTTGATATGTGTAGGTTTAATTGCAGTGACAAAATCACTAAATCAGTTATTTTATATAGACTTGACAATAATAAGATAGATATAATTGTCTCTATACGAGTCTAAGTGGTAATTAATATTATATCAAAAGCAAAAACTCTAGGGAACGGTTCTGAGAAGCATGACTTTAGGGAGGGAACAAGGGCATCCAATAATGAATTGCCACCTCACCGTCTAAGATCCACCTCATTAAGGGCAACATGGTCATTTTACTATTCTTTTACTTCACCTTCAACATTCTCCCATCCCATCCTAATGTCACCAGCCACCACCACTTCCACTTGATGTCATCATCACCAGATGCCGACCGCGTACCATTGTTAATCTCCAGTGGCCATCGTCGATTTATTCCGTCCATGTCAATCTTCGTCAATCGCTACTGTCGTAATTACTACATTTACTGGTCGTACAATGAAGCTTACAAATAGTGAAGGAAAATACATGTGTCTAAAACCTGTCATTCCCACTACGCACACCGTTTTCTACAACGCCAAAGCCCTCGTCAAAACCTATCCACGGCGTTTCGGAACGCCGACGACCGACATCGGCAATCTGAGACGTGTTACGGTGGAAGTGGTAGGATATATTGGTGGTGATGGAGATTAAGGACCTAAAAAAATAAAAAATTGTTTCTTAAATTGAATGCATTTTCTTTGACGTCCGGTTGGCAAAATAGTAGAAAAAATAGTAGAAAAAATGATTTTCAGGTACAAGTTTTAAATGTCTTCATCATGCAGCGATGCATCAAGCAAGCAACTGCCACACTATCGAAAAGACAAATTCAAATAGGAGTAGCCCAGGCCCACTAGATGGAAATGACACGTGATGTACTAGTGAAGTACATATAAATAATTTCAATAATGCACTTTAGACCTTAAATAACTATGTTATTACACTTTGGTCCTAAATAATTACTATATTGCACTTTAGTCCTAAAAATAGCACTACATTATGATTACAACAAATTCCATCATTTAATGAAAAAAAAACATAATTTGTCAAATGAAAAACGTTGCATTATACTTCAATAAAATTCATTGCATTATGATTACAAAAACATTGCATCATGGTTACAAAAACGCTGCATTATTCTTTTAAATAAAGGCATTGCATTATGATTACAAAAACGCTACTTCATGGTTACAAAAACGCTGCATCATTCTTTTAAATAAAGACATTGCATCATGGTTACAAAAACGCTGCATCATTCTTTCTAATAAAGACATTGCATTATGATTACAAAAATAATGCATCATAGTTACAAAAATGTTGCATCATTCTTGCAAATAAAGACATTTCATTATGATTACAAAAATAATGCATCATGGTTACAAAAATGCTGCATCATTCTTGCAAATAAAGACATTTCATTATGATTACAAAAACACTGCATCATTGTTACAAAAACGCTGCATCATTCTTTTAAATAAAGACATTGCATTATGATTACAACAACACTAGATCATGGTTACAAAGACACGTACTGCATCGTGCTTGTAAATAAAAACATTGCATTATGTCTTCATTGAATAATACTACATCACATTCAATATAATTACGGCATCATAGATCGATAAAATACATTGTATCATGCCTAGTAAACGTTGCATTGTGATTATAAAAACACTGCATCATGCTTTTCAAAAAAGATAATGAGTTATGTTATTTATAATTATACTACGTAACTGTTCATTATAATCATTGCATCATAGATCGATAAAATATAGTCTATCATGCGTTTTAGACACTGCATCATGTTACAAAACATTGTATCATGCTGTTAAATAAAAAATATTGCATTATGTTATTTATAGAAATACTATGTCATTGTTCAATATTCACTGCATCATAGGTCGATAATATACATTGTATCATGCCTTTTAGAAATTGCATCATGGTTACAAAAATACTGCATCATGATTTTAAATAAAGACACCACATTATAATATTTATATAAATTTTTAATAAAATCACTGCATCATCGTTAGATAAAATAAACTGTACCATGACTCTAGACATTGCATCATGATTACACTAACACGGCATCATTGTTTTCAATAAAAAACCATCACGGTTCAATAAAACCACTGAACCATCATTCGTTAGTAGTCATAAATTGTGAAGTTAAACTAAATTTGATATATTGTAAACTTAAGTCGCTAAAATTATAAAAATTGATATAAAGTATCGCATAACAAAAATTATTACAAAAACAAATAACATGCTTTTTTCCTTTTTTGTTAAATGTATATATCTTAAACTAATAGGTATCATACAATTGTCTTTATGTCTCGTTTTAAATTTGTATTATTTATGTTTATTGTTTATATAGATATAAATTGGTATTGATAAATTTCAATGAGTGAAGGTGTTAAATGAAAAAAATAATGTCTACACTTTACTCTTTTCAAAGTTTTACTTTTTCACTTCCCAATAAATTTCATAAACTTTTTCATTTCCTCTCTTTTTAGATGTCATACATTTCCATCTTTCTACATTTCATTATTTCACTGAACTCTCTCTCTCCCCATCTCCCATTTTCATTAGAAAGAAGAAAACATAGATCTAAATAATCGAATAAATAGATGATAATATAAATTTTGTGTTTCAAATTTTTAGTTGTGTGTATGATGGTGTTACACGGTGGCAAAAGTATAAATTCTGGATGCAAAATTAAGAAGAGATATTATGACCGGAATACGATTGCGATAACGGTGATTGATTGGAGATGGTAGTGACGTCATTTTGCAGAAAATAGTCGCAGAAATGGTGGTTAGTTGGAAATGTATACGTCATGCTTCTGGTGGTCGGAAATGTTGTATAGAAAATAGACTGATGGAGGTTCACGCAAAAGGACGATTTGGTGGTCGGAATATACTTGCAGTATTCGGGGTGGCCGGAATTTGATGATTGTGTCCGTTAGCCGGAAACTGAGTGTGCGCGGTGGCTGGAAACTAGTTGCGGTGTGGTCAGAATTTGGTGAGCGCTTGCTATTGTGGCCGTCGGTAACCCAATGAAGGAGGTGGCTGAGCAAAGATGAATAACAAGAGGAGACAATTTACTAAAATAACCTTCTGGGTTTTTTAATGTTTTAAAATTGCTCTATTTTTTCTGACCATTGATCTTGAATTGGAGGGTTATGATTTATTTGCCCCTCTTGCCCTCTCTAAAGTCCATTCCTCTCTGATCTCAAATCAAAACTCTATACTCATAAACCAAAATCGATGTGCATCCGTAAGGATGGAACTCGCGAGTAGCGGATCCGGATCTACCAAACCCATGACTCGCCCATGCGGGCTTTTTTTTTACAGTAAACTAGCTAATTCTCATGCCTTATCAAAACTTTTAGACATGTATGCTTAAAGAACCTAAGTACCTAACATACATATAGTTAAAAAGAAGTCGATATATATCAATATATTGGAGTACTTACAAAACTATACTACTATCATTTTTTTTATACATTTACTACAAGCTAAAAGAAGCATTTCGTAAAAGGTGATCCGATCATGTTAGTGAAAAAACATGTTGGTGTAAATATAAAAAGGAACACTTTTTCTAGTTGTCCCTGTACTTTAGATAAAGACATTTCAACAAATGACCCTAAACGAACATAACTTTAACAAATTTCTTTCTTTCCGCTTCAACTCGAACAATTTTACAACTTCATAAGTCGATAATTAATATTCGCAAATATTTTACAAACAGTACACCTCCATCTTTTCTTTGTGCACTACAAAGTGTACGTAGTATTCTATGATGTTATACAATATAACAATATAAAGCACAGTTAGTGGTGGGTGTACAAATCATCAACTATAAAATAACCGGTAAAATATCAAGAAAATCATCAAACGATTATAATGTGACATAGATAAATAAAGAGGGATAAAGACTTGAGGTAAGGTGAAGCTTTTTAGAAAATAAAGGGTGAAAATATGATATAAAAGTATATAGCTGACTTTACTTGTACGGTACAAGTAGTAAAGTCCAATTTCGTCTAGTTAAGCCTTCAACTTCAACCATCCAATACAGTTGGAACCTTATAGTTTAAATCCAACACGATTTTTCTCCAATAATTTAAATAAAAAAAAAAACTTAAAAAGAACGTAACATGAAAATGGAAATAATCACTTCACGAGTCACGAAAAAGGGCAATTTCGTCATTTCCCAATCACAATCTACTTTATAAACACCAAACAAGACAAATAATAAAACCATACATAAACTCATCAAAAACTGCATGTGTGAGAAAATAAAAATGGACCCTGAATCACTTTCGGCAAACTTATTTAAATGGGACACTCAAGCTACTTTAACCCAACCAGTGGCTCGTTTATACGAACCCATCACACTACAACAACAACAACCACCACCACCACAGCCACCGTCCATGGGTGCCTCGTCAGCCGGGATGGGTGGGTATTTAGTCCGAGAAAGTAGGGATCTTGGTGGGTTAGAAGAAGTACGTGTTTCATGCTTATGGAGATGGGTATTTTACCTCGTATTCGTAGTTATAATACTCCAGCTTGTAGTTTCCCTCCCGCAACTCACGCCAACGTTCCAAGATAGCCTTCACTTCATCAAACATGAGTGTGTCACTTCGCGATTAGCACCCAACGTACCTACCATATAAATCGTCCATGGTTTGTAGAGATTGACGTTGAATTGCTTCCCTTTAGCTTTGATTCTCTTCTAAGAAGTCCCATACCCCATCCAACCACAATTTTCATATTGTATAGCTTTTTTGATAAACTCAAATTTGGAACTAAAGACCAATTTACACATAGAAACATAATTATTATGTTGCAGAATAATTATGTGAATTATCTTTAGTTCCCAAGTCCGAATTTATCGAAAATACAATATGAAAATTGTGATTGGATGGGGCATGAGATCAAAGCTAAACGGAAGCACTTCGACGTCCATCTCTACATAACCATGCACGATTTAGATAGTTGGTACATTGGGTGCTACTCGCTACGTGACAAACTTATGTTTGATGAAGTGAAGGCTATCTTGGAACGTTGGCGTGAGTTGCCCGAGGGAAAATACAAGCTTGAGTATTACAACTATGAGTACGAGATACGGATGCCTCCGGTTAATGATTACGAGTGGAATGTATATCTTGACATCAGCATAGTCCAACCGCCAAAACTCTACGCAATATATTGATGCGGGTATAAATCGAGTTACCAAATTCTATGGTCTAACATGTAATTGCCATATAATCCTCTATTTCTCTCTTTTTTTTTTTCTCTGCAAATCCCGTCGGCTAATTTTTTTCCTTTTATTCACTCTAAAGTTTTTACTTGCGTTTACAACGTCACATCATTTTAATATATAAATTATTCATTTTCTTAACATTAATAATAAGAATAATAAAAGGAGAACGTATTTTTAATTTATAGAATTCTCAACTGTGATTCAATTTTTTGTGAATTGACAGGTGTGTCTGGAGAAGAATGCACATGGAGAAAGTGCACAACGTCACGTCTCGTCCATTAAACCTTTATGGCTTATGTTATTTAGCTTGTTTGTTTATTGATGAAAATTATTGATTTGGGTTCGATATGGTTGTACTTTATTTGGATTTGTATAGGTAACCTAACAAAATATATATAAAAAGGCATTTTTATCATTCTATAGTAAGATTTTTGTGATGAGCAGGTTTATTATAATTTTATGAGTAACAGGAAGAGAAATTATGGATCAAGTTGGTTGGGTATGAAAACTGTTGTTTGGAATATTTGGATCAAGTTGACTGTTAATAGTCAATTTATATGCTGCAAGTATGATTTGACCTTTCTTGGTCAAACAAGAAAGTCAAGCATTGGTTGTTTTTTGATTGGTATGGAATGTGATAATGGGTGGTAACAGTGGTTATGATGTGATTAAGCCAACGGTAAAATATTGGAATTCAGTTGTGCTTCAAGAGGTTGATAAAAGATGGACAGCTTGGGTTGATTTGACCACTGTTCATAATTTTGGTCAATTGTACTATGAATTATGGAAACATGGATATAAGCTCGATGTATTATGTTATGATGGGCTTGGGTGGATCAATTGGAGGCTGGTTTGATATTATTATGGTTATGGATATATGTTTGGTAATGGATGGAATGGGCCCAATTGTTTGGATTGGGCTTGGGCTATCAAGATGAAGTAGGTTTGATGTGACGTAAAAAGTCATGTTTTTACGCACATTATTCCTTCACATTTGACCTAATTCTTGGTGAAAACACTTGAATTAAATGTTTATCTACTTAATTTCACAAAGTAGGTCAAATAATAGACGTTGCAATAATATGTACTAAAAAAAACATCCAAATGACACGCAAAACGAGGCAGGTTAATCGCAACTAATTCTTAAACTCTTTTGATTTCCTTATGATACAAGTTCTTAATCTGTCTCATATGATGTCACCAGTAATTACAAGAGTAGAAAATCAAGATTCGTGCAAATCGGATAAAGAACGAGGAAGATAAGGCTTTCTGAATACTAATCGAGGGCTTTCTAAACAACCATTTGACAAAATGCGAGAATCAATCAAATGAGATAGCCGCTTTACTGTGAACCCATGTTTTTTTTTATCAAAGCCCATTTCCACCCATCTAACACCCTTGCATATAAAACAACAAAAGATAAAATATAATTCAGAGAAAGAAGATTCGACAAAGACTTTCCTCTTGGATTCGATCACAAGTACCAATTCCCTTGCCACACTTCATTTTGACACTGCCATCTATCCGACACCGAACAATTCTGATTTTCTTCAAGAGCTAATAATCGAGGATACCTATACTTTCTTTGTCTTAAAATAATGGCGCGTTTAATTACTAAAAATAATCTAATTTCACAGAAAACTTCTGCAAAGAAATTAAAAATGTGTTAAAAAATCTAACTTCACATGAAAACTACTTTTTATGTTTCCTAAGTTTTATAAGAAAATTTAATTTTTAATTGGAATTGGTAAAAAAAAAACATTTGAGTGTTAAAAAATTGTACTTTTTGTACTTTACTTAAAATTGTGTGTCAATCATTAGTGAGACACTTATTTTTAGACGATGATAGTATTCTACTAATAAAAATTAATGATCGTATATGGTGGAGCATATCGCATACACCTATTGTGACACTCGTCAATTTAGGACTAGTAATTAGTGCCTAATCAAGTTTTAATACATGTAATTAGTTCTGTGTTAGGCTAATTTATGTATCAAGTAATTATATATTGTTGAATATATATCTACACAATTATACGGTTTGTTTAAATCGTACAAGTTTTAATCGAATGGATTTCGACACAATTAATACGGATGTTGGTGAACGATTTTTTTTTTATCATTTGTTGATACAAATATTAATCAATAACATTGACGTATTTTGAATATTATATCAATACTGTTTCGTATCCAAGTGTTATTACACAAATAATATAAACGCGATTAAAATGCAAACGCGTAAGCAAAATGAAATAAATCATCATCCATAACATAATGATTAAGTATTTAGTGAAATACTTCAACAAAAATACTGAACAATTATTCGTATTTTAAAACGTATATTAAAACATATAAAATAAATATTTAACGTTTAAACGATCGAGAAAACGAACACCGCACGGAGCGCGATTGCACGGAGTTAAAAAGTGGAGACCCACACTCGGTGGGCCCCCACCGAAATCAGCCACCAAGAGGGGGTCATCACCTCCCCCTCACTTCACTTTTATCTTTCCATCTCTCTCTCTCTATCTACTTCTCTCTCAAAATTCCACCACCACACCATCACACTAAACCGCCAAATAACACCACAAAACGCAACCAAATCGGCAAAATAATTACGGAAAAGGAACCACCTCAACGCGATCTACATTCTCATCTTTCCGGAATTTCATTTCGGCACTTTGTAAGTTTCCGACAAAATCCCGAAACCTCTCGTATTAGCTTATTTTTACATGTTTACGGGTTATTTGGGTTTATATATGTCCATTACAAAAGGTAAAACACGATTTTATAGCTTAAAAATGAGTTAGATTTGGGTTTTGGGATTGAAAATCGCGACAGTCGCTGTTCACTATCTGGGTGTTCATCTTTGCGACACAAGCCTTGTGTCGCATGTTGTGTCGTATAAATCCCCTGTGTCGTATTTTGTGTCGTATGAAACCCTTTGTGTCGTACCTTATGCGACACAATATTGTGTCGTATTTTATGTAGTACCTTATGTCGCAAAAATCATGCGACACAATCGCTATGTCGCTGTTGAATCAGCATTTTACGCTTATGCGACACAACCCTTGTGTCGCTAAGCTCTTGTGTCGCACTTCTATGCGACACAACCCTTGTGTCGCATAACAAATTATTATGTAGCATATTGTGTCGCATAAAACAGAATATTTACAACTTTTTACTAAGTGTCGAGACCAAAATTTTATCACTTGATTTCACCCAAATTCAAGTCCAGATGCGTTTTTCCTTAAAGCAATATAGTAGAAATAAAAATTTTCCAAGCTGACCTGGCAGCTCGACCCCAGCCAGGGGCTCTGCCCCTTGGACCCCTCCAGAGGCTGCCGCCCCTTGGACCCCGCTGCCAGGGGCGCTGCCCCCGGACCCCCCGTACTTAGATTCCGTAAGCACATTTCTCACCAAGTGTTGAACTTGCACAATTTCAAATACTCGTGCGATACGACTTCTAAAACACATTGAAACATACTATTCAAGTATAATGTTTCGAGACCAAAAATTTAATGATGAGATTTTGATTACAAACAATCACCAACGGGCCGTACGTGTTTTCAAAACATACTTCAAAACCAAACAAGTCGTTGTAACTTGTATCAATTCAATCAAACAAGTCGTAGTAACTTGTAACAATACAATCAAAAAGATCGTAGTAATTTGGACATATATAGTTGTATAACAACTACAAGGGTAGTCTTTCGAGATACCGGTACAATTAATAACAATCAAGTGTCGTGAACACATTCAGGTTTCAAGTCCTTGGACATCAATTCACCGCTAATTACTTCAAGTTTATTAAATTAAACACTTCAAGACTCAGGTGAGTTTCATAGCCCCATTTTCACTATTTTACAACTAGGGGTGTGATATTACTGCTCTGTTTTGTTTTACGAGTAGAACGCAAGTACCAACCTTCAAATACTACATGAGTTTCAAGCTAATCAATTTAAAGTCCTCTATAGCATAGTCTCTAATATTTTAGCGTGAATGTTAGTATATGATATCATATGGGATTGACAATCCTCATCCGGGTTAGCACGCACTAACCGGTCAAACGGATGTATTAGCATTTGGGAAGACGAGTGTGGATTAGACACTCGTAGGAGGCAAATCAGTTAGGTTTCCTTAATTGGACATAGCGCTCAAGTTAAGCTCAGACTATGTGCTCATGGATTGTATAACTTTTATCTTGCTTAATTGCATTTTAAATTCAATATAAATCTTGCGGTTCTTACAACTATACATTGACATACAAACCTGTGAGCTCACCAGCGTTTTCGCTGACCCATTTTAGTATATATCACAGGTACCCAGCAGTAGGTGGACTGCACAGGCAGGGACTATTAGCTCGAGTCAGCATACATACAACTAGAGATTTGATTGCATTATTATATTTTGTAAAAGTAATTATGCCATGTAATCTCCCAATTTCAGGAACCGAGCTAATGTAACATTATTTTGATGTAAACGTTTATTTTATTAATACAAGTTTAAAACGACGCATATAGTGGTCGTTCATTATATCTTATGTGCTTTGTATATTGATTAGTGACACCCAAATCGAGCTTCCGCAAAACATTAAATTTAGGGGGTGTCACACCTATCTATATGACGTATTTATACCCTCATTTTGTTTGTAGTTAGTTTTTTTAAGCAAATATTGTGATGAACCCTGGTGCATCAAAACTCGTGAGACCCGCTACGTTACGATATTCTCTTTATCAATATAATAGTATATAGTATTATTGACATCGCTATTATGCTCTCATCTTGATTACATCATACATGTATACGTTTGAATAATACTACTACTCTTCTTAATGAAATACGGTTTAATTACCGACTAATGACATGCTTTATGTCATCCACTTTTTTTAACCACTGTCCAAGACATATAAACTTAATTTTGAGGTCAAGAAAATGGACAAGATTTGCAAACTAACATGCCCTTCCACTTACAAACTGAATCAAACTAAAAGAATAATAAAAATCATATATTGATCAATAAAATGTACTATCATTTACGGTTATATCCTGCCAAAAAGCTTCAAAAATGATATCATTGACTAAACCGAAAGGTGACGATGACAAAGTATCACTTGGGTCGTCGTAGATGCTATCATCGTCTAGTAAAAACGGTTCTGTCCAGAAATCTCCTTCCAATTTGTAATCAGAAGATTGCAGAGCAGCGCAACTCGAAGTTGCATAATATGAATCACTCAACGAACTTGAAGACGTTACAGAATTTGATGGTAATTGGGAGGATTGTATGGTAGGCAAAGATGCAACTTCCTTAGCTTTAGTTGAACTTCCACTCTGTTCATCTTTTGACACTGTTTGATCTCTTTGAGGTCGTGTTTTCAGATGCGCATGCCAATGGTTTTTTATCTCATTGTCGCTTCTTCCGGGCAATCTTTCAGCAATTCTTGACCATCTGTATATCATATGATAGCAAAATCGTAAATCTAACCATCTTTATTTAAAATAATTTATGCAAAATTCGTTTTCATTTTGATCGCTTACTTGTTGCCAAGCTTGTTTTGTAGACCAACAATGACATCTTCTTCTTCTTTCGAAAAGTTGCCAAGTTTTATGTTTGGGGATAAATAATTCTTCCATCTTAGCCTACAACTCTTTCCGCATCTAGGCAAACCTAGAGAATTGATCGAAATCAAAACCAACGAACAATTAATTTGCAAACTATCAAAAGTTGGATAGATTATCACATACCAGCAAGCTTAGGAAGTTCACGCCAATTGTAATGACCGTATCTTTCGATGTAGGATCGAAGCTTGTTGTCTTCATCTTCACTCCACGCACCTCTCTTCCTTCCGTGTTTGTCAAAACATGGTCCCATCACCATTTTCCTATTATCTTCTTTATTATATGTGTGTGTATATTAACTATCGAAGCTAATTCGTCTTTTATATGCGAGCAATTACTTAAAAACGTGGTTCCTCTCATGGATAATTAATATTAATATTAATTCTAAAGAAAGACCATAAGAAAGTGACAATTTTATTTAGCTTGAACTTCAAAAATGGGAGATGATAGATCCACCACCGTTTTTGATAAATCCACCATCAGTGTGCATTATTTGTTTGTACCTGTACTGCATATTCTTGGTGGATCTGTCAAAAATTGAAATGGAAATATTATCATCCTTCAAAAATACATACATACCGGAACCCGATCCACCTGGACCACCTCCCATTTGCTATTTAATGATACCTCATTTTTACACAAATTAGACCAACTAGCCACATTTAAGGGCTGCTTACTTTTTTTCCTATTAAGTGCTGTTTACATGTGCTGTCTGTCTGGATAAATATGTCTGTTTATAACAAGTGCTGTTTATGTAAATGTAATTTTTGTTTTGACAAAAATGATGAACTTAAATGATATAAAGTTTGAATAAAAAAATGACATGTTCAAATTCTATTGGAGAAAAAATGTTGAAAAAATGTATATTTATCATTAAGAGCCTCTTTTTGGTAAGAGCTTCATTTTTCCTCTTATTTCAGAAACAGAAATTCATTTTCAGATTAAGTGAAAAAGAAACAGCAATTTATCTGTCTGGATTAAGAAGTGTCTGGAAACAGACCATTAAGTGAAAAGTAAACAGGCCCTTAGACTTTAAATGAAAAGTTTACTTATTTTGGTATCAGGAATACGAGTACTCATATTATTACTAGCATTTATAAATATTGTCAAACATGAGCAAATTACAGGGTGTATAATATCAATTTCCGAATAATCTGTGAGTCAATTAGATCCAAAAGCAATATTTTCGATCCTAATCAATGTATAGGTTCACGAAATTCGCTACGGGATGAAACTCCGATAATAACACTATGTTTTGGGCACCAAAATCAGAAATCCGGGTGTAGAAATGTTTGATCATATGCACTACTCGTAATATTTGCCAACAAAATGGCAGTGATAAACATGTTTACATATCCGAAAACTATGTTTCCAAGTTCAACGAATCTGGACCCTAATTGATGTCTGGACAATGAATTGGGACCGCAGTTAGGGGCTCTGCTCTCGGACCCCATTAGGGACGTTGCCCCTAGAACCCCAAACAAAGGGGTACCCGTGGCCTACTAGGCCCTCGCAATTTAAGTTAGTCCCGTAATATACTAACTTAACAGAGTATGCACTCCACATCACCCAATCCATTTCTACTAATCCGCCAATGCAATAAAATATGTAACATTTAACCGGTAATGCATACGGATAGTCTAAAATAATAACATATGTATTTTAATACAACTCAATATGTATCATTTAACGTTTTCTATATGATTGTCAACTCAAACGGAATACAAAATTTGAGATTAGATGTGAGTTGTACAACAACGCAAACTTGGGAGAATGACGGGCATGTGCTGACGTCACTTGCGCTTACTTGATCATCGAATTCTCGTGTAAAACAGACCAATGAACGCTTTTAGTGGATCATGAGGTTAATTATTACACCAACATGTATACAATTTATATTTATTTTGCATTTTGCATATATATATTATGTTAAAATAAATAAACAATTCATTCATTAATCATTTCTTATTTTTCATACTTCCACTTGAAGTATAAAAACATAACCAACAATGTTTCGAAAACTTAATGACAGACTGGCAGTTTGTATCGTGACTTTTTTATAAATGGAGATTTTTATATACATACCACCATTACGTAAATATTCTTATAATTTTTATAACTAAGTCAATGACAACTTGAAAAACTTTCGAAAAATGTTAACTTGGGAGAAATGTTAGACTCGCTAAATTTCTACAAACACATTTTAACAAAATGATGCGAAGTAAGATATGGATCAATAAAATGTGGATCATTTTATAAAACATTTTTTTTTTTTTTTGTAAAATTATTTAGAAAATAAATAACGGGTTAAAGATAAGGGAGTTGATAAATACAACAAAATAAATGATACATGCAACAAATTGTACAATAGTTTTTGCTTACGGTATAAGTGTACTACAGCATAAATTTGTTGTATGAATCACTTTCTGTGTTGTATTTATCAGCTCCCTAAAGATAATATACCTTATAAGCTATTTTAACAAACTTCTATAATTTTCCCATAAAACTTGTTTTTTAAATCACTCAAATTAAGCTAACACAAAACCGGGCTTTGGGCTCAGCAAAATCCAGTCCTAAAGAATCCAAATTAATGTCGGGTCTTATCACTTAAAAATCTGGCCTGGTTGGCCCGGGCTTCGACCTGATCCTCTTATTTTTATAAGGATAAGGATTGCTCTTATTTTTACAAAGATTAAGATTATTCACTCTCTCCGACACTTTGACTTCACCCCAGTCGAAGACCCCACCGTGGTATCCACCAATAAGACCACCAAAAGCCTTTGTGGTATTAATGGTACACAGAAGTCATGGGTGATGTAGAAGGTTTTAAAAATGTCTTCTAACAACATTATTCTCAAATCAAATATCACCTATATCTATTAGAGTCTTTTTAGATTGATTGTAATATAAATTGGACAATATTTAGAACAACCTAAAATAGCAATTTGTACATTTCTAATGAGACGGAAGCATTATTAAATATGGGAAATTGAATAATTTGTTACAAATGACGATTTGTCCTACCCGAAAGCAAGTCGGAAGCTACGACTTGCAACCTGGCAATAAAAGGAAATCGTGACCGAGAACGTGCATTAGGTGAACTGGTCGCAAGATCTTGGCTGCAACTTGCTATTGCGTCCACCAAAAAAATATATATTTCTTTATTTATCTTAAAACCCCGACCGAAGTTTTTTTTTTTGGCTGGCGCAAATCGCAGTCAAGATCTTGTGACCCGTTAACCAAATGGAGGTTCTCGGTCACGATTTCCTTTTGTCGCGATAGAACAAAGGGAAATTAATTGTTTTACCCTTTTTTCGGAAGGTATAATTGGTTTTGCCCAAGTAAAAAAAAATTGCCGATATACCCTACCCGGACGCAGGTCGCAACATGCGACCTGCGACCCGGTCTATGCGACCTACGACCAAGCGATCACCGAGTAAAAGACAAGCAAACGGAGCATTTGCCTGTGATAAAACCCGGATGCAAGTCGCAAGCTTGCGACTTGCGACCGTGCGACTTGCGACCGAACACGTCTCGCAGATGTGATTCATTGTTTGTTACATTTAATTTTAATATATTTTATGTTTCATAATTAATTAACGCAGTATTTCGTTTTTCTTTGATAACTTTTTATATACGATCTATAAAATAATTCCGAATATATATTCATGATCAGCGTAATTTTATCTACATTTCGACATAAATTTTATCGTCATAGGTTATGTATTTAACGAAAGCATTTTTTAGTCTCGAAATCAACTTTTTTTTTTATATCAGAATAAAAATAAACTGATCATAGTGGTATATTTAGATTTATATAGTATAACATATAAAGGTAAGAAAATTTGTTAGTCCACCTTTATATGTTATACTATATAAATTTAAATATACCACTATGACCAGTTTATTTTTATCTACATTCTGATATAAAAAAAAGTTGATTTCGAGACTAAAAAATGCTTTCGTTAAATACATAACATATGACGATAAAATTTATGTCGAAATGTAGATAAAATTACGCTGATCATGAATATATATTCGGAATTATTTTATAGATCGTATATAAAAAGTTATCAAAGAAAAACGAAATACTGCGTTAATTAATTATGAAACATAAAATATATTAAAATTAAATGTAACAAACAATGAATCAGCGAGACGTGTTCGGTCGCAAGTCGGACGGTCGCAAGTCGCAAGTTTGCGACTTGCGTCCGGGTTTTATCACAGGCAAATGGCTCCGTTTGCTTGTCTTTTACTCGGTGATCGCTTGGTCGCAGGTCGCATAGACCGGGTCGTAGGTCGCATGTTGCGACCTGCGTCCGGGTAGGGTATATCGGCAATTTTTTTTTGACTTGGGCAAAACCAATTATACCTTTCGAAAAAAGGGTAAAACAATTAATTTCCCTAGAACAAATCGTCAAAAAGAAAAATTTCGGAGGATAAATAGTTATATCTATTCGTAATTTGTGACAAATTATTCAATTTCTGCATAAATATCACGTAAAGCTGATGTATACTATATAAAATTATATTAAAAAATTCACTTGGAAGTTAGAAACTTTATAAATTTATATTAACGTACACTTGGAAGTTGGAACCTGTTCCATATAACTCCAAAAGTAGAATATTTTTATTCATTAACAACAGAGTTATAATTTGATTAAGTAAACACGACAAAATTAATATATGCTGGACTTATGATCTGGCTCTAGATTACAAAATTATATAAATCCGAAGTTGACCATAAAAGCACATCATCATCCATGATGTAATCATGTAACGAAGCCTGAGAAATGAGATAATCCGAATCCGATAACCCCAAAGGCGAAAAAATGGTGCCACTCGATATATCGCTGTCCGATAAAATCTCATTCCATAGATTTCCATCTGGTTCCGAAAACTGTGGTGTAAAATCATTAGATATCGCATAATCAGAGACACTCAATGAACACGATTCACTCGTTGAAGACGATGAAGAAGGTAATTGATCAGATGATAATACCGCCAGTAAAATATCCACTTCTTGTTTTAAGTTCGGTTTTCTAACCAAACACCCGCCTTTACGATTGACTCCACTGGCTTCAAGACTTCTAACTCGTTCATTCGTTACGGCATGAGTACTTTGACCTCTTTTAATCGCGCGGTTTTTCAAATGACTATGCCAATGATTCTTGATTTCGTTGTCGCTTCTTCCCGGCAATCTTGTAGCCATGGTTGACCATCTATGTACATAACAATTTAATTAGACAACAACATTATTAATTTTTCTAATTAAACAAATTTGTTAATTCTAGGTATAAAAATTTCTTTAAACTTACTTGGTGCCAAGCTTATCATGTAAAGCCATGATAATTTCTTCTTCTTCTTGAGTAAAGTTTCCATGTTTCACATTGGGCCGCAAATAATTCATCCATCGCAACCTACAACTCTTTCCACATCTCGACAAACCTAAACAAATACGAATAATGTAAGCAATCAAATCTAGAGATAAAGTCTGAAACATTTATAGAAGTTGTGAATATTCGATATATATACGTACCAGCAAACTTGGGAACCTCGCGCCAATTAGAGTGGCCGTATTGTTCAACATAAGCTCTTAGCTTGTCATCTTCGTCTTCACTCCAGGCACCTTTCTTGATTCCGTATTGGTCATAACAAGGTCCCCTCACCATCTTCTCGTCTTCGAGTTATGTATTATTGTGGATGTCAGTGGCGGATCCAGAAATATTTATCACGGGGGGCCGATTTTTTTTACCTTAGAACATGTAGATCGCAAAAGCAGCAAAAAAAAAAAAAAAAATAGCTCTAAAACTACAGCATCACTATTAATTTGTAAATTAAACATATACAACTTTCACTTACACGGCACAAAACTGGTACTATGTAGCATCAAAGGCTAAGAGCAGCCTAGCTTGTCAAAACAGTCCTAACCAACATCTAACATTCTAACCAACCCTAATCACAGATCATTAATCGCAGATTACATAACTATTACACTAAGTCAACAACAATCTCAAAAAGGAATAGGGATTTGAAGTTATCTCTATCATAAATTAACACTTATTCGTCATAGATTAGTTACCCAAAATTTTCAGTTAACAAATATTTTCTGAATAACTAGCCAATTAAATGATCTTCAAATTTACAATTTTTAATGATGTGGTTTTTATTTTCTTTTTCTTTGTATTTAAACCGAAGTTATACGGAACAACACTACTCGAAATCATAACTTTCAATTATGCCTAAGATTCTAATATCAAGTAAAGTCGGTATCTTTCTCCTTATTTCACTTTCATACAAACTTAGGTTTTATAACCAATTTGGAGATTTAGGAATTGAGATTACCCATGTACTGATGTAGGAGTGCAGCCGGCAACACTCTGCTTATTTAAAAAGTCAGAATCATCGTCGTTCTTTCTCCACAAGAATCTTCGTCGTCCAGTTAAGGGGGGCTGGCATGATCTGGGCCTGGGGGCCCAATAAGATAAGCCTAATAATTACCACTGCTGAGCCGGACTTGACTGGGGGCCCGTGACCCCCTCCCTATTTAATTGGATCCGCCCCTGGTGGATGTCTCCTTATCTGGTTATTGAAGACTTTGATTTAAGAGTCAACATGTGAAGTTATATATACATGTAAATTAAAAACGTGTGGAAGGGAAATATAATTTAAAAAGAAGACCATAAATGATTGTTCGTATGTTTGTTGTTTGTCTTATTTCCATCAAGGAAAGAGTTCAGAAACGCCCTATATATGTTGACCTATGATTGAATATACTATAATTGTGTGAATGTTAATATTAATTTCTTATGAATTTTAGAATTGATGTTGCGTAGTAAATTTAGAATGACATATTGACAGCTCTTTACATATGTAACCTTATTGGAAATTATTTTTACATATGAAACATTAATGGAAATTATTTTTACTGGACTACAACATAATAAACAATGAGAATGAGAATGTAAAATATCAGGGAGACTTTTGTAATCATATATTGTAATTGTGATTTGTTTCTTTTTTTACTAAGTCAATGGATGGTTATTGGACTACACTAGTGAGACGGAACCAATATTAAATATGGGAAATTGAATAATTTGCTACAAATGACGATTTGCTCTACCCGAAAGCAGGTCGCAAGCTGCGACTTGCTACCTGACAATAAAAGGAAATCATGACTGAGAACGTGCATTAGGTGAACTGGTCGCAAGATCTTGGCTGCAACTTGCTATTGCGTCCACCCCAAAATAAAAGGTTTTTTTTGGCTGGACCAAATCGCAGTCAAGATCTTGTGACCCGTTAACCAAATGGACGTTCTCGGTCACGATTTCCTTTTGTCGCCAGGTCGCAAGTCGCGGCTTGCGACTTTCTTCTAGATAGAACAAATCGTCAAAAAGAAAAATTTCGAAGGACAAATAGTTATATTTATTCGTAATTTGTGACAAATTATTCAATTTCCGCATAAACATCATGTAAAGCTGATGTATACTATATAAATTTATATTAAAAAATCACTTGGAAGTTGGAACCTTTATAAATTTATGAGAAAATTCCATAAACCATACCTGTAGTTTACACACATTTTCACAGGTCATACCTGAACTTTTTTTTTCAGTATCAGTACAATAAGTTTCAAAATTGCTCGTAAATGATACCTCTGTCCAATTCCATCTATTTTTGTCGTTAAGTTTTGCCACATGATTTGCACGTGAGGTCATACCCGAACTTGTTAAATCGTCGTTTGTGCTTTTATTATACCCTCACGTGCAAGTCACGTGGTAAAACTTAACGACAAAAATAGACGGAATTGGACGGAGGTATCATTTACGAGCAATTTTGAAACTTATTGTACTGATAACCTAAAAAAAAAAGTTCGGGTATGACCTGTGAAAATGTGTGTAAATCACATGTATGGTTTATGAAATTTTCTCTAAATCTCTTTAATATATTATAATAGAGTGTATATTAGGTTGTCATTTTTAATTTAGGCAACTTTAATCTAATCCCAACCCTTCATTGATTAACCACTTTTAATTAAAACCATTGATAATCTCTCATGTAAATGACAACCTAAATAGTAAATGTGGATTACTCAAAAGTCATAATTATCCTTTCTTAAATATTACTACAAATTAATTAATTTAATTTAATTTAGGTTAATTTTAGAAAAGGGAAAAACCGTAAACAAAAAAATATAAAAAAAAACGTTTTTTTCTTGAAAATTATAATTAAAAAATTAAAAAGCCTCCCCATTACAGAAGAAGCAAAAAACCTAGCCTCTCCAGTTGTAGGCGGCGGCCTTAGTGGTGGTGGGTGTGTTTTTTAAGTAGTAATTGGTGGAAGAAGGCTCAAACACACATTCTCCGTCACTGTTCCCGAACACGATCTTCACGTTCGTTAATTCAAAGACTTGAAGAAACGTAAACGCGAGGATCCTGTTGCTCGCGGTACGCTGTTTATTCGCGACTTAGGGTTTTTATCCAAGTTCAACGGTGATGAACAGGTAAAGAAGGTTAAGGAATGAAAGAAGAATG
This sequence comes from Helichrysum umbraculigerum, assembly GCA_949592205.1. Classification (NCBI taxonomy): domain Eukaryota; kingdom Viridiplantae; phylum Streptophyta; class Magnoliopsida; order Asterales; family Asteraceae; genus Helichrysum; species Helichrysum umbraculigerum. The sequence goes on along the minus strand of CATIUR010000004.1, from coordinate 100,814,023 downwards.
TTGTCGCGAAATTAGATGGAATTGAATTAAGTCATGTTGGAGTTAGACATAATGAGGTTATAAAGTTTTGATCTTGAGCTCATTAGTTGTTAGAAATGAGCTTCTAGGCTTTTACAAATTGCAGTAGGTTTAATCTGCACTTGTATCTTGATATGCTATACATGATACACCAATTGACATGTCTAAGGTGTAGATAACAGTGTAAATTTAAGACCCATATTCAATTAGAACATTAGAGATATACATGATAGTGCAGGATGCATATGAAATGCCTTTTGATAAGGTATAATTTCTTTTTGATTTAATTATTCACTATTAGCATTTCACTTTACATATTAATGATCAGCCTCTTAGTTTTTTAGATTCCATTACAGAAATTGTAGATCGTGAATGTAGGAAGCATGAGCAGCCTCATGTTGAACATTATGCAAATTCATGATTTTTCAAAGGGTGCAATTCATGGTACACACAAATGTTGTAATGGAATTGTTGTTTCACCTGATACATCATCAAATTGATATGTCATCATCATGGCAAATAGGTAAGCACATACATTGGCATGATCTGTTTCTACCATAATATGTCAAATCTCTCATTGTGAGTATTCCTCCTAATAGTATCAATCATGTGCTATTTCTTTTTTTCAGGGCTTCTATTCATATAGTGACATGTGTAGGTTGGAGTTGGTGATAATTTCTCATCTTCTACCTTACTCCATCAGTTTCTATGCATTTAATGCTACAAGTATGTAGGTACAATGATACAGAGTATATTCTTGAAAAGGCCAGTGCTTTGACTTGTGGTTTTTGATGATATAGATTGAAGGAGTACCCGCATTTGCGGGATGCTACTTTAAACCCCACATTGTCTTTGAAATCGGGCAGGTACTCAATTCCAAGTATCCTATACATTGATAACATCTCAAGAATAGAATCTTTCATTTATTGGGAGATACACTGAGGTATTATATTTCAATAGTTAACTGTGCTACATCTAATAGTTTGCTTCCTTACAAAGTTCACAGAGTAATTTTCAAATTTTAATAGAAATGATATACAATAGTAATAAAACAATAAAATTTCCTGGTTGATAGGTGGCAGTAGCATAGTTATATCAGTTAGATTATTCACTTGAACGTATATCCTTGTCTTTAAAGGAAATAACGCTATTCTATTTTCAACTTTCGTCTATATTTTCAATTATCTACTCCGATGGTTTTTCCAATTTTTTTTAAAGAGAACACTATGTTGTGGCAGCCACATCCATTAACCAAGTCTTTGGAGGCTGTTATTGGGGATTGACTCTCGTGGATTGTACATCAGAAGGGTGCTCTTTTCTTTTGAAATTAACCTAGCAATGGGCCGATCTTGAATTACTTGTCAAAGAACTGAAACAGTACGAGATCATTGAGTTAGTAACAAACGACGCTTCTTCTGCGCTCCGGGCTCACCACGACACATTTACGGTAAAATCTCTTTTTTCCTCTTTATAAAAAGAATATCTTACAAAATGTTCTTGACCCGTTACCATTTTTTGTGAATCTGGGCAGGTATATATGGCATCCATTTTCAAGAATCAATACAAATCGCTCGCTCGAGTTGGAATGCAACCTGTGAATCGATTATTGAAATAGAATTGGGCTGCTTCGACAAGAAACTGTATTGACCCGTTACCTGATTCGTCTATTCAATATTAATCAAATACAAATTCACTGTGCCTTTTGCCTCTTCTTAGAGATATGAAGATTCACATCAACGGATTCTGCAAATCAACTCATCATAATTTACTACTTATAGATACCATTAATCTGTGTGTCAGGTATGCATATATGTACGTTATCTAATAATGATATAATTGTCTTAGAATGTGGATTAATATATGTTTTGCTTTGTTACAATAGTGTTTACATAAATAGTTCCATTTTACATAAAAATCAACAAAACTGTCTCATGATTATTTTTCATATAGATTAGTAATCTTATCTGATGAATATTGTTCACTTGTAACAGATTTACATGCAGTATAAAGGACCTTCTGATATCACCAGATTATGACTGAACTGAGAATGGAAGTTGAATGTGAAGATAATATGAAAATGCTCTGCTAAACTATTAATAGTGATTGTTTGCCCCATATTCATTTTTTCCCTTTGAATATTACACTTGAGTTTCTAAAATCATAGGGATCATAAAATACTTGATCAACGCCAAAGTATGGATAGTTCTTAGTTCTATGATCGATCCATGTTGTTAAAATTGTTCATGCTTATAAAGAAGGTGTCATTGGGGACGAGTTAGTGGTCTGAGCCTGTTTTAGCTGATTGTACCGGCTCTACTTATATAAAACCTTAGATGTCAAGGTAGCTTTCGCAATTCTTCAACACATGCTTTATTATCTAACCAATATACAATTTCTTATATTATATAGTTCATCAAATTGTTGACGTATATGGGATTGTTGGGGACGGGCTTACAAAACACTTTGTCTTCATTATATTATTACATAAATTAAAATTGAGGACCAAAACTTAAATGTTTGAATACACTTCGAGCATTCTTTTCCAGTCGTTATTTCTAGCCAAGCTTCTGATGAGGTTGACTACCTTGTGAGTTAGTGAGAAAAATTGAACGAGTGGTTTATAATTTATTTGCCTTTCCAAAACTTATCGATTAATGTACTCCCGTGAACATCGATAAATACACACCTTTTTAAATAAAAATATAATAAAACTTATGTATTAAAATTATGTGGTATCACGCGAATTCGCGGGTTATAATCTAGTTTATATTAAAGTACACTTGGAAGTTGGAACATGTTCCATATATCTCCAAAAGTAGAATATTTCTATATACCCTTAATAGCGGAGGGTTTTTTTTGTTCATAAGACAATTTTCATTTCTGCCCCCTATACATTCAACTAATATTTAATTCAAACTCTCATCTTTAATCATATTACATATATACTTTTTCATTTTTGCTCCTATCCATTCAACTAATTTTTAATTTAAACCCTCATCTTTAATCATATTACATATTAGGAATTTTTTTAATTTGCTAACTCTTATCAAAATTAACAGTATATTAACATAGAAAAATACTTATATTTCTTAAAATTAAGTCACCAAATAGATATTTTAATTACGTTTACAATTTTTAACTAAAATATACGGAGTATATTTTTGAAATCAATGCAAATCCCATAAAACTATTACTTAAGTTCTTAAAATTCTATAGTCGAATTTACATATGTAAGTTCTCATATTCTATATACCCTCAATAGCGGAGGGTTTTTTTACTGTTCATAAGACAATTTTAATTTATGCCCCTATACATTCAACTATTTAATTCAAACCATCATCTTTGATTATATTACATATTAACTTTTTCATTTTTGATGCTATCTATTCAATTAATGTTTAATTTAAACCCTCATCTTTAATCATATTACATATTAGGAATTTTTTTACTTTGCTAACTCTTATAAGAATTAACAATATATTTACATAGAAAAATACTTATATTTCTTAAAATTAACTCACCAAATAGATATTTTAATTACGTTTACAATTTTTAACTAAAATATATATTTTGGAATCAATGCAAATCCCATAGAACTATTACTTAAGTTCTTAAATACTATAGTCAAATTTACCTATGTAAGTTCTCATATGTAACTAGACAGCGCCTAAACTTTAGTTTTTTTCAAATTAACACACTAGCCAATTTAATCTTTTTGTTGTATTAATGTATAGTTAGTATTTAAATTATACTTATTGATGGAGGAGTTTTTACTTTTCATTAGCGATATTTTATTCAATGTGTTAGGTTATATTTTAGCTTTGTATAAATAATAGCTTACGTTAAATATATATTATGATGTTTGGTCAGTATAAATGTAGATAACTGTATAATGACTTAAAACATATGAATTTTTATTGTAAGATAATACTATTTAATATTCATACCCTATTATATTAAAAGCTCCGCAGCGTGTATTACACAAAAAAAAATACTTAAATTTCTTTAAATTAACTCACTAAATAAGTCCTTTTATTATCGTTTACAATTTTTAACTAGAAAATATATTTTTTTCAATACAAATAACATAAAACTATTATTACGTTTATAAATTATGTAGTCATATTTACATAAAAAAATTTTAAAACATATCCGCAACGAAACGCGACAGCCAACCCTCGTTTTATTTATTAACAAAAGAGTTATAATTTGATTAAGTAAACACGACAAAATTAATATATGCTGGACTTATGATCTGGCTCTAGATTACAAATTATATAAATCCGAAGTTGACCATAAAAGCGCATCATCATCCGTGATGTAATCATGTAACGAAGCCTGAGAAATGAGATCATCCAATAACCCCAAAGGCGAAAACATGGTGCCACTCGATATATCGCTGTCCGATAAAATCTCGTTCCATAAACTTCCATCTGGTTCCGAAAACTGTGGTGTAAAATCATTAGATATCGCATAATCAGAGACACTCAATGAACACGATTCACTCGTTGAAGACGATGAAGAAGGTAATTGATCAGATGATAATACCGCCAGTAAGATATCCACTTCTTGTTTTAAGTTCGGTTTATTAACCAAACACCCTTTACGATTAACTTCACTGGCTTCAAGACTTCTAACTCGTTCATTCGTTAAGACATGAGTACCTTGACCTCTCCTAATTGCTCGGTTTTTCAAATGACTATGCCAATGATTCTTGATTTCATTGTCGGTTCTTCCCGGCAATCTTGTAGCCATAGTTGACCATCTATGGACATAACAACACAACTTTAATTAGACAACAGCATTATTAATTTTTTTGAATTAGATCTGTTAATTAATTCCAGGGTTAAAAATTCTTTAACTTACTTGTTGCCAAGCTTATTATGTAAAGCCATAATAATATCTTCTTCTTCTTTAGTAAAATTTCCATGTTTCACATTGGGCCTCAAATAATTCATCCATCGCAACCTACAACTCTTTCCACATCTCGACAAACCTAAACAAATACGAACAATGTAAGCAATCAAATCTAGAGATAAAGTCTGAAACCTTTATAGAACTTGTGAATATTCGATATATATACGTACCAGCAAACTTGGGAACCTCGCGCCAATTAGAGTGGCCGTATTGTTCAACATAAGTTCTTAGCATGTTATCTTCGTCTTCACTCCAGGCACCTTTCTTGATTCCGTATCGGTCATAACAAGGTCCCCTCACCATCTTCTCGTCTTCGAGTTATGTATTATTGTGGATGTCTCCTTATCTGGTTATTGAAGACTTTGATTTAAGAGTCTAAATGTGAAGTTATATATACATGTAAATTAAAAACGTGTGGAAGGGAAATATAATTTAATAAGAAGACCATAAATGATTGTTCATATGTTTGTTGTTTGTCTTATTTCCTTCAAGGAAAGAGTTCAGAAACGCCCTATATATGTTGACCTATGATTGAATATACTTTAATTTATCGTTGATTAAAAGTGTTACGTGATTACATATATTTTACACATACATAGATACTAGCTAGCTTAATTATATATAAATTGATGTTCATTATGAACTGAAGTCCAGTCTTCTTTGTCACGCTAAACGCGTGCGTTCATGTTTGTTATGGGAAAATTGTCTTTATCATACAGTGTCTGATACTTTATGTAATCTTTAACATTGGTTTAAATTTGTCTTAGCAATATTGTTTGATACTTCGATACGGTTACCGAAAACGCACAGACCCTATATGTGTGACCGACAAGTCAGAGGTTCGAATATGACACGGGGTCAGGTATACCCTCCATATTATTATCATTATTATTATTATTATTATTATTATTATTATTATTATTATTATTATCCTATACATGTACCATATATAATGCGCTTACGCTAAATTAGCATATAGATCAAGGGTGAGGTTCAAATGAAATGAGATTTTTTGTGAGAATGGATGAACCAACCAGAACGTGTCACGTGTCACAAAACTAACTTTCCCCCACGTTTTTTAATCTTAAATATCTCCCAAACATAAGTTGAAAAATTATAAAAATTACACCATAAAAATCAATATTTTTTTCTCTTCGATTTGCCATCTTACAAGGTATAGTTTCAACGATTTTTTTTTCTTTTTTGTTTTTACAAATTGTACAAAATTAGTAACACACGGTATCACATGTGTTACTAGCATTTATCACATCTTTTACTAGCTCTTAACAAATGTGTTACCAGATTCTAATTCATGTGTTATTCGTTTTCAAAACCCATCAAAAAATGAAAAAAAAGTTCGTCGAAAGTATACCTTGTCACATCTATTATCGAAGAGAATAAAACGCTGATTTTTATGGTGCAATTTTTGTGATATTTCAACTTACCGTTTGGGAGGTATTTAATTTTTAAAAACGTGGGTAAAGTGGGTTTTAATGACAAGTGACGCATCACTATTGGTTCCTTCGTTCTCACGTAAAGTTGTTGTAGTCATTTGAACCTTACTCTATAAATCAATACATATTATTTGATACTTACCTTATCTACACGGATGAATTCGAAATATGCACAAATAATCATATATTTTGACATATATTTATACATATTTCGACGTATGTGTAATTTATCTGTTATCTATGGTTCAGTTCACATTACACTGCAAGAAGACACGGAGTAAATGAGATTTTTTAGGACTACAAATTTGACCTAAAAGTTATCGTAGCTTGATATGTCAACAACATAGACAGTGCCTGAAAATGAACATTTTCTGAAAATCAATAAATATCACTGTCACTTCCTATTATTAAGGCCAACAAATATCAAACACAAGTACATATATGTGAGCATTAGATATTTTACCATTTTAGGTAATCAAAATGAAATCCTCAATTAAGTCTCTGTAACATATAGCATAATTCTCATGAGAAGATAGGTGGATCATCCATGTACACACTTTGAAAGTTTGAGGAAATTTTTTTTTTATATAATTATTTATAAATATATTTTTTACACTTTGAGTAGTTGATCCAAAACCCCAAAAAGTATTAACTAGTGTAAAAGTTGAAAAGTCAACTATCATCTCCTTGTCTGACTGTACGTTGTCGAGATGACTTAGCTTGAAATTCTTCAAGCTAAACTAGTATATATTTCGCGATATCGAGTATTTTGTACTTGTTTGTAGTCAATTTCATGAACTTTCAATACTTATTAATTTGGAAATTGATTTCAGGCAAGATTGTTGAAGAAATGATGATAGCGAATGGCGAAGTTTGGGAAAACAAATATGAGTTTTTCTTGAAAATCTGACACCAAGATCGTGTAAAAGTACTAGGATCGCGTACAAAGGTTGAGTACGCGATCGCATATATGGCATTTAGAAGCTCGCGTAGCCTTCGAAGAAACCTTCACATAAGTAGTCCATCATAACATACGCGATCGGGTAAATGTTCCAGGTTCGCGTATATGAGGTTGCTACGCGATCGCGTGAATATTAGCAGATCGCATAGGTATAACTAAAATGGTGACAGAAGACACGAAGCTTTAAGTACGCGTTCGCGTGAAGTTTAAGAGGATCGCGTAGAAGATGTTATTACGCGATCGTGTATGGGCTAGCAGTTCGCGTAGATGGTCGGTTCCACCAATTTTTGGAAATCATATATAAACGAACTTATTTTACTTTAAACTAACTTTGGATATCTTAGACTTGGGCCTACGAATTTTTAAGCTACTGTTGAGGTTTTTCACTAGTTTTGAAGATCTTACAATAATTTCAATCATTCGGGTGCAAAGATTAATCATATAATCATTGTAATCATCTCGGTTAACATTCTTTATCTATTTAATAATGTTTTCTCCGATTTCAACTATTTATATTGATTATGAGTAACTAAATACCCTAGCACTTGCTTGGATGAAATAATTAGTGATTAGGGGTGTTATCTTTTGATGTTTATATTGATTTAATTACGTTTAATCGAGAACCTTATGTATTTAGGTTATATTATTTTAATTTATTTGGTGAATGAATAAGTGATTATAGCGAATGTTTGTCACTTAGGTATTTATTATCAATTATTTTTCTATAGATAATTGAACTTTGATTGCGGACGCAGATAAGGAATAAGTTAGATAATTAAACTTAAACGTGTAAGATAGTGATTTTGACGAACATCTTTCGCTAGATTAAATTGTAATTAGTAAATTGGACTTAAGGTGTAGGAAAAGTGAACACTAATCCTAGCTTAATAAGGTTTACATTTACAACACTTAGTAAACTGGTTTAACTAAACACCCCGAAATCATTAGTGAAATAATCCAAGTGAGTGTCGTTTTAAATATCTGATAAAAGTTAATCTTAATCCGATTCTTCATAATCCATTTTCCAGTAGTTTAATTAAAAGTAGTTTTTAAGCAAAGTGACAATTCGGTCACAAAACCCCCATGTTTAAATACTTGTATAAGTTAATTGCATTTTAATTATAATTCTTATATTCATAGTCCCTGTGGAACGAACTTGGACTGACTGTAGCTATACTATACACGATAGGATATAATTACACAGTTGTGTAATAGTTAAGTCGCGGTATTTCTTTGTTTATTTTTATAACTAGATTTTACACATCAAGTTTTTGGCGCCGCTGCCGGGGTGTGTTTAATCTAATAGTTTAGTTTAACTGTAGTTAATTGACTCTTTCTTGGAATTTATATATGAGAAAGTTACTTTTGTAGTTAAATTGTATTGTGCTAGTGCGTTTTACGGTTTTATCTTCTCTGCTTTTGCAGGTTCGCTCAAGTAGTGGATGAGCACTAGGACTTCGGGTAACAAATTCTTAAGTCCTTTGTCCGATCTAGAGAAAGCCACAAAGAAGAAAAAGAAGAATAAATCAAAGAATAAACCGACGGAGTCAACTAGCAGTCAAACAGAAACCGGGGAATCTTCAACTAACGTAATAATTGAGGAAATCTTCTAAGAAGAGCTCGAATCAAAGTACGAGGAAGAGGAAGAAGTAAAACCGGAAGAAGAAGAGGAAGAAATGGCCAATGAAAATACTCCCATGTGGTCCTGGACTAGGACCGTTGCCCCTACACCTTTAGCTGCAATTCAAAGGCCACCAATCGATAACAATCTTTCATTAAAGGGGAATCATTTGTAGATAATCAAGGATACTCAATTTGATGGGAGAGTGCGGTCCGATCCGCACAAGCATATTGTTAATTTCTTGAAAATAGGGGATATGTTCAAGTATGGGCCAAAAACGGAAGAGGCTATTCGGTTACGGAATTTCCCAATGTCTTTGGTTGGGGAAGCAAAGATTTGGTACCAAGAATTGGAGCCAAATACTATCCGGATTTGGGACCAAATGAGGGAAGCTTTTGTTAGCCGATATTTCCCTCCGGCTTTAGCAAAAGGATTGCTTAACAAGATCCGGGCATTTAGAAAAAAATGGTAATGAGACTTTAGTGGATGCTTGGTTAAGGATGAAAGATTTGTTGAGGAACTGTCATGGGCATGGATTATTAAAGGCTGAGATCATCTCACACGTTTCTATAATGACCTTGATATTCCATCAGCTGATGTTCTAGATGCTTCGGGAGGAGGATTGTTTATGTAAGGCATGGCAGGTACTTGAAGACAAGGTTATTCAGAGTCTCGATTGGGCGAAGAATCACAAGGGTAAATCAGCTCAGAAAATTGTTGCCTTTGGTGAAGGTAGTGGTAGTGGTAATACTGATTCGACAATGATGACTAAATTGAAAGCAATGTCCACCAAAATTGATAATCAGTTCAAGACATTAAAAGGGGAGATCAAGGAACTTAGAGATGGTTGCGGTAACTCCGATGGTAATCATGCCACGGTTCATTGTATAAGGGATGATCAACTAATGATGTTTGCGGATTATGATGATGAAGACGCCGATTACTTGCAACAGAGTAATTATCTGAGCGGGAACAACTATCCGAGGGGCGGTTATCAGAACTGGAATACGAGTAATTATCAGAGTGGTTCGTATAACCAAGGGAACCAAATCTCTCGACCGAATCAGAACTCATATAATAATCAGTATCAGTCAAGAGATAACGTTCCACCACCAATTTAGAAACAGGAAGCTACTGTGTCTCCTATGGAGCAAATGATGAAGGGTTTCATTGCCAAACATGATGTATGTACTGAGAGGATGAAGACTCAGATGACGAATTCTAGGCTTAGTGTGAAACAAGGTCAAAAGAATCAACAAGCCTTGATTCTAGATTTGGAGAGGAAGATGGATCGGTTGTCTGCGGCACAGAATATTAGACAAATCGGTGCTTTACCGAGTAACACTCAACAGAACCCGAGGCAGTCTTCTACTAGTGGCGGTTCGAAGCCATATCAGCCACCACCCGCCCGTAATGATCAAGCCAATGCCATTACCACTCGTAGCGGGAAAGTCTTACCATCACCCCCGGTAAAATCAAAAGTTACTAACTCTTTTTTGCAGGATACCGATAAGATGGAGGTTGATGAAGAGGAAGAAGAAGCCACTCAACCCACACCTATTTCGTTTACACCTACACCTTCGGTTACACTACCGGCGGTAAAGGCTTATAAACCGAAGGTTCCCTATCCTCAATGTTTGAGGAAGGAGAAGATTGCGGCTCAGTGTGGGAAGTTTGTGGATATGATCAAGGGCATTCGGATCAACGTGCCCTTGGTTGATGTTTTAGCTGGAATGCCGAACTACGCCAAGTTCATTAAGGAGTTGGTGAGCAACAAAGACAAACTTTCAGAGGCATCGGTTACTTTTCCGAACGATGAGTGCGCGCTCTGCTATCGTTCAGAATCAGATTCCACCTAAGCTAGGTGACCCGGGGAGTTTTATTATTTCATGTACTCTAGGAAAGTTTATGACTTGTGATGCCTTACCTGATTTAGGTGCTAGCATAAACTTGATGCCTTACTCCTTGTATGCTAAATTGTCCTTAGGATCCCTTAAGCCCACACGAATGAGTATCAGACATGTCGATTGATCATTCCAATATCCTGTAGGGATTGCGGAAAATATGATGATAGAAGTAGGACAATTTACATCCTGTTGACTTTGTGATTCTAGAAATGGGGGAGGATAGTAAAATCCCACTTATTTTAGGACGACCATTTTTAGATACCGCTGAAGCTAATATTCATGTGAAAAATAAGCAGTTGACCTTAGGAGTGGGCCAGGAAAGGATTGCTTTCACGGTCGATAAGGCCATGAAGCATCCTTATTCTACTAACGATACTTGTTTCAACATTGATGTTATAAATGAGGCATTGGATGAGGAGTTATGGGAATTATTGGGATTGGATGATGAACTTGCTGAGTTTATGAAGTCTGTTGAAGAGAGGATGACTGAGGAGGAGTTCCTTGTAGCTATGGAAGCAACTAAGGATGAAGTAGAGCAACCAGTCGAGGAGAGCTTTGAGGAATTGAAGAGTGATGACCGGATGCGGATTAAGACTTCATTGGAAGATCTGCCGAGAGATTTGGAGTTGAAGCCGTTACCGAGTCATTTGGAGTACACTTACTTGCAAGAGGAAAATTTTCTACCGGTTGTAATTTCCTCTTCTCTTTTAAACTCTAAAAAATTTACGTTGTTAAATGTTATGAAGGCTCACAAGGGCGCCTTTGCTTGGCATACGTCAGACATACCCGGGATAAGCCCATCATTTTGCAAACATAAAATTAACTTTTTAGATGAAAAATGCGTTGTCCAAAGACAACGGATGCTTAACCCGAATATGAAGGATGTTGTCAAGAAATAGGTAATTAAGCTACTTGATGCGGGTATTATTTATCCGATTCCTGATAGCCTTTGGGTGAGCTCGGTTCACTATGTGCCCAAAAAGGGAGGTATAACTGTAGTTACGAATGACTGGAATGAATTATTTCGCACTAGGACAGTCACAGGATGGCGTGTTTGTATATATTATAGGAAACTTAATGATGTCACCTGTAAGGACCATTTCCCTTTACCCTTTATTGACCAAATGCTAGAAAGACTTGCCGATAACGAATTCTTTTGTTTTCTTGACGGGTTTTTGGGATATTTCCAAATCCCTATAGACCCTAAAGATCAAGAGAAGACAACCTTTACTTGCCCTTTTGGAACATATGCTTATGCGAGTATGCCTTTCGGGCTTTGTAATGTTCTAGCCACCTTTCAAAGGTGTACGATCGCTATCTTTCAGGATATGATTGAGACATCTATGAAAGTTTTCATTGATGATTTTTCTATTTTTGGAAATTCATTCGATTCTTGCTTGTCCAACTTGGACAAGATGCTTGAAAGGTGTGAAAAGGCACATTTAGTTCTTAATCGGGAGAAGTGTCATTTTATGGTTAAGGAGGGGATAGAGTTGGGACATAAGGTATCTAGTGTGGGGGATTGAGGTGGATAAGGCAAAGATTGATGTTATTGCCAAGTTGCCTCCACCCACGAATGTGAAGGCCGTTAGGCGTTTTCTGGGTCATGCGGGTTTTTACCGTTGGTTTATTAAGGACTTTTCTAAGGTTACGAGACCTATGACTAAACTTCTAGATAAAGACGTGACCTTTGACTTTAGCCCGGAATGTGTTAAGTCATTTGAGACTTTAAAGGACCGACTCACTAATGCACACATTATGGTTTCACCTTATTGGTCAAAGCCTTTTGAGTTGATGTGTGATGCGAGTGACTTTGCCTTAGGTGCAGTTTTAGGACAATGGGAGGGAAATAATTTTAGGCCTATTTACTTTGCTAGTAATACACTTAATGGAGCTCAGCAAAAGTATACCACTACCGAGAAAGAGCTTCTAGCTATTGTGTTTGCTTTTAATAAGTTTAGGCCATATCTCGTGTTGTCTAAAACTGTTGTGTTCACTGACCATTTGGCCCTTAAGTATTTATTTGCTAAACAGGATGCTAAGCCTAGACTTATTCGTTGGATTATTTTATTACAAGAATTTGATGTTGAGATCAAGGATAAAAAAGGGGCCGAAAATTTAGTCGCTGACCACTTGTCTAGGTCGTAGAATCCCGACTTGGACAAGTTGGTTGATATTGACATTGACGATTCCTTTCCAGAGGAATTTTTGTTGCAGGTAGGTGATGACACGGAACCGGAGGAGGAAGCACCATGGTTCACGAATTTTACTAACTATTTGGTTGCAGGTATACAGAGGAAGGGAATGACCTATCAATAGAAGAGCAAATTCTTCTCGGACTTGAAGTAGTACTTATGGGAAGAGCCAAATCTATTTGCGGGTTTGTACCGATGGGAAGATTAAGAGATGTGTTTCTGGGGCTGAAACAATGAAGATATTGGATGAGTGCCATTATGGACCGACTGGTGGGCATTGTGGACCTTCTGTTACTGGTAAGAAGGTATTTGATGCAGGTTTTTATTGGCCCACGATTTTTAAGGAGGACCATACACTTTGTCAAATTGTGATGCATGCCAAAGAACCGGCAACATCTCCAAAAGGGATGAAATGCCTCAACAGAGCATCCAAGTTTGCGAAGTGTTTATCATTTGGGGTATTCATTTTACGGGACCATTCCCGCCTTCCCATAAATGTGAGTATATTCTGGTGGCGTTTGATTATGTGTCCAAGTGGGCGGAGGCAAAATCTTTGCCTAGGAATGATGCCCGGGTGGTTATAAATTTCTTGAAGAGTTTGTTTTGTCGATTTGGGATCCCTAAAGCTTTGATTAGTGATTGTGGGAGTGGTTTTGCAAATCAGCAACTTGAGAAAGATTTGAAGAAACATGTGGTGACAGATAGGTTTTCGACCTCTTACCACTCTCAAACGAGTGGTCAAGTTGAAAACACGAATCGTGCTCTAGAAAGGATTTTAGAGAAAACGGTGAAAAATAACCGGGCGATTTGGGCCAAGAAGTTGGATGATGTGTTGTGGGCATTTAGAATCGCCTACAAAACGCCTATTGGGACAACACCTTACCGGCTACTTTATGGTAAGACGTGTCATTTGCAGGTTGAGGTTGAGCACTGGGCTTATTGGGCGTTGAAAAACTATAACATGGATTTACTTGAAGCCGGTGAGAATAGATTCTTACAACTTCACGAGTTGGATGAATTGAGATTGCAAGCTTATGAGAATTCAAGGTTATACAAGGAACGCATGCACCAAAGTTTGGCATGAACGGAAGTTGAAAATGAGAAAAGAGTTCAAGGCTGGAGATAAGGTACTTTTATTTCAGTCTCATTTTAAATTAAAACAACCGAAGCTTAAACCTCATTGGACCGGTCCGTATACGGTCAAGCACGGTTATCCTTCCGGTTATGTTGAGTTATTCAAAATGGATGGTGGGAGTTTCATTGTGAATGGACATCAATTGAAGTTGTATCATGAGGAAGATGTTGGAAGCGAGTGGGTCGCGATTTAACCCAGGGACAAATGAATTTGGGGTTGAGTCTAGCTTTGGACTCATTAATAAATTAAGCCCTTCCCGGGAGGTAAATCGCGCCTGTATCATTTATTTTATTTTATTTTGTTAAGTGTTGATAAAAAAAAATCGTTGTGCCAACGTGATCGCGTAGGGGGTATGCATTCGCGTACCTAAAGCTAAAAACATCACAGAAGGTTATAAGTGTTGAGTACGCGTACGCATCACCACTTACGTGATCGCGTAACTGGAATAAACGGAAGGGTACACGATCACGTTACCCTTACCCATTTGCATACCGATAACTAAATTTGTCACAGAAGTCATCACATTTTAGGTAAGCAATCACGTCATTTTTCACCAGGTTCGCGTACAAGTAACCACTACGCGATTGCGTAGTGTTACCTGTACGCGATCGCATACACAGGGCAGGGACAAACTCCTAGGTTAGGTTAAAATACTTTACGCGATCCCACCCACCCCCATTCCCCTTTGTTCCAGCCGACAACCACCACCAAACGAGCCACAAAAATCACTTTTAGACTTGAATTTTTGCAAGGATTCTTCTAATTAATCACTAATTCATCATGTCTAATCTTTTCAAGGTATCAATTTCACATATCTTACGATTTAAATCCGGAATTTGTGCTTACATGGGTATTTTGATTTCGGGTTTGGCATAAATCAAGTGTGGGGATGTTTAATTGTTTACTTTTCATAATTATTATGCTTAGTACATGATCTATAACTTGTTTGTTTCATGAATTTGTGTCTAATTGCTTAATAGTGATGATTCATGAAATTAGCGTTTATCCATTTTGGGGGTTGATATATGTTAAGTAGTGGTATAAAATAATAACTGTAACATCCTCGAAATGGACCTAGTTGTTTTATATTATTTCTTGATTTAAATTAGTATTTAAATGTGTTTGGAAATAATATTGACGGAATTAGTGAAATAATTGGAATAGGAGCCGAATATTCCAATGTGATAAGTGAATTATTAATTGTTGTAAATTAATATAGTTGACGGTGCAATAAAATGTTTGGACTCGCAAGTGGTTTTCGGGTTCCAGGCAATAGATTGAGATGGGGTATTAAATTATACCCGTATATTGGAGGCGGTTTGTAAGGTCGGCTATTTATTTCACTTTCCTCTTTAGGAAAGTTTCATTTTAGAAACTTCAAAACTCACAGAAACCTTATGAAATCCAAATCAGAAACTTGAAACCTATGAATTGGAGCTATGATTGATTCTAGTTTCACCATTATTATCTTCCAATTCAGTGTTCTTCAAGTGAGAGGTAAGTTTGAATTTAAATCAAATAGTTTATAAGTTTTGAATTGATTGATTTGGATTGAAAAACATGAATTAGATGTTAGAAACATGTTATAAAGGTTTTATGTTGATTATGTGAAGTTATTAGGTGTTTATAACTGTTTGAAATCGAGTTTGGGTGATTTGGGTATTAAAACCCGCGAGTTAAGGGTTTTGCAGATCGCACAGGGCTGGGACGAAGCATGAAGCCGGCGGCTTCATAGGGAAGCCGGCGGCTTCTGATCCAAGCCGGCGGCTTGTGCAGTTTTGTGGGTACCCGGCGGGTATGGGTCTTACCCGGCGGGTAAGGCTGATTTCTAGCAAATTTTCAGAAATTTTGAGTTTGCAAATTTCAAAAGTGCATAAGTGTTTAGTAGTGATTTTTGCCACGGAAAAATTGACAAATTGTCTTTAAACTCCGATTGGGCTGAAATTTACATGGTCACTCGAAAACGGCCCACTGATCAAAGCTATATGGTATAGCCTAGTCAGTTTTTGGCCATTTGGGGTCGTTTAGGGGTTCAAAATGGCATTTTACTGTTTTTGGACCTTATTTTGGGACTTTGTGATTTTGTTCCGAATTGAACTTTTGTTTGCTGTGATCATAGGGATCACCTGATACATGTAATTATGTTATGATTGTATAACGATATTAATTACCTAAGTGTTATCAGTTGAGACAAATACTAACTCATTGTTTATTGATTGTATTCTCAGATGTGGAGAAGGCTCAGTAATATTAGACTTCTGAGCTTGCGGCTGAGGTGTCGGTGAGTGGATCTGTAACCTCAGTGTGATTTAGTTGTAATGATTTGATTTACAACAAGTAATTTATAGTATTACTTTGATAGGATGCATATGTTGAGATATCTTGCCATGATAGTTGGACTAGTTGCTTACTTGGCTGTTTGAGCTAGTATGTAAGATTCTGAGGTCAACTTGACTTGATAGTTGGACTTGGTTGTTATTGTAGATGACAGGAGATCTTGAAACTTGAAATGTCGGTTTGGAGATCTAGGTCGTGTGTGATTAACAACTGGTCATCGGTAATTCTGTATAGGCCAATACAGATGATTGATAAGAGTTTCTTGAGTACCAAACCGGTATTAGGGTATCTCAGGAGCCACCGATCCTCATGACGATTAATAATGCTTGATTGGTGTAGCTTGACATTGATTGGCTGTCGAGTGATTGATTGATTTTATGTTTATTGTAATTTGATGTAAACAGATTGTTATGCTAGGTTGGACTGTTGCTTATAGTTTCATTCACTTAGCTTTATGCTAACCCCACCACAGTTCTTCCTGCAGGTTAAAATAGAGGGGACATATTGGGCAGGGCAGGAAGTGTTTGGAATTGATGGAATGTTTGACAGGCTGTTACTCTGATGTTATTTTGATAACTAAAGAGATGTTTTGAATTATATAACACCTAGTTTGATTGAAATGTCATGTGTTTTGATTTGAAAAAGTTTATCGACATTTTGAGACATTGATACATATGTTTGAAATCTACGCTTCCGAGTTGCCATTATTATATTAAATGTTTATGATGAAACGAGGGGTGTTATAATAACAAGCTTTAAATAATTGGAAATACTAAAATTAACTATAACACAATACAGGCAAGAATAATCCGTTCATATAATATAGCTTATAAGTAAGTCTAGGTATCAAACACAGGGAACGGTCTTTTAATTTAACCCTATATTAATATTTACAATTATTCACAATTAATATTACATATAAAGGGGGCGTTTTAGTTCCGATCGAACATATTTATTTTGATACTAATTTATAATAAACCATACCAATTTAAAGTATTATAAACAATTGTAAATAATAATTTAGATAGAAGATTGTATCTATTTAGATTAGTTCTACTTAAATCTTATAGTTTTCCTTTATGTTTATTTTATCGTTGATTAATCTATTGGTGAATTAACAAATATAGATAATCTCCTTGTACAAGGTCTCAACTATCTTATAAAACTTAGGAAAAGCACTCGATTCTCTCGAATATACTATAGAGAGCTTCTCTTCTTAGTATTGCTCACCCAAACCTTATTCAATTAAACCTATCAACAATTTATTATAACTTTGTAGGCAACCTTGTAGCATACAAGCGTTTATAATTACCACATTAATTATATTCCTAAGTCTTAATGTTCTCAAACTATCTCCTTGCACAAGGTCTCAAGTTTATAATTAATTCTATATAGCAATAGTATAAACTAATTAATTATGTTAAGAACAACTCAAGCATATAATTAATACAATTATCGGGAAAGTATAACAAATATTCAATAAATTAATATCAACGTAAACATGAATTTAAACTATAATTCAAATAACATTCATCTAGATAAATACAATAAGAAACTTAATTCATAACTAAAATCAAGTAAACAATATCCATAGTATAATTAAATAGCATATTTACAAAATACAAGGATAAAGAAACCAAACCCTAATGATGAACAAGCTCTTCGTAAGGTTTAAAACCTTAAAACGCTAGCTTCCTAGCCTCCAAATTTGCACCTCTATTCGTATTCTAAACCCCAAAGTCGAATTTAGAATATCAAAATCGTATATCTTATGGTTTGGCCAAGCCCTCTATTTATAGTTTCAGAATCGACCTTTTAACCGCCGGCTAAAGGTGTTTGACTTGGACTACAAGTCTGCGATCTCCACCGCCTCAACCTTTTTGGTTTAACCACTGGCTAAATGTCTTAGCCGCCGACTAAATCACAATTCAAGAATATTCCAAATGCGGATCCAGCTTATTTCTTTGGCCCATTTCTTTATTAATCCCTTTTTAATCCTTCTTTTAGCCCATTTATCTTTAATTTCGGGTTCTATCTTAAATTTAGGCCCAATTCTCTTGAGGTCTTGGTTTTAGCTTCATTTTCTTCCATTCCGGTCCTATAGTACGTTCCTTTTCTTCAATTCTTGATTTAAAACACTTTTATGCAAATATAAGTAAAATCAGTATCTAAAATCATATAAATGCAATAAAAATGTATAAAAACTAAGGGAATTTGTTATATAAATATAGTATTATTTGATGTTATCAGGGGTTACGGATTTGGTTGATTTTAGATGATGTTTGGTGTTTAATTGGATGGAATTTAAGATTGCTCTGTTTATATTTGTTCAATTGTTGATTAATTTCAAAAATTGTTTAGAATTTGCAATTAGGGTTCTTATGAAATTTGCGGAAGATGATGAACTTAGAGTTTTTGATGTTTGCTTGAACTAATTGATATGAATCTTGATTGTAATGCTTTACTTGATTAAAATTGTGTGATTAATTTGCATAATTCAAGTGAATGTTTGATATTGAGCCTTATGTGGATTGATGAAAGTAGCGATTAAACTTGAGATTATACTAAATTCTAAGAATTAACATGTCATCTTGATTGTAAGGCTTGCTTGAGTTAAATTGTGTGAGAAATTTGCATGATTCAAGTATTATTTAATATTAGATTATATGTTAATTTTGCAAGTTTTGAGTTTCTGATTATGGGATGAATGAGTATGTAATTAGGATGTTTAGTTACTTGATTTTAGTTAATTGATGGAATATTTAGTTGCTTGGAATGTGATAATTTGTGCCATGATTAGTTTGGATGATATAGGTGCGTATGTGTTCTAAGTTGATTATTTGGAATCCAAATTTGTTGCGATGTTTTCGGTTTTAGGCATTAATCGCTCATTTTGTATGATTATAGGTGCCAATTGCTTTATGATTTCGCTAACACTAACACATGTGATACATGTATGTTTGCTTTTTGGTGTTGTGTTTTATAGCGAGGTAAGAGCAAAAAGAGGAAAGATGGTTCTTCAGGTTCAGGGTTGGAACCGCGAATTCCAGAGTCGCTCACTTCAAAGCTTATTCCCGACAACCTCCACCAAATCTTAGATTTACAGAGTTTATTTCTGTACATTTCAATGAGTGGAACGAAAAATTAACGAAGATCATGGATAAAGGTTTGAATGTCCGAGGGTTATTGATTGGCAACCTTCGGAAGATGTTGGACTTGCTTGTCAGATGAGAGGCGCGATTGCACAAACCTTTAGGTGGAACGGTGTTGTGTTCGAGTTTAATGAGTGGGAGAAATAGTTTAACATCCGCCAGCCCATTTATCAGGAATTGTGTTGGGAATTTTTAAGCTACTGTTGAGCATAAGAGAGTTAAAGATATGAATGATCAAAGCTTTTTGTGGTTCTGATTGGGTGGGAGAAATCATAGTATGTCTATGATAGATATGGCAGTATGCTTAGGCATTCATACACAGGAGGAGATGGCTGCGTATTATTTTGATTCTTATGTATTGGGTAGAGCTGAACATGAAGACAGTTTTGTAGTTGCTGATGTTTGGGCTAATCTTAGTGAGGCACCATATATATCCGGGGGAGGGGGTAATCCGTCTAGTGCAATTAGTGACAGGAACATGTGATTGATCCAAAAAATTTTTTCTCATACCATTATTTCTCGGGGTAAAAACATTGAGAAAGTTACTGTTATAGACATGTGGTATCTCGAGAGATTTTCGCTAGGGGAGCAGATGAACCTTCCTTATTGTGTGGCTCATTATTTGACCTGCTATGCTAGTGGTATTCGGGAAAAATCTAAGGTTTGTGGAGGATAATTTGTCACGTTGATTGCTAGGCATAAGAAGGTGAGTTTAAACCCGAGAGAGCATCCATATACACAGGTTGATGATCCTCTGTTGTCCATAGATTACCATATGTTTAATGTTGCTAAGGACGTTTCGAAGGTAAAGGGAAAGTATGTTCCTTATATACCTCGTGATCCTCCACATCCTCAGCCCCGACGGGATGTTATTCGTCGGGTACCACCACCACAACCTCAGCAGTAGGAGCGACAAGCAGATGAGGTTGTTTATGATCAGGTGATCCAGGATGCTCCTCCTAAGGGCTCAGGTTCACAGTACCAGGATCAGCCTGGTTGGGTAGAGGATTTGATGAGAGGTTTTTATGATTTGAGGGTGCAGAGTGATGAGCGTTGGGAGTAGACTAATCAGCACTGGCAGCAGGAGGCCGCCTGTCAGTAGGAAGTCAAGTATGAGATGGGAGCGCAGAGGTACCATAACGCGTGGGTGGCACATAACACCCAACGACTTTATGAGGTTGAGGGGGATTTAGCACCCACCCCTTACCATTATTCGCCTATGTGGGGCCAGCCTGGGGCTGTTTATCCCACCCTAGTTTATGATAAGGTTGCTGCATTGGCTGAGTTATGAGAGGAGTATTAACGACGGCAGGATGCGTCGCAACAGGACGAGGCTGGACCATCTGATCCTTACCAGTAGAATGGTAGACACTAGCCGTTTGGATGATGTTATGTGGTTCTGAGACTTATTTATTACTATTTGGTTATGTTGAACTATTTCCTTTGTTTTAGTTGTTAGACTATTTGGTTGGTTTGGTTTGTACTTTGAAAAACATTTGTAGTTTATGTTTAACACCTACTGGTATAATTTATTGTACAGTGTCATAGTGTTAGGATATTTTATTTTATATCGTTATTTTCTTTTGGTTTTCTTTGATAGAACGTATCTTTGGAGTGGAATGACATGCATATGCTGGCAGTAAGTTTAGCGACATCATTTACACGGCATTCCATTGATTTCTGCAAAAACCCTCGGGGAAGCATGCGTTCCCTTTTACTTCCACACGTAGTTTTATTGCATATATTTCTTTTTGTTGCATTGAGGGAAATACACATCTTAAGTGTGGGGATGTTGTAAATTCATTTGAATTTTATTCCTGGTGAATTATTGTTTCTAGCCTCTTATCGGGTCTGTTATTGATCTTGGTTTACCAATAGAACTTTAAGAATCCCAATAACGGGCCAAAGAATGATAGTTTGCTAGGAATTAGTTTGTCCTGATAAGATTAGTTGCTTTATAATATAGTTGATAATATTAGTTTAAAAGTGACTTTATCTTCCCTCTTGCATGATAAATTTTTAGAGATGCGTCATAAAAGCAACCTCATTTGGTGAATTGCATGACTAGCACACTTGTAGCTCCACTATAAAATTGTGAAATATTTTGACCCTTAATTGAAAAACACTTATCTTTAGTGTTTATATATTTCGTTTGCTATGAGTATGCCGATGATTGTAGTTTGTTCTAGAACTTGCCCTAGTGATGCATTTCGAGGCCGCTGTGAGATCACATAAATGTGATATATTTGAGGTAGTATGATGAGAAGGTGTTCTTTAGAATTATGGAGCTTAATCCTAATAATTTTGATCTTCTAACCAATTATCGAGTCTGTTATTGATCATACTTGATTAGTACGAACCTCAATAATCGGTCAAGGAATCTAAATTATTTAGGATGTTATTTTCTTTTAAAACTAATTTCATCTGGTCCACCCAGGTCGTAGCACTCATTTTTGGTGCTAAAAACCCATAGACACTTCCACATTCATACCATATTAACCTTATTTTTGTGTAGTCAATTCCCGAACCATTTATTTCTAAATGTTGTCTAGTTAGAATTTTAATGATTTTTGTTTAAAATGTGACTTAGATCTTTTTGAGAGGATTTTAATGTTAAATTTTATAATTTAAAGTTGTAATCAATTGAAAGTTGTTTAAGCGGTGAAAATTAAGTAATTGAAAGTTGAAAGTAATTAATGTTATGGAAGTTAATATTAAAGTTTAAATGTTAATAATTGATTAATTGTAGTCAACTAAATGGCCTTTGAAATCTTGAATAAGTATTTCTCGAGAGGTGCTTAGCACCTAGCCACTGAAGGTCTTTATCCGGTCTAGGATGGTTGGTCCGAAAGTTCGTTACACAGGTTTCATAGAAAGTCATAGAATGCAATTAATCAAATCAAATGTGTAAATCAATTGGAATTATAAGTTATGAAGTGTTGGATATAGAAATTGTAAGTTAATAATGGAAGAATAATTCTAATTGAATTGGCATGCGAAACCTAAGCTTTATTAGTGTCACATTATGAAACGATTGGGCAACATTACCATTACCTTTTTCACGGGTTTTGACTACTATTTTACACCAATTATATTGAGTCTGACATACCCAATTCCATCTACACCATATCATGTTACAACACATTTTAGAATACCTCTTCTGAGATTTCACTTAGTGCTCACACCTAGTCGGTGGAGATTTGATCCTTTTGCAAGCCTATGGTAACAGTGCATCACGACTTGGCTTGATTGAGTGTTATATCATTGATTCCCTTACCCTGTAGTTTATAGGTGAGAGTGAGTGATTTAAACACTTATCCATATGTGATGTGCTAGGTCGTGCATACGGGCTTGACAAATTAATCATCTCAGGTTTTCTATTAATTATATACATGTTACTCACGTAATTACTTATGTGATTATTGTTAGTATTATTTTGATAAACCTGATCTCCGTTTCTGAAAATGCAAGAGGGATTGTTTTGGATTTTTTAAATGTTAGTTTGCTTGAGGCAAAGTTCAAGTGTGGGGAAGTTTGATATCGCTCATTTTGTACATATTTATATTTCGCGATATCGAGTATTTTGTACTTGTTTGTAGTCAATTCATGAACTTTCAATTCTTATTAGGTTGGAAATTGATTTCAGGCAAGATTGTTGAATAAATGATGAAAGGATTGCGAATGGCAAAGTTTTGGAAAAAAAATATGTGTTTTTGTGGAAAATCTGACACCAAGATCCTGTGAAAGTACCAGGATCGCGTATAAAGGTTAAGTACGAGATTGCGTGGCTTGTAGAAGCTCGCATAGCCTTCGAAGAAACCTTCACATAAGTCGTCCAGCATAACATACGCGATCGGGTAAATGATCCAGGTTCGTGTATATGAGGTTGCTACGCGATCGCGTAAATGTTAGCAGATCGCGTAGGTATAACTAAAATGGTCAGAGAAGACACGAAGCTTTAAGTACGTGTTCGCGTGAAGTTTATGAGGATCGTGTAGAAGATGTTATTACGCGATCGCGTATGGGCTAGCAGTTCGCGTAGATGGTCGGTTCCAACAATTTTTGGAAATTATATATAAACGAACTTATTTTACTTTAAACCTAACTTTGGATATCTTAGACTTGGGGCTACGAATTTTAGAGCTATTGTTGAGGTTTTTCACAAGTTTTGATGATCTTACAATCATTTCAATCATTCGGGTGCAAAGATTAATCATTCAATCATTGTAATCATCTCGGTTAACATTCTTTATCTATTTAATAATGTTTTCTCCGATTTCAACTATTTATATCGATTATTCTTGTTTGATTATGAGCAGCTAAATACCCTAGCAATTGCTTGGATGAAATAATTGGTGATTAGGGGTATTATCTTTTGATGTTTATGTTGATTTAATTATGTTTAATCGAGAACCTTACATATATAGGTTTAATTAACAATTTTAACTTATTTGGTGAATGAATAAGTGATTATAGTGAATGTTTGTCACTTAGGTATTTATTATCTATTATTTTTCTATGGATAATTGAACTTTGATTGCGGACGCAGATAAGGAATTAGTTAGATAATTAAACTTAATCGTGTAAGATAGTGATTTTGGCGAACGTCCATCACTAGATTAAATTGTACTCCCTCCGTCCCATAATTATAGTCCATCTTTACTTTTACGGACGTCCCAAATTAATTGTCCACTTCCAAATATAGATAGGAAAGTTTGATCGTGATTAGCATATTACCCTTAATTAAAATTATTATTACAAACTTTTAAAGAAGCAGTAATTAATTGGTTAATGGTAAAACTGTCTGATGTGTAGCAAAAAGTCATGTTTTTAGGCACACATTTCCCGCACATTTGACCTAATTCTTGGTGAAAATACTTAAATTAAATACCTTTTCACTTAAATTCACAAAGTTAGTCAAAAATCGAGGCAGATTATTCAATCATTGATTCTCACGTACTTTTAACCACCTGATGGTACAAGTTCTTAAATAGTCTCATATGATGT
The DNA here is from genome assembly GCA_949592205.1 of Helichrysum umbraculigerum. Taxonomy (NCBI): domain Eukaryota; kingdom Viridiplantae; phylum Streptophyta; class Magnoliopsida; order Asterales; family Asteraceae; genus Helichrysum; species Helichrysum umbraculigerum. The sequence goes on along the minus strand of CATIUR010000004.1, from coordinate 100,789,319 downwards.
ATCAGGTTATTCCAAGACTGTAGAATCAAGAATCGTGCAGATCGGATAAAGGACGAGGAAGATGGAGCTTTCTGAGCACAAACCGAGGGCATTCCCCACACGCCAAACCTAGAGAAATCCAAATTTGGCACATTTGGCATCATTAGAAGCGTAACGGAATTACGAGATCGCAGGCGAAAGAATCAAGTCAAACGGACAAGAAACGAAGAAGATACGCGCGAATTAAGTAACGAGAAAAGCTGAAAACAGCACACGGCCCCCCTGAAGCCGTACACGGCCTAGAGGAAGCCGTACACAGCCCTCAACTAGCCGTACACGGCCTGGTTGAGGCCGTACACGCCCTGGATCCTTCTTGTGGTCTCTCGTTTTGCTTCGTTTGCTTGTACGTGCATACTTGTGGACTTATACTCTTGCATCCTTGGTGGCCTATAAATAGAGGGCTCCTCAACCTCATTTTACACACCTTCATCATCAACATTTCTTACTTTCTCTCTCTCACACACTCTCTCTCTCTCTAGAGTTTCTCTCTCTAGTTTCTCTCTCTAGATTAGGGTTTTAGTTAGTTAGTTCTTGGTTAATATTTAACCTAGACTAACGGAAGGGCTACTTTTGTAATAGTGTAGGGAATATTCTGAGAGGCTTATTTGTAATATTGTCGAAGATATTGCGGAGGTTCCGTTCGTGTATTCTTTCAACATCATTCTATCTACGCATTAATCTACGGTTACTTCTTTCCTTTTCTATTATGATGATTACTATTATTGTTATGACATATTTAGGATTGTTTGCCATGCGTAGTGACTAGTTCTCTTATGTGCTTGTTGTGATGTAGTTAGCTTATATATGTTAGGGGTGATGTTACTTTAATTACATTAATGAAAACCGGTATACTATTAACTTTGTATTTATGAATTTCTAAACCAAAATTGCATTTCCTCCAATAAACATGGTTAGAACCTGTATGACAAGGAGTCGCGAACTTTGATCAACCGGTAACTACCTATCTATGTTTTCAAATATAAACATGGTCTGAATTGTGTAGCTGTGGAAATACTGTCAAACCTATTGTATAGTACACCGTGAATCAATCAGAGATTTATTAGGATATGTTTAAATAGTGAGAGTTGGGTTTATATCATAGATGGTCAAACTTTAATATAAACTTAATTGAACTAGTCCAGAGTGACCGTAAAGTATGTGGCACCGGAAAGATCATAAATCGGCACAGTACTTCGTATAGCTTTGGAAACACTTCAAGTGGAGTACAAATACGTGGAAGCTAAGGAACTGCTGTCGGTTGAAGACTGTGTCACATCCTGGTTGAACCACACAGCTCTGGACTAAGCAAATACCATTAATACAAAGTTAGCAGTCACCAAACCAAGTCTTAATCTTAAATGCCTTGTCTAGCCTTAGTATCCCCGTGGTGTTAAGAACGGTCAGAACTTTTAGTGGGTCTGTTACTCTATCTCATGCGCCCAGGAATACCATTCTAAAAAGGGTCACTATTCCAGCATATGGAAAGTGTTGAAGAGTTGAGCAGCCTCCTCTGATCAGAATCACCATAACCTAGCAACCCAGTGACATACTGTCTGAGAAATCAGACAGTAGGGTGTTAGTGTTTACACTACGAATACTTAGGCAAAAGCAAGACACAAATCTTTAAAAGACGTTTTCATACATTACCCAAGACATCACCCCATAACATAAGCTAACGAAGTCATAGCAAGCACTATCCTCCATTACTGATTAAACCATATCTATCTTTTATTTACTGTTTTTGTTTGTTTACTATTTTATTAGTTTAGTTTAAACGGACCTAAAAACCAAATCAAAACTCTTTTCAAAAACCCATCACTAAATCTTAAGAACGACCCTGAGTTATACTTACCTCTGTAAGTAGAATTTAGGTCCCCAACTCTATAAATTTAAAACTCACCCACCGTTGCACTCCCGTTGCGAGAACGACCGTTTCGGGACGCAACACTGTCATTCAGCAAAAAGTAAGAAAGAGAAAGCAGTAATGATTACGTTTTTATTAAACTGCGTGTTTTTTGTCGGCTGACAATAATTTTGGGACGGAGGGAGTAATTAGTAAATGGGACTTAAGGTGTAGGAAAAGTGAACACTAATGCTAGCTTAATAAGATATACATTTACAACACTTAGTAAACTGGTTTTAACTAAACACCCCGAAATCATTAGTGAAATAATCCAAGTGAGTGTCGTTTTAAATATATGATAAAAGTTAATCTTAATCTGATTCTTCAGAATCCACTTTCGAGTAGTTTAATTAAAAGTAGTTTTTAAGCAAAGTGACAATTCGGTCACAAAACCCCCACGTTTAAATACTTGTATAAATTAATTGCATTTTAATTTTAATTCTTAAATTCATAGTTCCTGTAGAACGAACTTGGACTTACTGTAGCTATACTATACACGATAAGGTATTCTTACCTAGTTGTGTACTAGTTAAATTGCGGTATTTCTTTGTTTATATATATATATATATATATATATATATATATATATATATATATATATATATATATATATATATATATATATATATATATGATAATGATGTAGTTTAATTAAACTTGAAAATATCAAATAAAGATTAGAATGATTTTTTTCCCTTTTTAATCTATATTTAACAAGATGGATCAATGCTCGCTCTCTAAATTTCATTATAGAGAGTTCAAAATTTTCTATAGAGTTTTGTTTCTATAAAACACAACTTACATCATATTGCTTATTACTCCTAGCCAAGGTTGTTAAGATCCTGATCTTGATCTTAAGATGTTACGATTTTACGATCCTAATTAACGAAAACGATTATGATCTTACATAGGATCTTAAAATCATACGATCTTCTTAGGATCCTGATTTTATGTCGATTCTGACATGGGATCTTACGATCTCGATCCGATCCGATCTTACTCAACATGAATTAATGAGTCAACAAAATATAAGTAAGTTGATTATGTCTGATAAAATGCTAATAGGCTTACTATTTAATCAATACTGCACGTAGATCAGATCAATCCTTTAACTAAAATAGTTTAACACATAAAAATTTGTATATTTAATAACATATATAGTAATCTAAATTGTTAGGAGAAGAATTGAATTTAATGTTATAGTGTTTAAACTATAAAAATTTAGAGGTATTATAGCACACATGTACGAGACTATAGTGTATTAGTAGGATCTTAAGATCCCGATTCAATTGTACGATCTCGATCTTGTAAAGACAAAAATGATCCTAAGTAAGATCTCGGTCTTAACAACCTTGCTCATAGTTAACACTTTAATAAATACTCGTTTTGTCCCATTACAAGTATTCAGTTTTGACTTTTTGAAGTTTTTTTTTTTCAACTTTGACATTTTTATTTGTGTTATATAATACTTGATGCAAAATATATGAATGGATTGAGTTAAATGTATTTTAATTGGTATAATTTTCATCGGGTATTATATAACAATATTTAAGATCAAAGTTAAAAAATAAATACTTCCAAAAGTTAAAACATGACACTTATAATGAGACGGATGTAATAACTAGGTACTATTGAAAAAATAAATTTTAAATGCCAGTATTTGTGATTTAATAATCGGTCAAAGTTGGAAGCTGCTCGATGGCCTCCCGTCACCACGTTATTTTTACATTTCTATTATAACTTATAAGACCCTCGTATTATGAGATATAGCATGTTATACCCCTGTCATTATTTAAACAGAACATCCCCCAACAAAAAAAAATAATCAATGAAATACATAATGTCAATTTTAGTGGAAGAAAAATGGAGATTATTGACGATGATGAAAACTGTCACGTTAGAATTTAGTGTTACAAAGTAATATTCAGCCTAAGGTTTGTCTATATTACTCAAAATCACACTCAAACTTTCGCGAGAAAAATGGAACAAAAAAAAATCAGAAAAATTGTAATTTGTTATTCATGTAAGATTGTATTACTATATGTAAAACCATCCAAGTGTCGCGGTGTTTCATTAATATTTATGTCTTGAAACACTTGTATTTATGGAAAAGTAGGTTATCATGAGTATATATCAATTTGTATACTAGGTAATTAGGCATGGCCCCCTTGGCGCTATCCGAGTCTATTCTTCGTGTCCAGAATTAGATTTATTAGTTATAAAGACCATTAATTATACACCTCCTTACCTGTATAAGAGTTGAGTTGTTCTTTTTATAATACTCACACACCAATATTACAAATATATACCTATGTCATAACCTCGAGACTTAACTTTCAAACTCTGTAAAAAAAGGTTATCTCGAGATCAATGACCGTTTAGTGAATTTCTTGATTTTATATATCTAACATTAAGCAAATTGATTGATCACACCAAAATCATCAACTTTTGAAACTTTTAAAGCGACATATTCAAACAGTCAGATTTATGTTTTTTCAAAAGTACGCATAGAAAAAGCTGATAACATTGTTTTTTCTACTATATGCCGTACTTAATCAATACTAAAATATTTGAACACCCTAAATTCGAAGCTTGTTCTGTCAAAAATATATAATAGAGGGACCAATTTGGAGTTATTAGATTGTGCAAGGGTATGTTAAGATGTCAACACATAGTTTAATGGTTACACGCAAACGGACGTAAGTTTGCTGATGTCATGTATAATACTGGCTATTACGTCATATTTAAAAGAGACATATGGACGCGTCTTCCGGATCTTGTATCATTACTTGTCTTTATGTAGATTTGTATTTTAATTTGTGTCTGTTAAATTAATATTTTTCTCAATAATTATAATTATTTCTAAATTTAATAAATCTAATAGTTTTAAAAGGTAAGATAACGATATTCGAGCCAACAACGCCATAGCTTTATAATAATTAATTAATATAAATTAATATAATATCAACATGATAGCATAATATTACTTTCATCCCAAATTTATTGTGTAAAAAAAGGGGTTTATGAAGTTAAAAATCTTTGCAATCCACATTTTAGTACTCCCTCCGTTCCAGTTATTGTTCTCTTTTGACTTTTGAAGTCTTTCTTTGAAAACTTTGACCTTAAATATTTTTGTTTATACTATATAATATTTGATGCGAAACATATTAATGTCAATTTTTTGTAATATATATTCTCCTTGACTTAATTATAATCACTCTATATTTTAGTCTGTGTGAACTCATTTTTTGTATTCATACAAGTAATTATATTGATTATATTCGTCTAGAACATTGGGTATACATGATATCATCATCATACAAGTGTTGTTTTATATACTTTACTTTAAAAAAGTTAGAATATTAAGGAAAATGACAGGAACCATTATTGCACATGCATTCCTCTATTTAAATAAATTGTGTTATCAAATTGATGATATCATATATATCTTGCATCATCATATCGTAATTACTGAATAATTAGTTGGCTAATTACTGAATAATTAGTTGCATCATCATATCTTGCTCCGTGTGTGGGGTCACTGGGGCCAGGTGTTTAGCCGGACGGGTTGCCTCTTGCGGGTGGGGCTCCGTGGATCTACGGATCCGGGGTTAAAGGTTCCCTCCAATAACCTTTTTTTTTTTTTTTTTAATTAACGGTAGAAAAAAATATTTCTGGACGAATTTGTAGCTATTGTAACGAATGGATGAAATGACCCAAAATGATTTATCAAAGAAAACCGTTGTGAATTGGAGCTGAAGTAAGAATATTCCATCGAACCCGTCAACAAAATCATACTGTCCAATATATATGATGTGTTATATTGCTAAAATCATGATGGATACATATGATATACTCCTTGGATGTGCATAAACGTTTATAGCAAAACGTAAAATTATTGAACTTAATTTTGTTAATTTATAATTGATGATTACATGTTTGGTTTTCAATAAATAAAACATAATTATAATTATGTTCAGAGTAGAACGATGCATTAAAAATTTATGATCAAATACCTCATTAACCTTAAATGTTTATCAAAGTAATAAACTTCCAATATTTCCATCAGGAAGTTACTTTCTAGTAATCAACGGCCCATAGCTAGACAATACGCTAGGTTTTACACAGAACATGTAACGTGCAGTGCAAATATATATGCCACAGGACGCAATATCAATCTTTCGGTAACGAACCAGTAGACGATTAATAGTTAAAACATGTAATTAAAATTTAATAAATGTATAAGTGATCGTACATTAACCATGGATTATTCATGGTTAACATACAATCACCTACCCATGTAATAGATATGTCTTATATAATTAATGACACCCATATTCTAATAGTATGGATCCATGGTTGACCAGAATAAGTGGTCATCGATGATGTTACCCTGTAAAGAAAACTGATCTTGGGTTAAGCCCAAAGGTGAGAACATTTTATCACTTGATGATGATAGAATGTCATCATTGTCTAGTAAACATGGCTCACTCCAAAAACTTCCGGCTAGTTTGGAAAACTGCGGTGTAAGGTCAACACTTGGAACTGCATAATCTGAGAGATTACATGAACGCGATGACAATTCACTTGTTGAAGAGGATGAAGTAGAAGAAGATGGTGATTCAGACGATAATACTGCCAATAAAATCTTAACTTCATCTTGGATCTTTAAATTCGATATTTTCATTGAACCACCTTCAATGTAAGCCTTACTAGCTTCTTCGATTTTTCCAACTTGTTCATTTCGAACTAGAGTTTCATTTTTTCGAACGGTGTTTTTTAAATGTGCGTTCCAATGATTTTTTATTTCGTTATCGCTTCTTCCTGGCAATTGTGTAGCCATCATTGACCATCTGTGGAAACAAAATTAATACTCACACTTAGTACTCAACAGCTATATTGATTAAAAGTGTTTACATAAAATTAATCCAGGGTTAACTATTAATGATTCAACTTACTTGTTGCCAAACTTATTATGTAAACTGATGATTACATCTTCTTCTTCTTTCGTAAAATTCCCATGTTTCATGTTCGGTTGTAGATAATTCTTCCATCGTAGCCTACAACTTTTCCCGCATCTAGCCAAACCTAAATAAGTAAAACAAAAAAGAAGTAATAAGCAAGGTTAATTTATATATTAAGAGCATGAATTCGATATGTTTAAAGATAATGATGAGAAACGGATCGCTCATGATACCAGTTAACTTGGGAATTTCGCACCAATTTGGGTGACCGTTTATCTGAATGAAGCCTTTTAATATGTTATCTTCATCTTCACTCCATGCACCCTTCTTCATTCCCGATTTGTCATCGAATCGTGGAGCCCTAACCATCGTTAATTCCTTCGATCTGTATAAATCTCCAATTTTGGTATGGTTGTGACTTAATAGTGTTATGAAGACTTATGTTCCTTGAACTACTAAAGAAAGTTAATTATATAGGTAAATGCCAAAACGTGTTTACATCCAAAACATTATTAATTTAAAAAATACCATAATTAGTTAAGCAACTAACTACTTACTATTCTGTACATTTAGCAAAAATTGTGAATATGGTCGTCTTGGTTAATTCAAGGTTTAAGTCTTCACTATTTAAGTCCAGTCCTCTCTTCACACTCGTTTGAAGAACGGTCACAATAATGTTATTTAATGCGGAAAGTTTATATTTGTTGGAAAATATATATCTTTTATTATAACTAAAGGAATTTATAATTAAAACAGCTAAATTATTTGTCACATATTAACCCATGTCATATCATATACATCTTATGTGTTATCACCCTATAATTTTTTTTTTTTTTATAAAATGGATTTTCTACACCTTACTCTAAATAAAGTAATGTTTGATTAAAAATTATATTATAACTAATTTCATATAATAAGATAATTGATAAGCTTAAATTTATAGCCTGAATTTAAATTAATTTGTCATGTGATAACACTTATAATTTTTGGTTATAGCCCAAAATCATAACATATATAATCTATTTTTTCCCTCTAATTTTGATTTGTAGATTTTTATATATTTTTTTTCATCTTAATCTTCACTCTTTTTTTCTCTAACTCTCTCTTTCAGAAAAAGAAAAAGTAAATTATATATAAATAAACTTTTAGTGAGTTAAGATAACTTACTTTTAATACAACTATACCTTTCATTATATATTTGTTGATTTGAAATTTTCTGTTAATATCCTACATAATGAGGGAACTCAATTTCAGTTATTTGTAATTTAAATACAAGCTTTATGAATAGGTAGATCATGTAACACCCTTAAATTTCGGTTTGCGGAAGCGGTCGGGTCGGGTGTTACCAAATTAAATATCACAGCATAAGATACATAATGAACGACTCTAAATGAGACGTTTGAAAATAATTATACATTTACCAAATAGAACGTTTACAACGTTATAAGTTTAATAGAAATTTCAAATACATAATTTGAAAATACAAAAGTAAATGCAGAGTAGTCCCAATTGTTGAAAATATACGACTCGAGCTAATAAGATCTTGTAGCAATCCTAATCCTGCTGGGCACCTGAGAACACATGCTAAAATAGGTCAGCTATAAAGCTGGTGAGTTCATAGGTTTGTTAGTTGAAAACATAAAGTATAAATCTTGTATGTTTTGAGAAGTCGTTCAGAATCCACGATTCTGATTTGTACCAAATTGTAGTTGTAATTACCAATGTGTAATTCGAAAATCTAGGTATCTAATACCTAAGCAATTGTGGTCCGTACCTAAGTACACAATAATTGAGGCATACCGAGCCTGAATACCTATCTGGTATGAGTAAGTGTATAACGGGAGGCAATACCTGCCTAAGTTGTAACCAAATAAATGTATGACCACGTCATATGATAGTAAGTAACTGTAGTCCCGCAGAACTATGATTGAGTGTTTAGTGTGTCCGTTTACCCAGCTAGCATAAGCTAACCCGAACAAAATGAGCTAACGGCATCGCGTGATGACATCACCGACCCGTTAACTAGTGTGCGTGGATTGCGAGCAGCACCCGCCAATCCGAAATCGTGTATCGCTTTACCGCGATATCCTGTTTTGTGCCCACTGCAATACCGTGGCATCGTTTTGTGTCACTGCAATACCGTGACATCGTTTTGGTGCCTATCTGGCATCCGACCGCATTGCTCGCAAGCAACGTATGTAATTGAGCCGGCAGTACTACGACATGCCTGACTAAGTAGATCGTATAATAGTATGTATACCGATATGTATATGTAAATTGTAGGTAGCACCGAGTGCTCGAGATGATGTATCAGTATGTAGATATATATATATATATGTATGAACGAATACTTAGATGTCAAATTGCACGTTGAACCTAGGTATGGATATTCATCAGGTGACACCCCGACGGTTGGATTACATCCTGGGCTGGGGGTCCATCCCTGGTTGGATTACATCCTGGGCCAGAGTCGTCACCAGTTGAATTGTATTGATATAATGAATCTATACTAACGTGTGATAATATTGTACACTCCTAGCCTAAAGCCTAGCAAGTATATATAACGGAGTCTTGGGAAGATGTTCACTTAAGTTCAGTTCCCATTCTAGTGATAATGAAGTGTGTCGACAGTTTTAGTCCTTAAAGAATAACTAAACTTGTAACAGTATAGATATTATCTAGTGTAGGTAGAACTAACTAGTTCTAATGTATTCAATGATATTGTCCCGCGACAATATGGCCAAAGGATTGTGATAACTAAATCCAGTTATGTATGGGTAGTCGTTTTCCAACGACCTAACAGGGTACGATTGCAACCTATCTAGGTTAAGTATTGATATTGTTCTAAAACAATATTACGGGTGTAATTCCTAAGTATTACACATTTCGTATTACTTACAGTAATATAAATAGTAGTGAATTATAAACGATTATTAATAAAATTCGAAAACAGTAATTGAGCATGTGTTTCACCCTGAAAATAGTAAAACAGTTGAAAGAGTGGGGCTATGAAACTCACCTGAGGAGCTAGCGTCCTAATGTGGCGAACCGTGTCCACGGTAATCTCCTAGTGTCCTAAACACGTGAGATTTCGTATGAGTGAGTGGACGTTTAAGTAAAACTATCCAATTTGTTATTCGTTCGGTTATATTGTACTCAATGGGTTTGCTAAGTGTTTACGTTTGAATATCGTAAAGTAAATACGTTTCGTTTGTTGCATACTGAAATTATATTTCGAAAATATAATTATATTGTTTTTGTATAATAAAGTGCGTGTGAACGCGTTTCGGTTCGTATATAATTGCGTATATGTTTCTTGATAAGTTTGGCACTTTAAAAGTGAGTTTTTAGCTTAAAATCTGATTTTAGCGACACTTCATGCGTCACTTAGGAATTTATAGCGTCACTAGGCTAGTGACTCAAGAATATGGATTTTTCAGGTTTTTATGCGTCACTTCGCTAGTGACTCTATCTAGTGACTCATATGCGTCACTTCGCTAGTGACTCATATGCGTCACTTCGCTAGTGACTCAGTGACCCATATGCGTCACTTCGCTAGTGACTCATATGCGTCACTTCGCTAGTGACTCATATGCTTATGCGTCACTTCGCTAGTGACTCTATACTATTTTTGGCCCCTGCGACACTATCACCTGTTCGACGATTTTTCACCCAAAACCAAGATCTAACTTATTTTCGGGCTAAATCCGCTTGTATAAAGCTAGTATATGATAATATTGATGTTATTAACATGAAATAACAAAGAAAAAGGGTGTAGATCCTTACGATTTTTGAAGATCCAAAGTTTGAAGATGGTGATGATGAACTTGATGAAGAAGATGAAGATGATGATGATGAAAGCTTGTTGTTGTTGTTCTTGTTGATGATGATGACGGCAGCGGCGGTGGTGGCAGCTGGCGGTGGTGGTCCGGCGGTGGTGGGCGGTGGTTGATGAAGAGAGAAAATAGAGAGGGTTTGGGGGAGGAGTGTGTGAAAAATGAAAATGAAATGAAAGGATGAGGAGGGGTGGAGGTGGGTTTTACCCATTTCCAGATCCACAAATTGTGGACTGTGGTCTCCAACCACAGTGTAAAATGCCCGCGTTTTTGTACCCGATCGCAAAATAAATTTAATATTTTGTTTTTATAATTCCATTTATATGTTTCGGAATGTTTTCGACATATTTTTGGAACAAAGTTTTATAACTTTATTTCGCGTTGTCCCAACTAAATGGAACGCGTTTTAGACCCAAAACTAATGATGTTTTTGAATGTTTATTATTTTTGCCCAAAAGTATAATGTTTATTGCAACTAGTAAAATATTATTTATGAAGTTTTGACACTGAAACTTGGACACATTAATTACGTTATTTGGACCAAATTATTATTATATATATATATATATATATATATATATATATATATTTATATATAATTATTGAATACTAAGGATTTGGAGCGTATTACAGACGAATATTTAGAGTTTAAATTTGGCACGAAAATTGACTTTTTGACCGGGTGTTACATTCTCCCCCTGTTAAGAAAATTTCGTCCCGAAATTTAAAGTATAGTCGTGGTCGCGAGTGGTCTGCGGAGCAATGCACGTACGAGATGTTTGTCGAGTAACTTGTAGACATAAGGTGTCTATGACGAGGTTGGATAGCAGTCAACCGATGACTGTATCGCAGTTTATCATTGTAGTCACGTCCTGACTACGTTGTTTGTTTGGAGTATGTTTATTTTGTGGTTATTCGGTAACCGTTTACGTCGTAGTCCATTCGGGACTAGATGGTCGTCACATAGTGACCGTTTTGTGAATAGTCCTATTAGGACTAAGTAGTTGGTGCACGTTAAGTTGATCAGTCTGCTGAAAGCAAACTTTGAGTTTCTCGTTGACCTAGGTTAACTAACCCTATGATGCATTCGGAATTTAATTGATAATAGTGATATTGGGGAGTAAAAGTACACGCTTAGCGTGACTGCAAATGGAAAGATTATATTTTCGAGGAAGGATGTACCTACATTATTGTCGGAGTTTCGCTTGGCTCATTCAGAGCCGATCAGGTGTATTTTGCGTTTCTTGGGACAATCCTTCTTGTAATGACCAGGTTCTTTACATTTGAAACATATCCTTCGAGAGTCGGGATTGGCAGGAACTCTGCAATCCCAGATTTTGTGTCTGAATCGTTGGCATCTTTCACAGGGTGAACCACATGAACCATCATGATGACGTTTACAGCCGTGACAAAATGGTTTGTTTCCGGCGTAGCCTCGTTTTTCGTTGGGTTCAGCAGCGTAGGACCTCAAGGGTTCGGGTTGATTCGTTGTATTTTGACTAGAGCTGGGATTTCCATTCCCTTTTTCTTGATTGTTTTCATTTGCAGGTGTTCCGCGTCGAACCACCTGTGCCATGAGTCTGTGGGCCATACTTTCAGCCTCTTGAACAGTAGCGGGTTTAGAGGGTCACCATTCCCTCAATCTGCATCAGAAGTCCTCCGATGTACCTTTCGATTCGTTGGGTTTCAGGGTTTACTATGTTTGGGCAAAGGTGTGCTAGTTGATGAAAACGGTTGGTGTATGTCTTGATGTCGTTGCCCTTTACGGTGAGATGCCAGAGTTCATCCTCAAGTTTGTAGAGTACCTCGATGGGACAATACTTGTCCTTCATGATTCGTTTCAGGTCTTCCCACGGAAGTTCGTGAGCAGTGTCGATTCCTACAGTTCGGGCGTGAAAATTCCACCAGGTAGAGGCATCATCCTGGAGGGTGTGTGTGGCGTACAAGACTTTGCAGTCGTCGGGGCAGTTGCAAACGCGAAATATAGATTCCATTTTCTCGAACCATCGAATTAATCCGACAGCTCCTTCAGTACCAACGAAGTTTGGTGGTTCGCACTTCAGAAAATCCTTAAAAGTGCAAGGCTTTACTTGATTCTGAGCAGCTAGGGTCGCAGTCACTGCTTGATTAATGATTTGATCGTGCTCAGCTTGAGTGAAAGTTTGTTGTTTAGGAGGCATGATTCTTGAACAAGAATGAAATGACAAAGTATGAGATCTTTATTCAAAGATTTTGACTTTTATAGTTGTATACTCGGATGTAAAAGTGATAGTCATCCAGAAACCACTTAAGGTATTCGTATGAAAGTCCTCGGACTTTGGAATTTTTAAATGTGTAGTCGTACTAACGACCTAATTGTGTATTATATGTAGTTCGACCAGAACTAATGGTATTGTCGTAGTCTATCAGACTATAATGTAGTACTAAAGTACTATAGATGTAATCCTAATAAATTAGAGTGTATTCATCGAATGAGGCGTCACATGCCTTAGTAGCCGTGGTGTGGCACTTCGTGCCCAGTAAGGTAATCGCGTATGCGTATAAGTGTATAAGTGCCTATAGCGAGTGTTCATACGCAAAGTAATCGAGTGGAACACCTCGTGTCCAGTAGAGTAGTCGTATATACATATATGATGTACACGTAACTATACAAGTATCCGTGCGTAATAAAAAGTCAGGTGTGGCACCTCGTGCCCAGTTAAGTGATGTCGCTTGTGAAAGCGCGTCTTGTTTTACAATTTATAAATAGAAATACCTAATAAATACTTTCAAGCAACCAGGCAAGAATACCCGATCAATTGTAAATATAGATTTGGTAAGTCAAGTTCGAACACAGGGAAAAGGTGGAATATTTAATAATAGAAAATTAACAATTAACTAGAAAACAGTAAATAAGGGGTGCGTTTTAGTTCCGTGCGAACATTTTAGAAAACAATTGATCAAAATAAACAAACTTTAATAAAACTTAATTTAAAATTACCAATAAATATAATAATAAATCCTAATTGGAAGGAACAAGTAATTGTATAGTAATGTCACTTAGATTCATATTTCCCGATTGATTACGTATTGATTATCTAATTGTGATTCTTTTAGATCAACTTAATACCAAATTCTTCAATGAATACTAAGTCGAATATGAACTAGCCAACGTTTCGGGTCCAACTAATTCCTATAATCTAGGGTCCAACATGAAACACTGGTTCCAATGTCACAAGATGATCAGTCAATTGTGTGCCTTTCCCTAAATTATGCATTAAACATTCACAACGCCTTATAATTAACTCTATTGGTATGACTCAACAATACCCAATAATTAACTTATTGTCTTGCTCATTTTAAAGTAAATTATTATTGTATACTCGACCTATCAGACTCAACGTATTTAGTGATAAATCAAAACCCTAAAGTTATGACCATCAATAGTTAATAACATTAAAGGAACTCAATCTCAACAACATTATTAACCACGTGAAGTAACAATAATAACTAGTTACCAATAAACAAGTGTCCACGAGTAATATAACCATTTTCAATCAAATAACTTATTCAATACGCAATAACAATCGTTCCATAATCATAATCTAAGTTAAATAACTACACAATCACTTTGGATATTCAATTCATCATCAAAACATAAATATTCAGATTCATTATATCAAATTCTTCAATGAAAATAAAGAAACGAAATATACCGAATCGATTAACGATGAACTACGAAAGATTAGAGCGAATTATCCTCGTTCCTTAGCTTCCGTACCTCCAAACTAACCCTAAAATACGAAATTAAAACCCTAAAATTCGACTGAAACCGAAAGAAAACGAAAAACCCTTCAAAACTGTCGAAATAAGGTTTTTACGCGTTTTTATACTTCTGTGATTTTTGATCCATACGGCGTATGGATTTCCATACGGCGTATGGATTGATTTCAAGCCCAGCCCAGACTCGCGTAACCTGGGCCTCCACTGCTGCAATCCATACGGCGTATGGATTCCATACGGCATATGGAAGCTTTTTCCAGCCGATTTCTTGATTTTTCTTATTTCATTCTTTTCTTCGACTTCAGCTCTCATTATTCTTCAAATATGCATCATTTAGCTCGATTATTGACTGTTTTCCGTTCCTTTTCCATAAACGCTCCATTTCCACATCTAATTGCAAATATGAACGAAATCAATATCTATTCTAAACAAAATGCAATAAAAACAATCAAGATTAGGGGTAAAATACTACTAAAATATAGTACTTTTGAGCGTTTATCATTAAGTAAGTGTATATGTATATATAAATGGTACATGTAACTACAACAAGTCTACATGCATATTGAGAGTAGCACCTAGTGCTAAAATGCAGTGCCTAAAGCACCGGAGTGTAGTAACAACGTACTGTAATGCAGTGCTATCAGCACAGTAATTGAAATACCAATGTATTGTGATTGTAGTACCGAAGTACTATGAAATGCAGCACCACGTGCCGTAATGAAGTGCCCGCGGCACCGTAATTGCAGTACCCACGTACTGTGAATGTAGCATCAACATGCTATGATTTGTAGTATTGACATACTATGAGGTTTGCACTAACGTGCCCATATTGTGGTATCAACATACCATGTGTTGTGCTTGAAAGCATGATGTGACACCACGTGCCATGTGTTGTTTGATTGTAGCCCTAAGGCCAAAATACGTTGAAGTTATGTGATTTCCCAAATGTAGCACAAAGGCTAGAGTGCGAGTGCCAAGGCACTGAGGTATTGAATCAATTGATCTAAATGATCAAGTTGTGATTTTGAAAATTTTTGTGGACTCAGTCATTGCTAATCCAATGGTGACCAGTATGATCAAAGATGATAAACTTGTTTGTTTGTTTTAAATTTCGTGGATGTTTAGCATGTGTGGGTTTCCATTCCCATTGAATACGTTTGTACCTCCTTCCTGAGGTTCAGTGATATATGTGATATGCTCCTATGCGTACATAAGGAGAAAATGTCGAGTCGTGATAGTTAGGAAGACGGCGATGTGCCTCTTCACGAGTAAGTGATAGTACAACGGAATTTAGTTGTATATACCCAGTATATACTTGATACGTAGAAGTAGTATACATGTAAGGCCTATTAATATATACCTACAGTACATATAATAGCCTAGGATGTCTAGCACAAAACAATCAGAGTCAACTATTGCATTCCTAACTCAGTATAACCCCTTTCAGATATGGCATCATCTTCATTTAATTGTACATAGTTAGCTACGCTATGTTAAATTAAACTCGTATGATGAAATCCCTAAACCAGTCATACCTAATGAGGAATACGGCCTAACGGTCATAGTCTAGGCCCACTAAATGCAATCTAGTTCACTATAACCTTAGGCTCTGATACCAATCTGTAACACCCTCAAATTTCGGTTTGCGGAAGCGGTCGGGTCGGGTGTTACCAAATTAAATATCACAGCATAAGATACATAATGAACGACTCTAAATGAGAAGTTTGAAAATAATTATACATTTACCAAATAGAACGTTTACAACGTTATAAATTTAATAGAAATTTCAAATACATAATTTGAAAATACAAAAGTAAATGCAGAGTAGTCCCAATTGTTGAAAATATGCGACTCGAGCTAATAAGATCTTGTAGCAATCCTAATCCTGCTGGGCACCTGAGAACACATGCTAAAACAGGTCAGCTATAAAGCTGGTGAGTTCATAGGTTTGTTAGTTGAAAACATAAAGTATAAATCTTGTATGTTTTGAGAAGTCGTTCAGAATCCACGATTCTGATTTGTACCAAATTGTAGTTGTAATTACCAATGTGTAATTCGAAAATCTAGGTATCTAATACCTAAGCAATTGTGGTCCGTACCTAAGTACACAATAATTGAGGCATACCGAGCCTGAATACCTATCTGGTATGAGTAAGTGTATAACGGGAGGCAATACCTGCCTAAGTTGTAACCAAATAAATGTATGACCACGTCATATGATAGTAAGTAACTGTAGTCCCGCAGAACTATGATTGAGTGTTTAGTGTGTCCGTTTACCCAGCTAGCATAAGCTAACCCGAACAAAATGAGCTAACGGCATCGCGTGATGACATCACCGACCCGTTAACTAGTGTGCGTGGATTGCGAGCAGCACCCGCCAATCCGAAATCGTGTATCGCTTTACCGCGATATCCTGTTTTGTGCCCACTGCAATACCGTGGCATCGTTTTGTGTCACTGCAATACCGTGACATCGTTTTGGTGCCTATCTGGCATCCGACCGCATTGCTCGCAAGCAACGTATGTAATTGAGCCGGCAGTACTACGACATGCCTGACTAAGTAGATCGTATAATAGTATGTATACCGATATGTATATGTAAATTGTAGGTAGCACCGAGTGCTCGAGATGATGTATCAGTATGTAGATATAGATATGTATGAACGAATACTTAGATGTCAAATTGCACGTTGAACCTAGGTATGGATATTCATCAGGTGACACCCCGACGGTTGGATTACATCCTGGGCCGGGGGTCCATCCCTGGTTGGATTACATCCTGGGCCAGAGTCGTCACCAGTTGAGTTGTATTGACATAATGAATCTATACTAACGTGTGATAATATTGTACACTCCTAGCCTAAAGCCTAGCAAGTATATATAACGGAGTCTTGGGAAGATGTTCACTTAAATTCAGTTCCCATTCTAGTGATAATGAAGTGTGTCGACAGTTTTAGTCCTTAAAGAATAACTAAACTTGTAACAGTATAGATGTTATCCAGTGTAGGTAGAACTAACTAGTTCTAATGTATTCAATGATATTGTCCCGCGACAATATGGCCAAAGGATTGTGATAACTAAATCCAGTTATGTATGGGTAGTCGTTTTCCAACGACCTAACAGGGTACGATTGCAACCTATCTAGGTTAAGTATTGATATTGTTCTAAAACAATATTACGGGTGTAATTCCTAAGTATTACACATTTCGTATTACTTACAGTAATAGAAATAGTTGTGAATTATAAACGATTATTAATAAAATTCAAAAACAATAATTGAGCATGTGTTTCACCCCGAAAATAGTAAAACATTTGAAAGAGTGGGGCTATGAAACTCACCTGAGGAGCTAGTGTCCTAATGTGGCGAACCATGTCCACGGTAATCTCCTAGTGTCCTAAACACGTGAGATTTCGTATGAGTGAGTGGACGTTTAAGTAAAACTATCCAATTTGTTGTTCGTTCGGTTATATTGTACTCAATGGGTTTGCTAAGTGTTTACGTTTGAATATCGTAAAGTAAATACGTTTCGTTTGTCGCATACTGAAATTATATTTCGAAAATATAATTATATTGTTTTTGTATAATAAAGTGCGTGTGAACGCGTTTCGGTTCGTATATAATTGCGTATATGTTTCTTGATAAGTTTGGCACTTTAAAAGTGAGTTTTTAGCTTAAAATCTGATTTTAGCGACACTTCATGCGTCACTTAGGAATTTATAGCGTCACTAGGCTAGTGACTCAAGAATATGGATTTTTCAGGTTTTTATGCGTCACTTCGCTAGTGACTCTATCTAGTGACTCATATGCGTCACTTCGCTAGTGACTCATATGCGTCACTTCGCTAGTGACTCAGTGACCCATATGCGTCACTTCGCTAGTGACTCATATGCGTCACTTCGCTAGTGACTCATATGCTTATGCGTCACTTCGCTAGTGACTCTATACTATTTTTGGCCCCTGCGACACTATCACATGTTCGACGATTTTTCACCCAAAACCAAGATCTAACTTATTTTCGGGCTAAATCCGCTTGTATAAAGCTAGTATATGATAATATTTATGTTGTTAACACGAAATAACAAAGAAAAAGGGTGTAGATCCTTACGATTTTTGAAGATCCAAAGTTTGAAGATGGTGATGATGAACTTGATGAAGAAGATGAAGATGATGATGATGAAAGCTTGTTGTTGTTATTCTTGTTGATGATGATGACGGCAGCGGCGGTGGTGGTCCGGCGGTGGTGGGTGGTGGTTGATGAAGAGAGAAAATAGAGAGGGTTTGGGGGAGGAGTGTGTGAAAAATGAAAATGAAATGAAAGGATGAGGAGGGGTGGAGGTGGGTTTTACCCATTTCCAGATCCACAAATTGTGGACTGTGGTCTCCAACCACAGTGTAAAATGCCCGCGTTTTTGTACCCGATCGCAAAATAAATTTAATATTTTGTTTTTATAATTTCATTTATATGTTTCGGAATGTTTTCGACATATTTTTGGAACAAAGTTTTATAACTTTATTTCGCGTTGTCCCAACTAAATGGAACGCGTTTTAGACCCAAAACTAATGACGTTTTTGAATGTTTATTATTTTTGCCCAAAAGTATAATGTTTATTGCAACTAGTAAAATATTATTTATGAAGTTTTGACACTGAAACTTGGACACGTTAATTACGTTATTTGGACCAAATTATTATTATATATATATATTTATATATAATTATTGAATACTAAGGATTTGGAGCGTATTACAGACGAATATTTAGAGTTTAAATTTGGCGCGAAAATTGACTTTTTGACCGGGTGTTACATTCTCCCCCTGTTAAGAAAATTTCGTCCCGAAATTTAAAGTAGGGTCGTGGTCGTGCGTGGTCTGGGGAGCAATGCACGTACGAGATGTTTGTCGAGTAACTTGTAGACATAAGGTGTCTATGACGAGGTTGGATAGCAGTCAACCGATGACTGTATCGCAGTTTATAATTGTAGTCACGTCCTGACTACGTTGTTTGTTTGGAAAATGTTTATTTTGTGGTTATTCGGTAACCGTTTACGTCGTAGTCCATTCGGGACTAGATGGTCGTCACATAGTGACCGTTTTGTGAATAGTCCTATTAGGACTAAGTAGTTGGTGCACGATAAGTTGATCAGTCTGCTGAAAGCAAACTTTGAGTTTCTCGTTGACCTAGGTTAACTAACCCTATGATGCATTCGGAATTTAATTGATAATAGTGATATTGGGGAGTAAAAGTACACGCTTAGCATGACTGCAAATGGAAAGATTATATTTTCGAGGAAGGATGTACCTATATTATTGTCGGAGTTTCGCTTGGCTCATTCAGAGCCGATCAGGTGTATTTTGCATTTCTTGGGACAATCCTTCTTGTAATGACCAGGTTCTTTACATTTGAAACATATCCTTCGAGAGTCGGGATTGGCAGGAACTCTGCAATCCCAGATTTTGTGTCTGAATCGTTGGCATCTTTCACAGGGTGAACCACATGAACCATCATGATGACGTTTACAGCCGTGACAAAATGGTTTGTTTCCGGCGTAGCCTCGTTTTTCGTTGGGTTCAACAGCGTAGGACCTCAAGGGTTCGGGTTGATTCGTTGTATTTTGACTAGAGCTGGGATTTCCATTCCCTTTTTCTTGATTGTTTTCATTTGCAGGTGTTCCTCGTCGAACCACCTGTGCCATGAGTCTGTGGGCCATACTTTCAGCCTCTTGAACAGTAGCGGGTTTAGAGGCGGTCACCATTCCCTCAATCTGCATCGGAAGTCCTCCGATGTACCTTTCGATTCGTTGGCTTTCAGGGTTTACTATGTTTGGGCAAAGGTGTGCTAGTTGATGAAAACGGTTGGTGTATGTCTCGATGTCGTTGCCCTTTACGGTGAGATGCCAGAGTTCATCCTCAAGTTTGTAGAGTACCTCGATGGGACAATACTTGTCCTTCATGATTCGTTTCAGGTCTTCCCACGGAAGTTCGTGAGCAGTGTCGATTCCTACAGTTCAGGCGTGAAAATTCCACGAGGTAGAGGCATCATCCTGGAGGGTGTATGTGGCGTACAAGACTTTGCAGTCGTCGGGGCAGTTGCAAACGCGAAATAAATTCCATTTTCTCGAACCATCGAATTAATTCGACAGCTCCTTCAGTACCAACGAAGTTTGGTGGTTCGCACTTCAGAAAATCCTTAAAAGTGCAAGGCTTTACTTGATTCTGAGCAGCTAGGGTCGCAGTCACTGCTTGATTAATGATTTGATCGTGCTCAGCTTGAGTGAAAGTTTGTTGTTTAGGAGGCATGATTCTTGAACAAGAATGAAATGACAAAGTGTGAGATCTTTATTCAAAGATTTTGACTTTTATAGTTGTATACTCGGATGTAAAAGTGATAGTCATCCAGAAACCACTTAAGGTATTCGTATGAAAGTCCTCGGACTTTGGAATTTTTAAATGTGTAGTCGTACTAACGACCTAGTTGTGTATTATATGTAGTTCGACCAGAACTAATGGTATTGTCGTAGTCTATCAGACTATAATGTAGTACTAAAGTACTATAGATGTAATCCCAATAAATTAGAGTGTATTCATCGAATGAGGCGTCACATGCCTTAGTAGTCGTGGTGTGGCACTTCGTGCCCAGTAAGGTAATCGCGTATACGTATAAGTGTATAAGTGCCTATAGCGAGTGTTCATACGCAAAGTAATCGAGTGAAACACCTCGTGTCCAGTAGAGTAGTCGTATATACATATATGATGTACACGTAACTATACAAGTATCCGTGCATAATAAAAAGTCAGGTGTGGCACCTCGTGCCCAGTTAAGTAAGTGTATATGTATATATAAATGGTACATGTAACTACAACAAGTCTACATGCATATTGAGAGTAGCACCTAGTGCTAAAATGCAGTGCCTAAAGCACTGGAGTGTAGTAACAACGTACTGTAATGCAGTGCTATCAGCACAGTAATTGAAATACCAATGTATTGTGATTGTAGTACCGAAGTACTATGAAATGCAGCACCACGTGCCGTAATGAAGTGCCCGCGGCACCGTAATTGCAGTACCCACGTACTGTGAATGTAGCATCAACATGCTATGATTTGTAGTATTGACATACTATGAGGTTTGCACTAACGTGCCCATATTGTGGTATCAACATACCATGTGTTGTGCTTGAAAGCATGATGTGACACCACGTGCCATGTGTTGTTTGATTGTAGCCCTAAGGCCAAAATACGTTGAAGTTATGTGATTTCCCAAATGTAGCACAAAGGCTAGAGTGCGAGTGCCAAAGAACTGAGGTATTGAATCAATTGATCTAAATGATCAAGTTGTGATTTTGAAAATTTTTGTGGACTCAGTCATTGCTAATCCAATGGTGACCAGTATGATCAAAGATGATAAACTCGTTTGTTTGTTTTAAATTTCGTGGATGTTTAGCATGTGTGGGTTTCCATTCCCATTGAATACGTTTGTACCTCCTTCCCGAGGTTCAGTGATATATGTGATATGCTCCTATGCGTACATAAGGAGAAAATGTCGAGTCGTGATAGTTAGGAAGACGGCGATGTGCCTCTTCACGAATAAGTGATAGTACAGCGGAATTTAGTTGTATATACCCAGTATATACTTGATACGTAGAAGTAGTATACATGTAAGGCCTATTAATATATACCTACAGTACATATAATAGCCTAGGATGTCTAGCACAAAACAATCAGAGTCAACTATTGCATTCCTAACTCAGTATAACCCCTTTCAGATATGGCATCATCTTTATTTAATTGTACATAGTTAGCTACGCTATGTTAAATTAAACTCGTATGATGAAATCCATAAACCAGTCATACCTAATGAGGAATACTGCCTAACGGTCATAGTCTAGGCCCACTAAATGCAACCTAGTTCACTATAACCTTAGGCTCTGATACCAATCTGTAACACCCTCAAATTTCGGTTTGCGGAAGCGGTCGGGTCGGGTGTTACCAAATTAAATATCACAGCATAAGATACATAATGAACGACTCTAAATGAGAAGTTTGAAAATAATTATACATTTACCAAATAGAACGTTTACAACGTTATAAGTTTAATAGAAATTTCAAATACATAATTTGAAAATACAAAAGTAAATGCAGAGTAGTCCCAATTGTTGAAAATATGCGACTCGAGCTAATAAGATCTTGTAGCAATCCTAATCCTGCTGGGCACCTGAGAACACATGCTAAAACAGGTCAGCTATAAAGCTGGTGAGTTCATAGGTTTGTTAGTTGAAAACATAAAGTATAAATCTTGTATGTTTTGAGAAGTCGTTCAGAATCCACGATTCTGATTTGTACCAAATTGTAGTTGTAATTACCAATGTGTAATTCGAAAATCTAGGTATCTAATACCTAAGCAATTGTGGTCCGTACCTAAGTACACAATAATTGAGGCATACCGAGCCTGAATACCTATCTGGTATGAGTAAGTGTATAACGGGAGGCAATACCTGCCTAAGTTGTAACCAAATAAATGTATGACCACGTCATATGATAGTAAGTAACTGTAGTCCCGCAGAACTATGATTGAGTGTTTAGTGTGTCCGTTTACCCAGCTAGCATAAGCTAACCCGAACAAAATGAGCTAACGGCATCGCGTGATGACATCACCGACCCGTTAACTAGTGTGCGTGGATTGCGAGCAGCACCCGCCAATCCGAAATTGTGTATCGCTTTACCGCGATATCCTGTTTTGTGCCCACTGCAATACCGTGGCATCGTTTTGTGTCACTGCAATACCGTGACATCGTTTTGGTGCCTATCTGGCATCCGACCGCATTGCTCGCAAGCAACGTATGTAATTGAGCCGGCAGTACTACGACATGCCTGACTAAGTAGATCGCATAATAGTATGTATACCGATATATATATGTAAATTGTAGGTAGCACCAAGTGCTCGAGATGATGTATCAGCATGTAGATATAGATATTTATGAACGAATACTTAGATGTCAAATTGCACGTTGAACCTAGGTATGGATATTCATCAGGTGACACCCCCACGGTTGGATTACATCCTGGGCCGGGGGTCCATCCCTGGTTGGATTACATCCTGGGCCAGAGTCGTCACCAGTTGAGTTGTATTGATATAATGAATCTATACTAACGTGTGATAATATTGTACACTCCTAGCCTAAATCCTAGCAAGTATATATAACGGAGTCTTGGGAAGATGTTCACTTAAGTTCAGTTCTCATTCTAGTGATAATGAAGTGTGTCGACAGTTTTAGTCCTTAAAGAATAACTAAACTTGTAACAGTATAGATGTTATCCAGTGTAGGTAGAACTAACTAGTTCTAATGTATTCAATGATATTGTCCTGTGACAATATGGCCAAAGGATTGTGATAACTAAATCCAGTTATGTATGGGTAGTCGTTTTCCAACGACCTAACAGGGTACGATTGCAACCTATCTAGGTTAAGTATTGATATTGTTCTAAAACAATATTACGGGTGTAATTCCTAAGTATTACACATTTCGTATTACTTACAGTAATAGAAATAGTTGTGAATTATAAACGATTATTAATAAAATTCGAAAACAGTAATTGAGCATGTGTTTCACCCCGAAAATAGTAAAACATTTGAAAGAGTGGGGCTATGAAACTCACCTGAGGAGCTAGCGTCCTAATGTGACGAACCGTGTCCACGGTAATCTCCTAGTGTCCTAAACACGTGAGATTTCATATGAGTGAGTGGACGTTTAAGTAAAACTATCCAATTTGTTGTTCGTTCGGTTATATTGTACTCAATGGGTTTGCTAAGTGTTTACGTTTGAATATCGTAAAGTAAATACGTTTCGTTTGTCGCATACTGAAATTATATTTCGAAAATATAATTATATTGTTTTTGTATAATAAAGTGCGTGTGAACGCGTTTCGGTTCGTATATAATTGCGTATATGTTTCTTGATAAGTTTGGCACTTTAAAAGTGAGTTTTTAGCTTAAAATCTGATTTTAGCGACACTTCATGCGTCACTTAGGAATTTATAGCGTCACTAGGCTAGTGACTCAAGAATATGGATTTTTCAGGTTTTTATGCGTCACTTCGCTAGTGACTCTATCTAGTGACTCATATGCGTCACTTCGCTAGTGACTCAGTGACTCATATGCGTCACTTCGCTAGTGACTCAGTGACCCATATGCGTCACTTCGCTAGTGACTCATATGCGTCACTTCGCTAGTGACTCTATACTATTTTTGGCCCCTGCGACACTATCACCTGTTCGACGATTTTTCACCCAAAACCAAGATCTAACTTATTTTCGGGCTAAATCCGCTTGTATAAAGCTAGTATATGATAATATTGATGTTATTAACACGAAATAACAAAGAAAAAGGGTGTAGATCCTTACGATTTTTGAAGATCCAAAGTTTGAAGATGGTGATGATGAACTTGATGAAGAAGATGAAGATGATGATGATGATGACGGCAGCGGCGGTGGTGGCAGCCGGCGGTGGTGGTCCGGCGGTGGTGGGTGGTGGTTGATGAAGAGAGAAAATAGAGAGGGTTTGGGGGAGGAGTGTGTGAAAAATGAAAATGAAATGAAAGGATGAGGAGGGGTGGAGGTGGGTTTTACCCATTTCCAGATCCACAAATTGTGGACTGTGGTCTCCAACCACAGTGTAAAATGCCCGCGTTTTTGTACCCGATCGCAAAATAAATTTAATATTTTGTTTTTATAATTCCATTTATATGTTTCGGAATGTTTTCGACATATTTTTGGAACAAAGTTTTATAACTTTATTTCGCGTTGTCCCAACTAAATGGAACGCGTTTTAGACCCAAAATTAATGATGTTTTTGAATGTTTATTATTTTTGCCCAAAAGTATAATGTTTATTGCAACTAGTAAAATATTATTTATGAAGTTTTGACACTGAAACTTGGACACATTAATTACGTTATTTGGACCAAATTATTATTATATATATATATATATATATTTATATATAATTATTGAATACTAAGGATTTGGAGCGTATTACAGACGAATATTTAGAGTTTAAATTTGGCGCGAAAATTGACTTTTTGACCGGGTGTTACATTCTCCCCCTGTTAAGAAAATTTCGTCCCGAAATTTAAAGTATAGTCGTGGTCGCGAGTGGTCTGCGGAGCAATGCACGTACGAGATGTTTGTCGAGTAACTTGTAGACATAAGGTGTCTATGACGAGGTTCGATAGCAGTCAACCGATGACTGTATCGCAGTTTATCATTGTAGTCACGTCCTGACTACGTTGTTTGTTTGGAGTATGTTTATTTTGTGGTTATTCGGTAACCGTTTACGTCGTAGTCCATTCGGGACTAGATGGTCGTCACATAGTGACCGTTTTGTGAATAGTCCTATTAGGACTAAGTAGTTGGTGCACGTTAAGTTGATCAGTCTGCTGAAAGCAAACTTTGAGTTTCTCGTTGACCTAGGTTAACTAACCCTATGATGCATTCGGAATTTAATTGATAATAGTGATATTGGGGAGTAAAAGTACACGCTTAGCGTGACTGCAAATGGAAAGATTATATTTTCGAGGAAGGATGTACCTACATTATTGTCGGAGTTTCGCTTGGCTCATTCAGAGCCGATCAGGTGTATTTTGCGTTTCTTGGGACAATCCTTCTTGTAATGACCAGGTTCTTTACATTTGAAACATATCCTTCGAGAGTCGGGATTGGCAGGAACTCTGCAATCCCAGATTTTGTGTCTGAATCGTTGGCATCTTTCACAGGGTGAACCACATGAACCATCATGATGACGTTTACAGCCGTGACAAAATGGTTTGTTTCCGGCGTAGCATCGTTTTTCGTTGGGTTCAGCAGCGTAGGACCTCAAGGGTTCGGGTTGATTCGTTGTATTTTGACTAGAGCTGGGATTTCCATTCCCTTTTTCTTGATTGTTTTCATTTGCAGGTGTTTCGCGTCGAACCACCTGTGCCATGAGTCTGTGGGCCATACTTTCAGCCTCTTGAACAGTAGCGGGTTTAGAGGCGGTCACCATTCCCTCAATCTGCATCGGAAGTCCTCCGATGTACCTTTCGATTCGTTGGGTTTCAGGGTTTACTATGTTTGGGCAAAGGTGTGCTAGTTGATGAAAACGGTTGGTGTATGTCTTGATGTCGTTGCCCTTTACGGTGAGATGCCAGAGTTCATCCTCAAGTTTGTAGAGTACCTCGATGGGACAATACTTGTCCTTCATGATTCGTTTCAGGTCTTCCCACGGAAGTTCGTGAGCAGTGTCGATTCCTACAGTTCGGGCGTGAAAATTCCACCAGGTAGAGGCATCATCCTGGAGGGTGTGTGTGGCGTACAAGACTTTGCAGTCGTCGGGGCAGTTGCAAACGCGAAATATAGATTCCATTTTCTCGAACCATCGAATTAATCCGACAGCTCCTTCAGTACCAACGAAGTTTGGTGGTTCGCACTTCAGAAAATCCTTAAAAGTGCAAGGCTTTACTTGATTCTGAGCAGCTAGGGTCGCAGTCACTGCTTGATTAATGATTTGATCGTGCTCAGCTTGAGTGAAAGTTTGTTGTTTAGGAGGCATGATTCTTGAACAAGAATGAAATGACAAAGTGTGAGATCTTTATTCAAAGATTTTGACTTTTATAGTTGTATACTCGGATGTAAAAGTGATAGTCATCCAGAAACCACTTAAGGTATTCGTATGAAAGTCCTCGGACTTTGGAATTTTTAAATGTGTAGTCGTACTAACGACCTAGTTGTGTATTATATGTAGTTCGACCAGAACTAATGGTATTGTCGTAGTCTATCAGACTATAATGTAGTACTAAAGTACTATAGATGTAATCCCAATAAATTAGAGTGTATTCATCGAATGAGGCGTCACATGCCTTAGTAGTCGTGGTGTGGCACTTCATGCCCAGTAAGGTAATCGCGTATGCGTATAAGTGTATAAGTGCCTATAGCGAGTGTTCATACGCAAAGTAATCGAGTGGAACACCTCGTGTCCAGTAGAGTAGTCGTATATACATATATGATGTACACGTAACTATACAAGTATCCGTGCGTAATAAAAAGTCAGGTGTGGCACCTCGTGCCCAGTTAAGTAAGTGTATATGTATATATAAATGGTACATGTAACTACAACAAGTCTACATGCATATTGAGAGTAGCACCTAGTGCTAAAATGCAGTGCCTAAAGTACTGGAGTGTAGTAACAACGTACTGTAATGCAGTGCTATCAGCACAGTAATTGAAATACCAATGTATTGTGATTGTAGTACCGAAGTACTATGAAATGCAGCACCACGTGCCGTAATGAAGTGCCCGCGGCACCGTAATTGCAGTACCCACGTACTGTGAATGTAGCATCAACATGCTATGATTTGTAGTATTGACATACTATGAGGTTTGCACTAACGTGCCCATATTGTGGTATCAACATACCATGTGTTGTGCTTGAAAGCATGATGTGACACCACGTGCCATGTGTTGTTTGATTGTAGCCCTAAGGCCAAAATACGTTGAAGTTATGTGATTTCCCAAATGTAGCACAAAGGCTAGAGTGCGAGTGCCAAGGAACTGAGGTATTGAATCAATTGATCTAAATGATCAAGTTGTGATTTTGAAAATTTTTGTGGACTCAGTCATTGCTAATCTAATGGTGACCAGTATGATCAAAGATGATAAACTCGTTTGTTTGTTTTAAATTTCGTGGATGTTTAGCATGTGTGGGTTTCCATTCCCATTGAATACGTTTGTACCTCCTTCCCGATGTTCAGTGATATATGTGATATGCTCCTATGCGTACAAAAGGAGAAAATGTCGAGTCGTGATAGTTAGGAAGACGGCGATGTGCCTCTTCACGAGTAAGTGATATTACAGCGGAATTTAGTTGTAGATACCCAGTATATACTTGATACGTAGAAGTAGTATACATGTAAGGCCTATTAATATATACCTACAGTACATATAATAGCCTAGGATGTCTAGCACAAAACAATCAGAGTCAACTATTGCATTCCTAACTCAGTATAACCCCTTTCAGATATGGCATCATCTTCATTTAATTGTACATAGTTAGCTACGCTATGTTAAATTAAACTCGTATGATGAAATCCCTGAACCAGTCATACCTAATGAGGAATACTGCCTAACGGTCATAGTCTAGGCCCACTAAATGCAATCTAGTTCACTATAACCTTAGGCTCTGATACCAATCTGTAACACCCTCAAATTTCGGTTTGCGGAAGCGGTCGGGTCGGGTGTTACCAAATTAAATATCACAGCATAAGATACATAATGAACGACTCTAAATGAGAAGTTTGAAAATAATTATACATTTACCAAATAGAACGTTTACAACGTTATAAGTTTAATAGAAATTTCAAATACATAATTTGAAAATACAAAAGTAAATGCAGAGTAGTCCCAATTGTTGAAAATATGCGACTCGAGCTAATAAGATCTTGTAGCAATCCTAATCCTGCTGGGCACCTGAGAACACATGCTAAAACAGGTCAGCTATAAAGCTGGTGAGTTCATAGGTTTGTTAGTTGAAAACATAAAGTATAAATCTTGTATGTTTTGAGAAGTCGTTCAGAATCCACGATTCTGATTTGTACCAAATTGTAGTTGTAATTACCAATGTGTAATTCGAAAATCTAGGTATCTAATACCTAAGCAATTGTGGTCCGTACCTAAGTACACAATAATTGAGGCATACCGAGCCTGAATACCTATCTGGTATGAGTAAGTGTATAACGGGAGGCAATACCTGCCTAAGTTGTAACCAAATAAATGTATGACCACGTCATATGATAGTAAGTAACTGTAGTCCCGCAGAACTATGATTGAGTGTTTAGTGTGTCCGTTTACCCAGCTAGCATAAGCTAACCCGAACAAAATGAGCTAACGGCATCGCGTGATGACATCACCGACCCGTTAACTAGTGTGCGTGGATTGCGAGCAGCACCCGCCAATCCGAAATTGTGTATCGCTTTACCGCGATATCCTGTTTTGTGCCCACTGCAATACCGTGGCATCGTTTTGTGTCACTGCAATACCGTGACATCGTTTTGGTGCCTATCTGGCATCCGACCGCATTGCTCGCAAGCAACGTATGTAATTGAGCCGGCAGTACTACGACATGCCTGACTAAGTAGATCGCATAATAGTATGTATACCGATATATATATGTAAATTGTAGGTAGCACCAAGTGCTCGAGATGATGTATCAGCATGTAGATATAGATATTTATGAACGAATACTTAGATGTCAAATTGCACGTTGAACCTAGGTATGGATATTCATCAGGTGACACCCCCACGGTTGGATTACATCCTGGGCCGGGGGTCCATCCCTGGTTGGATTACATCCTGGGCCAGAGTCGTCACCAGTTGAGTTGTATTGATATAATGAATCTATACTAACGTGTGATAATATTGTACACTCCTAGCCTAAATCCTAGCAAGTATATATAACGGAGTCTTGGGAAGATGTTCACTTAAGTTCAGTTCTCATTCTAGTGATAATGAAGTGTGTCGACAGTTTTAGTCCTTAAAGAATAACTAAACTTGTAACAGTATAGATGTTATCCAGTGTAGGTAGAACTAACTAGTTCTAATGTATTCAATGATATTGTCCTGTGACAATATGGCCAAAGGATTGTGATAACTAAATCCAGTTATGTATGGGTAGTCGTTTTCCAACGACCTAACAGGGTACGATTGCAACCTATCTAGGTTAAGTATTGATATTGTTCTAAAACAATATTACGGGTGTAATTCCTAAGTATTACACATTTCGTATTACTTACAGTAATAGAAATAGTTGTGAATTATAAACGATTATTAATAAAATTCGAAAACAGTAATTGAGCATGTGTTTCACCCCGAAAATAGTAAAACATTTGAAAGAGTGGGGCTATGAAACTCACCTGAGGAGCTAGCGTCCTAATGTGGCGAACTGTGTCCACTGTAATCTCCTAGTGTCCTAAACACGTGAGATTTCGTATGAGTGAGTGGACGTTTAAGTAAAACTATCCAATTTGTTGTTCGTTCGGTTATATTGTACTCAATGGGTTTGCTAAGTGTTTACGTTTGAATATCGTAAAGTAAATACGTTTCGTTTGTCGCATACTGAAATTATATTTCGAAAATATAATTATATTGTTTTTGTATAATAAAGTGCGTGTGAACGCGTTTCGGTTCGTATATAATTGCGTATATGTTTCTTGATAAGTTTGGCACTTTAAAAGTGAGTTTTTAGCTTAAAATCTGATTTTAGCGACACTTCATGCGTCACTTAGGAATTTATAGCGTCACTAGGCTAGTGACTCAAGAATATGGATTTTTCAGGTTTTTATGCGTCACTTCGCTAGTGACTCTATCTAGTGACTCATATGCGTCACTTCGCTAGTGACTCAGTGACTCATATGCATCACTTCGCTAGTGACTCAATGACCCATATGCGTCACTTCGCTAGTGACTCATATGCGTCACTTCGCTAGTGACTCATATGCTTATGCGTCACTTCGCTAGTGACTCTATACTATTTTTGGCCCCTGCGACACTATCACCTGTTCGACGATTTTTCACCCAAAACCAAGATCTAACTTATTTTCGGGCTAAATCCGCTTGTATAAAGATAGTATATGATAATATTGATGTTATTAACACGAAATAACAAAGAAAAAGGGTGTAGATCCTTACGATTTTTGAAGATCCAAAGTTTGAAGATGGTGATGATGAACTTGATGAAGAAGATGAAGATGATGATGATGAAAGCTTGTTGTTGTTGTTGTTCTTGTTGATGATGATGACGGCAGCGGCGGTGGTGGCAGCCGGCGGTGGTGGTCCGGCGGTGGTGGGTGGTGGTTGATGAAGAGAGAAAATAGAGAGGGTTTGGGGGAGGAGTGTGTGAAAAATGAAAATGAAATGAAAGGATGAGGAGGGGTGGAGGTGGGTTTTACCCATTTCCAGATCCACAAATTGTGGACTGTGGTCTCCAACCACAGTGTAAAATGCCCGCGTTTTTGTACCCGATCGCAAAATAAATTTAATATTTTGTTTTTATAATTTCATTTATATGTTTCGGAATGTTTTCGACATATTTTTGGAACAAAGTTTTATAACTTTATTTCGCGTTGTCCCAACTAAATGGAACGCGTTTTAGACCCAAAACTAATGACGTTTTTGAATGTTTATTATTTTTGCCCAAAAGTATAATGTTTATTGCAACTAGTAAAATATTATTTATGAAGTTTTGACACCGAAACTTGGACACGTTAATTACGTTATTTGGACCAAATTATTATTATATTTATATTTTTTTATATAATTATTGAATACTAAGGATTTGGAGCGTATTACAGACGAATATTTAGAGTTTAAATTTGGCGCGAAAATTGACTTTTTGACCGGGTGTTACAGATCAAGTTTATCATATCTTTTTAATGAGTTTTTTAGTTTAAATCATACAACTTAATTACAATTCAGTATTAGACTGGTAGGACGTGTAATTCTATAATTTTATATTACTTTACTGATCTAGATAATGTCCCATTTATGTATTTTGTATATATTAGATCGCTATAGAATGATTTATATTTTGTACATATACATATATATATATATATATATATATATATATATATATATATATATATATATATATATATATATATATATATATATATATATATATATATATATGCGTATTATTATTCAATAAAATGTTTAAGATTGCTATAGTAGCTGTTACAATTTATGTTTTCCAAGACTATGAACATATACTTTGTTCATCAAATTGTTGCAACCATGACATATTATAACTATTGGAAAAAAAAAAGGTTACATTGACCAGACAATTATTTTTACCTAAAAAAAGTTCACTATATAATGTACGCATATTTTTTAACCTAACCATTTTATCAATATATCGTCGGTTGAAAAATTTGTTGTTCTATATACACAATCTGAAAGTATTTAAGCGGGTTACTTTCCCATTTGAATCTCGGAAAATTAAGTCTTCTTGGTTACCAAAAATAGTGAATATGGTCTTTTTTTGGTTAATTCAAGATTTAAAGTCTTCACTATATAGTCCAGTCCTCTCTTCACACTCGTTTGAAGAATGGTCACAATTATGTTATTTAATGCAGAAAGTTTATATTTGTTTGAAAATCTATATCTTTTATTATAACTAAAGGAATTATAACTAAAAGAGGATACCCTAAATTATTTGTCAAATATTAACTCATGTCATATCATACATATCCCATGTGTCATCACCCTGTAAAAAAAAACTTGATGATGTGGATTTTCTTACACCCACCCTTACTTTAAATAAAGTAATGTTTAATTAAAAATTATATTATAACTAATTTCATAAAATAAGATAATTGATAAAATTAAAATTAGGGTTTATGGACCAGATCACCAACGTACTTTACTTTTTATCCCAATGTCACTAATGAACCGGTTTTATTACCAAGGTCGACACCAAACTAATTTAACAAGTTCGTTGTCGACATTGGTAATAAAATTAGTTCGTTGGTGACATTGAGACAAAAGTAAAAGGTTTGGTGTCGACCTTAGTAATAAAACCGGTTCATTGGTGACATTGGGACAAAAAGTAAAGTACGTTGGCGATCTGGTCCATAAACCCTTAAAATTATAGCCTTAATCTAAATTAATTTGTCTTGTGATAACACTTATAATTTTTGGCCATAGCCCAAAATCATGACATCTTTAATCTATTTTTCCCCTCTAATTTTTTTTTTTAGATTTTTTTTTTTAGATTTTTTTTCATCTTAATCTTCACTCTTTTTTTTCCAACTCTCTCTCTCTCTCAAAAGAAAAAGTAAATTTTATATAAATAAACTTTTAGTGAGCTAAGATAACTTACTTTTAATGCAATTATACCTTTCATTATAGTTTTGTTGATTTGAATTTTTTTGTTAATATCTTACATAATGAGGGAACTCAATTTCAGTTATTTTGTAATACGAGCTTTATGAATAGGTAGATAAAGTTTATCATCTCTTTTTAATGAGTTTTTTAGTTTAAATCATATAACTCAATCATAATTCAGTATGAGACTAGTAAGCGTGTACTTCTATAATTTTTATATTACTTTACTGATCTAGATAATGTCCCATTTATGTATTTTATATATATTAGATCGCTATAGAATGATTTATGTTCTGTACTTATATACATTCGTATTATTATTCAATAAAACGTCTAAAATTGTTATAGTAGTTGTTACAATTTATCTTTTTCAAGACTTCGAACATACGCATATATTGTTCATCAAATTGTTGCAACCATGACATATTATCACTATTGAAACAAAAAAGGTTACAATGGCAAGATAATTTTTTTTACCTAGAAAAAGTTCACTTTATAATATACGCATATTTTTTAACCTTTCCATTTCATCAATATATCGTCAGGTGAAAAATTTGTTGTTCTATATACACAATCTGAAAGTATTTGAGCCGGTTCCCCCCACTCCCCCCTTCCCTAACACACACACACACACACACACACACACACACTCTCTCTCTCTCTCTCTCTCTCTCTCTCTCTCTCAATATTATATATTAATTTTTTAATGTTGTCAAAAAGGATTATATAAAGAAAATCAAAGCGTAATTGATGGTACAGATGAAAAACGACGATGTACTACATCTCCCTTATATAAAGTGTATACAACATAAAGTTGAGTATGATTAAAACATTTCATATACCGTTTTAACTTATGATCCAAATATTATGATATTATATATTTCTAGCCATGCATCATACGAGTTTAATGCTAGTTATATACTCATGATCTTATGCTCTTAGCGCATGTATACAGATGTACGTGGTTCATTTTACTGACGTGGCACAAACAACTGTGAAATAAATATTGTTAGAGCAACTCTAACAAAGACTTTTTGTAAAGCTTTTTTGTACATTAAAAGCCTTAGAAAAGTTTTTCTTCGCTGGAGCAAAAGCTTTTTTTTAGTAAAAGCTTAAGATTTATAAATCTTTTGAGGTAAAACTTTTTTAAATATATGTGAGTATTAAATTATAAAGAAAAGCTTTCAAAAGCAAATTCTCATTGGAGTTAAAGCTTTTTTGTAAAGCTTTTGTTTTATAAATTTATGTGGCATTTTAAAAAAGCTTTATAAAGCTTTTGTTATTGTGGATGCTCTTATTGAATAATCAACTACAAAATACGACGTCTGATGTAGTGTAAAAATAAGATAACAAATTAAACTTGTTGATTCTAAAATACCCAAGAATAATTCCTTCTAATTAACGTTGATTCACAAAGAATACCGCAATTAGGTAAAATTTCAACTCAAATGGTCAACACAATTTGAGAGAAAATTTCAATTTCATAAAACTCAAAACTCATCCTCTTTCTATTACAACTTCAAGGACTTATATAGGCTGAAAATTAAGAAGATAATAACTCATGCATATCAAAAGTTCCTTCCAATCAAGAGTTGCAAAACAATTAAATAAAACATAAAGCATAATAATGGTACTAATTACCATTAAGATAAAACTTAATGATATAATTGATTTATTTATTTTTTTGTTGAAGAAATATCCCATAAAAAATTGGAATTAGTTATTAGAATAACAAAGATTGTTTTGTTATCCAAACTAATCCATTCTTGTCTTGTTGGTAGCTCATGGTCACTTCCGCATCATTCTTCCTCTCTAATTTGGGACTTGTCCTCAAGTCCTTAAGGTAGTCATGCTCCAATTTAAACTTCAGGTAATTAACATCCAATGGAGACATCACCATCCATTCACAAAGATTTCGTTCCTCTTTCATCTTACATCTAATCTTCCCATCACCTCCATCTTCAATGCGTACTCGACAAGGACAACCACCACTAACATCATCTTTGTAAAATGATGAGCAACCACACAATTTAACAGACAAATCACCTTTTTGAACCTGACAAACATTTGTAGATAATATAACAAATTTAGCAACCATAGCATATTCAAAAGAATTGTAATCCAAATCAGACTCAAAAGAAACAAAATCCAAATAATTAGATTCATGAGATTTAGCATCCACCTCAAATTCGAAAGGTTCCACATTCATATAAATTGATGCTACATTCACACAACTTCCTCCATCCATAATGACATCACAATTGTCATTTTTATTGTTGCAACTTGGATGGAATATGTCTTCCATTTTTTCATAATTAGAAAACCCAAATTTGCCATCGATAATTCTGTTTATAAACACAATCTCATATTCATCGGGTTTCTCTAGCTACTCGTAAACATCATAGATTACCATTTCACTTTCGAACAGGAATTTCTGCTCTGATACCAACTGATGTAGTGTAAAAATAAGATAACAAATTAAACTTGTTGATTCTAAGAATACCCAAGAATAATTCCTTCTAATTAACGTTGATTCACAAAGAATACCGCAATTAGGCAAAATTTCAACTCAAATGATCAACACAATTTGAGAGAAAATTTCAATTTCATAAAACTCAAAACTCATCCTCCTTCTATTACAACTTGAAGGACTTATATAGGCTGAAAATTAAGAAGATAATAACTTTTGAATATCAAAAGTTCCTACCAATCAAGAGTTGCAAAACAATTAAATAAAACATAAATCATAATAATGATACTAATTACCATTAAGATAAAACTTAATGATATAATTGATTTATTTGTTTTTTTTTGTTGAAGAAATATCCCATAAAAATTTGGAATTAGTTGTTAGAATAACAAAGATTGTTTTGTTATCCAAACTAATCCATTATTGTCTTGTTGGTAGCCCATGGTCACTTCCTCATCAACGTCATAGTGTGATATACGTATATTTTTATATGTTAGTGCTGTATTTTCAAATTTCTTTGAATATTTTATGTTACTATTTTGTCAATTATCGTCGTTGTACGTGTGTTGTTCATGCAACTGGATTGTACATGTGTGTATTCTCATTATTGTTGATGAAAATCGTAAAAAGGAAATATAAATTGAATATATTAAATGGGAGATGATAAATCCACCCCTATTTTTGATAAATCCATCATCAATATGCATTATTTATTTGTACAGTACAACACTGTAATGCGTATTCTTGGTGGATCTATAAAAATAGAGGTGTAAATATTATCACCCATATTAAATGTAGGTGGACCCCATTGGAATCACATGGGTCGGTTGATGAAAATGCAAGTTGAATTGTTTATATAATGTTTCGCGTGATAGCTCATTTGTGCGAGATATAAAAGTCGCGTAGGCATTTATGATAGCGGCTTGTTTTCTTATTTCACATTTAATATATATTGTAACCCTATTATTGTATAAACCCTAAGCTACGAAATAATACAAGAAAACTCTCTAGTTTGCCGTGGAGTAAAGCGATTACCCCGATCGCATATAACCACGTTAATTCCTCGTGTCGATTCACTTTTACGCACTTATTTTCTCCGTTTGTTAATTGTGTTGTTCAATTGTGTTCAATTGTTTGTTTTGTTTATACTTTACAATGATGTACATCAATAAGTAGTTCTTAGTTTGTTCTTCATTTTATTTTTCTTTTTCGGTTTTGTGTTTTCTCTCTTTGTTTCCTGTTTCAGTTTACTTTACTTGGAAGTCCATTATCTTCTTATTATTATGAAGATCTTCGTGTTGGTAGAGATTTGTGAAAAGTTAAATTTTGTTTTCTTAGATTGTGGAAGGATTTTTAGATCGACATGATTTTTATGGACGCTAAGCTATAAATTAGTGTTTTGATTTTATTTTCATTGTTTATAATATATATTTTTTCTATGTGTAATGTGATTAGTATTTTTTTATTATTACTTATATATTTTGTACTATATTTTTTTTCGTTTTATTTCCAGGATAAAAAAAAATATGCATGTGTAAAAAGTTTTTTAATTAATGAAGGTGATTGTTTCTTATGAAGACAACTGTCAATTGGGTGATTGTAAATCATCATGTTAAGTTGTGCTTTTATCCTGAAACCGTTATTACAAAATGTTCTGATTTTCAAGGTCCTTTAAATGATTCTCAACCGTTTCTTTTGATAAGTTGGTTGGTGTTGGCCATGAGCCCATGAGGATGAAGTTTATTGAGGCATGATCCTTTGACATTGATTTTATGATGAAAATAATTTAATTATAACACTAATTGATTACAAGTACTTTTAGCCTGGGGATTATGGAATGTGTGATCTATTTAGGACATACCAGGTATATGTGAATCAATTGATTCAAAAAAGCAACATCATTCTAGATTTTCAAGTTTGAAATTATTTTGAATCAAACTTACGGGGTCTAGATGCAGATACGTTTTCCAGATAAGCGGATTTTGTGTTACAGGTCTCCATCTTTATAGATCTAATACTAGTGTAATTTTAATTGCTCCGATACAGCGATACTAGTTATTGGTCTAAAACTAACTACTGAAATTTGTAGAGGGTGAAGGTTAATGTAATCTTTATTAGGGTTAAAGCTGCGGATCGGTAACGAACTTTCACTTTTGTATCGAGTTAGGTAGTGAGCTCATTTTAGTACTAATGTATGTAGCGAACTTTCAAATTTAATGTCGAGTTAGGTAATATGTATTATGTGGCGTTTTTAAAATTGGGTTACATAGCATTACGATAATCTGCCACGCAATGCATATTAACTAACTTGACACAAAATTTAAAAGTTCACTACCTACGTTAGTAATAAAATAGGTTCGTTGCCTAACTCGGTACAAAAGTGAAAGTTCGTTGTCGATCTGTATCTTTAAACCTCTTTTTTATTAGATTAACTTCCAACAAATTTAATTGCAACTATAAATAAGAACATGAATATTAATTTTTAACTTAATTCTTTATTTGAATATTTCAAAAAAATAACAAGTTAGCTTTAAATGGAATTGCAAACTATTGAAACAGATCTAACACTCATTACCAACTACACAACGCACTTTAAAGGGGTCTCAGGTTCGAGACTCAACAACCTACCTATTGGTGAAATCCATAGGTGATGTGGTTGGGGTGCATTGGGCTGCAGACCTGGCCCAGTGGGTTTATATTAACATTGCTCCTCAGGCCCAGCTGTGGACCGCGTGAGCCCAGTGGGCTTAGGGGGAGGGTGTTACAGAAAGGTACAAAAAATACAATCTACAAGTGTCTTTAGAGAGTGAGTCCTCTCTTCGAGTCACTCAGTACACCTCAAGGTTATAATATGAATACATAGCGAACCTCCAAGTATTGCTTCCTTGGTTAGGATTAAGTAAATCACTCTATAGCCATCATATCAAATATGAAAACATGAGGAATCTAGAATTTATCGTGTGCAAACTCTACCATGGCCACCTCATGATAAGCAACTATGAAACCCTTTCATATTTCATTTGAGATATCTATGCGAACTGGTTTGGTTAAAGTTATAAAGATAATTCATTATCCTCTCATCTATAACAATACATCTAGGGCCTCTAATATGTGTGTGTATCCTATAGCAATAAAGATTCCAGTGTACTAATTATCAACATAGCAACTGAATTCAACATGGCAACACAACAATGTTAATACAAACTCAATTGTAGCATATATATATATATATATATATATATATATATATATATATATATATATATATATATATATATATATATATATACATATACATATACATATACATATACATATACATATAGATATATATATGTACATATACATATACATATACATATAGATATATATATGTACATATATATATATATATATATACATATAGATATACATACATATATACATATACATATATATATATACATATATATATACATATATATATGTACATATATATATCTATATGTATATATGTATATGTATATATATATATATATATATATATATATATATATATATATATATATATATATATATATATATATCAAAAAGGGAATACAAAACTACCCATGATTAACTTGACCCTCCTGCATTATCAAGCAAATTCCAAGTAATCCAAGTGCATTTACATGGTTGAATTTGTTAGTCATTGTGTTAGAACTTTCAAATACTTGTGTAGCTAGTCATCAAAACTGAATTGATTTTTATTGTGCACTAGGTCTTCGCAAACATTATCTTACTGCAATGCAAGCATTCCAAATTACATATCATTATATTTTGTTTCCATAACCTATATATTACGAGTAATTGAGATTGACCCCAACAAATATCATAAACGAATGATAAGCATTAGGGCAATGATTCGTACACCGCTTATTTTTAGTCGTACACCACCAAATGTGCTTTAAAGTGTTGTACAGTACAACACCTTAAAGCACATTTAGTGGTGTACGACTAAAAATTGGCGGTGTACGAATCGCCTCCCTAAGCATTACAATTACAAGATTGTGGACGAAGCACATAAAAACTTATTCTAACAAAATAAAAGGCTAAGCACATACACATGCATGACATACCATGTTTATGACAACCGGCTAATAGCACAAACTCTAGAAACACAGCAACAAACACCGTACTAAGCTATAATCCACTGCAACCTCAGCTCATAATGACAAGATCAAACAGAAGAAGAGCACACCCTCTTAGGGATCTTCCATCACTTCATTTTTCGGAGAGCACGAAGCGACGGTCTGAAAGTAAATGACACCATCTTCAGCCAAGTCGTATGAATGATAACATCGGCTACCTCCATGCAAGACCGCCTACTTTTGGCAAAGAGACGAAAGTTACGTTCTTGCCAAATGAAATACGTCGTAGCAGCAAAAACCAGACGAGACACAATGAATCAATATTCTTCGAACCCGTGGCAGATAATAAGGAAGGCATAATATCATCCAATCTATCAGACACAATCTGCATCTCAGCATGGCTAATAACCCGGAACCATACCTGCGAAGAAAATGAACACTCAAAGAAAAGGTAAGCATATTAATCTGGGCATGATCCACACAAATGGCACCGCATAATGGCTAAGTCAACATATACAATAGATTAAAGAAGTATATTAAATAATTAGAGATTATTATTTTACATTAATTCAATAATTATTTCTACTGGATGTCAAAAGTAAATTAGCATTACTCCTTAATAGAGTGTAAGGACATCTAGTTTACTCTTGTCAAAAGTAGAGCTACTATTATAATCTAAACAACTTTCGCGTTGAAAGCTAACAATGACTCTTCATAGTTTTAAAACCCTGAAAATCACCACTTCTTCACCATCTCTCCTCCATCATATTTCTACCGAAAATGAGGCAAATTAGGTCCGATTTTAATATTCATTATGCTTTAATCCGTGTTTTTTGTAGTTTACAATTTAACCCTTATTCAGTCAATTTGTTACATTTTTCAACAAGCATGAATATAAACTAGAAAATTCTTGGCTGTCATATGTAGTCTTTTAAACAAATCTTAAGTTCATCTAACATATTTGGTGAGAAGTTTGTTGATGTTGTTTGTTTAGTAATCAACAAACATAAACATAATCTTTTATGTGTCCAGTTAGCCTAGTGGTAAGGGCAGCCCATGACTTTCACGAGGTCATGGTTCGAAACCTGACATGGGTATTATTTATCACAAAGGTACCTACCATCAATGAAGCGTATGTCCCACAACGTTAAGGCTTAATCGGCGTGGGTTCCAGCTCGGACGTTGTGGTATATGGGATGGAGGTGATATGCCCAATGATGTTGGACCTTGTGGGGGGAGGGGGGTTCGATCGTGCTCCATTGATATATAAATCGACTCCAGTAGGTAGTTCAAATACCAATTTTTTTTAAATGAACAATCACACACATATCTGGAGTAACTTTAATTAGGATTGTAACATTGTTATTGTACGACTCATTCTGGAAGTATAAATAGAGCTTTGTAATTATTACTACTAATATCAATTGGCAACCTTTATGAATAGTAACTTTGTTGTCTTTTAGCGATAACTAAGTTAGATTTTATATATAAATTAAGTTTAATCAATCAAATAACATTGTTGATGTTGGTGTGATGGAAATGTGCTTACTTTGAAATGTGAAGGTCTCAAGTTCAATTCTAAACATCAATATGCTTTTACCTCATTTATTTTTAATGACACTTTTACCCATATATTAAATAATGACCTTCTAATTAGACACACTTTACATTACTAACTTCAAATCATTATATTTATGAATAATGAATATTTTATCTTTTTCTAAATTCAAATTGTAGATAAATAATACATAAAGTTAATAATTTGTAATGGTAGATTAATTGTAACACTAAGTATTTTTAGTCTAAGATAGTTGTTAATTTACTCTACCATTTAAGTTGTGTGAGTTGAGACGTAATAATTAATTATTACGACATTTGAACTTTTACACTCTATACAACAATTAATACACATAATATTAGTTAAAAATAAACTGTTATTATTTTTAAAAGTTAATAGATTTTTTAAAATATAAATATTCACATGCAAAATAACCACAAAGATATACATGTTTCTTATACAAAACATGAACAAATATTTAAGGTTTTAAGGTTAGCTTGATACCATTAGTTTAATTGTTATTACTTTTATAATAAAAATAAACATATGGTATAACAAAATTTATCCCGACACGAAGTGCATGCAATGATAATTTAGCTTATTAATATTGAAGAGTTATAAATAGTAACTAATGTGTTTTTTTTCCTCATTTACATTCACATATATTATAATTATAATTATTATATTATTATTATTAATATTATTATTATTATTATTATTATTATTACTATTATTATTATTATTATTATTATTATCAACAAAAGTTAACAAATGTAGTGTATTCGAGTCTTGCCAACACGATCTTTGGCCTTTTATTTTATTTTTTTGTCCTACTATATATATACTTCTTTTTAGTAATCTTATATGCTTAATTAATGATATAATGTAACGGTTTATTTCTTTTGGGGTTGTCTTTGAGTGTGATTGATGTGGCCGACGCCCAAGAACCTCCGGTTTATAAGATCCTCAAAAAATATATGTAGATAGATAATTTGATGTTAATTTGAATTTTATTTTAAACAGAAGAAAATAGGTCGGATTATTTCAGACGTGATTGGTTCGTAGAAAAAAAAAAGAAATTTAACAAACTATAAACTACTACGAACTATGTACTATAATTAGCCTTTAATTATAGGATCTCTTTTTGGATATTAACAATTTTTGTCTTTGACCTTCAAATACTCAAAGACGGCTTGAGTCCTTTATAGAAAAGAAAACCTTTATTTTGTAATTAGTTACGTATTTCGGATTTTTCAATTAATATAATATATTTCCTTCATGTTTTTACTAATTGTTAATCGTTACATATACTTTATAATTCCTAAACATATGTATCATTTTACACTTTTATGAATATAAGGTTACTATAATTGTTAACCTGTAAATTGGTATAACTTTTTATAAACTTATTAGATACGAATTAAAAGATAATTATTTCTCTATATAAAGCGTGGACATTAAAAATATACTATCATCATCTCTTTAGTTATTACAAGTGACTTACCAGTATAATTTAGTAATGTTAGATTCATCCCGTCGCAACGCGAGGGCATGTAATACCTTGTTAATTATCATATGACTTGTACTTACATTTTACAATTATCAATAAAAAGAAAACTTAACTAGACGATTTTCGATTAACTTTTCATGAATATTTATTACCAACTACTATAATTAAACCTCTCAAATGCCAATTTTTTTTTTTTACATACGCGATCTTGAAATGAAGGTAGGATCGTGTATCTACACTGAAAATCCCACTGTAACCATTTTGTACTAACATACGCGATCCTGAAGAAGGAGGTGGGATCGCGTACTTGTGAACAAAAACGAACTGTGACTATTTTTGCCTTTTGATGTCGTATAAACGGGGTTTTATTTTAAAAATGGAAAATACCTAACTTACTATACACAACACAGGCAAGAATACCTGATCATATATAGTATAGCTCAGTAAGTCCGAGTCGAACACAGGGAACGGATGTCAATACTAACAAAT
Organism: Helichrysum umbraculigerum; assembly: GCA_949592205.1. NCBI lineage: Eukaryota > Viridiplantae > Streptophyta > Magnoliopsida > Asterales > Asteraceae > Helichrysum > Helichrysum umbraculigerum. The sequence continues at coordinate 100,745,772 of CATIUR010000004.1, read as the reverse complement.
TGGAAATTGCTACAAGTAAATAAAGCAGTAAAAAAATGGGGACGTTTTAGTTCCGTTCGAACAAATAAGTAACAATTATAAAAAGAAATGATTAAACAAAGAAAACTAATTTATTAAAATAAGAAATACTAAAATAGTTTAATTAAAATAAAAGGTTTAATTCAAATGGTAAAAGAAACGCATTTGCTTAGATTACTTTCCTTAAAATCTGGAAATCATGTTATTTAGAATGCTCACGTATGGATTCTATCGTGCCCTTTCAAATATATCAACCTTCCTTACAAGATAAGTTGAATTAAATAAAATTAAGAAAGACACAAGGTTGTTTTCAACACATTAACAGTTCAATTTAACGTTATCCACAAAATTGTATTCTAGATTAATTCAACACCGTTTATGCGACATATTCTATTGACTTGAATCAACAAAGTCTATAACTGATTAAGGTTATCTTGTCCATCAATGACCATTACTAACTATTAACCCTAGCCCGTCAAACTCAATATATTCGGCAATAATTATCAATCAAAATCAACAACTATCAATAATTCCACACCCAACAGGAAATCAATCTCAACTAATTATGAAACCACGCTAGGTAATCAGCAACAATCATCAAATATCCAAGGATTAACGAATAAACACATAAACATTGAATAAAATCCGATACGTTCGCATTCTCAATAATCAATCCATCAAATAAGTATTATCATCTAAGCAAATACATAAAATACTTAGCCAATCATATTATAACAGAAAATCAGATTCAAACTCAACATCATAATCATAATCAAATGAAAGATATACAAGAAATCGAACCGAAATAATGAAATAACGAATGAACGAATGAAAGCCTTCAATTCTTTTGAATCATTTGCCTTCAAAAGTCACTGAAATTAGGGTTCTTGAGCAGAGAATTCGTCTGGAAGAAAAAGTGTTGAAGTGTGTGTTCAAAATGAGGCAAAATGAGTTTTTTAGGTTTTCTGCCGAGGCGATCCATACGCCGTATGGATTTCCATACGCCGTATGGATTGCAAAGCCCATGGATCTGACCCGCGTCTTCTGGCGGCCCGGCTCAGCTGATCCATACGCCGTATGGATTCCATACGCCGTATGGATTGAAATTTCCAACTTCTCAGCCGATCGACCTTCTTTCTTCAACCTTCACTCTTTTTAACATCTTTTCTTCGATTCTTGCTCGTTTTCAGCTTCTATTCCGATTCAAGCTCCAAATAAATCCTAAATGCAAATATGAACGAAATGAGTATCGAATTCAAATAAAATGCATAAGAAATTAATCAAACTAAGGGGTAATTAGTACTATAAAATAGCACATTTTGGCGTTCATCAAACATCCCCCACTTGAATCCTACTTGTCCTCAAGTAGACTAGTGATTCAAAAATTCAAAACTTTAAATATGAACGGCAAACAATGGATAAAAGGACTTACAAACTACACAGCATTCGACAAACCACATTTTTATCTTAAAATCAATTCTTCCTTAAAACTCAACAATCAAGAAACTCTACATGGGAAGCCATTCTAACAGATTATTGTTACCCATAAAAGACAATTCACTCAGATTACCGATATTGTTGTCCACTTAAACAATCTAAATTTCAGAAATTGAGCTTAACTTATTATTATTCTAGCAGGCCTTACCCTTGATTTTCAATAGCAAAATACTCTCATATAGATAACGTGTCACAATTTTCCAATTAATGAACATCCAATTAAATCAATCATTTTTCAAACCAAGACATTGGTGACAGGTCTGTACCTTAGTACAACAGAGCGACATAACTTGGCTTTGGTTTTTCAATTTACGAGTCCTTTGTACTCATTTATTTTTATCTATTTTGATAACAAATATACTGACGGAAACCAGGTCTGTACTTTCGTACAACAGAGGAGACAACACCCAGTATATTCCCAAATGATGATTATCAGGATCCCAAAATTATGGATTATAACACGCTATCATACAAGAATTAAGGCTACAGTCATACCTTGCTAAAAGATCCTCACAGGATAAATCCCTACTTAAATCATTACATTTCTTACTAGCTCAATACTTTCATATAGATTGCCTATCGGTACATCATAAGATGAACTATCTAATATTTAAAATTAAATTTATTTCATTCTTTGCATTCCCACAGCATGTTACAAGATTGCTAAACTTTACATAGAAAACAATTTTAAAACAAAAATTCGGCTGAAAAATGACTAACACGTAGAATGCCTCTTAACCTCAATAATAGCTACCATTCATAAGTTAAGGACAACTAGGCTTCTTTTCCCCCATCCCCCACTTAGAAACATGCAATGTCCTCATTACAAAATAAAATAAAAATAAAGGGAATAGAAAAGAAGTGAAACAGAAAACTCCCCTGATTTGAAGGCAATTTGCTTGAAAGACTTCATTCAGAAATAAAATACACAGCACACTTCCGTAGGCAACACGATTGCATTTAGCACATGCAATAAGCCTTTAAACCCCTCGGTATCCCGAGTGGACGAGTTGTAGTCTCGTGAGGGTTTCCAGGGAACACACCCACAAAGTTCAAACCTGCAAACAAAAACAACAAAACAAAATAACGGGTTGTCTCCCGACAGCGCTTTTGTTTATCACGTCGGTAAGCTCGACATCTTGCTTCACAACTTAATTCAAATCCATCTCCAAATCACGCTTGGAGTCCCTTGCATCACCATCGTATCTCTTCAAACGTCTTCCATTAACCTTGAAAGTTTTTCCAGAATGACCTTGCAGATCAACAAAACCAAAAGGATAAACCTTTTCAATTGTAAAAGGTCCTGTCCAGCGTGTCTTTAACTTACCAGGGAACAAATGCCGACGAGAACTATATAGGAGAACCTTATCACCTTTTTCAAATAAACAATTTGATTTAAAGCGTGAATCATGCCATTTCTTGGTGCGCTCCATATATAGTCGAGCGTTAACATAAGCATTCATCCCTAACACTTTCTCCAATTGTGCATTCGTAAGATGCGATTCAATATCACTGATCCAAACCTTCGGCGTTCCAAATCGTGAAAACAATCGCTTACGGAACTTCACCACAACCCGTGCATCATTTATAGGTAATGCCTTCACTTTCAACATCTTTCGTGACGTGTAATTAGGTCCCTTATGCCCTCTAGTAGGACCATTGTGACAATGACTTAGAATTCGCGTCTCCGTTTGGATCGAGATTCCATTTGTCAAGATTGACTCTTTACTCTCCTTTAGCTTAATGCCTTCATTTTCTAAATCTTTCTCGCACGTTGTCTCGATCTCCACAGGCAATTTATCGAACTTGTCGATGTCATGGATTATCGCGAGGCTTCCCTTCCATCCTTCAAGAATCATTGGGTCTAAATCTACGTTATCCTTCAAACTTTGCAAACTCTCGTCATCCTCAGATAATTCTCTCATGCTAGCAAAGTAACAAGTCTCATCCACGGATTCTGGATATTACATAGATTCATTCACATTAAATACAACCTTCTCATCCCCCAATCTCATGGTTATTTTCCTATCAAAAACATCGATCAACGCTCTGGAAGTGGCTAGGAAGGGTCTACCTAGAATAATAGGTACCTTGGGATCTTCTACCATATCTAGAATCACGAAATCACAGGGAAACACAAACTTATCCACCTTTACTAAGACGTTCTCAACCATTCCCCTAGGGTATTAAACTGAGTGATCAGCCAACTCGATGCACATTCGGATGGACTTAGGTTTTCCTAGTCCAAGTCTAGCGTACATAGTATAAGGCATAATAGATATGCTAGCCCCAAGATCCGCTAGTGCATTCGCAATGTCCAAATTACCAATTCGACAGAGTATAGTGATACTTCCTGGATCCTTCATTTTTGGTGGCAACTTGTTTTGCATCATGGCTGAGCATTGCTCATTCATCATTACTGTGGTTGCTTCTGCCAACTTGAACTTATTAGTCAAGAGCTCCTTCAAGTATTTCACATACTTAGGCATTTGGGCAATGGCTTCCACAAACGGAATGTTGATGTGAAGCTGCTTCAGAGTCTCTAGAAATTGATGATAATGAGCTTCATATTTTCCTTTCCTCATCAAAGCTACTGGGTAAGGTGGTGGTGGCGCATGATCCTTCGCATATTGTTTATCCCTATCAATTTGATCATCTTTTGTGTCTACCCTTAACTTTTTGGCAACCTCAGCTTCCTTATCCTTTTCAGGCAAAAGCTTCAACACATGATTCTTTTGAAACTTAGGGTTTTCATTAACCTTTCCACTTCTGGTAGTCACAACCTTTGCGTGATCTCGTGGGTTGGTTTCGGTGCATCCTGGTAAAGTTCCCGGGACTCTCTGTTGGAGAACCTTAGCTATGTTGGAAATGGTTCCCTCAATTTGCTTGATCGCCGCTCCTTGATTCCGAACTAATGCTTCAATGGCGTCCATCCGCTATCCAGACTTAGCAATAAACTTCTCGTTAGCAGTCAAAAACTTCCCCATCATTTCTTCCAAATTGGATTTCTTCTCGGGGGAGGTTGCTGAGGGTCGTTCCTTAGTGAAAAGACCTGGCTGAGTCTGGCGGAACTGGCGACCTCCTTCCTGGTATGGTCTTAGGGAAAATTCCCCACTACCTTGGCAGTAAGCTCCGTGAGTTTCCACACATTTAACTTCCTCTCTCACTCCTCCAGAATTCATTTCGGGACAATCCTTGACTAAATGCGTTCCTCCACAATTGTCACACCCTACTTGGATTGCATGGACAGTCTCAGTCACCTTTTTTTATGTCTCTTCCCATGCTGTCCAGCTTGGCAGTTATGACGGCGAGTCCATCGTCATTGCTAATTGACCTCTTTCTCCTAGAGGAACCATCATCCCATAACCGAGAATGCTTTGCTTGGTCGCGAATAGCTGCTAAGGCGTCCCTAGGAATCTTCTTCGGGATATGTCCTTGAGCATCTAATTGTTGTCTTGTAGCACGATCCACTCCCCTGTAGAATACCATTATAATTTGCTGGTCGTTTAGGTCATGCTGTGGACATTTATGCATCAAGTCCTGGTACCTTTCCCACGCTTGGTGTAGCGACTCATCAAAGTCTTGCTTGAAGTTTCGAATCTCGTTGATCATCTTCGACGTTTTGGATGGCGGGCAGTACATCTTGAGAAACTTCGTGCGGAGATCTTCCCACGTGGTGATGGATCCAGCAGGTTCATTAGTAATCCATCTTTTCGCGGCTCCCTTGAGTGTTCTTGGGAACACTCGGAGCATGACTTGATCGCATGTAATGTTAGGAATGCTGAACATATCGGCAATCTCCTCAATCTTTTCCACATGCTCGTTAGCATCTTCTCTCTCCTCTCCTCGAAACGGGTTTTCCCTAAGCTCCTTTAGGAATTGTCCCTTTATCTCGAACTCGACGTTTTCTGCAATTGCGGGCCTCACTACTCCTGGGCCAAGGTCGCTACGCCTTCTGCTCGAATATTCCTCGAGAGTCATATTGGCAATGTCGTCTGCCATTTCTAAATCTGGTTCCGAGTGATCGATGGGTGGTTCAAAGAGAGCTCGTAAATATTCTCCGAAATTGTCCTCCAAATACGTAGGGTAGAACTAGACTCTTAATATAACACAAATTAAAAACTAATCCTATACATAGATAATACAAATAAACAAGTAAATAAAGATTAAATTAAAACTGATAATTTACAGAAAACAAATTCCAATTTATCCAATTGAATCAAACCGCTCCCCGGCAGCGGCGCCAAAAACTTGATGTCGTGTAAACGGGGTTTTATTTTAAAAATGGAAAATACCTAACTTACTATACACAACACAGGCAAGAATACCTGATCATATATAGTATAGCTCAGTAAGTCCGAGTCGAACACAGGGAACGGATGTCAATATTAACAAATTGGAAATTGCTACAAGTAAATAAAGCAGTAAAAAAATGGGGACGTTTCAGTTCCGTTCGAACAAATAAGTAACAATTATAAAAAGAAATGATTAAATAAAGAAAACTAATTTATTAAAATAAGAAATACTAAAATAGTTTAATTAAAATAAAAGGTTTAATTCAAATGGTAAAAGAAACGCATTTGCTTAGATTACTTTCCTTAAAATCTGGAAATCATGTTATTTAGAATGCTCACGTATGGATTCTATCGTGCCCTTTCAAATATATCAACCTTCCTTACAAGATAAGTTGAATTAAATACAATTAAGAAAGACACAAGGTTGTTTTCAACACATTAACAGTTCAATTTAACGTTGTCCACAAAATTGTATTCTAGATTAATTCAACACCGTTTATGCGACTTATTCTATTGACTTGAATCAACAAAGTCTATAACTGATTAAGGTTATCTTGTCCATCAATGACCATTACTAACTATTAACCCTAGCCCGTCAAACTCAATATATTCGGCAATAATTATCAATCAAAATCAACAACTATCAATAATTCCACACCCAACAGGAAATCAATCTCAACTAATTATGAAACCACGCTAGGTAATCAGCAACAATCATCAAATATCCAAGGATTAACGAATAAACACATAAACATTGAATAAAATCCGATACGTTCGCATTCTCAATAATCAATCCATCAAATAAGTATTATCATCTAAGCAAATATATAAAATACTTAGCCAATCATATTATAACATAAAATCAGATTCAAACTCAACATCATAATCATAATCGAATGAAAGATATACAAGAAATCGAACCGAAATAATGAAATAACGAATGAACGAATGAAAGCCTTCAATTCTTTTGAATCATTTGCCTTCAAAAGTCACTGAAATTAGGGTTCTTGAGCAGAGAATTCGTCTGGAAGAAAAAGTGTTGAAGTGTGTGTTCAAAATGAGGCAAAATGAGTTTTTTAGGTTTTCTGCCGAGGCGATCCATACGCCGTATGGATTTCCATACGCCGTATGGATTGCAAAGCCCATGGATCTGACCCGCGTCTTCTGGCGGCCCGGCTCAGCTGATCCATACGCCGTATGGATTCCATACGCCGTATGGATTCCATACGCCGTATGGATTGAAATTTCCAACTTCTCAGCCGATCGACCTTCTTTCTTCAACCTTCACTCTTTTTAACATCTTTTCTTCGATTCTTGCTCGTTTTCAGCTTCTATTCCGATTCAAGCTCCAAATAAATCCTAAATGCAAATATGAACGAAATGAGTATCGAATTCAAATAAAATGCATAAGAAATTAATCAAACTAAGGGGTAATTAGTACTATAAAATAGCACATTTTGGCGTTCATCAAACATCCCCCACTTGAATCCTACTTGTCCTCAAGTAGACTAGTGATTCAAAAATTCAAAACTTTAAATATGAACGGCAAACAATGGATAAAAGGACTTACAAACTACACAGCATTCGACAAACCAAATTTTTATCTTAAAATCAATTCTTCCTTAAAACTCAACAATCAAGAAACTCTACATGGGAAGCCATTCTAACAGATTATTGTTACCCATAAAAGACAATTCACTCAGATTACCGATATTGTTGTCCACTTAAACAATCTAAATTTCAGAAATTGAGCTTAACTTATTATTATTCTAGCAGGCCTTACCCTTGATTTTCAATAGCAAAATACTCTCATATAGATAACGTGTCACAATTCTCCAAATAATGAACATCCAATTAAATCAATCATTTTTCAAACCAAGACATTGGTGACAAGTCTGTACCTTAGTACAACAGAGCGACATAACTTGGCTTTGGTTTTTCAATTTACGAGTCCTTTGTACTCATTTATTTTTATCTATTTTGATAACAAATATACTGACGGAAACCAGGTCTGTACTTTCGTACAACAGAGGAGACAACACCCAATATATTCCCAAATGATGATTATCAGAATCCCAAAATTATGGATTATAACACGCTATCATACAAGAATTAAGGCTACAGTCATACCTTGCTAAAAGATCCTCACAGGATAAATCCCTACTTAAATCATTACATTTCTTACTAGCTCAATACTTTCATATAGATTGCCTATCGGTACATCATAAGATGAACTATCTAATATTTAAAATTAAATTTATTTCATTCTTTGCATTCCCATAGCATGTTACAAGATTGCTAAACTTTACATAGAAAACAATTTTAAAACAAAAATTCGGCTGAAAAATGACTAACACGTAGAATGCCTATTAACCTCAATAATAGCTACCATTCATAAGTTAAGGACAACTAGGCTTCTTTTCCCCCATCCCCCACTTAGAAACATGCAATGTCCTCATTACAAAAGAAAATAAAAATAAAGGGAATAGAAAAGAAGTGAAACAGAAAACTCCCCTGATTTGAAGGCAATTTGCTTGAAAGACTTCATTCAGAAATAAAATACACAGCACACTTCCGTAGGCAACACGATTGCATTTAGCACATTCAATAAGCCTTTAAACCCCTCGGTATCCCGAGTGGACGAGTTGTAGTCTCGTGAGGGTTTCCAGGGAACACACCCACAAAGTTCAAACCTGCAAACAAAAACAACAAAACAAAATAACAAAATAACGGGTTGTCTCCCGACAGCGCTTTTGTTTATCACGTCGGTAAGCTCGACATCTTGCTTCACAACTTAATTCAAATCCATCTCCAAATCACGCTTGGAGTCCCTTGCATCACCATCGTATCTCTTCAAACGTCTTCCATTAACCTTGAAAGTTTTTCCAGAATGACCTTGCAGATCAACAACACCAAAAGGATAAACCTTTTCAATTGTAAAAGGTCCTGTCCAGCGTGTCTTTAACTTACCAGGGAACAAATGCAGACGAGAACTATATAGGAGAACCTTATCACCTTTTTCAAATAAACAATTTGATTTAAAGCGTGAATCATGCCATTTCTTGGTGCGCTCCATATATAGTCGAGCGTTAACATAAGCATTCATCCCTAACACTTTCTCCAATTGTGCATTCGTAAGATGCGATTCAATATCACTGATCCAAACCTTCGGCGTTCCAAATCGTGAAAACAATCGCTTACGGAACTTCACCACAACCCGTGCATCATTTATAGGTAATGCCTTCGCTTTCAACATCTTTCGTGACATGTAATTAGGTCCCTTATGCCCTCTAGTAGGACCATTGTGACAATGACTTAGAATTCGCGTCTCCGTTTGGATCGAGATTCCATTTGTCAAGATTGACTCTTTACTCTCCTTTAGCTTAATGCCTTCATTTTCTAAATCTTTCTCGCACGTTGTCTCGATCTCCACAGGCAATTTATCGAACTTGTCGATGTCACGGATTGTCGCGAGGCTTCCCTTCCATCCTTCAAGAATCATTGGGTCTAAATCTACGTTATCCTTCAAACTTTGCAAACTCTCGTCATCCTCAGATAATTCTCTCATGCTAGCAAAGTAACAAGTCTCATCCACGGATTCTGGATATTACATAGATTCATTCACATTAAATACAACCTTCTCATCCCCCAATCTCATGGTTATTTTCCTATCAAAAACATCGATCAACGCTCTGGAAGTGGCTAGGAAGGGTCTACCTAGAATAATAGGTACCTTAGGATCTTCTACCATATCTAGAATGACGAAATCACAGGGAAACACAAACTTATCCACCTTTACTAAGACGTTCTCAACCATTCCCCTAGGGTATTGAACTGAGTGATCAGCCAACTCGATGCACATTCGGATGGACTTAGGTTTTCCTAGCCCAAGTCTAGCGTACATAGTATAAGGCATAATAGATATGCTAGCCCCAAGATCCGCTAGTGCATTCGCAATGTCCAAATTACCAATTTGACAGAGTATAGTGATACTTCCTGGATCCTTCATTTTTGGTGGCAACTTGTTTTGCATCATGGCTGAGCATTGCTCATTCATCATTACTGTGGTTGCTTCTGCCAACTTGCTCTTATTAGTCAAGAGCTCCTTCAAGTATTTCACATACTTAGGCATTTGGGCAATGGCTTCCACAAACGGAATGTTGATGTGAAGCTGCTTCAGAGTCTCTAGAAATTGATGATAATGAGCTTCATATTTTCCTTTCCTCATCAAAGCTGCTGGGTAAGGTGGTGGTGGTGCATGATCCTTCGCATATTGTTTATCCCTATCAATTTGATCATCTTTTGTGTCTACCCTTAACTTTTTGGCAACCTCAGCTTCCTTATCCTTTTCAGGCAAAAGCTTCGACACATGATTCTTTTGAAACTTAGGGTTTTCATGAACCTTTCCACTTCTGGTAGTCACAACCTTTGCGTGATCTCGTGGGTTGGTTTCGGTGCATCCTGGTAAAGTTCCCGGGACTCTCTGTTGGAGAACCTTAGCTATGTTGGAAATGGTTCCCTCAATTTGCTTGATCGCCGCTCCTTGATTCTGAACTAATGCTTCAATGGCGTCCATCCGCTGTCCAGACTTAGCAATAAACTTCTCGTTAGCAGTCAAAAACTTCCCCATCGTTTCTTCCAAATTGGATTTCTTCTCGGGGGAGGTTGCTGAGGGTCGTTCCTTAGTGAAAAGACCTGGCTGAGTCTGGCGTAACTGGCGACCTCCTTCCTGGTATGGTCTTAGGGAAAATTCCCCACTACCTTGGCAGTAAGCTCCGTGAGTTTCCACACATTTAACTTCCTCTCTCACTCCTCCAGAATTCATTTCGGGACAATCCTTGACTAAATGCGTTCCTCCACAATTGTCACACCCTACTTGGATTGCATGGACAGTCTCAGTCACCTTTTTTTATGTCTCTTCCCATGCTGTCCAGCTTGGCAGTTATGACGGCGAGTCCATCGTCATTGCTAATTGACCTCTTTCTCCTAGAGGAACCATCATCCCATAACCGAGAATACTTTGCTTGGTCGCGAATAGCTGCTAAGGCGTCCCTAGGAATCTTCTTCGGGATATGTCCTTGAGCATCTAATTGTTGTCTTGTAGCACGATCCACTCCCCTGTAGAATACCATTATAATTTGCTGGTCGTTTAGGTCATGCTGTGGACATTTATGCATCAAGTCCTGGTACCTTTCCCACGCTTGGTGTAGCGACTCATCAAAGTCTTGCTTGAAGTTTCGAATCTCGTTGATCATCTTCGACGTTTTGGATGGCGGGCAGTACATCTTGAGAAACTTCGTGCGGAGATCTTCCCACGTGGTGATGGATCCAGCAGGTTCATTAGTAATCCATCTTTTCGCGGCTCCCTTGAGTGTTCTTGGGAACACTCGGAGCATGACTTGATCGCATGTAATGTTAGGAATGCTGAACATATCGGCAATCTCCTCAATCTTTTCCACGTGCTCGTTAGCATCTTCTCTCTCCTCTCCTCGAAACGGGTTTTCCCTAAGCTCCTTTAGGAATTGTCCCTTTATCTCGAACTCGACGTTTTCTGCAATTGCGGGCCTCACTACTCCTGGGCCAAGGTCGCTACGCCTTCTGCTCGAATATTCCTCGAGAGTCATATTGGCAATGTCGTCTGCCATTTCTAAATCTGGTTCCGAGTGATCGATGGGTGGTTCAAAGAGAGCTCGTAAATATTCTCCGAAATCGTCCTCCAAATACGTAGGGTAGAACAAGACTCTTAATATAACACAAATTAAAAACTAATCCTATACATAGATAATACAAATAAACAAGTAAATAAAGATTAAATTAAAAATGATAATTTACAGAAAACAAATTCCAATTTATCCAATTGAATCAAACCGCTCCCCGGCAGCGGCGCCAAAAACTTGATGTCGTGTAAACGGGGTTTTATTTTAAAAATGGAAAATACCTAACTTACTATACACAACACAGGCAAGAATACCTGATCATATATAGTATAGCTCAGTAAGTCCGAGTCGAACACAGGGAACGGATGTCAATATTAACAAATTGGAAATTGCTACAAGTAAATAAAGCAGTAAAAAAATGGGGACGTTTTAGTTCCGTTCGAACAAATAAGTAACAATTATAAAAAGAAATGATTAAATAAAGAAAACTAATTTATTAAAATAAGAAATACTAAAATAGTTTAATTAAAATAAAAGGTTTAATTCAAATGGTAAAAGAAACGCATTTGCTTAGATTACTTTCCTTAAAATCTGGAAATCATGTTATTTAGAATGCTCACGTATGGATTCTATCGTGCCCTTTCAAATATATCAACCTTCCTTACAAGATAAGTTGAATTAAATACAATTAAGAAAGACACAAGGTTGTTTTCAACACATTAACAGTTCAATTTAACGTTGTCCACAAAATTGTATTCTAGATTAATTCAACACCGTTTATGCGACTTATTCTATTGACTTGAATCAACAAAGTCTATAACTGATTAAGGTTATCTTGTCCATCAATGACCATTACTAACTATTAACCCTAGCCCGTCAAACTCAATATATTCGGCAATAATTATCAATCAAAATCAACAACTATCAATAATTCCACACCCAACAGGAAATCAATCTCAACTAATTATGAAACCACGCTAGGTAATCAGCAACAATCATCAAATATCCAAGGATTAACGAATAAACACATAAACATTGAATAAAATCCGATACGTTCGCATTCTCAATAATCAATCCATCAAATAAGTATTATCATCTAAGCAAATACATAAAATACTTAGCCAATCATATTATAACAGAAAATCAGATTCAAACTCAACATCATAATCATAATCGAATGAAAGATATACAAGAAATCAAACCGAAATAATGAAATAACGAATGAACGAATGAAAGCCTTCAATTCTTTTGAATCATTTGCCTTCAAAAGTCACTGAAATTAGGGTTCTTGAGCAGAGAATTCGTCTGGAAGAAAAAGTGTTGAAGTGTGTGTTCAAAATGAGGCAAAATGAGTTTTTTAGGTTTTCTGCCGAGGCGATCCATACGCCGTATGGATTTCCATACGCCGTATGGATTGCAAAGCCCATGGATCTGACCCGCGTCTTCTGGCGGCCCGGCTCAGCTGATCCATACGCCGTATGGATTCCATACGCCGTATGGATTGAAATTTCCAACTTCTCAGCCGATCGACCTTCTTTCTTCAACCTTCACTCTTTTTAACATCTTTTCTTCGATTCTTGCTCGTTTTCAGCTTCTATTCCGATTCAAGCTCCAAATAAATCCTAAATGCAAATATGAACGAAATGAGTATCGAATTCAAATAAAATGCATAAGAAATTAATCAAACTAAGGGGTAATTAGTACTATAAAATAGCACATTTTGGCGTTCATCACCTTTGATACGCGATCTTAGAATTGGAGTGGGATCGTGTACTTGTGAATAAAAACGGACTGTGACAATTGTGATATGCGATCCTACACTTTGGGTGGGATCGTGTCTGGACTACTTTCTGCAGCAAATGGTCAAACTCAGATTTTATCATCAAATTCGAACGCGCATAACTTTTAACTCGTTTAGAGTTAGGACCTGAAATTTTGCGTACACTTCCGCTATACCAAAATGAAGGTTTCCCTTTTTTACACTTTTTCAAAATACGCATTAACGAGAAATTCGGACGTGTCACCAATTTATGGTCATTTTGATCACTTTTGATGACAAGTCATATTTCAAACCACACACTTTCAAGTCTGGACTTTTTACCAACCCATTTATAATACCATAATGACTCTAACGACAATGACCCATAATGACCAACTACACTTCAACTCATTTGAGCATATAGACCCGTTAGTGACCCGTTTTGGCACCTTTTTGACCCATTTACCAAAACTAACAACAAATTAACATCAACCATCAATCTAACTCCAATTCCACATAATGTTGACCATTCAAGATAATTGACTATATGTTATTACCAATCTCAACCAAAAGCCTTATATCAACACTTGACCATATTTCATCATTTAACAAATTTTGACATATAACATTTCTATTAACCATTGACTTCCAATATTCACCTTGACTTTACCAAATCAAATGTATACATCATTAACCACAAAAACTTTACACTCTAATCAATTCATGTCATCAAAATGTGTTTTGGGCGATTTACACAATGGCATTTAAACACGACAATTCAAAAGAACGAGGAACTTATCTAACCATAAAAGCTAGCTCCATTCCACGCTAACTTCTTGCAACCACAATCTACTCATTAAAGCCATTTAGTTCAATCGAACCAAGCTCCTACAACATAAAACAACTAAAAGGGGTGAGCAAACGCTTAGTAAGCATAAGAGCAATTAAGTGAATAATCCATTAACCATAGTCCAACAACCATAACCTTTATTAACAACAATTCATATATCAATCTTTTTATTTATCAAGCTAGTGCACATTGTCTCATTGGCACTACTTGGCAAAACTCATTACATCATCAACATATCAAGGATCCTTAACAACATAACCATTTTAATTCATATTGAATCAACATCATTCATCAAGCTAATGTCATTGATCATTACTTGGCTAATCATCAAGCTAATGTCAATAATCATTACTTGGCTAAATATCAAGCTAATGCCAATAATCATTACTTGGCTAATCATCAAGCTAATGTCAACTGGCCATTACTTGAATCAAACATCATCGACATACTTATTCATCCATCTACTTACCATGCATACTTGCTTAGTAAATAATGGGCTATACATACCAAAAACATAACCACGTGCAATGTCAAGCACGTATTCATCCACATATCATGTGCAACGCACATATTCATCCACGAATCTCTACAAGGATCATTCCACATAATTTCATATAACTTCTACATATCACAAGTTATATCAACACTTATCACTTAACACGCATTCATATCACATACCATAGCAACAACATAAATAATCAACAAGATATGGAATTCAACAATAAACTACAATATAAGACATAAATAATACTTCACCCGGTTGTATGAACCTCTTGCTCGGAAGCAATCCGAAACATACAACCATTACCCATTTAACCCCCATATCACTCACCTTTGCTTTTTAGGCGATTACGCGATCTAACACTTGCTTAGGGATGCCACATCTTTTGATCATGTCGCACCCCCAGAATCACTGTTTAGCGGAAGCATCATTTGGGTGCGACTAATCAGGTAATCATAGCACAAAGATATAATGAACGACTCTATATGCGTCGTTTACAACATATATTAGATTAATATAAAAGTTTACAAAGTATTGTAATGTTACAAAAGCTCGTCATCGTGATGTGAGAGATTCTAAGGCATATCTATTTGTACAAAATGTAGAAATGCAAGGGAATCTCCTGAATGTGTTGTTTTTGCATGCGACTCGAGCTAAGTATCTTGATAGAGCAGACCTACTGCTGCTGAGAACCTGAGAATACATGCAAAAAGGTTAGCTAAAAGCTGGTGAGCTCACAGGTTTTTATAATGATAAAATATAGTGTGTGAACCACATGATTTAATAATGTGTTTGCAACCAAGCAAATAAATATGTGTATATTACTGCCATGAGGTCATAGTTTGAGCTTAACTAAGGTGTCGGGATCACAATCAAGTGCTCGATCAAGGGTGTCTCCCTGCGAGTGCCTAATCTACACTTGTATGAACAAATGATAATGCGTCCGTTTGACCAGTTGGGGCTTCCAACCCGGACGGGGATTGACAATCCCATATGGTACCATACACTAACATTCACGCTAAATCCATAAAAACAAACTATGTGGTGGAGGGCTTTCATGATTAGTAAAACAACTCATGCAGTATATATCGATGTTTTGTACTTGTGTCCACGTGTGAAATAAAACTGAGCGTGTATTCCCACCTCAGGAGTAAAAACAGTAAAAATGTGGGGCTGTGAAACTCACTTGAGTCTGAAGTGTTGCTATCAAGCAGTAATGATGAAGTACAAGGAAATGATGTCGTCCAAACGACTGTAACCTGCCGGACATGTTAAACGCGCAAGGTTATGATAATGAGTAGGTATCTCAAAAGATTACTTATGCTAGTTTTTCCATTCAACTAGTAATGTCCAAATAATTTGGTTTGATTGATTGTGATTTGAAAACATGTACGGCCCGTTGGTGAGTTTTTGTAATAATAATTCCAAAGTGTAATTATCATTATGTTGTTATGTTATACTTATAAAGTATATTTTGTGTGTTTAGATGTCGTATCGTATAAGTATTAGAGGGTATGAAAATTCGTCACTTAATGTGAAACTAATTATAAGTTTTCTTAAGCTTTTGAACGACGGGGGTCCGGGGGCAGCGCCCCTGGTAGCGGGGTCCAAGGGGCAGAGCTGACCTAGGAATATTGCGACACTGCGGTCTGTATATATTGCTTTAATAAAAATGCATCAGAGATTTAAATTTGAAAATATTGCGACACTACGGTTTGTATCGCATTCTGCAACATTTGATGAGTTAGCGACGCAAGGGTTTGTGTCGCACCATGCGATATTCGCAATTTAGTGCGACATAGAGGTGCTGTGTTACAGTATGCGACAATAATAAGTTTTGCGACATAAATATTGTGTCGCAGGTTGCGACATAGGTAATTGTTGCGACATAATGGCTTGTGTCGCAATGGCATTGGGCCAAAAGCGACACAAGTGGCTGATCAGCGTCCAAGTGTCAGGAACGTGGTCAAACGACTTCGGATTGACCCGAAACTTTTACCCAACACTTAAAATGGTTCATAAAGCTTTTGAAAATTATCGAAATGTTTTGGGGTTAACCCGAAGTGTCGGTTTTTAAGACGTGTACTAAAACACTTATGTTTTATATATTCCAGTTTTTAAAATTGATTCGGCTCTCATTTTCAACAATCTATGCCCCGAAATCAATTCCAACAAAAATCATGCATAACCATCTATGTGTCTAATATTTTACTTAATTTTTCCAAGAATTTTAGAGGTCGTTTAGTTGGGTAAATAAAATTGAGAAGTACATAGGGTCAGATTTCGGCCAAAATGGACCCTTGTCCATAAACCGAATTTTGTAGCAAAATTGGTGCATTTCTGGAAAAAACGTTCAACATGAAAGTTGTAGTCGACGAACATACGAAGATTTTTGCATAAGTTTCATACATTTATTCGACCTAGAACTCGAGTTATAGACGAAATGGTGAGTCGGTTTTTAAGGACAGAAAACTGTCATGTTTATACTCTTTTGAAAAACGATTTTGAGATTAAGTTTTGGATATATACTTGTTAAGTGAACACATAGATAGGTATATAAGCCTAAAGCAAGTAAATCTAATGAAAACTTTCAAGGATTCCTTACAAGAAAAGATGATCTATTGATGAAAATGATGGAGACTTGCTCGGTTCTTCTCTTTCTCCTTCTTCTTAGTGTTTCTTCCTCTAGATGGTAGTAGATTGATGGTGGTTTGTGGTGGTCTCCTTGGACCGATTTTTAGAGGGAGAAAGAGAGGTGAAAAGTGTGTGTTTTTAGTGAGAGGTTAGTGAGATGGTGAATGTTGAAAAGTGATGGAAGGTTGAGGGTTTTAGGGATCTTGTTTGGAGATGGTTTGTCAAAAACAAGATCCACGAAATGTGGAAAATGTTTGGGCCGGCTTTGGTGGGGTCCACCAAGGTGTGGGCTTCACCAAGTTTGTTCCCCGAGTTTGCGCTCCGTGCGGTGTTCGTTTCCCCGGTCGTTTAAATATATATTTAGACGTTTAATGTTATACGTACGAATTTAAAATAACATTCGAATTTTGTTATTATTAATTTGGATGTTAATATTATCCAAAATACTTGAAAACACTTATAAAATTGTTTTGGTAATGTGTCGGGTTCGGTTTAAGCGCTCGTGTTACGATCGTTTAATCGCGTGACGTTTAATTCGTACGATTTTGTTATCGGTTTAAAATGTGATATTGTAAATGAATATTTTCATTCTAGTTCTAATTTATAAAAATATATATTTGTTTTCGTTCGATTGTCGAGCACGTTTCGCGCTTGTTTGTCGTGTATAATTTATTAGATATGATACGATTTAAGTGTTAAATATTATAAAAATAATATTTAGAAAATAATGTGATTATTAAATAATTTCATATTACTTAATAATTTGATTTACCAACGTCCGTATTAATATGTACCGGAATCCATCCGATATGAAAATGCTCGATTAAATTAAATCGCGTACGAGTGTATATATAACAATATACATAATGTTGAGTCACTGGTCGCTGACCATGATGAAGTCACTGGTCGCTGACCAACTCAACTATTTACTACTCGATGAAGAAATGGATTGTATCGAAGCTGCTTCTGCTGATAATGAGTTTCGCTGATCGTCATTCATTCTGTTCGATATTCTGAGGATGATTTAAAGCTTAACAATGGTGTGTCGCTGATCAACGTCAGCGAGAGCCTTACATCTTCAAATCAATAAAGGCAAAAGTCACTGCCAGAATAACAGCTAGTCACTGAAGATCTTCTGTTCAATTCATTCTACAAGAGCATGTTAGCTTGCAGTGAGTGAGGAGGATTGCTGCATCTTCAGGGACTATTCAATAAAGCCTCTCAATCTTCAAGTACTAAAAAGTACTGTACTTATCTATACATCAGCAAGAATGTTCCAGTTCGAAGTATGTCCGAAAGATTACGTGGCAGCAAGTGATTGGTTTTAAGGTAACGAGATATTTGCGGTAACATAATTGGGACCCGCAGAATGTCGGTTCATCAGAGTTCAAACCAATCAAGCAGCGACACGTGTCCTTCTAAGATCCTATTTTGTAGGCGATATTTTAGGAACTCTTGTAGTATAAATAGTTCAGTGTTTTGTACTATAGAGGCTAGTCATCCAATTCGTGTTAATCACTTGTGTGTCAGTGAGTAGTTTGTCTAAGCACGATTTAAGCGATTCATAGAGCGAACAATCAGCGTGTTTGTCCACTGCTGTTCATCTCGATTGTAATAGCTTAGCTAAGTGTTTGAATTGGATTAACTTTGGTTAATCCATTCCGCATTCAACACTTGTGAATTTTATGATCAATACAATTCACCATTTCAGCTACTATTACATTGTTCTTTGATATTGTCATATATGTTATCTGATATACTCTGTTTTCTGTTATAACGATTAAGAACTTTTAATTAACTTAGTTAAAATCAGAAAGAGTTTTTAATTGTATTCAACCCCCCCTTTTTACAATTAAACTTTACACTTTGCGATTCTAAATCACTAATCGATAGTGATTACGGGACTCTCAATTGGTATCAGAGCATAGTTGGTTTAACTTCAATTAACTAGGTCTGCAATGGAATCTGTAAAGTACAGCTGTGTTGACTCTGACTATCAAAAGGGAAATGGTTCCACAACCAAACCTCCAGCTTTTGATCCTTCAAGGATTGAAACTTGGATGTCCCGGATGATGATGTTTTTGGATTTAGTTGATGACCGTCTTTGTAATATCATAACCAATGGTCCACATATCTCAACTACTATTGTTCCTGCTGTAATTGCAACAGCTACTACTCCAGCTATACCAGAAATGGTTTTACCTAAAAGAGAGGAACAATGGACTGATGAGGATAGGCGATTGGTTAGACTTGATAAACAAGCTAAAATCTACATAGGCATGGCACTTCCTGATGAAGTGTTTGAATCAATCAGGCTTTGTAGAACTGCTAAAGATATGTGGGATACCCTTAGGAATATATATATATTGGAACTCCTGATATTATTCACTGCAGGGAAGTCAATCTCACTCGCCAGTATGAGCTGTTCGCAATGGAACCAAATGAATCTCTGTCTTCCACTTACACCAGATACCAGTCACTGATGAACAAAATGGAGAAGGCTGTTATAGGCAAGGAACAGAGATTTGTTGTTGCAAAGTTTCTTGAGTTGCTGCTAAGAAAAATCTGGGGAACCATTGCAACATGTACCAGACAAAGAAATGATTATTCAATTCTGAATTTAACTCAGGTGTATGGTATTTTGCTCAATTGGGAGCAGTCTGAAAAGCAAGCTGATCAGAGTGAGCATATTCGTGCTACTCTTGGAAGTCAGAAGATATCCAATGCTCTTGTAGCAGAGCTTGATGAAATCGATCAAAGACAGAAGTCAAAAGTGTCCAAGAAAAGTTCAAAGTCACTGATAGCTGAAGAGGAAGGTGGTCAAAATGAAGAACAGTCAGAATATGAGTATGATGAAGGATTGGAGAAGCTTGAGAAGGATATGGCCATGATGGTTGCTAATTTCAGAAGGAACACCAAATCAAAACGATCCGCTGGTGCTCCATCATCTGATAAATTTCAATCCAAAGGTGAATGCTACAAGTGTGGTAGAATTGGTCATTTTGCAGCTGAATGCAGATCAAAGTCAGTGAATCAAATCCCTGAACCCGTACCAGATGTCAGAAATGACAAGTACAACAAGTACAAGGCAAAATACAAGAAACTGAAGGCATTGGCTAAAACTGGGAAGAAGAAGGGAAAAGGTTTTGTCGCTGAAGAAGGTTCATTCAGTGATTTTGACTCGTCATCATCTGATGAAGAAGAAGCAATGATTTGTTTAGACAAGGAGTATTGTAACATCCTCTCCGATAGCCTGGTATTTTTTCTATTTATAATTGCGTATTTAATTGTTTTAAATAATTTTGCGATATAATTGTTTAATTGTAAAAGTTGGTGAAATAGGTCTCAGGACTATTGTGGATAATGAAATGTTGCTTGTTTTAATATATTAAAGTTGACGGTACAATAAAATAAAACTCTCGCAATCGATATTTAGGTGCCAGTCAATAGATTTTGAGCGGGTATAAAATACCCATTTAGTGAGGTTGGTTAAATACAAGGGCCGACCCTTTTAGGGGTCACTTTACCAATTATCACTTCCTTCATCTTTTTCTATTAGAACTAAACCCACAAACCCTAACTTGTAAAATCAAGTGAAATCATCCAACTAGAAAGTGTTTGGAAGTTGTAATCTACAAGTGGTCATCCTCCTCTTCCTCTCCTATTTATTATCTTCTTCATTTTAAAGGTAATGGGGTTTATTTCAAATGTTTGCTAGAAAAAGAAATTGATGAATTTGAATGATCTTTGTAAGTTTATATAGTGATTGTTGTTATATATGATGATAGGTGATGAATGGTAACTAGTTATATGCATCGAATTCAAGTTTTGAGTTAAGATTTAAGTTAGTTTGATAATATGAAGGGGTTTGGGGATTTTGGTGTAAATCTTGGTTATTTGGATGTTATTGTGGTTGAATAATGTTATATAGATGTTGTATGAGGTTGTTGTTGGATTAGAAATCGAGTTTGTTGCATAAATTGGTTAGAAATTGAGATTTTGTTAGTTTTGGTTCGGGTATACTTCATTTCTGCTGCTGCTGCTGCCCAGATGATCAAGCCGGCGGCTTGGCAGCATAGCCGGCGGCTATGCGGGTTTGGCTTGCAAAGCCGGCGGCCAGGAGGCTTAGCCGGCGGCTAAATGCCTACGGCCGACGGGTCAAAGACCCTAGCCGGCGGGTAAAAATAGCTTTAAAACTCGTTTTATTTATGGTTGCTCAAAATGCCTTAGAGCCGGCGTCCCAGGGTTGGGAACCGGCGGTTGACACTGGGTAGCCGGCGGCTACTCGACTTAGCCGGCGGCTAAGTGAGCCCAGCCGGCGGCTTCTGGCTGTTCCAGGGCATTTTTATGTTAGTTGTTAAAACACCTTCCAATCGTTATTATATGATAATTAAATGATGCATTATGATTGAATATGCATGGTTAGTAGCTAGTAATCTCGATGTTTATATTAATGAGTTCCAAATGTGTTGAACTTTTATAAGTTATATTTGGGCGATTTCGATTACTAACTTTTTATTGGTGTTGAATCTCAGATCCTTTGAAAGACAAAGTTGCCCCGAGAATCTGAGTAGTTGAGGACGAAGGTATTGGTGAGTGGATTCAAAACTCACCGTTTGGCTTAGTTGTAATCATTTGATTACGACGGGTAAACGTAGACTTGATTATTGAGTTGATTAGTTGTTATCGTTGATCATATGCCTATATGTGCTTTGTGTGGCCTTCGGGCATTGTTGTTAATGAGGTCAACGAGTTGATGAACTGTTGGTTGGGCTAGTGTGTTGTTGTGTGAATGGTACAGGGATGTACTTCATTTGTTGTGTGTGCTGAACTGTACCTAAGTATAATGAACACTAGCTATCGGTCTCGTCCGTTATGGCCATACGGATATGTTTGGATAAGTGATCTTGGGGAGCCGCCCGGGTAATAAGGTTATCCCCGGATCCGCCGATCCTCATTAAGTTGTTGTTGATTGTTGTGGTTGCGAATACTTGTTGTAGTTAATTGGTTTAGCTAAGTTAAATGTTGAGTGTTGGATTTACTCACTTAGCTATGTGCTAATCCCTCGTTGTTACTTCCTGCAGACTTTTGTGTTGTGCATGCGGGTGGGTAGCAGGAAGTTCAAACCTTGGAAGCATGGAATGTTTGATATTCAAGCTACTCTGATTATTTTGTAACAGTTCAGTTTAGTTTATATAATACCCCGTCATGCTAATCTTTTGATCAAGTGTTAATTTGATGTGACTTAAACATCTAAACTGTTTTTGGTATTTTCGAAGAATATGTAACAAATTATGGCATTTTATTTCTCTTCGCTTCCGTGTTATCTATAATATTATTACAAGTAAATGAGGGGTGTTATAAGTACCGTCTGATGGCTAATGACACTGAACTTCTTGAAGACTTTAAAGAAGTCACTCCTAAATGTTCAGCATCTGAATGGGATCCTGAAACTCTTTACAAGGTACATTGCTTTAAAACATATGCAGCTGCTGAAAAGGATAATGTCTTTGAGTCTTTGATAGTTGACTTATCAAATGCTCATGATATTCAAAAAGGGCAGAAACGTAAAATCAGTGATTTACAATCCAAACTAAATGACCAAAATGAAAATGAGTCAAGAATGAAGAAATTAAAACTGGATCTTGATGCACAAACTTATGCAAATCAAGTGTGTGTTCAAGAAAAGGTTAAATTTGAAACACAATTTCAACAGCTTAAAAAGGTCATGGAATTTTGGTGTAAGTCAAATGATAAAGTTAATCATTGTGTGAATAATCAAATTCCAAAACAAGTCAAAGCTATTTTGGGAGGAGATTATGAATATGCTGCATCCCTTGCTGATTCAACAATGGTTGACCCTGTTTTTGATCCAAAGGGTAACTTTTCAGAAGCTGTATTTGAACCCATCTCCATCTTTAGTGAGCACGACCAAACTATTTTACTAAAAGCAAGTTGGTCACTGAAGACACTGATGTCTTAAATGGTAACAATGAGATAAATGTTTTAAAAACCGTCAAATCATCAGTAACTTCACATCTCATCAAAACCATCGCTGATAATCAAACAATCATCAGCAACTTCACTGACACTGTATCTGTCACTGAGACAACCTCCATCGGTGACCTAAAGTCAAAGATGCAAGAGGTAACAATCAGCAAGAAAAGTTGTGTGATTGTGTCAGATCAGCAACTTAAAAAGAGGAAAGCCAAAAAGGCCGGCTATTTGAACAAAAAGTGTTATAAATGTGGCAACAGGCAACATGTATCATCTGAATGTTCGGTTACACCTTTTGAAAAACAAAACATCATTAGTGAACATTCAGATACGGTTTATTCAAATCAGTGGAAGCCAAAACCAGCGCTTGGTCACTATGAACCTATCTCTAGATGGGTTCATCAACTGGACTAATCATATAGTTCATATAGTCTCATGAGTATTTATTATGTTGTCATACTTGTTTTATATCAGTGACTTAATTTCTTCTAAGCTGATTTTGTTAGTATTCTAAGTTGTAACTTAATCAGTGACGAAGCAATCTAATGATATGTTATACAACTTAAATACAACATAATCTCTACTCATGATTTAAAAAAAAAAGGGGGGGGGGGGGGGGGGGGGGGGGGGTGTTTTCTATATAAAGATTCAAGAATAATAATCTTTTCTCTTTATTTATAAAATGATCACATCTCTATGGTTTATTCAGTATTCTAAGTTGTGTTTAAACCAGCGAGACTACATCCTTGCCTAAATAAAGATGTAATGTTATTTTTCTTGACCATTTTTGTGGTAAATCAAGAAATTGGTTATGTATCTTCAGTAACTTTCAAACTCACTGAAGATGTCATTTAATGGTGATTTTCAATCGACAAAACATTCGTTATATTTAGTACCTTGTGTATTTAACTTAACGGATTTCAAAATTAAATGTTTTATGGTATATCGAAAAAATCGCGCGCTTCTGACACTCTCTTTCTCATTGAATAAAAATTATGATTCATATTTACCAGTGATCAAATCTCTCTGATTTAGTTAGTATTCTAAGTTGTGACCAAATCAGTGAGATAACATCTCAGGCAAATTGAAAATTATAATTTTTATTTGAAAATAAGTTTTTTTTTGTCTCCCTGATTCTTTCATCATTATTTGAAAGGATGTGTCACAAAATTGCACCTCTGACACTATTTCTTTCTTACGTCACATATACTTTTCTGGCGCACCTCTCAAATCACCATTAATACCACCAAGCTCCACAATCATCACCTCTATTCCATTTAACATCATAAATAATCACCCCTATGCCACCCCTACTTACCACCATCATCAACCACGACACTTCATTTTTCACCACATACTTCTCACATAACTTCATTATAAAACCAGCCCTTCATCTCATTTCACAAATCACCCACTGTCTGATCATCTTCTTATCACTATGTTATTTTTTTTTAAAAAAAAGGGAAGGAGTGTTAGCAAGATCAAAATTATTTCTACAAATCATTTCTACATGTTCAAAGCTTTTTTTTAAGCCTACGTAGAAACATAGATCTTGCTAAACTTCTTAACAAAAAAAAAAAAAAAAAAACAGAGCACTACAAAGTTTCTATCATTGCTCTCATTTTTTTTTTGGGATCTCTGTATCCCAGCATGTAACTTTTGTACATATGTCTGATTCTGCCGCCAAAATGACCATATCACTATCAAAACCTACAGTGATCAAAAATGGTCAACCACCATCCCAGAACACTTTACCACCCTCTGCAAGAAATCTCAAAAGAAAGACGTCTTCGGACGCCAAGGATGAAACAGGGTCTGAACGTTCAGTCACTGTGGGCATTATTGATAAAATCATGTTTTCAAATCTCAAACTTTTATCGAGTCAACCCATGAGCCACTCATTACTCTCACAAAAGAATGATGTTTTAAACAAAGGGCAAGTAACATCAGTGGGTGTTAACACACTCTTCGCTGATGTCACATCACTGGCTACAGACCCGAGCTATCTCTCTTCTCTCACTGCACCAGCTGTCAATGTCTCTCTCCAGTCACAGAGAGAGATACAAGCTGATCTCTGTTTTCAATGATTCATTAGCTAAAACACAAGCTGATGATGATGAGAAAACCAATCACCTATTACACAAAGTATTTCATGCTATCATCAAGGGGGAGAAATATTCAAGCGCTACTGATGATACCAAAGGAACACTGATCTACTTGGTGATATTATCAAGGGGGAGAAAACGTGCAAATGAATGCAAAAACCAATGTTGTTCATGCAACAAATCGCTGATACTTGGAAATCATATCACATGTATTTCCTGTATGTGAGTTACAATTCTCTTTTCTTGGTGATTTTATTTAATATTTGCGCCACTTCAGCTTAGCAATGAATCCTTCTCAAATCTAAGTGTCTGAAGATGAAGGTTCATTGATTTTCAGTCGGTTAAAGGTTCGTGAGAAGACGTCATGCTGAAGATTGTTGGGTTGAAAGTCTTAAGTCACTATCTCATCTGAACTCTGAAGATAGCAGGAATCTCTGCTATTTATCCAATCGCTGAAGATAGTATTTTAAAGTTTGAGATAGATTAAATATATTGTAACTGAAATACTATCTGTACTTTATATTTTGCAGTTCAATAATATATGATTTTCTTGAGAAAACCAAAGTGCAAAACTCAGATCATATCAAAAGAATCCAAAAAGAAAAATTAATGGATCACAAGTATAAAGTCACTGAATGTTTAAAATCTTAAACACTGACTATAAACTTTCACAGCAACAAGTTTGTCTAGGGAGCTTCAATCACAATCATTTAGGGGGAGATTGTTGAGTCACTGGTCGCTGACCATGATGAAGTCACTGGTCGCTGACCAACTCAACTATTTACTACTCGATGAAGAAATGGATTGTATCGAAGCTGCTGTTGCTGATAATGAGTTTCGTTGATCGTCATTCATTCTGTTCGATATTCTGAGGAAGATTTAAAGCTCAACAATGGTGTGTCGCTGATCAACGTCAGCGAGAGCCTTACATCTTCAAATCAATAAAGGCAAAAGTCACTGCCATAATAACAGCTAGTCACTGAAGATCTTCTGTTCAATTCATTCTACAAGAGCATGTTAGCTCGCAGTGAGTGAGGAGGATTGCTGCATCTTCAGGGACTATTCAATAAAGCCTCTCAATCTTCAAGTACTAAAAAGTACTGTACTTATCTATACATCAGCAAGAATGTTCCAGTTCGAAGTATGTCCGAAAGATTACGTGGCAGCAAGTGATTGGTTTTAAGGTAACGAGATATTTGCGGTAACATAATTGGGACCCGCAGAATGTCGGTTTATCAAAGTTCAAACCAATCAAGCAGCGACACGTGTCCTTCCAAGATCCTATTTTGTAGGCGATATTTTAGGAACTCTTGTAGTATAAATAGTTCAGTGTTTTGTACTATAGAGGCTAGTCGTTCAATTCGTGTTAATCACTTGTGTGTTAGTGAGTAGTTTGTCTAAGCACGATTTAAGCGATTCATAGAGCGAACAGTCAGCGTGTTTGTCCACTGCTGTTCATCTCGATTGTAATAGCTTAGCTAAGTGTTTGAATTGGATTAACTTTGGTTAATCCATTCCGCATTCAACACTTGTGAATTTTATGATCAATACAATTCACCATTTCAGCTACTATTACATTGTTATTTGATATTGTCATATATGTTATCTGATATACTCTGTTTTCTGTTATAACGATTAAGAACTTTTAATTAACTTAGTTAAAATCAGAAAGAGTTTTTAATTGTATTCAACCCCCCCTTTTTACAATTAAACTTTACACTTTGCGATTCCAAATCACTAATCGATAGTGATTACGGGACTCTCACATAATTATATATACAATTAGTCTAACATAGAACTAATTACATGTATTAACAAAGTGATTAGGTACTAATTGTTAGTCCTAATTTGTCGGGTGTCACAGATCACCTATCATATAACATATAAATGTAACAATACAATTAGCATCACGCGATGATCAAATTCAACTAATCCTCATTATCAACTCTTTACCCTCATAAGTTGATCTTTAATCAACTAAACATAACTTTATTTGATCATCTTTAATTCAAACATTTCATACTTGCCTTGCTACTTGGATTATAATCAAAACATCACAATTATATCATAACCATTCTTACTACTTACAATTAAGTAGATTTCCACCAATTCTTAAGATCATAACCACCTTTAGTTAACTAGACAACTTTATTCATCATGATCATATTTAGCTCAAGTATTAAATCACTTGAACCACTACTTTACTCACCGTCAACATCATCACAATCACATCTATAATTAGTAATTAGGGTGAATTAAACACAATCACATAATTATATATCATTCACCACCTTTATTCATAAACATAAATCAAAATTCAAGTCTTTAGATTGAGTTAGTGTTAATAACAATTCCCATAACACTAACTAACATCAAATTAAATATAATCACACCCTAATTTTGAATTATAGCTACTAACTTCTTGAAATCTCCACAAAACCCATTTATAGGTTAGAGAAATTGAAGAATCATACTTACTTGAGGTTGGAGACGATTAATAGGGGATGAATTTGATGTTACAAGCTTCAATTTTAGATGTTTAGGACTGATTATGGTTGCTTCTCTAGCTTCTTCGCGTTTTCTTCTTTCTTTCTAATCCTCTAGAAGTATTTAGAATGACATATAGATATGTACTTACTGTGTATATGAATATGTAGGTTTTATTTACATTTTAATCCCCGTAATTATTATAGTCTAGAAATTTAAAACCGATCGCAGTTATTATTATTTTATTCCACCTAAAATAATAATAACTTAAAATAATAATTCTTACAATACTTTAAATTTTGGGGTGTTACAACCTCATATCACCAATTACGCAAATAATCATTACTTAGTATATTATGATACACATTTTCGTTCATTCAATCACGTTCACGAAGGTTCGTTCTTTACATGTATTTATATATATATATATATATATATATATATATATATATATATATATATATATATATATATATAATCAGGAAGCATATTGTCTTCACCCATATAAATCTCGAAAAAAGCAAACTGAAATTTAGTAAATGTTAAGTTTCCTTGATAAATTCTTTCTGCAAGTTATAACATCGTTTTATGAATATTAGATCCAAATCCGTTAATATGCATCGCGGTGAATATTAGTTAATATGCATTGTGATGAATATTAACAATAAAAATATTTTTCAAACAATGTGAAGTTTTAATATGCATCGTGATGCATATTAGTTAATATTCATTACAGTGAATATTAACAATTTATTAAATAAATATTCATCAACTAATGTTATGACTTAAAAATGAAATTCATTCGTTAAAATGTTTTTTATAGCAACGATTTTGATTACTATTTACCGGTAAAAATAATTTTTGTTGACGTTTTAATTGATAATTGTAATATGCTTCTTGATGAATACTAACGCTTCCCCCCTTTCACAAAAAAAGGCACTTCCCTCTTAATCACTATATATATATGAGTGGGTTCTATGAAGAAGGAAATTTAGGTGGAGAAGAGGGATAAACAATATAATTCAGTATTTTTTTTTACTATTATTCAATTTTTTACTACCTATAGCTTTTGAATCATGGAAACAAAAATTAAATCTTATTAATAAACATTGAAGCAAAACATTAAAATATAGAATTATGCTGTAACTATATATATAAATACTGAATCATATATATTGCTTCTCCCTCTTTCCACCTAAATTTCATTCTTTTTTATCCTGTAACTATATATATATATATATATATATATATATATATATATATATATATATATATATATATATATATATATATAATAACATACACAAAAAACTTTTGTATACTTTTTTTTATTTAATGTATCTAAATTATCTTATGCAATCTGTTTAAACTTCATAGAATTTTGATAAGGTATGCATATTAGGAATGTTTTTATAAGTTTACATTTATACATTAAGTTTGTGGGGATGCATTAAGTCATATATACTAGAAGAATACCCGCGCAATGCGGCAGATAATATTTTTCGTTCGACGATGTACATATTGAATCATTATTAATTTAAGTTTGTTTGATATACGCTAAAAGATATATAACAATATAGTATTTGTAATTCAAAAAAAGAACATAATGAATGATAATAATGAAAAAAAGAAAGAAAGTAGTGTTAGATCAAACATTTAATGTATCACTTTAATTTGTGAGTCAATTTGTTTGTGTTGTTTCAATTACCTGTAATATGTTACAATGTTTAATTGCAAAAGTTAAACAGCTTGTGTCATTTTCATGATTATCAAATGGTCAACCTCTTCATGATTCATCTATATCTATATCTATACATATTATATTGAATCACCTTTAATTTAAGTTTATTTGATGTACGCTAAAAGATATATAACAATATAGTATTTGTAATTCAAAAAAAAGAACATAAAGAATAATAATAATGAAAAAAGTAGTTTTAGATCAAGCGTTGGATGTATCACTTCAATTTGTGAGTCAATTTGTTTGTGTTGTTTCTATTACGTGTACTATGTTACAAAGTTTAAATGCAAACGATACAAATGGTCAAACTCTTTCAAGATATCAGTTGAATATTAATTTTAGGTGTAATATACTAATTTCATTAATTACCTGAATTGATAAAAAAAATTTATAAATGTTGCATATAATAAGTAAAAGGGTAATAAAAAATTTCAAGCATATATATTGTAAAACTTTAAAATATTGTGTCAAACGCATTATTTATGAGTATAGAAGAATAATACTCCCTCTGTCCCAGTTTTATTGTCCTCTTTTGACTTTTGGAGTTTTTTTTGACAACTTTGATCTTGAATATTTTTGTTTGTGTTATATAATATTTGATGCAAATTATACCAATGAGAATACATTTAAAACTCAATCCATTCATATATTTTGCATCAAATATTATATAACAGAAACAAAAATATTGAAGGTCAAAATTATCAAAAAAAAAGACTCCAAAAGTCAAAAGAGAACAATAAAACTGGGACGGAGGGAGTATAATTTTTAAATGATATTCAATTTCTTCACCTTGTTTATATCAAAATAATAGTAACTAACATTTTAATATTCATCAATAGGTTATGTCAGTTACATAAGTTATAACACAAATTTTGTTATTAAATATTTTGTAACCAAAGTAATCTATGATGTGTTAAGTTTCATAATTAATTAATTGATTAGTTATTGTTTAAAGACTACTTAAGATTGTTAGAAGGGTAAATTAGTAATTTGTATTATCCTCTTTTTAAAGATTAAGACTTGGTTTACAAACTCTTTACTAAGTAGTATAGATATAGTCATATAGATATAGGCATATAGATATAGATATTTGTTTGTGTGTGTTCGTGTATGGTCATGACAGATATATTTTTCTTGATTAATATATATATATATATATATATATATATATATATATATATATATATATATATATATATATATATATATATATATATATGAGAGGTGAGTTCTTTTAAAAATGTAAAAAAGTAGAGAATGAGAAAACCAATTGGATTGCTCCATTTCTCTACAAAACCCACTTTAAATTTTACCCCTATGGTTAATTATCTCACAAACCGTAAATCCATAAATTATAAAAATTACATATTTGGAACCAACGTCTTTTTTTCTTCGATTAGAGATGTCATAAACTATATTTCGACGAATTTTTTTTCTTCGTTTTTTTACCGGATTTTACAATATAATCACATATGATTTTTGATAAAAAAAAAATTAAAATTTGTTCACGATTATTTATTCATGGTATATGTTATTTAACACGTGATTGCAACTTAATATTCATCCACATTAATAGTTATAAATAAAAAATTAAAAATTGCATTGATTTTCATTAAAAAATCACATGTGATTGCTAGTTGACAATTTAATCACATGTGATTTGTTATATAATCACATATGATTTTTTATATAATCACATATGATCTTCATTTAAAAATTGATATTTGATTAGAAATTTACCGATATATGATAAATCATGTATGATTTCAACTTGATTGTTACTTAATTGTATGATTATAGTTAATGATTTGGAAATTCGTATTTGATTACCCTTTAATCACATGTGATTGATACTTTGATGTTCAATCGCATGTGATTACAACTTAGTATTTCATGTTTGGATCTCTTTATATCATCAATGATTTGAATTAGATGTTTAATCGGAGATATAAGCGGGTGTGATTATTTTTTTAATGTTAAATCACATGTGATTTCACATTACAAATTTTTAAAAACCAATAAAAATGAAAAAAAAAAACTTTGTCAAAAGTATATCTTGTTAGATCTAGAATCGAAGAGAAAAAGACGCTGATTCCGAATATGTAATTTTTATAATTTATAGACATACGGTTTGTGAGATATTTAACTTTGAAAAAAAAAAGGTGAAAATGGGTTTTTGAAATGGAACAATCCTATTGGTTCTTCCATTCTCCATTTTTTTACCATTCTTTTTTGAACTTTCCTCATATATATATATATATACTAAGAAAGTATAAATAATGGTTCCAGATTTTACCACATAAGATTACCACGTGTCAATCTCTCATAATTTTTAGTTGATGAAAGTAAGATTTAAATTTGATTAAAGAATTGATACTCCGTATGACCACATGAAGCTTTCCAATATTAATTCTACTTTCACTTGGTTTTCTAAAAATTCGTACTATATCTTATCATAAGAGGATAGGTACTCAAATTGAGAAAATGCATATTTATCTATTGATATTATATACTCCTATAAATAAATTAAGCTACTGATTTCATTATTGATGATTTTGATCTCAATTTTGGCTTTTCTTTTTCATCTTCATATTCTTTGACTCTTCAAGTTTTGATTTTACTTATAGGTTTATATTATATATATAATATAATTAGTTTAACTTTATATATCTTGGTTTAATTGTTGCAGGTGTATTATGTGGTCTTCGCATGGTATTCTTTTCACTTTTCAAACCATACGTGTGTTGAAGCGTAATTCGATTTTTCCCATGAACTTGGATGCGTTTTCTAAGCTTATATAGCATTTACATTTATTTAAAACTAGTGTTAAACCCGTGCGATGCACGGCTAGCAAAAATAATGTTATATACATCGATCATAATCTAAAATGTTATATCAAATGTTTTAATGATCACATTTAATCTCGTATTGTATACACCTTATACAAGGGTGATAGTAAGTACATTATCATTATTCTATTACAACACTGTAAAACATATTTTGTGGTATATGGTTAAAAATGTGATGTACAAATTACTTTCCTTTATATAATCCATTTTTATAACATTTAAAAGTTAAATAATATTGAGTATTTGGAGATGGATGACAGCTAACCCCTTAAACACTTTCAAATTGTTTTAAAAATATAACTTTTTTACTAATATTAATAATATTTTATAAGTTTTGACCCATTAAAAATTCAAATAAGAAAAACATTTTCCCCCCATAATATATCAATAAATTAAAAAGGCTAAAATGTAAAGTAACATTTTCTAAGTAAAAATAATTGTTTGAGCATAGTAACTTTTTTCATTACTAAAGTTGCAATAACAATGCGTGTGTTTATAGTTTTAGCAAACATAAATAACTGAATATTGCCTGAGGTGTAGTCCTTGTGAAAGGGTCACATCGGATCCACATGATACTGGGTTAAGGTTGCCCGTCGAAACAACCTTTTGAAAATATAAATATTTTGATATTTTATTGAACAACTAATGTTCATCCAAATATACAAAACCAAAATCATTCTACTATTGCAATTCAATATATACAAATACATAAATAAGACATTATATAGATTTGAAAATTAATATAGAAATTATAAAATTACATCCTTCACCAGTCGCATGGAAAATTAAACTTACTTTGTGATTAAAACTAATAAACCCTTTTTTAAAAAAAAAGAGAGACAATGAACTTGATTTACCTATTCATGAAGGTTGTATTTAGATTACAAAATAAATGAAATTGTAATCCCTAAGTTCGCAAGATGATAAAAATGTTGTCAAATTGACAAATTACGATGAAAGCTATAATGATATCAAAAGTAAGTTATCGTGATTTAATTATTAGAATTAGAGAAAGAATGGCGAAGATTAAGATAAAGAAGAATAAACAAATTTTATAACTCAAAATTAGAGTGAAAAATAGATAAATAAATTCTTGATTTTCGGCTACAACTAAAAATTATATAACAGAAGCTATCCCTTACATTAGTTTGGATTAAATTGGCTATAATTTTTAATTATCTATTGCATTATTTATTATTAAAAAATAATGACACATTAAATTAAATTAATTATAATTTGATTTTTTAATAAATATTACCTTATTTACCTTTTAAGTGTAGAAGAATCCACCTCATCAAAGTGTTTAATATAATGATGACACATAGGATATAGGTGATGTGGCATATGTGTATAGTTGACAAATAATGGAGGGTCTCCTCTCTTAGTTAGATAGATAGATAGATATGTTTTGATAATTTTTTTCATTTTAATTGTTGTCCATGGATTTATTATTTTCACTAAACGAAAAACTTGAAGACTTATTTTAGTGGATTAATACAAAACTTATTTTAGCGAATGACTAAGTATTGAACGTTGTTATAT
Organism: Helichrysum umbraculigerum; assembly: GCA_949592205.1. Lineage (NCBI taxonomy): Eukaryota > Viridiplantae > Streptophyta > Magnoliopsida > Asterales > Asteraceae > Helichrysum > Helichrysum umbraculigerum. The sequence continues at coordinate 100,711,839 of CATIUR010000004.1, read as the reverse complement.
TAACCATCCTCAAGGTTTTGTGGTAAGCTCTTGATGTCCCACAAAGGTCTTATGTTTCAACCTCATTAGCTATACATTTTGGGATTGACACGATTGACCAAGAAAAGTAACAGAAAAACCTTCTTCATTTCACATTGAAAGATTTAAGTTACTTTAAGTAATTGTATTATCTTATTAGTTACAATAAATAATATAATTAGTATTCTATGACGATTTAAATTGTCGTGCATCGCACGGGTTTCTAACTAGTATATATATATATATATATATATATATATACATATAAAACAAAGATTTTTTTCTTGATTTTTAGATATGTCACATCATAACATTTCCTTTTCTTTAGAGCCTCCTAATTTGCCACTTCATCATATTATTTTTTCCTTAAAAACATTAATTAATAATTACTAAGACTATTATTAATCAATTATCAATTATACTTTATTGTAATAACCTTTAAAATTCCTATATTATACTTAATATAAAACAATTTTTACCTACATAAAAAAAAATCATTTTCTAATCCATATCTTATACATTGCAATTAACGAATATTATCATCATCAACTACCATGTTTTAAGAAAAATAGTTTTAATAAAGATATATGAAATTGATTATTTTCTGTACATTTTGGTATATATTAGTACTATTGAATTTCGAGTATAAATTTTCAACTTTCAACAATATTAAGATACAGTTGAAAACCCAAAAAACATATGATTAATTTTTATTTTTTTAATTATCTTGCATTGTATAGGCTCAACAAATATATTAAAATTTAACAAAATAACTTACAATTTAATTTAATTGTATTATGTATTCAAACTTAAACATAATAACATACAAACTAAGTTAATAGTCTTATATAAATGGCCGTGCATCGTACGGGTTCAATGTTTAGTTTTTATATATAAAATAAGGTTTTTTAATTACCTATTAGAGTGTATTATTCAAGTTAACGATAAGTGTTATAAATTTACAAATATAAAATAAAGTTTTTTAATTACCTATTAGAGCGTATTACTTAAGTTAACGATTACGTGTTATTAATTTACAAAGTCTTGAACATTGTTTGCAAAGAAGTTTGGTTTATAACTTTATGCTGAAAAGTAAAGGAATGATATATATGAAAAATATTATTGAAGTAAAGGTAAAGTAATTGGTCAATAATACAAATTAATTGTGCTATCGATATCACTGATTATATGCCCATTAATATATTCAGCTACTTACAAATTACTATATAACTGCAATTTTCAAACGGTCGTGCATCGCACGAGCTCAATGCCTAGTGTATATATATATATATATATATATATATATATATATATATATATATATATATATATATATATATATATATTATGTATATAAACAAATATAATTTGTTATTCATATACATTTATATGTTGGGTTAATTGTTTCATTATGTATTTAACTTTACCTCTTTTACTATTGTATGCAACCAACTTTCAAACGTTCTATTGTATGTATCGAACTTTTCAAAAATGTCTATTGTATGTATTGGGTGACCTTTTTGCTGACGTGGCACCGGTCATGCTGACGTGGCGCTGATTTGTCATCCTACGTGGCGCTGATTGTAAACACAAAAAAACCGGCAACCTGCTGAGCAGGTCACCCAATACATACAATAGACATTTTTGAAAAGTTCGATACATACAATAGAACGTTTGAAAGTTTGTTACATACAATAGTAAAAGAGGTAAAGTTAAATACATAACGAAACAATTAACCCTTATATGTTCGATAAAATCTTAATCATGGAATACAAACAGACTTTCTTCGTGCGCGTTGGATTTGTTTGCAAGCCTGACTCCTTCGGTGGACGGGCTAATTACGGGCTAATTAAACTATACGGAGTATTATGTTGAATACTTTCGGGTAGTAATCGGTTCTTTCTCTAACTTCTAACTAGCTAGAAATACAGTGTTATTTGGATTCATGGACATAGATACCCCATCTTTTCCACCTTGGAGCACGTAACATCTATATGTGCATCAACTATTTACATATATGTTTTTTTTCCCCCAAGAAATAAATAATTGCTTCAAATTAGGTATAAGCATATTTATATGTGTTCATGTTATACAACAACTACACTAAAATATGGGTTTAAGTCACGGATCGTCAACGTACTCTCATTTTTGTTCCGAGATCACCAATCAACCGGTTTTATTACTAGGATCACCAACGAACTTTGTGGTTACGTGCTGAGATCGCCAACTCAAATACTTTTTTACCGGGAACGTAATTAACCTAGTGACATGGCATTGCCACATCAGTAATATTAATGATGTGGCATCCACGTAATAAAATTTAAAACACGTGTCATCCACGTCAATATGTTTTTCTTTTCTTTAAAGTGTTTCTTCATCCCAATTTTAAACCCTAAAACATGATGAACCAATTCAAACGGTTGAACCAAATGTATATTAATCAAACCTTTTCGTTCACTGGTTGGGATTTCTAGTTCCTGGTTCTTTTGCTTTCATCATTGTAATTGTAATATAGATTTTAAATTGAATATATGTAATTGTAATATAAATTCAAAATTTAATATCAATATACATGTACGTAGTACTCATCAGAAATCCAATAGAAGCTCCTAGTTCAAAATTTTGGGTAATCAATTTCAAATGGGATTTCAAAACTTATGTACTTAGTACTCATCCAGATAACCCATCATCTAGTTCAGCAACGATGACTACCACCACATTTCGGCATCTCAGATCTCAATCTTTTGGTATGCTTCTTGTACAGTAGACTGGTGAGAGAATGTTTGAAGAAAACCCACCACCACCTGAAAACCCTACCACGCACCACCACCAACACATCGGCACCACTGTCACAACTACACCACCGTCGCGCATTTTGTTTCGTTTTTGTTTAGATATCTATGATTTTCCTAAGGATTTTCTTCCGAGATCTACACGAAACCATCGCTAGAAATCTTGTGTCCTTAGATCTGGACCATCATCAATCACTATCATCTTCACCCTAACAATAGATATAAAATTCATAAAACACAATTATCATCTGGAAAGAAGATCTGTGGTGATATTAGGGGTGTGGTGGTGGTGGTTAGATGAAAACGAGAAATGGCCACCCGAGTTGCCGGAATCGACCGTTGATGGTGGTCAAGCCGGGCGGTTTTGTTGTTGGTGGTGGTCCGGTTGGTTGATGGTGATTGACTGGCGGTAGTTAGATGATAGTGGTGTAACAGGGAATGGTGACGATGATGATTTTATTAATTGGTTAAGAATGGATTTGAGATTATGGTTTTGTTTTTATGAAAATAACAGGAAATTAGGGCTGCAGATTTGAGGTTTAGGAAGAAGATGGATATTTTAAATGCACGTGTACAATATATTTCCACGCTGGAAATAAATTTATTGTAAAATTGTTAAAAAATACTCCGTACAAAGTAACCGGTTGTTTCGGTTTCAGGTTACCATATGTTGACATCGGGATAACTTTTAAAAGTTCGTTTGTGATCCTAGTAATAAAACCGGTTGATTGTTGATCTCGGAACAAAAAGGAGAGTACGTTGGCGATCCGTGATTTAAACCCTTAAAATATCGTCAAAGTAATAAACCTTTCCATATTTCTATGTGGTACATACGTACCTTCCAATATTAGGAATGCCACAGGAAAAACTATCAATCTTTTGATATCGAACCAATTTAATAGACCAAGGAGGAATTTGGTGTGATCCAAACCAATAACTAGTTACATCATAATCTTATCTTATACTCCCTCTGTCCCAATTTTATTGTCCCCAGACAAAAAGACACGCAGTTTAAGAAAATATAACTATCTCTCTCTTACTTTTTTGATAAAATGACAATTTTACCCTCTACTTTTTACCTATTTTTTTGTCTTACATATATACACTAGGGGTAAAAAAGAACTTTATTTCCTTAAACTTTCTATTTATGGAAGTGGACAATTAATTTGGTACACCCCAAAATGGAAATAGTGGACAAAAGAAATGGGACGGAGGGAGTACAATATACAAACAATAACTAGCTAGCGTGATTAACCCGGCCGCCACTTCGTGCGAGTAGTTGGCTTATTTCTCCCATAAAAATATGAATAAGCATAATATTTTTTAATGGAAACAGTAACGACAGCCATTAACAGATGTAAATTAAAATTTAATACACGTATAAGTACGTGATCGTACATTAACCATGGATGATTAATGGTTAACATACAATCACCTACCCACGTAATAATTAGGACTTATATAATGACACCCATATTCTAATAGTATGAATCCATGATTGACCAGAATAAGTCGTCATCGATGATGTCATCCTGTAAAGAAAACTGATCTTGGGTTGAGCCCAAAGGTGAGAACTTTTTATCACTTGATGATGATAGAATGTCCTCATTCTCTAGTAAACATGGCTCACTCCAAAAACTTCCGGCTAGTTTGGAAAACAGCGGTGTAGGGTCAACACTTGGAACTGCATAATCTGAGAGATTACACGAACGCGATGACAGTTCACTTGTTAAAGAGGAAGAAGTAGAAGAAGATGGTGATTTAGACGATAATACTGCCAATAAAATCCTAACTTCATCCTGGATCTTTAAATTCGATATTTTCATTGAACCACCTTCAATGTAATCCTTACTAGCTTCTTCGATTTTTCCAACTTGTTCATTTCGAACTAGAGTTACATTTTTTCGAACCGTGTTTTTTAAATGTGCGTGCCAATGATTTTTTATTTCGTTATCGCTTCTTCCTGGCAATTGTGTAGCCATCATTGACCATCTGTGGAAACAAAATTAACACTCTCACTAAGTACTCAACAGGTATACTAGTTAAAAGTGTAAACATAAAGATAATCTAGGGTTAACAATTAATGATTCAACTTACTTGTTGCCAAACTTATTATGTAAATTGATGATTACATCTTCTTCGTCTTTCGTAAAATTCCCATGTTTCATGTTCGGTTGTAGATAATTCTTCCATCGTAGCCTACAACTTTTCCCGCATCTAGCCAAACCTATATAATCAAAACCAAAAAAACAATCTATCAATTATAAGCAAGTTTATATAGTATCGATTGTTTTTGATATATCTTTTTCATGATGATTTGGGAAGAAGTGGATCATATCATACCAGTTAACTTAGGGATTTCGCACCAATTAGGGTGACCATATTTCTGAATGAAGCTTCTTAAAATGTTATCTTCATCTTCACTCCATGCACCTTTCATCATACCCGATTTGTGATCGAAACGTGGCGCCCTAACCATCTTTTGTTCGATCTGTATAGATCTCGATTTTGGTATGGTTATGACTTATGATCAATACTTAAGTTTCTTGAACGACTAAAGAAAGTCAGTAAGTCAAATATATAGGTAAATGCCAAAACGTGTCTACATCCAAAACAATAATTTAAAAAGACCATAAGCAACTTATTAACTGTTCTGTATATATTTAGCATAAAAAAAAGGGTCTTGGTTGAATTAAGGTTTAATTTCAAAAGTCGTCGGATTTGTTGTATATGAAAGTCTTTCACTATTTAGTCCAGTCAGCTCTTCACACTCGCTGAATCTCGAAAGGTCGTGTTTTCCCTACACGTACACTACTGTCCCTTTGGTCAAAAACTTTGTTTTTTATTGTAGAAAGTTTATATTTGTTTGATCAATAGTAGCCTAGTAGGTCATATAATAATGGAGTTGAAATAGTCAGTTAAATTAGTGATCAAATCCCTATTATTAGTCGGTTAAAATGGTTACTTATATAAGACTAAACCAGAATATATAGAATAATGTATAAAATAGAAATGTATATATCTAACAATAATGAAACTTTAATTTATTCAAACCTTTTGTGTTCATTTATAACTTTTATACTAGTTTATTTATTGACCTACGACTACACGAGCTATCACATTTGATTTTTTAAATATTGCAATTAAATTGAAAATAAACACAATGTACAAAATGTTATTTTATCATAAAGAAATAAACTAAATGATGTAAATTTTCTTAGTGCACAATGTGAGGATTTAAAAACATTAACATGTCATTATTGATATCCATGTAACAAAAGAATTTATCATCGTGTAACATAATCTGTTATTGCAATAAGAAAGTAAAACGTGACAATAATAAACGTGTCTTGTAAGGATCTCAGTTCGGATTCATCTTCCTATTTAAAACACATAAAAGAAAAGCATGTTAGCCGTAAAAAAAAAACAATATGTAACGCTTTATATGTTTCATTATGAGTTTGAACACTTTGCCACTATCATACTTAGGAACCCAAAAATTCGCACTTTCAGTTACATTAGGTGGATCACTAAACACAAGTCGGATGGGATTAAGTAGCAGATAGAAATTTCAGTTCAAAATCGCCATCGATCATCAACGTATGACATAATCATAGCTTGGTCATATTGAATTTCATAACGTTTGCATATCATCTCCCATATTTTACCTTTGAAGGCTGCACCAACCAATTTGGACCTAGCTAGCTAGATTTGTTTTAAGAATATAATCTCGACACACGATAATTCTTCCTTTTTATTGTTAAGGCAGCATGTTTGGTTTCTCGATCCATAAAAGCTCTCGCATATGTTTCTTTTTGCTAGTTGTTTAATTATCTACTCCGTATTTGATTTGACTTGTACTCCCTCCGTCCCAATTTTATTGTCACCAGACAAAAAGACACGCAGTTTAAGAAAATATAACTATCTCTCTCTTACTTTTTGATAAAATGACAGTTTTACCCTCTACTTTTTACCTATTTTTTTATCTTATATATATACACTAGGGGTAAAAAAGAACTTTATTTCCTTAAACTTTCTATTTATGGAAGTGGACAATTAATTTGGTACACCTCAAAATGGAAATAATGGACAATAGAAATGGGACGGAGGGAGTATATATTAAAACAAATGTGGGTTAAATCTACTTACTACATCTATGGGATAGATAGACAAACCTCATCCGGTTATTCTTAGCCCTCTCTACTCTGCTCTGCTAGTTAAACGGATTATATATTGATCCAGTATACTATTGTATGAACGTACTCTTTGTAATTAAATTGTTACTAAAACTGGCAAGCAAGCTTCTTGATAGTCTCTTTAATGAATTTGCCGTTAAAATAAAAAGAGAATAGTTTGCGATGAGACAGCGGGCATTGTGAAAGTAAGTGACAACGGGCATTGTGAAAGGGTTGACCCAATTATACGATTTAACATACAAGGACAAAAACACATTCATGCAGGACCCCACCCCACTTAAGAGTTTGATAGAGGATCAAACCTCCATCGCTATGTCGTAAGCACCTAGAATTCAATATCAAGGCCGGAGGTCTTGTAACGTAAGATGAAGGGTAATGTGAGAAAACGTACAGTTTATTTGGATCTATGAGGATAATTTTTAAACTGGTGGCAACAGGGACAAAAATTTGAACTTGCTTTTAGATCAAAACGGAAGTAGGTTTTTCAATGCATATGTCAATTACTTGGTCCATTGGTATAAAAAGTAGGAACAAATTCATCCTACACATGTTAGGGCATGCAAGATTGTGATGAAATGTACTCCCTCCGTCCCAATTTATTTGTCCACCTTTCTATTTTGGTATGTCCCAATTTATTTGTCCACTTTCAAAATCAACCAATCAAAATGCTTGAAAATTGTAAAGTTGAAATTCTATTGGTAGTCAACAGTAATAAATGCACTTTTCTTAAACTGTGTGTTTCTTGTCTGGTGACAATAATTTTGAGACGGAGGGAGTAATAGATTGGAATTAGATTCCATTCCGCACTACTAGAAAATCTGTATATAGTTACGGATTTCCCACGATATGTTTTCTGTGGGAAGCTTTCCCACGAATCTTCATCAAATTATTGTCAAAAAAAAACATAAGTAAAATTTCATACAATAGTTAGTAACCACGGATTTACATCCAATTTCCCACGAAACATAATCCGTGAGAAATCCGACAATTAGAAATAGATTTTCCACAAATTTTCAACGGATTTCAAACACATATTTTGGTAGTTTTTCAAACATTAAAAATATGATTAATATTTAATGGTCATAACTAATCCGTGGGAAAGTATATAAAATTTAACAGAAATTATAATTATATAATTATTGAAAATCCGTGGGAAACCATTTGAAGCGTTTCGTTAAAATCTCGTGGGAAATTGTAACAGATTTTCAACCATTTTATATGTTTCGTTGAAAATTTGTTGAGATATTTTATAAGTAAAATTTAATGAAAAATACCTAGTCGTTGAAAATCTGTGGTAAATCATTTTAAGTGTTACGTTGAAATTTCATGGGAAATTGTGACGGATTTTCTACCCCTTTAAATATTCCGTTGAAAATTCATGATAATTGTTTATAATAAAATAATAATTAAATGTATCTAGTCATTGAAAATACTTGAGAAATCATTACCTATTAATACATAAGATAAGATACGTATATACATGTACATTCTTATTTCAAATTCTCAATAATTACAAAAAACAAAAATGTCATTGAAATCCGGTGAGAGATAACCACCGATATTTAACGGATTTAGGTGCTCCGTTGATAATTCATGGGAAATTCCCTCGGATTTTCAACGGATTTAGGTGTTTCATTAAAAGTTCATTGAAAATCCGTGGGTACGTGAAATCTCTTTTGTTAATGTTCACACACAAGTGCTATGCATGCGTATACGCATACATATAGATGTATATATATTTATATGTATATATGGATGTCTTTTATATAATATGCTTCTACATATTGATACGTATCAAGATAAATGATGAAGTCATACGCATTTACATACAATCAATGGACATTATATTTAAGATATTAATAACATATATCTAATATAAGTAGATATGAAAATATCTATCTATATATTTATATACGACTAAACATATTATATAATTTAAATACTACCATTGAAATATATACATATACATATATAATAGAAAGAGGAGAATATAAATGTAAATATATAAATACAATTAACGTATATTTTATATGTTAATACACTACATATGTTTATACATGCATTCCTAGTTTGAAATTCTTAATAATAACGAAATATTAAAAAGTCGTTGAATATCAGTGAGAAACTGCCACGGATTTTCAACGGATTTAGGTGCTCTGTTGAAAATTCGTGGGAAGTTTCCACGGATTTTCAACAAATTTAGATGTTTCATTGAAAATCCGTGGGTACATGAGTTCTCTTTTGTTAATGTTGACACACAAGTGCTATGCCCGTGTATACGCATACATATAGATTTATATTTTTTTGAACATAGTATTTGTTTATTCACATACACATAAATGTATATATAATTATATGTATACAGATTTTTTAGAGATAATATCCTTTTACATATTGATACATATCAAGAAAAGTGATGAAGTCATATGCATTTACATACAATGATGTTTCATTGAAAATCTGTGGGTACATGAGTTCTCTTTTGTTAATGTTGACACACAAGTGCTATGCCCTTGTATACGCATACATATAGATTTATATTTTTTTAAACATAGTATTTGTTTATTCACATACAAATAAATGTATATATAATTATATGTATACAGATTTTTTAGAGATAATATCCTTTTACATATTGATACATATCAAGATAAGTGATGAAGTCATATGCATTTACATACAATTAATGGATATTTAAGATATTAATAATGTATATATAAGTAGATAGATATGAAAATATATATATCTGAATTTATATACGACTAAACATATTATAAAATTTAGATACTACGGTTGATATATAATAGAAAGAGGAGAAGATAAATGTAAATATATAGATACAATTAACGTATATTTTATTTGTTAATACATTACACACTAATACATAAATGGATATTTATGGCGGTGAAAAAGGCAATCTGAAGCGGTGATCTAACCGCCCCTGATACCGGCGACACAAAATATACGTTAATTGCATCTATATATTTACATTTATCTTCTCCTCTTTCTATTATATACAACCGTAGTATCTAAATTTTATAATATGTTTAGTCGTATATAAATTCAGATATATATATTTTCATATCTATCTACTTATATATACATTATTAATATCTTAATACAAATTTTTTAGAGATAATATCCTTTTACATATTGATACATATCAAGATAAGTGATGAAGTCATATGCATTTACATACAATTAATGGATATTTAAGATATTAATAATGTATATATAAGTAGATAGATATGAAAATATATATATCTGAATTTATATACGACTAAACATATTATAAAATTTAGATACTACGGTTGATATATAATAGAAAGAGGATAAGATAAATGTAAATATATAGATACAATTAAAGTATATTTTATTTGTTAATACATTACACACTAATATATAAATGGATATTTATGGCGGTGAAAAAGGCAATCTGAAACGGTGATCTAACCGCCCCTGATACTGGCGACACAAAAGCCTGAACATCTTTTAAAGCGGTCAAACGACCGTTTCAAATGAATGAATTTGAAGCGGTTACTTTGCTTTAATAGAACAGTTGTTGGACAATAAATGAGGTGTTTGTTGTGCTAATGAACCGCTTCAAAAGTCAAACGAAAATTCAAAAGAAATTCACTTTTACACCCAAAAGCATATATTCATTTTTAGTTTCCAAATAATCACCCAAATATATTCATTATTTTTACTTCAACTTACACTTCAAATTCAAATTAATTTTCTTTTTTGAAAAAAAAAATTAGATTCCTTTTCAACTTATATAAATATACATACACAATAACTGAAAGGAAAAATATCAACCTGTTTTAATCGAACAAAAAAATTACATATCTTAAATAAATATACCAAATTACAATAAATCAAAAATACATAGATTTGAACATAGTAGTACTATACTACAAGTCCACGACCATATATTTATAAAGTAAAACTTCTTCAATTGTACTAACGAGACACTCATATGACTTCATCACTTATCTTGATATGTATCAATATGTAAAAGGATATTATCTCTAAAAAATCTGTATACATATAATTATATATACATTTATGTGTATGTGAATAAACAAATACTATGTTTAAAAAAATATAAATCTATATGTATGCGTATACACGGGCATAGCACTTGTGTATCAACATTAACAAAAGAGAACTCATGTACCCACGGATTTTCAATGAAACATCATTGTATGTAAATGCATATGACTTCATCACTTTTCTTGATATGTATCAATATGTAAAAGGATATTATCTCTAAAAAATCTGTATACATATAATTATATATACATTTATGTGTATGTGAATAAACAAATACTATGTTTAAAAAAATATAAATCTATATGTATGCGTTTACACGGGCATAGCACTTGTGTGTCAACATTAACAAAAGAGAACTCATGTACCCACGGATTTTCAATGAAATTGAACCACCTTCAATGTAAGCCTTACTAGCTTCTTCGATTTTTCCAACTTGTTCATTTCGAACTAGAGTTAGATTTTTTCGAACCGTGTTTTTTAAATGTGTGTGCCAATGATTTTTTATTTCGTTATCGCTTCTTCCTGGCAATTGTGTAGCCATCATTGACCATCTGTGGAAACAAAATTAATACTCACACTTAGTACTCAACAGCTATATTGATTAAAAGTGTTTACATAAAGATAATCTAGGGTTAACAATTAATGATTCAACTTACTTGTTGCCAAACTTATTATGTAAATTGATGATTACATCTTCTTCGTCTTTCGTAAAATTCCCATGTTTCATGTTCGGTTGTAGATAATTCTTCCATCGTAGCCTACAACTTTTCCCGCATCTAGCCAAACCTATATAATCAAAACCAAAAAAACAATCTATCAATTATAAGCAAGTTTATATAGTATCGATTGTTTTTGATATATCTTTTTCATGATGATTTGGGAAGAAGTGGATCATATCATACCAGTTAATTTAGGGATTTCGCACCAATTAGGGTGACCATATTTCTGAATGAAGCTTCTTAAAATGTTATCTTCATCTTCACTCCATGCACCTTTCATCATACCCGATTTGTGATCGAAACGTGGCGCCCTGACCATCTTTTGTTCGATCTGTATAGATCTCGATTTTGGTATGGTTATGACTTTTGATCAATACTTAAGTTTCTTGAACGACTAAAGAAAGTCAGTAAGTCAAATATATAGGTAAATGCCAAAACGTGTCTACATCCAAAACAATAATTTAAAAAGACCATAAGCAACTTATTAACTGTTCTGTATATATTTAGCATAAAAAAAAGGGTCTTGGTTGAATTAAGGTTTAATTTCAAAAGTCGTCGGATTTGTCGTATTTGAAAAGTCTTCACTATTTAGTCCAGTCAGCTCTTCACACTCTTTGAATCTCGAAAGGTCTTGTTTTGAATGTTTTCCCTACACGTACACTACTGTCCCTTTGGTCAAAAACTTTGATTTTTATTGTAGAAAGTTTATATTTGTTTGATCAATAGTAGACTAGTAGGTCATATAATAATGGAGTTGAAATAGTCAGTTAAATTAATGATCAAATCCCTATTATTAGTCGATTAAAATAGTTACTTATACAAGACTAAACCAGAATATTATATATACATATACAATAATGTATAAAATAGAAATGTATATATCAAACAATGAAACTTTAATTTAGGGTAAATGGCACAGATCGGCAACGAATTTTCTCTTTTTTGTCGAGTTAGGGTATGAACCCAATTTATTATACAGGTCAGTAACGAACTTTCAAATTATGTTTCGAGTTAGGTAACGAACTTTTCGAGTTACCTAACTCGAAACATAATTTGAAAGTTCGTTACCTAACTTGAAACATAATTCGAAAGTTTGTTACCTAACTCGAAACATATATTGGACACGAACTTTTGAATTATATTTCAAGTTAGGTTACAAACTTCCAAATTATAATTCGAGTTAGGTAACGAACTTTTAAAGTTAGATGAAAAAAAGTTCGTTACCTAACTCGAAACATAATTTGAAAGTTCGTTACCGACCTCTATAATAAATTGGGTTCATACCCTAACTCGAAAAAGAGGAAAAGTTCGTTGCCGATCTGCACCATTTACCCTTTAATTTATTCAAACCTTTTGTGTTCATTTATAACTTTTATACTAGTTTATTTATTGAACTACGACTACACGAGCTACTATCACATTTGATTTTTTAAATATTGCAATTAAATTGAAAATAAACACAATGTACAAAATGTTAGTTCATCACAAAGAAATAGACTAAATGATGTAAATTTTCTTAGTGCACAATGTGAGGAATTAAAAACATTAACATGTCATTATTGATATCCATGCAACAAAAGAATTAATCATCGTGTAACATAATCCGTTATTGCAATAAGAAAGCAATAACTTATCTATTGTGAATTAATGGATATCAAAATATTAACTTGGAATGTTAGAGGAATTACTAAAGTCTCTAATCAAAATCAAGTTAAGAAGTTTATGAATGAGGGTCAGTTTAGTGTTTGTGGTCTTATTGAAACTCATGTTAGTAAAAAGAATTTAAGTAGAATAGGTAATAAAATGTTTGGGCAGTGGGAATGGGTGTCAAATAGTTTGAAGTGTGATGGAGGTACAAGGATTATGCTTGGCTGGGATCCTAATAGTGTAAAAGTTATGGTATTAGAATATCACTACCAAGCTTTACATTGTTATATTGAGTCTGTTACTTCTCAAAATGGATTCCATTGTTCTATTATTTATGGTCATCACAATAGGATTACAAGAAGGCAATTGTGGCAGAATTTAGTGTATCATCATAAGTCTGTTCAAGGGTTGCCATGGGTTATTGTTGGAGATTTTAATGAAACCTTGAATGTTTGTGAGCATTCAGCTGGTTCCTCTGTTATATCTAGAAGTATGGGTGATTTTATTGATTGTGTGGCTGAGATTGAGGTTCATGATTTGTGTATGTCTGGGTTGAAGTTAACTTGGAATCAACACCCTGGTAGAATTGATGGAGTGTTGAAAAAGCTTGATAGAGCTATGGGAAATGACCATTTTATGACTTTGTTCCCTAACTGTAAAGCTTATTTTCATCCTTTTTTGCACTCTGACCATACTCCCATTATTTTGTCTGTTGATGGGATTAAGAAGGCTAAGCCTAGACCTTTCAGGTTTTCTAATTATTTGGTTACTAAACCTGGCTTTCTTTCTATGGTAAGTGAGTTGTGGAAGGAGGAGGTGCATGGATATGCAATGTATCAGCTTGTATCTAAGATGAAAAGACTGAAGAAACCAATTAGGAAGCTTAATTATGATCAAGGGAATTTGTTCTTGAAAGTAAAAAAGCTTCAGGGTGATTTGGAAAATATTCAGAAGAAAGTTGAAAATGATCCTTTTGACAAGGATTTGAGAAAGGAAGAAGCTGCCATTCTTAAAGATTATAGGGATGCAGTTTTGGATGAAGAGGTGTTTTTGAAGCAAAAGGCTAAAATTGAATGGTTGAAGGAAGGAGATCATAACTCTAAATATTTTCATAGATCTGTTAAAGAATGGATAAATAGAAGTAGAATTGAATCTATTGAAAATATGAGGGGTGAAAGATTCTTTGGAAAACAGGCTTGTGATCAATTTGTTATGCATTTTAAGAATGTTTTGGGGAGTAGCAAGAATGTACAGCCTATTTTGAATCCTGGTGAGTTGTTTACTAGGAAAATACCTATTGCCACTGCTAATCATATGGTTAGGTATGTATCTGATGAGGAAATAAAAGTGGCATTGTTTGATATTGCTGATGACAAGGCTCCTGGGCCGGATGGTTTTTCTTCAAAGTTTTTTAAAGCTGCATGGGGTGTGGTAGAAGCTGATGTATGTAAAGCTGTCAGAGAATTCTTTCAGAATGGCAAATTGTTAAAGGAAGTCAATGCAACAGTCCTTGCTCTTGTTCCTAAGGTGAATAACCCTCAAAAGGTTAGTGAATTCAGACCTATAGCATGTTGTAATGTAATTTATAAATGCATTAGTAAAGTAATTGCTAATAGGCTGAAATATATGTTGAATGATATTGTGGATGAGTGTCAAAGTGCTTTTATTCCTGAAAGGCACATAAGTGATAACATTCTCTTAACACAAGAATTGTTGAGAAATTATCATAGGGATTCATTGAATGGTGCTGCTAGGTGTGCTTTTAAAATCGATATTCAGAAAGCATATGACACTGTGGAGTGGGTTTTTTTGGAGAAATGTTTATTGAGTTATGGATTTCATGCATGTATGGTTAGATGGATAATGAGTTGTGTCACCTCTGCTTCATTTACTATTAATATAAATGGTGATCATGTTGGTTTCTTCCAAGGGGCTAGGGGTTTAAGGCAAGGGGACCCTATTTCCCCTTATTTATTTACCTTAGTTATGGAGGTATTAACTTTAATGATCAAGAGACAAGTGGCATCTGATGAGGAATTTGTTTACCATTGGAGATGTGATCAAGTTGAACTTACACACCTTTGCTTTGCAGATGATCTTTTACTTTTCTGTCATGCTGATGTGAAGTCTGTTTCTGTGTTAAGAAGGTCTTTAGATGAGTTTAGTGGTGTATCAGGTTTGGAGGCTAGTATGGACAAAAGTACTACTTTTTTTGGAAATGTTGGGTTAGCATTACAAAGGCAGATTTCTCAAATTATGCCTTTTAATGTTGGTCAACTTCCTGTGAGATATTTAGGAGTACCATTGCTGTCAACAAGATTGAAGCAGAAGGATTGTAGTTCTTTGTTGGAAAAAGTTAAAAAAAGGCTATTTAATTGGAAAACAAAGTCTCTATCTTATGCTGGTAGGTTACAATTGATCAACTCTGTCTTAACATCTATGCAAGTGTATTGGTCTTCAATGTTCATACTTCCAAAAAGCATTTCTAATGATGTTGAAAGATTAATCAGAGGTTTTTTATGGAATCAAGGTGAATATAAAAGAGGTAAAGCTAAGGTCAAATGGACTGATGTGTGTAAATTGAGAAGGCAAGGGGGTTTGGGTATTAAGTCCTTACATAATTGGAATATTGCTCTTATTTCCAAGCATGTTTGGAACATTGTGAATGATAAAAAATCTATTTGGGTCAAATGGATTAAAGCTGTGAGGTTGAAGGGTAAAAGTTTTTGGAGATATAAGTCCCCTGGTAATGAGTGTTGGACCTGGAGATGTATTTTGGAGTGTAGTAAGGAGATCAGAAAGTTTATAGTTTACAGAATTGGTAGTGGTGAGCAAGTATCAGCATGGCATGACAATTGGCATCCAATGGGTCCACTTGAAAGTGTTATTACTCCCATGGATATCTATAGGTCTGAACTTAATCTACAATCTAAAGTTTTAGACCTTGTTGTCAATGGGGAATGGCATGTTCCTGATGATTGGAGGATTAAGTTTTCTGAATTTTTTGATCTACCTCCCCCTGTATTAATCCCTGGTAGAAATGATAGGTTATTATGGAGAACAAGAAAAGATAAATCTGTCCCATTCTCTGTAAATGTTGTATGGAATGATTTGGTAACTCAATATGATGATGTCAAATGGGCAAAGCTTGTTTGGTTTTCCCAATGTATCCCTAGACATTCATTCATTACATGGGTTGCCATTAATCATAGACTGCAAACCCAGGATAGATTTGTAGGTGGTGGTGTTCAATCTGTGATGCAATGTGTTTTCTGCAAGACTATGAAGGATAGTCATGCTCATTTGTTCTTTGAGTGTGAGTGGCCAAAATGGTTATGGTTTAAGTGTAAGGGGATGTCCAGACTTGAGAATGCTCCTAATAATTGCCAGGAAATAATTGAATATCTTCAATGTAGACCTATTAATATGTCTATTTGGAGTATTATTCAAAGATTGGTGTTGGGAGCAATGTTTTATTTCGTGTGGCAGGAAAGGAATCTAAGGATGTATCAAGATAAAGCAAGGTCTAAAGAGCAGGTTTTGGAACTTATTGTAAGCATAATTAGATGGAGGTTGATGGGGTTAAAAGTTAAAAAATCTGCTCAGACTATGGCTGCTGCTGAGATTTGGATGTGTCAGTTGCATGATGGAAAAGAGATGCATTGTGAAAGTGATACTTCAAACCCTTATAAATGATTTTTCTTAAAATATTTTTTGGGTGGCAGGTTTGGGTTGGTGATATAAGGGGTGTATGGGTAGTGGTGTTCTCAGTTAAATGTGTGAGTTATGGTCAGATTATATGCCTGCATTTTATATGGCATAAGTGTGTGTTGGTGGGTCTAAATGGGGTAAATGGTTATTTTGTTTATGGTCAGTTGTGTATTTCCCCATTGAGAGCACCATTTAGGATTATTTATGGGTTGAAAGATGTGCTGGAGGCTAGCATTGTTGCTTACATTATGGGTGATATAAGGTGGATTGTGTCTTTTATTTCTTTATCTTATTTTACTCATTTTTATGTTATAACTCTAATGGTTGTCATATGTGTTGAGTCTATTTTTTGTGGAAGTGAGATAACTACTATTATGGGGAAACTGCCTGTCAAGAGAGGTAGTTGTAGGCTTTCTTACATATTTGTGATGTTCCAGGAGTTAAGGATCCATAATAGTGAGTTAGGCTGCTGGTCTGTTCAAAGAATATCTTTATGGGTCAGTGTAATATGGGTTCATTTGAGTCTGTGTTATATATGGGTGGATTGGTTTGGGATGGTTGATATAAGGGTGAGCATGGTAGTTGCAATTGTTATGGTTGTGTATATCTATGGTATGTTTACCTTAAAGAGTATATGGTTATTTTTTGAAACTTTTAACTGGCTTGCTTTTTCCAAGCAGTTTAGTATGGGGTTTGTCATGGGTGGGATTTACAATTGCATAGGAATTGGTGGTGAAGACAGATGCAGGGGTATGGCATCATTTTTTGAATTAATTGGTGAGATAAGGTGGATTACTAAATATTGTGTCATACTGTGTCATGTCTCTAATTTTTTAAATCTTGTTGAGCTTCACATGTTTATTGGAGGTGAGATAGATAATATTAGGGTGATGCTGTCTGTTAAGGGTAGAAGTGGAAGTTTCCCTTTTATTATGGTGTTTGTACAGCAGCATATGACCCCTGGTATTGATCTAGGCTGCCATTTCTTAAATGGTCACTCTCATTTTTGGAGTGGCAACAAGGCTTTACATCAATCTTTAAGCCTTTTGAGTATAGGTTTAGAGTTTGTCCAATGGTTTTGGTACTATATTTCACTATGGTTATATTTGAAAGGGGAAAATTGTATCTGGATTATTTGGTCAAAGGAATGGGTTGATTTGGAAAATA
Organism: Helichrysum umbraculigerum; assembly: GCA_949592205.1. Classification (NCBI taxonomy): domain Eukaryota; kingdom Viridiplantae; phylum Streptophyta; class Magnoliopsida; order Asterales; family Asteraceae; genus Helichrysum; species Helichrysum umbraculigerum. The sequence continues at coordinate 100,693,533 of CATIUR010000004.1, read as the reverse complement.
AAGTACATTTTTCAGGGTTGGCTTTATATAGTCAACAATGGGAAAGTCAATGGAAGTATTTTTTGTCTCTACCGGGTCAATCAGTTTGTTCACAAAAGTCAAAGCAAGGCATTTATATGCCAGGTGTTGTCTGATGGGTGCTATGAGTGGACTGTTTATGGTTGTTGCATAATTATTGGATTGACTGATTGTGTTGAGCTGAGTTGCTGTATAATTGATGATTGGTATTGTATGCTACATGGTTTAAATGCTAAGGCTACAGGATTAAGAAGTGGCAGGATGGGTCAGCTGCAGGTTGTGAAATTGAAAAGTAGTTTGATATTGTGGAAGACATTTATAGAATATAGTGTGTTACTTTTGATGTTGCATAAATCTGTGGTACTGCTGGCAATTAATAGAGTGAGAAAATTAAGCTGTATTTTGGATTTATTTGATCAGTTTCATATAAGTCGAGAAGGATTTATATTTATGAAAAGTCAGATGGTTCAGAATATGGTAATTGGCATTGCTACAGGATTTGAGGTTAATGTGAATTGCTGGGATGATGATAGATTGAAAGGGTTGAAAAGGCGACTAAATGTGGCTGTATTACAGATGGATCAGAATCAGATTGGGCTTCAGGATCAAGTTGGAGTTGTATTGAAGATGGATCAAGAATGTATTGGATCAAATGTGAAGTCTACTTGGGCTGTAAATATGAAAGACCTGGATGTGTTAAGAAGTCAGCAGAAATTGATTTGGAATTTGTATGTCTCATCTTTGATTGCAAAATTAAAAGTTGACAATACCATAGTTATTACATGTATAGGTATAGTAAGAAACACTTTTAATTTTGCTAGTATTAGTTTTTGTATTAAAGTTTGGGTGGTTCACTAAAAACCGCCCCTAGAGGTATGCCTCTAGAAAATCTTGTAGTTACTTATTTTATTTTATTGCATTTTGCCGGGGTTTTGTCCCCTTTACCCAAAAAAAAAACATTAACATGTCATTATTGATATCCATGCAACAAAAGAATTAATCATCGTGTAACATAATCCGTTATTGCAATAAGAAAGCAAAACGTGACAATAATAAACTCGTCTTGTAAGGATCTCGATCAATTCGGATTCATCTACAATTTAAAACACATAAAAGAAAAGCATGTTAGCCGTAAAAAAAAAAAAACAATATGTAACGCTTTATGTGTTTCATTGTGAGTTTGAATATTTTGTCACTATCATACTTAGAAACCCAAAAATTCACACTTTCAGTTACATTAGGTGGATCACTAAACACAAGTCGGATGGGATTAAGTAGCAGATAGAAATTTCAGTTCAAAATGGCCATCGATCATCAACGTATGACATAATCATAGCTTGGTCATATTGAATTTCATAACGTTTGCATACACTACTACACAAATGATCTTTAGTCGCAGTGTTAAAAGCAGGTTTATAGCACTTACAATTTATTAAGCTACAAAAAATATAAAGGTGGATATTAATAGCATTCCTGGTATACATTTATAGCGTTTCTATAACAAATATTTTAAATGTATATTATTGTATCTTCTTACAACAATAGCTACAAAAGGAAAATATTATTTAAATATTATTTGTAGCTTCTTACATGAATGAATAGCTACAAAGAATAATAATATTTAAATATTTTTGTAGCTCGTTACATGGATAGCTACAAAAGAGACCATAAAATATTATTTAAAATATTTTTTGTAGCTCCTTATATGAAAAGCTAAAAAAAAAATTATTATAAAATATAAAAGCTAAAAAAATATTAATATTATATTATGCAATTATTGAACGTTGTCCCTATCAGATTTAACCTATATCTCCATTATTGAACTTTATTATCCCACTTTAATTTAGTTTCATATTTTATATTTTGGCTCGAAAAAATTCCTTTTTGGCTCGAAAAAAAATTCCTTTTTCGCTCAAAAAAATTCGTTTTTTGATTCGAAAATATCCCGGGATAAATTGTCTAAAAAACTTTTCACAAAAAATTAAATTTCCCACCAATTTTTTTATTCTACTTTCACAAAAAAGTGATAGACACAAATAATTACATCCATCTTCTCCAGACTCAAAATTGCATCCACCATTCTCCAAATTAAAACCCTCTTTCACCATCTCCTTTCTTCTCCAACAACTAAGCTCCAAATTAAAACCCTCTTTCACCATCTCCCTTCGCCACCGACCTCCACCAACCCTGCCGCTTCACATCCAACTGCGCACCACCTCCGGCTCACACCACCTCTGCAACCCTCTGCCTTCACACCCACCTGCGCTCCACCATCGGCTGACACCACCTCCACTACCCCATCTGCCATATCCAATCGCAACACAACCACCCCATACCCTAACACACCTACCTCCACCAGTTCTGGCTCATACCACTACCACGCCACCGCTGCCTCTGCACCAAATCCGGCTCACACCTTCACAGTTAACCGCCACCATCGCTATAGGTTTGTTCCTTAAATTGCTATTATGATGTTCTTGTTAATGGGTATTACCTTATTGGTAGTCTACCGATTAAAAAAAAGAAGTTATTACATACAATTTCATTCTGTAAGTTTGTATGTACTTCAGTGGTTTGGCAGCAAGTGGAATTGTGCAGGAGAAATGTAGGGTATATTTAACCGTTTATATTTGTTTGTTTCTTTCCATGTAGTATTGTTTGAAGTCATTTAGTTGTGGCTTTAGGATAGCAGTGGTTGATATGTATTTAGTTGTGATCCTTCCGAGTTTTTTTTTTTCCCTTTTCAGGTTATTATTTTTTCAGTTTGGCAAAACATTTTGGATTCCTGTAAGAATGACAAACACCCCTATTGCTACAACTTGACATATTTGGTGGAAAAGTAAGATTTTTTCTAATATTGACATTGAATTGATATTTGTGTATGAGTTGTTCTAACTTATGACTTTTGTTTGTAGGCTTTGTAACTCCTCTTTTGCTTGGAGAATGGTTGAGGTATAACTATTTATACAAAATATATATATTATTTGTGTGCATATATCTATTATCTAACTTTGTTCAACTACATTTGCCATTTGAATATAGTGTCACCAACAATTATCGAATTGGGAATGCGGATACTATGTCTCGATAAATATATTTGACACAATATTTGTAAAACAAGATGAGTTTCCTAACAATGTAAGTCTTTAAGCAATTTTTAAATAACTTGTATGACCTCTTAAATTATTTAGTATGTCGATTAACTTGTTTTCAATTGTTATTTGTTTGTAGCTATGGAATGATACAACACCGTTACCAGAAAGAGCGATCAATGAATGGGTTAGAAACTTGGCAACCCAATTTATCAATGCTGAAATGGTTGATGCGCCAATTACCAAGTGATTTTTTTTTGTTGTAGTTTGTATTATAAAATGTGGAGTACTTCCGTGAGTTAAGATTTTGGGCATAATTATGTTTGATTTGGTCAGAGAGATGTAAACTACTTTTAATATTATCTAATGAAATTATGTTGTGCCATAAATATTGTTATGTTTTTAGCTAATTTTATGTTTCTGAAAATAAAATACAGTGGAGGAATAAAAATTCAAGCAAATGCAAAAATTCTAAAAAGCAAAAGCAAAAATTGAAAAAAATATTTTTTTGTGAGACTTTTTGTAGCGTTTATTTGTAGGGTCCAAAACATAGTTCCAAAAACAAAATAGTTTCTTTTGTAGCTTTCTCCAAAAGAACCTACAAAAATAAACATTTTTTTTAGCGACTAACCAAGGCGCTTCATTAAATCACACATTTTTTGTAGCCCCTGAATTTATAGCGTTCATTTCACCGCTATATTATCCTAAATTCACCGCTACATAACCTCACTTGTGTAGTAGTGATATCATCTCCCATATTTTACCTTTGAAGGTTGCACCAACCAATTTGGACCTAGCTAGCTAGATTTGTTATAAGAATATAATATCGACACACGATAATTCTTCCTTTTAATTGTTAAGGGAACATGTTTGGTTTCTCGATCCATAAAAGCTCTAATAGAACGCATATGTTTCTTTTTGCTAGTTGTTTAATTATTTATCTGACTTGTATATATTAAAACAAATTTGGGTTAAATCTACTTACTAGTTAAACGGATTTTTGATCCAGTAGTACTATTGTATGAACTCTTTGTAATCAAATTGTTACTAAAAATTGATAGTCTTTTTGATGAATTTGCCGTTAAAATAAAAAGAGAATAGTTTGCGATGAGACAGAATTTTCTTTCGTCAAAAACATTGTATATAATACGGTAAAATTAGAAATTAAGTGACAACGGGCATTGTGAAAGGGTTGACCCAATTATACGAATTAACATACAAGGACAAAAACACATTCATGCAGGACCCCACCCCACTTAAGAGTTTGATAGAGGATCAAACCTCCATCGCTATGGCGTAAGCACCTAGAATTTAATATCAAGGCCGGAGGTCTTTACATAGGTTGTAACGTAAGACGAAGGGTAATGTGATAAAACGTACAGTTTATTTGGATCTATGAGGATGTTTTTAAACTGGTGGCAACAGACAAAAATTTGAACTTGTTTTCAGATCAAAACGGTAGTAGGTTTTTCAATGCATATGTCAATTACTTGGTCCATTGGTACAAAAAGTAAGAACAAATTCAACCTACACATGTTAGGGCATGCAAGATTGTGATAAAATATGATAGATTGGAATCAGATTCCATTCCTACTACTAGAAAATCTGTATATAGTTACGGATTTCCCACGATATATTTTCCGTGGGAAGCTTTCCCACGAATCTTCAATAATTCGGATTCACATCGAATTTCCCACGAAACATAATCCGTGAGAAATCCGACAATTAGAAATAGATTTCCCACAAATTTTCAACGGATTTCAAACACATATTTTGGTAGTTTTTCAAACATTTAAAAATATGATTAATATATCTAATGGTCGTAACTAATCCGTGGGAAAGTATATAAAGTTTAACGGAAATTATAATAATATAATTATTGAAAATCCGTGGGAAACCATTTTAAGCGTTTCGTTGAAATCTCGTGGGAAATTGTAACAGATTTTCAACCATTTTATATGTTTCGGTGAAAATTTGTTGAGATATTTTTTATAAGTAAAATTTAATGAAAAATACCTTGTCGTTGAAAATATGTGGTAAATCATTTTAAGTGTTACGTTGAAATTTCATGGGAAATTGTGACGGATTTTCTACCACTTTAAATATTCCGTTGAAAATTCATGATAATTGTTTATAATAAAATAATAATTAAGTGTATCTAGTCCTTGAAAATATTTGAGAAATCATTTTACCTATTAATACATAAGATAAGATACGTATATACATGTACATTCTTATTTCAAATTCTCAATAATTACAAAAAAAAAAAAAAATGTCTTTGAAAATCGGTGAGAGATTACCACCGATATTTAACGGATTTAGGTGCTCCGTTGAAAATTCATGGGAAGTTCCCTCGGATTTTCAACTGATTTAGGTGTTTCATTAAAAGTTCATTGAAAATCCGTGGGTACGTGAAATCTCTTTTGTTAATGTTCACACACAAGTGCTATGCATGCGTATACGCATACATATAGATGTATATATATTTATATGTATATATGGATGTCGTACATATTTACATACAATCAATGGACATTATATTTAAGATATATGAAAATATCTATCAAGATATTTATATACGACTAAACATATTATATAATTTAAATACTACCATTGAAATATATACGTATATAATAGAAAGAGGAGAATATAAATGTAAATATATAGATAAAATTAACGTATATTTTATATGTTAATACACTACATATGTTTATACGTGCATTCTTAGTTTGATATTCTTAAAAAAAACGAAATATTAAAAAGTCGTTGAATATCCGTGAGAAACTGCCACGGATTTTCAAAGAATTTAGGTGCTCTGTTGAAAATTCGTGGGAAGTTTCCACGGATTTTCAACAAATTTAGATGTTTCATTGAAAATCCGTGGGTACATGAGTTCTCTTTTGTTATGTTGACACACAAGTGTTATGTTCGTGTATACGCATACATATAGATTTATATATTTTTAAACATAATATTTATCTATTCACATACACATAAATATATATATAAATATATGTATACAGATGTCTTTGAGATAATATGCTTCTACGTATTGATACATATCAAGATAAGTGATGAAGTCATATGCATTTACATACAATTAATGGATATTTAATATATTAATAACATATATACAAGTAGATATGAAAATATATATATTTAAATTTATATACGACTAAACATATTATAAAATTTAGATACAACGGTTGATATATAATAGAAAGAGGAGAAGATAAATGTAAATATATAGATAAAATTAACATATATTTTATTTGTTAATACATTACATATGTTTATTTGGCATTCTAAGTTTGAAATTATAAAAAAACACGAAGTATTAAAAAGTCGTTGAAAATCCATTGGAAATTGCCACGGATTTTCAACAGATTTAAGTGCTCCGTTAAAAATTCGTGGGTATTTCCACGGATTTTCAACAAATTTAGATGTTTCGTTAAAAATCCGTGAGTACATGAGATATTTTTGTTAATGTTCTCACACAAGTGCTATACCCACATATACATATAGAAGGATATATTATTATATTTGTATCTGTTTACATTATCAAGATAAATGATGAAGTCATATATGCATTTATATATAATCAATGAACATTTAAGATATTAATAACATATAACATATATATAATATAAATAGATATGAAAATATATATATATATCTATATCTATTATCTACTATAACAACTAAATATTACATATATGTAATTTTTCATACAATATCCTCCGTCATCTATTACAATCACATTATGCATTTTTATGATTTATAAATATGCTTTTCTAATTTAGACTAAAAAATCCATAAAAGAAAACTAATCAAATATTATTTGGACCATAGCCTTTAAATTCCCACAGTAACAAAAATTCGTTTAAATTAAAATATAGTCTAGTCTATCTATCTAGTATTTTTAGTATATGGGTTATGGATTATACACTTACATCCGACTACCAATCAAAAAGATGTCATCCATTTTACATGGATTGTAATCCAACGGTGAGAATATGATCTGAAAACCAAACAATCCAAAGGTGAAAAATCACCATTCATCCTATTTACCTACCATCTCTCTCACCTATTAATCTATTTCTCCCTCCCGTCAATTCCCCACTCTCCTTCTATCAAGAAAACCACTCATCCTAAATCTCTTTTGTTACAAAACCACCCATCTTAAACCGGAACTAACACAATAAACATAAACACCGCTGTTGTTGCTTTAAAACCGTTGTCATCAACATCGACACCATTGTCTCTTTGTGAACTAACTCCATCGGATACCGTTAAGGTCAAGCCTTTGCTATAGGTGGGCTGTTAAATTCGCCATCAACTTACCACGAGAATCTTACTTCATTGCACCAGCACCTTCCTTTGAAAACTAAAGAAATATTAATTGGACCATGGCCAGAAAATTCCCACAGTAACATAAATTCGTTTAAACTAAAATATAGTCTAGTCTATATATCTAGTATTTTTAGTATATGGGTTATGGTTTATACACTTACATCCAACCACCAGTCAAAAAGATGTCATCCATTTCACATGGATTGTGATCCAATGGTGAGAATATGATTTAAATACCAAACAATCCAACGGTGAAAAAATCACCATTCATCCTATTTACATACCATCTCTCTCACCCATTAATCTATTTCTCCCTCCTGTCAATCCCCCACTCTCTACTTCTATCTGGAAAACCACTCATCCTAAATCTCTATTGCTACAAAACCACCCATCTTAAACTGGAACTAACACAATAAACATAAATGCCGATGTTGTTGCTTTAAAACCGTTGTCATCACCATCGACACCATTGCCTCTTTAAGAACTAACTCCATCGGATACCGTTAAGGTTAAGCCTTTGTTATAGGTGCATTGTTATATTCGCCGTCAACTCACCATGTTAATCTTACTTCATCGCACCAGCACCTTCCTTTGAAAACTAAAGAAATATTATATGGACCATGGACTTTAAATTCCCACAGTAACAAAAATTCGTTTAAATTTAAATATAGTCTAGTCTATCTATCTTGTACTTTTAGTATATGGGTTATGGGTTATACACTTGCATCCAACAACCAATTAAAAAGATGTCTTCCATTTCACATGGATTGTGATCCAACGGCGAGAATATGATTTGAAAACCAAACAATCCAACGGTGAAAAATCACCATTCATCATATTTACCTACCATCTCACTCACCCATTAATCTATTTCTCCCTCCTCTCAATCCCCCACTCTCCTTCTATCTAGAAAACTACTAATCCTAAATCTCTTTTGCTACAAAACCACCCATCTTAAACCAAAATAAACACAATAAACATAAACGCCGCTGTTGTTGCTTTAAAATCGTTGTCAAACACCATCGACACCGTTGTCTCTTTGTGAACTAACTCCGTCGGATACCGTTAAGATCGAGCCTTTGCTATAGGTGCGTTGTTAAATTCGCCGTCAACTCACCACAAGAATCTTACTTCATCGCACCAGCACCTTCCTTCGCAAACTAAAGAAATATTATTTGGACCATGGCCTTTAAATTCCCACATTAACAAAAATTCGTTTAAATTAAAATATAGTCTAGTCTATCTATCTAGTATTTTTCGTATATGGGTTATGGGTTATGGGTTATACACATACATCCAACCACCAATCAAAAAGATGTCATCCATTTCACATTGATTGTGATCCAACGGTGAGAATATGATTTGAAAACCAAACAATCCAACGGTGAAAAAATCACCATTCATCTTATTTGCCTACCATCTCTCTCACCCATTAATCTATTTCTCCCTCCTGTCAATCCCCCACTCTCCTACTATCTAGAAAACCACTCATCCTAAATCACTTTTGTTACAAAACCACCCATCTTAAATCGGAACTAACACAATACACATAAATGCCGCTGCTGTTGCTTTAAAACCGTTGTCATCACCATCAGCACCGTTGTCTCTTTAAGAACTAACTCCATCGGATACCGTTAAGGTCGACTTTGCTATAGGTGCGCTGTTAAATTTTCCGTCAACTCACCACGAGAATCTTACTTCGTCGCACCTGCAGCTTCCTTTGAAAACTATAAATCTACCTTTTGATCTTAAATATCCTTCTTAATGTGTCATAAATAATTGGAATTTGGTGACAAAATGGATTCATTCATGATTCATTAGATGTGAAACTAGAAAGGGGAGACAATAGAGAACGATATAGTCTAGTCTATCTATCTTGTATCTAGTATTTTTAGTATATGGGTTATGGGTTATACACTTACATCCAACCACCAATCAAAAATATGTCATCCATTTCATATGGATTGTGATCCAACGGTGAGAATATGATTTGAAAACCAAACAACCCAACGGTGAAAAAATACCATTCATCTTATTTACCTACCATCTCTCTCACCCATTAATCTACTTCTCCCTCCTGTGAATCCCACACTCTCCTTCTATCTAGAAAGCCACTTATCCTAAATCTCTTTTGCTACAAAACTACCCATCTTAAACCAGAATTAACACAATAAACATAAACTCCGCTGTTGTTGCTTTAAAACGGTTGGCATCACCATCGACACCATTGTCTCTTAAGAACTAACTCCATCGGATACCATTAAGGTCGGGCCTTTGCTATAGGTGCGCTGTTAAATTCGTCGTCAACTCACCACGAGAATCTTACTTCATTGCACCAGCACCTTCCTTTGAAAACTATAGATCTACCTTTTGATCTTAAATTTCCTTCTTATTGTGTCATAAATAAATGGATAGTAGTGACAAAAAGGATTTATTCATGATTCATTAGATGTGAAACTAGGAAGGTGAGACAACAGAGAAGGATAGAGTGAAAAGGAAGTGTTTCTTCGTACAATTTAATAGATTAAAAAACTCTAAATTACAATTTACAAAAAAAAAACACTTTTCCTTTCACTTTGTGTCCAGTCACTGATTACTAACGAAAATGGTTGTTGAAGTATGATGTGGGATACTAATGGAAAACTCAATGTAAATGTGTTAAAACAATTTGATTGATGCAAATTTGTTGAAACTATCGCCGATGAAATTCGATTGAAAACACCTTTCGTTAAAAATTCATTGAATACATTAGTTGATACAATTCCGTTGAAAAGTAATATTTATGAAAAATTCGTGGGAAATATTTGATTAAACTTTGATAAAAGTTTATTGAAAAATGAAATCCGTGGGAAACATTTGATGGAAGTCCGTGAGAAATTCGTCAATACTTTGAAAGATGATATTTCAATATTTATTTACCATAAATTTTTGTTGGTTGAAAATCCGATGACAAAATATTGGTCGTTGAAAAATTAGTGGGAAAAATGTTTCCCACGACCTATTTAAAGACGGACATGATTCGTTGAGAATTCGAGGGAAACGGCTGTTTTCCACGGTTTTTTCCCACGAATTTCAATATTCATCAGTTTTCTAGTAGTGTCCATTCTCGTGTTCGGTTGGCAAAACATCATAGAATGGAATTCAATTCCGTTTCTTTATCTATTTGGTTGACACACGAAATGATTTATACTATATGATTTATCAACTAAGGAATGTTGTTCAGTTACGTTATATGATTTATACTACGTTATATAACTCATGTCATGTTACATATTTATAATATACTTGAAATGTTAAATTTTATATATTATATATTATATTTATAATTTATACTCATATTTTATAATTTATAATTTATAATTTATATTTGTATTTTATAATTTTTATAATATATTTTAAAATTTAAGTTTGTATTTGTATTTTATATTTTTATAATACATTTTAATTTTATATTCTAAATTTATATATATATATATATATATATGTATATATATATATATATATGTATATGTATATATATATATATATATATATATATATATATAGGTGTAGGATCCAGGGAGAAGAGAAATTTATGAGAGGAGGGAGATAAGCGTTTCTAACCGTTAGATCTTTGAATCAATGGATTCGATCAAATATGGCAAAATTGTTATTATTAGTTGGTTTTGGTACTGATTGTAAATTTAGAAGGGCAAAATGGTACATATTCAATTGATAAAAAAAGAAGAAGCTAAAATCAGAAATCATTTAAAACTACCATCGGTTTAGTCGTAAAAATCGGATCCTCTTCAACAAAAAGTGGGGTTTTTTGAATTTGTAATTATTTGGTTATCCTTTCTTTATCATTTACGGTCATGAAATAATAAAGTTGTTGGGAAACCAAAAAAGGATCCATGATATCGCGTGATATCTCTCTCATTTTAGATCAATACATGGAAAATAAGCTCAAATATTACTTTAATCAACGTTATTTTGTCAAGTAGGTTAAAATAAGGAAGCACGAGAAAAATCAAGCAAAACGGACGAAAAACGAAGATTCCACTAACGTTTAAAGATTCGAGGCAATTAAAGGCATGATTATCAAGAATAAAGAATCATCTCAGAGATTTCTCCATACCGAAGTCTTCATTTTCAAAAATTGAATCTAACGCAAAAAGAATCATAAAAAACGAATAAGAAATGAAGATTCTACGCGCAATGAAAGATTCAAACCATTCGGAACAAGATATCTCAAGATAATAAAATCATCTTAGGGTTTTCTTTACATCAATATCTTCTTTTTGAAAAATCGAATCCAACGCAAAAAGAATCATCGAAAACGGACGAGTAACGAAGAAGATACGAATCAAAACGAGAACGAAAAGTGACCCGACCCGGCACCGGCCGGCCGCCACCCTAGGCCGGGCAACAGCCACGCTAGGCCGGGAAGCCACCACCCGGCAATGGCCCAAGTGTCCAGGCTCCGGTTCCTTTTTCGTTCTGTGACCCGGTTCCAGCTCCTTTTTCGTACTTGCGGACGATTTTCATTAAAATGAGTCTAACTTTGCTATCGTGAGCCGGATTTCAGCTATAAATATATCTTAGGATTCGTATTTCAAAGACACACCTTCCTAGCATACTTTCTCACTTTAGAAATCAGCTCTAAAATTTTCTCTATCTACACTCTCTGTAGATTAGTTTCAACTAGTATTTAAACTAGTCAGGAGTTTAATTAGGAGTAAAAGGAAAATAAGGAACGCATTGTAATCTTCGGTGTATGCTCGGAATTGTGTCATTAATCCAAGTTTATTCTCGCAATTTAATCATGGTTATCTCTATCCTTATCTATCTTAATTAATTGCGTTTACTATACTTTAAATATACTAGATTTAGTTATTGCCAAGATATGCGAGTAGTATACTTGTTGTGTTTGTTCGCGATGTAGTTAGTTAATTATGGGATGATAATAATTAATTTTAATGTAATATGACGGCCCCTATTCAATTGTTCCTCGACATAGTACCGGAAACACTTCAAGGTGGAGTACAAACGTATGGAAGTTGAGGAACGATCGAAGGTAGTCATATTACGGAACGATACAATATTACGAAGTAATATGACAGCCCCTATTCGACTGTTACGTAGTATAGCGTTGGAAACACTTTAGGTGTAGTACAAACACGTGAAAACTGTGTAACGACCAAAGGTAGTTATATTACGGACTAATATTATAAAATGAGAAACCTAGTTTAAGTTAACCTTTCTAAATAGACTTTTAAACCTCAAATTAATCTATCGCATTTCCACCAATAAACGTGATTACAACATCTTTTTAATGACGTCAATATAAAAGGTAGTCAGTCATCTGTGTCAAGATAATTTGTCGAAATTTATGAAACCATGAAACCGCAAGACTACATGGGGAATTACCATAGAACAAGACATGGTCAAGCTTTGAAGCGGCGTAACCACTTCAAGTGAAGAACGCTGTGAATAACTAGGGAATTTATTGGGAAGTCTTAAGCAAGGGGCTGGTTTAAAGTCAACCATTCATAAGAAAGCATTATTAAACTTAAACTAAGATTTTGCTTATTATTCCAAATACTTTGTGATGTTAAGAACGGTCGGACCTTATAATTGATCAGCCACTCTATTCATGCGTATAAGAATCCTCGTATTCCGGGTAAGAGCTAGTTGTTCTTCATAGGACAATTGTTGAGAGTTGGGCATGTCAGTCTTATCAGATCACCATAGCCTAGTTCCTGTGTGACATGCTAATGAGAATTTAAATAGTAGGGAATATAGTGTTTACATCACAAGTATCCAAGAATAGTAATAAGCAACCATCTTTCAAAACAGGTTTCTCTAAACATCGTCCCATAACTTAATTAATGAAATCTCAGCAAACACTATCTTTATCTTATATGTTACGCTTTTATTTATCTGCTTGCATAAGTTAGAAAATACATAAACCAAAACTCCCCTACTATTTTATAAATCATTTACTAGGTTGAAAGCCATCATCTGCCTCGTCTAAGTTTCAATTCAGTCGGTTTATAGAATGACTCTAGGTCATACCTACCACTTGCTCACCCTTAGGATTAGCATTATTAGGGAAACTTAGGCCCCGTACTTATAAATTTAGAACCCACTGATCGCCCGCTCAGTTGTTAAAACAACACAAACGACACCAACGCTGGATGGCGCATCAATTCAATGGCGCATCAATTCACACCATATGCATATTAATTATGTTGTTTTATTTTTTGTATGCTCTTTCAAAGAAAGGTATATATTTCATTTTTAATCATTTTATTTGTAATGAATTTATGAATCACAATTAACGTTATTCAACAATGTAAGTTTATCAACTATTGTTAGAAATAATGTAAGTTTATCAACTATTATTATGAACTTGTGAATCACTACTATAGAGATAGTGAATCAACGTACTTTTTACATGTGGAAATCAGTGAATCATCATTATTATAATGAAAAATTGTTTGAATCAACTTATGAGTACATAAAAAGTTATAAATGAACATAAATCTAACAAATCTGCAACGTCACTAACATCAGTTGTGATACTTGGTTATATATTTTTGAATCAATATCTTAAATTAGTGATTCAATGGTAAACCAGTTTCAAAAACTATGAATTTGTGACAAATTAGTACACAATTTGGAATCAAAAGTAAAATTCATGCACCATAAAATAAGCTATACTAGCTAGAAATATACATTTATGAATCGATGTGATATAAATATGAATCATCAATGTGATAAAAATTGGGAATCAATGTTATAACTTTTCTGAATCAATGTTGTACAAAATCTGAATCAAATTTGAAAATTTTCTGAATGAGTGTCATACATATGATACGATACGTTCTAGAAATCAACTAAGAAATGAAGAACGATCTCACGCGACAATTAGGAACTTAAGTTTAGTAGAATGAAATCCGAAACTGACTCGTATACAAATGATTTGTATTCGTGATTACAGAATTATAGAATGAAAGTAGGAAGAAAGACAATTACAATTCTCAAGCTGAAAATGAAAATGAAATCAGAAAGGACTATTTATAAGTATGATGTTTTATGTTAGCTTGATCACGTGCTAGTCACATGCTTCATTAGACTCGTATCATTCCTCTCCCCTTTGAAAAATCCTTATCCTCAAGGATGACTTTGAAAAGAAATGGGAAATTGTTTAATGAGATCACTATGCACTTCCAAGGTTTTTTTTTATTTTATTTTTTTTTATGTCATTGATGCATTTAACAAAAACATATATCACATCATAATCCCGGTTTACTAACCTCCTAACCAGTGAATCTTTTGGTTCCCCCCACAATCACTCCATCATCAAAATACAGAAGATTACCACCATACTGGTTGTCTCACACATTTTTTGTTGAGTCGAGAATCATGGAATATTGGATTAATTTTTGTTGCAGCAAATACTTACAACTTATAAGCAACCATACCCACTTTTTACAGACTTTAAAAGGTCTATAGAATTTGGCAGAGAGCTTGTGCTGCTGTCCTTTTCTAACTATAACTTGAAGATGTGATTGTAACTTGAGATACACCCAATAAACCACCTGAAATTTCCTATCTAACCTCACTTCATTAGTTAGATTGTGCATTCGTTCTTGAGCACGAAGCAAATGGAACTTCAATAACTGAATAGTGTACTCTCTAGCGCTTAGAGATATATCCATCGCCTCTACGGAACTGCCCCTATAATCTGTCAATAACAACCAAGTGTGCCAATCATTAGGTTTCTCATTAATCATACATCTCAAAAAGCATTCCACACGCATGTTCACTACTAGTGTTTGACCATCAGCCTTTGGGTAGTATGCTTGTGTTGATGATACCCCTTTATTAAAAAATATAGGAGTGTCTGTCCACACTTGTTTAGGGAGGAACTGCAGTAAGTCATGATAAGCAGCTAGATCCGACTTATGTCTTTGGGTAACATCACATGTCTTAACAAATAGCTTGAGCATCATTCTCGTACCACTTTGTTCCTCGGGTTAAAATCTATACAATGCAGTGGTCGTAATATTCTCACTACATTTTTTATAAGAAACTTCATAATAAAAGCCCATCAATTTTGGTGACAACTTTGTTTGAAAAGGAGTAGTTAACCTTTGATCCAATAGACTCTTCAAACTGATGTAATCTGTTTTTATATCAAAATGTCGGTTTAGTAAGTATCCCTTCCATTTATCCAAAGCCAACACCATCACCATTACTTCTTTCTCGTATGGAGAGAGGGACTGATGTCTAGGGGCAAAAGATTTGTTCACGAGTATCTTTTTCCGTTTATACCATTTCCAAATGTCAAACTTCACACGCAAGAAATTATTTACAAGATTATGCTCTATTGAATTAGAAAAGAAAGTACCTCATTCCACCTTTATAATAGTAGCAGCGCCTTTTAATCAATGATCCTGATTCTTGCTATGAATTTGGATAGTCCAATTGATAGGTTCTTTATCCACACTATCATATGTAAACAAATTTGTATGCACCCTAAGACTCGGGCTGATAGAAATTGTATTTACAGATTCATCTTTTGAATCATTCCGAACCACGACTACATCTTTGATTTCCTTTTCTTCTATCATCGGGTTAGACTCGATCTTATTACCTTTATCATCTTATTCACATGCATCACCAATAGCAACTAAATCATTGTTGTTCTCTCCAACACTTGACTTATCAATATCGACTAAACAACCACTGTCATTATTTACTTCATTTGAAACTTTAAACCTAGAAATAGGTAGCAATGGTGGATCAATATTTTCCTTCACGAGGTTGTTAGTCGTTTCTTGCAACTTAGCCAAACAATAAGCATCCGAAAGGGTTTTGGGTCTATACATCTTAACCCACTTTGCAATTTCCGGTTGCAACCCCCACATGAAAATATTAATGACACATAATTCGTTTAAACCCCTATTTCCAAACAAATAATCAAATGTATCATAATACTCTTGAACTGTACCTTTTTGAAAGTTTCTTATTGTTGACATTTCATCGAACACTTCATGTGCACATCCTCACTTATTCTTCCATTTTCCATCTCTTTATCCCAAGAAACCAGTTTAACGTCATTATTACCAAACACAACAGAATTCTGTCCATTCAATTTTCTCACTTCATCAATCAAAGACTTTTGATTGTTTGCAAAGACTTCTAATTTCTTGTTTATACCTGCCATGGAATCAAGAATTCTTTGACAAGATAGTTTGATATCTTCATTTCTCTGCATTGATTGAGCACTCGCCATGGATGAACTATGAATCTGTAACATCCTCGTTTTGGGCCTAGGAGAATACGGTAATTTCTCTATTTTAGTTGTTATTTGATATTTATTAGTTAATTGTATTTAGAAATACTTGGTATTATTGAGATGATTGAAATTACTAGGTCAAAAGGTCAAATGACTTATTGTGATAAATAAATTAATACTTGTTTTAAATTAATTTAGTTGACGGTATAATAATACTTATTTTCTCGCAAATGTTTTTAAGTTCCAGACGATAGGTTGAGAAGGGGTATTATATTATATTGCGTATTGCTTGGGTCAAATAGGAAATGTCGACCTTTATTTCCACACTTCACTGATTTTAGTTTAAACCCTTATATCTCAAGAACACACACACCCTCATTTAGAAATCATTAGAAAACCAAAGAGGAAAATTACTTGCAACCACTCTTGAAGCTTGATTCTGATTTAGCATTTGCTTCCTCATCATCATCATCTTGCTCTTCTTCCTTTGGGCAAGCATTTTCATAAGTTTCATGAATTAGTTTGATTAATTGGGGACAATGGTGAAATGGAGTTAGTCTATGCTTGAATGTGATTGTGTGATGATTATTAATTGATTTCATGCTTATTTAGGATGAATCAATTGTGTTTTCATGTTCTAAGTTGAATGAATTGAATTTAGGTAGAACTAGGGTTGAGTGATTAATGCATGTTTGAATCTAGAGGTTTGATGATGATTGTTTGTTGTTATAACATGTTATATGACAATACTTGAGGTTATTTGTTTGTTAAAATCGTGCATTGTATCTGAATTTGGTGATTTGGAGTTCTTGGTTCGGGTTAGAAATTTAGTTGTTGCAGGTCTGAGGGTTTGGGACTCATAGCCGATCGGTTATGCTAGTCCAGCCGATCGGCTTGGTGTTGTAAGCCGATCGAGTATTTTTAGCCTAACGGTTGAATTAGAACAAAACGTTTACAGCAGCTCGTCTCTGAATCTAAGGTCTCGAATTTTAGTGTGGTAGCCGATCGGTTCAGGTGTGAGCCGATCGGGTATGTAGTCTCAGCCGATCGGCTGAGAACGTGAGCCGATCGGGTATGTGTCTAAACAGGGCTGAACCAGTTTATTTTGTGTGGTCTTCAATGTATGTATATATATGGATACTAAGTAAAATTAATAAATGACAATGAAGGTTGAACACTGTGATTGTTACCATTATGTGATACATTTTGAGTTGAGATACTTTATTATGAATGAGTTTCTAACTTATTATTTCTTGTGTTCTCAGATAAACCGAAGACTCGATAATATAAGAACTTTGAGTGGAGATCGTGATCATAATGGTGAGTGGATCAATGACTTACAATCTAAGTTAGTTGTAACAATCTGGTTACAACGGGTAAATGTGGTTATACTGTTTATATTTGCATATTGTCGTGATGATTATGAATTATGTGATTTCTTTCAGAGGTCAATTGCGATTGGGTGGGGTACTATTACTTGGACAATATTAGTGATTTGTACATGTGTTGGTTATTGAAATAATGTTGTAAGTAGTAATAGTACCCAACTATCGGTTAGATTACTGAATTGGCCTCCAGTGGTTGTAAGTGTTGCTTGGGGGCCACCGCGGTAGTAGGGTACCTCTAGGACCACCGATCCTCTTTGACGCTAGTTGTTTATGATGCTTAGCTGTAAACAATTGTTAATCTGAGTTAGGTTGATAGTTATTGATCTATTCACTTAGCTTTGTGCTAATCCCTCCTCCTAACTTCTTGCAGGTTGACTAATGTATGTGGGTGAGCAAGAAGTCGGTTAGATTTGTGGAATGTTTGACGATGCTTACTCTGTTGAACAATTGTGTTAATAGTCTAATGAAAGGGTTTAACTTTAAATATCACTTAAGGCATAATGTTTGTAAAAGTTTATGATAAACTAGATGTTTGGGTCGTATGTTTTAGATTGCACTTTTGGTTTATATAATTATGCAATCTAAGTTGTGAATATTAAATTAACGCTTCCGATATGTTTTTTTTTTTTTTTTTTTTTTTTAAATAGCCTTGTGAATTTGGAGTGTGTTATAAATTGGTATCAGAGCCTAGGTTTGGGTGAATTGAACATGGGTTAAGTGTTCAATCCCAAATCTAAGTGTGTTAGTCAAATATTCCGGGAGTGGGATTTAGCTATGACAGGAGAATTGGTTAGTATGTAGATACTAACAATTAACGAGTTATGAGATGTGTTGTAGTGCAGGATATGGCAGATAATGAAGACCCGACCGATACTCTCAACAACGCCTCAGGGACGGATGTCACTCCGCCCGAAAATCAGAACGTTAGTCAGGGTCAGACTGGTACCTCTTTTTCAGCAGGGGATTTAAGTCAAGAGGATTATATGTTGCATTTAGAAGGGGAAGTGGTTAGACTTAAGGCTGTTGAACAACAGTTTTTTATAGATCAACAAGCCCGATCATCTCAGCAGAATCGGCAGACTTTACCACCTGTCATTAGCACTATACCACCTACTTTGGTGACATCACAGATTCCTACATCTCTGCCCCATTATCATCAACAGCAGCATGATGGTAGTTATCAAACATCGGCTCCATTCTCTTCTTCTTGGCCTTCAAGTTATCAGATACCGGTATTTCCGCCTCAGTGTCAACATAAGTTATGTTCATTTAAGACTTTCAAATCTAGTGGACCATCCGATTATTCTGGTAGTACAAATCCCTCCGTTACGTTGGATTGGTTGAGAGATGTTGAGAGAAAATTCGAGGTTTGTCGATGCGAAGATGAGGTTAAAGTTCCTTATGCTGTGCAACTCCTCAAGGGTCCGGCAATGGGTTGGTGGGATTCTATTACATCCCACTTGACACCACAACAGAGGACATCTATTAGATGGCCCGATTTCTACAATGAGGTTTGCAAGAAATACTGTTCTGGATTTGACATGACTCGTATTCGACGGGAGTTCTTAGATTTGCATTTGATGGATAGTATGTCGATGGATGATCTCATTTCCCAGTTTTCTAAAAAGTTAAGATTTGTGCAACAATGGGTTCCGGATGAAAGGACTAAGATTGATCATTTCGTAGGGATGTTGCCTCATACTTATCGGACGACAGTGAGACTAGCGGGTTCCCTTACCCAAGCGTTTGAGTTGGCCCATTCAGTGGATGGCGATATTCGGGCACGAGATTTGGAGGATAAGGAGAAATTTTTATTGAAATCTAAGGGTGATTCTGCGGGGAGTTCGGGAAAGAAAAAATGGCATGGATCTTCTCAAAGTAAGAAACAAAGTTCTGGCGGGGGTGGTATTGTGGATAAAGCTAATTGGTGTCGAAGTTGTAAATCTAAGCACACAGGTCCTTGTACTCCTCAGACTCGTAGATGTGTTAAATGTGGGCAATTTGGGTACAATTTTAAAGATTGCACCTTTCCTAATAATGTTTGTTGGAACTGTCATAAAGAGGGTCACCGGGCAGGACAATGTACGGAGGCTGGTAAGCAGAGGACGGGTACGGTCGGAGGGTCTTCATCGTCTGGCCAGAAAAGGAAGAATCCACCGTCAGCATCTGGCAGAGCATTTCAGATGACAGCTGATGAAGCTGTCAGAACAGAGGATGTCATAACCGGTACTTTTCTTATCAACTCTGTACCGGCATGTGTTTTATTCGATTCAGGAGCCAATTGTTCTTTTGTATCTATGTGTTTCTGTGATAGACTGAAATTGACTCCTACTTTTATTGCAAATCCTATTGAGGTTGAGGTAGATAGTGGCCAAATGGTTCCGGTTACCACATCGGTGACTGGAGCTAGTATATTAATTGAAGGACATAGTTTCCCTGTTTCTTTTCTTTTGATGCCTATTCCCGGTTTTGATGCGGTTTTAGGCATGGATTTGTTAAGTCAGAATAGAGCCAACATTGATTGCCGTAAAAAGTTAATAAAAATTCCAACTTCAGAAGAGTCATATGTCGTGGCTCGAGGGGAACGGGAGAGGGGGTAGTATTCCTTTGATTTCCTTGTTGAAAGCTAGAAAATCTCTAGCAAAAGGGGGTGAATCGTACTTGGCCTATATTATCGATGCTAAGTTAGAAAAGAAAATCAATTCTGATGTTCGAGTTGTTTCTGAATACTCGGAAGTCTTTCCTAATGAGTTGCCCGGCTTACCTCCCATTAGGGAAGTAGAATATAAAATTGAGCTGATTCCTGGTTCTGCTCCGGTAGCTAAGGCTCCATATAGATTAGCTCCCTCCGAAATTCGTGAAATGATGAGCCAAAATCAAGGGCTGTTAGATAAGGGTTTTGTTAGGCCTAGTTCCTCGCCATGGGGTGCACCTGTGTTGTTTGTTAAAAAGAAGGATGGCACCTTTCGCATTTGCATAGATTATAGGGAGTTGTATAAGAGAACCATAAAGAATAAGTACCCTTTGCCCCGAATAGATGAATTGTTTGACCAATTGCAAGGGTCTTCTTATTTTTCCAATATTGATTTAAGGCCGGGTTATCACCAAGTGCGGGTTTGTGAGAAGTATATTCCTAAGACGGCTTTTCGCACTAGATACGGCCATTATGAGTTCTTGGTTATGCCATTTGGATTGACTAATGCTACGGCAAATTTCATGGATTTAATTAATAGAGTTTGTCGACCTTTCCTGGATAAGTTTGTTATTGTATTCATTGATGATATCTTGGTTTATTCTAAGTCTGAATCTGATCATGTGATGCACTTGTGTATGGTTCTTGACACCTTGAAAAGGGAGAAATTGTATGCTAAATTTTCCAAATGCGAGTTTTGGTTACGTGAGGTACAGTTTTTGGGGCATATCATTTGTAAGGATGGGGTTAAAGTGGATCAATTAAAAAATTAGGCCGTAATGAATTGGCAAGCTCTTAAGTCTCCTTCAGAGATCAAGAGTTTTCTGGGATTAGCGGGATACTATCGTAAATTCATTAAGGATTTCTCTAAGATCGCGGGTCCTTTGACTAGGTTAACCCGAAAGGATGTGAAATTTCAGTGGACTGAGCGACAAGAGTCAGCTTTCCAAATTTTGAAACAATTGTTGTGTCAGGCTCCGGTCTTAGCATTACCTGACGGGTCAAAGGATTTCATTGTTTATTGTGATGCTTCTTCTGCGGGTTTGGGTTGTGTTTTGATGCAAAGAGACCATGTTATTGCCTATGCTTCGCGTCAGTTGAAACCTCATGAGATAAATTATCCTACCCATGACTTAGAACTCGCGGCTGTAGTTTTTGCCTTGAAAATTTGGAGTCACTATCTTTATGGCACGAAATGTGTTATTTGTATGGATCACAAAAGCCTCCAATATATGTTCTCCCAGAAAGAGCTCAATATGCGTCAAAGGCGATGGTTAGAATTGATAAAGGATTATGATTGTGAGATTCGTTACCACCCGGGTAAGGCCAATGTTGTGGCGGATGCGTTAAGTCGGAAAGGAAAATCAGAAAAAGTGTGTTTCATGCGATTAGAGGTTTCATCATATTTGATTGATCAGATAAAATCAGCACAAATGGAGGCATTGATGGATGAAAACTTGAAATCCGAGGTTATGCTTAAAAGAAAAGATCTATTAATTGATGACTCACGTGGATTAAAGACCTTTCAATCCCGAGTTTGGGTTCCTTTACTTGGTGGTCTTCGAGATGTAATTTTGTTAGAGGCACACAAATCTAGATTGTCGGTTCATCCCTGGAGTACCAAAATGTACCATGATTAAAAACCTATGTATTGGTGGCCTACCTTGAAATTGGATGTAGCTCGATTTATGGAATCTTGCCACATTTGCTCGCAAGTAAAAGCCGAGCATCAGAAACCGTATGGAGCTCTAAAACAACTTGAGATTCCCGAGTGGAAATGAGAGCATATAACCATGGATTTTGTGACCAAATTACCTCGAACAGTTAAGGGTAACGATATGATTTGGGTGATTGTCGATCGATTAACCAAGAGTGCTCATTTTCTTGCTGCATGTGAGACGGCATCATTGAGCAAGTTGGCACAATTGTACATTAATGAGGTTGTTTCTAGACATGGAATTCCGTTGTCCATTGTTTCCGACAAGGAATCTCGGTTTGTATCGGGTTTTTGGCAGAGTTTGCAAAATGAATTGGGTACTAGAGTTAATTTGAGCACTGCTTATCATCCTCAGACTGATGGTTAGTCTGAGCGGACTATTCAAACTCTCGAAGACATGTTGCGGGCGTGTGTTTTGGAATTTGGTGGATCATGGGATTCTCACTTACCTTTGGTTGAATTCGCCTATAATAATTCTTTTCATTCTAGTATAGGCATGCCACCCTATGAGATGTTGTATGGGCGTAGGTGTAGAACACCCACTTGTTGGTTAGAGGCGACTGAGAAATAGTTTGCGGGTCCCGACATAGTACAGATTACAGCCGATAAGGTAGCTATTGCCAGAGATAGGTTAAAAGCCGCCAGTGATAGACAAAAGCAATATACCGATCAGCGTCGTCGACCCGTTTCATTTGTAGAGGGTGAATTGGTTTACTTGAAAGTTTAACCTTGGAAGGGTGTTATTCGGTTTGGGAAGCGTGGTAAACTAGCTCCTAGATACATTGGGCCGTTTAGAATTCGACAAGTAGTCAACCATCAAACAGTGTCATTAGATCTTCCTCCAGAATTGGCAGGTATTCACGATACTTTCAACGTGTGTTACTTAAGAAAATGAAATGTGGAGGACCAATCCCAAGTTCTTCCATTGCAAGACCTACGTATCGACCAAAGTCAAAGACTCGTAGAAGAACCAGTAGAGATCTTAGATCGTAAGGTGACTAAACTTCGAAAGAAGGACATACCCATGGTGTTGGTTAAGTGGAATCATAGTTTGGGGCCGAACCTTACGTGGGAGACCGAGTCTAGCATGAGGACGCGTTATCCTAATCTTTTTGGGCATGGCGAGATTTCGGGGACGAAATCTCCTTAAGGAGGGAAGATTTGTAACATCCTCATTTCAGGCCTAGGAGAATACGATAATTTCTCTAATTTAGTTGTTATTTGATATTTATTATTTAATTGTATTTAGAAATACTTGGTATTATTGAGATGATTGAAATTACTAGGTCAAATGGTCAAATGATTTATTGTGATAAATAAATTAATACTTGTTTTAAATTAATTTAGTTGACGGTATAATAAAACTTATTTTCTCGCAAATGTTTTTAAGTTCCAGACAATAGGTTGAGAAGAGGTATTATATTATACTGCGTATTGCTTGGGTCAAATAGGAAATGTCGACCTTTATTTCCACACTTCACTGATTTTGGTTTAAACCCTTATATCTCAAGAACACACACACCCTCATTTAGAAATCATTAGAAAATCAAAGAGGAAAATTACTTGCAACCACTCTTGAAGCTTGATTCTGATTTAGCATTTGCTTCCTCATCATCATCATCTTGCTCTTCTTCCTTTGGGTAAGCATTTTCATAAGTTTCAGGAATTAGTTTTATTAATTGGGGACAATGGTGAAATGGAGTTAGTCTATGCTTGAATGTGATTGTGTGATGATTATTAACTGATTTCATGCTTATTTAGGATGAATCAATTGTGTTTTCATGTTCTAAGTTGAATGAATTGAATTTAGGTAGAACTAGGGTTGAGTGATTAATGCATGTTTGAATCTAGAGGTTTGATGATGATTGTTTGTTGTTATAACATGTTATATGATGATACTTGAGGTTATTTGTTTGTTAAAATCGTGCATTGTATCTGAATTTGGTGATTTGGAGTTCTTGGTTCGGGTTAGAAATTTAGTTGTTGCAGGTCTAAGGATTTGGGACTCATAGCCGATCGGTTATGCTAGTCCAGCCGATCGGCTAGGTGTTGTAAGCCGATCGGGTATTTTTAGCCTAACGGTTGAATTAGAACAAAACGTTTACATCAGCTCGTCTCTGAATCTAAGGTCTCGAGTTTTAGTGTGGTAGCCGATCGGTTCAGGTGTGAGCCGATCGGGTATGTAGTCTTAGCCGATCGGGTATGTGTCTAAACATGGCTGAACCAGTTTATTTTGTGTGGTCTTTAATGTATGTATATATATGGATACTAAGTAAATTTAGTAAATGACAATGAAGGTTGAACACTGTGATTGTTACCATTATGTGATACATTTTGTGTTGAGATACTTTATTATGAATGAGTTTCTAACTTATTATTTCTTGTGTTCTCAGATAAACCGAAGACTCAATAATATAAGAACTTTGAGTGGAGATCGTGATCATAAGGGTGAGTGGATCAATGACTTACAATCTAAGTTAGTTGTAACAATCTGGTTAGAACGGGTAAATGTGGTTATACCGTTTATATTTGCATATTGGCATGATGATTATGAATTATGTGATTTCTTTCAGAGGTCAATTGCGATTGGGTTGAAGTACTATTACTTGGACAACATTAGTGATTTGTACATGTGTTGTTTATTGAAATAATGTTGTAAGTAGTAATAGTACCCAACTATCGGTTAGATCACTGAATTGGCCTTCAGTGGTTGTAAGTGTTGCTTGGGGGCCACCGCGACAGTAGGGTACCTCAAGGACCACCGATCCTCTTTGACGCTAGTTGTTTATGATGCTTAGCTGTAAACAATTGTTAATCTGAGTTAGGTTGATAGTTATTGATCTATTCACTTAGCTTTGTGCTAATCCCTCCTCCTAACTTCTTGCAGGTTGACTAATGTATGTGGGTGAGCAAGAAGTCGGTTAGATTTGTGGAATGTTTGACGATGCTTACTCTGTTGAACAATTGTGTTAATAGTCTAATGAAAGGGTTTAACTTTAAATATCACTTAAGGCATAATGTTTGTAAAAGTTTGTGATAAACTAGATGTTTGGGTCTTATGTTTTAGATTGCACTTTTGGTTTATATAATTATGCAATCTAAGTTGTGAATATTAAATTAACGCTTCCGATATGTTTAAAAAAAAATATAGCCTTGTGAATTTGGAGTGTGTTATAGAATCTTTTTTAGATTTCAAAGTGGCCAGAAAAGTGCCTCTGATACCAATTGATACGATATATTCTAGAAATCAACTAAGAAATGAAGAACGATCTCACGCGACAATTAGGAACTTCAATTTAGTAGAATGAAATCCGAAACTGACTCGTATATGAATGATTTGTATTCGTGATTACAGAATTACAGAATGAAAGTAGGAAGAAGGACAATTACAATTCTCAAGCTGAAAATGAAAATGAAATCAGAAAGGACTATTTATAAGTTTGTTGTATTTATGTTAGCTTGATCACATGCTTCATTAGACTCATATCAACATATACATGAATCAATTGCGATTCATAAATTTGGAATTTTTTTTGAATAAATGTTATGATTCTACAATATATATTAACAAAACCTGAATCACCAAAAATTTATTGGAACAAATGAATATACTGAAAAAATCGGAAATCATTGAAACATGAAAAATTATTAATATAATGAAACAATACCTTATTTGCTTATTCAGTCTTGAAGAAATCAAGAAATATGATTGGAAGGTTGTCAAAAATTAAACTAATATAATTTCTTATGCTAGAGTATGAGAATGACGTTGATCCAATTTCAAACTGACAATGAAATACCTCAATTTGTAGATCATACAAATACTATTGTTTTATATAATTAAAGAATTCGACTATTTTGAGTTTGAATATTTATATAAAAAAGTATCATTTATCTTTTACCTGCAAAAAGTTTTGGAATCGCTTTCATGATAGCATCCTCACTCCGTTTAGCAATCCAGGTAAATTAATTTAGTATATTTAAAAATTAATAAATTGAAAAATTGCCATCCATTAATAAAGAAAATAATGAGAGAGATATAAGTAATTTGTTTTCAGTGAAATACCAATCATACCCTTCCACCCTAAAATTTAAATGATTGGTCCATATTGCTTTTCTATCTTTTCCACCCAAATTCACTTCTTTTTTTATTTTCCCTTCTATATATCATGTAACCATTCATCAACACATACCACATAAGACCGCTCCCTATGGCATCCGTCGCTGGGCGTCGGTTTGGACCGACGGGACCGACGCCATAGGCACGGCCTGTCGGTCAGGTGGCGTCGGTTGCAAGCGTCGGGGAAGCGACGGAGGAGAGAGGGTGGATCGTGGGCCCCTTTTCGTGTTTAGCCGTTAACTATAAAAATAAAAAAAATTGAAAAAAAGTGTGAGGAACGGCTAAAAAAAAAAACATTAAATTTTTATAATTTTTTTACTTTTTACACACTATAAATTCAAACCAAATCCAACCAATTTTTCAACCCATTCACTCTCCAACTTTTTAAATATTTCACTACTTTATATAATTTATACATCCAATTCACCACTTTCAACCTACTTTCCACAACATTTACACCCCAATTCACCACTTTTATATACAATTTCACCACTTTTATATACCATTTCACCAACTTCTTCAATCACCACTTTCAACTTCTACCACTTTTATAAACCAAAAAATGAGCCCAACTCAACAATCTACCGCCGACGATATGTGGAACAACCTTATCAACAACCCGCTTCCGAATCCAACTTCACCAACATCCACTTTTTCGGCTCAATCGAGCAACTCATCACCTAGCCAACCCCCCGGTTTTGCAACATACGTAAGCCCACCCGGTCCATACCATAGTCCATCCGTACCATACCAAACTTATCAAACCTACCCAACGTATCATCATTATTCACCAACAATCCCATATCACCAATCTCCCGCGGCGTTCGGAAACCCACACTACATGCACCAACCTCATCCTTCGGCTTTCAACAAATATCCACCAACACCAATTAGCCTCCCACAATTCGGAAACATCAACACTCCGCCTCGAGCCGAACCCGAACCCGAACCAGAAATCCAACCCGAACCCGAAACCCAAACCGAACCCGAACCCGAACCCGAGCCGGCTCCAAAGAGAGGAAGATCTAAAGGAAAATCCGTGTCCACTGCCTCAACCCGGGTGCAAGTAAAATGGACCGATGAGGAGGCGGTTATCTTGGCCCAACGATGGATCCACCGGTCTGAAAAAGACAAAAAAGGCAAGGCACAAGTTGGAGAAGTTTTCTGGAGAAAAGTTCATGAGGACTACAACTCAGTGGCTCCCCAAACCCGTTCCGTGAGCCAACTTCAAGGCAAATGGAACAAGATCCGTTCGGATTGCAAGATCTTCATTGGAATTTACAAAGAGGTTACAAATCCTCGTCCGAGCGGTGCCAAAGAAGATGACATTGTGAAAGCATGTCATAGGAGGTTCAAGGACCGAATGGGAAGAGATTTCATATATGAAAGTTGTTGGGACGTAGTCAAGGATCATCCAAAGTTTCTGGCATCGTTTGGTGTTATGAGCAACCGAGAAATTCCATCCCAACCCGAGCTCGAACCCATCAATCTTAGTGACGACATGCCTTATTCCGATCCTCTTACTGCTAACATGCAACACTTGTTCACCGACGACCCTATTCGTCGCCCGCCCGGTCGTATATCTTCTAGGAAAAGCCAAAAAAGCTCGAGTTCAAGTGATGCCGCTACTGCTTCACGTTCTTTGAAAGAACAAGAACGTTTGGCCAACATACGAGCCGCGCAAACGTCAGAACGTACAATGGCGCAAATCGGAAAAGCCGCGGCCAAAAAAACGATCATTAAATCGTGGAAAATGCTTCTTCAACCGATCCCGTCGTTTCTCAAAGGCAAGGAGAAAAAAATGATCAAGGAAGTAAGAAAAACCTTGGTTGACAACTATGAGTCGGACTACAAAACGTTCTTTGGTCACGACGCGGGTTCGGGTTCAACCCAAGTGCTAGATTCGGGTGAAGACGAGGACAACAATGAAGACGACAATGAAGACGACAACGAATCCGAGTAGACTACTAGTTGTATTTTTAAATTTCAATAAATGTATTTTTTTTCTTTTTTATTATTTGTAACATTTTTCATTTTTTAGAATTTGTAACATTTTAATTTTTTAGGAATTGTAATTTTTTTTCTTTTTTAGGAATTGTAATATTTTATTTTTTTTAGGAATTGTAATGTTTAATTTTTAATTAGTCCCTTATTTTTAGTTTTAATTTAAATGTGTTATTTAAGTTTTG
This sequence comes from Helichrysum umbraculigerum, assembly GCA_949592205.1. NCBI lineage: Eukaryota > Viridiplantae > Streptophyta > Magnoliopsida > Asterales > Asteraceae > Helichrysum > Helichrysum umbraculigerum. The sequence goes on along the minus strand of CATIUR010000004.1, from coordinate 100,664,675 downwards.
TATTAAATAAATAGATTAAATAGTGTGTGGGGCCCTGAAAATAAGAAAAGTGATGTTGCTGTTGGCAGTGGAGTGTCAGTTTGTGTCAGTCAGTGGAAAAGCTGACGTGGCGCTGAGCTGGCAGGCAACTGACGCGTCAGTTCGCGTCACCATTGGGAGGAGTCTAACTAACATGAATCTTCGGAGGTCTTTACATAGGTTGTAATGTAAGACGAAGGGTAATTTTATTTATTTTTTTTTTTTAATTAAAAAAAAAATAATAATTTTTTTTCAATTGTTTTTACATATTATCCTTTTATACTGCATTTTATTAATTTTAATGCATTTTGTATATATATGTATTGTACATGTTATTCGTTTTGTACTGCATTTTGTTGTTTTTAGTGCATTTTAGGGTAACTACATTTTGTCGGTCGTCTACTCTACTAGTTTGTTCCGAGGACGACAACTTACCCTTTTTAATATTAGGGTATGCAACGAACCAGAAAATTTTGTACCAATGTAAGAATATATTGACCGGTTACCGGAACAACAGGTAAAAGTGATGACTTGACATTTTTATTTTGTAATACTCCTTGCTTAGGTGGATTTTGTTTCTTACTTAGCATTTCTGAATTTGCTCCCTAAATTAAATACCCCATTTAACAAGAATGCTACATAGACTTACAAGCGGAGCTAAATATCTTGTTGGTTGAATATTTTATCTCTCTTAATCTTATCTAATCAATTTTCACATCTACCAATAACATTTTTAGATCTAAATTTACGTCCACAAATTTAAGCCTACCAATCATTTTCCTTTAACAATGTACAGCAAAAGATGCACACCGTAAGTCTTATACATCAAAAGAAACACAATATACAACAAAACAAGCAAAATGTACAACTACCGTTCATAGTAGGAAATGGTTTGTAGATCTGGGCTTGCAAGAACGTACGACTACCATTCATCGTCTTCCATGAACACAACACCAACCAACAAATAAAAACTTGAAGCAAGATTTAAAGTCTAGATCAACAAGAAAACATATACGAATGAATTAATCGGCGGCGATGCCACCACAGTCACCATACTCTTTCAAATCACCACCCGTTTTTCTTTAATCACCACCAAAACCACCATAAACTCTTCCCGTCGGCCGGCCTCCAAGCTTGCAAGAAACCTGCAACTTCCGGCGGTGGTGGCGACGGTACACCCTCAACAAAGTAAAAAGCGACTGGCACATCAACAGCCGGTTCCACCACAACCAATGAAACACCACCAACGTCACATCTGCAGATCGTTGAAATAGAGACAAACCGGAGCTCCGGCCAACTGCAATTCCGATGGTGGTTTTAAGGATTGAAAATGGATCTATGTCTCGATCGTGGAAGCAGAATACCAAACCTTTCAGCAAAATTTGAAACATAAATTATTTTATATACACTAATTCAACAAAAGTTGGAAAGAGATTACATTGAATTAAACCTCAAATGTCATTCATTTGACATCAGATCTAACTTCAAAAAATTGCTACGCAAAGAGATTATATGAAGATACTTAAGCTAACTCCTAAGGTTGTGAACTCCATACATAAAACTGAAAAGATTTGCATAAGTTCCCTTCGACCGCCCAAATGAAAGACTTCGATCTTACATGTTCCACGACTAGGTTCCAACATGACGTCGAGTCATTGAAAATTGCTTCGTTCCTTGAAATCCATATTGACCACATAGTACATGGACCTATCATTGGCCAAAATTTTCGGATACGGAGTGGAAAGCCTTCATATCAATCTTGCATAAACTGATTCATAGAACTATGGATGACCCACGTAATGTTCCACCATGATAACAGATTTCTCCAAATATACATCGATCTCGGACAATGTCGAAAGAGGTGATCAATGGTTTCTCCAAATATACACAAATAATTGTTCGTTTTATAAAAGTTAAAATAAATAACATTAAAAGAAAACTAGAGATAAATATTGCAGGTCCTTTTTTTAGAAAGATGATGATAGGAAAATGTAATTTAGCTTTATATTTATTGATTAGATGACGTGTCATACTACGTGGAAAAAAGTGTACATATTGCATCTCATGTGGCTGCGTCGTCAGCATCATGTAAAGTGAAACGGTCATAATGAAGTTTGTAGAGATTCCAACATATATCATCAGCTAAGATAGCATACATTGGTATTTTAAAGGGTAAATTGTCGACTTCGAGAAAAACTAGTAGAGTACATGGCCGACAAAATGAATTTACCCTTTATATTATACATAATTTATTTGTACTGCATTTTGTATGGTTCATTTATTGCATATTGTTTGTTTTTACTACATTTTATATTATACATATTATTATCTATTTGTACTGCATTTTGTATAAAAGTATATTATATATTGTTGTTTTTACTGCATTTTGCATATATTTCATTTAGTACATATTGTTTGTTTTTTACTGCATTTTATATTATACATATTATCCATTTGTACTACATTTTGCGGACGTCGTATATAGAAGATGCTAGTAAAATATATATAGAAGTTGCAGTTAAAAACAATAATATACAAAATTCGGTGATAAAAAGACTAACATATATCCAAAAAAGAATGATATAGTAAAAATTATATATAAAATACATTAAAAACAAAAATATGCATTATAATTTGATATAGTGATAAACTAAATAAATCACCATTAACCCATTGTGATAGTGTTATAAAGGTGGGTTCAAATAAGAATGTCAAAAAGTAGAGAATGGAAAAACCAATAGGATTGCTTCATTTCTCTACAAAACTCACTTCCACTTTTACCCCCAAGTTTAAACATCTTACAAACAGTATGTCCATAAATTATTAAAATTACATATTCGGAACCAACGTCTTTTTCTTTTTGATTAGAGATGTCACAAGCTATATTTTCGACGATTTTTTTTCTTTTTTTTACCGGGTTCTACAATATAATCACATGTAATTTATGATATAAAAAAATTAAAATTTGTTTACTATTATTTATTCATTCTATATGTTAATTAACACGTGAATACACCTTAATATTCGTCCACATAAATACTTATAAAAAGAATTTTAAAATTTTAAAAATTTAAAAAGAATCTTAAAAATTGCATTTGTTTTCATTAAAAAATCATATGTGATTGCTAGTTATACATTTAATCACATGTGATTTGTTATATAATCAAATATGATTTTGTATATAATCACATATGATTTTCACTTAAAAATTGATATTTGATGAGCAATTTACCGATATATGATAATTCATGTTTGAATTCAACTGGATTTTTACTTAATTGTATAATTATAGTCAATGATTTGAAAATTCGTATTTTATTACTCTTTAATCACATGTGATTGATACTTTGATGTTTAATCGCATGTGTTACAACTTAGTTTTTCATGTTTAAATCTTTTTAAAGCATCAATGATTTGAATTTAAAGTTTAATCGGAGATAAAGGCGGGTGTGATCATTTTTTAGTGTTAAATCACATGTGATATCACATTACAAGTTTTTAAAACTCAATAAAAATGAAAAAAAAAAATTGTCGAAAGTATAGCTTGTTGGATCTATAATGAAAGACAAAAAGACGCTGATTCCAAATATGTTATTTTTATAATTTATAGAAATACGATTTGTGAGATATTTAATTTTAAAAAAAGAAGGTGAAAATGGATTTTTGAAATGGCGTAATCCTATTGATTCCTCCATTCTTCAATTTTTTTGTCATTCTTTTTTGAACTTATATTGTCTACCGAGGTTAATACATTTTTTATTAATGTTCTACACATTAATTGGTATTCAAAAGTTTTACGTGTCTGTTTTACCACAAAATTCTGACTGAGTTTTTAGAGATATTCGCCTGTTATAAGTTAATCATACCCATATTGCAAAAGTGTAGACTGGGCCATAGTCGTTAACAGCTTCGTACTAATTGAAATATTGGGGCACGGACAAGCCCAATAAGACCGAAAAGCCCAATATGCTCTATTGGGGCACGGACAAGCCCAATAAGACTGAAAAGCCCAATTAGACCGAAAAGCCCAATATGCTCAATATGCATTTGATGATGACTGTGGCTTCGAAGTTCGAACATCAGTATGTTTCTCTTTGTGGTGCAAGTATGTACACAGTATATATGGGTTTGTTTTGTGTAGGAGATGGGAAGAAGATATAAGATGGAAGAATATGAATATTAGTTTATTGAAAGAGTAAGAGGGATTTGCAGTTTTTTCAATTTTGTAGAAGAATGTAGGGTTTAGATGACGATAACATGATGTGATTCAAGTAACAAAATACTTTTAAGGTTTAATTAAGTTACTATTATTAGAACTTACTTAGCTTTAAATGATCATGCCTATGAATTTTTAATGGTGGAGTTTATGAATGCATTATAGAATTTACTAGTGAATATATAAGGCCGTGTACGGCCCAGTCTATAAATGTCTATATCGATTTTTGTAACGCTAACATGTATATTGTTTTTAGTTGACACTTGATAGAAACATGACACTTTGAATCAAAGTGATTGATCATAATGTTAACTATGAGGATTTGTTAATTTTTTAAGCCCAAATATAAAGAAAAATATAGATGTCATTAGTCGTAAGGTTAACTATGAAATATAAACATTTTAAAAAATGTTGATTGCCTAGAGTTTAAATATAAATAAAAAACAATGTAATTAGAATTCTTAGATGATGAGTGAAATTTAGAGTTAGGTATTAGGTGTCAAATTTATAGCTAGCATGATATTTTATATATAATATAATCTATTATTGATTACTAATAGTTAGTTAAATATATTAGTTCTATGTAAATTAAGCTAAGATTAGTAATATGTAAGGGTTAGTTTAAACATGAATTAGTAACAATATTGATGGTTATTTTAAAGTAATACACATTATATATTTATTTAGTTGGCTATTCAAAGTAAGTTAAGATTTATTATGAATATAACATAAGTAGTGTAAATAAAAGATAAATTATCAAAAATATCAATCATATCTCAAAACAAGATGAGTGTATATGAAGGTTATAGTCTATGATTAATAATTGCCTATATACTCAAATTATAAACTAAGATTTATGAATATATATAAGATATAATTAGGTAGCATAAACAAAAAATCTCTACTCCTTTATTAAACATTTCAATGCTTTGGCTTAATTGTCTTAGTAGAAAGATATGGAAATTCCCCATATTACCCCTCACTTAAAATCTCAGGTCAACTATTTAATGTTTTAGAATGTATTACGTTATACTAAGGTCAACATTATGTTGAAAAATTTATCGATCAATTCTATTTGTGGAATTTTTATTTCTATTTGTTATAATTGACCCAAGTATTAAAAATAAATTGATTCACTTAATTCACACACAAAAAATTCCTTAATTATACGATCCACTAAATCCATTAGGCATTGAATGTGCTGCCTATTTTTTTATTACATCCTCAAGTAAACCTTTACAATGATCATCCGAATACATATACATATATAAATTTACGCAATATAACTTTATGTACGTTATTTAAATTTAAACAACTAGAAAAATTAATTACCTTAATTTTGTGATGGTCTGTAATACATCTTGAATGTATTATTTGTTTATTTGAAAAATATATGAGTAATTACTAACCATGTGCAGCTGCATTTTCATCCCAATTTTTAACAAAAATCCTTCATTGCTCCGTAAAACTTGAAACATTTTGTATGAATCAACCAAGAGTTTTAATTGAAGGCAGGCAATATTCCATTTGTATGAACCCAGAGTTGTAATTGAAGGCAGATAATGTCAGCCATGGACACTATTTTTACCGGAGCTACCCGGCATTCAATAAAAAGAATAATGTAAATTACTAGGATTGGAAATCTTAAACAACAAAAGAAAAGTTGAACTCTATGGACATAAACCGGGCTTTCACGAATGATTTCAAGCCCCTTAAGGACTAAAGGGCCGGGCCAGGCTTTTTCAAACCGGCCTTTTTCGGGCTATTTCAAACTCTTTCTAGGCCGGTGTCACACCCCCGATTTCATAATTTGAAGAAGCGGCGATTTTGGGTGTGACTAATCAATAATCAAAGCGCAAAGTTACAAGCAAACGACTCTACATGAGACGTTTATAAATTTTACAAAAGTAATACATGGTTTCAAGTCATAAATACATCATTTGAGAGTTCGCATACTAAGATCCTGAAGATTTTAATACATAACCATTATACAAAATATAATGCAAGAAAATCTTCATATATATGTAAATGCATGCGACTCGTACTAGATAGCTTATCCTCCGGACCATCCTACTGTTGCTGATCACCTGAGAATACAACACTAAAAGGGTCAGCTATAAAGCAGGTGAATCTCACAGGTTTAACATAATCAATGATGTGATCAACATGATTATCTGACGATTTGATACCGACAATGATTAAACTGCATAACCGAACAATGATAAACCAATTACGGTTTCCGAACAATGATTAAACCCATTAAGGTTTCCGAATTAAATATACTGACATTGCACTGAGCTATGGTTCAAAGCCTAACCCGATTTTCTGCCTCCCGAACGGTGTCAACACCCATAACAATTACTAAAATGCCCGTTTGTTACAGGGACGTCACTCCCATGATAGATCTATCTTTTAGTAATCGCGCCTTATTAAGTTAATGAACCTTACACTGATGAGGACTTTACCGAATTAAAACACTAATGCAATAACCGAACAAAATCAATACCGACAATGATAACCGAATATAATAACCGAGTTAATAAATAAATTAACTAACCGAATAACTGTGATCACGAAAACAAGTAAGCATTGTATCTCACCCCGAGTTTTAAAAAGTGAAATAGTAAAAATGGGGCTGTGAGACTCACCTGAGTCGCTGAGCAATCAAGTATCCGATGTGGAATGGACAGTCCGAATCCTCCTGACGCCCTAATCATATAAGGTCATATATAAGTGAACGTCTATATAGATCACTCCCGATGTGTGTCCATTCATTCGTTAATGTGTGATGTCAGAATATATCTTTAAAACCGTTTAAGTTTGTGGTTTATAAAAGTGGTACGGCCCGTTGGCGACGGAATTGAAATCATATTTCAAAATACAATTTTTGTTCATTTCGTAAAGATATACTTTATATGTTTTCGTATCGTATAATAATATTTATTGTCGAATAAGTTTGATACTTTTTGGAAGAAAAAGAATTATTTGTCCTCAGATGATCATCTGTCTAGATTCAGATGATCATCTGAATCATCATAGCCGATCATCTGAAACATCATGCCGATCATCTGAAACATCATAGCCGATCGGCTGGGAAAGTATACCCGATCGGCTGGACTGATACCCGATCGGCTATGGCTGTTACCAGGGTCTGTTCGTGCAGTTCATCCCCAAACCAGTTTATAACATAATTTTTCGGATATAATACATAGATATAACCTTAATACATGATAATATATGTTTGTAAAACACGAATTTAAAGAAAAGTTAAAGTTTTCCTTACAAATTAAAATGAGGCCGTGTGGGATGATGATGATGACTACGATGATGATGATGATCAAAGATGAAGAAGAAGATGATTATGATGATGATATTTATGCTGATTATTGTTGTTGTTGGTGATGAATCTTGAGACCGAGAGAAAGAGAACGAGAGAGTGATCAAGATGAAATTGTGTCTGTGTCTGTGTTTGTAGGTGTAAATGAATTATAGGAGTCGGTATATAACCGGCTCCAATAATTGGTTTGGAGGTATCCATGTTCGTGTACCCGATCGTAAACTAGTATAATATTTTTAAACGATAATTTTCTATATATGAAATCGTATAGATTTTTAATCGAAGTATTTCATAAAAATACTTTTAACGAGATATAAAATTATATCTTTGTTTCTCTTTGGTTTGACGGATAGTTTTCAGTGTACAAAATGCGTTATTTTAAATTCTAAAAATTTATTACATTCTTTCAAAATGTTTTCAAGTTGAAGTATTTTATAAAAATACTATTTTGGAATTAAAACTTAGTAACTTGTTTCGCGTGGTCTCAACTAAGTAGAACACATTTTAAATAGAACAAAATATGTTTCTATTTTTATCCAAGTTAAATAATTATTATTTCTAACAATAATACATTATTTAAAAGTTTTGTCACCAACGTCCATATAAGTATTTCGCGTTCTTTCAGATTTGTTTGTATGTGATTATAACATAATCATTGTGTTATATATATATATATATATATATATATATATATATATATATATATATATATATATATATATATATATATATATATAAATACCTATAATATCCGAATACTTTTGTTTTAACACGTACTGAGTACGAATGATTAAGGTTTAAATTGACCGCTAATTTTTGCCCTTTTTGACCGGGTGTCACATTCTCCCCTTGTTAGGAGAATTTCGTCCCGAAATTTAACCTAAACTAAGGTCCGCATGTTTCTAAGGTCGACTATGTGATATGCCTAATTCTAAGACATCCGACTTATCCGAGTCTTCTCTCCTTGTTAGGCTTAAGCCTACTGATCACAAAAGAAATGAGGGAGAATTTCCGATTTCTACCCGATTGTTATGTCTACGTGACAAGGTCGGTCTGCATTAACAAGTATTACTATGAATTGGATTTATGATCCACCGAACTTGATGAGTTTTACCGTATTCCTAGAGTTTAGCATAACTACCGATACCGTACAAGATCTATAACCGTTCTATATTAGCATGTATTTATTTCCAATACCTAAACCGAATTATATCACTGAAGTGATAACCGAATTATATCACCGAAGTGATACCCGAATTATATCACTGAAGTGATAACCGAATTATATCACCGAAGTGATACCCGAATTATATCACCGAAGTGATAATCGAATTATATGCCAAATCATGCATAACGAATTAATTACCAAATTATATACCGTCTTAGCTAACTGATTACTATAGCACACACTACTACCGATTTATCCGTGAGTAGGAAAACGATTAGTTTCCTCTGAACAAATGATTCCAACAAAATGACCGATTTGCCGATATATATCAATAATGATATCCGAGTTATCGATCTCAACAGAAAGTCTAGCCGTTAAATTTTAAAGTGCAATTACATATTACACTGCCGGACTCGATTAACTACCATTTGCTAAACCGATTGTACATTTACCGTCAAAGGAAATAGAATAGACGTTACGCGACAAGATACATACCCGTGTCAGGATCTGGGCGAGTGTTCCTAGCATTCAGCATGAAGAACCTTCCTTTGTTGTTATCCTTCAGCTTAGGACAGTCACTTCGGTAGTGCCCTACGGTGCCACACTCGTAACAAGCTTTCACTCGGCAATCTTTAGCAAGATGCCCATAACGCTTGCACTTTTCACAGGGGTGCCACAAGGCCAGTCATGGTGGCGTTTACACTTTGAGCAGAAGGGTTTGGTTCCAGTGTACTCCTTCTTGTTTTCAGATCCAGAGGCATTGACCTTGGTAGTCGCAGGCTTTTTGTTGGTTTGGCCTTGGTTGTCAGGGTTTCCATCAGCTTTTCTTTTGTTATCCTTCCCGTCGCAGACAACCTGTGCCATGAGGCTGTGAGCCATACAAACAGCACTTTGGATAGTCCCCGGTTTGGATGCAGTCACCATCCCTTTGATGCCTGCGGGAAGTTCCCAGATATACCTCTCGACCCTTTTGTATTCAAGATTGACCATAGTTGGACACAAGAGGGCTAGTTGATGAAAACGAGTGGTGTATCCAACTATGTCGTTGCCTTTGATAGTGTGATTCCAGAATTCAGTCTCCAGCTGTTGATTTCCTCTCTAGGATAATACTCCTCAGTCATCATCTTTTTCAGATCATCCCAAGGTAGTTTGTAAGCAACATCAATACCTACAGTCTGGGCATGAGTGTTCCACCAAGTGAGTGCACCTTCCATCAGTGTGCAGATAGAGTACTTGACCTTACAGTCATCAGGGCAGTTGCAGATGCAGAATACGGATTCCATCTTCTCAATCCACTGCAGTAGGCCAATGGCTCCTTCCGTGCCCTTGAAGTTCAAGGGTTTGCAGTTGAGGAAGTCTTTGTAAGTGCAGGGTTTTATCGGAGGGGCATTATTGTTGACCTCTTCCCTCCCCGGGTTTGGGCCTGATCCGCTGTTGGGAGGAGTTTGTCGAGCGGCCAGAGCTTCAGCTACTAGCAGAGTGATTAGCTGTTCCAGTTCAGCAGGAGTGAAGGATTGTCGTTTCGGAGGCATGTTCCTTCAATAAAAATAAGGGACATGTCAGAGTTTGAATAAAAAAAAGTGATTATCATAATCGTATGAACACTGAATAAGTGAACCGACGTATGAAATGTCAATTGACAATAAAAGATAATAGGATTGTAATCAGTTAACATGCGTGTCCAAAAGATTACAAGAGTTGGAGTTTACAAAAGTGCCGGAAATTATCACATCCGGAGGGATATTTGAGAATTTGTTCGTTATCCGACGCAGGGTCATCCGTTGTGGGGTTTGCCGTTTCAGTTCGAGGGAATTTGTTAGGAATGATAGGAAAAGATTTCAGTCCTTAGAGGAATACCGATTCCGAACGTTAAGCATGATGACGAGTGAATGACGAAATTTTCTAACCTTACCGGGGTAAGTCTGACTCGAAGAGATGACCCTCTAAAGCTAGGGTACATCCCGGTACTATTTTTCCTGATTCGATCAATTTACGACCGGTAAGTCCTATGATTTATCCGAACAGTGAGTATGTTACCGAGTATCCGAGGTATAATAGCATATATACTAAGTATATTTCCGAATATCCGTGACCTATGTATATATATACAATATATAACCGCCTAATCGTATATGTATATACCAAATATACATATATATCCGTCTAGTTGTGTCTAGCACAGAACAATTATGAGTCCCAGTTCTCTCGTGGTCAGAGTCAACTAGTGCATTCTTGTTCAACATAACCCCTTTCATATTTCACATCATCTTCCTTTAATTGTACACAGTTAGCTAGGCAATGTTAAATTAAACTCGTATGACGTAATTCCTGAACCAGTTATACCTAATGAGGAATACTGCCTAACGGTTATAGTCTAGGCCCACTAAATGCAACCTAGTTCGCTATAACCTTAGGCTCTGATATCAATCTGTCACACCCCCGATTTCATGATTTGCGAAAGCGACGATTTTGGGTGTGACTAATCAATAATCGAAGCGCAGAGGTACAAGCAAACGACTCTACATGAGACGTTTATACATTTTACAAAAGTAATACATGGTTTCAAGTCATAAATACATCATTTGAGAGTTCACATACTAAGATCCTGAAGATTTTAATACATAACCATTATACAAAATATAATGCAAGAAAATCTTCATATATATGTAGATGCATGCGACTCGTACTAGATAGCTTATCCCGCGGACCATCCTACTGTTGCTGATCACCTGAGAATACAAAACTAAAAGGGTCAGCTATAAAGCTGGTGAATCTCACAGGTTTAACATAAAACATGATGTGATCAACATGATTATCCGACGATTTGATACCGACAATGATTAAACTGCATAACCGAACAATGATAAACCAATTAAGGTTTCCGAACAATGATTAAACCCATTAAGGTTTCCGAACAATGATTAAACCCATTAAGGTTTCCGAATTAAATATACCGACACTGACATTGCACTGAGCTATGGTTCAAAGCCTAACCCGATTTTCTGCCTCCCGAACGGTGTCAACACCCATAACAATTACTAAAATGCCCGTTTGTACGTGGTTGTAGCTAGCAACCCGGACGGGGACGTCACTCCCATGATAGATCTATCTTTTAGTAATCGCGCCTTATTAAGTTAATGAACCTTACACTGATGAGGACTTTACCGAATTAAAACACTAATGCAATAACCGAACAAAATCAATACCGACAATGATAACCGAATATAATAACCGAGTTAATATATAAATTAACTAACCGAATAACTGTGATCATGAAAACAAGTAAGCATTGTATCTCACCCCGAGTTTTAAACAGTGAAATAGTAAAAATGGGGCTGTGAGAATCACCTGAGTCACCGATCAATCAAGTATCCGATGTGGAATGGACAGTCCGAATCCTCCTAACGCCCTAATCATATAAGGTCATATATAAGTGAACGTCTATATAGATCACTCCCGATGTGTGTCCATTCATTCGTTAATGTGTGATGTCCGAATATATCTTTAAAACCGTTTAAGTTTGTGGTTTATAAAAGTGGTACGGCCCGTTGGTGACGGAATTGAAATCATATTTCAAAATACAATTTTTGTTCATTTCGTAAAGATATACTTTATATGTTTTCGTATCGTATAATAATATTTATTGTCGAATAAGTTTGATACTTTTTGGAAGAAAAAGAATTATTTGTCCTCAGATGATCATCTGAAAATAGATGATCATCTGTCTAGATTCAGATGATCATCTAAATCATCATATCCGATCATCTGAAACATCATAGCCGATCATCTGAAACATCATAGCCGATTGGCTGGGAAAGTATACCCGATCGGCTGGACTGATACCCGATCGGCTATGGCTGTTACCAGGGTCTGTTCGTGCAGTTCATCCCCAAACCAGTTTATAACATAATTTTTCGGATATAATACATAGATATAACTTTAATACACGATAATATATGTTTGTAAAACACGAATTTAAAGAAAAGTTAAAGTTTTCCTTACAAATTAAAATGAGGCCGTGTGAGGATGATGATGATGATGATCAAAGATGAAGAAGAAGATGATTATGATGATGATATTTATGATGATTATTGTTGTTGTTGGTGATGAATCTTGAGACTGAGAGAAAGAGAACGAGAGAGTGATCAAGATGAAATTGTGTATGTAGGTGTAAATGAATTATTGGAGTCGGTATCTAACATGCTCCAATAATTGGTTTGGAGGTATCCGTGTTCGTTTACCCGATCGTAAAGTAGTATAATATTTTTAAACGATAATTTTCTAAATATGAAATCGTATAGATTTTTTATCGAAGTATTTCATAAAAATACTTTTAATGAGCTATAAAATTATATCTTTGTTTCTCTTTGGTTTGACGGATAGTTTTCAGTGTACAAAATGCGTTATTTTAAATTCTAAAAATTTATTACATTCTTTCGAAATGTTTTCGAGTTGAAGTATTTTATAAAAATACTATTTTGGAATTAAAATTTAGTAACTTGTTTTGCGTGGTCTCAAATAAGTAGAACACAATTTAAATAGAACAAAATATGTTTCTATTTTTATCCAAGTTAAATAATTATTATTTCTAACAATAATACATTATTTAAAAATTTTGTCACCAACGTCCATATAAGTATTTCGCGTTCTTTCATATTTGTTTTTATGTGATTATAACATTATCATTGTGTTATATATATATAAATACCTATAATATCCGAATACTTTTGTTTTAACAAGTACTGAGTATGAATGATTAAGGTTTAAATTGGCCGCTAATTTTTACCCTTTTTGACCAGGTGTCACAGCCGGGCTTGGACTAAAGTCCGTATGTGCACCTCTAACATGAATATAGCATATATAATATACACATCTAAGACATGTGGTGTTTTTTTTTCCTTCAAGTGTTGTTCATCATATTACTTTATATTATTATTATTTGTTTGATTTAAGACATATATTTTATATACATTTTTCAACTGCTATTTCACTACCTTTTTTCACGAATTTCAAATATCTTCTCCGCCGCATTGCGCGGGTTACCAGCTAGTTAATTATTAATAGACTTAATGGTGATGATGTGTCAATATAAGAAGAGCTCAAAAAAGTTATAGTTTTCTTTATATATCTATATCTATATCTATACTATATTATAAAAACTTTGAGACATTGTCTTAAAAGGAGTAATAGTAAATTACTATTATACCCTTTTAACTATTATTCTCAATTTTTGAACACTTATATTTAATGCAATTTATTATACAACTTAATAACTCATAATTATTTATCGGTTACAAATGTAACCCCATAAATATTTGTCTTTTTCATAACTTATATAAACATTAATGATTATTTAAATGTATGTAAAGATTGTTTTAATATAAGTATCAATGAAAAATCATATATTATCTATGAATTATACTTCACCATTATTTTTTATATCTTTTATACTAATATATTAAGAATCCGTCACCAAGTTTTAAACTATAAAAAAAAAACTTAAAATTTATTTAATTCACATTTAAATATGTTATTCAATACTTAAGCATTTAAGGTGAATTCAAGTATATATAAAAGTTTATATAGCGCTGTTATATAACGGATTTGACCATTATAATTTTGAAAAAAGTAGAAATTACTATATTAGTTATACCACGTTAAATGCATAACTGAAAGCATTTTATAACTTTATTAGATTAGATATTTGTATCTTAATTTTCTTTTAACTTTTAATTATTATAATTAGGAATTGTGATGTGGGTTGAGTTAGGTTTGCGGGTCTAAAGTTCACAATCTAAACCTGAAAATAATTTGATAAACGGGTTAACGAGTCAAAAGTAACCAACTCGAATACGACCTGCATTGTTTTGGTTGGTTTGCCAGCCCGTTGACCTGGATTTTAACCCAAACCCAATAAGATAAATTAAACGAGTCAGCGGATTAAGACTTGAGAATACAACTCTTCCTCATTCATTTTTGTATATTTAAAATATAATGCATATAAAATAATGGTCAAATTGAAATAATATTATTGTTATCTCTTTACTCAAGTACAACATGTCGTTAAATAAACCTATTATGAGCAAAATCTTTTGTCGTCGCTGCATTGCGCGGGTAAAAGGCTAGTATACTATAAACATATAGATATTATCATCTCTTTTTGATGCATGTAATTGATTTTATTATTGGAGATATCATTTGTAATGTTGACATTACAATTGAATTGTAATGTTATCTAATTATAAAACAAATATTTTACATTTTTTTATCAATTAACCTTTTTATATTTATATAAATGACCCATACATTAACATTAATATTGTCAATCAAATCATGCAGTTTAACATTACAAATTAATTTCCCTTCATTATTAAGTGTCACATTATTTTCGGTACATGTCATAAATTACTATAACATATTAAATTATTAGTGTTGGCTTAATCAATGATGTAGAATTTGGGAATGGTGAAGAAGCAACACTTCATTCGGTATTACGAGAACATTTGGGTGATGTGGCCATGCAAATTGTGTTTGATGAGGTATCACTAGAACGTTGATCCTTATTTATTGCTATCTTATCTTAATTATATGATACGTTAAAATCTGATTCAATTAAGTTCCTAATCATAATATATAAAACAATAATAACATTCGTAAAAATGCTAACCGGCTAGAATATTCGATTTGTGTGTTTGTTGAGAGGGGTATATTCGTAAAAACCTACATAAATACGGAGTAGTAAAATATAAAATATAATAAATAAAACAATAATAAGACACAATAATAATTAAATAAAGACACGAGTGGACTGAGTTTCTAAAGTTTAAGAAGTCTGTCTAGTCCAAAAAATGAAACCATTATTTATTATTATTACTCAAAACAAACCTGTCTGGCAACCTCTCCTTATTCGCCGCCTTCCACCTCTATCTCCGCCACCCGCCACCTCCTGCCGTCCTACCCTATTTTTTAATACAAATACTTAGTAATACGTATTTTCTTCCCCAAAATAAAAACATTTGAAACTTCTCATGGTTGCTTCTTATCTTAAGATTTATTTATAATAACATAACATGAAAACCAAATTCTTCCTATGTATGCGACCGACAGTTATCGAAACAGAAGACGTCGGAGACTACATAAAACTATCACCAACTGTCGGATCATCATACACCACAGTCTCCGGTAACACCTCCGGCCGCCGTAACCGAAATACACATAACAAAAAAAGGGTTGCTCCTGAAAGATACATCCGTCAACTTTCCATCAAGTCAACCGGTGATACTCACTGTCTTTCCGGCAACGTATCCGACGACAATCCGGAAAAAGATGAAGTAGTTAATAAAGATCATCAGAAGAAGCCTACTACTAGTCAATTTTCCGATGATATATCGTTTTCAAGCGATAAAATCAACGGTGGACCACGTGAGTCAAACTCAGGAGTATATTTGATGGCTAGTAGTTTTGTTTTCACAATATTGTTGGGAAAGTTTTTTGGGATTTTGTGCACATTAATATTGGTTTATTCTCTTAAATATCCTCACTGGAAAAATGAGGGAAAGGATGGTCGGAGAACGGTAAACGTGGCGGTGAAGTCGCCGGAGAAAGGGTCGCCGGAGGAGTACAATAAGAGAGTTATAATGGAAGGATTGCTGGAAAGGAAGAGTCATCATAAAGAGAACAATAATAAATATTTGAGTTGGAAATCATCATATAGATAAATTTAACTAATTTGAAACACAGTCGATATTGTTTTTTTTTTAAATATTTGTTGAAGAAATGTAAATCAGGTCTTAATTGTTTATTTGGTAATGTGTTTTTGAGTTTTGACAATGCAAGATGTATGATTTTTTTTATTTTTTATTTTTTAATTTAAGATATGTTAGGTTACATTGAATACGTACGTCTCAACATTCTAAAGTTAGATAATCGTGTAGTTGAAATAAAGAAGTACGTAGTGTTTTCTTTAATTAGTTTTCTAATCTCAAATTAAACGATTGTTAGTGATTCATTGTTAACAACATGTTATAAAAGTTGAATCATATAGCATTAGTTTAAATAGTTGGCAACTTAATAAAATTGATCATTTGACAATATCTTTGTTGTATGATCGTTTTCTCACAATATACACTATGTTTGCCCTTTTTTCAATGGATTATTCCCCCTATAATGAAATGGCAAATTGGCAAACATATATGAACTCTTACATTTGATTCACGGAATGTTTTTTATGGAGTTGGAATTTATCAATGTAATTGGAATTTCAAGGAATGTGAATTCCTTTGAAAGAAGGAATTTGATGACATTCAAATCAATTCATTTGTGAACCAAACATCCTTATAAAATGAAATTGAAATTCTAGTTTCATTGAATTACGTTAAATTTCATGTTATTAGACACATTTTTAATATATATGTTAAGTTTTAAAAATAAAATAACATGTTGTTTTATAGCTTGGTGGTCTACGCTCTATCTTCACTGTGTGGGTACATACGTTTGAATCTTTGAGACCTTTGTTTGTTTTTTCGTTTATTTTTCACAACTTTAGTAGTTTGCTGATCGGCTATGAGCCTATGATCACAAATTCTTGATATTTTCAACATCACATGTTACAACTCTGAATTTATATACTCCGTATATATCTCCCTTTGTAAGTTTGTGTCAACGATAATCTTTTTTGCTTACTAATAAAGAAGTTACCAAGTTGTAATCGATTATGAAAAAGACTTACTTTTCAATGATTTAATATTCCCTCCGTCTCAGTTTAAGTGTTCACTTTGATTTTATACACAATTTTAGGATTCTTTACTAACTACACTTTTCACCAATCATTAACATATATACCTACTAAAGTTTTTTTCGATTGGTTAAAACATGAAAATGAACATTTATTTAAGATAACTTAAAATAGTAATGTGGACACTTTAATTATGATTTACAAATGTGTAAAAGACAAAAGATTCCATTTAGCACCTTTTTCTTTTAAAATTATAAACTAGATTTGCACTTAAGTACTCCGTAAAAATTGTTTGTTGAAATCTAATGACTAAGATTAACATACTTGTTCAGTTTTGCTTTTTAATTTAAGGATGATGATCGTACATCATCAACTTTTAGTCACACATCACTAGTTATGTTTTAAACTATTTTACTGTACAAAACACTAATGCACATGAATAGTGTATGGTTAAAAAGTAGTGGTGTACAAATCATTAATTTAATAAGCCCATCAAAAAGTTGAAATAATAATTTTAGTCCTTTCGCTTTTTATTCTAATATTTTTTAATTACAACAAATGGCAATTTATTACGTGTAATTATAATTAAACCTTTTTTATCGTACGCTGACTTATCTGATCTTTTTATGATAGATGCACAAGCTAAAATGATAACGATTAGGATTTTGATAAATAAAGCCCTTTATGCTTTTGTTAAGCCTTTTTGATAACTAACTCTCTCTCTCCTCCATAATTTATGTTGATCCCTAAATTTTGATTGAAGGTACAAATAAAATATGCATGTACAACTATATTAATGAAAGCCTTACGGATTAGCAAAACCCAATAAATTATTATAACGTGACAACTATATATAGAACTTTTTTTTCCCCTTCTGTGTAACTTCAAACAGCGGAATATAAGGTAATTTGGTTTAATACGAGAAGACGTGGTGATCATGTGATGTTTTCTACAAAGTATATTATGTTCAAAGTTACATTGTAAATTCTCAGTGTATAGGTTTAAGCTTGTATCAATTTGGGTGTGATTAATATTTAGTATTGCTTTTCAAAAAAAAAAAAAAAAAAAAAAAAAAAAAAACAAATCAACACATGTTCACTCCAATTCTTGTTTTGATTGAAGTCACTCTCTCATCGTAATATTTTAATTTTATCGATCTTAATACAAAATAGATTAGTAATCACTAATCTTTTGCCTTAATTCCACGTAATTATTCACTATATTTTAACAGTTAGACATGTAACAAATATTTCAGTACAATGTATCCTAGTCAACATTTATTTGTTTATTAGGATCTTGAAAAGTTAATTGTTCAATAACTTGATTAATGAATAACGATGGTAGACAATTGTATATCGTAAAATTGTTCAAAAATTTCAAATCACTTTTCCTTTTTGATACGTCCCAAATTTATATTCTCCACTTTAAATAATTTGTGGGTATAATTAATCAAAAGTACTTTATTACTCTTAATATAAAAATTTTGTGCAAAAAGTTAAGGATAAAAGTGCCATTTTATAAAAAAGTATAATATAATGGTTATGTTTCTTAAAATACATGTTTTTCGTCTATAAACAATTATTTTGGGATGGAGTGAGTAATTGTTAAGAGTTACACTTTCATCAATGAAGTGAGAGTCTGAGACAATAGACACTTGTGTGTATATAGTAATGTACTATACATGTTGTATGCCCGGTAGGTTTTTAACGAACATGTTGCATTAGCGAATGTGGCGCTACAAGTAGCTCATGATTATATAAATTAGGATTTAGTAACTTAATCTCTCTTAAAGATCGTAATTAACTTCATCGATAATAAGAATTGCAACTTGGCTGCAAAAAAACCAACCAATGAATCTACAAGTCTTTATACATCGTTAATTTAAACGATGTGAAATGTACATCAAATATATTGTAATTTGTACATTATTAATAAATAATAATGTAATGTTGTGGTGCTCATAAATATATAAATACCACTTCATAAATAATCATTTATTGCACCTATTTTACGTGCAACACGCTTTTTTGGTTATAAAGATCTTTATCGTAAATGGTCGCAAGGAGCTCGTGATTGGGTCTAGTCGGCCTATCCTATTCCCTCCTTATCCATTTTCCCAATTCGTTTTCTTGTCCAAGAATGAAGATATATATGATCACTAATTAAGATGATAGGGAAAAAAAAATTAGTCAATTTGGGTAAAGTTTTTCAGAGAAGGTGTGTGGGGCATATCATAAAATTTAGCTATTGGTAATATGTAATGAATCTGAATGTAGATTATAAACAAATTTGTCCAAAAATGTAGTAAATGCGGCCTTCCCCTCTAGACCTACCCCTCTTTTTTTTTTTGAAAGGCAGTATTGGGCTCAGTGGCATTGCCTCTTCATATACCCATCACCAACTCCAGGGGAAACCCGAAAATTTCGAGAGAAAACCCCTGTCTCCATCCCGGAGAGCATTTTGCTCACATCCGGATTCGAACCCATGACCTTGAGGTCATGGTGAAACACCTTGTGCCATGACCTACCCCTCTGATCTTGCAGCGTCAATTTTAGATCGTACTTCTTATAATATTTATTTTTTAAGACGATTTAATAAGACGCGTACTTAACTATCAATAGTCCCGATTTAAGATATTTACATTTCAATTCGTAATTCGAAAAACACTTTTGACATAAAGAAGGGTTTATGGGTTTTGATGTTATATTTGAAGTTGAGGAAGAAGAAGGATTTGAAGCCTTGAAGGACTTTCAACAGCCATTTTCGCCGACTTCACGACATTCATCAATAAGTTATAGTTTTTGGGTTTTGGTGTTATTTGCTTTTAGAGCTTGAAGTAATTTCTAAGTTATAATTTTGAATGGTTTTCTTTGTATGTGATTTTCTTTGATTTTCAGGTGACCTGTGATGCAAAAGGTTCTTATCC
Organism: Helichrysum umbraculigerum; assembly: GCA_949592205.1. Lineage (NCBI taxonomy): Eukaryota > Viridiplantae > Streptophyta > Magnoliopsida > Asterales > Asteraceae > Helichrysum > Helichrysum umbraculigerum. The sequence continues at coordinate 100,644,276 of CATIUR010000004.1, read as the reverse complement.
TCTTTGTTACCGTTTTCTGCTACAGTTTTTTCTACTGAAAAGTGCAATTTTCTACTGCATAAAGCACATTGACTGCTAAATTGTGCAGGTGGGTTTTGGAGCTTCATGTTTATCACAGCTTTAATTTGTTTGTAAATTGCAATAAAACTTATTAGATTTTATTGGGGACTAATATAGGCTATGACCGATGTTTATGGAGGTTGTGTGGCTAAATTATATAGAGGTTTATGGAGGTTGTGTGGATGATTTATATGCAGGTTTATGGAGGTGTGGCTGATTTATATGGAGGTTTTATAGTGGTTGTGTGGGTAATATAGGTTGGCTGATGTATAGGTTGTGGCCAAGTGATAAATTGCAAAAGATATAGTTGTACACGAAAGCTATTAATCTCTGTTTATTTATGGAGGTTATTTTAGTTGCAAATCATCCAAATACATTTTATCTCTATTTTTATATTTTCTTTGTGAAATTCTTATGATAATCTAATTCTATGGTCAGTTGTATTATTAGATTGAACTTTGGTGTTGTTTGATGAAGCTACCCAAAATGGATCAAGATAGATGGTCATGGCTTAGTTAACTTTTGAAGTCCGGTTTATGTAGATTTGGATGTGGACCGGTAAGTTTTCTGCATAGTATTCCATGAGTTTAAAGGCTTTAGTACAACAACTTTTCGTTCGAGGCATTTCAAAACTTCTGATATATTTGCTATAGTACATATCTTTAGCATAATTATAGCCAAAGGCCACAATGGCAACTGTGACAATCCTCCAATTAGGGTATTTACTTAACCTAATTTCATGCATTACCTAGAGTAATTCCCTGATTAGTGAATTCAAAACAATTTATGTGTTAAGTTTTCGGTAAACTTACTAAGTGATACGTGATATATTTGATAGTAGTTATATGTGTATATATATAATTACGTACGAAATAAATATATCAAACTCTACGAATAGAACGTAATAACGTTGGCGATACAAAATAATTAATAATTCGAAAATTATTAATTACAAATATTATATAATTATATTATTGAAATAATATAATACATTATACGTTTTATAATAAACGTATTAATCGCGAATAATAAAGTTCCAAAATGAACTTCGAAAATACTTTTGAATAATTTTTTTTAGTTTGAAATTATTAGATAAAAGTATTACAACAAAAAGAAAACGAAATATTTGGACGATTTTTAGTACGCATAATACAAACAGAAACAATTTTAAAGCGCGCTTAGAGGTTCAAAATAATAAAAGTATTATTTCGTAAGTTACTGTTTTAATGTATAGAACATTACCTCAAAATATGATTTCCAAATTTAACTGAAATCTGGCACGCGTTTTAACTATACAGTACTTTACTGTGATTAATTTTAATTATACTTGTACCAAAGTATTTCACATTTCGATTTCAAATTTCTAAATCTGAGATTTAGAGAAACATAACGCGAAATTTTATTATAACTAAAGTATCACAAATTATACCCGTACACGAAATTAACGGGCTAAAAACTACCAATATTACACCAACTAAAATATCTGGCGACCATTTTATACTCCCTCCATACCTCAGTTGAAAATCTGGAACCAAAAACCTCTCCTATACATTTCCCTCCCTCACCAATAATTCATTCACCTACATTTTGATCTTCAAAATACACACACACACTTCACTGGTTTCTTCTTCTGGTTTGGATCAAGCAGCAGCAGCAAGAAGGGAGGGGGAAAACAAAACCATAAACTTCATCATCATCATTTCTCAAACTCACAAAATCAAACACAAACAAAATGGGTTCTTGATCATTATCATTATCTTCGTTCGTAATCATCATCATCAACATCAGAAATCATCATCATCTTCATCCTAAATCATTGTGAGGATAAATTCTCCATTTTTACTTCATTTCTATAATTTCTTTAATTTATGAATTGGTTGGATGATTGTTGTTATAAATTGTTAAAAACATGTTACAAAGTGTTTATATAACGTATATTGTTGATGGATCATGATAAAAACGGATTTAAAATCAAAACCCGTATGTATTTATTATAACAGAGAACGAACCAGAACCTGAAAACCCTTGAATCCGGCGGATTCCCAGCCGAAACTCAGATGAATCCGGCGGATTCACGGGAATCCGGCGGATTCCCATTTTAAACAAGTCGAATACGGCGTATTCAGTTAAATACGGCGTATTCCCACCTTTGACCCGCACTCAAACCTCGGCTAAAACGATGAACGAGTAAAAGACATACATGAATCCGGCGGATTCATATGAATCCGGCGGATTCCCCACATTTGAAATGAATACGGCGGATTCATATGAATCCGGCGTATTCCCCTTATTTGGCCCGAATCCGGCGTATTCACCAGAATACGGCGTATTCCCCCACTGACCAGGCCGATGACTTTTTTGCATTTTATAGTTATACAAACTAATAAACGTTATGCAATGGGAATGATTACCACGACACGGGACTTGATAATATTATGGTCACGACATTGAGACATTATATTTCGGACAATTGGACACGACAAAACTTTGAGACAATTATAAAGTATATATATACAAACGAACGGACAATGTATATATAATGAGACGTATAAAATGGAACGATTTAAATTATCTAGTACAAACTATACATGATAAACAAAAACGAGATATATTTTACAACAAACAAAGTTACGTTTTTGAAAATATAAACGATGACTAAGTTTTATTCGCGACAATTAACAAACGACATATGTGAACAATATAACAAAGTTATTTTGATAACTATTCTAATTATGTTTTGAAAACATAATCGATAACAACGACAACTACATTCATATCTATGTATATATGGATATTAACAATGACAACAACTAATATATATATTAGAATATATATATATATATATTCAACTAATATGTATATAAATATACACACTTGAACTTAACGACTAATTGAAACGCAAACCTCACCAGCAACTGAAATATTATAAACTCTACAACTTAACAAATAATCCACATACTTATACAAGTATTTTATTTGCGTCTAGGTATTTGAGGACGCGTTTGGATTGTTTGCTAGCTATTTGTGCTGAAGACTTGCAAACAGTGAGTTCACAGCCCCCATCTTTTATTGTTTTAAATGCTTTTAAAACCAGGGGTGGAAAACATAGAACAATGTGATATAACATGCTATATTCTTTATGTATTGCGTTGTATGTTATTATGTGAAACTGTTTAACATGATTTCTTTCATGCTAACAAACTTGAACTATTTCTATAAAAATGTTTTCATATTGAATTAACTTGAATTAATTATATGAAACGTTTTCACAACATTTTGGGAATAAGACAGCAGATCTTGGTACGACCCTAGGTTTACGTGAGGTAGTTGTAGTGCACATAAGTCCCAGTGCTTACAACCTATAACCATTAGCTAGGTGACTCTAGCCACTGAGTATACAGATAGTACTATCGATTTGACAACCCTCCCAGAATATTACTCGTTGGTCATTCCAACCACATCGACGATAGTCGTAACGAGGAGTGTATACTTAAGGTGTTACTGAGGCAACAACAAAACAACTAGTCGTGGTTTGGTTATAGTACTAGTGTCGTTACTTTAACTCTAAAGGTTTAGCTCACCTTGGAGGGATTATAGTCTATATTTCCCTCTTAACTACTCAACTACTCAACTAAACAACTAAACAACAACTTGGTTTGGGAAGAGTGTTCCCTGTGATGACTAATAGGACAGGTGTTCCTTGAGAGACAAATTTTAGGAAACGTTTACCTTAATCGGTTGAACTTGGTTTCCCACAAAAACAACTATTTATAGGAAATGTTTACTTAAATGTTAAACCTGTGTTTCCTGAAATAACTATTTTGAAATGTTTACCTTATTGTTAAACTTGAGTTCCTGTTAACTATCTGTTGGAAAATGTTTGCTTGACTGCTAAACCTGATTTTCCTAAACTATTGAAATGGATATGTTTAACTTATTTGATAAACATGTATATCCTACTGCTATTTATTAGGAAATGTTTATGATTAAACTTGTGTTTCCTACACGGTTATTATTGTAGTAAGAATGACATTCTTACTAACTTATTAGGAAATGTTTTCTTTAATTAGAATACTTGTGTTTCCTACTTTACTTATAAATATTATGTTTGTATACATAAATGATTTATACAAGACTTAAACCTGTGAATTCACTCAACATTCAATGTTGACAGTTTACTATGTTTTTCAGGGAATTAGGACTCAGGTACTCCTGCATGCATAAAGGACGTAGGCAACCTGACTATTTATAATGCCACTTTTGGGACACTTGGATTTCCATTGTATTATCAATTTCATTGGTTATACTTATGAAATCCCTCTTTATTAAACTTGTATTTTCAAATACTTAAGTTGTCTTTGACAACCCTACTTATATACGACTTTATAAGTCGTATCTTTTGTAATAACTTTAAACTTATGGCATCTTAAATATATTATGTTCTGTATGATCATATGCTCTGACATCGTGAATGCACTATTTGTGACAACCGTCAATTTAGGACTATAATTTAGTGCCTAATCAAGTTTTAATACATGTAATTAGTTCTGTGTTAGGCTAATTAATGTATCAATTATTATATATATTGTTGAATATATATCTACAATTATGCGGTTTGTTCAAATCGTACGAGTTTCAAATAGAATGATTTTCGATACAATAAATACGGACGTTGGTGACCAACTTTTATTTTATAACGCTTTATGTCAAAAGTATTCTTATTATAATACTTCGTATCCATTCGTACCGCACAATCAGAAAGTTACCAAATTTAAAATGTAAAACGCGCGACCAAATTAACTTACGTTTTTATAATTCGAATATAAAGTGATTAGTAAAATATTTAAATAAAATATAGCGTGATAAATTGTATTTTAAAATGTACCAATTAATATTTAAAACTATTATTTAACGTTTAAACAACGGAGCAAACGAACACCGCACGGAGCGGGAACGCGGGGCGAAAATGGGGATTTAACCCCCACTTCCACCCACTTTCTTCCATTTCTCTTTTTCTCTATCTCTCTCCTCTCTATTTTCTCTCAACAAAACCCAAACCAAAAATCATCAAAATCGCAAAATAAACACCTCAAACGACCTCGGATCTTCAAACCCCTTTTACAATAAACGACCACCTCGCGACGATCTACACTTCTACCTTTCCGGAATTTCATTTCGGCGATTTGTAAGTTTCCGACACAACTCCGAAAACTCTCGTTTTTAAGATTTATAACTTGCTAGTTGTTTGTATAACCTTGTAATGTCCTAAAATGGGTTGGGTAAAAATATTAGGCCGATCGATGGCCGGAAAACGCGTTTTTGGAGTTGAAACTCCGATCAGACCCCGTACGTCGCATTTGGTCTGGAGCAGATGCGACGTAGCGACCTACGTCGCATTATATCCCCAACGTCGCATACAGCGACGCAGCCTACTACGTCGCATTGACTTGCGAACGTCGCACATAGCGACGCAGACCTTAACGTCGCAAAAACGAACCTACGTCGCATAAGCGACGTAGCACCCTACGTCGCTATTGACTTAGCACTGTTGACCTTAGCGACGTAACCCTTTACGTCGCAAAACTCTTACGTCGCAGCCTACGTCGCAGGCTACGTCGCTAAAAACAGAACCTTCAAAACTCGAAATTTTCAAGTCAAAGTTACGGTAGCAATTCACTGTAGCAACAATATAATAACCTTTTGAACTATTGTTACAACCGTCACCAACGGGCCGTACGCATTTTCAAAACATACTTCAACACTCAAACAAGTCGTTGTAACTTGTGTCAATTCAATCAAACAAGTCGTAGTAACTTGTAACAATACAATCAACCAAATCGGGGAAATTTGGACACCAAGTTAGACAAACAATTTCAATGGTAGTCTTCCGAGATACCAATACAATTAATAACAATTCAAGTGTCGTGGACACATTCAGGTTTCAAGTCTTTGGACACCAACACACTGCTAATTACTTCAAGTTCATTAAGTTAACACATCAGGAATCAGGTGAGTTTCATAGCCCCATTTTCACTGCTTTACAACTAGGGGTGTGATATTACTACTCGATTTTGTTTTACAAGTAGAACGCAAGTGCCAAACTTCAAATACTACATGAGTTTCAAGCTAATCAATTTAAAGTCCTCCATAAGCATAGTCTCTAGTATTTTATAGCGTGAATGTTAGTATATGATATCATATGGGATTGACAATCCTCATCCGGGTTAGTACGCACTAATCGGTCAAACGGATGTATTAGCATTTGGGAAGACGAGTGTTGATTAGGCACTCGTAGGAGGCAAATCAGTTAGGTTTCCTTAATTGGGCCTGACAAATCAGTTAAGCTCAGACTATGTGCTCATGGACAGTATAACTTTTATTTTGCTTAAGTGCATTTTAAATTCATTATAAATCTTGCGGTTCTGACAATTATACATTGACATACAAACCTGTGAGCTCACCAGCGTTTTCGCTGACCCATTTTAGTATATATCACAGGTACCCAGCAGTAGGTTGACTGCACAAGCAGGGATTTCTAGCTCGAGTCAGCATACATACAAATAGAGATTGGACTGCATTATTATATTTTGTAAAAGTAATTATGCCATGTAATCTCTCAATTTCAGGAACCGAGCTAGTGCAATATTATTTTTGATGTAAACGTTAACTTTATTAATACAAGTTTAAAACGACGCATATAGTGGTCGTTCATTATTATCTTTGTGCTTTGAATATTGATTAGTGGCACCCAAATTAAGCTTCCGCAAATCATTAAATTTGGGGGTGTCACAGATTGGTATCAGAGCCTAAGGTTATAGTGAACTAGGTTGCATTTAGTGGGCCTAGACTATGACCGTTAGGCAGTATTCCTTATTAGTTATGACTAGTTCAGGGATTACATCATACGACTTTAATTTAACATAGCCTGATCAACTATGTACAATTAAAGAAAGATGATGTGAAATCTGAAAGAGTTATGTTGAACAGGAATGCATTAGTTGACTCTGACCTCGAGAGAAACGGGACTCAAAAACACTTCTGTGCTAGACACTCAATAGGTTATTATGTGATATACATATATACATGAATAGACCTCATTACAACTTTAGGCTATATTATATTATATTATATGAATATAGGCATCTTTCTTTCAAACGTTTTGTCTCGGAATGACAAACACACCACTAGTTCATCATACTCGGACTAGTATCTTATTTCATTTCCTTGTTCTTTCTTACTCAGCATCATGCCTCCACGTCGTCAAATTACCCTTAGCGAAGCTGAGATCGCGGGAATAATTGCCCGCAGTGTGACTGAAGCCTTGGCTACCCGAACACCACCCACTAGTGAGGACACCGCAACCAATACTCCACCACCCAAACCCTGCTCCTATAAGGACTTCCTTAGCTGTAAACCGCTATACTTCAAGGGCACGGAAGGTGCCATTGGTTTGATCCGTTGGATTGAGCGCATGGAATCTGTTTTCAGTTTCTGCGACTGCACTGAGAACAACAAGGTCAAATTCGCTGTCTACACCTTTCAGGAAGGTGCATCCACGTGGTGGAAAACCCACGCAAACTCTGTAGGCCTTGAGGTTGCAAACCGACTTCCTTGGGCCGAACTGAAAAAGAAACTGACAGAAAAGTACTGTCCTGAAGAAGAATTGCATAGGCTGGAAGAAGAATTCTGGCATCTGGAAGTGCAGGGAAATGATGTCGCTGATTATACCACCAAGTTTCAGCAGTTTGCTTTACTATGCCCAGGCTTGGTCGGACCAGAAAGTAAGGGCATCAAGAAATACATCCGCGGACTTCCTGAGAACATCCAGGGAAACGTCGCCTCATCCAAACCAACCACTACTGAGAGTGCCATTCGATTGGCCCACGAACTCATGGCCCTAGTTGTCAGCCGTGAGACCTCCAACACCTCATCCTCCAACAAACGCAAAACCACTGAACACCACCACAACTCAAGCAAGAAAAACAACGCCATCCAAGTCTACACCTCCAACTCTGAAACCACCCACAGCTACACCGGGGGCAGACCTTATTGTCCCAAGTGTAACTACCACCATTTTGGACAGTGCGGTATTCCTTGCAACAACTGCAGGAGGCAAGGGCATTTGACTAAGGACTGCAGAGCCCCCAAATCCAACAACAACCCCTCTGACAGAAATACCCGACAACCTAGGTCCTGCTATGAATGTGGAAACCCAGGACACTTCAGGGATTCTTGCCCAAAGTTGAAGAATAAGGGCAACAACAACGACAACTCCCGCAACAACAACAACGCCAAAAGTACCGCTTTCGTGATCAACTCCGGGGACGCCCGTCTGGACCCGAATGTGGTCACGGGTATGTTCCTCCTCAACAATTTAACTGCTTCCATTCTGTTGATACTGGTGCCGATAGGAGTTTTATTTCCGATGAATTTTGCCCTCTACTTGACATTACACCTGTTACTTTAGACGTTAAGTACACCGTAGAGCTAGCAAATGGCAAGCTGATAGAAACCGATAGTGTGATACCTAATTGCACTTTAAATCTAGCCGACGAAACCTTCCCCATAGATCTTATGCCTATTGAGATAGGAAGTTTCGATGTCATCGTAGGCATGGACTGGTTATCCAAACATCGCGCCGAAATCATCTGCTATGACAAAATTGTTCGCATACCTCTCACTGTCGGTAGAACCCTAGTCATACAGGGGGAGACCGGAGGGACGAGGCTCAACCTCATATCTTGTTTAAAAACCCGAAAATTTCTGAGAAAGGGTTATCCTGCAATCCTCGCGCACATCATGGAGAAAAAGTCGGAGGAGAAGCGACTTGAGGATGTTCCAATTGTTCGAGACTTTCCAGAAGTCTTTCCTGAAGAACTACCTGGTCTACCACCACCAAGACAGGTTGAGTTCTCAATCGATCTTGTACCAGGTGCTGCGCCTGTGGCCCGAGCACCATACCGTTTAGCTCCATCCGAACTTCAGGAGTTGTCCACCCAGTTACAGGAACTCCTGGAACGAGGGTTTATCAGGCCGAGTTCTTCACCTTGGGGAGCTCCGGTCCTATTCGTTAAGAAGAAAGATGGTTCCTTTCGAATGTGTATCGACTATCGAGAGTTGAACAAGTTAACTGTCAAGAACCGGTATCCACTTCCTCGAATCGATGATTTGTTCGACCAACTGCAAGGGTCGAGTTGTTATTCAAAGATTGATCTCCGATCCGGTTATCATCAATTGCGTGTTCGCGATGCCGATATTCCAAAAACCGCTTTCAGAACCCGTTACGGGCATTACGAATTCCAAGTGATGCCATTCGGCCTAACCAACGCACCGGCGGTATTCATGGATCTTATGAATCGGGTGTGCAAGCCTTATCTTGACAAATTTGTCATTGTCTTCATCGACGACATCCTTATATATTCACGAAACAAAGAAGAACACGCGCAACACCTCAAAACCATCCTTGAACTGCTTAAACACGAGGAGCTCTATGCCAAGTTCTCTAAGTGTGAGTTCTGGATCAAAACCGTTCAATTCCTTGGCCACGTGATTGACAGTCAGGGGATTCACGTTGACCCGTCGAAAATCGAAGCTATCAAAGATTGGAAATCGCCAACCACTCCAACCGAAGTACGGCAGTTTTTGGGACTTGCCGGGTACTATCGAAGATTCATTGAAAATTTTTCCAAGATAGCCATACCACTCACGACTCTAACCCAGAAAGACAAAAAGTTTGACTGGACTGAGAAACAAGAGTCGGCATTTCAACTCTTAAAGCAAAAGCTTTGCAGTACTCCTATCCTATCATTACCCGAAGGCACCGATGATTTCGTGGTATACTGCGATGCTTCTCATCAAGGTCTCGGTTGTGTGCTCATGCAACGAGACAAAGTCATAGCTTATGCTTCCCGACAGCTCAAGATTCATGAAAGGAATTACACCACCCACGACCTCGAGCTAGGAGCTGTCGTTTTTGCCCTCAAAATCTGGAGACATTACCTTTACGGTACCAGATGTACAATCTTCACCGACCATAAAAGCCTTCAACACATATTCGATCAGAAGGATCTCAACATGAGACAACGTCGATGGGTCGAGTTGCTTACCGATTACGACTGTGAACTCAAATATCATCCAGGCAAAGCAAATGTTGTTGCTGACGCCCTCAGTCGAAAAGAGCGAGTGAAACCACTTCGGGTTCGAGCCCTCAGTATGACCATTCACAACAATTTAAACATTCAAATTCTCACTGCTCAACTCGAAGCCTTAAAACCCGAACATGTCAAAGATGAAGCCTTGCGGGGCATGGATAAATAGCTTGAAATCAGACCTAACGGGATTAGGTATTTCTCAAACCGAATCTGGTTGCCTAGATTCGGGAACCTACGAGACTTGGTGATGGATGAAGCTCACAAGTCCAAATACTCTATCCATCCGGGATCCGATAAAATGTACCACGGTATCAAGGACTTTTACTGGTGGCCAAACATGAAATCTGAAATCGCCACCTATGTCAGCAAGTGCCTTACTTGCTCCAAAGTCAAAATCGAATATCAAAAACCTTCTGGTTTACTTCAGCAACCCAGTCTTCCTGAATGGAAATGGGAACAAATTTCCATGGACTTCATAACCAAACTACCCAAATCCTCGAACGGTTGCGATTCCATTTGGGTGATCGTGGATCGTCTCACAAAGTCTGCTCACTTCCTAGCAATCAAGGAATCCGACAAAATGGAACGCCTCACCAACATTTATCTGAAAGAAATCGTGACCAAACACGGTGTTCCAATCTCCATTATCTCAGATAGAGATAGTCGTTTCACTTCACAATTTTGGCAATCACTTCAAAAATCTCTGGGTACTCGACTTGATATGAGTACCGCATACCATCCTCAAACCGACGGTCAAAGTGAACGAACCATTCAAACACTGGAATACATGCTACGGGCCTGCGTAGTAGACTTCGGTGTAAACTGGGAAAAACATCTACCATTGTGCGAGTTCTCGTACAACAACAGTTATCATACCAGCATCAAGGCTGCTCCCTTCGAGGCACTGTACGGTCGTAAGTGCCGTTCACCTATCTGTTGGACCGAAGTTGGGGATAGCCAACTCACGGGTCCAGAAATCATACACGAAACGACCGAGAGAATCGTTGAAATACAAAACAAGCTCAAAGCCGCGCGTGATCGTCAGAAAAGTTATGCTGACGTGAGACGCAAACCACTCGAGTTCCAGGTTGGAGATCGAGTTCTACTCAAAGTATCGCCTTGGAAAGGCGTCATCCGATTTGGTAAACGAGGGAAGTTAAATCCCAGATACATTGGACCATTCGAGATCCTCGAAAGGATTGGTCCAGTGGCTTATCGATTGCTGCTGCCATCTGAACTCAGCAGCGTGCATCCCACATTTCATGTTTCAAATCTGAAGAAGTGTCTGTCCGATGAGACACTTATCATTCCACTCGATGAAATTCGTGTTGACGAAAAACTTCACTTTGTTGAGGAACCCGCTGAAATCATGGACCGTGAGGTCAAACAACTTAAACAAAGTCGTATTCCCATTGTCAAGGTTAGGTGGAATTCGCGGCGCGGTCCGGAATTCACCTGGGAACGGGAAGACCAAATGCGACTCAAGTATCCTCAACTCTTCACTGATTCAACGTCAAACACCACTTCAACATAAATTTCGGGACGAAATTCTTCTAACGGGGGGAGAATGTGACAACCGTCAATTTAGGACTATAATTTAGTGCCTAATCAAGTTTTAATACATGTAATTAGTTCTGTGTTAGGCTAATTAATGTATCAATTATTATATATATTGTTGAATATATATCTACAATTATGCGGTTTGTTCAAATCGTACGAGTTTCAAATAGAATGATTTTCGATACAATAAATACGGACGTTGGTGACCAACTTTTATTTTATAACGCTTTATGTCAAAAGTATTCTTATTATAATACTTCGTATCCATTCGTACCGCACAATCAGAAAGTTACCAAATTTAAAATGTAAAACGCGCGACCAAATTAACTTACGTTTTTATAATTCGAATATAAAGTGATTAGTAAAATATTTAAATAAAATATAGCGTGATAAATTGTATTTTAAAATGTACCAATTAATATTTAAAACTATTATTTAACGTTTAAACAACGGAGCAAACGAACACCGCACGGAGCGGGAACGCGGGGCGAAAATGGGGATTTAACCCCCACTTCCACCCACTTTCTTCCATTTCTCTTTTTCTCTATCTCTCTCCTCTCTATTTTCTCTCAACAAAACCCAAACCAAAAATCATCAAAATCGCAAAATAAACACCTCAAACGACCTCGGATCTTCAAACCCCTTTTACAATAAACGACCACCTCGCGACGATCTACACTTCTACCTTTCCGGAATTTCATTTCGGCGATTTGTAAGTTTCCGACACAACTCCGAAAACTCTCGTTTTTAAGATTTATAACTTGCTAGTTGTTTGTATAACCTTGTAATGTCCTAAAATGGGTTGGGTAAAAATATTAGGCCGATCGATGGCCGGAAAACGCGTTTTTGGAGTTGAAACTCCGATCAGACCCCGTACGTCGCATTTGGTCTGGAGCAGATGCGACGTAGCGACCTACGTCGCATTATATCCCCAACGTCGCATACAGCGACGCAGCCTACTACGTCGCATTGACTTGCGAACGTCGCACATAGCGACGCAGACCTTAACGTCGCAAAAACGAACCTACGTCGCATAAGCGACGTAGCACCCTACGTCGCTATTGACTTAGCACTGTTGACCTTAGCGACGTAACCCTTTACGTCGCAAAACTCTTACGTCGCAGCCTACGTCGCAGGCTACGTCGCTAAAAACAGAACCTTCAAAACTCGAAATTTTCAAGTCAAAGTTACGGTAGCAATTCACTGTAGCAACAATATAATAACCTTTTGAACTATTGTTACAACCGTCACCAACGGGCCGTACGCATTTTCAAAACATACTTCAACACTCAAACAAGTCGTTGTAACTTGTGTCAATTCAATCAAACAAGTCGTAGTAACTTGTAACAATACAATCAACCAAATCGGGGAAATTTGGACACCAAGTTAGACAAACAATTTCAATGGTAGTCTTCCGAGATACCAATACAATTAATAACAATTCAAGTGTCGTGGACACATTCAGGTTTCAAGTCTTTGGACACCAACACACTGCTAATTACTTCAAGTTCATTAAGTTAACACATCAGGAATCAGGTGAGTTTCATAGCCCCATTTTCACTGCTTTACAACTAGGGGTGTGATATTACTACTCGATTTTGTTTTACAAGTAGAACGCAAGTGCCAAACTTCAAATACTACATGAGTTTCAAGCTAATCAATTTAAAGTCCTCCATAAGCATAGTCTCTAGTATTTTATAGCGTGAATGTTAGTATATGATATCATATGGGATTGACAATCCTCATCCGGGTTAGTACGCACTAATCGGTCAAACGGATGTATTAGCATTTGGGAAGACGAGTGTTGATTAGGCACTCGTAGGAGGCAAATCAGTTAGGTTTCCTTAATTGGGCCTGACAAATCAGTTAAGCTCAGACTATGTGCTCATGGACAGTATAACTTTTATTTTGCTTAAGTGCATTTTAAATTCATTATAAATCTTGCGGTTCTGACAATTATACATTGACATACAAACCTGTGAGCTCACCAGCGTTTTCGCTGACCCATTTTAGTATATATCACAGGTACCCAGCAGTAGGTTGACTGCACAAGCAGGGATTTCTAGCTCGAGTCAGCATACATACAAATAGAGATTGGACTGCATTATTATATTTTGTAAAAGTAATTATGCCATGTAATCTCTCAATTTCAGGAACCGAGCTAGTGCAATATTATTTTTGATGTAAACGTTAACTTTATTAATACAAGTTTAAAACGACGCATATAGTGGTCGTTCATTATTATCTTTGTGCTTTGAATATTGATTAGTGGCACCCAAATTAAGCTTCCGCAAATCATTAAATTTGGGGGTGTCACACTATTGAATCTGTCCGCCCCCGATGTAAACTATTATTAAAAAGCTTCCGCTAAACTGTTAATAAACACGATTACCGATTTGGGGGTGTGACAGAGATTGGTATCAGAGCCATTGGTTATAGAGAACTAGAAGTCTTTAAGTGACTGAAAACCTTAGAGACCTAGACTATAGCCTTGGCTAACACATTTCCGCATTCATACTATTGCATACGTCTGACACGTCACACACATTTCTTTGACTAGGCATGTCGAGACACGCACCTATTTACCTCACTGATACTGATACTGAGGAGGAGCCCATGGAGGGGCCATATGACGGGATACCTACAGCAGTGTCTGAGGAGGTTTACCCGCCTACATTCCCTAGAGATACTTCCGATGGTTCGATAGCCACTCCACCATTGCCATCCACTGATCCTGCTACCCATATGTTAGGATCTATCTCTATGTCTACACGCCATCTTATTGGAGAGCCTGACTTTCGGCCTACACCTAGGAGGACACCGCTGTCGTGTGTCAGGGATTTTCCCATAGGACCCTCATCATCTCGCGGCAAGGAGCCGATGACTGAGGAGCGGGAGATTCGCTGTGATCAGCAGACACCGAGAGTTAGAGTTCCGCATCTGGACTGGATGCCACGTATTCTACGTCACTGGAGGACCATTGAGAGGATTCCTTCCACCTATGAGACTGGGGAGTCATCTCACACACCGACATCTCTACATTTGACCGAGGAGCCTCTAGAGCTTACGGTCCCGACTGTAGTAGCCGTTATTCGTACCTTACTGGGATTTCATTTTGGTACGCAGTCTGCCATCAGGGTGATGCGCAGTGACACCTCTCGTCTTGACGATGATGTGCTGGCGATATATGGACGCCTTGCGACTTCTGAGTTGCATATTGAGGTAGACAGGGAGTCTGCCGATACTACTAGAGCACGTCTGATCCGACTAGAGCGTCGTTTGGAGACTATAGGCATCGCAGTTGGATTCAGTGTGTTGATGATAGCTGTTAGGATGTTTGTGGGTTGGAGTCTACCGTATTTCTTTTAGACCGTATGTATGATGTATTAGGACTATAGTTATGAGGTATTTGGGTTGACTTTTGACTAGATGGATGTATAGGTTAAATCCGTCACATTTTGTAGATCATGTTTGATCCGATGGGTATCTTTTGTAGTAAATCCCATCTTTGTACAAAACTTATGTAACAACAATTAACCCATGATCATGATATATATATAATTTATGTTTGGTTTACATTACTGCATACATTGTGAATGATATCAATTGGTGATTGACTTCATACTATATTTATATTTATCACTTACTTTATGAGTGATGACTTGATTAGAAATCTTACGAGTGTTTTATTGCGTGTGATTAGGACTGAATCATGCCGCCTAAACGTAGAATTACCAGGAACAGCCATCGAAACCCCACACCACCTCCTGCTGTTGAGGAGACTACTGAACAAATGGTTAACCGAAGGATTTCTGAAGCCCTTGCTCAGTATGATACTGACCGAAACCGTAGCGGTAGTAGAGAAACCGAACCAAACGCATCAGGTAGTAACCCTGAGAGCACTCATAAGGGATGTTCATATAAAACATTCCTAGCTTGTAAACCGAGTCATTTCCGTGGTACTGAAGGTGCCATTGGAATCATCCATTGGATAGAGAAAATGGAGTCTGTGCTAGAAATTAGCAAGTGTGCTCGTGAAGATATGGTCATGTATGCTACGTGCACGTTTAGTGATAAGGCTTTGACCTAGTGGAACGCCCAAAAGCAAGCAATGGGACGTCCAGCCGCTCATTCACTGTTTTGGGAAACTCTGAAAACTATGGTCATGGAAGAGTTTTGTCCCCGCAGTGAACTGCAGAAGATTGAGTCTGAGCTCTGGAACATTGCTATGGTTGGTGCTGATATCACAGGATATACCACCAGATTTCAAGAACTGGCACGTCTTGTACCTCACATGGTCACTCCTGAGTACAAGCGCACTGAAAGGTATATCTGGGGTCTAGTGCCACAAATTCGAAGTTTGGTAACATCAGCGAATCCTGTTACTTTTACGATTGCTGTGGAACTAGCACAGCGTTTGACTGATGAAGCAGTAAGGATGGGGAATCTTACTAAGAAAGCTGCTACTGAAAAGGTTGAATCCAGCAATGCTGATGCTGGGAAAGGAAAACGCAAGTGGAATGACCGTCAGGGTCACAAGAATAAGAAGCAAGCTAGTACCACGAAAGCCTACGTTGCCACTACTGCTGAACAAAATACTTACATGGGGAGTAAGCCCAAGTGTGGCAAGTGTGAACGTCACCATGATGGTGACTGTACTTTCTGTGGGAATTGCAAACGCTGGGGGCATCTGGCCCAATACTGTAGAGCGAACCCTACCACTCAAACAAATAGGGATCGACCAGCAAATGGATGTTTCGAATGTGGCAAGCAAGGTCATTTCCGAAACAAGTGCCCTAAACTGAACCGTGGCAATCAAATAAATCAGAATCGCCCTGCAAACCCGAGCAACAACAATAATCGTGGAAACGTCAACAACCAGCCAGCTAAGGGTCGTGCATTTGTCGTTGGAGCGCAAGAGGCACGCCAGGACCCTAACACTGTCACTGGTACGTTTCTAGTTAACGATCATTATGCCTCCGTATTATTTGATTCTGGCGCCGATTTGAGTTTTGTGTCTAAGGACTTTAGACCACTATTAGACGTTAGATCTCGTAATCTAGACAACAAGTACACATTAGAACTAGCCGATGGTAGGTTGATTGAATCAGGAGAAATAGTACCAGGATGTACTCTAGCATTGGAGAGTCATCTTTTCAAAATAGACTTACTACCGGTTGAGTTGGGAAGTTTTGACATCGTAGTCGGTATGGACTGGTTGTCGAAAAATCGTGCAGAGATAGTTTGCTTTGATAAAGTGGTACGTTTACCATTGTCAACTGGAGAAACTTTGGTGATACAAGGAGATAAAAGGACGAGCGCCGTCAAAACTATTAATTGCTTGAAAGCTAGTAAATATATCCTAAAAGGGATATCCGGCATTTTTGGCGCATGTTGTAGAAAAGAAATCTGTAGAGAGACGTTTAGACGATATACCTGTAGTACGAGACTATCCGGGAGTGTTTCCTGATGATCTTCCAGGATTACCACCTCCGCGACAAGTCGAGTTTCGCATCGATCGGGTGCCTGGAGCCGCACCAATCGCTCGCTCACCTTATCGTCTAGCTCCATCAGAGATGCAAGAACTGTCTACACAGTTGCAAGAGCTCTTAGACTTAGGATTCATCCGACCGAGCTTTTCACCTTGGGGAGCTCCGGTTCTGTTTGTCAAGAAGAATGATGGATCTATGCGCATGTGCATTGACTACAGAGAATTGAATAAAGTAACTATCAAGAACCGATATCCGTTACCTCGCATTGACGATCTATTTGATCAGCTACAAGGATCAAGTTACTACTCAAAGATCGACCTTCATTCTGGTTACCATCAACTGAAGGTTCGAGAAGAGAATGTGCCGAAGACAGCGTTTAGGACTCGTTATGGTCATTATGAGTTCCTAGTCATGCCGTTTGGATTGACTAACACGCCGGCAGTATTCATGGATCTCATGAACCGAGTGTGCAAACCTTACTTAGATAAGTTTGTCATTGTGTTCATTGACGATATTTTGATTTACTCAAAGACGAAAGAGGATCACGAACAACATTTGAAACTTATCCTCCAACTACTTGAGAACGAGAAGCTGTATGCTAAGTTCTCCAAATGCGAATTTTGGATTAGAGAGGTTCAATTCCTAGGTCACGTGATCAACGACAAGGGAATTCATGTGGACCCATCCAAAATAGAGGCAATTAAGAACTGGAAAGCACCGGAAACTCCCACAGAAATTCGACAATTTCTTGGTTTGGCTGGCTATTATCGACGATTTATAGAGAACTTTTCAAAGATAGCCCAGTCGCTCACCACCTTAACTCAAAGGATAAGAAATTCGAATGGGGAGAGAAACAAGAGAACGCCTTCCAACTGTTGAAACAAAAGTTGAGCACCGCACCGATTCTATCCTTACCTGAGGGAACAGAGAACTTCATTGTTTATTGTGACGCCTCACATCAAGGATTAGGTTGTGTTCTCATGCAAAACGACAAAGTTATTGCTTATGCATCTCGTCAATTGAAGATTCATGAGAAGAACTATACAACTCATGACTTAGAGTTGGGAGCTGTCGTTTTTGCATTGAAAATTTGGAGACACTACTTATATGGCACAAAGTGTACAATTTTCACTGACCACAAGAGTCTACAACACATATTCGACCAGAAAGAACTCAACATGAGACAGAGACGTTGGGTCGAATTGCTGAATGATTACGACTGTGAGATTAAATACCATCCAGGCAAGGCTAATGTAGTAGCAGATGCCTTAAGTCGTAAAGAGAACGTTAAGCCTCGCAGAGTTCGAGCCTTAGTGTTAACAATTTACTCGAATCTCATTACTCAAATTCGTGACGCGCAACAATTAGCTTTCACCGCTGAACGCATGAAAGACGAATCTCTGAGGGGAATGGAGAAACAGCTTGAAACAAAAGAGAATGGAGTTTTATACTTCATGAATAGAATTTGGGTACCGTGCGACGATGAACTCCGTAAGCTGATTTTGGACGAAGCTCACAAGTCCAACTACTCGATTCATCCTGGTGCAGATAAGATGTACCAAGATGTGAAAGGTTTCTATTGGTGGCCTAATATGAAGAGAGACATCGCTACTTATGTCAGCAAATGTCTAACTTGTTCAAAGGTCAAGGTTGAGTATCAAAAACCTTCAGGACTTTTGCAACAACCGGTGATGCCACAATGGAAATGGGAACATATAACAATGGATTTCATCACAAAGCTACCAAAGACATCAACTGGTGTTGATTCAATATGGGTGATTGTTGATAGACTGACGAAATCAGCCCACTTCATTGCTTTCAAAGAGACTGACAAACTTGAGAAACTGGCAAAGATCTATATCAAAGAAGTCGTTTCTCGGCACGGTGTGCCATTGTCGATTATATCTGATAGAGATAGCAGATTCACATCTCGTTTCTGGCAAACGCTACAACAGGCTTTAGGTACTCGACTCGATATGAGTACGGCCTATCATCCGCAAACAGATGGCCAGAGTGAACGAACGATTCAAACGCTCAAAGATTTGTTGCGAGCATGTGTGATTGACTTTGGAGGAAGTTGGGATACTCATCTCCCATTAGCTGAGTTCTCCTACAACAATAGTTATCACACCAGTATACATATGGCACCGTTTGAAGCGTTGTATGGACGCAAGTGCCGATCTCCACTCTGTTGGGCAGAGTTGGATGACAGACAACTATCCGGACCCGAACTTGTCCAAGAAACTACAGACAAAATATCTCAAGTGCTTAACCGATTGAAAGCGGCAAGAGATAGACAAAAGAGTTACGCCGATAACCGCCATAAACCTCTTGAGTTTCAAGTAGGAGACAAGGTTCTACTCAAAGTATCGCCTTGGAAAGGGATAACACGTTTTGGAAAGCGAGGAAAACTGAACCCACGTTATGTTGGACCTTTTGAGATCCTTGCGAGGATTGGTCCTGTTGCTTATAAACTCAAACTACCACAAGAGCTTAGTAGTATTCACGACACTTTTCATGTGTGTAATTTGAAGAAGTGTCTTTCCGACGAAACATTAATCCTACCTCCTGACGAAGTCTTCATTAACTCAAAGCATAACTTTGTGGAGGAACCAATCGAAATAGCTGATACGAAAACACGAAGACTGCGAAACAAACGAATCAAACTTGTCAAGGTTCGATGGAATTCGAAGCATGGCCCAGAGTTTACTTGGGAACGTGAGGATGAGATAAGAAAGAAGTACCCTCACCTGTTTGAACAAGCGATCAACACAAATAACTCAAATTAAATCTCGGGACGAGATTTCGCTAACAGGGGGAGAATGTGACAATCCTCCAATTAGGGTATTTACTTAACCTAATTTCATGCATTACCTAGAGTAATTCCTTGATTAGTGAATTCAAAACAATTTATGTGTTAAGTTTTTGGTAAACTTACTAAGTGATACGTGATATATTTGATAGTAGTTATATGTGTATATATATAATTACGTACGAAATAAATATATCAAACTCTACGAATAGAACGTAATAACGTTGGCGATACAAAATAATTAATAATTCGAAAATTATTAATTACAAATATTATATAATTATATTATTGAAATAATATAATACATTATACGTTTTATAATAAACGTATTAATCGCGAATAATAAAGTTCCAAAATGAACTTCGAAAATACTTTTGAATAATTTTTTTTAGTTTGAAATTATTAGATAAAAGTATTACAACAAAAAGAAAACGAAATATTTGGACGATTTTTAGTACGCATAATACGAACAGAAACAATTTTAAAGCGCGCTTAGAGGTTCAAAATAATAAAAGTATTATTTCGTAAGTTACTGTTTTAATGTATAGAACATTACCTCAAAATATGATTTCCAAATTTAACTGAAATCTGGCACGCGTTTTAACTATACAGTACTTTTACTGTGATTAATTTTAATTATACTTATACCAAAGTATTTCACATTTCGATTTCAAATTTCTAAATCTGAGATTTAGAGAAACATAACGCGAAATTTTATTATAACTAAAGTATCACAAATTATACCCGTACACGAAATTAACGGGCTAAAAACTACCAATATTACACCAACTAAAATATCTGGCGACCATTTTATACTCCCTCCATACCTCAGTTGAAAATCTGGAACCAAAAACCTCTCCTATACATTTCCCTCCCTCACCAATAATTCATTCAGCTACATTTTGATCTTCAAAATACACACACACACTTCACTGGTTTCTTCTTCTGGTTTGGATCAAGCAGCAGCAGCAAGAAGGGAGGGGGAAAACAAAACCATAAACTTCATCATCATCATTTCTCAAACTCACAAAATCAAACACAAACAAAATGGGTTCTTGATCATTATCATTATCTTCGTTCGTAATCATCATCATCAACATCAGAAATCATCATCATTTTCATCCTAAATCATTGTGAAAATAAATTCTCCATTTTTACTTCATTTCTATAATTTCTTTAATTTATGAATTGGTTGGATGATTGTTGTTATAAATTGTTAAAAACATGTTACAAAGTGTTTATATAACGTATATTGTTGATGGATCATGATAAAAACGGATTTAAAATCAAAACCCGTATGTATTTATTATAACAGAGAACGAACCAGAACCTGAAAACCCTTGAATCCGGCGGATTCAAGTGAATCCGGCGGATTCCCAGCCGAAACTCAGATGAATCCGGCGGATTCACGGGAATCCGGCGGATTCCCATTTTAAACAAGTCGAATACGGCGTATTCAGTTAAATACGGCGTATTCCCACCTTTGACCCGCACTCAAACCTCGGCTAAAACGATGAACGAGTAAAAGACATACATGAATCCGGCGGATTCATATGAATCCGGCGGATTCCCCACATTTGAAATGAATACGGCGAATTCATATGAATCCGGCGTATTCCCCTTATTTGGCCCGAATCCGGCGTATTCACCAGAATACGGCGTATTCCCCCACTGACCAGGCCGATGACTTTTTTGCATTTTATAGTTATACAAACTAATAAACGTTATGCAATATGGGAATGATTACCACGACACGGGACTTGATAATATTATGGTCACGACATTGAGACATTATATTTCGGACAATTGGACACGACAAAACTTTGAGACAATTATAAAGTATATATATACAAACGAACGGACAATGTATATATAATGAGACGTATAAAATGGAACGATTTAAATTATCTAGTACAAACTATACATGATAAACAAAAACGAGATATATTTTACAACAAACAAAGTTACGTTTTTGAAAATATAAACGATGACTAAGTTTTATTCGCGACAATTAACAAACGACATATGTGAACAATATAACAAAGTTATTTTGATAACTATTCTAATTATGTTTTGAAAACATAATCGATAACAACGACAACTACATTCATATCTATGTATATATGGATATTAACAATGACAACAACTAATATATATATTAGAATATATATATATATATATATATATATATATATATATATTCAACTAATATGTATATAAATATACACACTTGAACTTAACGACTAATTGAAACGCAAACCTCACCAGCAACTGAAATATTATAAACTCTACAACTTAACAAATAATCCACATACTTATACAAGTATTTTATTTGCGTCTAGGTATTTGAGGACGCGTTTGGATTGTTTGCTAGCTATTTGTGCTGAAGACTTGCAAACAGTGAGTTCACAGCCCCCATCTTTTATTGTTTTAAATGCTTTTAAAACCAGGGGTGGAAAACATAGAACAATGTGATATAACATGCTATATTCTTTATGTATTGCGTTGTATGTTATTATGTGAAACTGTTTAACATGATTTCTTTCATGCTAACAAACTTGAACTATTTCTATAAAAATGTTTTCATATTGAATTAACTTGAATTAATTATATGAAACGTTTTCACAACATTTTGGGAATAAGACAGCAGATCTTGGTACGACCCTAGGTTTACGTGAGGTAGTTGTAGTGCACATAAGTCCCAGTGCTTACAACCTATAACCATTAGCTAGGTGACTCTAGCCACTGAGTATACAGATAGTACTATCGATTTGACAACCCTCCCAGAATATTACTCGTTGGTCATTCCAACCACATCGACGATAGTCGTAACGAGGAGTGTATACTTAAGGTGTTACTGAGGCAACAACAAAACAACTAGTCGTGGTTTGGTTATAGTACTAGTGTCGTTACTTTAACTCTAAAGGTTTAGCTCACCTTGGAGGGATTATAGTCTATATTTCCCTCTTAACTACTCAACTACTCAACTAAACAACTAAACAACAACTTGGTTTGGGAAGAGTGTTCCCTGTGATGACTAATAGGACAGGTGTTCCTTGAGAGACAAATTTTAGGAAACGTTTACCTTAATCGGTTGAACTTGGTTTCCCACAAAAACAACTATTTATAGGAAATGTTTACTTAAATGTTAAACCTGTGTTTCCTGAAATAACTATTTTGAAATGTTTACCTTATTGTTAAACTTGAGTTCCTGTTAACTATATGTTGGAAAATGTTTGCTTGACTGCTAAACCTGATTTTCCTAAACTATTGAAATGGATATGTTTAACTTATTTGATAAACCTGTATATCCTACTGCTATTTATTAGGAAATGTTTATGATTAAGAACCTGTGAATTCACTCAACATTCAATGTTGACAGTTTACTATGTTTTTCAGAGAATTAGGACTCAGGTACTCCTGCATGCATAAAGGATGTAGGCAACCTGACTATTTATGATGCCACTTTTGGAACACTTGGATTTCCTTTGTATTATCAATTTCATTGGTTATACTTATGAAATCCCTCTTTATTAAACTTGTATTTTCAAATACTTAAGTTGTCTTTGACAACCCTACTTATATACGACTTTATAAGTCGTATCTTTTGTAATAACTTTAAACTTATGGCATCTTAAATATATTATGTTCTGTATGATCATATGCTCTGACATCGTGAATGCACTATTGAATCTGTCCGCCCCCGATGTAAACTATTATTAAAAAGCTTCCGCTAAACTGTTAATAAACACGATTACCGATTTGGGGGTGTGACAACAACTTTTTTGAAGTGTTGAAACATCCAGATTATAATGTTAGAAGTTATTTCATAATTACTTTAATATAGTTTGTCTTAATCTGTGGTGGCAATCTTGACCCATTTACTTGTGGTTTAGTCAATTTGCCTTATGTTTATTATTATCGCGCCAAACTTCAATCAGACCTTACCCAATGGCCTAAGATGACATCTTTTTTAAGTGTTCAGTCTCCACATAGTAGCTCATAACTTTAGTCCTTTTTATTACGAGTTCTCTCAAAATTTAAATTTAGCATATTTTTAGTCCTCTCTTTGAGATCCTAGAGGGACATTGTAGCTGTTCTAAATGTTGACTCACATTGATGAATGATTTGATTTAGCTTTTTTAAATATGTTGTGTAATTTCATTCCATGACTGCTAATTTTTGTTTCACTCCATGTCTCCATGAAATTTAATCTGCTCAAGTACCTAAAACAGTTTTTCTTATGCTTAACTTCCGAGTTTACTACTTCATGAAGTTGTTCCATATAGGAACTCAATTGAATCTAACTTCCCAATAAAAGTGAAATTTTATGGCACCACCTCAGTATCTCAGGTTATGTTTGTTCCTGAGCTGGGTCCAACATTGTCAACAAACTTTACAAGGTTGCGCTTAGTATTTTGATTTTCATACACGGAAGACTTTTTGCAACTGAGATTGTATGGTTGAGATATATTCACGTCTTTCTTTCTATTCTACTTCAGTAACCTACATTCTTAGTTACAATGTAAGATTCATATTATATCTTTCTGATGGTTTTTTTTAAATAATCGTAGTTGATAATGTCCTCAAGCTCCAAATATTAAGCAATCAAATATCATAGCTGCCATGTTCTTGCCAAACTTGCAGACAAGTACCATTTGATTTTGAGTCCATTGTAGGTAGTATTATGTGTGGGTGTGTTGGCGGGCTTCAAGAAGGAATAATACGAACTGTTGTATTTTTCTATACATACATTTGGTGTTTTTTTTCCCTTCTCAATCTCGAGTTACTACAAAGTAATGAGTAGTTTGAAATACAATAAATGAATGTTGATCATTACATAATAGTCTTTTTAATCTATTGTTACTTGATAATCATATTCAATAATATTCATTTTCCAAATTAATCCGCGTGTTACCTATTCTTTTTTATATTAAATTATTTGTATACTTATCATATACTCCTTCCGTCCCAATTTAATTGTCCCCAGGCAGAACTACACGCAGTTTAAGATAAACACAATAATTATTAGTTACTTTTTGCACAATGACATTCTTACCCCTAACCAATTAATTTAAACTTCCTTTCACTTTTGTAATTTAATTTTTAAAGTAGGGACAATATAGTAAAAAGAATCATGTTACCTTTCTATATTTGGTAATGGACAATTAATTTGGGACATCCCAAAATGAAAATAATGGACTATTAAACCGGGACGGAGGGAGTACTCAAATTATACAATTAATTAAAAAGATTTCTTAGTTAAACCCGTGTTTTCACGGGTCTTAAAACTAGTGAATATATAAATACCACTTCATAAATAATCATTTATTGCACCTATTTTACGTGCAACACGCTTTTTTGGTTATAAAGATCTTTATCGTAAATGGTCGCAAGGAGCTCGTGATTGGGTCTAGTCGGCCTATCCTATTCCCTCCTTATCCATTTTCCCAATTCGTTTTCTTGTCCAAGAATCAAGATATATATGATCACGAATTAAGAACTGATAGGAAAAAAAGAAAATTAGTCAATTTGGGTAAAGTTTTTCAGAGAAGGTGTGAGGGGCATATCTTAAAAGTTAGCTATTGGTAAGATGCAATGAATCTGAATGTAGATCATAAACAAATTTGTCCAAAAATGTAGTAAATGCGGCCTTCCCCTCTAGACCTACCCCTCTGATCTTGCAGCGTCAATTTTAGATCGTACTTCTTATAATATTTATTTTTTTAAGACGATTTAATAAGACGTGTACTTAACTATCAATAGTCCTGATTTAAGATATTTACATTTCAATTCGTAATTCGAAAAACACTTTTGACATCTTATATAATCAAAGTCACCTTACGAATTGACATCCTATAGTTCATAACACTAGATCCTACAAGTGAACAGAAACTATATATATAAACCAACTCGTGGAAGAAAAAAAAAATCCACTGTTTCAACTCTAATTTTTCCCTTCAAACTGTTCATATTATTTTTTTTATTAAAATTAATTATGCGAGAAATACCAATCTAGTAATCCAGTATACGTTATTTACACGTAAAAAACTTTGTTGTGAAATCCTGTTTGATGACTCGATACTAGGCTAAGCAAGTCAAAAAGTTCAAAAATGTTGAGAAAAGTGTAAATGAAAAGTAATTTTACACTTACCAAAGGTTTACAAAAAGTTATATACAAAATGATGTGAACCAATCTTGAAACGAGAGAAACTATAAATTTACATTGCTTAGAAGACTTATCTTAAGTCACCTCATTTTGTAAAAATTAATTTTAAGAATTTCGTGATGATATCATTTCTCAATCAATAATATGAGTATTAACAATATACGTTTTGAATTTTTTTTACAATTGACGTGAGGTTTACAACTGAAATTCATTTGGCTCTTTGAACTAATAGAAAATGTGAGATGCATATCTATCTTGACGATTGACATTTTAACTGTTCAATTTAAATGACGTTATAG
The DNA here is from genome assembly GCA_949592205.1 of Helichrysum umbraculigerum. Taxonomy (NCBI): domain Eukaryota; kingdom Viridiplantae; phylum Streptophyta; class Magnoliopsida; order Asterales; family Asteraceae; genus Helichrysum; species Helichrysum umbraculigerum. The sequence continues at coordinate 100,617,733 of CATIUR010000004.1, read as the reverse complement.
TTTTCAATAAGTTGATACATCATAAAACCGTTAAGCCACATAACCATTGACGCGCTCGCTACTACCTCGTGCCACATCTTCTCTCTATTAAGATATTACTCGAAATAACATTGCAAATGTTAACCTTACATATGCGTCCAAGTATAACACGAACTATTCAAATGGCTCAATATATATCTACAGAGAAAAACATAACTTGACGTAAACAAATGAGTACTTTCATTGAAAATATGGAGTTTTGTACTTCAAAAATCTATGTCCCATATAAAAAGTTTATAATTTGAAATTATCAAAAATCATGAACCGCAAAACTAACCAAATTAACCGCAAAACATGAAATCTTCTATTATTCGGTTAAGCAAACCGAAGGAAACCAATTGAATAGCGGTTCGGTTAACCGAATTCGTTTTTCAGTTTCATAGCCCTATTTGATGAAGCTTGGAAATCTTAGATGCGAAACGCAAAGAAATACATCCACATTGGCATGTTTTAGAAATCCATACAACAACATATTTTTACATTAATATGAATTTTGTACATATTGCAAATACATCTAATAATTGTCATGTATAACATCATCGGTTAATTTTCCTATTTGTGAGCAACAACACATGATATATACTAAAATTTCCAAATCGAAATTCATGAAATTAAAAAGATTACTATTGATTTTCAGTAACTTTCTCCAATTTTATTAAAAACTAATTCCCAAGAAGAAATATATAAGGAAAAAGGAATTAAATAGAAGAAAAGAAATTGGTATGAAGAAAATTATCATGTAAAGGTAGTTGTATACCAGTTTGTGAAGAGATTATCTCAATCGATGGTATGGCATGATTCTTTTTGTTGTTTTAATCGTGGGAATAGGTGGCAATTGTTAGGGAGAGGTTGCAATTGTTGGAGAAAGAATTTTGGTGGGAAAAGTGGAGTTAAGTGATGACGTGGTGAGATTAGATTTAATCACAATTAGGAGTTTAATATCCCTTTTTAATATTTGTTTTTAAAATTTGGGATAGATAGATATATAGATTAGAGAGTTTAGTACCTCAAATCGAAAAATACAAGTACTACACTTCGGCATAAAAATTGATTACCTTTCTTGTTTCAACCCGTATAAAATGTTAGAATGTAAATTAGGGATTACAATGAGCTAGAAAAAACATTTATATAGAAAAACATTATATGAATCTAAAGTAAATTATAGAAATTCTAGGAATCAGAGTCGAATCATGTAATTAAGCTTAAATTTCTAATTTTCTTTTGCTACGATTCAATATTTTTAATCTCCTGTCAATCATTGACGATCTTAATATGATTGAAAAGTATTATATGAAACTTTATAAAAAGTCGCACAAAATATTTGGCTCTTTCTTTTTACACGGATAAAAGTCTTATTTGCACTCCGGATGTGATTGATTACGATAGATGGTCCTGAGTAGTATATAATCCTTCTTTACTATTAAATTAGGGATGATTAGCCTAATACAAATCCTAATCAACTTCTATGGCCTAATCTGGGCCATTAGATGGCAAAGTCAGATGAAAATGTGTGCAAAAAGTTATAAATAAACGTGTCATTTTATAAAAAGTAAAATATAATGATTATGTTTCTTAAAATACATGTTTTTCGTCTATAAATAATTATTTTGGGACGGAGTGAGTAATTGTTAAGAGTTACACTTTCATCACTGAAGTGAGAGTTTGAGACAATACGCACTTGTGTGTATTTAGTAATGTACTAGTCATGTTGTGTGGCCAGTAGGTTTTTAACGAACATGTTGCATTAGCGAATGTGCCGCTACAAGTAGCTCATGATTATATAAATTAGGATTTAGTAACTTAATCTCTCTTAAAGATCGTGATTAACTTCATCGATAATAAGAATTGCAAGTATTTATACATCATTATTTTAAGCGATGTGAAATGTACATCAAATATATTGTAATTTGTACATTATTAATAATAATGTAATGTTGTGGTGCTCATAAATATATAAATACCAGTTCATAAATAATCATTTATTGCACCTATTTTACGTGCAACACGCTTTTTTGGTTATAAAGATCTTTATCGTAAATGGTCGCAAGGAGCTCGTGATTGGGTCTAGTCGGCCTATCCTATTCTCTCCTTATCCATTTTCCCAATTCGTTTTCTTGTCCAAGAATCAAGATATATAATTATATATGATCACTAATTAAGAAATGACTAGTTTATTGACCCGTGAATACACGGGTTTGACAAAAATAATTGTAAAATAATCTACTTTAATATGTAGAAATAAGTTTTTACTATGTTAAATCTTGTATAACTCAGTATTATGTTTTGTAGGCATTTTAGTGATGCATATGGGTTGTCAATTGGCAAACTATATCACTAAATTATTATAATATTTTGAGGAGTATTTTAATATACCAATTTGTAAAAAAAGCAATGAGAAATTTTTTAATTATATATAAGAATATCATTTAACTTATTTAATATGTAGTTGTGTTGATCATTAAATAAAATAATATACATACTTAATCATATACTATTATATTACTATTATTACTATTGTAATTGATTCATACTTGACAAAGTTTTGTACGATCTCACAATTAATACGGAGTATAATTTTGTAGCTACAACATTTTGACTTTTGATTTAACTTGACTCCACTTCCAGTGGACCTTTTCACCCACCTTTAATACTACATAACCCTTCTCTCATAATTCTTTTTATGCCCATTCATAACACTTTTTTTAATTATAAGAATGCAAGATAGATATTATTAGAAATACTAAATACTTACAACCAGTACTCAATTTCAACACATATATATACACACAGCAGCTACACTAATACTTATACACAAGTCACTGTTTTGACGGGCAATGTGGTAATTTGGGTATGATCTGTTATTGGATGATTCATCATTATCGAAGGAAGTTGCCATATAAACCTGAAAAACAAATGACCATTTGAACAAATTTTGAGATTTTCAAAATTACTAATACCATTACATTATGTGAAAAGAACCTTAAACTAAAAAGAGAAAAAGCTAAAGTTGAATTCAAAGACCATATGGCCCCAATAACAAATAGCCCAGCAGAAGCATGAAAACAATTATCACTACTCTTTAGTTGTATTTCCAGCAAAATGCCTTCACTATTCTTGGTGGCTGGACCAAATTCTTTTTTGTTTCTGTTCTTCAAGTTGTGATACCCACTGGTCCAAAGTCCAAACATACATATAATAGGATTTTAATGATAATAATGATATATATCATTAATCAAAATATAAATATAAAATTCATATTACAAAGATAGAAAAACAAAAAATATGGCAATACATCCCAAAAACAGTGTTGTTGCATTAAAAAAACATCCATCGACCCATTCATGTGATCATTATTGTCCTATAAGAAAAGGTAATAATAAAATTATGGACCAGATATATCAATCAACAGTATATATAACATTATACATACAAAAGTTTGAAATCATAACCTGATCATCAAAGTATTTCTTAACAAAGTCTAAAATTATACCTGAATCAGCAGACTTTTAAAAACGTGTGTACTTGATAATGTATTTCGATATTGTAGTTGGACACATCGACTTTGAACAAAAACCTCTGATCAACCAATCCATCAAACTCATCTGGAAACCTATCACCTTCTCCATCCTATTTAAATTAAGGATTCCATTGTAATAATCAGTACCAATATATTAATAGACAGTACAACTTAAAACTTAATAAACTGTCATTACCCTTTCCTGCTTTTCAAGAAGATCAAATGCAGACTTATGCAATAATTTACAAAGACGTAGTTCACCAGACCATCTTTTGAACCATTAACTCACTTAGAGCATGCATGTACTTTTCTTTAGAAACTCCTGAACCTAAACAGCCAAAGCAATTATCAAATTGTTGGCATTCATCAAACATCAATCGACTTCATCTCACTGCTAGTTATCTGCCCATTCTTATAATCTCCTTTATATTTAATGTACTTCATATAATTACAGATTATTTTGTGCAGATAATAGCCTAATCAATGAATAAACATTTTTAGAGGAAATGATACCAGCATAGAAACAGTTTATCCGTCACTTGGTTCTTTGTCTCCCTCAGCCTTCAAAGATTATAAAAAAAACCAAAAAAACCTTCTTCATCGTTGTGTCCCTGTGCATATTGAAAAATAATAAAAAATTGAAATAATTACATTTGTATAAACCTAATAATCGCAGTGTAAATCGGAAAAAAATAATCAGAGCAAGGAATTGTTGCTGTAAATCCAGTTCTAAACCTTCAAAAACCATAAAAACCCAACAATTACAAAAGAATTTCTAACAAAATGAGGTATTCATAGCAACCATAAACACATAACTTACATCAAACAACTGTGTTTTATCTCTCAAATATTTATTTAATATCCAAATTCATACATATCAAATTAAAGAAATAAACACAGTGGAAATTAGTATATCAAAACCAAAACCCAAATGCATGTTGGAGTAAAAGAACCCTAGAAACAAAATTTTACCTGCATGAGTATGGAATCTGAGTGTAGGAGATGACAGAGTATAAAGATTGATAATAAACGATAAAGAAGAAAACAAACATAAATTGATTCACCAAGCATGGTTAGTATTGATTGCAAATTTTACCATTCTGCAATCAATATTGTGTTTCTCTTTGATGACTCTCTCTGCAACAGGATCAACAAAATCGAAACCACATGCACGTCCAGTGGTGTGATCTTTCAAAATCACAGCTTCCAAAACCTCACCGAAAGTACTAAAATACTCTTGCAAGCATTCTTCATTTGTATCCCATGATATCCCACCAACGAATAACATACCAAGATCCGATTGCATTTTCTGTACAACAAAACATAACAATCAACAACCTAAACTCCAAGTAATCACTCCAAACAGTTGTTATTAAACTTAGAAAAATTAGTTAGAAAAATTAGTTCTAGAATGATCAAGAAAACTCATCCTAATTACCCAAGTCCATAAAGTGAAAATGCAGATCAAAGTAGCATATATCAAAGCAATATACCTTTGTTTTATGTTACAATCAGATTAATACGCCTACTACGCCTACTGGAAAGACGGGTATTATCGGATACAATCAAATAAACATTGGATCCCTGTAACGAACAACAATTGAGGTCCTTCCTGAAAAGGAGTTGCAAATAATTAAACAAATCAACCGATCAAGAAACCAACTTTATCGAATTCTAAAATATACCCAACACGCAAATCATAAAATTAAAGGGATTGAAAAAAATACCCATATGATAAATCTTTAAACTTTAAGATCTGAGAGGATGAATTATAAGAAGTGAGGGCATTTCATCAAACACTTTAATAAACCAATTTTCATTCAAGCATTTCATAAAACATAGAGTAAAAAATTTATCATACAAAATATAGGTCTACCTTTCCGTTGAATTAAAATATGTCTTTCAAAGTTGTATCTTACACTTTCTCCGTATGTTTCTGATCGAGCATTTTAATCAATATTATAGTAATATCTTATAACCTTCACCAAGGTTAGAAAACCTGCAATTATGAAAAAAATATCATAATCAGTTAGAACAATATCATGGAGATGAAGTATGAAATCAAACCCTAAACTATAAACACACCTTAAACTTACAAATTGAAAACCCATAGCCTTCAAATCGTCTAAAATCTACAATAATCAGATAGACAGAAATATCACGTAGTAGACAAATCAAATGCTACAAATCGAAGAAGATCGAACTAATAATCGAAACTGATAACACCTTAATCTCTCCAGTTTTTGTCGTGTAATTACACTGATGTAACAAACAAAAAGAGTAAGAAGAGAAATAGAAGCAAGCAGTACATTTCATGATAAGGATGTGAAGAGAAAAAAATACTAACCTTGAAGAATCTACCCAGACATGATGTTACATGATGTTAGAGATGATAGAAAGAAGATGGAAGATGAATAGGAAAATTAGGGTAAATGTATTGAGCTTCTCAATTTTGGGCAGTGGCACGCGTGATATTGATTACCAAAAACACCAATTAAATGAAGCGTGCAATCCAAGAAGCAACAGATATTAAAGATTCTGCATGCATTTTATTGGAACTCACAAATACATAAAAGTAATTAATTAAAGACCGAAATTAAAAAACTTTTAAACTTTTATAACCCCAAACCTACATCTATTGATATTCCTTACTAAGATACATCGCAGGCCCAATGAAAGAAAGAGACTTAATTGCTTCGCGTGCATCATAATACTGAAAGAGAATTAATTGCGTATGGTTTTGGTTTTTTGGAAGTCGCATAAAAATGGCAGGTAATAATTTTATCCAAGGAATGTATTTATTATGAGTAAAACACTTTTGTATGTATTTATTTTATTTTTTAATTTAATGAAGAGTGACATTAGCAAGATCGTGGTAGGAAGACACCTAAGCAAGGCATTAGCTTGAGAGTGTGACAAGTCAGCGAAAATGATGTCATCTTTATTGACCTTTTGTATATAAGATAGATAGGGAAAATAAAATTAGTCAATTTTGAGTAAAGTTTTTCAAAGAAAGTGTGAGGAGGGGCATATCAGATTTACTGCATTATTAAAAAAAATTTGTAAGGTGTAAAATGCAGTCAAACTCTGTATATGTAAAAATTCAGCGTTGTTAAAATAAAATTTAGTTATTGGTAAGATGCAACGAATCTGAATGTAGATCATAAACAAATTTGTCCTAAAATGCAGTAAATGCGGCCTTCCCTTCCAGACCTACCCCTCTGATCTTGCGGTGTCAATTTTAGATCGTACTTTTTATAATATTTATTTTTTAAGACGATTTAAAAAGCATACTTAACTATCAATAGTCCCAATTTAAGATATTTAAGTTTCAATTCGTCATTAGAAAAACACTTTTGACATCTTATATAATCAAAGTCACCTTACGAATTGACATCGATCCTACAAGTGAACAGAAACTATATATATAAACTAACTCGTAGATTGGTTTGCTATTTTGTCAATAATAATAATAGAAAAAAATCGACTCTGATTCTAATTTTCTTGTAAATTAGGGATTACAATGAGCTAGAAAAAACATTTATATAGAAAAGCATTATACGAATCTAATGTAAATTATAGAAATTCCAGGAATCAGAGTCGAATCATGTAAGCTTAAATTTCTAATTTTCTTTTGCTACGATTCAATACTTTTAATCTCCTGTCAATCATTGACGATCTTAATATGATTGAAAAGTAGGGTAGGGTTCAAATGAGACTAAAAATTTCTGTGAGACTAAGGGAACCAATGATATCATGCCACATGTACAAAGAGAATGTTTCATACTACAAAACCCCTTTACCCCTTAAGTTAAATATCTCACAAACGACAAATCGAAAAATTATGAAAATTGCACCATTAGATTCAGCGTTTGATCCTCTTCGATTTGCCATCCCTAAAGGCATACTTCCGACGAAATTTTTTTTTTCGTTTTTTTTGTGGGTTTCATATGTTACTAACACATGTGTTAGAGTGTTGCGTTTAGGGTTTAGGGTTTGGGGTTTAGGGATTAGGGTTTAGGGTTTAGGGTTGGGAGTTTGGGGTTTCGTCCCCGAAACCCCAAACTCCCAACCCTAAACCCTAAACCCTAACCCCTAAACCCCAAACCCTAAACCCTAAACGCTTTATAAAACTCTAAACCCTAAATCATACTAAACCCTAAACCCTAAACCCTACTAAACCCTAGTACTAAACCCTGCTAAACCCTAACACTAAACCCTGCTAAACCCTAACTCTAAACCCTAACATTAAACCCTAAATCAAATGTATAATCAATCATTAACACATGTGTTACTAATATGTTAAACCCACCAAAAAAATGAAAAAAAAAAGTTCGTTGGAAATATGCCTTGATGGACGGCAAATCGAAGAGAATAAAACGCTGAAAAATATGGTGCAATTTTCATGATTTTTCGACTTGTCGTTTGTGAGATATTTAATTTTTAAAAACGTGGATGAGAGAGAAAAAAGTGACACATGACATATTGTGGTTGGTTCCCCTAGTCTCACACAAAATAAATGATCTCAATTGAACTCTTCTCTTGAAAAGTATTATATGAAACTTTATAAAAAGTGGCACAAAATTTTTATTATATGTATGAGTGACAGATATAAAACCAGAGCAATATGCGACCAAAAGCTCCTCCACTTTAACTTAAAAGAAAATAAAGTTGCGTATTTTACTTCACAATTAAGCTATGCATGTCACAATCATAGTTTTCAACTCGCAATTCAACTCATGACTCGACACGTAAAAGTCATTTCTATACCAGTAACTAACATAAGCTTAAATGATCGAATCAGGGGGATTTCATTTGCAGTTATCCAACTTATCATGGTATCTATGTTTTAATTACTTATGAATTTTAAACTTCGACATCCTAAATATCAAATATAAAGTTATTATAAGGGTAGTGATATATCCCTCACATTTTTTGATATATCCACCAAAACTTTGCTGTATAATTTGTACAGTATAAACTCTCAATGTATAATTATGGTTAATTTATCAAAAAATATGGTGAAAATATCAACACCCTTATTATAAGGATACAATAAATTAAGTTTGATAGACAAAGTTTTTAAAGGTGCTTTTGCCTAAATGATTGAACCAGTTTTATATTATAAATTATTTTTGTTTATATATATATAAAAGAGAGTAATATACTTTGTTTTAGAGTGTATTTGGTAACATTGGACGGAGATAGAGATCTAAGAGATGTAGATAGATGTGAAGATTATTTTAGAAGCTAATTCAAGAACTTTCATTTAAGGGATTATTTTTCAAAAGAATCCTTACTTTTTTTGTTTGTCAAACATGGATGATAGATTGAGTTTCTTGAAATTTTGAATCTTGATCTACAAAAATCCAATAAAATGTTTTTGCGCAACACACCCTTGTAAACTAAAAAAAGGGGAAAATAAAATTGTAATAATTTACTTTTATAAAAGTAAAAGACTAATAATGTTCAAAGACTATGATCAAACCTTATTTTTGTATATTTTTATCTATTTTTGGTTGGTTTTTTGTGTATTGGTAGTCCAATTTATATAAAGTTGGCTACTCGGCTACAGTTTGGGAGTTTGGGATATGGGCCTGTTGGTCATAGCCTTTTGGGCCTTTTAGCATCCTTAATCAAGGGGCGGTCTGTCCACCAACCTTTTTGATAAATCCACCATAATTGTGTATCTACTATTTATACAGTACAAGTGTTTAATGCACAAGTACAGTGGATTTATCAAAAAGCTAGATGAAAATATCATCACCCTTAATTAAGAAAACAAACTTTGTTTCATACAAAATTTTTAATTATATAAGTAGTTGTTTATTCATAGTTACTAGTGGTAGCCCATGCAATGTACGGATCTTGTTAAATTCCAATGTTTATCGACATATGATATGATAATTTTTCGTATAATCAATTTTATTTGTTTAGAGATGCCAATATTAAATTTAAATTATATATGATTTGGCATTGCTTAATAACAATAGAACGATGGGGTATTTTTTAATCTAATATATTGTTGTTGCCTCATTTTTTTATAAATCTGGATCTAAAACCCATGAGGTGTCTCCTACATCAAAAGTAAACTGATATAAGTGACTCATCAATTTATAATATACATGAAGACCATTTAAAATAAGTCTATTAAATTTGTTGATCCCAAATTTATTTATAGATATGTATGAAAATCATCACCGTTTAGAAGGTAAAATTTCACAACAAAGATAAAACAATAATTAAATAGACAATATCAAGTATGGCGATGTTGGTGGATTGGGTTTTGATCTATGTCGAAAAGTATGGCAAACAGTGTCATGGGTGACCGGGTATTATATTATATTTGGAAGAATAGAAACAACCGAGTTTTGGGGTCGAAATTTCTATCCATTCCAGTATTGTTTCAAGAAATCCAGACGCGTAGCTTTGATTGGATCAATAGAAGGTTGAAGAAAATATCTATTCAATGGCAACAATGGATTGTTGATCCTGCTACGGGTGCATAATTATTTAAAAACGTTTGTGTGATAGGAGTGGTTTGAAGGTCAAGGTTATACTTCAGTAGCTTGTGAAGTATGTAATTGGCTTGTGTTGGTTGGGAATTGCATGGCTTTTTTCATGCAAGGGGCTTCATGAGGAAAGTTGTTATATAATTTGTGAGTCATCTAATGGTCTGTGGGTGATTCCGAAGTATATAGGCTTTTGGGTTGAGTTATATAGGCTTTTAGTGTGTAAGGATTTCATGTATGTAGCATTGATGTGTAGTATGTACAATTTGAGTAGTACCTTATTAGTAGTTAGTAATAAAAATTTATACCTTATCTAAAATAAAATAGAAAATATCAAGTATGAAAAGGGAGTTCTCATGAAATAATTGAGTGAATAGATAATGAAAAATTGAACTAACACCTGGTTACTTATATCATTTTTGTATAAAGTGTGTACACTATATATATAAAAACATAAAAATGTCATGACCAACCTGCAAATATACATGGAGTATGTTAAGCAGTTGAACAAAATGATAGTATTAACCTATTGATATTTTATATTAGGGTTTTGCTATGATACCATGAAATTTAGTATAATTTCCCCTCTTCCATAATCAACTAAAGTTAAACAATTTAGTATATTAGGGTTTCAGCGTTTTGCAGGATATGCCACTCGGGCGAGATTTCAACATAGTCGATGCGATACTTCTTTGTTTATTTATCACAATGGGTCAGATATTGCCTATATATTGCTGTATGTGGATGCTATTGTTCTTACTGCTTCTTCTCAGTCTTTATTGCAACGTGTTATTGTCTCCTTACACAAGGAGTTTTCTAAGACTGATCTTGGACCACTTAATTATTTTTTGGGAGTATCAGTTGTCCGCACAAAATCGGGCATGTTTTTGTCTCAACAAAAGTATGCCATTGAGATTCTTTAAAGGGCGCACATGCTTAATTGCAATCCTTGCAAAACCCTGGTGGATTTGGAATCCAAACTTGCACCTGATGGTGATCCTGTATCTGATCCGACTTTGTATCTTAGTCTTGCTGGAGCTTTGCAATATCTTACATTTACGAGACCGGATCTTACGTATGTTGTGTAGTAGATATGCTTATTCATGCACGATCCTTGTGAGCCTCACTTCAGTACGCTCAAAAGGATTCTTCGCTATATTTAGGGCACTCTCTCTCATGGTCTTCAGTTATATGCTTCATCTATTGCTACAGCCTACTCGGATGCAGATTGGGCTGGATGCCCCGGTACTCGTCGTTCAACTTCCGACTATTGTGTGTTTCTTGGAGACAATTTATTGGTCAACTGCACATTTGTTTTGAGATGTCAACATCACGGATTATATCCCCTTGTTGATAATTTATAATTGATGTAAATCAGGTGTTCACGTTTCGCGTCGAGAAAAACTAATATTTTTAAAGTAAAATGTGACCACTTCATGAGAATGACTCAAGTTCGAGTTGTTACGTTTTGTCAAGTATCTTGAATTATTTAATAAATATTATCCATAAACTTGATACGGAGCATGTCACAAAAATAAAATAGCGTATTACTACGTAATAGAAAAACAAGATTTATAGGATCCCCGTCCATGATTTTGCGCAATTATTTCAGGCTTGGTTTGTCTATTAGTCATACGGTCGGTCAATTTACCACCTGCTCATCTTCATATGTTAGTTTGACACGTATAGAACCAATTCACCCAGAGATTATAACATTAAAATGTATTCCTTGCCGAAGAATTGGATATCATAAAAAATGTTACCTTTGAAAATGTCATCCAAATGTAGTCGTGGTTATAAAGTTAGCTGTTATAATTTGTTGCCAACAAATTAAACAGGACTCTCATATTTATAACAGCTAACTTTGTAACCACGACTACATTTGGATGACATTTTCAAAGGTAACATTTTTTATGATATCCAATTCTTCGGCAAGGAATACATTTTAATGTTATAATCTCTGGGTGAATTGGTTCTATACGTGTCAAACTTACATATGAAGATGAGCAGGTGGTAAATTGACCGACCGTATGACTAATAGACAAACCAAGCCTGAAATAATTGCGCAAAATCATGGACGGGGATCCTATAAATCTTGTTTTTCTATTACGTAGTAATACGCTATTTTATTTTTGTGACATGCTCCGTATCAAGTTTATGGATAATATTTATTAAATAATTCAAGATACTTGACAAAACGTAACAACTCGAACTTGAGTCATTCTCATGAAGTGGTCACATTTTACTTTAAAAATATTAGTTTTTCTCGACGCGAAACGTGAACACCTGATTTACATCAATTATAAATTATCAACAAGGGACATCACAAAACAAATGTGCAGTTGACCAATAAGAATATTACATGTGGGCTCGATCTTCAATACTTGGGTCTCCATCAAGCCCACATGATGTTCCACTGTTTGGTAGATTCTGACCATGTTAGTACCTGAAATTGACCGGAAACATCCTTTATATACCTAGATACAGTGGAAAGATTATACGGAGAATAAGTGAAGTAACTCTCCTTCTCATTCGTTTGGTAGCTATAATTATAAATCGTTTTGCCCATCAACGGATACCATGACCCGGTGTCCCAATACTCTTGGGTCCCATTCCACTTACTCATAACAATTGTCAGGAATGGATGAAGCTCCAGAGAGTAGAGTCCTACAGCAGGATCATGTGTAACACACTCAAATTTACTGTTTAGCGGAAGCATACATTGGGTGTTACTAATCAATAATCAAAGCACCAAGATATATAGTAAACGACTCTATATGCGTCGTTTTAACAAAATATATTAATATAAGAAATGTTTACAACATTTGAAGCTGTACATAGCTCGTGTTCGATAAAATGAGAGATTTCAGTACATAAGTACTTGTACAAAATATACTAATGCAAGAAAATCTCTAATGTCTGCATGCTGACTCGAGCTATATAATCCTGATGGTAGAGCAAATCTACTGCTGGGTACCTGCGATACATGCTAAAATAGGTCAGCTAAAAGCTGGTGAGCTCACAGGTTTGAAATAACATATAAGTTGTATGAACCGCAAGTTTTAAGTAATTGAATTGCATCCAGCAATTGATAATGTAAGTGTATACAGCCATGAGCACATAGTTGAGCTTAACTCGTGGGTCAGGGTCACAGCCTGAGCGTTTTTGCCTCCACGAGTGCCTAATCAACACTCGTCTTCCCAAAATATTAGTACGTCCGTTTACCCGGTTAGTGCTTGCTAACCCGAACGAGGTGGGTCAATCCTATATGGTACCATATACTAATATTCACGCTACAAATGTATTAACAACTATGCTGTAGGAGGACTTTAAATGATTAGTCGTGTAAAACTCATGTAGTATATGTAAAAGTTGCACTTGCGTTCACATGTTAAAAATAAGCAGTGTATCACACCCCTGAGTAAAACAGTAAAAAGAGGGGCCATGAGACTCACCTGTTGAGTTGCGTTGCTTGTGAGTGCTAGCAAAGCCTAAAACCCAAAGTTCACCTAGTCGAATCTCCTAACGCCCTAAACGTTTGAGATTTAATAAGTACGTGGATGTCTAAGTTTGACCATCCATGCTAGTGTTCACGCAACTAAATTATGTCCAAAGTGTTTGTTTAACGTTTACGTTTGTATTTCGTAGTTGTGAAAATGTGTACGACTCGTTGGTAATAGTTTGAAATCACGATTTCAATAAAATAAGTTTGTTTGAAATGTCTGTACAGCTCGTATATCGTATCATGTGTAAGTATTCGTTTCCGGTTAAGTTCGACACTTAGTGGAAAAATGATTTGCAAGTTGAGTTTCGCAAGTTGAGTTTCGCAAGTTGAGTTTCGCAAGTTGAGATTTCTCGCGAGTCGAGTTGAGATTTCTCGCGAGTCGAGTTGAGATTTCTCGCGAGTCGAGTTGAGATCCACGAGTCAAGTGGACCCGCAAGTCAAGTGGACCCGCAAGTCAAGTCGACCCGCAAGTCAAGTCGACCCGCAAGTCAAGTCGACCCGCAAGTCAAGTCTCGACTCGCGAAATCCATCATATTTGGATCTCCTCTCGCGAAATTGGCTGTTCAGCGATTTTTATGCAAATTTTGACTTTTAAAGCGTTTTTAAAGGTGCTTTTGGACATAATAAGTTGATATAACACTAATACATGGTAGGTTAAGCATTATAAACCCTAAATATCAAAGAAAACTTCGAAATCTAAGAGTTGTCGGGAATGTCGGGAACTTACAAAGTGCCGAAATGAAATTTCGAAAAGATAGAAGTGTAGATCGTTGCGTGGTGGTCGTTTTTCCTAAAAGAGCTTTGAATTCCGACGGCGTTTAGTGGTAGTAATTGGCGGTTTTGTGTGGTAGAGTGGTGGTGAAATTTGAGAGAAAAAGGGAGTAAGAGAGAGAGTGGATGGTGATAAATGAAGAAGAAAAGGAAGGAGGTGGAGGTTTAAGCCTCCCCCTTTTTCGTTTCCCCCGCGATCGTGCTCCGTGTGGTGTTCATTTTCCCGGTCGTTTAAAGGTTAAATTAATATTAATTACTTTTAAATGTACGTTTTAAACTACGAATAATTTCCCGATAGTTTGGTTGAAGTATTTTATAAAATACTATATGCTTGAGTTATAAAATGAAATATTAAACTTGTTTCGTTTTGTTCGTGCGTTTTACATTTTTAAATCGTGTAAGTTTTGCTTGTACATAACGAAATGAACACAAATTATTATCATAATAATATTTTTGAATATAATAGCGTTATTATATAATAAAAGTATTCCACCAACGTCCATGTTTAACTGAACCGAATTACATTCGATTAAAATAGCGTACGATCTAATCAAATCGCTTTTTTTTGTATATATATTCAACAATATATATTTCGATACATTAATTAGCCTAAAACTGAACTAATTACATGTATTAACGAATGATTAGGCACTAATCACTAGTCCTAATTTGGCGGTTGTTACATTCTACCCCTGTTAGAAGAATTTCGTCCCGAAATTTAGTTCGATGTCGCGTTTGATGTGGAGTCTGTGAAGAGTTGAGGATACTTGAGTCGCATTTGGTCTTCCCGTTCCCAAGTGAATTCCGGACCGCGCCGCGAATTCCACCTGACGTTAACGATGGGATTACGACTATGTTTGAGTTGTTTGACATTATGGTTCACGATTTTAACGGGTTCTTCCACAAAATGGAGTTTGTCATTGACGCGAATCTCTTCGAGAGGGATAATAAGTGTCTCATCAGACAGACATTTCTTCAAGTTAGAAATGTGGAATGTGGGGTGCACGCTGCTGAGTTCGGCTGGCAGTTGCAATCGATATGCTACTGGACCTATCTTTTCGAGGATCTCAAAAGGCCCAATGTACCTAGGATTTAACTTCCCGCGTTTGCCGAAACGAATGACACCTTTCCAAGGTGAAACTTTCAAGAGTACTCGATCCCCAACCTGGAACTCGAGTGGTTTGCGTCTCACGTCAGCGTAACTTTTCTGACGATCACGTGCGGCTTTGAGTCGGTTTTGGATTTCAACAATTTTCTCGGTGGTTTCGTGTAGGAGTTCAGGACCAGTGAGCTGACTATCTCCCACTTCGGTCCAACAGATCGGTGATCGGCACTTACGACCGTACAGTGCCTCAAAAGGTGCAGCCTTAATGCTGGCGTGATAGCTGTTATTGTAGGAAAACTCGCACAATGGTAGGTGTCTTTCCCAGTTTGCACCGAAGTCAACTACACAAGCTCGTAGCATGTCTTCCAGTGTCTGAATAGTTCGTTCACTTTGGCCATCGGTTTGAGGGTGGTATGCGGTACTCATATCGAGACAGGTACCCATTGATTTCTGAAGTGATTGCCAAAAGTGGAAGGTGAAGCGGGCATCTCTATCGGAGATAATTGAGGTTGGAACACCGTGTCGAGAAACAATTTCCTTGATGTAGATTTGTGCTAGGCGTTCCATTTTATCGGTTTCCTTGATCGCCATAAAATGAGCAGATTTGGTGAGACGATCGACGATCACCCAAATGGTATCGCAACCGCTCGACGACTTGGGTAGTTTGGTTATGAAATCCATGGCAATTTGTTCCCATTTCCATTCAGGGATTTCAGGTTGTTGGAGTAAACCGGAAGGCTTTTGATGTTCGGTTTTGACTTTTGAGCAAATGAGACACTTGCTAACATAAGTGGCGATTTCGGCTTTCATGTTCGGCCACCAATAAAACTCCTTGATACCATGGTACATTTTGTCGGATCCCGGGTGGATAGAATATTTGGACTTGTGAGCTTCGTCCATCACCAAGTCCCGAGGTTCCCAAAATTTGGTAGCCAGATTCGATTGGAGAAGTACTTAACCCCATTAGGTTTGGTTTCGAATTGTTTATCCAAGCCTCGCAAGGCTTCATTTTTGATGTTTTCAGGTTTTAAGGCTTTGAGTTGAGCGGTGTGTATTTGAAGGGTGAGATCATTATGAATAGTCATGCTAAGGGCTCGGACTCGAAGTGGTTTAGGTCTTTCTTTTCGACTGAGGGCATCGGCAACAACATTTGCCTTACCCGGATGGTATTTGATTTCGCAGTCGTAATCGGTAAGCAACTCGACCCATCGATGTTGCCTCATGTTGAGATCCTTTTGATCGAAGATATGTTGGAGACTTTTATGATCGGCAAAGATTGTGCACTTAGTGCCGTAGAGGTAATGTCTCCAGATTTTGAGAGCTAACACGACAGCTCCAAGCTCAAGGTCATGAGTGGTGTAGTTCTTTCGTGAATTTTCAGCTGTCGTGAGGCGTAAGCAATGACTTTGTCTCGTTGCATCAGGACGCAACCGAGACCTTGATGAGAAGCATCGCAGTATACCACGAAGTCATCGGTGCCTTCGGGTAGAGATAAGATTGGAGCACTGCAAAGCTTCTGTTTCAGGAGCTGGAATGTTGACTCTTGTTTATCAGTCCAATCGAACTTCTTTTCCTTCTGAGTCAGTGCCGTCAGTGGTTGAGCTATTTTAGAGAAGTTTTCGATGAACCGGCGATAATACCCTGCCAATCCCAAGAATTGGCGTACCTCGGTTGGAGTGGTTGGCGCTTGCCAGTCTTTGATAGCCTCGATTTTTGATGGATCAACATGAATTCCATGACTGTCAATCACGTGTCGAAGGAATTGAACGGTTTGCATCCAGAACTCACACTTAGAGAATTTGGCGTAAAACTCCTCGTGCTTAAGCAGTTCTAGGATGGTTCTGAGGTGTTGCGCATGTTCTTGCTCGTTGCGCGAATAGATGAGAATGTCATCAATGAAGACGATGACAAACTTGTCGAGATAAGGTTTGCACACCCGGTTCATAAGGTCCATGAACACGGCCGGTGCGTTGGTTAGACCGAATGGCATCACTTGAAATTCGTAATGCCCATAACGGGTTCTGAAGGCAGTTTTCGGAATGTCGGTGTCGCGAACCCGTAACTGATGATAACCATATCGAAGGTCGATCTTTGAATAAAAACTCGATCCCTGAAGTTGGTCGAATAAATCATCGATGCGAGAGAGTGGATATCGGTTTTTGACGGTTAATTTGTTCAACTCCCGGTAGTCGATACACATTCTGAATGAACCGTCCTTCTTTTTGACAAACAAGACCGGAGCTCCCTAAGGTGAAGAACTCGGTCTGATGAATCCTCTATCCAGGAGTTCCTGTAATTGGCTGGACAGCTCCTGAAGTTCGGATGGGGCTAGGCGGTACGGTGCTCGGGCCACCGGTGAGGCACCCAGCATGAGATCAATCGAGAACTCAACCTGTCTAGGTCGAGGTAGACAAGGTAGTTCTTCCGGAAAGACTTCAGGAAAGTCTCTAACAATAGGCACATCCTCAAGTCGCTTCCCCTCCGACTTTTTCTCCGTGATGTGTGCGAGGATTGCAGGATAACCCTTTCTCAGAAATTTTCGGGTTTTCAGACAAGAGATGATGTTGAGTCTCGACCCACCGGTCTCCCCCTGTATGATCAAGGTTCTACCGACGGCGAGAGGGATGCAGACAATCTTATCATGACAAACAATTTCGGCCCGATGCTTGGTCAACCAGTCCATACCCACGATGACGTCAAAACTTCCGATTCTAACGGGCATGAGATCAATTGAAAAGGTTTTGTCGGCTAGGTTTAAAGTGCAATTAGGTATTACACTATCGTTTCTATGAGTTTACCGTTTGCTAACTCTACGGTGTACTTAACATCTAAGGTCACGGGGGTGATGTCAAGTAGTGGGTAAAACTCATCAGAAATAAAGCTCCTATCGGCACCAATATCAAACATGTGACACCCGTCAAATTAGGACTAGAATTTAGTGCCTAATCAAGTTTTAATACATGTAATTAGTTCTGTGTTAGGCTAATTAATGTATAAATTATTATATATATATATTGTTGAATATATATATCTACACAATTATGCGGTTTGTTTAAATCGTACGAGTTTCAAATCGAATGCACTTCGATTCAATTAAATACGGACGATGGTGATGAAATTATTAATTATGTGAAATAATTTAATTCCACAAATAACTACTTTATAATATGTCGATAATATAATAGACACAGACGTTCTGTTTAAAACGTTACCGAACTCTACAAAAATTCGACCAACCGACAAAACAAAAAGAAGTTATACTTATAACGTAAACACAAAGTATTTCATAAAATACTTCAACCAAAATTTTGGGTAATTATTTATATTTCAAAAACGTATAATTAAACGCAAAAACGAATATTTAACGTTCAAACGACCGGGAAAAACGAACACCACACGGAGTCATTCGCGTAGACTGAAAAAGGTGGGGATATCACCTCCCACCTTCTTCCTCTTTTCATTTATTCTTTCTCTTTCTTTCCTTCCTTTTCTCTCAACTACCATCCACCACCACCATATTCATCATCCTCCAAAAATCACCAAATTAACACACTAAACGACCTCGGATTCTCAAGCTTCTTTGGAACAAAAGATTCACCGCATCAAGACCTACATTTCTATCTTTCCGGAATTTCATTTCGGCGATTTGTAAGTTTCCGACACAACTCCGAAAACTCTCGTTTTTAAGTATTATCACTTACTAGTTGTTTGTATAACCTTGTTATGTCCTAAAATGGGTTGGGTAAAAATATTATGCCGATCGATGGCCGGAAAATGCATTTTTGAGGTTGAAACTCCGATCAGACCCCGTACGTCGCATTTGGCCTGGAGTAAATGCGACGCAGAGACTTACGTCGCAATACTAATCACCACGTCGCATATAGCGACATCATCCCTAACGTCGCCTTAACTGGCGGACGTCGCACTTAGCGACGCAAACCCTTACGTCGCAGAAATCAACAACGTCGCCTATAGCGACGCCACGTACAACGTCGCATTAAATTGCGAAAGTCGCACATAGCGACGCCGTGCCCAACGTCGCAGTCAGGATCTGCGACGTCGCACCCAACGTCGCACAAACCAGAACCTCAAAAACACAGATTTTTACTAAGTGTCGAGGCTCGAAATTTTATCACTTGATTTCACCCAAATTCAAGTCCAGATGCGTTTTTCCTTAAAGCAATATAGTAGAAATAAAAATTTTCCAAGCTGACCTGGCAGCTCGACCCCAGCCAGGGGCTCTGCCCCTTGGACCCCGCCAGGGGCTGCCGCCCCTTGGACCCCGCCAGGGGCTGCCGCCCCTTGGACCCCGCTAACCAGGGGCGCTGCCCCCGGACCCCCGTACTTAGATTCCGTAAGCACATTTTTACACCAAGTGTCAAACTTGTACAACTTCAAAACGCTTACGCGATACAACTTTTCAATCATAATTGGAATTTACTTTTCAAGTATAACGCTTCTAAATCAATGTGATAACATCAAGACTATTGTTGCAATTAATCACCAACGGGCCGTACACGTTTTCAAAACATACTTCAAAGATCAAACAAGTCGTTGTAACTTGTATCAATTTAATCAAACAAGTCGTTGTAACTTGTATCAATTTAATCAAACAAGTCGAAGTAACTTGTAACAATACAATCAACCAAATCGGTGTAATTTGGGCATCAAGTTAAACAAACAATTTAAATGGTAGTCTTTCGAGATACCGGTACAATTAATAACAATTCAAATGTGGTGGACACATTCAGGTTTCAAGTCTTTGGACATCATTTCACCGCTAATTACTTCAAGTTTATTAAATTAAACACATCAAGACTCAGGTGAGTTTCATAACCCTATTTTCACTATTTTACAACTAGGGGTGTGATAATACTGCTCTGTTTTGTTTTACAAGTAGAACACAAGTGCCAAACTTCAAATACTACATGAGTTTCAAGCTAATCAATTTAAAGTCCTCCATAGCATAGTCTCTCGTATTTATAGCGTGAATGTTAGTATATGATATTATATAGGATTGACAATCCTCGTCCGGGTTAGCACGCACTAACTAGTCAAACGGACGTATTAGCATTTGGGAAGACGAGTGTGGATTAGACACTCGTAGGAGGCATTTCAAGTTAGGTTTCCTTAATTGGGCCTGACAAATCAAGTTAAGCTCAGACTATGTGCTCATGGATTGTATAACTTTTATTTTGCTTAATTGCATTTTAAATTCAATATAAATCTTGCGGTTCTGACAACTATACATTGACATACAAACCTGTGAGCTCACCAGCGTTTTCGCTGACCCATTTTAGTATTTATCACAGGTACCCAGCAGTAGGTTGGCTGCACAAGCAGGGATTATTAGCTCGAGTCAGCATACATACAACTAGAGATTTGATTGCATTATTATATTTTGTAAAAGTAATTATGCTATGTAATCTCTAAACTTCAGGAACCGAGCTAATGTAACATTATTTTGATGTAAACGTTTACTTTATTAATACAAGTTAAAACGACGCATATAGTGGTCGTTCATTTTATATCTTATGTGCTTTGTATATTGATTAGTGACACCCAAATCGAGCTTCCGCAAATCAATCAAATTTGGGGGTGTCACAAAACAGAACAGAAGAAGATAAGTTGTTGAGGAGAAACATACCCGAGACCACATTCGGGTCTTGACGGGCGTCCCCAGAGTTGAGTACGAAGTCTCTACCTCTTGCGTTGTTGTTGCTGCTGTTGTTGCGGTTGTTGTTGTTGCCCCTGTTCTTCAGTTTTGGGCAATCGTCCCTGAAGTGCCCGGGATTTCCACACTCAAAACAGACTTTGGGTGGCCTAGTGTTGTTGTTGGGATTGTTGTTGGTAGGGGATCGACAATCTTTGGTAAGGTGGCCGTACCTCTTGCAATTGTTGCAAAAGGGACCACAAGAACCTTCATGGTGGCGGCTGCACTTGGAACAGTAAGGTTTGTTCCCAATGTAACCCCGTTTGTTGTCAGTGGTAGTGTTGTAGGCTTTGATGGTGTCAGGTTTCTTGTTTGGGTGGTTATTGTGGTTGTCGGACCACTTTCTTTTGTTATGGTGGGAGGAGGAGGTGAGTGTTTCTGGTTCAGTGTTCATTGCCATAAGGTCATGGTCTAAAAGGATAGCACCGTCGATAGTGGTTTGGTTTGAAGAGGCGACGTGCCCCCGAACAGGTTCCGGGAGGCCAAGAATATACTTCCTGATTTTATCAGGTTCGGTGCTCACCATAGCTGGGCGAAGGGTGGCAAGTTGTTGAAATCTGGTGGTGTATCCATCAATGTCACCACCCTGTACCTTTAGGTTCCAGAATTCTTCGTCCAGCTTTTGAAGCTTGTCGATGGAGCAGTACTTGGAGGTGAGTTTCTTCTTCAGGTCATCCCAAGTTAGTTGATAGGCGGCCTCAGCACCCACTGACTGGGCGTAAGAGTTCCACCATGAGTGGGCATCGTCCTCAAGGGTGCAAGTAGCGAAGTTGACTTTGTCTTCCTCCGCGCATTTGCTGACACGGAAGACGGTCTCCATCTTTTCGAACCATCGGATGTGTCCGATAGCTCCTTCAGTACCCTTGAAGCTCGAGGGTTTACAGTTCTGGAAGTCCTTGTAGGAACAAGGCCTTGTGGCAGCAGCAGCGGTTTCAATAGTGTCGCTGTTTCTTCCGGAGTTCAATGAGGAATTCCGGGCCAATGCTTCTGTCACAGCATGGGATATGAGTGATGCAAGCTGAGCATCAGAGAATGGTCTCGTCTTCGGCGGCATGATTCTTCAAATAAAAGAAATAAAATTTGTGAGATTTTCGTATGATGATAAAGGTTGTCACAGACGTTTATGTACGTAAGTGGTAATACACAACATCGATATAGAATGATAAGTAATATGAGTTGAAACAGTAGTGACATTCGATAGATAATACGAGTTCAAGAGTTACATCCGTGGACTTATTACAAAAGGTGTCGGGAATTGTTACTTCCGACCGAACTACTAGCGTAGCGTTTAGGTAGTTACTAGGTTACAAGATAGATTACAAGGTAAGATCTACACTAGTCTTGACGCAGATTGAATTGTTCCATCATCGTGACAAGACGGTCTACAGTATTTGCAAGTCTGCTGGCTTGTCGGGCGTTATCTTCTGCTAGTGCTAGTCGTTGTGTTAATCCACGGGCATACTCTTCTGCTTCCCGTGAGCGCTGTTCACATTCTTCCATCCTTTGTCGCAGGAGGGCATTTTCCACGCTTATTTCTACTACTTGGTTGCGAAGGACATCCATATTGCTGTTTGTGGTTTCGAGGTCATCGGAGACTTGATGGATGTGTTCAAGGGATGTAAGTCTCCAGTTTTCATTTGTTTCTTGTAGCACGACATCCATGGTGCGAAGTTGTTGCTCGTGACGGTCCAGTCTAGCCGCCAACGCCGGTAAGGTGAAATGGGTAGGATATGGGCCGGCTCGAGGCAATCTGGCGTTCCTTTGGGCTACTCGTGGGTTCTGAGATCCGGGTTGAGAGCGCGATGAATTGGGTGGTAAGTTTTCCATTTCTGAGACAAAGCGTTAGTAGGAGTGAGGCCTATATTCATATGATACGTATTTAATATAGCCTATTGAGTGTCTAGCACATACAAGTTTAAGTCCCGGTTCTCTCGAGGTCAGAGTCAACTAGTGTATCCCCGTTCAACATAGTCGTTTCAGACCTTACATCATCTTTCCTTAATTGTACATAGTTTATCAGGCTATGTTAAATTAAAGTCGTATGCTGTAATTCCTGAACCAGTCATGCCTAATAAGAAAATACTGCCTAATGGTCATAGTCTAGGCCCACTAAATGCAACCTAGTTCACTATAACCTTAGGCTCTGATACTAATCTGTAACACCCTCAAATTTACTGTTTAGCGGAAGCATACATTGGGTGTTACTAATCAATAATCAAAGCACCAAGATATATAGTAAACGACTCTATATGCGTCGTTTTAACAAAATATATTAATATAAGAAATGTTTACAACATTTGAAGCTGTACATAGCTCGTGTTCGATAAAATGAGAGATTTCAGTACATAAGTACTTGTACAAAATATACTAATGCAAGAAAATCTCTAATGTCTGCATGCTGACTCGAGCTATATAATCCTGATGGTAGAGCAAATCTACTGCTGGGTACCTGCGATACATGCTAAAATAGGTCAGCTAAAAGCTGGTGAGCTCACAGGTTTGAAATAACATATAAGTTGTATGAACCGCAAGTTTTAAGTAATTGAATTGCATCCAGCAATTGATAATGTAAGTGTATACAGCCATGAGCACATAGTTGAGCTTAACTCGTGGGTCAGGGTCACAGCCTGAGCGTTTTTGCCTCCACGAGTGCCTAATCAACACTCGTCTTCCCAAATATTAGTACGTCCGTTTACCCGGTTAGTGCTTGCTAACCCGAACGAGGTGGGTCAATCCTATATGGTACCATATATTAATATTCACGCTACAAATGTATTAACAACTATGCTGTAGGAGGACTTTAAATGATTAGTCGTGTAAAACTCATGTAGTATATGTAAAAGTTGCACTTGCGTTCACATGTTAAAAATAAGCAGTGTATCACACCCCTGAGTAAAACTGTAAAAAGAGGGGCCATGAGACTCACCTATTGAGTTGCGTTGCGTTGCGTGTGAGTGCTAGCAAAGCCTAAAACCCAAAGTTCACCTAGTCGAATCTCCTAACGCCCTAAACGTTTGAGATTTAATAAGTACGTGGATGTCTAAGTTTGACCATCCATGCTAGTGTTCACGCAACT
This sequence comes from Helichrysum umbraculigerum, assembly GCA_949592205.1. Taxonomy (NCBI): domain Eukaryota; kingdom Viridiplantae; phylum Streptophyta; class Magnoliopsida; order Asterales; family Asteraceae; genus Helichrysum; species Helichrysum umbraculigerum. The sequence goes on along the minus strand of CATIUR010000004.1, from coordinate 100,593,495 downwards.
AAATTATGTCCAAAGTGTTTGTTTAACGTTTACGTTTGTATTTCGTAGTTGTGAAAATGTGTACGACTCGTTGGTAATAGTTTGAAATCACGATTTCAATAAAATAAGTTTGTTTGAAATGTCTGCACAGCTCGTATATCGTATCATGTGTAAGTATTCGTTTCCGGTTAAGTTCGACACTTAGTGAAAAAATGATTTGCAAGTTGAGTTTCGCAAGTTGAGTTTCGCAAGTTGAGTTTCGCAAGTTGAGTTTCGCAAGTTGAGATTTCTCGCGAGTCGAGTTGAGATTTCTCGCGAGTCGAGTTGAGATTTCTTGCGAGTCGAGTTGAGATTTCTCGCGAGTCGAGTTGAGATTTCTCGCGAGTCGAGTTGAGATCCACGAGTCAAGTGGACCCGCAAGTCAAGTGGACCCGCAAGTCAAGTCGACCCGCAAGTCAAGTCGACCCGCAAGTCAAGTCTCGACTCACGAAATCCATCAGATTTGGATCTCAGCTCGCGAAATTGGCTGTTCAGCGATTTTTATGCAAATTTCGACTTTTAAAGCGTTTTTAAATGTGTTTTTGGACATAATAAGCTGATATAACACTAATACATGGTAGGTTAAGCATTATAAACCCTAAATATCAAAGAAAACTTCGAAATCTAAGAGTTGTCGGGAATGTCGGGAACTTACAAAGTGCCGAAATGAAATTTCGGAAAGATAGAAGTGTAGATCGTTGCGTGGTGGTCGTTTTTCCTAAAAGAACTTTGAATTCCGACGGCGTTTAGTGGTAGTAATTGGCGGTTTTGTGTGGTAGAGTGGTGGTGAAATTTGAGAGAAAAAGGGAGTAAGAGAGAGAGTGGATGGTGATAAATGAAGAAGAAAAGGAAGGAGGTGGAGGTTTAAGCCTCCCCCTTTTTCGTTTCTCCCGCGATCGTGCTCCGTGTGGTGTTCATTTTCCCGGTCGTTTAAAGGTTAAATTAATATTAATTACTTTTAAATGTACGTTTTAAACTACGAATAATTTCCCGATAGTTTGGTTGAAGTATTTTATAAAATACTATATGCTTGAGTTATAAAATGAAATATTAAACTTGTTTCGTTTTGTTCGTGCGTTTTACATTTTTAAATCGTGTAAGTTTTGCTTGTACAATACGAAATGAACACAAATTATTATCATAATAATATTTTTGAATATAATAGCGTTATTATATAATAAAAGTATTCCACCAACGTCCATGTTTAACTGAACCGAATTACATTCGATTAAAATAGCGTACGATCTAATCAAATCGTATTTTTTTTTTGTATATATATTCAACAATATATATTTCGATACATTAATTAGCCTAAAACTGAACTAATTACATGTATTAACGAATGATTAGGCACTAATCAATAGTCCTAATTTGACGGTTGTTACATCATTTATGTTTTTCCATGAAGTTAGAGGCTGCCTTTTGTTTGTTCTTTTATTATAAGAAAATTTAGCACCAGGCATCCAAGTATCAGTCGGGTGGTCGAAACTTTGCCAAATGGGCCCATTTAATGTTGAACTGTCTCTCAAAACTAAGTTACCATTATCAAACATGACAACCGTTGTAGAATTTAAATTCCAACTGGTGCTGGTGACGTTTGTGGACCAAATTGGTAGCTTGGACTCATTTAAGATCACTAAGTTACCATCTACGATTTTTAATTCAGAATTAAATCGATCAAAGATAGGTGCTTCTCTGTTGGCTACCCAAATTATTGTAGGAGGACTGGTATAGTACTTTTTATACCATATGCCTATGTAATAGTTGAAAGAGTTACCTGCTTTGAAAAATCCCAACTCAAAGTTTTCACCTTTCGATATGATTGTTTCGTCTCCAGATAGAGAACTATTTGCAAATATTGTGTCAGCTCCGCATGACATAGAGATGGTTAAAGATAAACACAGGAAGAACATAGAACCCATTACAACTGTCCAAAAGCACATAGCTAAAGAGAAAGAGAGTTGACAAAGATGCAGATTCAAATAAACATTTGCTCGGTATTAGTGAATTCATCTCTCTTTGTAGCTTATGGTCAATGAATAATCTGACAGTCAATGGTTAGACTAAAACGGTGTTGTTGAAAGCTCCTAACACGTCGTGTCATGATTAGTAACTAATTTTTCTTGTCCTAAAAACTCCTAAAGTCTATGATATTGACTACATGTTGATTAAAATGTGATCATGACAATGACGATTATGATATCGATTACATTCAACTATTTATACATCATTTTTAAAAGGTATATTGAAAATCTCATCTGTAAGATCGACCTGAATTTGTCATTCCTGAACTGTTCATAAACGTCATAGGAAGAATGGTACAAAATTTGAATTATATTGGCTAAAAACTACTACATAAACTTGTGTAATACTTTATTACTGTTTATAAATTAATCTGGATGGTACTAACAATTCTGATCATCAGTAGCTTCACCATATATAAGTTCTACAATTTATGATTAAAAAAACCCCTAAAAGCTAATAGATTCTAATATCCATGAAAACCGCAAACTTGTGTTTTGGAAAGGAAATAGTTTACAGAGGTCTCTACAGAGGCATGAATTGCTAAATTGGTGCATCGCCATCATGTACCCAATAAGCATGCGAAAGCATAATACGATCTTTACTTAGGATTTATAAAAAGTGATAAACATCTGCATGCAATTTACATGTATTCATAAAGAAGTGATAAATATCTCATGCTAATAAATTTCTTTATTAAAATTAATTATGTGATAACCAATCGAGTATATGTTATTTACACGTAAAAAAATTTGTTGTGTTTGATGACTGGATACTAGGCTAAGCAACTCAAAAGTTCTTCATTTAATCACGATTAAAAAGTTTAGTACCTCAAATAGAAAAATATATAAGTACTAACTTCGGTGTAAGCTTAAATTTTCAAACTTTCTTTTGCTGCGATTCAATATTTTTAATCTCAATCATTGAAGATCTTGATACGATTAAAAAAGCATTATATGAAACTTTATAAAAAGTTGCACAAATTTTAGTTAAAGTTAGTCACATCACATAAAAGTGTGGGAATTAAAAAGTTAGGAGACCACAAATTAAAATCCCCGGATAATAATAAAACCAGAGCAATATGTGACTAATAAAAGCTCCTCCACTTTAACTTAAATAAAAGTAAATATAAGTTGTGTATCTTACTTCACAACTAAGTTATGCATGCCACAATCTCAATGTTTACATTATGATTTTCCAAATTCGGATTGTGAACATTTATTTTAGGATGTGAAGTAATAGAGTGTACCTTAATAGCTTCTATTTAAAGAGTCAAAACAGTGGGCCGTATTATCATTAGGGAGTTGATATATACAATAAAAAAAGTTATTCATACACCAAACTGTACAACTGTTTCTGCTTATAATACAACTATACTATAACATAGTTTGGTGTATGAATAAATTTTTTTGTTTTGTTGTATTTATCACCTCCCTTATGGCTAGCCGTGAACAAAAACCGGGTTGGGCCATGTAACAACCCCAAATTTAGGGCCAATTTAAATTTTCCCTAATTACGTGTTTATTACTTGTATATAATATGAAATAGGATTATATACATTATTTACTCACTATATATATATGGATGGAATATATATATACGCGTATACGATTCGTACAAATCGTATAAAACCACAATTGTACAAACATACGGACGTTGGTAAAACAATTATTAAATAATGTTAATTTATTTAATTACTTCAACTACTATTTTATATTATGTTTATAATATAACGAAAACGTACGTTTTAACCAAAACGTTACCGAACTCTCCGAAAACTCGACCAACCGACAAAACAAAAACTAAGTTATATTGTTTAACTTGAAAACAAAGTAATTTATTAAAATACTTCAACTAAATTATCGGATATTATTTCGTGTTTTAAACTTGTGTATTATCGCGTATATAAATAATTAAACGTTTAAACGACCGGGGAAACGAACACGGGTATATACGCAAACTTGGGAGAACAATTTAACCCACCTACATGGGGTGAGGCCCAGCCGAAAATCAGTCAGGGGGGGGGGGGGGGGGGGGGGGGGATATGGCATCCCATACCCTTGACTCTTACACCACCACCTTACCACCCCACTCCCATTTCCATTTTCACTCAACCTCCCATCTCCTCTCCTCCCTCTCTCTACTCGGTTCTCTCTCTCTCTAAAAACCTCCCAAAACCGACACCAGCATCCACCAAATAACACCACCAAATCACCTCGGATCGTTACACGGTTTGGAGCAAAAACGATCACCACGCGAGCCTTTACGTTTCTATCTTTTCGGAATTTTAGTCCGACTCTTGTAAGTTAACAACACCTTAAAACTCCTTTAAATACTTTTATTTACTTCTCTAGTTGATAATCTAGCTAGTTAATGTCCAAATCATAAACTAAAACTCGTTTTTAGAACTCGAAAATGTAAACCGAAAACTACCACTGAAAACAGTCCTCTTCTCGAATTTTTATAAAATCATACGTTCGAAACTAGCGAAAACTTTCTAAACAATAAATCTTCGTCTTTTCGTTGGCTACAACTTTCGTGAAGAAAGTTTAGCCCAGAAATGCCCTCGTTTTGTTATAAAACTCGATTTACAAACATATGTATTTTGTGACAAACTTCGAAGAGTCTAACTAAAAACCGACACCTCGAGAACCTTTGGAAACGAAAATACAAATTATTAAGTGTTATTTTGCCATAATGTAAATTAGGTAAAAACCTCGGGTCAAGACTCGAACGTTTGACCCCAAAACCGAGCCAAAACCCAAACAGACCCTAGTGTCGCATCGGGCCACAGGTTTATGCGACACTAGCACTGTGTCGCATTGTAGTGTCGTACTCGTCGCTTGACTGCGACACAGCGACTATGTCGCACCATAGTATCGCAATATATACGACACATCTCTAGTGTCGCACACTATGTCGCATTGTCTGCGACACAAAGGCTTACCATCGCTTGATTGCGACACAGCGACTATGTCGCATCATAGTGTCGTACCCATGTCTGCGACACTACCGTAGTGTCGCATGAACACCAAACTCGAATCAAATCTTTTCGACACAGGCCTTGTGTCGCATATGGTCCTAGTGTCGCAGGTAGTGTCGCATGTCACCCAAATCAGAAAACAAAATATTATCTAAGTGTCGAAATCACTTTTCAAATACGGAACCGAATACAATACGACAGATACTCAAAAACCAATATGCTTCCATGAAGTATACAATGATTAAGGTATAATAATAATAGTTGAGATTATTATTACAAACCGTCACCAACGGGCCGTACAACTTTTCTACAAACTATGAATCACAGACAACTACAAACGTACAAACAAACTAATGGACATTGACTAGTTTGGGAACAACTAGCATGGATACTTTACAAGTATTCCATTTACTTACTGAACCTTATGCGTATTAGGACGCTAAGTGCTGCTAGTTCGGATATTGCCTTGCTTGCTTACTACATTGTCTGCTAGACTCAGGTGAGTCTTACAGCCTCTATTTTACTGTTTTATACCCAGGGGTGAGATGCATTACTTGTTTTCATAAAACTAATAATGGCCGAGTCAACGCATGATTAGCATGACCTGCAATTATGGTGGCTCACGTTTCTTACTTGTTTAATATGAATGTTTTGGATTACATTTACGGGAGTACTATTATTTACAGTATGTTAGGTTTCAATTATGGTAGTTCGTGGAAACGCATGATTAGCATGACCTGCAATCATTACGGAGTGAACGATTGGCATGACCTGCGATCGTTACTCATTACGGTTAGCAAGACCTGCAACCACATACTTACAGATGATTAGCATGACCTGCAATCAATACTTAAGTGAACGATTAGCATGACCTGCGATCGTTACTTACTGGCTGGCTTACGATTTACAAATACTACTTGTGTGTTCAAACTATTTACTTACTTACAAACCTGTGAGATTCACCAACCTTTTGGTTGACCGTTTTAGTAATGCTTCTCAGGTACACAGCATCAGTAGGGATGCCCAGCAGGATAAGCTTACTTAGCTCGAGTCACATGCATTTACAAGCTTGGAGATTTTCCTACATTACTTTTGTACTTACTGTTATGTAATAGAATCTCTAGGAATTTATACGAAACTCGAGCTTGTATTTTGAACTACTTATGTATTAATGTGATAACTTTTCGAACGTCTCATTTAGAGTCGTTTACTGTACCCTTTGTGCTTGTGATTATTGATTGGTAACACCCAAAAACATTGCTTCCGCAGGCTGTTAAATTTGGGGGTGTTACAGATTGGTATCAGAGCCTAAGGTTATAGTGAACTAGGTTGCATTTAGTGGGCCTAGACTATGACCGTTAGGCAGTATTCCTCATTAGGTATAACTGGTTCAGAAATTACAGCATACAAGTTTAATTTAACATAGCCTGATCAACTATGTATAATTAAATGAAGATGATGTGAGTTCTGAAAGGGGTTATGTTGAACAGGAATGCAATAGCTGACTCTGACCTCGAGAGAACTTGGACTCTTACTTGATTGTGCTAGACACACACTAGGCGGTTATGTGTTATATATATATACATAGGCCTCTTTTCCCCGATACGATACTCTCTCTCGACTACTGCGAAATTCTTTTTCAAATTACACCAAACAAACAACAACTCGATTCTCGTCGTTCCATCCTTACTTAACTTTTATGTTTCAATTATAACAATCCTACCACTTTTGTTAAACTATCCACGTATCAACTTTTGGCGTGATTTCTTTGTACGTAACCGATCATCACTATCATAATCCTTGTTCAAACCTTCACATGTTCTTTATTTGTTGTTTCAAGGAACATGCCTCCTCGACGACAAATCACGCTTACTGAAGCCGAAGTCGCGGGTATAATTGCCCGTAGTGTGGCTCAAGCCTTAGCTGTCCGAGCAACCACTCCTGGTAGCGAAGATACGGCTAACAACACACCACCACCCAAAACCTGCACCTACAAGGACTTCCAAAACTGCAAACCTTTGAGCTTTGCAGGTACTGAAGGAGCAATCGGTCTAGTACGCTGGATCGAGAAAATAGAATCAGTATTCCTTATCTGCAACTGCGTTGAGGACGACAAGGTCAAGTTCGCAGCCAGCACATTTTCTGACACTGCCCTTACTTGGTGGAACACTTATGCTCAGACTGTGAGTGTTGCCAATGCCTACAAACTTCCATGGGAAGAGCTAAAGAAGATGCTGAGGGGAGAGTACTGCCCCAGAGATGAATTAAAACAACTGGAGATAGAATTCTGGAATCACAAGATGCAGGGAAATGACATCACCGGTTACACCAACCGCTTTCACCAGCTGGCACTTCTCTGCCCAACCATGGTCGATCCTGAGTACAAGAGGATCGAGAAATACGTCGATGGACTTCCTGAGCGACTTCAAGATCTGGTGACTTCATCTAAACCAGGAACTATCCAGAGCGCCATTCGCATGGCCCATGAGTTAACGGCCAATTTTGTCCGCCGTGGCTCGACTTCAACCCCACCTGCAAATAACAAACGCAAATGGGAAGTAAGTCCCCACTCGTCCAACCCGACTTCTGATAAAAAGCCTACAACAGTCAATGCCAATGACTCAAAGGCTTACAAGGGAAGCAAACCTTACTATTCTAAATGCGGGTTACACCATGATGGCCCCTGTCCCTGTTCCAATTGCAAGAAATTCGGGCACCTGGCCCAAGACTGTCGAACCAACCCCACTGGCACTGATACCCCTGCACCCAAAACCTGCTATGAGTGCAACGGTACCGGGCACTTCAGGAAGGATTGCCCAAAACTGAAACTCCGAACCAACCACACAAGGAGTAGAGCTTATGTAATTAACGCTAGGGAGGATGACCCAAATCCGAGACTTTGTGATTTGCTTAACCCGGGTACGCTCATTCTTTGATTACCCGAAACCGTTTTTCCCATAAATCTCTCGCTTAATGATTTATGTATAATTGCCTTTTATTCTGTGTGTTTTCTTTGATCCTAAGTACCCAATAGGATTAGGAAACGACCGACTATACAGATTCCGACCATATAACTTGTATTACACTTGGATTACCAATAACAAACTTCCTTCCCGAATATCTCACACTGGTTGAGACCGGGAACTCGTATATTGTTTGTTACTTTGAACAAGTCATCCAATAGAACTTCACTTACTTGTAACAATTCTTAAAATAGAATAATTATTTCGTAGGAAATGACAACTCACTCCATTAACAACCCTACCTTGGATGATGAACTGCTCAGTGAGGAACCAGTGATGTTTCCTTACCTTCTCGAACTCGGGTGTGATACAGAACATTCTGCCGAATCAGCAACAGCACCTGCCTCTCCCGTTGCTCAAACCGCTGCAAAGGCATCAGTTAATATAACCCTGACTACTGAATCAGTCAGCCACCTCAACCAAACTATTGAATCGCTGAGAAAACAACTAACCGAATCAAGGGAAGACATAGATAGCCTACGACAAACTGCCTTCCAGAATAACGTACGTATGCGTGAGTACGAGTTACGATTGCTAGCCTTAGAAAACCTTGCTTCACCATCAACATCACAAGGTACTCCTACTGAAGAGGATACCGATACTGACTGTACGCCACCTCCAGCAAAAAGGGTGAAGATTACTCCCTCCAACCCTTTAGGAAACTACTTGGGAAAGAAACCTTTCTGTCCCCAATGCACTCGGCATCATGAAGGACCATGTACCATACCCATCGGTCGATGCAAGTCCTATCCTAAGAGTACTAACTCCCCTAAGACGGAGCTGTGCTTCAACTGTGGGAGTGCTGGCCATCTCAAGGCCCAATGCCCACTACCTCCAGGCAACAAAATTAGGGGTACGTTACTACCTGATCACTACCTTACTACGAACACTGTAGGATCTACCCTACTACTGTAGGCTACTAGTACACATTGTAGCTACCTGACTAGTATCGAACTACCGACTACTACCTCGAACAAATTTCTGGACGAAATTTTATTAACAAGGGGAGAATGTAACAACCCCAAATTTAGGGCCAATTTAAATTTTCCCTAATTACGTGTTTATTACTTGTATATAATATGAAATAGGATTATATACATTATTTACTCACTATATATATATGGATGGAATATATATATACGCGTATACGATTCGTACAAATCGTATAAAACCACAATTGTACAAACATACGGACGTTGGTAAAACAATTATTAAATAATGTTAATTTATTTAATTACTTCAACTACTATTTTATATTATGTTTATAATATAACGAAAACGTACGTTTTAACCAAAACGTTACCGAACTCTCCGAAAACTCGACCAACCGACAAAACAAAAACTAAATTATATTGTTTAACTTGAAAACAAAGTAATTTATTAAAATACTTCAACTAAATTATCGGATATTATTTCGTGTTTTAAACTTGTGTATTATCGCGTATATAAATAATTAAACGTTTAAACGACCGGGGAAACGAACACGGGTATATACGCAAACTTGGGAGAACAATTTAACCCACCTACATGGGGTGGGGCCCAGCCGAAAATCAGTCAAGAGGGGGGGGGGGGGGGGGGGGATATGGCATCCCATACCCTTGACTCTTACACCACCACCTTACCACCCCACTCCCATTTCCATTTTCACTCAACCTCCCATCTCCTCTCCTCCCTCTCTCTACTCGGTTCTCTCTCTCTCTAAAAACCTCCCAAAACCGACACCAGCATCCACCAAATAACACCACCAAATCACCTCGGATCGTTACACGGTTTGGAGCAAAAACGATCACCACGCGAGCCTTTACGTTTCTATCTTTTCGGAATTTTAGTCCGACTCTTGTAAGTTAACAACACCTTAAAACTCCTTTAAATACTTTTATTTACTTCTCTAGTTGATAATCTAGCTAGTTAATGTCCAAATCATAAACTAAAACTCGTTTTTAGAACTCGAAAATGTAAACCGAAAACTACCACTGAAAACAGTCCTCTTCTCGAATTTTTATAAAATCATACGTTCGAAACTAGCGAAAACTTTCTAAACAAGAAATATTCGTCTTTTCGTTGGCTACAACTTTCGTGAAGAAAGTTTAGCCCAGAAATGCCCTCGTTTTGTTATAAAACTCGATTTACAAACATATGTATTTTGTGACAAACTTCGAAGAGTCTAACTAAAAACCGACACCTCGAGAACCTTTGGAAACGAAAATACAAATTATTAAGTGTTATTTTGCCATAATGTAAATTAGGTAAAAACCTCGGGTCAAGACTCGAACGTTTGACCCCAAAACCGAGCCAAAACCCAAACAGACCCTAGTGTCGCATCGGGCCACAGGTTTATGCGACACTAGCACTGTGTCGCATTGTAGTGTCGTACTCGTCGCTTGACTGCGACACAGCGACTATGTCGCACCATAGTATCGCAATATATACGACACATCTCTAGTGTCGCACACTATGTCGCATTGTCTGCGACACAAAGGCTTACCATCGCTTGATTGCGACACAGCGACTATGTCGCATCATAGTGTCGTACCCATGTCTGCGACACTACCATAGTGTCGCATGAACACCAAACTCGAATCAAATCTTTTCGACACAGGCCTTGTGTCGCATATGGTCCTAGTGTCGCAGGTAGTGTCGCATGTCACCCAAATCAGAAAACAAAATATTATCTAAGTGTCGAAATCACTTTTCAAATACGTAACCGAATACAATACGACAGATACTCAAAAACCAATATGCTTCTATGAAGTATACAATGATTAAGGCATAATAATAATAGTTGAGATTATTATTAAAAACCGTCACCAACGGGCCGTACAACTTTTCTACAAACTATGAATTACAAACAACTACAAACGTACAAACAAACTAATGGACATTGACTAGTTTGGGAACAACTAGCATGGATACTTTACAAGTATTCCATTTACTTACTGAACCTTATGCGTATTAGGACGCTAAGTGCTGCTAGTTCGGATATTGCCTTGCTTGCTTACTACATTGTCTGCTAGACTCAGGTGAGTCTTACAGCCCCTATTTTACTGTTTTATACCCAGGGGTGAGATGCATTACTTGTTTTCATAAAACTAATAATGGCCGAGTCAACGCATGATTAGCATGACCTGCAATTATGGTGGCTCACGTTTCTTACTTGTTTAATATGAATGTTTTGGATTACATTTACGGGAGTACTATTATTTACAGTATGTTAGGTTTCAATTATGGTAGTTCGTGGAAACGCATGATTAGCATGACCTGCAATCATTACGGAGTGAACGATTGGCATGACCTGCGATCGTTACTCATTACGGTTAGCAAGACCTGCAACCACATACTTACAGATGATTAGCATGACCTGCAATCAATACTTAAGTGAACGATTAGCATGACCTGCGATCGTTACTTACTGGCTGGCTTACGATTTACAAATACTACTTGTGTGTTCAAACTATTTACTTACTTACAAACCTGTGAGATTCACCAACCTTTTGGTTGACCGTTTTAGTAATGCTTCACAGGTACACAGCATCAGTAGGGATGCCCAGCAGGATAAGCTTACTTAGCTCGAGTCGCATGCATTTACAAGCTTGGAGATTTTCATACATTACTTTTGTACTTACTGTTATGTAATAGAATCTCTAGGAATTTATACGAAACTCGAGCTTGTATTTTGAACTACTTATGTATTAATGTGATAACTTTTCGAACGTCTCATTTAGAGTCGTTTACTGTACCCTTTGTGCTTGTGATTATTGATTGGTAACACCCAAAAACATCGCTTTTTCAAACTGTTAAATTTGGGGGTGTTACAGGCCAAACCTGACCCGACCCGAAACCCGAACCGGGTTCTAGTCAACAAATTGAAACCGGTTAGTTGACCAACCCGACCCGAACCCGACCCGAGTTTTTTAAATAATTCAACCGGGTTAAAACCGGTTTTTCCGGGTTTCCAACCCGACCCGATTTCAAACTGGGTTCAACCCGATTTCGAATTCCAAAAACCCAACCTGGTTATGTACCCGGCGGGTACTCACAAAACCCGAACCGGGTTTGACCGGGTCTAGTTTTCGGGTTTGACTCGGGTAGTGTCGCACCTCCAAATTCGGGTTGCGGAAGCGAATTAGGTCGGGGCGCGACTAATCAATAATCAAAGCACAAAGATATAATGAACGACTCTATATGCGTCGTTTTAAACAAAATACATTGATTGTAATAAAATTTTACAATAATTTATAGTTACAAAAGCTCGGTAATCTATCTGAGAGATTTTATGGCATTATTACTTTTACAAAATATAATAATGCAGGAAAATATCTTGGTTGTTTGCAAGCGACTCGAGCTATGTATGTCCTGAGCAGACCTACTGCTGCTGAGTACCTGAGAATACATGCTAAAAGGGGTCAGCTAACACTGGTGAGCTCACATGTATAATGATGAAACAATAATGTATGAACCACAAGATTTAGTATAATGATTTGAAATCAATCAAATAAATATGTATATTACTGCCATGAGCTCATAGTTTGAGCTTAACTGAGGTGTCAGGATCACAATCAAGTGCCTGATCGAGTTTGCCTCATGCATGTGCCTAATCATACACACGTGTGAACAAATGATAATGCGTCCGTTCGACCGCAGTCGTGGTAGCGCGACTACCCCGGACGGGGATTGTCAATCCCATATGGTACCATACACTAACACTCGCGCTATATCCATACTAACAAACTATGATGTGGAGGGCTTCATGATTAGTAAAAATAACTCATGCAGTCAATATATCGAGTTTTGTACTTGTGTTCACATGTAAATAAAACTGAGCATGTATTCCCACCCCTGGGTTTAAAATATTAAAAATGAGGGGCTATGAGACTCACCTGAGTCTGATGATATGCAGTGAAGCAAATGTGATGTTGTAAAATGAGGTGTCCGAAGACTGTAACCTGCCGGGCGTTCAAAACGCGTAAGGTTATTAGTATATGTAGACGTCTCAAGAGACCGTCCATGCTAGTTGTTCATCCAACTAGTAATGTCCAAATGATTTGGTTTGATTTGTTTGTTTGTGTTTTGAAAGCGTGTACGATCCGTTGGTGACGGATGTTGTAATAATAATCTTAAAGTATTATTATTACGTGCTGTTCCATTGTATACTATTAAAATATATGATTGGTAAGTTGTATCGTATATAAGTGTTGGAGTAACGTGTGTTAGACACTTAGTGTGAAAACTAGTTTTGAAGTTTCTGATTTAGGCGACACTTAGAGCGTCACTTAGTAGTTTTTGGTGACACTAGGAGAGTGTCGCACATATAGGGAATTTCAGTATTGTATGCGTCACTGAGTGAAGTGTCGCATAAGGTGGCGTCTCTAGATTGCGTCACTAAGGTTAAGTGCCGCAAGTGTACTGTTCCTAAAATAGGCGTCACTTCGATGAAGTGACGCTAGTATGCGTCATTTGGTTAATGAGTCACTCGGTGAGTGTCGCTAATAATAGTTTTACGACCATAATAGCGTCACTAGGTAAGTGTCGCATGAAACCTTTGGTCTCTGCGACACTTAAGTCTGATCGAGTTTTCACTTTCGGTTTGATGGTCAAACGTGCTCGGTTTGACCCGAGACTTTTACACATGTCTTAAAATGGTCCAATAAGTTCAATAAAATTATTGGTTCGTGTCGGAGTTAACCCGAAATGTCGGTTTTGTAAAATTACCAAAACAGCCCTTATGTTAATATTTTCAGATTTTTTACTCGATTAGCCTCTCGTTTTCTACACTTTTTATTCCAAACCAAGTCTTACCAAAAATCACAGTTGGACATACATATGTCTAGTTCATTTTTGCATTTTATGGTATTCTTATAAGTTCATTTACTATTTTTAACAAAAATAAATATGAAGAATGGTTGGTTTTGGTCTAAAACAGACCTTCGCCTAAAGATCGGGTTCTACACCAAAATACGTGTATTTCTGGAAAAGGTCATAGAACAACTTTTTGTAAAGGACATCCATACGGAGATTTCGGTATAAGATTCATGTATTGATTCATCCTAGAACTAAAGTTATAGTCGATTTGGTGAGACGAAAATTCTAGTCAGAAAACTGTTAACATCTATGTGTTTATAAAAACGTGTTTCAAGCTTTGATTTGGACTTTTTCTTGTTAAATGAGCAAAATAACATATTTACAAGTGTTAACCAAGTAAATCTAGAGAGAGAAAGGTGGTGGATCATACCAAAACAAGTTCTAGAGTAAGAGGAAGATGAAATGATGCTTGTTGCTTCTTGTTCTTCCTTTTCCTTTACTTCTCTTCTTCCAAATGGTGGTTTGATGATGGATTAAGGTGGTGGTGAGAGTGATCCGTGAGAGAGGAGGAAGAGGAGAGGAATTGTGTGTGTGTTTTCTAGTGAGAGAGTAAAGAGGGAAATGGTGATATCAAAATGAGAAAGATGGAGATTGTGTGATTGGTTTATGGTCAAGGCAACAAGATCCACATTTTGTGGATCTTGGTTGGCCATTTTTTAATAAACAAAGAGGGAGGTGAGGTTGTTAAATCTTGCCTCCCAATTAGTGGTATTATACCCGTGTTTGTTTACCAGATCGTTAACGTACATTTATATTTTATACGTTATACTTACGTATTTTAAATGACATTCAAATTTTGATATTTTCAACTTGAAGTATTACTCATAATGCTTGGAAAACATTTATAGAAATGTTTGGTTATGGCGTCGGTATTGATTTACGTGCTCGTGTTTCGTTTGTTAAATTTCGTGACGTTTTAATTAAACGTTTTCGTTATCGTTATAATTCACGATATATTACAAGATCAATACCATGCCAAATAATATATTTTAAGTTTATAAAATATGTTTTGACGTTTATTCGATTGTCGGGCGCGTCTCGCGTGTTTTTGGTCGTTTCTGAGCATTTATATGATACGAAATGCTTACGGAATATTATCAGAATAATATTTGGAAATAATTATGTTTATCAAATAATTTCATATTATTTAATAAATTGAGTTCATCAACGTCCGTATTATTGTATCGGGATCCGTCCGATATGAAAATGCACGATTTAAATAAATCGCGTACGTGTATATATTCTCCAATATATATAATGATACACATAATTAGCCTATTACAAAACTAATTACACGTATGACAAAGTGATTAGGACCTAATAATTTGCTCTAATTTTGTCGGGTATCACAGGTAGGGTTTAAAAACCGGTTTTTTTGTTCATGCGTACTTATGGCCTTATCATTATTTTGAGTTTTGTTGTAAATTGTATAGCAAATAGCAATAGCAAAGTATTGGACTAGGCCCAATAATGGTGGACCGTATTTCTCTTATTCAGTTCCTTAAATAGTTGGACGACCCACAATTTTTTGTTGAGAAATTACATTCGAAATTTCGAAAATGGCCGGTCCAATTCAAAATGCATTGGACATTTGGACTAACTCCGTAGTAATTTATAATAATCATACTAATTGATATTTGATATTAATATATTTCGTCAAACATATAAACTCTGTTGTTGAAATATTGTCATTCGAATTTTAATTAATTCTTGCAACAATTATGAGTTTTATATATTACATTCTAAATTAGTACGTAGTATATTATAATATGTGTGAAAAATACGCTATGGTTGCAAACAATGTTTACAAAATGATTTCGTCATTCTGTAACAAAAACTTATATAAATTTTATGTAACTAAAGTCTTTCTCTTTTGCATCTAGATTTTGAGATGGTTTTAGTTTCGAGAAACGCTAGGATCACATAAATTGTGCATATACATTTTCACAAAATGATGTGGAGTAACATGTGGACCAATTACATGTATTTTCTATTGTTCTCTCACCTAATATGATTGGTACAACTCATTTTATATTTTTTTAGATAAATGATATTGACAGCCCTTATAAAGTGTTCCACTATAGTTAGGTTATAATTTATGAATCGGTATTTGTCTTTGGTTGTTAAATACTACGTAACATTTTTTTACGTTAGATTTTATATTTCAATCGTGCTAGTATTAATGAACTGGAACAAAAATGTTAATATTGGTCGTAGAAGAATCACATGCATTTGGTGTTCCTTTTCCAAGATGCATGCCAAGAAGTCAAAACAAGAAGTCTTTATTAATTTTGGACGTCGGCATGTTCATATAATCAATACCTTGGCTTCGTATATTTTATTTAAATTTATAAGCTCATTTTGACTATCTGTTCGCATATACGTTTTTTTTTTTAAATGTTTTTTCAATACCTTACATATGGAGTAGTATATTTTGTAAGAAGATGCGGAGTATAATAATACATTTATACCAAAAAATAAAATAAAATCTATGCTGATTAAGTGTCACTAACTTTAATTTGATCGAAACAAAAGTTCAATAAGGTAGAGTACGTTAACTTTTGTAAAATTAAATGATAAACGCTAGAGTTACAAACAAAGTTTATAAAAGGATTTTACAAACATCCTAACTTGATGTTTCTTAATCTATTCTTTAGACCCCTCCCAACGGGCCGTTGGCTTGGCCGTCGGTTCCAACCGACGCCGTTGGAACGGAACCGTCGATTGGGGCCGTCGGTTTCGGTCGTCAGCTTGGCGAAGGGATGGAGACGGAAGAAGTGGGTCCAAATTCAACAAAAACCTTTGTTATTTGATTTGCAGGGAAGAAACTGATATGAAATAAGAAAATCATGTGAATTACACGTGATTTAATAAAACAAGGGAATTGATTGACACGTGAGTTGCACGTGGCAGTCTTGTGAGCTAGGGCAAGAATGGCAGTTATCAAAGTTGTTGGTGAGTAAATACGAGAGCTCGTTATCATTTCCATTTCTAAGCTTGATTTTGTAAACTCGTCCTTTCTTATCAAAACTCTGTAATTCTTGTGATTAATCTTGTATAATCATTCGACTAATCTTGTACAGTGGATTTTGAATTCAATTCTTATTCGTGAGTTCCTAATCTCTGTTCTCGAATCGAATCTCATTTCGAGTTTGTCGATTTCTGATTCGAATCGTATCATTTGGTATCAGAGCTCGATTCCTGGCATTAATCGAGTGTTCATAACTTCGATTTGAAGATTCAGTACTCAAATTACTGATTCATACTTCGATTGAAGAAATAGTTAATACACGATCACATGATGATGTTCCTGAAGGTCCGATCTCTAGATCTGACCTAAACGATGCAATGACAAGTTTACAACAGTCAATTGATCGTATTAACAACAACATCAATGGATTATTGATCTTTCAACAGTTCGCGACTAACGAATTCCAACGGATAAACGCTGGCACCGGAGGTCAACCACGTGGAGGTCAATTACAGTACGGCAAGTTGACTCGGTTTGATTTTCCAAAATTCAATGGAGAAGATGTTGAAGGCTGGCTGTATCGTGTTCAACAATTCTTCCAGTTAGATGAGGTAAACGATAATCAGAAAATTAAACTTGTGTCTATGCATATGTTTGATAAAGCATTGAGTTGGCACCAACAGTTTGTGAAAAGGCATGGTGAGGATGTAAGGTGGGAATTATATGAGATGGAGGTTAAAAAACATTTTGCTCATGTGTTTGAGGATTCAATGGTTGAGCTAAAAAACTTAAAACAAACCACAACAGTGCAGGTTTACCAGGATCTATTTGAATCATTGTTGAATAAAGTAGAACTAAGTGAAGCCTATGCAATTAGCCTGTTTATTGGTGGATTAAGAGAGGAGATAGGCATGGCTGTGAGAATGTTTAAACCTACTTCTCTGGTTGATGTATATTGCCTAGCCAAAATGCAGGAAGCTACACTTGTTGCAGTCAAGCAGAGGTACACTCCTATATTACCTGTACCTAGGAATGAGAGTTATGATAGTAGACCATTAGCTATACCACCTGCACATGTTCCATTAGCATTGCCTGCACCACCTGTTAGTACCAATACAAACAAGCTTGCTTATGTGGTTAGTACTAGTAGATCAGTGGTGAATGCAGTTCCAAGGAGACAATTGTCCCAGAGGGAATTGGAGGAAAAAAGAGCCAAAAACCTGCGTTTTTATTGTGATCAGAGATACACACCAGGTCACAAGTGTCCTGGACAAATGTACTCTTTGGAGGTTGTGGTTAATAAAGACACTGTTACACAAGAACCAGTGTTGATTGAGGGAATATGAGGTACTAGTGAGAATTTTGTTGAAATGAACACGAGTAGCTATGAAGTGTCAACCGAAGCTACTCCACAAATCTCTTTACATGCACTTACAGGTACTAATAATTACCAAACCATGAGAGTTAAGGGTTATGTGGGTAAACAAACAGTACATATGCTTGTGGATTCTGGTAGTACTCATAATTTTTTGGATTTGCAAACTGCAAAAAGGTTGGGGTGTCGAATTAGAAACACATGTCCTTTACAAGTTTCAGTGGCCAGTGGACATGTCATGACTAGTGTATGTGAATGTAAGGGATTTACATGGACTCTACAGGGGCAACGTTATGAATTAGATGTTATGATTCTACCACTAGGTGGTTGTGAAATGGTTTTGGGTATCCAGTGGTTGGCTACTTTGGGCTTCATTAAGTGGAACTTTAAGTTGTTGGTTATGGAATTTTACTACAGGAAGAAGAAGGTAGTTGTGACACCCGTCAAATTAGGACTAGATTTTTAGTTCCTAATCACTTTGTAATACATGTAGTTAGTGCTATGTATTAGGCTAATTGTGTGTATCAAATTATATATTGGCAAATATATATCAATATGCGATTAAGTTTAATCGTTCAATTTCAAATCTGCCGAATTTCCGATTCATGTATATATACGGCGTTGGTGAAAAACAATATCAAGTAATATAGGAAATATTATTTAATACAACTCGTTATTTCTTATATATTATTTTGATAATATATATAAAGTATTCGTATCGTACAAATCAACCGTACGCGACAAAATTTATAAATAATGTATTATTATGGAAGATAATAATTATTATTTACATTCAGTTAAAATAAAACATATTTCGTTTTATCTCATTTTACTCAAACGCGACGAAACCAATTAAATTATATCCGTCTCTCGAACATTAAACAAAGATATATTTTTATATCTCATCAAAAGTATTTTTATTAAACTACCTCGATTAAAATACGTACGATTTCATTTTTAGAAATTTATCAATTTAAAACATTATACTACTTTTACGATCGGGTAAACAAACGCGGATCAAAAATACCTCGTGTGGGAGGCAAGATCCACAAAAAGTGGATCCTGCCCACACCAATAATACTCCCTCCGTTCTTTCCTTTCCCATTTCATTTTCACTCTTTCTCTCTATCTCAATCTCTCGGTTCTCTCTCTTTTTCAAAACAAAAACAACAATAACAATTAACAACAACAAGAGTATCATCATCATCAGCTGGAATCATCATCGTGATCATCTTCACCATCGTTTCCTTCGTTTTCATCATCATCACCATCTAAGCT
This sequence comes from Helichrysum umbraculigerum, assembly GCA_949592205.1. Classification (NCBI taxonomy): domain Eukaryota; kingdom Viridiplantae; phylum Streptophyta; class Magnoliopsida; order Asterales; family Asteraceae; genus Helichrysum; species Helichrysum umbraculigerum. Next base: position 100,573,966 of record CATIUR010000004.1, on the reverse strand, counting down.
TCAATTTAAATTGTAAGGAATCGTTAACTTAAACTTTGTAATTTCGTGTTTAAATAACATATATTATCATGTATTTATGTTAGGATAGATGATTGTTGGTTAGATTGCGGATTAGAATTGGTTTGGGTGAATTTTTGGAACGACAGACTCGAACCAGACCTCGGAATACGGCGTATTCAAGGGAATACGGCGTATTCCCGCCCAGAAAACATGAACACGGCGTATTCAAGGGAATACGGCGTATTCCCTCTATTTTTCATGAATACGGTCGTATTCAAATGAATACGGCGTATTCCCTCTATTTTTCATGAATACGGTCGTATTCAAATGAATACGGCGTATTCCCTCTATTTTTCATGAATACGGCGTATTCAGACGAATACGGCGTATTCCCACCAAATGTCACTAATCCGGCGGATTCAAGGGAATCCGGCGGATTCCCCCTATATATTTCATGATCCAACGGATCAATAAACTAGCCCTGCGAATTCTAGCTAAAACAGAACATGTAAATTTTCGAAAACGTCGACGATTTCACAAGTTAAAACAGGGTAGCTTCTCGATGAAAAATTTATTATAACGGATTGAGCTCAAATTCGCACGGTTATTCGAAAACAGCCAAATGATCAAAGCTAAGTGCCTTAGCCTAGTCGGTTTTAGGCCATTCGGGGTCATCTAGGGGTCGAAAATGGCATATTACTGTTTTCAGACTCGTACCAAATTTTGTAAATTTTGAAATAAAGTGTACGGATATAATGAACATTGATTAACGACTAAACCTATACGATACGACTTTTACTCGAAACACATATACTTTTATAAGTACAACAAATCATGCAAAATAATAATAGTTTGAAATTATTATTCCAAGCCGTCACCAACGGCCCGTATACATTTTCATAAACTCAAATATAATCATTAACCAATGTATTTGGTCAAAACTAGTTAGGGGAATAACTAGCATAGATGGTCCGTAGTGTCATCGAATCAATTAAACCTTGCGCGTTTGATACGCCCGGCAAGTTTTAAGAATCTAATCATTTATCAAAACCTTACGCGTCTTAGACGCCCTGCAGGTTCAGTCGTCGTAACGACATCAAAATCATTGTGAATCATCATAATTGTTGGCTAACAATTCATTAGGCTCAGGTGAGTCTCATAGCCCCTTTTTAAATGCTTTTACCTAGGGGTGAGATACATGCTCGTTTTGTTTTACATGTGAACGCAAGTATCAAATTATCACGTATGCTGCATGAGTTGTTTTCATCTAATCAATCAAAGTCCTCTGAAGCATAGTTTTGTTAATATGATTTAGCGTGAATGTTAGTGTATGGTACCATATGGGATTGACAATCCCCGTCCGAGTTAGCAAGCACTAACCTGTCAAACGGACGCATTATCATTTGTTCAGTATTGAGTGTAGATTAGGCACTCATAGAGAGGCAAATCGCTCAGGTCCTTAAAGGTGGATCCTGACCCCTCAGTTAAGCTCAGACTATGTGCTCATGCCAGTTTCCTATATCTTTACTTATTTGTTTAATTACAAATATTCATGTGATACTCATCAATCAATTATTTACATGCTTTGTAAATCAAATCATTAAATCTTGCGGTTCACAAATCATATATTGTTATATCAAACCTGTGAGCTCACCAGCTTTATAGCTGACCATTTAGCATGTTATCTCAGGTACTCAGCAGTAGGTTGGACTGCCCATCAGGATACGGTAGCTCGAGTCGCATAAAATCATATAATCGTCAAGAGATTTCCCTGCATTTCTATATTTTGCTTAAATTAGATATGTATTAGAATCTCTCAAGTAGCTATGCGAACTCATCTTTTGTAAACAATATGTAGACTTTTACGTTAATCAATGTATTTGTAAAACGACGCATGTAGTGGTCGTTCATTATGTATCTTATGTGCTTTGTGTATTGATTAGTAACACCCAAAGTATGCTTCCGCGAAACAGTAAATTTGGGGGTGTTACAGTAGTACTAAGAGGCACACACAAGGCTACTATTCAATGGATGCAAGGAAAACGATTTGTTAAAAATACTAAGCCAGTTGGTAATGTAGCAGAGTTATCTGCTATGACATTGTGTGTATGTCCTGCTGCCCTGTGCCAAGTCCAAATTGAACCAGTGACTTCTCATCCAGAACTATAAGCTATGTTAAATGACTTTCCTGAAGTGTTTGAAGTCCTAAAACAATTACCACCAAAAAGGAGTCATGATCACAAGATTCCATTACTACCAAATACACCCTCGATCAATATCAGACCTTATAAACACCCACCAAACCAAAAAGATGCAATAAAGTTAATGGTTAGAGAGCTGCTAGATTCTGGAGTAATTAAAGATAGCCAAAGTCATTTCTCTTCTCCAATTATGATGGTCAAGAAGAATGATGGAAGTTCGAGGATGTGTGTAGCCTATACACAACTCGATAAGTATACGCTAGAGGACAAGTTTCCAATTCAGGTCATAGAAGAACTCATTGATGAGTTAAGTGGGGCACCAACATTTTCTAAACTTGATCCAAGCCTTTATACGGATGATGGTTTGATAGTTGATGAAAATTTTGAGTGGAAGCCTGGTTGGTCAACACAAAATGATGGGTTACTTTCAGTACAACCGGTAGCCATTTTGGATCGAAGACTGGGCAAGGTTAACAACAAGCCAGTTTCATTTGTGTTGGTACAGTGGTCTAATCAAGGACTGATGATGCCACTTGGAAGAATTATGCTGATTTGATTCAACGTTTTCCAGATTTTCAAACCCATCCTTGAGGTCAAGGATTTTCTGAAGGGGAAGGGATTGATATTGTCACACCCCCAAAATCGGTAATCGTGTTTAATGATAGTTTAGCGGAAGCATTATCATTTATTAGCGGAAGCATATATGTATTAGTTAAACAGCGGGGGCGCTGACCTTAGCAGTATGCATTCATTTTATCAGAGCTTATGATCATTGCAGAACAGTAATTAAGATGCCATTAATATAAAAGTATTTACAAAAACTACGACTTGTCAAGTCGTAGAAGTAAAGTGTTGTAAAAATATATTTGTCCCAAAAGTGGCATCCTAATTCGTCGTGGGTAACTTACGTCCTTTATGCATGCATCAGTACCTGAGTCCTAATTCCCTGAAAAACATAGTAAAACGTCAACATTGAATGTTGAGTGAATTCACAGGTTTTAGTTTTTAGTGGTCAAACCAAGTTATGAATAAATCATTCATTTACAGTGAAACATAAAGTTTTTAAGTTTAGTAGGAAATACAAGTTATTCTAGTTAACGAAAACATTTCCTATATAAAGTAAGAATGTCATTCTTACTACAAGTAAATAGTTGTGTAGGAAACACAAGTTTAATAAAAAACATTTCCTCATAAGTAGTTGCAGGAAACAAGGGTTTAACTAATCAAAGCAAACATTTCCTATCAGTTGTGTAGTTCCAAATAAGTAATCTCAAGAAAGTACCATTTCCAAACTAAGTTTGTAGTTTAATAATCGTTGTTAATACAAGTTAATCGTTAAGTAGAAAAACAGGTCTATTCAGATATGATAAACATTTCCTAAATGCTTTGTAAGAAACACAAGTTTATCCAATCAAGGAAAACATTTCTATAATAGTTAAGAGTTAGAAATACTAGTTTATCCAATCAAGGAAAACATTTCTAAAAATAGTTATGCGTTAGAAATACTAGTTTATCCAATCAAGGAAAACATTTCTAAAATAGTTATGCTTTTAGAAACACTAGTTTAACCAATCACGGAAAACATTTCTAAAATAGTTATGCGTTTAGAAACACTAGTTTATCCGTTCAAGGAAAACATTTCTAAAATAAGGCAAACGTGTAGGAACACCTATCCTCTTAGTTATCACAGGAAATATAAGTTTAACATTTTAGTAAACATTTCCTAATAAGTAATTGTGTAGGAACACCCATCCTATTAGTTATCACAGGAAATACACGTTTAACATTTAAGTAAACATTTCCATTTCAATAGTTACAGGAAAATCAGGTTTAACAACAAAGTAAACATTTTCCAACAGATAGTTGACAGGAACACAGGTTTAGCAATAAAGTAAACGTTCCAAAATAAATAGTTGACAGGAAACACAAGTTTATCATTTAAGTAAACATTTCCTTTAAAAGTAGTCGTGTAGGAACACCTGTCCTAATTTGTTATCACAGGGAATATCCTTCCCAAAACTATAGTTGAGTAGTTTAAGTGGGAAATATAGACTATGATCCCTCTAAGGTGAGCGACACCTTTAAAGTTAAAGTACGACTCCTAGTACTATAACCAATCCATGACCAGTTGTGTTTTTGCCGCAGTAACAATCTAAGTATACACTCCTCGTTACGACTGCCGTCGTGTGGTTGGAATGACCAACGAGTTATGTTTCCTGGGAGGGTTGTCAAATCGATAGTACTATCTGTATACTCAGTGGCTAGAGTCACCTAGCTAATGGTTATAGGTTGTAAGCACTGGGACTTATGTGCACTACAACTACCTCGCGTAACCCTAGGATCGTACCAAGATGCGTTTGTCTTAATTCCCAAAATAGTTATGAAAATTCATTTCATAAAAATAGTTCAAGTTTAACATATGAAAACATTTCACATAAACAGTTTAAGTTTAAGAACACGAAAATATTCATGTTAATCAAGAGTATATAATAGCATGCAGAGCAATTATATATAAAGCAAGTAGCATGTTATATCACATTGTTCTATGTTTTCCACCCCTGGTTTTGCAAGCATTTAAAACAAGTAAAAGATAGGGGCTGTGAACTCACTGGTAGCGAAGCACGAGCGAGTACATCTAATAATACACAGTCCAGATGCGTCTCTCAAATACCTAGACGCAAATAAATATACTTTACATAAGTACACGGACTATTTGTTATGATTAAGTATTTGTAGAATTTTAGTTGGTTGGTGATACATGTGTGTAAGTATATACCTATATATACTTATTATTTGAATATATATATATTCGTGTGTATATTAATTGTTGTTGTCGTATATATATATATATATATATATATATATATATATATATATATATATATATATATATATATATATATATATATATATATAGTTTATCATTGTCGTTTATCGTTTATGTTTTAAAAACATAAGTTTATTTGCTATATAAATAGCCTCTTTCCATTGTACATATATAAATACATATGCTTGTCAACGTTTCGTATCTATATATATATATATATATATATATAATATGAGTTGTCGTTTTTGTATAAACATAATACAATTGTCGTAGTCCATTTATATATATAAATAATAGTCGTTCGTATATATAACGATCCGGTTTAAGTTTGTGTTTTAAAACTACACGACCCGTTGGGTTTGGCCCAATTTGTTTGGTCCAATAATAAGGCCCAAATAATGTGACCCATTAACGAGGCCCAATAGTTGTGGCCCAATTGATATGGCCCAAAATACATTACTAAATCATTTTGGCCCGTTAACAAAATACAACCTTGGCCCAATCCATATTCATTAGTTTTAGCCCATTAGATTAGGCCCATTAACTAACTAGTTACTCGGCCCAATATAAAAACTTAACAAATCCGGCCCATTTTCATTCAAAACCAATCGACCCAATATGAATATTATAACCCATCCGTTTGGCCCAATAACACTTAGCCCAACTTATAAATAACATTTTAGCCTAATCCAATTGTAACCCGTTCAGCCCGTTAGTCATTGCACCCAATCGGCCCGGTTTAATATTTGTCGGTTTATGTTTATCGTTTGTGGCTCGTTTGTATCGACTTGGTCAAACGTGCTCGGTTTGACTCGAAACTTTTAGGGAAGCCTTAGATATGTTTATAGAGCTTATTAAAATTGTCGTTGCGTTTTATATTTAACCCGAAAGTGTCGTTATTTAAATTATATCAAAACAGTCCACATTTCAGTTTTTCCGGTTTTTCGGTCAACTTTCAAGCTCGGTTTCGGGGGTCAAAACTTATCGATGGAATCCAAAATTTTTACACAACGTTCCCACATATATCAGCTAGTTTTATTATTATTTTCATATCTTTTAGATGTCTACAACTCCCTAAATAATTTCGTGATTGTCTCCGACTCGGTTTCTGACCGAGACTAAACTCAGTCAACAAATCGGTTTCTACACGAAAATCAGTGCATTTATGGGAAAGGCTAAAGAAGAACGTTTAGTAGATCTTTTCAATACGCAACTTTTAAAAAAAAAATTGTTGTCTAACTCATTCTAAAACTCGAGATATAGCCGATTTCGTGAGACGATTCTTAAGGACAGAATCTGTCTTGTTTTATATCTTTATGAAAAATGATTTTTACCTTTTTATTTGGACATTTCTAGCCTAGATGATCAACTATACATGTTAATAAGTAGAAAGAAAGTAAAACTAGTGAAGAAAAAGTGATCCTTACAAAGCTTATAAGATAAAGAATGAAGGAGATAATAATGTTGGTGACACTTGATGCTAGTTTCTCCTTGTTCTTCTTTCTCCTTTTCTACCAAGTATGGTGATGGATGATGATGATATTTGGGGCTATTTTGGGCTGTGGGTGCCGTGGAAATGGAAGCAAGAAGAGAGGGAAAAGTTGAGAGAGTTGGTGCCAATGAATTGTGTAGGTGAATGTGTTTAAGTTTAGTGTCAAACTAATCAAAACAAGATGGAGGTGGTAGTAGGGCCATATGGCCGATTTTTTTTTATCATAGGAGCATGGCCAACACCATGACTTGTCTCCTAAATTATTGAGTTAGATATTTTGGTAGTTTAACCCGTGTTCGTTTACCCGATCGTTATACTTTTTAATACGTTATATTCGATTGGTTTGTTAACGTTATTTCGTGTCAATATTTTTCGAAGTATTATTCTCAAATACTTTATTTTGAGTTTACAAATTATAAAATTTAACTCATTTGATTGTTGGGCTCGATTCGTGTATTTTTATCGCGTATAATACGTTTTAACTAAAACGTATAATTGTTTTGTTTTTCGTTATGCTTTATTCGTTCACATAATATTTTAATGTAAATAACTACTATAAAAATGGTTTTACGTTATTTAAAATTTCGTATCACCAACTATTGTATATATATTTATTTGTCAAGTTCGATATGTTTGTTTCGTACGTAATTACAAATAACTACGCTAATAGTAATACATCACGTATTAATTTGTAAGTTTTTACTAAACTTATTCTACAAAAATAGTTTTGAATTCACTAATCAGGGAATTAACTCTAGGTAATGCATGTAGTTAAGTGAAGATTTGTACCCTAATTGGAGGATTGTCACATTCTCCCCCCGTTGGCGAAATCTCGTCCCGAGATTTAAGTTGAGTTATTCGTGTCTGGTACGTGTTCAAATAGGTGAGGGTACTTCTTTCGTATTTTCGCGTTTAATCTAAAGATAATCCCATATGTTTAATTTACTTGGGAACACTCTTCGAGTTCCAACGAACTTTGCGTAGTTTAAATCCGACTATTTTGTAGCTCTTGCATTTTCGAGTCAGATATTTCGTTTGGTTCCTCCACAAAGTTAAGTCGCGAGTCAATGTAGACTTCGTCGGGAGGCATGTTTCGTCAGAAAGACACTTCTTAAGGTTACAAATGTGAAAAGTGCCGTGAATGTTGCTAAGCTCTTGCGGTAGTTTGAGCTTATATGCTACAGGACCAATCCTAGCAAGGATTTCAAATGGTCCTATGTATCGTGGGTTTAGTTTCCCTCGTTTTCTAAAACGAGCTATCCCTTTCCAAGGTGATATTTTGAGTAGGACTTTGTCACCTACTTGAAACTCTAAGGGTTTTTCGGCGGTTATTAGCGTAACTCTTTTGTCTGTCATGCGCCACTTTCAGTTGGTTGAATACTTGAGACATCTTATATGTCGATTCCTGGACAATCTCAGGTCCGGATAGTTGTCTGTCACCCAACTCTGCCCAACAGAGTGGTGATATGCACTTGTGTTCATACAGTGCTTTAAATAGTGCCATTTGTATACTGGTGTGATAACTATTGTTGTAGGAGAACTCTGCTAATGGGAGATGAGCATCCCAGTTCCTCCAAAGTCAATCACACATGCTCTAAATAAATCCTCGAGCATTTGAATCGTTTCGTTCACCCTAGCCATCTGTTTGAGGATGATAGGTTGTACTCATGTCAAGTCGAGTACCTAAAGCCCGTTGTAGTGTTTGCCAGAAACGAGATGTAAATCTGTTATCTCCATCAGAGATGATTGAAAGCGGCACTCCATGTCGAGTAACGATCTCTTTCAAATAAATCCTTGACAGTTTCTCCAACTTGTCTTTTTCTTTGATAGCAATGAAGTGACCTGATTTTGTCAGTCTGTCGACAATCACCCAAATCGAATCAGGCCCAGCGGCTGTCTTTGGTAGTTTTGTGATAAAATCCATCGTTATGTGCTCCCATTTCCATTGTGGCAACTCTGGTTGTTGCAAAAGTCCTGAAGGTTTTTGATATTCAACCTTGACTTTTGAACAAGTTAGACACTTACTGACATAAGTAGCGATGTCTCTCTTCATGTTAGGCCACCAATAGAAACCTTTCACATCTTGGTACATCTTGTCTGCACCAGGATGAATTGAGTAGTTGGACTTGTATGCTTCGTCCAAAATCAGCTTATGTAGATCATCGTCGCACGGTACCCAAATTTGATTCATGAAGTATAGAACTCCATTTTCTTTGGTTTCGAGTTGTTTCTCCATTCCCTTCAGGGATTCGCCTTCTATACGCTCGGCGGTGAAAGCTATGCGTTGTGCTTCACGAATTTGAGTAATGAGACTCGGGTGAATCGTCAATACTAAAGCTCGTACTCTGCGAGGTTTAATGCTCTCCTTACGACTCAGGGCATCCGCTACTACATTAGCTTTACCCGGATGATACTTAATCTCACAGTCGTAATCATTCAGCAATTCGACCCAAGGACGTTGCCTCATGTTGAGTTCTTTTTGGTCGAATATGTGTTGTAAACTCTTGTGGTCGGTGAAGATCGTACACTTTGTACCATATAGGTAGTGTCTCCAGATCTTGAATGCAAAAACAACTGCTCCCAACTCTAAATCATGAGTTGTATTGTTCTTCTCATGAATCTTCAATTGAAGAGAAGCATAAGCAATGACTTTGTCGTTTTGCATGAGGACGCAACCTAATCCTTGACGTGAGGCATCGCAATAAACAATGAAGTTCTCTGTTCCCTCAGGTAAGGATAAGATCGGTGCGGTGCTCAGCTTTTGTTTTAACAGTTGGAAAGGCATTCTCTTGTTTCTCTCCCCATTCGAATTTCTTATCCTTCTGCGTTAAGGTGGTAAGTGACTGAGCTATCTTCGAGAAATTTTCGATAAACCTACGGTAATAGCCAGCCAAACCAAGAAATTGTCGAATTTCTGTTGGGGTTTTTGGAGCTTCCCAGTTTTTGATTGTTTCTATTTTGGATGGGTCCACATGAATTCCTTTATCATTTATCACGTGACCAAGGAAATGAACCTCTCAAATCCAAAATTCGCATTTGGAGAACTTAGCATAAAGCCTCTCGTTCTCGAGTAGTTTGAGGATAAGTTTCAAGTGTTGTTCGTGATCCTCTTTCGTTTTCAAGTAAATCAAAATGTCATCAATGAACACAATGACAAACTTATCTAGGTACGGTTTCAACACTCGGTTCATGAGATCCATGAATACTGCCGGCGCGTTAGTCAATCCAAACGGCATGATTAGGAACTCATAATGACCATAACGAGTCCTGGAAGCGGTCTTCGGTACATCCTCTTCTCGAACCTTCAGTTGATGGTAACCAGAATGAAGGTCGATCTTCGAATAGTAACTCGATCCTTGTACTTGATCAAACAGATCATCAATGCGTGGTAACGGATATCGGTTCTTGATAGTTACTCGGTAGTCAATGCACATCCGCATGGATCCATCCTTCTTCTTGTCAAACAAAACCGGAGCTCTCCGAGGTGAAAAGCTCGGTCGGATGAATCCTAAGTCTAAAAGCTCATGCAACTGTGTAGACAGTTCTTGCCATCTCTGATGGAGCTAGACGATACGGTGAGCAAGCGATTGGTGCAACTCGGGGCACCAGATCGATGCGAAACTCGACTTGTCACGGAGATGGTAATCCTGGAAGATCGTCTCGCACTACAGACAAGTCGTCTATGCGTCGTTTCTCAAGTTTCTCTTCCACAACGTGTGCCAAAAATAATGGATATCTCTTTCGGAGATTATTTAGTGGCTTTTAAGCAAGTAATCATCTTTACGGCACTCTATCTCTTATCTCCTTGTATCACCAAGGTTTCTCCTGTCGGTAATGGTAGACGTACCATCTTATCAAAACATCAATCTTTGCAAGATTCCTCGACAACTAGTCCATACGGACTACGATGTCAAAATTTCCCAACTCTACCGATAGCAAGTCTACTTCGAAGAAATATCCCTCTAACGTTAGGGCACATTCCGGTACTATTTTTCCTGATTCGATCAACTTACCATTGGTTAGTTCTATAGTGCACTTGTTATCTAACTTACTGGATTCAACGTCTAAGAGTGGTCTAACTTCACTAGCCATAAACTCAAATTGACATCCGAATCAATATCATAGAGGCATAATGGTTGTTGTTGTTGTTGCAATTGTTGAGCTTTGGGCACCGGTTCCTGTAGTGGTTTTGGGTCACCACACTCGAAACACCCATTGCTTTGTCGCTCATCTTTAGCTCTAGTAGAAGGGTTGGTTCGGCGATATTGGGTTGATGACCCTACTGCTCGCAGTTACCACTGAGAGTACACTCTCCATTGTGATGTTTCTCACATTTCCTGAGCTTTTTTCCTTTTGTTGAGTTTCCATCAATTTCAACTCTAGTGTTTCGGTTGTTCTTCGTGGCATTGCTATGAGTACGACTCACCTCGTGTCGGGTAATAGTTTTAGCTACTCGTTAATAAATAATTTCTCATATTGCTTCAAGCGTGAGTAGTGTGTCGTTTCGTCGATCGTACCAAATGTTTCGTTGCTAAATTATTGGATGAATAAGAAAAGGTTATTGTTATCCCCTATTACGCATCTTACGATTTTGAAACACCCATATGTACATAGTATAATATAATCACGTTGGCCAGACGTCATTATATGATGCTAAATACATACTTCTTTTCATCACCGCTTAACACGATCAGGTTCATACAAACTCAATACAAGAGTTACGGATATAGATGTGAGTGATTCAAGGAAGGCAAGCAGTGAAGACGTACATACTAGAGTGTTCATCTAAAGTGTGATGGGATTTATATATATCCATCGAATATAAGTTTTAGTATAGTACATCATAGACACAGCCCGCCATTTGTAAGTTTAACGAAGATAGGATAAGTACGTTCCTATAACTACCCTATTATAGTCATCATAATGCTGACCCCAGCTACACTCTCTGCCACTTAAGCATGCTCTTCTAGCATCTGTACTCGGGCACATGCAGCATGGATACTCTTGATTTTCTTAAGAGGTAGGCCCTTCAGTAGTTCCTCAAACATATTCGTTGTTTCATCTACCCCAGGTGCCATGTTGGACGTTGGACGTTGGAGTAGGCATAGTCGTTAAGTTTTCGTTGATAGTCGCAGCATCGACATTATAGTTGTGCTCGGGCGGTTCCTCGTCGGAGTCGATCACGCGTATAGGACGCTCGTTAAACACACTCATAATATCTATAGCAACTACGTAGTGATATAGAGTTATGCAATGTATGAATGCATAAGTGTTCTAGCCAAGGCTATAGTCTAGGTCTCTAAGACTTTCAGGTCGCTTAAAGACATCTAGTTCGCTATAACCAATGGCTCTGATACCAAGTCTGTCACACCCCCAAAATCGGTAATCGTGTTTAATGATAGTTTAGCGATAGCATTATCATTTATTAGCGGAAGCATATATGTATTAGTTAAACAACGGGGGCGCTGACGTTAGCAGTATGCATTCATTTTATCAGAGCTTATGATCATTGCAGAACAGTAATTAAGATGCCATTAATATAAAAGTATTTACAAAAACTACGACTTGTCAAGTCGTAGAAGTAAAGTGTTGTAAAAATATATTTGTCCTAAAAGTGGCATCCTAATTCGTCGTGGGTAACTTACGTCCTTTATGCATGCATCAGTACCTGAGTCCTAATTCCTTGAAAAATATAGTAAAACGTCAACATTGAATGTTGAGTGAATTCACAGGTTTTAGTTTTTAGTGGTCAAACCAAGTTATGAATAAATCATTCATTTACAGTGAAACATAAAGTTTTTAAGTTTAGTAGGAAATACAAGTTATTCTAGTTAACGAAAACATTTCCTATATAAAGTAAGAATGTCATTCTTACTACAAGTAAATAGTTGTGTAGGAAACACAAGTTTAATAAAAAACATTTCCTCATAAGTAGTTGCAGGAAACAAGGGTTTAACTAATCAAAGCAAACATTTCCTATCAGTTGTGTAGTTCCAAATAAGTAATCTCAAGAAAGTACCATTTCCAAACTAAGTTTGTAGTTTAATAATCGTTGTTAATACAAGTTAATCGTTAAGTAGAAAAACAGGTCTATTCAGATATGATAAACATTTCCTAAATGCTTTGTAAGAAACACAAGTTTATCCAATCAAGGAAAACATTTCTATAATAGTTAAGAGTTAGAAATACTAGTTTATCCAATCAAGGAAAACATTTCTAAAAATAGTTATGCGTTAGAAATACTAGTTTATCCAATCAAGGAAAACATTTCTAAAATAGTTATGCGTTTAGAAACACTAGTTTAACCAATCACGGAAAACATTTCTAAAATAGTTATGCGTTTAGAAACACTAGTTTATCCGTTCAAGGAAAACATTTCTAAAATAAGGCAAACGTGTAGGATCACCTATCCTCTTAGTTATCACAGGAAATATAAGTTTAACATTTTAGTAAACATTTCCTAAAAAGTAATTGTGTAGGAACACCCATCCTATTAGTTATCACAGGAAATACACGTTTAACATTTAAGTAAACATTTCCATTTCAATAGTTACAGGAAAATCAGGTTTAACAACAAAGTAAACATTTTCCAACAGATAGTTGACAGGAACACAGGTTTAGCAATAAAGTAAACATTCCAAAATAAATAGTTGACAGCAAAAACACAAGTTTATCATTTAAGTAAACATTTCCTTTAAATGTAGTCGTGTAGGAACACCTGTCCTAATTTGTTATCACAGGGAATATCCTTCCCAAAACTATAGTTGAGTAGTTTAAGTGGGAAATATAGACTATGATCCCTCTAAGGTGAGTGACACCTTTAAAGTTAAAGTACGACTCCTAGTACTATAACCAATCCATGACCAGTTATGTTTTTGCCGCAGTAACAATCTAAGTATACACTCCTCGTTACGACTGCCATCATGTGGTTGGAATGACCAACGAGTTATGTTTCCTGGGAGGGTTGTCAAATCGATAGTACTATCTGTATACTCAGTGGCTAGAGTCACCTAGCTAATGTTTATAGGTTGTAAGCACTGGGACTTATGTGCACTACAACTACCTCGCGTAACCCTAGGATCGTACCAAGATGGGTTTGTCTTAATTCCCAAAATAGTTATGAAAATTCATTTCATAAAAATAGTTCAAGTTTAACATATGAAAACCTTTCACATAAACAGTTTAAGTTTAAGAACACGAAAATATTCATGTTAATCAAGAGTATATAATAGCATGCAGAGCAATTATATATAAAGCAAGTAGCATGTTATATCACATTGTTCTATTTTTCCACCCCTGGTTTTGCAAGCATTTAAAACAAGTAAAAGATAGGGGCTGTGAACTCACTGGTAGCGAAGCACGAGCGAGTACATCTAATAATACACAGTCCAGATGCGTCTCTCAAATACCTAGACGCAAATAAATATACTTTACATAAGTACACGGACTATTTGTTATGATTAAGTATTTGTACAATTTTAGTTGGTTGGTGATACATGTGTGTAAGTATATACCTATATATACTTATTATTTGAATATATATATTCGTGTGTATATTAATTGTTGTTATCGTATATATATATATATATATATATATATATAGTTTATCATTGTCGTTTATCGTTTATGTTTTAAAAACATAAGTTTATTTGCTATATAAATAGCCTCTTTCCATTGTACATATATAAATACATATGCTTGTCAACGTTTCGTATCTATATATATATATATATATATATATATATATATATATATATATATATATATATATATATATATATATATAATATGAGTTGTCGTTTTTGTATAAACATAATACAATTATCGTAGTCCATTTATATATATAAATAATAGTCGTTCGTATATATAACGATCCGGTTTAAGTTTGTGTTTTAAAACTACACGACCCGTTGGGTTTGGCCCAATTTGTTTGGTCCAATAATAAGGCCCAAATAATGTGACCCATTAACGAGGCCCAATAGTTGTGGCCCAATTGATATGGCCCAAAATACATTACTAAATCATTTTGGCCCGTTAACAAAATACAACCTTGGCCCAATCCATATTCATTAGTTTTAGCCCATTAGATTAGGCCCATTGACTAACTAGTTACTCGGCCCAATATAAAAACTTAACAAATCCGGCTCATTTTCATTCAAAACCAATCGACCCAATATAAATATTATAACCCATCCGTTTGGCCCAATAACACTTAGCCCAAATTATTAATAACATTTTAGCCTAATCCAATTGTAACCCGTTCAGCCCGTTAGTCATTGCACCCAATCGGCCCGGTTTAATATTTGTCGGTTTATGTTTATCGTTTGTGGCTCGTTTGTATCGACTTGGTCAAACGTGCTCGGTTTGACTCGAAACTTTTAGGGAAGTCTTAGATGTGTTTATAGAGCTTATTAAAATTGTCGTTGCGTTTTATATTTAACCCGAAAAGTGTCGTTATTTAAATTATATCAAAACAGTCCACATTTCAGTTTTTCCGGTTTTTCGGTCAACTTTCAAGCTCGGTTTCGGGGGTCAAAACTTATCGATGGAATCCAAAATTTTTACACAACGTTCCCACATATATCAGCTAGTTTTATTATTATTTTCATGTCTTTTAGATGTCTACAACTCCCTAAATAATTTCGTGATTGTCTCCGACTCGGTTTCTGACCGAGACTAAACTCAGTCCAAAAATCGGTTTCTACACGAAAATAAGTGCATTACTGGGAAAGGCTAAAGAAGAACTTTTTGTAGATCTTTTCAATACGCAACTTTTAAAAAAAATTTCGTTGTCTAACTCATTCTAAAACTCGAGATATAGCCGATTTCGTGAGACGATTCTTAAGGACAGAATCTGTCTTGTTTTATATCTTTATGAAAAATGATTTTTACCTTTTTATTTGGACATTTCTAGCCTAGATGATCAACTATACATGTTAATAAGTAGAAAGAAAGTAAACTAGTGAAGAAAAAGTGATCCTTACAAAGCTTATAAGATAAAGAATGAAGGAGATAATAATGTTGGTGACACTTGATGCTAGTTTCTCCTTGTTCTTCTTTCTCCTTTTCTACCAAGTATGGTAGTGATGGATGATGATGATATTTGGGGCTATTTTGGGCTGTGGGTGCCGTGGAAATGGAAGCAAGAAGAGAGGGAAAAGTTGAGAGAGTTGATGCCAATGAATTGTGTAGGTGAATGTGTTTAAGTTTAGTGTCAAACTAATCAAAACAAGATGGAGGTGGTAGTAGGGCCATATGGCCGATTTTTTTTTTTTATCATAGGAGCATGGCCAACACCATGACTTGTCTCCTAAATTATTGAGTTAGATATTTTGGTAGTTTAACCCGTGTTCGTTTACCCGATCGTTATACGTTTTAATACGTTATATTCGATTGGTTCGTTAACGTTATTTCGTGTCAATATTTTTCGAAGTATTATTCTCAAATACTTTATTTTGAGTTTACAAATTTTAAAATTTAACTCATTTGATTGTTGGGCTCGATTCGTGTATTTTTATCGCGTATAATACGTTTTAACTAAAATGTATAATTGTTTTGTTTTTCGTTATGCTTTATTCGTTCACATAATATTTTAATGTAAATAACTACTATAAAAATGGTTTTACGTTATTTAAAATTTCGTATCACCAACTATTGTATATATATTTATTTGTCAAGTTCGATATGTTTGTTTCGTACGTAATTACAAATAACTACGCTAATAGTAATACATCACGTATTAATTTGTAAGTTTTTACTAAACTTATTCTACAAAAATAGTTTTGAATTCACTAATCAGGGAATTAACTCTAGGTAATGCATGTAGTTAAGTGAAGATTTGTACCCTAATTGGAGGATTGTCACAGATATGAAATAAGAAAATCATGTGAATTACACGTGATTTAATAAAACAAGGGAATTGATTGACACGTGAGTTGCACGTGGGAGTCTCGTGAGCTAGGGCAAGAATGGCAGTTATCAAAGTTGTTGGTGAATAAATACGAGAGCTCGTTATCATTCCCATTTCTAAGCTTGATTTTGTAAACTCGTTCTTTCTTATCAAAACTCTGTAATTCTTGTGATTAATCTTGTATAATCATTCGACTAATCTTGTACAGTGGATTTCGAATTCAATTCTTATTCGTGAGTTCCTAATCTCTTTTCTCGAATCGAATCTCATTTCGAGTTTGTCGATTTCTGATTCGAATCGTATCAGAAACACAAATTAAAAAATGGTTTGGTACCTTTTTTATTTCAATTGCAGAGAAAGAAGTCGGGAACGATGAAGAAGATGATGACTTAGGGTTCAAATTGGGGTGAGCTTCTTCTTTTTAATTATTAAATGGGCTCAGCTTTTTTTATTAACGGGCTTTTTTTTTTTTTGGTAAGTGGACTCATTTTTTAGAAAAAGGGCTAAGTTTAATATTTTGTTTTAAAAACATAAACATATTTGTTTAATTTGAGTTAACTATATAAGTTAAATATATTGATGTAATATTTTTGGTTTTAATGAAATGGTGGTGATTTGTACACCATCAAAAATTAGTCATCCACCATTTTTATGCATTGTCGTGTTGTACTGTAAACACTGCAAAGCAGTTTTAGTGGTGTATGACTAATTTTTGGTAGTGTACAAATCACCTCCCTTAATGAAAATGTTTTATTTAATTTTTTGTTTTAAATAAATAAAGTAAATAATTGTGAGGTCCAGAAAAATCTGAAGTAATGTTCACTGTTGGCAGTGTAGTATCAGTTTTGTGTCAGTTTTGAAAAGTGCTCACGTGACGTTAATTTGACAAAAACTAATACGTCAGTTAACGTCACGGTTGGGAGTGGTCTTAGTAAACTTTCTTTTCCATAACTCTTATCATTTCACTTTTAGAATAAGCAAAAACTTTCACTTTTAGAATAAACAAAAACTTCTTCCTTTTGATATAGAGATTGAAGTAATTTTCTTTCTAATTTTACACGACATAAGGTTCCCTATAAACAGTACGTGTGAATACAATACGTATATGCCAACTAGTATTTAATTGTTGGGTTCAATTAGAAAAGGTAGGTTGCTCGATCTAGCTAGTTATAAAACGAATAAGTATTGAAGTTCTTAATTAGTGGAGTAATTAATAGACATAACAACTGTTAGCTGTTCAGCGTAGTAGCTAAAGTCAATGTTGTAGGCTCTATATATGCTTTCAAGAACACAACTGTATAACTAGTTGAGGCTGAACCGGTCAAATCTATGACTCCTGCTTAAACGTAAATGTGTGTTATTACAAAACACATACTCCGATGAATATTAGTCTATAAAAGGGAATGTCTATATATACCATTAAAATTTACTTTCCATACCAATTTTTGATTAAAAAAATAGAAAAAGTATGAAAAAGTAAAAAATAATGATTTAAAAAAGGTACAGAAAAAGTACAGAAGAGAGAATTTAAAAATAAATAAATGGTATAGAAAGTAGGACCCTAAAAAAAATATAGTACAACTTATATATTTTTGCAAAAAAAAAAAAAAAAACTTACTAATACCCTTCACCGAACACCTCATAAACTGATTTTTTATAAAACCACTTATAAAATCGCTAGCTAAATTATCATTTGGAGGCAGTAAAATCATGTGCGGAGCCAGGAAATTCGGATGGAGGAGCGGAAATTTTTTTTTTTTTTATTTCTTCTATAGTTTCGTAAGGACGAAAATTTTATAATTTTATTAATACCTTAAAAAAAATTTCATTTTTATGTAATTTATAATATCTTGTGGGGGTGATTGCCTACTCTGTCTCCGTCCCTGAGTAAAACACAAGATAAGAGATAAGTTTTATTCATCTTTAAATTTCATAGAAAGACAAATACTCACATACAACACAATCACAAGTGTATAAATTTAATTTACGAATAGTAGCAATTTTTCCATTTTCAAAAACATGAACACCAACCTCATGTTATCGGGTTTTCTATTCCTACCCCCTGTTTTCTTGTCTCCACCCCCACGTCACCTATTTTTAAGAAAAACTGGAAAACTGACAAAAAACTGAACTGACTGGACCACTCCTAGAAAAGACTGATTTTTAATTTTCTACTGTTTTGAACTGTACTGAAAACCAGAGGGGGTAGGAATTAGAAAGGAGAGAGGTAAGGAATAAAAAGTAAAAAGAAAAAAACAAGATGTGATTGACTAGATATGTGGGATGCGGTATGATATGGGAAAAAGGGAGTATGTATACTAGGCCCCTCATATTATACCAGTACTAGGTGAATACCGTAGAATCCGATAACGGGACTACATAAAGCAACCCCCTTTTTTCACTTTCTCACATCTCATACCCCTCTCCACCCATCTAATCAATCACATCATTTTTTTTTACTTTATGGGTTTTCCCCCTTTTTCTAATTCATACCCCCTGTTTAGTATAAAACTAAAACCGATTCTGTACTGAACTGAAACCGATCTTAGATAAAACTGGACTGAAAAGGACCGAACTAGAACTGAAGTGGGCAAGGGGTATCCCCTGTAATTCAGGGGGTGGCTTTATAATTTCCCATCCGATATTATATGGTATAAGACACAATAATTTATTGGTAAAGTGTTTAAATAGGCATCCACTAATTTTGAATGGTAGAAGAGGGAGTGAATGGTTTAAATTTAATTTGTAGGCTGGTAGAGCCGTATTTGTCTGCTGGCAGCCTGGCATCCAGCCTTCTCTAACTTATGAACGATTTTGAAATCCTACCAAACAAACGTCCACAAACCTCATTTTGCTATTTTGTTGCCTACAATCTATGCAATATTTTTTATTTATTCTTTTAATCTTGTACCATTATTATCAATTTGATATCATTTTAAACAAGTGAATTCTATAAAATAGTAAAATACATGTCTACATGTAAGAGCTCTTAGACCTCTCCCAACGGCGTCGGTAGAGGGGCATCGGTGACAACCGACAGGACCGACGCCATAGGCACGGCCCGTCGGTTCGTGCGCGTCGGTTGTGAGCATCGGTTTCCCGACGGAAGAGAGAGGGTGTGGGGTGGGACCAGCGCTTTGTTTCCTTCGATATCTTCTTTTTCTCGTTTTTTTTTTTTTGAATCACTTGCAGGTGAAGATACAGGGACGACGATGAAGTATGGATGGGAAGAAAACAATGAAGATGGGAATAAAATTAATATAATAATGATAAAAAATGGATTAAATATATTTATATTATTTTTTATTATTTAGAAATTTTATACTCCGTATATTATTTATATAATGGAGTCGGTATTAATATCCAAAAAATATTATTAAAATTGGTTAAATAATTAATACAATAATAAATGTATTTTTTTTCTTTTTTAGGATTTGTAACATTTTTCATTTTTTAGGATTTGTAACATTTTAATTTTTTAGAAAATGTAATTTTTTTTTCTTTTTTAGGAATTGTAATATTTTATTTTTTTAGGAATTGTAATGTTTAATTTTTAATTAATCCCTTATTTTTAGTTTTAATTTAAATGTGTTATTTAAGTTTTGTATTAAATAAATAGATTAAATAGTGTGTGGGGCCCTGAAAATAAGGGAAGTGATGTTGCTGTTGGCAGTGGAGTGTCAGTTTGTGTCAGTTTTGGAAAAAGCTGACGTGGCGCTGAGCTGGCAAGCAACTGACGCGTCAGTTCGCGTCACCATTGGGAGGAGTCTTATAATAACAATCCGAGCTGTTAATGAATGAGCCGAATTGAGCAGTAAGAATTTGAGCTCGACTGAACTAGATGAAAAGTTTTGAGTTTAAATTTGAATATTTTTTCTATGTTTAAACTCAAACTTGATGTTCGTTTAATTTTTTAACAACTACTTGAGAAACTAAATTTCAAGTTTAAGTTATTTGTTTACGAACTCAAATTTTATGTACTCGTATTTGAGCTCGATTTAGCTCAATTGATCTTAAAAGATGCTTTTATAGCTTATATGTTATTACTAATAAATAATAAATAATAAATAAATTTAAAAATTTAAAGGTTGATTGAATTCCGTTAGTACATAAGAGCATAGGGAGTGGGAATGCAAGTTACAGTGTACAAACAAGTTGAACGTCGGAACCGGCATTCAACCACTCCGTCCCAATGTTCATTGCCGGCGTTCAACTTCAGTGTGCAAAATAGAACGCTTAGCAAGTGTTTTTTTTCTTCATTTTTTTGATTGGTAAATTCTATTATTGTGGGACCAATTAAACTTTGAGTTGAACATTGAACCACTCCCACTAAAATTGTATCCATGTTAACCTTCAGTATTCAATTGAACATCGAGTTGAACATTGAACATAAAGGCAACCACTCCATGTGCTCTAATAAAATCTTACTTTTTAAAAACTATCGTTATTATTAGAAAAATCTAAGGTTATCAAGATTGGAATCTTACCTAGGTTCGTTTTTATCTTCACAAGATCGGAATCGTAAGATCCTACTCATACATTATGGTCTCATAAATGTGTATTATAATACATATAAAAGATCAAATGCATGACAAATTAATTAAACTTTTATATTTTAAACATTATCAATTCATACTTATCATAGCGACTTAGATTACTATATTTGTTATTACAAATATAGACTTTCACGTGATAATATTTTAGCAATTCATACTTATCATAGCGACTTAGATTAAATGATAAATCTATTAACCTTTTATTGGACAAAAATCAACTAATTTATATTTTGTTAATTCAGAGATTCATGTTAAGTAAGATCGGATCGGATCGAGATCGTAAGATCATATGCTCAAATCAACATAAGATCGGGATCCTAAGCATATCCTATGATTTTAAGATCCTATGTAAAATCGGGATCGTTTTCGTTCACGAAGATCATAAAATTAAGATCGGATCTTAACAACTATGGAAAAATCAATTGAGTAGTACCTAACAGCTTTTATTACATAAGGTTAGAAAAAGGGTAGTGATATATCCACCACCCTTTTTGATAGATCCACCAAAACTGTGCAGTATCTATTTGTACAGTACAAGCTCTCAATACATAATCATGGTAGAATTATCAAAAAGTTAGGTGAAAATATCAACACCCTTAGAAAAATCCTACTCCCTCCGTCCCATTTCTATTGTCCATTATTTCCATTTTGGGGTGTACCAAATTAATTGTCCACTTCCATAAATAGAAAGTTTAAGGAAATAAAGTTCTTTTTTACCCCTAGTGTATATATATAAGACAAAAAATAGGTAAAAAGTAGAGGGTAAAACTGTCATTTTATCAAAAAGTAAGAGAGAGATAGTTATATTTTCTTAAACTGCGTGTCTTTTTGTCTGGTGACAATAAAATTGGGACGGAGGGAGTACTATTGTTTGACTTCGTGAAGTCAACAGAAAATCAATATGAGATTCCAGTTGTCATGCTTATGTCACCGACTTTTCCAAATACGAGTTTACTGATGGCGACACGTGGTACACTACGTGACACGTCACAAGTTACACGCATCAATGCATCATAATACGAACTTAACTTAAAAATTTACAAAACATATGATTTCTATATTTATTAATTAATGTAATATAAGTTTTGTTAACTTATAGTAGTAGCAAAATCAAATTTGGTGTTACGTTATTCTTGATATACAGACATACAGTGCTCTGTTTCTAACCAATTTGTTCAATTGATTGGTCTAGTATAAATGTTGCACTTTTCATATTTTGGTTGATAAATATACCTAATAAATATCCATAAGTAAAATTAATTTACACGAAATATATATTTATATTAATTAAACATTATTAATGTAAACACATTCATTTTCATTTAACTTTTAAATCATTTATTATAGCTATTGATCTTTAACTAGTAGAAAATCGAAACCTCACTAAAATATGGGTAGGTGTCGAAAGGCGGTTTGAAGGATATACGATCTCAGCCGATTTATGTTATCAACGATCCAAATTCGGTTCATCTTAAAAACATTGTATTTCATGTTGTGCATGTAAAATAAAGTGTTACAAAGTTTGACCGTTTATCACGTAAATCAACAAGTAAGATCGTCCGTCTCTACTTTTTACAAAATGCCGTTAGACAGATTAAGAAACTAAAAAAACCACACGGAGAATAGGGGAGTGATAAATACAACATGATTTTTGTTCCATATAATAAAACTGTGCATTAGAAAGTTGTATTGTAAGCATTAATATATAAATTTTTGATGTATATATCACAATTATTTGGTGTATTTATCAACACCCCGAAGAATATTTGTAAAATTATGAACAATAAATTTGTTGCATTAACTAAACAACCTAAATAAAAAGTAGTCTAAAACGAGTGAAATTAATTTTAAAATTGACATCTCGCATTAACTAAACAACCTAAATAAAAGGTAGTCTAAATATTACAGCTTGTATACCACTTTCACCTTCACCGTCCTTCCCAAATCCCAACCACACTCTCTGTCACTCTATTTTTCCTTTTTAATTATTTATTATTTATTTATGTATATATATGCATGAATGCACACACGTCTTAAGGAGTTAAGGGGTTAACCTTGCAAGTGTGTAACCTAGATCTCTCCCATTTTCCAGCAACAAAAAAACCCAACTACTTCCTATCCCTTTAATAAAATCTCAACATGGTTGCAAACATCAAAATCACAAATTTACTACTATTATTTTGCGTCTTATTTGCCGGAATATTGATTTCACGAGCAACTGCAACCAGACCGATTCATACTTCAGTTAGAAACGAGATCGATGAGACACATTCTTTAGTACCTGCAGAATCACCAGAAGCATACGGTGACCAAATGATGCATACAACAGAAAAGCATCATCATTCGTCGGTTGCCGGCGGCGGAGTCATCATCGGCGGACTTGTTACCGTCACTTTTGCGGCGGTTTATTGTTACATTCGGGTCACTCGGAGAAGAGACGGTGAAAAGTAAAAACCCCATCAGTTAATTAAACAGATAATTTATTTATTTATGATATACTTCTTTTTCCTCTGTTTTTGTTCTTCTTTTAAAAGATTTTTAGTGTGAATACTAAATTAGTTACTTTGAATTTACATTTTTTTAATGGAGTATATATTATACTTAATTACTTATTTAGATTATTATATTTGGTGTGCTTATTTATAAATTCGAACCTGATAAACTAGTTTAATAGTTGGACCACGCGTTCTTGTTTACACAAGAGATTTCGTTACAACTTACAACTATTATTAGTTAGACTTTGCGTTTTTATCTACATCCTACCTCTTTCATACCATACTTTTGGCTAGATTGGGTATTTTTGTTGTTTTTTAAAGCTTAAAAGTTCAAATTCTTATATCGACGATGCTCGTTTAACTCAATTGAGTAGATTGAACATTAGTAACTTATAACTCGTAAATTGTTCCATTAGTTTGGCACGTACTTGCAAAGTTGTAGCCGTAAGTTAACGTGACATGGCTCAATCGATTTCTGTTTTGTAGACCCAATATATCAAATGATAATTTTTTTTTTTTCCGGTTCCATGTTTTAGATCAAGAGTATTTAACCACAAAATTTGATTTTTTACCTTATATTTTATTTTAATAAAAAAATAATTAACCTCCAAAGAAGAATCACGATCACGAGTTGATGCCCGATCCAAGAACATCGAAGACGAATACCCCAATGCACATCAAATTTTATGTGCATGGTTCAACCCCTAAATTTGAGAGTGGTATTACCGCAATTATCGCCTTTGACGAGCTACTTTATTTTTTTTTGAAAGGTTATGTATATTAAATAAGTCTAATAGCAAGACGCTAAAAGACATAACTTACAAACACCAAAGTATATAGAGGCTCCAAAAACTAAATACCTCTAAAGACTAGAACCGAACTAGAAGGAAACTAAAAGGGATGAAAAAACCTGAAGATTATTTCAGGAAAAACCCCCGATTATAAGGGCCGCGCCACCGGTTTTCACCCTATAATCGTTTTTGATAGATTCCCGTGTGGAACTAGCCTAAAAAGGTATCCAGACTACCCAAAAACTATAATTAGATTACATAAATAATCTTCCTGAACTACCATTCTATCCCCACCTCAGCTTTAGGATATATCCTTTATTCCTCCTGCTCGTCCTTGTTTCCATCCGCTGACTTCGATTACTCCTTATCAAAATCAAAAAGCCACCAATTTTTTTCCAACTCCAATTTTGTAGGTGCTCTATGCTTAATCCAAAGAAGACTGTTTGCTTTGATATCTCTCATCATTTGTGGAACCGGTGATCGTATTCCGTTGAAGACCAACTTATTTCGTGCCTTCCAAAAAACCCAACACGATATTAAAACTATCGAATGAATAAGTTTTTTCCTCCATTTCGTACCACCCATCTTTTCATGATATCTCAGCAAATCTTCTACCGAAAAGGCAATAATTGGATCTATCTTGCACCATTTTTCCACCTCCATCCATATTTGATGCATTATTCTACACCCCGTGAATAAATGTAGTACATCTTCCTGCGATTCTTCACACCATGGGCAAAGATTGCTTAACAAGTTAACATTGCGTTTTTGTAATGCACACTTGGTAGGTAATCTATTTAGCCACATTCTCCATCCAAACACATTGACTTTGATTGGGATCCATTTATTCCAATGAAAACTAAATTCCTGTCGCCTTGTGTTTTGCTTTTGACATAGCTTCCTTACCGATTTAACTGTGAAGATACCCTTTTTGTCCGGTTCCCAGATCCAACTTGATGGGTTATTATCTGTAACCTTCGGTTTGATCAGGTTCTTCAACTCAAAGCCTTTTTTGATGAATTCCTTATCTAGTTTACAAATTACACTCCACACACCGGTTGCATTTTTTCTTGCTGGAATGAATTGCTGGTCACTTCCTTGATGAATTGCCGCTAATACCTTTTTCCACAATCTGTTATCTTCATTTTTGAATCTCCATTGCCATTTGGCAAGCAAACTTAAGTTGAGATCATATAAGGAATTTAAGCCGAGTCCTCCTTGATTCTTTGGGGTTGTGACTTTATCCCAACTGACCCAATTAATACATCTTGATTCTTTATTTCCCGCCCAAAAAAACCTTCGTCTGATGCCATCTAATCTTTGAATCACTCGATTTGGAGCTTTAAAAAGAGAGAAATAATAAATTGGGAGACTTTCGAAGACTGAGTGCAGCAGCGTTAGTCTGCCACCAATCGAAAGAGTGGAAGCTTTCCACAAAGAAAGCCTTGATTCAATCACCTCAATAACCGATCTCCAACTTTTGTACAAATGCATGTTAGCACCCACAGTCAGACCCAAGTAATAGAAAGGAAGTGAACCTGATTTGCATTTTAACCATCTTGCAAACTGTTGCCTTTCCACTTCCTCACATCCGATCCCATACAATGTTGATTTTTGCAAGTTGACTTTCAGCCCCGATACCAAGAAAAAAGCTCTCATCAGCCTTGAAATAAATATGATATTTTGCATGGACCACTCTCCTATTAACATAACATCATCCGCATACAAAAGATGCGAGAGTGTTGGTCCCTCCAATGATGTATCAATGCCTTTAAAGTGCTTATACATAACAGCTTTATTAATGAAACACGTAAACGCTTCCATCCCAATAACAAAAAGAAGAGGTGATAACGGGTCACCTTGACGAACACCCTTCGAGTATTGAAATTCCATAGTGGGTGAGCCATTGACTAAAATCGAAGCCCTAGCCGATAACAAAATACCTTGAATCCAATGCCTCCATTTGCTTGGAAAATTCATTTGATCAAGAACATTATCAATGAATTCCCAATTTATTGTATCAAAGGCTTTTTCAAAATCAACTTTGAAAAAAAGAGCTTTCCTTTTGGTTTTTCGAATCCATGAGATAATTTCGTTAACCACCAAAGGACCATCAAGTATATTTCTACTTGATATGAAACCAGACTGTGTATCCGAAATAATGTAATTTATCACCTTTTTTAGACGGTTAGCCAAAACTTTCGAGATCACCTTCGAAATACAACCCAACAAACTTATTGGACGATATTCATTCAAATCCTTCGGGTCTATTACCTTGGGAATCAAGGTAATAAAACTAGATGCACATCCTTTTGAAATCCTTCCCCTACTGTGAAAATCATTCAAAATTGCCATAAAATCATCCTCAAGAAGAGACCAGAATCTATGTATAAATCGAAAATTAAAACCATCGGGCCCCGGAGCTTTATCATTTGCACATTCTTTAACAGCTATACGAAGCTCCTCTTTAGAGAAAAAACTTTCCATAGCAATTCTATCTTCTTCCGAAAGACGCTTAATCCCTCCACATTGGAATCTAATCTGGTGCTTGTTAGATTCCTCAAACCTTTTTGTAAAGTAACTACATACCTTTTCTTTGATAACCCGAGGAGAAGTGCACCAGGTACCATCAATATTTAACCCATTGAGACGAGACTTGCATATCCTATTATTTATCAAACCATGGAAAAATTTGCTATTTTCCTCTCCCTCCATTGCCCATCTAATCCTTGCTTGTTGTTTTAAATCCGAAACTTCTTGTCTTTCCATCTCTAACATGTGAATGCGGTTTTCATATAGCCTTTGCAAATCATCTTCTGTAATCGAACCATCTTCCAACTCTAACTCCATTTTCTCCACCTTTTCTTTTGTTGAATTATATTCCATTTTACCTTCAACCTTTCTGTCTTTGACCCACTTTTTTAGACCTTCTTTGACTTTTCTAAGTTTATTAGCAAGAATAATATCCGGCAGCCCCTTTAGATTACCTGTTTCCTTCATCTACTTTATTAATGATGGAATTCGTGTAATTCGAAATACTACCGTTCAATACTTAATTTGATCCATTGTTGCATTAATGACTAGAAGTATTGATTAAATTTACCAATCGCTTTTAAAGTTATGTTTGTGAATTTTGATGATATATTGAGGTTCAATTCTTTATTTTTTTTCGTAGTAGCAAAATATGTCCGCAGCACGGTTTATTTTCCCAAAAATAATTATTGGTTGGCTTTGAAACATGTAAATTACATATTCTACTTGAAAATAGTTAAATTTAAGTGTCCGTTTATCCTTGCTAGCATACTACTACATTGCCCGTGCAAAAATGGCAGATTAAAATTTTAACTATGAGTTCATGATTTATGATGTTCGGCTTAAATTTGAGCTATGAATTTAGATTAAAATTTGAGCTATGAGTTCTTGATTTATGATGATCGGCTTAAATTTGAGCTATGAATTCTTGATTTATGATGTTCAATATGGATGAAAGTTCTGATGGACTGACATTGGAGGTTTTACAATGGGGCAGGGTACGCCCCATCAAGTTTTTAAGAGCCGATATATTTTTTTTTTAATTTTTGATATAATTTTCATATTGCCCTCGTAACTAATAAATATAAAATAGTTACTATATATAATTGGGAAATTTGCAATTTTTGCCATCGTGGTATTGACTTTTGGCCGATTTTGCCACTTGAGAATTTTTTCGGCAATTTGTACCCCGTGGTTGTCAATTTCCGCAATTTTTGCCACTCTCGCTAACTTTTGTTAAGTTTTTCCGTTAAATCGAGTAAAATGACCAAAATACCCTTTATATTATCTAGATACATATACATATGTTCACAAAACACCACAACCACCCACTTTCTTCTTCATCTCCTCTCTTGTCTCTGCATCACAACCATCATCCCTTCTTCTCTCTCCTCTGTTCTCTCTGTACCACAGCCACCATCTCCACCACAGCTCCGCCACCACCAACCGCTTTATCGTACGAAATCCACATCACAAAAATCACTTCAAGAATCACTCAACCATCACAACCTTCGAAATCCAATCTCGTTGATTCAAAGAAAACCCTAATTTTCAGCTCCGTCGCCACCACAGCTCCGTCGATGATACCACAGCTCTGTCACCATCGCCACCACAGCTCTATACCACGAAATGTATAACACCCGTCTCGAAATACACGGATATTTTTTTTTTTAAACATATCGGAAGCGCATGATTAATAGAAATCAGTAGATTGCATACATACATTTCAAATAGCAATCCACTTACATACAAACCTTTAAAACTAGATTATTCTAATCATTACACACATTAATTTTAGGTGTTATAGAAATCCAAATATGTTGTTAAATCATTAACGTATTATCCATTTCAGAGTGAGCCTGTCAAACATTCCATTCCATATATACTTCTTGCCCACCCACATACAAAAGTAAACCTGCAAGAAGTAATGAGGGGTTAGCACGAAGCTAAGTGAATAGATCCCAAGCTATCAATCTAACTCAGCTTAACACATGCCTATAACCAAGCAATGCACAAGCAACATAGAAGGATCGGTGGTCCTTGAGGTACCCTCATGCCGCGGATGGTTCCCCAAGTAACACTTAAAACCAACTGACGGCCAAATCAGAGGTTAAACTGATAGTTTGGTACTATTACTACACACGACGAAATTTCAGTGTCCAACACATGTACAAGGCACTTGCGAAGTCCTAGTAATAGTATCCAAACCCAACACATTAGTTGACCCCCACCAAATCAAATAGTCCACAACTATCATAGTATGTAGGACGCCAATAATCAATCAAGGGTTAGCCATCATGGCAATATAATATTAATGCAATCATTGCAATAAACCAAGTTTACCCGTTGTAACCATGTTGTTACAACTAACTTAGACTGAAAGTCCAAGATCCACTCACCGACAATCATAGTCGCCCACTCAGTAGTCTAATGTCACTGAGTCTTCTCCATATCTGAGAATTCAATTAAATAACAAGTTAGTAACTCGTTCATAAAAATCAACTCATGTTAAAGTAGTACAACTTGATTCATAAACTCAATTTCAGTGAGTTATTACTCTAATCATTATAGGCCTTTGTTTTAAACTCATTATCAATATGTCACACATTTAGTAACTACAACTTCATAGTTAATTACTTATGATCATCAACCTTTCATTAATCATTCATGATCATTATGATCACAACATCTCTTTAATCCATTTACTTATCACTAAGTAGCATGATTAAATCATTACAAGGTCATTAAACTAATTTATCACAAATTCATCAAAACCTCAAGGCTAAGTTTTATGAATTCTTGTTCCCATGAGTGTCAATTTTACTCTTTGATTACTAATTAAGTATTCATAACCACTACTAATATCAAGTTCATCACAATCATCCATTTTTCTCCAAGAGCACATTATGAACACTTAATCAAATTCTTTATTTCCAAGTTAGGGCTTAGGTTATAATCACAAATTAAGCACTAACTAACCCTTCTAACATGACTGCAAGTTTTATTTCAAGATTAATCATACCAATTAAACAAATACCCAAAACCCCAATTTCTAGGGTTATATCAAACATGAAATTAACACATATAACATGATTAAGATGATGCTAGAATGATTATTACATGTTATTGAAGCTTAATTAACATCAATTCACACTTTTGAAACCCTAATTTCGGATTTAAATCAAGAACACTAAAACCCCAAATTTCTAGGGTTCATAATTCAAAAATTAAGAACTTACAAGTTGAAAAGAAGGATTAGAAGATGATAATCTTCATGCTAGAAGCTTGGATTCGAGTTTGTGATCTTCAATTTTGTAACACCCGACCCGACAGCTTCCGCAAACAGAAATTTGAGGGTGTTACAGATTGGTATCAGAGCCTAAGGTTATAGTGAATTAGGTTGCATTTAGTGGGCCTAGACTATGACCGTTAGGCAGTATTCCTCGTTAGGTATGACTGGTTCAGGGATTACATCATACGAGTTTAATTTAACATAGCATAGCTAACTATGTACAATTAAATAAAGATGATGCGATATCTGAAAGGGGTTATACTGGACCAGGAATGCGTAGTTGACTCTGATTTATTATGTGCTAGACATCCTAGGCTATTATATGTACTGTAGGTATGTATGAATAGGCCTTACATGTGTAATACTTTTACGTACTTATATATATATTGAGTATATATATACAATCAATTCCGCTGAACCAATACATACTCGCGAAGAGGCACATCGCCGTCTTCCTAACTATCGCGACTCGACACTTTCTCCTTATGTACGCATAGGAGAATACCACCTATATCACTGAACCTCGGGAGGGAGGTACAAACGTATTCAATGGGAATGGAAACCCGCACATGCTAAACCTTCACGAAACTTAAAACAAACTGACAACTTTTAAATCTTGATGATATAGATCACAATTGGATTAGTGTTGACTAAGTCCACAACAAAATTTTCTCGAATCACAACTTGATCACGTAGATCAACAAATTCAATCATGCGGTACTTTGACCCCTACATTTTTGCCTTTGTGCTACAACTGAGAAATTCAAACTTCAAACACATTTTCGCCTTGGGGCTACAAATCAAACAGCAAATGGCACGTAGTGCTACGATTTCAAGGTATGTTGATACCGCAACTTGAGCACGTTAGTGCAACCTTCCCAGTACGTCGATACTACAATCATGGCATGTTGATGCCACACTCATAGTACATGGGTACTACAATTTCAATGCCGCGGGCACTTCATTACAGCACGTGGTGCTGCGTTTCATGGTACTTTGGTACTACAATTACAAAACATTAGTATTTCAATTTCAGTGCTGATAGCACTGCATTATAGCACTAGGTGCTACTTCAATTATACATGTAGACTTGTTATAGTCGCATGTACGACTTACATATATACATATACACTTACTTGACTGGGCACGAGGTGCCACACCTGACTTTTATTATGTACGTATACTTGTATAGTTACGTGTACACCATATATGTATATACGACCAATTAAGCATGTAATGCTTTAATCAATAAATACACAATGATGTCACCACACACATGGGTTGTGTTGGTGGACCCTGCTTCAACACCACCGAGGACACTGTAGTTGTCACATACACAGGCATGAATGGCCGTACGATATTCTAGTACTACGATATAGTCCATTGGACTACCCACAACAACATAGTCTCAGCTGGCTACAACGAAAACACAATTTAGTCGTCATTACAACTACACATTGGAAATACAAGCTACTTAATGACAACACTCGGAAAATGTGAGATTCGAGACAACTTAACTAAGGTTAACTCAGCACAGTTACTAAAACTGTTGCATCAAAGTCACAAAAGGCCAGAAATAGGTCTGCCACCTACAATATCAAAAACTTCAACATCAAGGATCTTAGGATCCCGTACAACTCATTTAAGAACTCAAGTGAACTATTTATGTCACTGTAATAACCTTAATCTTTGAATAAAGATCTCACGCTTTGTCGTTTTCTTCTTGTTTAAGAATCATGCCTCCTAGACAACAAATTTTCACTCAAGCTGAGCGTGACCAAATCATAAATCAAGCAGTGGCTGAGGCTCTAGCTACTCGGAACCAAACAAAGCCCTGCACCTTTAGGGATTTCCTGATGTAACAACCGCCAAATTAGGGCTAGTATTAGCGCCTAACTCTTTGTTAATACATGTAATTAGTTCTGTGTTAGGCTAATTTATGTATCGGATTATATGTTGGTTAATATATACAACTTTGCGATTTGATTAAATCGTACGCAACTTAAATAGAATGAAATTCTATTCGGTTAACACAGACGTTGGTGAACAAATGTTTATAAGCAAAAATAACGCAATTATGACCAAAACGCTATTTTATAACAATTAGTAACTGCCTCGTATTACACGATTCATAACTTACACGATTTAATAACAAAAGTAATTAAATCTAATTTAAACTATTAAAGATTTAAGGAAATAATTTAAATAAATTATTTAACAAGATTTGTAATTTTATAAAAATAATTAAACGCGAAAAATGGATATTTTACGCTTAAACGACGGAGCAAACGAACACCGCACGGGGAGCGGGGACTGGAAAGTGGAGGATAAACCTCCACCTCCCACCTTTTTCTTCTTCATTTCACCTATCTCTTTCTCTCTCTTACTTTCTCTTCTCCTCTCTTTTCTCTCAAAACCACCAACCAACTAAAAACCACAACATCACAAAAATCGACAAATACTACCACTAAACGCACGCGAAATATAACACCCCTCGTTTAATTATAAGCAATAATATAATAATTGCGACTCGGAAGCGTATATTTCAAAACATACTATCAATGTTTTACATTACGTAAAATGTCAATAAACTTTTTCAAATCCAATACATGACATTTCAACAAACTCGGTGTTATATAATTCAAAACATTACTTTAATTATCAAAATAACATCAGAGTAACAGCCTGTCAAACATTCCTTCAGTTCCAAACTACTTCCTGCCCTGCCCGCTATGTCCCATCTATTTAACCTGCAGGAAGAACTGTGGTGGGGTTAGCATAAAGCTAAGTGAATGAAACTATAAGCAACAGTACAGCTTAGCATAACAATCTGTTTACATCAAATTAACAATAAATAGAGAATCAATCAATCACTAATTCACACAACTTCTAATCAAGCATTATCAACCGTCATGAGGACCGGTGGCTCCTGAGACACCCTAATACCGGTTTGGTACTCAAGGAACTCTTATCAATCATCTGTATTGGCCTATACAGAATTACCGGTAACCAGTTGTTAATTACACACGACCTAGATCTATAAACCAACATTTCAAGTTTCAAGATCTCCTGTCGTCTACAATAACAACTAAGTCCAACTGTCAAGTCAAGTTGACCTCAGAATCTTACATACTAGCTCAAACAGCCAAGTAAGCAAACCACCACACTAACATGGCAAGATATCTCAACAGATTCATCATATCAAAGTAATACTATAAATTACTTGTTGTAAATCAAATCATTACAACTAAATCACACTGAGGTTACAGATCCACTCACCGACTACCTCAGCCGCAAGCTCAGAAGTCTAATATTACTGAGCCTTCTCCACATCTGAGAATACAATCAATTAAACAATGAGTTAGTAACTTGTATCAACTGATAATACTTATGTAATTAACATCGTTACACAATCATAACATAATTACATGTATCAAGTGATCCCTAAAATCACAGCAACAAAAGTTCAATTCGGAACATAATCAAAAAGTCCCGAAATAAGGTCCAAAAACTGTAAAATGCCATTTTCGACCCCTAAACGACCCCGAAAGGCCAAAAATCATATAAACTCTTAGAATAGAGCTTTGATCATTGGGCCGTTTTCGAGTCACCATGTAAATTTCAACCCAATCCGAGTTAATGAAAATTTGTCAATTTCAAGTGTCGCTAAAAACACCACCTTCTAAACACTTATGCATTTTCAAACTTTGCAAAATCCTTCAAACTTTTCTCATGCAAACGCGATCCGGGTAGTAATGGCTGGATCGCGTTCACCCTCAGAAAAAGTTCTGTCACCGTTTTACACTTGGCAACGCGATCCGGACAAATTCTTGGGATCGCGTTCCCAAGAACAAAACTCGTCCGCTTCCTTTTATAACTAACGAACGCGATCCTGGCTAGGGTTCTGGGATCGCGTTTGAGCCTTTTTCAGCTCATCTTCATCCCTGATCAAACCCTAACTCGCGATTTTAATACCCAAATCACCCAAACTCGATTTCTAACTGTTTTAAACACCTAATAACTTCACATAATCAATATGCAATAGTTATAACGAAGTTCTAACATCAAGTTCATGTTTTTCAATCCAAATCAATCAATTCAAAACTTATAAACTATTTGATTCAATTCAAACTTACCTCTCAATTGAAGAACACTGAATTGAAAGATAATAATGGTGAAACTAGAATCAGTCATAGCTCCAATTCGTAGGTTTCAAGTTTCTGATTTGGATTTCATAAGGTTTATGTGAGTTTTGAAGTTTCAAATGAACTTTCCTAAAGAGGAAAGTTATATATATAAGTCGGCCTAACAAACCGCCTTCAATATACGGGTATAATTTAATACCCCGTCTCAATCTATTGTCTGGAACCCGAAAACCATTTGCGAGTCCAAACATTTTATTGCACCGTCAACTATATTAATTTACAACAATTAATAATTCACTGATCACATTGGAATATTCGACTCATATTCCAATTTTTTTTCAACTAATTCCGACAATATTATTTCCAAACACATTTAAATACTAATTTAAATCATGAAATAATACAAAACAACTAGGTCCATTTCGAGGATGTTACACGAAACATACTACTCTTTTGGAAGAAAACGACCACCGCATCACGATCTATCACGCTATCTTTTCGGATTTCTCATCCGACACTTTGTAAGTTTCCGACAAATCCCGAAATCTCTCGTTTTTGATCATTTTTACAAGTTTATGGCTTAAATAGGCTTAATATGTTCATATAAGGGTTGGGTAAAAGATTTGGACCGAACGGAAACCGGAAAACTCGTTTTCGGCACATTTTCCGGCCAACAGACCGCTACGTCGCTTTTGGACCCAGATTCATGCGACGTCGGCCTCTACGTCGCACAACCCTTCGTGACGTCGCATTGTGCGACGTCCGTCACTACGTCGCATTAAGTTGCGACGTCGCGCCTAGCGACGCCAGCCCCTACGTCGCATTGATTTGCGAAGGTCGCATCATGCGACGTACATGCCTACGTCGCACCCTACGTCGCACCTTACGTCGCATGCCTACGTCGCATGCTACGTCGCACAAAACAGAACTTTGAAAACTCAGATTTTCACTAAGTGTCGAATTTATACAACTTCAAATACTTATGTCATACGACTTAACAAACGTCATAGAACATACTTTCTATTACAGTTACACTAAATTGCGTTATAAATGATAAACTTTTAATATAACGAATCACCAACGGGCCGTATATCTTTTGATGCAAACGCGAACAAACCAACGTTTAAACACAACGGGTTGTATGAACAACTAGCCTAGATGGTCTTGCGAGACATCTACTTACTTAACCTTACGTGTTTAGGCATTTGAAGGTTACGGGTTCGGAGAACCTACGGTTGATACTACTTACTCGTTTATTGACATAAACGTACTTGCAAAGACTCAGGTGAGTCTTACAGCCCCACTTTTACTGTTTTATACTTTGGGGTGAGATACTTAGCAACTGTTTTACGCATGAACACAATGTACTGAACTGAAAACATTACTGAAAACATTACTGATTACAAACAAACGCATGAGTTACTTTTATCCACTGAAAGCCTCCTTATCGTAAGTTGTTAGTTATGGTCTTAAGCGCGAGTACTAGTAAATGGATCCATCTGGGACTGACAATCCCTGTCTGGGGTGGTAGCGCCACCACGTACTGATTTACACGTAGAAACAGACATATTAGTATTTGTTACATATGAGTGTGCGGATAGCACTCATGGGGGTACGTGATTTATTTCACACTACACTGTTAAGCTTCAACTTATGAGCTCATGGCACTGTACTGATATACTGATTAACTTACTTTGCTTGATAGCAATACGGGTACATACTTGTGGTTCATTACATCTACTTATTACTAAACCTGTGAGATTCACCAACCTTTTTGGTTGACACTTTTTAGCTTTGTATCTCAGGTACACATACGGAGTAGGATCACTCCAGGATTACTAGCTAGAGTCGCATGATTTCCAAACTGCATTTAACGGAGATTCTTTGGCATTATCTTTTGTAACTACGATTATGTAATAGAATCTCCCGCTATACGCGTGGACTCTAGGGAACTACTTTTTGTATACGAAAACCTACGGTTTTCAAACGATTATTATTTATGAAACCTTTTCTAAACGTCTCATTTAGAGGTCGTTTACTATTAATCTTGTGCTTTGTATATTGATTAGTAACACCCAATGTATGCTTCCGCAACTCGTTAAACTTGGGGGTGTTACAGATTGGTATCAGAGCCTAAGGTTATAGTGAACTAGGTTGCATTTAGTGGGCCTAGACTATGACCGTTAGGCAGTATTCTCTTATTAGACATGACTAGTTCAGGAATTACAGCATACAACTTTAATTTAACATAGCCTGATCAACTATGTATAATTAAGGAAAGATGATGTAAGATCTGAAATAATTATGTTGAACAGGGATACGATAGTTGACTCTGACTACGAGAGAACCGGACCATTACTTGATACGTGCTAGACACTAGGCTGGATATGATATATGTATATATATTAGCCTCATCTTACTAACGCTTTGTCTCAGAAATGGCAAACATCCCATCCAATTCATCTCGTTCTCAATCCGGGTCGCAGAACCCAAGGGTAGCAAGGAGGAACGCTAGGTTGCCTCGAGCTGGCCCGTACTCCACTCACTCTACCTTGCCGGCCTTAGCCGCTAGGGTGAACCAACACGAGCAACGACTTCGCACCATGGATGTCGTGTTGCAGGAAACAAACGAAAACTGGAGACTTACATCCCTCGAACGCATAGAAGAAGTCTCCGACGACCTAGAAACCACAAACAACAACATGGATGTCCTTCGCAACCAAATTATAGAAATAAGGGTGGAAAATGCCCTTCTGCAACAAAGGATGGATGAATGTGTGCAGCGCTCACTTGAGGCAGAAGAGTATGCGCGCGGACTAACACAACGACTAGCACTAGCCGAAGACAACGCCCGACAAGCTAGCAGGCTTGCAAACACTGTGGACCGTCTTGTCACGATGATGGAACAAATTAATCTACGTTAAAACTAGTGTAGTCTTTATCCTGTAATCTAGTAACTATCTAAGCACTACTCTATGTTTCAGTCGGATGTAATAATTCCCGACACCTTTTGTAATACATCTGTAGGATGTAACCTTTGAACTCGTATCATCTATCAAGTATTTCTTGCTGTTTCAACTCATATTAATTGCCATAATCCTTTTTCATATTGATGTTATGTATTACCATCTTTATACATGTACATCTGAAATAAATGCAATTTCTCTTACAAAAATCTCATGTATCTTCATTTCTTTTATTGAAGAATCATGCCGCCAAAGACACGACCATACACCGATGCCCAGATTACCTCTCTTATAACTCAGGCTGTTACTGAAGCCTTAGCTCGGAATACTCCACCAGGTTCCACAAGAAACAGCGATGCCACTGAAACCTCTGCTGCTAAACCTTGTTCATACAAGGATTTCGAAAACTGCAAACCCTTGAGCTTCAAGGGGACCGAAGGAGCCATCGGACTTATCAGATGGTTCGAAAAGATGGAATCCGTTTTCCGCATCAGCAAATGTGCGGAGGACGACAAAGTCAAATTCTCCACCTGCACCCTCGAAGATGGTGCCCTCTCGTGGTGGAATTCCTATACCCAGTCTGTGGGTATTGATACCGCTTATCTACTCCCTTGGGAGGATCTAAAGAAAATGCTCACCGATGAGTATTGCCCGGCCGAACAACTATACAAGCTGGACGAAGAGTTCTGGAACTTGAAAGTGCAAGGAACTGATATCGTTGGATACACCACCCGATTCCAACAACTCACCGTCCTTCGCCCAACCATGGCGGGTACTGAACCCGAAAAGATCAAGAAGTATATCCGCGGCCTCCCGGAACCAGTCCGGGGAAATGTCGCCTCATCAAAACAAACCACACTTCATGGTGCCATTCGGTTGGCCCATAAACTTCTAGCCATGAACGAGGACCCCGAACCACCCACTCCATCTTCCAACAGCAACAAAAGAAAGTGGTCTGACAATCACAACAACCACCAAAACAAGAAACCTGAAACCATTAAAGCCTACATCTCCAGTTCTGATGACAAGGGGGCGTACAAGGGAACCAAGCCCTATTGCCCAAAGTGCCAACGACACCACCATGGTTCGTGTCCCTGCAGCAAGTGTAAAAGATTTGGACACTTGGCTAGGGACTGTAGATCAAACACCACTGACATCAACACCTCGGCACCAAAGACTTGTTATGGGTGCAACGGTATGGGGCATTTCAAGAAAGACTGCCCGAAGCTGAACAACAACAACAGGAACAACAACAATGCTCGAGGAAGAGCTTTTGTACTGAAATCTGGGGAAGCCCGTCAAGACCCGAATGTGGTCACGGGTACGTTTCTTCTCAACAACTTGACTGCATCTGTATTATTTGATACTGGTGCTGATAAGAGCTTTATTTCCGACGAATTTTACCCACTACTTGACACTACACCTATTGCCTTAGATTCTAAGTACACAATAGAATTGGCAAACGGAAAACTTATTGAGGCCGACAGTGTGGTACCTAATTGCACTCTGAACTTAGCTAACGAGCTCTTTTCCATTGACTTGATACCTGTCGAAATCGGCAGCTTTGACATCATCGTCGGTATGGATTGGTTGTCCAAGTACCGAGCCGAAATCGTTTGTTTTGAGAAAATCGTACGCATTCCTCTCGTCACCGGTGGAACTTTGAGCATACAAGGGGAGACCGGTGGGACGAGAATAAACATCATTTCTTGCATGAAAACCCGAAAGTACTTGAGAAAAGGGTACCAGGCAATCCTCGCGCACGTTATGGAGAAAAAGTCGGTGGAAAAGCGACTTGAGGATGTGCCTATCGTTCGAGACTTCCCAGAAGTCTTTCCTGAAGACTTGCCTGGCCTTCCGCCACCTAGACAAGTCAAATTTTCTATTGACCTTGTGCCCGGTGCAGCACCCGTGGCACGAGCACCTTACCGATTAGCCCCATCCGAACTTCAGGAGTTGTCTACTCAGTTACAGGAACTCCTGGACAAGGGATTTATTCGACCAAGTTCCTCACCTTGGGGAGCTCCGGTCCTGTTTGTGAAAAAGAAAGACGGTTCTTTCCGCATGTGCATCGACTACCGTGAACTTAACAAATTAACTGTCAAGAACCGTTACCCACTTCCTCGCATTGATGACCTGTTTGACCAACTCCAGGGATCGAGTTTTTATTCAAAAATCGATCTACGGTCAGGTTATCATCAACTCCGAGTTCGTGACGATGACATTCCAAAAACAGCTTTCCGAACTCGCTACGGGCATTATGAATTCCAAGTGATGCCATTCGGCTTAACCAACGCACCGGCAGTATTCATGGATCTTATGAATCGGGTGTGCAAACCTTACCTTGACAAGTTTGTTATCGTCTTTATCGATGACATCTTGATTTACTCACGCACTGAACAAGAACACGCGCAACACCTGAAAACCATCCTAGAGCTGCTCAAACACGAAGAGTTATACGCCAAATTCTCTAAGTGTGAGTTCTGGATGCAAACCGTTCAATTCCTTGGACACGTCATTGACAATCAAGGGATTCATGTCGATCCTTCAAAAATCGAGGCTATCAAATGTTGGCAAGCACCTACAACCCCGACCGAGGTACGCCAATTCTTAGGACTCGCCGGATACTACAGGCGGTTCATTCAGAATTTTTCGAAAATAGCCCTACCTCTCACTGCACTGACTCAAAAAGAAAAGAAGTTCGATTGGACTGACAAACAGGAGTCAGCTTTTCAGCTACTAAAACAGAAACTCTGCAGTGCACCTATCTTATCCTTACCCGAAGGCAACGATGACTTCGTGGTATACTGTGATGCTTCGCACCAAGGTCTTGGTTGCGTGTTGATGCAACGAGACAAGGTCATCGCTTACGCCTCTCGACAACTCAAGGTCCACGAAAAGAATTACACAACTCATGACCTAGAGTTGGGGGCTGTTGTTTTCGCTCTGAAAATCTGGAGACACTATCTATACGGTACCAAGTGTACAATCTTTACTGACCATAAAAGTCTCCAACATATCTTCGATCAAAAGGATCTCAACATGAGGCAACGCCGATGGGTCGAGTTGCTTACTGATTACGACTGCGAGATTCGCTATCATCCGGGCAAGGCGAATGTTGTCGCCGATGCCTTAAGCCGAAAAGAACGAGTGAAACCACTTCGAGTTCGAGCTCTCGGTATGACCATTCACAACGATCTCATCAATCAAGCTCTCACCGCTCAACTCGAAGCACTCAAACCAGAGAACTTGATAAACGAGGCCTTGCGGGGCATGGACAAACAATTTGAAACCAAACCTAACGGGGCCAAATACTTCTCGAATCGAATCTGGTTACCAAGTTTTGGGAACCTTCGAGACTTGGTGATGAATGAAGCTCACAAGTCTAAATACTCTATACACCCCGGTGCCGACAAAATGTATCACGGCATCAAGGAAATGTACTGGTGGCCCAACATGAAAGCTGACATTGCAACCTATGTTGGCAAGTGTCTTACTTGTTCTAAAGTTAAAGCTGAACACCAGAAACCTTCCGGTTTGCTACAACAACCTGAAATACCACAATGGAAATGGGAGCAGATCACCATGGATTTCATTACTAAACTCCCAAAAACTTCTAACGGTTGCGATACCATTTGGGTGATCGTTGATCGACTCACTAAATCTGCTCATTTCCTAGCCATCAAAGAAACTGACAAGATGGAACGTTTGACACGAATCTACCTGAAAGAAATCGTGTCAAGACACGGCGTGCCCATCTCAATCATCTCCGACCGGGATGCTCGGTTTACTTCTCGCTTCTGGCAATCACTGCAAAAATCTCTTGGTACTCGTCTGGATATGAGTACGGCTTACCATCCTCAAACCGATGGCCAGAGCGAACGAACCATACAAACACTGGAAGACATGCTACGAGCCTGCGTAGTGGACTTCGGTAAAAACTGGGAAAATCACTTACCATTGTGCGAGTTCTCATACAACAACAGTTACCACACCAGCATAAAGGCTGCACCCTTCGAGGCACTGTACGGTCGTAAG
The DNA here is from genome assembly GCA_949592205.1 of Helichrysum umbraculigerum. Classification (NCBI taxonomy): domain Eukaryota; kingdom Viridiplantae; phylum Streptophyta; class Magnoliopsida; order Asterales; family Asteraceae; genus Helichrysum; species Helichrysum umbraculigerum. Next base: position 100,532,721 of record CATIUR010000004.1, on the reverse strand, counting down.
TGCCGGTCACCTATCTGTTGGACTGAGGTGGGGGATACACAACTCACCGGTCCAGAAATCATACATGAAACAACTGAAAAGATCATCAGCATACAAAACCGACTAAAAGCCGCACGTGATCGTCAGAAAAGCTATGCTGACGTGAGACGCAAACACCTTGAGTTCCAAGTAGGGGACAAGGTACTTCTCAAAGTGGCACCGTGGAAAGGTGTCATTCGATTCGGAAAACGAGGCAAACTAAATCCTAGATACATCGGACCATTCGAAATCCTTGAAAAGATTGGTCCAGTGGCATACCACCTGCAACTTCCTGCTGAGCTTAGCAACGTTCACAACACATTCCACATTTCTAATCTTAAGAAATGTCTGTCTGACGAGACACTGATTATACCGCTCGACGAAATTCAGATCGATGATAAACTTCATTTTGTCGAGGAACCTATGGAAATAATGGACCGCGAGGTCAAACAACTAAAACAGAGTCGTATTCCCATCGTGAAAGTCAGGTGGAATTCTAGGCGTGGCCCGGAGTTCACCTGGGAACGGGAAGACCAAATGCGACAGAAATATCCACATCTCTTCCCAGACAACGCACCGACCGTGCAATCAAGCTAATTTCGGGACGAAATTCTTTTAACAAGGGGAGAATGTAACAACCGCCAAATTAGGGCTAGTATTAGCGCCTAACTCTTTGTTAATACATGTAATTAGTTCTGTGTTAGGCTAATTTATGTATCGGATTATATGTTGGTTAATATATACAACTTTGCGATTTGATTAAATCGTACGCAACTTAAATAGAATGAAATTCTATTCGGTTAACACAGACGTTGGTGAACAAATGTTTATAAGCAAAAATAACGCAATTATGACCAAAACGCTATTTTATAACAATTAGTAACTGCCTCGTATTACACGATTCATAACTTACACGATTTAATAACAAAAGTAATTAAATCTAATTTAAACTATTAAAGATTTAAGGAAATAATTTAAATAAATTATTTAACAAGATTTGTAATTTTATAAAAATAATTAAACGCGAAAAATGGATATTTAACGCTTAAACGACGGAGCAAACGAACACCGCACGGGGAGCGGGGACTGGAAAGTGGAGGATAAACCTCCACCTCCCACCTTTTTCTTCTTCATTTCACCTATCTCTTTCTCTCTCTTACTTTCTCTTCTCCTCTCTTTTCTCTCAAAACCACCAACCAACTAAAAACCACAACATCACAAAAATCGACAAATACTACCACTAAACGCACGCGAAACATACTACTCTTTTGGAAGAAAACGACCACCGCATCACGATCTATCACGCTATCTTTTCGGATTTCTCATCCGACACTTTGTAAGTTTCCGACAAATCCCGAAATCTCTCGTTTTTGATCATTTTTACAAGTTTATGGCTTAAATAGGCTTAATATGTTCATATAAGGGTTGGGTAAAAGATTTGGACCGAACGGAAACCGGAAAACTCGTTTTCGGCACATTTTCCGGCCAACAGACCGCTACGTCGCTTTTGGACCCAGATTCATGCGACGTCGGCCTCTACGTCGCACAACCCTTCGTGACGTCGCATTGTGCGACGTCCGTCACTACGTCGCATTAAGTTGCGACGTCGCGCCTAGCGACGCCAGCCCCTACGTCGCATTGATTTGCGAAGGTCGCATCATGCGACGTACATGCCTACGTCGCACCCTACGTCGCACCTTACGTCGCATGCCTACGTCGCATGCTACGTCGCACAAAACAGAACTTTGAAAACTCAGATTTTCACTAAGTGTCGAATTTATACAACTTCAAATACTTATGTCATACGACTTAACAAACGTCATAGAACATACTTTCTATTACAGTTACACTAAATTGCGTTATAAATGATAAACTTTTAATATAACGAATCACCAACGGGCCGTATATCTTTTGATGCAAACGCGAACAAACCAACGTTTAAACACAACGGGTTGTATGAACAACTAGCCTAGATGGTCTTGCGAGACATCTACTTACTTAACCTTACGTGTTTAGGCATTTGAAGGTTACGGGTTCGGAGAACCTACGGTTGATACTACTTACTCGTTTATTGACATAAACGTACTTGCAAAGACTCAGGTGAGTCTTACAGCCCCACTTTTACTGTTTTATACTTTGGGGTGAGATACTTAGCAACTGTTTTACGCATGAACACAATGTACTGAACTGAAAACATTACTGAAAACATTACTGATTACAAACAAACGCATGAGTTACTTTTATCCACTGAAAGCCTCCTTATCGTAAGTTGTTAGTTATGGTCTTAAGCGCGAGTACTAGTAAATGGATCCATCTGGGACTGACAATCCCTGTCTGGGGTGGTAGCGCCACCACGTACTGATTTACACGTAGAAACAGACATATTAGTATTTGTTACATATGAGTGTGCGGATAGCACTCATGGGGGTACGTGATTTATTTCACACTACACTGTTAAGCTTCAACTTATGAGCTCATGGCACTGTACTGATATACTGATTAACTTACTTTGCTTGATAGCAATACGGGTACATACTTGTGGTTCATTACATCTACTTATTACTAAACCTGTGAGATTCACCAACCTTTTTGGTTGACACTTTTTAGCTTTGTATCTCAGGTACACATACGGAGTAGGATCACTCCAGGATTACTAGCTAGAGTCGCATGATTTCCAAACTGCATTTAACGGAGATTCTTTGGCATTATCTTTTGTAACTACGATTATGTAATAGAATCTCCCGCTATACGCGTGGACTCTAGGGAACTACTTTTTGTATACGAAAACCTACGGTTTTCAAACGATTATTATTTATGAAACCTTTTCTAAACGTCTCATTTAGAGGTCGTTTACTATTAATCTTGTGCTTTGTATATTGATTAGTAACACCCAATGTATGCTTCCGCAACTCGTTAAACTTGGGGGTGTTACAGATTGGTATCAGAGCCTAAGGTTATAGTGAACTAGGTTGCATTTAGTGGGCCTAGACTATGACCGTTAGGCAGTATTCTCTTATTAGACATGACTAGTTCAGGAATTACAGCATACAACTTTAATTTAACATAGCCTGATCAACTATGTATAATTAAGGAAAGATGATGTAAGATCTGAAATAATTATGTTGAACAGGGATACGATAGTTGACTCTGACTACGAGAGAACCGGACCATTACTTGATACGTGCTAGACACTAGGCTGGATATGATATATGTATATATATTAGCCTCATCTTACTAACGCTTTGTCTCAGAAATGGCAAACATCCCATCCAATTCATCTCGTTCTCAATCCGGGTCGCAGAACCCAAGGGTAGCAAGGAGGAACGCTAGGTTGCCTCGAGCTGGCCCGTACTCCACTCACTCTACCTTGCCGGCCTTAGCCGCTAGGGTGAACCAACACGAGCAACGACTTCGCACCATGGATGTCGTGTTGCAGGAAACAAACGAAAACTGGAGACTTACATCCCTCGAACGCATAGAAGAAGTCTCCGACGACCTAGAAACCACAAACAACAACATGGATGTCCTTCGCAACCAAATTATAGAAATAAGGGTGGAAAATGCCCTTCTGCAACAAAGGATGGATGAATGTGTGCAGCGCTCACTTGAGGCAGAAGAGTATGCGCGCGGACTAACACAACGACTAGCACTAGCCGAAGACAACGCCCGACAAGCTAGCAGGCTTGCAAACACTGTGGACCGTCTTGTCACGATGATGGAACAAATTAATCTACGTTAAAACTAGTGTAGTCTTTATCCTGTAATCTAGTAACTATCTAAGCACTACTCTATGTTTCAGTCGGATGTAATAATTCCCGACACCTTTTGTAATACATCTGTAGGATGTAACCTTTGAACTCGTATCATCTATCAAGTATTTCTTGCTGTTTCAACTCATATTAATTGCCATAATCCTTTTTCATATTGATGTTATGTATTACCATCTTTATACATGTACATCTGAAATAAATGCAATTTCTCTTACAAAAATCTCATGTATCTTCATTTCTTTTATTGAAGAATCATGCCGCCAAAGACACGACCATACACCGATGCCCAGATTACCTCTCTTATAACTCAGGCTGTTACTGAAGCCTTAGCTCGGAATACTCCACCAGGTTCCACAAGAAACAGCGATGCCACTGAAACCTCTGCTGCTAAACCTTGTTCATACAAGGATTTCCAAAACTGCAAACCCTTGAGCTTCAAGGGGACCGAAGGAGCCATCGGACTTATCAGATGGTTCGAAAAGATGGAATCCGTTTTCCGCATCAGCAAATGTGCGGAGGACGACAAAGTCAAATTCTCCACCTGCACCCTCGAAGATGGTGCCCTCTCGTGGTGGAATTCCTATACCCAGTCTGTGGGTATTGATACCGCTTATCTACTCCCTTGGGAGGATCTAAAGAAAATGCTCACCGATGAGTATTGCCCGGCCGAACAACTATACAAGCTGGACGAAGAGTTCTGGAACTTGAAAGTGCAAGGAACTGATATCGTTGGATACACCACCCGATTCCAACAACTCACCGTCCTTCGCCCAACCATGGCGGGTACTGAACCCGAAAAGATCAAGAAGTATATCCGCGGCCTCCCGGAACCAGTCCGGGGAAATGTCGCCTCATCAAAACAAACCACACTTCATGGTGCCATTCGGTTGGCCCATAAACTTCTAGCCATGAACGAGGACCCCGAACCACCCACTCCATCTTCCAACAGCAACAAAAGAAAGTGGTCTGACAATCACAACAACCACCAAAACAAGAAACCTGAAACCATTAAAGCCTACATCTCCAGTTCTGATGACAAGGGGGCGTACAAGGGAACCAAGCCCTATTGCCCAAAGTGCCAACGACACCACCATGGTTCGTGTCCCTGCAGCAAGTGTAAAAGATTTGGACACTTGGCTAGGGACTGTAGATCAAACACCACTGACATCAACACCTCGGCACCAAAGACTTGTTATGGGTGCAACGGTATGGGGCATTTCAAGAAAGACTGCCCGAAGCTGAACAACAACAACAGGAACAACAACAATGCTCGAGGAAGAGCTTTTGTACTGAAATCTGGGGAAGCCCGTCAAGACCCGAATGTGGTCACGGGTACGTTTCTTCTCAACAACTTGACTGCATCTGTATTATTTGATACTGGTGCTGATAAGAGCTTTATTTCCGACGAATTTTACCCACTACTTGACACTACACCTATTGCCTTAGATTCTAAGTACACAATAGAATTGGCAAACGGAAAACTTATTGAGGCCGACAGTGTGGTACCTAATTGCACTCTGAACTTAGCTAACGAGCTCTTTTCCATTGACTTGATACCTGTCGAAATCGGCAGCTTTGACATCATCGTCGGTATGGATTGGTTGTCCAAGTACCGAGCCGAAATCGTTTGTTTTGAGAAAATCGTACGCATTCCTCTCGTCACCGGTGGAACTTTGAGCATACAAGGGGAGACCGGTGGGACGAGAATAAACATCATTTCTTGCATGAAAACCCGAAAGTACTTGAGAAAAGGGTACCAGGCAATCCTCGCGCACGTTATGGAGAAAAAGTCGGTGGAAAAGCGACTTGAGGATGTGCCTATCGTTCGAGACTTCCCAGAAGTCTTTCCTGAAGACTTGCCTGGCCTTCCGCCACCTAGACAAGTCAAATTTTCTATTGACCTTGTGCCCGGTGCAGCACCCGTGGCACGAGCACCTTACCGATTAGCCCCATCCGAACTTCAGGAGTTGTCTACTCAGTTACAGGAACTCCTGGACAAGGGATTTATTCGACCAAGTTCCTCACCTTGGGGAGCTCCGGTCCTGTTTGTGAAAAAGAAAGACGGTTCTTTCCGCATGTGCATCGACTACCGTGAACTTAACAAATTAACTGTCAAGAACCGTTACCCACTTCCTCGCATTGATGACCTGTTTGACCAACTCCAGGGATCGAGTTTTTATTCAAAAATCGATCTACGGTCAGGTTATCATCAACTCCGAGTTCGTGACGATGACATTCCAAAAACAGCTTTCCGAACTCGCTACGGGCATTATGAATTCCAAGTGATGCCATTCGGCTTAACCAACGCACCGGCAGTATTCATGGATCTTATGAATCGGGTGTGCAAACCTTACCTTGACAAGTTTGTTATCGTCTTTATCGATGACATCTTGATTTACTCACGCACTGAACAAGAACACGCGCAACACCTGAAAACCATCCTAGAGCTGCTCAAACACGAAGAGTTATACGCCAAATTCTCTAAGTGTGAGTTCTGGATGCAAACCGTTCAATTCCTTGGACACGTCATTGACAATCAAGGGATTCATGTCGATCCTTCAAAAATCGAGGCTATCAAATGTTGGCAAGCACCTACAACCCCGACCGAGGTACGCCAATTCTTAGGACTCGCCGGATACTACAGGCGGTTCATTCAGAATTTTTCGAAAATAGCCCTACCTCTCACTGCACTGACTCAAAAAGAAAAGAAGTTCGATTGGACTGACAAACAGGAGTCAGCTTTTCAGCTACTAAAACAGAAACTCTGCAGTGCACCTATCTTATCCTTACCCGAAGGCAACGATGACTTCGTGGTATACTGTGATGCTTCGCACCAAGGTCTTGGTTGCGTGTTGATGCAACGAGACAAGGTCATCGCTTACGCCTCTCGACAACTCAAGGTCCACGAAAAGAATTACACAACTCATGACCTAGAGTTGGGGGCTGTTGTTTTCGCTCTGAAAATCTGGAGACACTATCTATACGGTACCAAGTGTACAATCTTTACTGACCATAAAAGTCTCCAACATATCTTCGATCAAAAGGATCTCAACATGAGGCAACGCCGATGGGTCGAGTTGCTTACTGATTACGACTGCGAGATTCGCTATCATCCGGGCAAGGCGAATGTTGTCGCCGATGCCTTAAGCCGAAAAGAACGAGTGAAACCACTTCGAGTTCGAGCTCTCGGTATGACCATTCACAACGATCTCATCAATCAAGCTCTCACCGCTCAACTCGAAGCACTCAAACCAGAGAACTTGATAAACGAGGCCTTGCGGGGCATGGACAAACAATTTGAAACCAAACCTAACGGGGCCAAATACTTCTCGAATCGAATCTGGTTACCAAGTTTTGGGAACCTTCGAGACTTGGTGATGAATGAAGCTCACAAGTCTAAATACTCTATACACCCCGGTGCCGACAAAATGTATCACGGCATCAAGGAAATGTACTGGTGGCCCAACATGAAAGCTGACATTGCAACCTATGTTGGCAAGTGTCTTACTTGTTCTAAAGTTAAAGCTGAACACCAGAAACCTTCCGGTTTGCTACAACAACCTGAAATACCACAATGGAAATGGGAGCAGATCACCATGGATTTCATTACTAAACTCCCAAAAACTTCTAACGGTTGCGATACCATTTGGGTGATCGTTGATCGACTCACTAAATCTGCTCATTTCCTAGCCATCAAAGAAACTGACAAGATGGAACGTTTGACACGAATCTACCTGAAAGAAATCGTGTCAAGACACGGCGTGCCCATCTCAATCATCTCCGACCGGGATGCTCGGTTTACTTCTCGCTTCTGGCAATCACTGCAAAAATCTCTTGGTACTCGTCTGGATATGAGTACGGCTTACCATCCTCAAACCGATGGCCAGAGCGAACGAACCATACAAACACTGGAAGACATGCTACGAGCCTGCGTAGTGGACTTCGGTAAAAACTGGGAAAATCACTTACCATTGTGCGAGTTCTCATACAACAACAGTTACCACACCAGCATAAAGGCTGCACCCTTCGAGGCACTGTACGGTCGTAAGTGCCGGTCACCTATCTGTTGGACTGAGGTGGGGGATACACAACTCACCGGTCCAGAAATCATACATGAAACAACTGAAAAGATCATCAGCATACAAAACCGACTAAAAGCCGCACGTGATCGTCAGAAAAGCTATGCTGACGTGAGACGCAAACACCTTGAGTTCCAAGTAGGGGACAAGGTACTTCTCAAAGTGGCACCGTGGAAAGGTGTCATTCGATTCGGAAAACGAGGCAAACTAAATCCTAGATACATCGGACCATTCGAAATCCTTGAAAAGATTGGTCCAGTGGCATACCACCTGCAACTTCCTGCTGAGCTTAGCAACGTTCACAACACATTCCACATTTCTAATCTTAAGAAATGTCTGTCTGACGAGACACTGATTATACCGCTCGACGAAATTCAGATCGATGATAAACTTCATTTTGTCGAGGAACCTATGGAAATAATGGACCGCGAGGTCAAACAACTAAAACAGAGTCGTATTCCCATCGTGAAAGTCAGGTGGAATTCTAGGCGTGGCCCGGAGTTCACCTGGGAACGGGAAGACCAAATGCGACAGAAATATCCACATCTCTTCCCAGACAACGCACCGACCGTGCAATCAAGCTAATTTCGGGACGAAATTCTTTTAACAAGGGGAGAATGTAACAACCGCCAAATTAGGGCTAGTATTAGCGCCTAACTCTTTGTTAATACATGTAATTAGTTCTGTGTTAGGCTAATTTATGTATCGGATTATATGTTGGTTAATATATACAACTTTGCGATTTGATTAAATCGTACGCAACTTAAATAGAATGAAATTCTATTCGGTTAACACAGACGTTGGTGAACAAATGTTTATAAGCAAAAATAACGCAATTATGACCAAAACGCTATTTTATAACAATTAGTAACTGCCTCGTATTACACGATTCATAACTTACACGATTTAATAACAAAAGTAATTAAATCTAATTTAAACTATTAAAGATTTAAGGAAATAATTTAAATAAATTATTTAACAAGATTTGTAATTTTATAAAAATAATTAAACGCGAAAAATGGATATTTAACGCTTAAACGACGGAGCAAACGAACACCGCACGGGGAGCGGGGACTGGAAAGTGGAGGATAAACCTCCACCTCCCACCTTTTTCTTCTTCATTTCACCTATCTCTTTCTCTCTCTTACTTTCTCTTCTCCTCTCTTTTCTCTCAAAACCACCAACCAACTAAAAACCACAACATCACAAAAATCGACAAATACTACCACTAAACGCACGCGAAACATACTACTCTTTTGGAAGAAAACGACCACCGCATCACGATCTATCACGCTATCTTTTCGGATTTCTCATCCGACACTTTGTAAGTTTCCGACAAATCCCGAAATCTCTCGTTTTTGATCATTTTTACAAGTTTATGGCTTAAATAGGCTTAATATGTTCATATAAGGGTTGGGTAAAAGATTTGGACCGAACGGAAACCGGAAAACTCGTTTTCGGCACATTTTCCGGCCAACAGACCGCTACGTCGCTTTTGGACCCAGATTCATGCGACGTCGGCCTCTACGTCGCACAACCCTTCGTGACGTCGCATTGTGCGACGTCCGTCACTACGTCGCATTAAGTTGCGACGTCGCGCCTAGCGACGCCAGCCCCTACGTCGCATTGATTTGCGAAGGTCGCATCATGCGACGTACATGCCTACGTCGCACCCTACGTCGCACCTTACGTCGCATGCCTACGTCGCATGCTACGTCGCACAAAACAGAACTTTGAAAACTCAGATTTTCACTAAGTGTCGAATTTATACAACTTCAAATACTTATGTCATACGACTTAACAAACGTCATAGAACATACTTTCTATTACAGTTACACTAAATTGCGTTATAAATGATAAACTTTTAATATAACGAATCACCAACGGGCCGTATATCTTTTGATGCAAACGCGAACAAACCAACGTTTAAACACAACGGGTTGTATGAACAACTAGCCTAGATGGTCTTGCGAGACATCTACTTACTTAACCTTACGTGTTTAGGCATTTGAAGGTTACGGGTTCGGAGAACCTACGGTTGATACTACTTACTCGTTTATTGATATAAACGTACTTGCAAAGACTCAGGTGAGTCTTACAGCCCCACTTTTACTGTTTTATACTTTGGGGTGAGATACTTAGCAACTGTTTTACGCATGAACACAATGTACTGAACTGAAAACATTACTGAAAACATTACTGATTACAAACAAACGCATGAGTTACTTTTATCCACTGAAAGCCTCCTTATCGTAAGTTGTTAGTTATGGTCTTAAGCGCGAGTACTAGTAAATGGATCCATCTGGGACTGACAATCCCTGTCTGGGGTGGTAGCGCCACCACGTACTGATTTACACGTAGAAACAGACATATTAGTATTTGTTACATATGAGTGTGCGGATAGCACTCATGGGGGTACGTGATTTATTTCACACTACACTGTTAAGCTTCAACTTATGAGCTCATGGCACTGTACTGCTATACTGATTAACTTACTTTGCTTGATAGCAATACGGGTACATACTTGTGGTTCATTACATCTACTTATTACTAAACCTGTGAGATTCACCAACCTTTTTGGTTGACACTTTTTAGCTTTGTATCTCAGGTACACATACGGAGTAGGATCACTCCAGGATTACTAGCTAGAGTCGCATGATTTCCAAACTGCATTTAACGGAGATTCTTTGGCATTATCTTTTGTAACTACGATTATGTAATAGAATCTCCCGCTATACGCGTGGACTCTAGGGAACTACTTTTTGTATACGAAAACCTACGGTTTTCAAACGATTATTATTTATGAAACCTTTTCTAAACGTCTCATTTAGAGGTCGTTTACTATTAATCTTGTGCTTTGTATATTGATTAGTAACACCCAATGTATGCTTCCGCAACTCGTTAAACTTGGGGGTGTTACACCTGAGGTGCGTACCACCAAACTTCGTCGGAACTGAAGGAGCTATTGGATTAATCCAATGGTTCGAGAGAATGGAATCTATATTCCGCGTTAGCGACTGTCCCAACTACTGCAAAGTCATGTATGCCACATACACTCTCCAGGATGATGCTTCTACCTGGTGGAATTTCTATAACCGAGCGGTAGGGGTTGACACCGCACATGCACTCCCGTGGGAGGAACTGAAACGAATCATGAGGGACAAGTATTGCCCCATTCAGGAACTTTACAAACTCGAGAACGAACTTTGGTACCTCACCGTAAAAGACAACGACATCGAAACATACACCAACCGTTTCCATCAACTAGCACACCTTTGCCCAAATATAGTAAACCCTGAGAACCGACGAATAGAAAAGTACATCGGTGGACTTCCGTCACAAATCGAGGGAATGGTCACCGCCTCTAAACCCACTACTATACAAGAGGCTGAGCGTATGGCCCTCAAACTCATGGCACAGGTGGTTCGACGCGAAGCACGTGCAGCTGAAAACAACCAAGGAAAATGGAACGGAGATTCCAGTACCAGTCATAATCCAACAAATCAACCCGAACCTTTAAGGACCTACGCCCCCGAACACATCGAGAAACGAGGCTATGCGGGAAATAAGCCATTTTGCCACGGTTGCAACCGCCACCATGTTGGTTCATGCGGTCCGCCCTGCGGAAGATGCCAACGGTTTGGACACAAAACCTGGGATTGCAGAGTTCCCACCAATCCCGACTCACAAAGGGTTTGCTTTAAATGTAAGGAACCTGGACACTATAAGCAGGATTGCCCAAAACGGAAGCGTAAGCCTCAACAAATCGGTTCCGAGTGAACCATACAACTTTCCAACAATAATGTAAGTACATCCTCCCTAGCAAATCATAACCCTTCAATTCTGGTTTACACTGAATGTGTACTTTTCATTTCCGATATCATATTTATCGATTTAATGCTAGGTGCACCATAGGGCTAATTGCCTAAGGCCCACGTAAAACTAAAGTTTGCTTTCAGCAGACAAATAGATAGAACACTCACCAACCACTGGTCCTAATAGGACTATTCACTAAACGGTCACCATGTGACAACTATCTAGTCCCGAATGGACTACGACGTAAACGGTTACCGATTAACCACACAATAATCATACTCCAAACAAACAATACGGTCAGAATGTGACTGCAACGATAAACCGCGACCCAGTCATGGATTGACTGCCTTTCAACTCCATTATAAGACATGATATGTCTAATATCTACTTGAAAAACCTCTCGTACGTGTATTGCTCCCCAGACTCCACGCGACCACGACATCACTTTAAATTTCGGGACGAAATTTTCTTAACAGGGGGAGAATGTAACACCCGACCCGACAGCTTCCGCAAACAGAAATTTGAGGGTGTTACAAATTTGATGATTTCTTCATGATTTTGTGGATTGGTTAAGTATTAGGGAGTGTGTGTGTGTATATCGTATGTATGTATGCATATGTGGGAGGTAAAACCGACCCATCTCCTATAATAGACCATATAAGTGTTAATTTTCATTCCCCGTGTTTATTATTGTCTGGAACTTAAAAACCATTTGCGGGGAAATAGAATTTTATTTTACCGTCAACTAAATAAATTTAAAACAAACAATATTTCACTAACCACAATATTTCCTGATGCTTATTGACCTATTAAATTTACAATCAAACACATATAACAAATTTAAATCGCATTTAAATTTACAAGAAATACCTATTACTCCTATGCCCAATTTGAGGATGTTACAAAATGATACCACAGCTCTATAACTATAACACCCCTCATTCTGAACATCAATATTATATGATTTTACTCGGAAGTGTATAATAAAAACATACTTTACTATTATACATACTGAAAATGTACATAACTTTTCAAAATATGATACACCATAGTTTAAAGTTATTAAAACACTGTACACATATTACACAAACGGGGTATTATATAATTCCAAACTTAGTTTATAACAAAACTATATCAGAGTTCACAGAGCAGTCAAATGTCCCCTGCCAAAGGCATCAATTTCCTGTCCACCCACATATCTATTCATAACCTGCAGGAAGTAAATGAGGGATTAGCACGAAGCTAAGTGAATGAACTTGTCACACACATTTTAACTTAGCATAACTATGAGTTTACATCAAATAACCGTAAACACACAATATTTCAATGAGGATCGGTGGCTCTTGGGATATCATAATACCCGGGGATTCCCCAAGAACACTTATCGTAGATATCCGTATGGCCATAACGGACGAGACCGATAACTATTGGTTATTAAACTCATACACAGGTTTCAAACACAACAAATGAATCAAAACCTGTGTAAATCACATAATAACCAAAAAGTCCAACTACACGTTGACCTCAATAATCTGATACACAGAGGTCCACATATCACGTAGATTAATTCAATAACACAGACTAAACAGTCTAATAAACACATCTACGTTTACTTGTTGCAACCAAACAGTTACAACTAAATCAAAAGGTGAGTTCCAAATCCACTCACCGATACCTCTGTAGATTCCACACTCAGCAGTCTTATATCACTGAGTCTTTGGAGTATCTGAAACACCACAAAACACACAAGTTAGTAACTTGTTCCATAATCATCATCATAGTATATTTATCAAATCAGGTAATCCATGAAGTCTAGGCAAACAAAAAGTCAATCAGAAATAAAATCGGAAAATCCCGAATTGACGTTTTAAAACTGAAAAATGCCATTTTGGACCCCTAGATGACCCCGAATGGCCAAAAATTGGCTAGACTCTTAGAATAGAGTCTTGATCATTTGGTCGTTTCCAAGTGGACATGCGAATTTCAGCTCAATCCGAGTTAATGGAAAAATTTGTAAATTTTTAGTCACTAAAGGTGTTGGGAACACTTATGCACTTTTGAAATTTGCGAAACAAAAACTTTTAAAATTCTCGGTTCGCAGTGATCTCAACTCGCAGGTCAACTCGGTTCGCAGAAACTCGACTCGCAACGAAGTAACTCGACTCGCAGAGCCATCTCGACTCGCTTAGCGAGACTCAACTCGCTTCGCGAGAACTCAGCTCGCCTCGTTGGACGAACTGGGTTTCGAGGATTTCGCTGCTGCTACCGAAATTCGACTCAAATCTCACCAAATCTCCGAAAAACTCATTTCTATGGTTTCTAACACTTTCACTAACATCAAATAACACCTAATAACAATATATCAAGCTTCAATTTGATTCAATCACTCAAAACCCATTTCATATAACTCAAAATTAAACTCACTTTTGTGAGGGAGATGAAAGTGATATGATGAAGATGATGATGTTGCTGTTTCAAAATCGAAATCACAGTATCACTAGCTTGATTCTAATTTGGTTATGGTTTCTTTGAGAATGGTTTTGGTTTGATACTTTCATAATGAAAAAGACATGAAAACATATGGGTTTGAAGACATAAGGATTTTAAGGTCGGCTTAACAACCGACTTTGATATCCAATGGTATAATTTTATACCCGTTCTAAATCTATTGTCTGGAACCCGAAAACCATTTGCGAGAATAATATTTTCTTTTACCGTCAACTACAGTAATTTAAAACAAATAGGATTTCACTATTCACAATAAGTCCTAGGACCTATTTACTTAAGTTTCACTAATAAACACATAATATCAGGTAAATTCCTAAAACAATTAAATAATCAATTAAATAAAGAATTACCAGGCCACTGGAGAGGATGTTACAATAACTCTATACCACGAAATCCAATCGCGACCAAGGCCACCACAGCTCCGTCGATGATACTAAGAAAACCCTAATTTTCAGTAGACAAGTTATTTGCTTCATTGATTTGAAAGTTGGGGAAAAACTTAGGGTTTTGAGAAATTAGGTTTTGTGAAAACGAGTGATGCGATGGTAGGGGGGGTTTTCGTTGTTTGGCCGGATGATGATCTTCATCTCCGATCTGTTCGTGATTTGGATTAGAATATATGTCAGAGATAGATTAGAATATATGTATGTATTTCAATTACTGGAAATTTGCTATCTTTGTGATTTGGATTGTTGTTTCATGGTCGTTATATTTACCACAACTCTATACCACAAAATTTGCAATCGTTGTTGAAGTGATGACCGGAATATTCACCGGAGTTTGTTTCATGGTCGGAGAAGATGACCAATAGGTTGGTGCACCGTGGGGGGTTTGGTCATGGAAAGCAACGAGAGTGAGATATGAATGGCCAATAAAAAAGGAGTACAGAAATTAATAAAGGAGTGAAAATGAATTAAAATAAAGGGTATTTTGGTCATTTTACTCGATTTAACGGAAAAACTTAACAAAAGTTAGCGAGAGTGGTAAAAATTGCGAAAATTGACAACCACGGGGTACAAATTGCCGAAAAAATTCTCAAGTGGCAAAATCGGCCAAAAGTCAATACCACGATGGCAAAAATTGCAAATTTCCCTATATAATTTTATTATATACTTATTTAGCATAGTGGTGAAGATGTTAGTTTTGTATTCAAGATGTCTAAGTTCAATCCCTTAATATTATCTTTATTCCTTTCCATTTTGATCCCCTTGTCGTATAAGCTTTTTTATTTATTTTATCCTTTCTATTTCTTCTTCTCCTTCTCACCGATTACTTTTACCTCATTGTATACAATTAGTGTACGGAGCAATACTTATTTTCTTTCATTGTATTTCATTCTTTCTTATTTTTCCCATTGTATATAATGAATGTAATACTTATTTTAAATCAATATAATTGTTAATTAAACTATATATCTTAATGACTACACTTTTTTCTTTTTCTTCAAAATCTACATATTTTTATTTTTTATTCTTTCGAAAGAAGACAAACATGAATATCATTGTAAGAGATGAGTACAATTTTCTATTTTGTTCACAATCTAAATATGTTAATGTTAGACTATGTAATTACGTTAAATTCAAATCAAAATTTGTGAAAAATTCGAAAAGAGTTGCTAACTTATGAGTATATATACTGTCGGTTGCTAAATAAATGAGTATATATTATATGTTGTCCATGTAATTAAGAATTTGAATTGCATGTTGAACTTAATTCACTTTGGTTCAATTAAAATAGTTTTTGTTAAAGCAAAAGAAATTGAGCGATGACCTGGACTCAACGTACGCTATTAAATTTGCCCCTATTCGTATTTTTCTTTATGGTACCGCCCTCTGGATTGATCAATTTGTATTTTCGATTGTTTTATATAATTAAGTTGTATAATGGATGATTTTTTAAACATTGAATGAGATAGAAATATTATGGTATACCAAGTATATTAGCTTGACCAATTATATTAATCTATTTTTATTTTTCTTTTCATTCCATTATCATCATTCATCAATATTTAACTTCTAGAATTTTAAATGGATATCATAAGTTTAGACCAAAGTGTCACATAACCAAACTTAAGGGGGCTACTTGAGTAATAACAAACCCTCCATTTAACAATTGAACCAACTTACCCGCCATATACACACACATCATCATCATTCCGTTACTAAACAACAAAAACCGTTAATCATTAACTCTCATTTCCTCTCCGTCTCCGATTATGGGCTCAGGCTGTTTCAAGATCCTACTTTACATCACCGTTCTGAGCGCATCTCTCGCCGCCACAGTTTACTCCGCAATGCTTCTCGCCACCGTCATCCGCGCATTCCACCTCCACCCAACCACCACCAATACCACCGCAACACCACCTGATATCCCATCAAACGCATCCCATTTTCTCGAATCAAACGGGTTCAACTTCATTGCAACTCTCCTTCACGTCTCACCGAATCTCTTCCTCTCAACACCCGAATCCACCGTTTTCGCAATCCCTGATTCGGCTATGTCTAACCTCTCAATCCCACCTTACATGACTTTACAACTCATCAATTATCACATCTCACCTTTTAAACTAACCTTTCAAGATTTACTAAACAAACCCTTGAACACGTGCTTCATTACTAACTTCCAACAACAGAAAATCTCCATCACCAAGAAAGACACCGAAAACCGACTTCTTGAAATCAATAACGTCCTAATTACTCATCCAGATATGTTTGTACATGGGCCACTTGTAATCCATGGTGTTAATGGTACTTTTGCTTCTTTCAAAAGTCATCAAGAATTCAACGGATTGCCCGTTTGCAACACGAATAATGAAACCGGGATTTTGTCTACAACCAATAATGCTGGGGGCGTGAATAATATTAGTCTCGATTTCGTGAAAAATAAAGCTGAATGGAAATTTGTGGTAAAATCCTTAAGTTCATCAGGTTATGCACCGTTTGCATTCGCGTTATATAATGTGCTTGATGGGATTATGAATGATCATCCCGATATAAATTCGATGACGATATTTGCACCACCAGTTATTGAAGTTATGGAATTGCCTTCATTTGTGATTCATAAGTTCATGAGGTCTCATATTGTGCCAAAGAAGTACTCTTTTAATCACTTAGTGTCCATGCAAGAAGGTGAATCGATTAAGAGTTTGTATCCGGGTAAACAAGTTGAAATTACTAGAAATGTAGTTAGCTTTGGTGATGAGTTGCTTTTGGTTAATCGAGTTGAGATAACTTCACCCGATTTATTGTCATCTAAGAGTTTCGTTGTACATGGAATCGCACGAGCGTTCCCTATGGATGATCGAGGTTTATAGTGTGTCGTCATTGTAAATGATCAATCGATCCCGAAACTAACATCCATATGTTAACCTGTTGTATGTGTTTCTGATAGTTTTGTTTTAGCAATGAGAATTTTTTACAGATTGTACAATTTCTTGATTTTTATATAAGTTTGTTAATTTCCTTTTCAATTTCTAGCTCAAATTAAAAAAATGTCAATAAAAAAATCCATAAAAAAGTGCATATATATAAAATCATTTTATATCTTTTCCCCAAACTAAAATAACATAAGTAGTAATTTTGACTTATATTTGTTAAAGTTGGACTGTTGGAAAAAAAAATTAGTACTCCACTACTCCTCGATTTTTTTAAAAAAATGTAGCGATACTTCTTCTCACTAAACATGATTCGAAGTTGTGGTCTTCCCAAAACGTTTAAGACCTTACCCCGAATCTCAGAATCCAAAAAGGTTCAAACTTTAAAGTTCACAGATCACGTCTATAATCCAGAATTTTTTTACACGTCACTTCTTGATAGATCAACTTGCAAGAAACATGTAATTCAAATTCATTCCCAGATAATTGTTAATGGGTTTCAATGTAATGGATTTATTGTAACAAAGTTTATACATGTGAGTTCTAATTTAGGAGAGATTTCTTATGCACGCAAGGTGTTTGATGAATTTCCTCAACCATATGTGTTTTTATGG
The DNA here is from genome assembly GCA_949592205.1 of Helichrysum umbraculigerum. NCBI lineage: Eukaryota > Viridiplantae > Streptophyta > Magnoliopsida > Asterales > Asteraceae > Helichrysum > Helichrysum umbraculigerum. The sequence goes on along the minus strand of CATIUR010000004.1, from coordinate 100,514,543 downwards.
AACGCTATTATACGTGGCTGCTTGAAGCAAAACTTGTTTGATGAAGCGATTTTGTTGTATAGACGAATGCAACACGTGGGTGTTGGGCCAGATTGTTTCACATTGCCTCACGTACTTAAGGCGTGTGGAAGTGCTGCTGGGTATGAAGTTGGTCGAGCTGTACATGGACAGATTTTCAGACGTGGGTTTGAAATGGATGGGTTTGTGCAGAATGGGGTTATGGCAGTGTATGCTAAGTGTGGTAGAATTGATTATGCTAGAGTTGTGTTTGAGGTGTTGAATGAGAGGACCGTTGTGTCGTGGACTAGTATTATTTCGGGGTATGCTCAGAATGGACAGCCAATTGAAGCTTTAAGGATTTTCAAAAAGATGAGGAGTTGTGGGTTGAATCCAGATTGGATTACCTTGGTTAGTGTTATCAGTGCTTATGCTGATATAGAGGATTTGGAACAAGGGAGATCTTTTCACTCTTGTGTGATAAAGATGGGGCTTGAGTTTGAGCCCGACTTGCGGATTGCTTTAACTACATTATATGCGAAATGTGGACATGTGATGATCGCGAAATCGCTATTTGATGAAATGGAGTTATCTAATGTGATTTTGTGGAATGCGATGATATCTGGTTTTGCTAAAAATGGATTCTGTAATGACGCTATTATGCTTTTTCAAAGAATGTTGTCGAAAAATTTGAGACCGGATTCTGTCACAGTGTGCTCTGCAATCTTGGCTTGCGCCCAACTGGGATCACTTGAAGAAGCAAAAAGGATGGGTGAGTACATCAACAACAGTGAGTATAAAACAGATGTTTTTGTCAATACAGCACTTATTGACATGTATGCTAAATGTGGAAGCTTAAACTTAGCCTGGAAAGTGTTTAATCAAACAAAAACCAAAGATGTTGTCGTCTGGAGTGCCATGATTGTAGGCTATGGTTTACATGGTAGGGCACATGAAGCCATCAATCTTTTCAACTTGATGAAGCAAGCTGGAGTGCGCCCAAATGATGTCACCTTCATTGGGCTTCTTACAGCATGCAATCATGCTGGACTTGTAGAAGAAGGTTGGAGAATATTCAACAGCATGAAGGACTATACTATTGAACCACGTCATCAGCATTACGCTTGTGTTGTGGATCTTCTTGGTCGTGCAGGGTGTTTAAACCGGGCTTATGATTTCATAACTAACATGTCGATCAAACCTGGTGTTTCAATATGGGGAGCACTTCTGAGTGCAAGTAGGATTTATCGTCATGTGGCACTAGGAGAATATTCTGCACAACAGCTTTTCTCTTTGGATCCTTACAACACAGGGCATTACGTACAGCTGTCAAATCTTTATGCTTCAGTTTATATGTGGAGTGGTGTTGCACGGGTTCGAGTATTAATGAAGGAGAGAGGATTGGCTAAAGACATGGGGTGTAGTATTATAGAGATTGATGGAAAGCTTCATGTCTTTCGAATGGGAGATGTTTCACATCCAAAATCAAATGAAATATTTAAGGAACATAAGAGGTTGGACACAAGGTTAAAAGAGGCTGGATTCATTGCAGATACAGAGTCTGCTTTACATGACTTGAGTTATGAAGATAAGGAGGAGAGTCTCTGCAATCATAGTGAAAGGCTGGCAATTGCTTATGGGCTTATTAGTACTCCTTCTAGAACTACTCTTAGGATAACCAAAAATTTGCGTGCATGTGTAAACTGTCATGCTGCAATAAAACTGATATCAAGACTTGAAAACAGGGAGATAATTGTTAGGGATGCAAATCGGTTTCATCATTTCAAGGATGGAGGGTGTTCTTGTGGAGATTACTGGTAAGAGGTATTCGGTTGGCTGCATCATGGCTTATTTAACTGGGTTCAGACTTCAGAGTCTGTTTTATCTGATTCTGTGATCAGGTATGTTGATATAGAAACTTGAATTGTTCTGCGTGTTCTTTTTTTCTTCTCATAATTATAATCATCTTCATATGGTTAAGTGTTTATTTCTGATCTGTAATACTAATGCAGTTTCAGTGATTCATAGATAAACAGACTTATGTAACAAAACCATGTGTGACAATTTTTGCGTAGCAATCTTGCTGTCTCAGGTTAGCAAGCTCTCTCCTCATCTGAATTGATGTGTGAATGACCAAAATTTTCCAATTTGTCTATAATGATAATTTATCATTGAACTCGCTGCATATTTTAATTGATTCAATGGCTTTTGTTAGGTGATTACTCCTGTATTTGCATTGATCTAATTTTCATGAGGATATAAGCTGGAGCATTATGTAAAAATGTTTTCCATCTAGATCCATTTCTGTGCATTAGAATGTTAATCTAATATTCACAATATGAATTTGTAGGAACCTGTTAGCATATATACGTATCCATGTTATCCTTCAACTAGACATGCATTAGCTACATTTTAATGTATCGAACTAGAACTTAGTCATTTAACATACTCAGAGAGAGACATTTAAGCTCACAACTTTTTCATGTACATGATATATTAATTGCAGCCCATACAATGATTTCCTTTTCAAATACATATCATAATTTACGAGTTTCCTTGTATTACCTATATACCAAGAAACACATATATTGTACAGTAATTTCTTTCGGTCGTCCTCTAATTATGCAGCAGGGTAGGAAGCCTGCATGGCGATGCCACAAATGCCTTCTTTGGCATCAACATCTCTTTGCATCATTATGTAACCTTCTTGACCCCAACTTGTTCCCCAGGAGTTCTTTACTAGCCAATACTTAGTCCCATCAGCACTTGTTCCATAACCAACTGCAGTAACACCATGATCAAGTTCCGTACCACACTCTCCTGTAAATACACCACTAGAGTAGAACTGGAAGTCGGACCCACTAGCATCAATGGCAACAGATACGGGCTGACTAGCTACAGCTTTCAACAGTGCACTTTCACTGTTAGCAGGAACATCTTCATAACCCGTAATTGTTGCAGCGCTGTTAGATTCCTCGTTGCTGTTGCAGGTGCCGTCAACTCCTTTGTACGGGTAGTTACTCTCCGTAGCAAGGCCTTTATTGCTTATAATGAATTCAAAGGCGTTGTCCATAAGACCACCCTCACATCCCTGATCTACACCACTAATGTCACAGTCCACGAGTTCTTGTTCAGATAGTGAAACTAATTTACCTGTTTTCAGTTGGGTTATTCCTTCCATAGCTGCCACTGCTGAAAATGCCCAGCAGCATCCTGCATATTATTATGAAAAAATCATTGTAAATTAACAATCATGAATCAGTTACCTGGACTATGTTTTATTTGTAGAATTCCTGAAACAATGGTGCTTACCACATTGGCCTTGGTCTTTGATAGGTGTTACTGCGCCTTTCTTTCTCCAGTCCATTGATGATGGAACTGCGGTTACATTTTCGTACCTGAAAGCAGAGCTTGATGGGGAGCATTCATGTGCCAAGAATCGGTTCCTTGTGGTCCTGAACTCTTCATTTGTAAGGTCTGCAAACTCGTTGATTGACAGTTTGTAACTTTTGGTCATGTCATTGTTGAATGATTGTATGTAGCGAACGTTCTCTTGAAAGATTTTAGAACGTTGTTTTTTCTCGTAAGCATCCTTGTATACACGTCCATAACGAGCCATCCATTGCTCATGGTTCTCGTAGCTTGATGTTTCAGGTAGCGACCGGGATGCAGCATGTGAAACCAAAATAGCTGAGATAAATAGTAATACCAAACAAGCTAGGGTAGTTCGGGTTATGGATGACATTGTGTTGGAGGTACAAGGAAGAAGAGAAATGTATGAGTTGTGGTGAGTTATCCTCCCAGAGGTTGGATTTATATAGAATAAATTGTTTTGTCCCTGTATATAAAGATAAAATAGTTCTCTTCAAGTTCCTGGAAGATAATATGTTCTGATATGATACGTTAGTTAATTTATAGCAAATAACGTAGTGTATATGCTGTTAGAATAGATTTATGATTTATTGACATGACTTGCTTGGATTATCCTTCTGTATTGTACTGCTGAAGAGTAAAACTGTTGTGAACTATTTTGTTTGTTAACTAAATGCATAGAAAGGCTATGTAATAACCTTTCAAAGCATATTGTGCTATTTTTTAAGAATTTAGTTTTCTCTTGTATCTTAGAAGCTTTTTTAAGGGTTAGACAAAACATGTTTGTTATTTGGGTTTTTATATATATATATATATATATATATATATATATATATATATATATATATATATTTTAATTTTTTGGTTGGCCTTATTGATATACTGAATGTAGATACGCATGCATGCATGTATTTTGGTTTAGATGCTTTTTTAATATAAACTTTAGCTTCCCTTTGCGTATATTTTCATTGATACAGTTAATTCAGTATCTAATAATCATTATTTACATTTAAGGATGGAGAGCTTCTTCATTGTGATTAATTTGGGAGGATTTTGATTGACTATATCATGGTGTATCTGAATTGGTTGAGAATCACTTTTATTCGATTCTAAATCATGCATGCCCCTTGAAATGATAAATTATTTCGTTTCATTGTTTTCTTTGCATTCAAGTTCTGGAAGCTAAGTCTTTATTTCATGTGATATACTTAATGCAGGTTTTCATGCACCACCAAGATTTGTAAAATCTACGAATTACATCTGTCAGGTTGAACTTGATCATCCGAGTCGGGACACCATCTACTATGTTGGCAAAGATTTTTGGCTATTACAAAGCTAAAAAGGTGACAAAGCCAAGCAGTAAAACTTAGGATGGTGGTTTTGGTAAAGCATTCATGCGATCTTTTGTTTGTAAGTCGTCTTTCGTCTGAATAGATGTTCAAATCTTCTCTATCTGGTTATAATTTCGTTTTGCATTCTTTTGCTAGATGAATAGCACTTGAATTATCACGCTAAAGAACAATGTGACCATCTTTCTCTTCTAACTTAAGAAATTTCTTTAACCAGGCCAGATCATCTCTGTAATAGTATATTATAGGCAACTGCTTTACTTCCATGTTCAAAAGAGCAACACTCTTTTGGAGTCAAGATATCTAACTAACATACTTCCCTTCCAATGTAATGATATACCCAATAGTCTTTTTCCTATCCATTATAGGCTCGAATGATATGCAAATCAAACCTTCTCTTTTGGCTTACTATATAGTATATGCATCACTTTCTTTGTATGTGCCGTTGGTGCTCATAATTAGAACTTGTGTTGTCATGTGTGGTCTATCATGAAGCATTTTCCTAGTAATTGCTATTTTACATCATGAAAATCATGATAATTCAACTGCTTACAAGCTCCATTGATGAAGCTACTATTGACGTTTATATAATTAAGGTAATCAGAGGAACCGGCTAAAATATCTTTTATCAAATCCTCTTGCTACATAAATATTTTGGTCCTTGTACATATTAAAATATTCCAATTTCAACATGTTTGGTTTGGAATGGTGATTGTTTAGTGCCTTTTCCCACAATCCGCGAAGCATGTGGGAATATGACAAGAAATTCGAGTTCACGATCTTTCCTATACAGAATATGATAGTTGCAGCTATATAATGATTGAACTGTATAAATACGTACCATACGAGTTTCCTTGTATTAACATATATACCAAGAAATACATATATTGTACAATAATTACTTTCGGTCGTCCTCTAATTATGCAGTAGGGTAGGAAGCCTGCATGGCAATGCCACAAATACCTTCTTTGGCATCAACATCTCTTTGCATCATTATATAACCTTCTTGACCCCAACTTGTTCCCCAGGAGTTCTTCACAAGCCAATACTTAGTCCCATCAGCACTTGTTCCATAACCAACTGCCGTAACACCATGATCAAGTTCCGTACCACACTCTCCTGTAAATACACCAGCAGAGTAGAACTGGAAGTCGGACCCACTAGCATCAATGGCAACAGATACGGGCTGACTAGCTACAGTTTTCAACAGTGCACTTTCACTGTTAGCAGGAACATCTTCATAACCTGTAATTGTTGCAGCGTTGTTAGATTCCTCGTTGCTGTTGCAGGTGCCGTCAACTCCTTTGTACGGGTAGTTGCTCTCCGTAGTAAGGCCTTTATTGCTTATAATGAATTCAAAGGCGTTGTCCATAAGACCACCCTCACATCCCTGATATACACCACTAGTGTCACAGTCCACCAGTTCTTGTTCAGATAGAGACACTAATTTACCTGTTTTCACTTTTCAGTTGGGTGATACCTTCCATTGCTGCCACTGCTGAAAATGCCCAGCAGCACCCTGCATATCATTATGAAAATTGATGTAAACAATCATGAATCGGGTACCTGGACTATGTTTGATTTGTAAAATTCCCGAAATAATGGTGTTTACCACATTGGCCTTGGTCTTTGATAGGTGTTACTGCACCTTTCTTTCTCCAATCCATTGATGATGGTACTGCGGTTACATTTTCATACCTGAATGCAGAGTTTGATGGGGAACATTCATGTGCCAAAAATCGGTTCCTTGCTGTCCTGAACTCTTCGTTTGTAAGGTCTGCAAACTCGTTGACTGCAAGTTTGTAGCTTTTGGTCATGTCATTGTTGAATGATTGTATGTAGCGAACGTTATCTTGAAAGATTTTAGAACGTTGTTCTTTCTCGTAAGCGTCCTTGTATACACGTCCATAACGAGCCATCCATTGCTCATGGTTCTCGTAGCTTGAAGTTTCAGGTAGGGACCGGGATGCAGCATGTGAAACCAAAGTAGCTGAGATATATAGTAAAACCAAACAAGCTAGGGTAGTTCGGGTTATGGATGACATAGTGTTGGAGATTTAAGGTAGAAGGCAAATGTATGAGTTGTGGTGAGTTATTCTCCCAGAGGTTGGTTTTATATAGAATAAATGGTTTTGTCCTCATATAAAAAGTTAAAATAGTTCTCTTCTAGTTTGTGGAATAAAAAGTTAAATTAGTTCTCTTCAAGTTCGGGAAGATAAAATGTTCAGAATATGATATTTAATTAACCTGAGCTAATAATGTACTGTGAATGTTGTTTAGGTTGATCTATTAATGTATATAAGCTGCTTGGATTTTCCTTATGGATTGTAGTTCTTTAGATAGAGTTAAACTTTTGTGTACTAGCTCATTTTTTCATTTTGTGTGTGTGTGTGTGTGTGAACACTTGATATGCACAGATAGGCTGGGTAACAACCCTTTCAGAGCATAATTGGGGTATTCTTTTAGAATTTAGTCTCCAACCTAGTGTCAGATAAAGCATATTTTTTATTTGTAGTTTTTTTTTTTTGTTGTCTTTTTAGTTTTCCAAATTCAGATACACATGCTCGTATTAAATTTGGTTAGTTTGCATGCTGGTCTCCAACCTAGTGTGCTCACAGAGATGACCGTGAGAGGAATTTGGTTGATTACATCATGTTGTATCTAATTATGTTGAAAACTTGAAATTCATCCCTCTTTTTGATTTTCTGATTAGGCATTTCCCTTGAAGATATATTATTTTGCTTTATTGTTTTTTGAAATGCAATTTCTTGACGCTTAGTCATTACTTCCCATGTTATGTGATAGTGATACTCTACTACATAATGCAGGTTAACGTTTCCATGCACCACCAAGATTTTTAAATGTACGAATTACATCTGTCGGACTGTAGTTAGTCATCGGAGTTGGGACACCATCTGTCATGTTGGCATAATATCTTCGCAATTAGAAAGATAAAAACGTAGTCAAAGCCAAGCAAGAAAACCAAGGATGATGGTTTCGGTAAATCATTCTCGCGGTCTTCAGCGTGTAAGTTCTCCCATCATCTGAATTGTTGTCTGAACTTACTCTATCTGGTCATAGTGATCCCGTGCCTTCTTTTGGTTGGTTGACTTTTTTTAACTATGTCCATCATCAGTTATGTAGTTATGTACATTGATGTAAACTTGTTTGATGACATATACTTAAGCGTTGTGTTAAGAATTCATCTTCGCCTCTGGATATACGTGTTATAATGACCCTATTATTTGATCAATTATATCAAAGAACGAACATAAAATGATAGATAATACATCTGCTACATTCTACTAAACAAAGTGGGTCTAGGGCGTTAGAGTCATACATATACTTGTTAGTTATGTCTATTCAGTCTATATGATGGAATATGTAACTTAGAATGTGCAAACGTATACCCTAAGCTAGTTAAATTTATGTAAACATGGTATCTATTGTTGAGATTTCATCAAATTCGTATGGTTACAGGATCACTTAAAAAGGATTCAACACACACCTTAAAAGCACACACAAATAAGGACATGATACACACACACACACACACATATATATATAGGGGAGGGTTCAAGAGGGAAGCACTAATTTTGGGGGAAGGGGGAAGTGTAATATTCATCACGGAGCATCTTAACTTTGTCAATACAAATTTTAAAAAGAGAATTAATTTTATTAGTAAATAATAATCAAAATCGATGCTATAAAGAATATATTAACTACTGAAATTCATTTTAAGTCATAATATTAGTTTATGAATAATTATTTAATAAACTGGTAACATTCATCATAATGAATGTTAACTTAACATTCTTCACAATGAATGTTAAAAAAAATAATATATTCACAAATTGAACATTCATCATGATGAATTTTAACCAACATTCACCTCGATGAATATTAACAATTTTGGATATAATATTCATTAATTGATGTTATAAACTACAAAAGGGTGGTGATTTGTACACCACCAAATTTAGCCATACACCACTATTTATGCATTAGATTGTTGTACTGTACAATACATTAAAGCATATTTGATGGTGTATGGCTAAAATTTGGTGGTATACAAATCACCACCCACTACAAAAAGAATTTATCAAGTAAGCTTAACATTCATAGCATCGAGATTCTGATCAACATTTTTTAATTTTCATTTTAAATTTTTTGACATTTGTATTGGCAAAGATTAAAATGCATCGTAATGAATATTACACTTCCCCCCTTCCCCCAAAAAAAGTACTCCCCTAGATCATCCCACTATATATATATAGTGGTTCGATTTTTAGAATGACCTATGCCTATAGCCATACTTGCGAGTCTCTTTTGTTAATTCCAACTTAGGTTTTCCAAAGGTATAAGTGGTATATAAGCATATAGCTAGACCGAAATACCCATCGAAGCGCTTACGCTCTCTAATATTTTAGGAAATTTCTTCATCCGGATATTAATAGCTTATGCTATACCCATGTACTCCGCTTCCATAGTCAAGAGAACAACACTCTTTTGGAGTAAAGACATTATTATTCCTCCCATTGTAACAACATGTCCTATAGCCTTTCTCCCATCCAATCAAGGATCGAATGATATGGAGATCAAGTCGTTACTTCCCTGTAGGGACTTGGCATGCCTCTTAATAGGACTGTAAAATGCAAAGGTCTCTTTATAGTTCACCAATTGGGCTTCCAGCTTATCCCTCTTGACCTTTTCTTCCCTTGATTTTTTTTTGTGAGTTGATATTCATCTAAATTATAAAGTCATACAATAAACAGTTTGGAAGTTATTGATTACACTAATTTTTTGGTTGACATTTGTTGGGGGAACATCTTGAAGGTTTGAGGCTAAAAGTGAATAAGTGATATGTGAGTTTGCAGAGATAATGCAGGGTGTGATATGGTAAAATGTTCGTTTGTAGGATCTTATATTAATTGACCTATCCTATTTACCGGTGTACAACCAAATATTGTGGCTATTTAGAGATTGACCAGCAATAGAGAAGCCAATGTGAGGGCTTCTTTTAAGGGAACAAACAAGTTGAGATGAGAAGAGTACGAAAAGCTGGACACAAGCAATATCACTGGTCTCTCATATGTAAAACCCGAGTGAACGACGATGAGATGATTTATTAGGAGAAGGAGCTAAGGTAGGAGATCACATGTGAAGGAAAGAACAGGGGCTGTAGTTTCGAAATTGATGTTTTACTTTTAAAGGGTTTAGGAAATAACACGGAGATCAGTATTCCAGATATAAGTTAACAGGGTTGATCTCCTACCTATGCACTACTGAATCTTTTACTCCCAGTATCCAATCTCTATTGTTGCTACCATATACATCACATTCTTTGTGCGTGCATATAGTGCTCATATATTGAACTCATGTTGTCATTTTTAGCATTTCAGCTACCCACAAGTTCCAATGATCAACCATACTCGAAGTTAAATAATCTGCTTGCAACATAGATATTTCAATTTTCTGTTGTCAATATTACTCCTTTTCTCTCAAAATAAATGTCCACTAGACAATGTCACATAGTTTGAGTCATGTGTAACCAATCTTATAATTTAAAATCAAAAGTTATATTATTCCTTTTCAATCTGATTCGAACCTATCCCATACTAGACCCATATCGAGCCATAATCTCAAGTGTAGAACTCACTCCCAAAAGATAGCTTGAAGGAGGAGGGAACACCTAGACTTATAAGCCACCAACCAATCTCATACTTGGCCAATGTAGGATAGTAACACAATCACAACACAATTTGCTGGTAGGTACAATTAGTAAACGTATGTGAGAGTGCAATAAGACCATCCATAATGGATGTTTATACTTAAAGTCCATGGTGACTTGGAGATGATGTGGAGTTTTTCCATGAAAATCCATTAGAGGCACAAGCAAATACACCAAGTCCATACAAATGTTAAGGATGTTCATTGGGATGGACATTGGTGAGAGAAATTGTGGTCCCTTCCACACACATTGAGCTTTAAGCCATTTACAAACTGAAATATTATATAAAGAATTAAGTGTTAGAGGGACCTAGTAATGAATAGATGGATTTGTGAAGTTTATAGGAGTATGGGGTATGTTTATAGAAAATGATAGTTTAAAAAAAGCTAATATGATAGTGCTGTAGACGTGATGAAATCCATAACATTACGAATTCTCTAAGGGTACTATGGGAAATTGATATTCTATTGGAACATGTGGGTTTCGAAGCCTGCGGAAGTTTGTGATAACAGTGAAGATATTTTTAGGTATTCTGTTTGAGTTTTTTTCTCTTGTTGCGATTGTATTGCTTGGACTTCTGTCGGTTTTGTCCCTGTCTTGGGGACTTAGACTCTTGCTTCGTTTTCTTTCCTTTGTTGAGTTATATATTTTCTTCTGCCTTGACTTCAAATTTTTTATTTTTTTTCGAAGTAGACATTTGTTTTGGAATATATGAAAATAGAAATGTGAATGCTTATTTTGGGGCGGAGGGACTCACCTAATGATTTTCCATTTTCGACATGTTTGATTTGCAACGATGATTGTTTAGTTACTTACACATTTCTCACACTCTGATAAGCATGTGGGAATATGAAAAGAAATATAAGTTTACATACTTCCCCATAATATTATAATTACAGCTATACAATGATTTTACTTTTCAGATACATAATATATCTTTCTAGTTTCCTTGTATTAACATATATACCAAGACATACATATATTGTACAATAATTTCTTTCGTCGTCCTCTAATTATGCAGTAGGGTAGGAAGCCTGCATGGCGATGCCACAAATGCCTTCTTTGGCATCAACATCTCTTTGCATCATTATGTAACCTTCTTGACCCCAACTTGTTGCCCAGGAGTTCTTTACTAGCCAATACTTAGTCCCATCAGCACTTGTTCCATAACCAACTGCAGTAACACCATGATCAAGTTCCGTACCACACTCTCCTGTAAATACACCACTAGAGTAGAACTGGAAGTCGGACCCACTAGCATCAATGGCAACAGATACGGGCTGACTAGCTACAGCTTTCAACAGTGCACTTTCACTGTTAGCCGGAACATCTTCATAACCCGTAATTGTTGCAGCGCTGTTAGATTCCTCGTTGCTGTTGCAGGTGCCGTCAACTCCTTTGTACGGGTAGTTACTCTCCGTAGCAAGGCCTTTATTGCTTATAATGAATTCAAAGGCGTTGTCCATAAGACCACCCTCACATCCCTGATCTACACCACTAGTGTCACAGTCCACGAGTTCTTGTTCAGATAGTGAAACTAATTTACCTGTTTTCAGTTGGGTTATTCCTTCCATAGCTGCCACTGCTGAAAATGCCCAGCAGCATCCTGCATATTATTATGAAAAAGCCATTGTAAATTAACAATCATGAATCAGTTACCTGGACTATGTTTTATTTGTAGAATTCCTGAAACAATGGTGCTTACCACATTGGCCTTGGTCTTTGATAGGTGTTACTGCGCCTTTCTTTCTCCAGTCCATTGATGATGGAACTGCGGTTACATTTTCGTACCTGAAAGCAGAGTTTGATGGGGAGCATTCATGTGCCAAGAATCGGTTCCTTGTGGTCCTGAACTCTTCATTTGTAAGGTCTGCAAACTCGTTGATTGACAGTTTGTAACTTTTGGTCATGTCATTGTTGAATGATTGTATGTAGCGAACGTTCTCTTGAAAGATTTTAGAACGTTGTTCTTTCTCGTAAGCATCCTTGTATACACGTCCATAACGAGCCATCCATTGCTCATGGTTCTCGTAGCTTGATGTTTCAGGTAGCGACCGGGATGCAGCATGTGAAACCAAAGTAGCTGAGATAAATAGTAATACCAAACAAGCTAGGGTAGTTCGGGTTATGGATGACATTGTGTTGGAGGTACAAGGAAGAAGAGAAATGTATGAGTTGTGGTGAGTTATCCTCCCAGAGGTTGGATTTATATAGAATAAATTGTTTTGTCCCTGTATATAAAGATAAAATAGTTCTCTTCAAGTTCCTGGAAGATAATATGTTCTGATATGATACGTTAGTTAATTTATAGCAAATAACGTAGTGTATATGCTGTTAGAATAGATTTATGATTTATTGACATGACTTGCTTGGATTATCCTTCTGTATTGTACTGCTGAAGAGTAAAACTGTTGTGAACTATTTTGTTTGTTAACTAAATGCATAGAAAGGCTATGTAATAACCTTTCAAAGCATATTGTGCAACTTTTTTAGAAATTAGTTTTCTCTTGTATCTTAGAAGCTTTTTTAAGGGTTAGACAAAACATGTTTGTTATTTGCGTTTTTTTTATAGATATATTTTTTATTTTTTTGGTTGGCCTTTTGATATTCTGAATGTCGATACGCATGCATGCATGTATTTTGGTTTAGATGCTTTTTTAATATAAACTTTAGCTTCCCTTTGCGTATATTTTCATTGATACAGTTAATTCAGTATCTAATAATCATTATTTACATTTAAGGATGGAGAGCTTCCTCATTGTGATTAATTTGAGAGGAATTTTATTGACTATATCATGGTGTATCTGAATTGGTTGAGAATCAATTTTATTCGATTCTAAATCAGGCATGCCCCTTGCAATGATAAATTATTTCGTTTCATTGTTTTCTTTGCATTCAAGTTCTGGAAGCTAAGTCTTTATTTCATGTGATATACTTAATGCAGGTTTTCATGCACCACCAAGATTTGTAAAATCTACGAATTACATCTGTCAGGTTGAACTTGATCATCCGAGTCGGGACACCATCTACTATGTTGGCATAGATTTTTGGCTATTACAAAGCTAAAAAGGTGACAAAGCCAAACAGTAAAACTTAGGATGGTGGTTTTGGTAAAGAATTCATGCGATCTTTTGTTTGTAAGTCTTCTTTCGTCTGAAAAGATGTTCATATCTTTTCTATCTGGTTATAATTTCGTTTTGCATTCTTTTGCTTGATCGAGCATTACTTTCTAGGTTCATGCATGGTCGTTTATGTACATTGATGTAGCCTTGTTTGTCTCTTCGATGCACATGCTGTAATGACCTTATCATTTGATCATTATACTAAAAATGAACATCGGATGGGAGATAATACGTCCTCTACATGTTACCAAACAAAGTGGGTCTAGGTCCTTTGAGCCGCATTCGCATATTTACTTGTTAATTGTGTGTGTATATGATGGAAGGGAAGGGTTCCACTAAGAACTCAGATATTCCCTTGTGAGAATATTTGAGTACGCTAGAACATGCAAATATATTCTTTTATGAGATTTATAATAATATGGTATCTATCGTTTTGGATTTCGTTAAATTCATAGGGATATAGGATATGTACCTAAATCACGGCTTCTAGAAACATAGAACTCCCACACGAACAAGAACACAAGATATAAGTAATTCGATCTTAAGAATTAATTTTTCATAATCTCAAGTGTAGAACTCACTCCCAAAAGATAGCTTGAAGGAGGAGGGAACACCTAGACTTATAAGCCACCAACCAATCTCATACTTGGCCAATGTAGGATAGTAACACAAACACAACACAATTTGCTGGTAGGTACAATTGTAAACGTATGTGAGAGTGCAATAAGACCATCCATAATGGATGTTTATACTTAAAGTCCATGGTGACTTGGAGATGATGTGGAGTTTTTCCATGAAAATCCATTAGAGGCACAAGCTAATACACAAAGTCCATACAAATGTTAAGGATGTTCATTGGGATGGACATTGGTGAGAGAAATTGTGGTCCCTTCCACACACATTGAGCTTTAAGCCATTTACAAACTGAAATATTATATAAAGAATTAAGTGTTAGAGGGACCTAGTAATGAATAGATGGATTTGTGAAGTTTATAGGAGTATGGGGTATGTTTATAGAAAATGATAGTTTAAAAAAAGCTAATATGATAGTGCTGTAGACGTGATGAAATCCATAACATTACGAATTCTCTAAGGGTACTATGGGAAATTGATATTCTATAGGAACATGTGGGTTTCGAAGCCTGCGGAAGTTTGTGATAACAGTGAAGATATTTTTAGGTATTCTGTTTGAGTTTTTTTCTCTTGTTGCGATTGTATTGCTTGGACTTCTGTCGGTTTTGTCCCTGTCTTGGGGACTTAGACTCTTGCTTCGTTTTCTTTCCTTTGTTGAGTTATATATTTTCTTCTGCCTTGACTTCAAATTTTTTATTTTTTTTCGAAGTAGACATTTGTTTTGGAATATATGAAAATAGAAATGTGAATGCTTATTTTGGGGCGGAGGGACTCACCTAATGATTTTCCATTTTCGACATGTTTGATTTGCAACGATGATTGTTTAGTTACTTACACATTTCTCACACTCTGATAAGCATGTGGGAATATGAAAAGAAATATAAGTTTACATACTTCCCCATAATATTATAATTACAGCTATACAATGATTTTACTTTTCAGATACATAATATATCTTTCTAGTTTCCTTGTATTAACATATATACCAAGACATACATATATTGTACAATAATTTCTTTCGTCGTCCTCTAATTATGCAGTAGGGTAGGAAGCCTGCATGGCGATGCCACAAATGCCTTCTTTGGCATCAACATCTCTTTGCATCATTATGTAACCTTCTTGACCCCAACTTGTTCCCCAGGAGTTCTTTACTAGCCAATACTTAGTCCCATCAGCACTTGTTCCATAACCAACTGCAGTAACACCATGATCAAGTTCCGTACCACACTCTCCTGTAAATACACCACTAGAGTAGAACTGGAAGTCGGACCCACTAGCATCAATGGCAACAGATACGGGCTGACTAGCTACAGCTTTCAACAGTGCACTTTCACTGTTAGCCGGAACATCTTCATAACCCGTAATTGTTGCAGCGCTGTTAGATTCCTCGTTGCTGTTGCAGGTGCCGTCAACTCCTTTGTACGGGTAGTTACTCTCCGTAGCAAGGCCTTTATTGCTTATAATGAATTCAAAGGCGTTGTCCATAAGACCACCCTCACATCCCTGATCTACACCACTAGTGTCACAGTCCACGAGTTCTTGTTCAGATAGTGAAACTAATTTACCTGTTTTCAGTTGGGTTATTCCTTCCATAGCTGCCACTGCTGAAAATGCCCAGCAGCATCCTGCATATTATTATGAAAAAGTCATTGTAAATTAACAATCATGAATCAGTTACCTGGACTATGTTTTATTTGTAGAATTCCTGAAATAATGGTGCTTACCACATTGGCCTTGGTCTTTGATAGGTGTTACTGCGCCTTTCTTTCTCCAGTCCATTGATGATGGAACTGCGGTTACATTTTCGTACCTGAAAGCAGAGTTTGATGGGGAGCATTCATGTGCCAAGAATCGGTTCCTTGTAGTCCTGAACTCTTCATTTGTAAGGTCTGCAAACTCGTTGATTGACAGTTTGTAACTTTTGGTCATGTCATTGTTGAATGATTGTATGTAGCGAACGTTCTCTTGAAAGATTTTAGAACGTTGTTCTTTCTCGTAAGCATCCTTGTATACACGTCCATAACGAGCCATCCATTGCTCATGGTTCTCGTAGCTTGATGTTTCAGGTAGCGACCGGGATGCAGCATGTGAAACCAAAGTAGCTGAGATAAATAGTAATACCAAACAAGCTAGGGTAGTTCGGGTTATGGATGACATTGTGTTGGAGGTACAAGGAAGAAGAGAAATGTATGAGTTGTGGTGAGTTATTCTCCCAGAGGTTGGTTTTATATAGAATAAATTGTTTTGTCCCTGTATATAAAGATAAAATAGTTCTCTTCAAGTTCCTGGAAGATAATATGTTCTGATATGATACGTTAGTTAAGTTATAGCAAATAACGTAGTGTATATGCTGTTAGAATACATTTATGATTTATTAATATGACTTGCTTGGATTATCCTTTTGTATTGTACTGCTGAAGAGTAAAACTGTTGTGAACTATTTTGTTTGTTAACTAAATGCATAGAAAGGCTATGTAATAACCTTTCAAAGCATATTGTGCTACTTTTTTAGAATTTAGTTTTCTCTTGTATCTTAGAAGCTTTTTTAAGGGTTAGACAAAACATGTTTGTTATTTGCGTTTTTTTTATATATATTTTTTATTTTTTTGGTTGGCCTTTTGATATTCTGAATGTCGATACGCATGCATGCATGTATTTTGGTTTAGATGCTTTTTTAATATAAACTTTAGCTTCCCTTTGCGTATATTTTCAATGATACAGTTAATTCAGTATCTAATAATCATTATTTACATTTAAGGATGGAGAGCTTCCTCATTGTGATTAATTTGAGAGGAATTTTATTGACTATATCATGATGTATCTGAATTGTTTGAGAATCACTTTTATTCGATTCTAAATAAGGCATGCCCCTTGCAATGATAAATTATTTCGTTTCATTGTTTTCTTTGCATTCAAGTTCTGGAAGCTAAGTCTTTATTTCATGTGATATACTTAATGCAGGTTTTCATGCACCACCAAGATTTGTAAAATCTACGAATTACATCTGTCAGGTTGAACTTGATCATCCGAGTCGGGACACCATCTACTATGTTGGCAAAGATTTTTGGCTATTACAAAGCTAGAAAGGTGACAAAGCCGAACAGTAAAACTTAGGATGGTGGTTTTGGTAAAGCATTCATGCGATCTTTTGTTTGTAAGTCTTCTTTCGTCTGAAAAGATGTTCAAATCTTCTCTATCTGGTTATAATTTCGTTTTGCATTCTTTTGCTTGATCGAGCATTACTTTCTAGGTTCATGCATGGTCCTTTATGTACATTGATGTAGCCTTGTTTGTCTCTTCGATGCACATGCTGTAATGACCTTATCATTTGATCATTATACTAAAAATGAACATCGGATGGGAGATAATACGTCCTCTACATGTTACCAAACAAAGTGGGTCTAGGTCCTTTGAGCCGCATTCACATATTTACTTGTTAATTGTGTGTATATGATGGAAGGGAAGGGTTCCACTAAGAACTCAGATATTCCCTTGTGAGAATATTTGAGTACGCTAGAACATGCAAATATATTCTTCTATGAGATTTATATAAATATGGTATCTATCGTTTTGGATTTCGTTAAATTCATAGGGATATAGGATATGTACCTAAATCACGGCTTCTAGAAACATAGAACTCCCACACGAACAAGACCACAAGATATAAGTAATTCGATCTTAAGAATTAATTTTTCATGTAGCTACACTAGAAAGTATTTTTAGTTAATTCTACTTATAGACTATAGTTTACAGTTACACAAGGGATATATAAATATAGAGCTAGACCAAAATACCCATCAATGCGCTCGCTTCCTCGGACTCCCACTAGCATAGTAACGATATAAACGTCAGGTGACGAAATCAAGATATAAACTATCTTTATACTGGATTCTTTGCTAGATGAATAGCACTTGAATTATCACGCTAAAGAACAATGTCACCATCTTTCTCTTTAAACTTAAGAAATTTCTTTAACCAGATCTGTTGGGAAAATTATGTGACATAAATTTTTATGTCATACTATAGATTTGATGAGACAAAGTGTAAACTGATTAGTAAATTGGAATTCTTGCAAGTCATTACTACTGCTACAACAATTACTACTGCTGGTTATAGTTTTAGCTGCTCGAGTAATTGTTTCTACTGCTTGTAAGTATTCCTCAGTTTATACTGCTAGCACAAAAGTTAATACTGCTCTTGGAGTTTCTACTGCCTTCAATGTTTCTACTGCTAGAAGAACTTCAGAGTTAGTACTGCTAGAGTATCAAAGTTAGTACTGCCAAGCCAAGCTTCAGATTAATACTGCTAGAAAGAATTACTACTGCTCGCCATTGTTAATACTGTTAGTAGTATTCTAGCAGTAACTATTGCCTGTTGTAAATTACATGGTTAATACTGCTAGTGTAATTTACAAGTGTTAGTACTACTTAGTGGTCTGTCAGTTTACCTAATCTGTAATAGTACATGTACAGTAACTGCAGACCATGCTTGGATAGATTTGTTTCCATACATTTATTAGGAAAACGTGTAAAGGACAACTCTATATTTTATAAAGAGAAAATTGCGTGGATCGTCCCTGTGGTTTGCACTAAATTGCACGCCGCGTCCCTGTGCTTTTTTTTGACCTGGATCATCCTTGTACTTTCACTTTGTTGCATGGATCATCCCTGTACTTGCATTTTTTTACCTGGATCATCCCTGTACTTGCATTTTTTTTGACCTGGATCATCCCTGCGTTCATAAGGCAGAAGGACGACCCATGCAACAAAGTGAAAGTACAGGGATGATCCAGGTAAAAAAAAAGCACAGGGACGCGGCGTGCAATTTAGTGCAAACCACAGGGACGATCCATGCAATTTTGTCTTTTATAAATAGAGTACCTTGTCCTTAGAAGTATGGGAGACATGTATTAGGTCCGACTTGGAAAGAATTGTGTTTCCAATGTAAGTCTTGTGGGTTTGTATAAATAAAGAGACCCATAGACATTTCTAGTGTCTTACCTGGTGTGTTTTACCTAGTGTATGCACCTAGGTAAACCACGATCTCATAACATGAGATCGTTATCCCTAAGGTTTTTTATAAACCCCGATACATAGAAGTTGTATCCGTCTTGTTAATTTTATTAACAAGATTAAGGATTGTTGTATCATTAGTAGATTTCCTTAAGGTTCATGTAATCCCGATACATAAAAGTTGTATCCGTCTTGTTAATTGTATTAATAAGATTAGGGATTTGGTGTCCAAAATCTTCTTTGTGTTCTTCATATTGTTCTTATCTGTGATTAATTCTTTTGCTTGGTGCTTATATGGGACCACTCAAGATCATCTCTGTAATTGTATATTATAGCCAACTACTCTACTTCCATGTTCAAAAGAGCAACACTCTTTTGGAGTCAAGATATCTAACTAACATACTTCCCTTCCAATGTAATGATATACCCAATAGTCTTTCTCCTATCCATTATAGGATCGAATGATATGCAAATCAAACCTTCTCTTTTGGCTTACTATATAGTATATGCATCACTTTCTTTGCATGTGCCGTTGGTGCTCATAAATTGAACTTGTGTTGTCATGTGTGGTCTATCATGAAGCATTTTCCTAGTAATTGCTATTTTACATCATGAAAATCATGATAATTTAACTGCTAACAAGTTCCATTGATAAAGCTACTATCGACGTTTATATCAATATATTAATCAGAAGAACTGGCTAAAATATCTTTTATCAAATCTTCTTGCTACATAAATATATTGGTCCTTGTAAATATTAGAATATTCCAATTTCAACATGTTTGGTTTGGAAAGGTGATTGTTTAGTGCCTTTTCCCACAATCCGCGAAGCATGTGGGAATATGACAAGAAATTCGAGTTCACGATCTTTCCTATACAGAATATGATAGTTGCAGCTATATAATGATTGAAATGTATAAATACATACCATACGAGTTTCCTTGTATTAACATATATACCAAGAAATACATATATTGTACAATAATTACTTTCGGTCGTCCTCTAATTATGCAGTAGGGTAGGAAGCCTGCATGGCGATGCCACAAATGCCTTCTTTGGCGTCAACATCTCTTTGCATCATTATGTAACCTTCTTGACCCCAACTTGTTCCCCAGGAGTTCTTTACTAGCCAATACTTAGTCCCATCAGCACTTGTTCCATAACCAACTGCAGTAACACCATGATCAAGTTCCGTACCACACTCTCCTGTAAATACACCACTAGAGTAGAACTGGAAGTCGGACCCACTAGCATCAATGGCAACAGATACGGGCTGACTAGCTACAGCTTTCAACAGTGCACTTTCACTGTTAGCCGGAACATCTTCATAACCCGTAATTGTTGCAGCGCTGTTAGATTCCTCGTTGCTGTTGCAGGTGCCGTCAACTCCTTTGTACGGGTAGTTACTCTCCGTAGCAAGGCCTTTATTGCTTATAATGAATTCAAAGGCGTTGTCCATAAGACCACCCTCACATCCCTGATCTACACCACTAGTGTCACAGTCCACGAGTTCTTGTTCAGATAGTGAAACTAATTTACCTGTTTTCAGTTGGGTTATTCCTTCCATAGCTGCCACTGCTGAAAATGCCCAGCAGCATCCTGCATATTATTATGAAAAAGTCATTGTAAATTAACAATCATGAATCAGTTACCTGGACTATGTTTTATTTGTAGAATTCCTGAAATAATGGTGCTTACCACATTGGCCTTGGTCTTTGATAGGTGTTACTGCGCCTTTCTTTCTCCAGTCCATTGATGATGGAACTGCGGTTACATTTTCGTACCTGAAAGCAGAGTCTGATGGGGAGCATTCATGTGCCAAGAATCGGTTCCTTGTGGTCCTGAACTCTTCATTTGTAAGGTCTGCAAACTCGTTGATTGACAGTTTGTAACTTTTGGTCATGTCATTGTTGAATGATTGTATGTAGCGAACATTCTCTTGAAAGATTTTAGAACGTTGTTCTTTCTCGTAAGCATCCTTGTATACACGTCCATAACGAGCCATCCATTGCTCATGGTTCTCGTAGCTTGATGTTTCAGGTAGCGACCGGGATGCAGCATGTGAAACCAAAGTAGCTGAGATAAATAGTAATACCAAACAAGCTAGGGTAGTTCGGGTTATGGATGACATTGTGTTGGAGGTACAAGGAAGAAGAGAAATGTATGAGTTGTGGTGAGTTATTCTCCCAGAGGTTGGTTTTATATAGAATAAATTGTTTTGTCCCTGTATATAAAGATAAAATAGTTCTCTTCAAGTTCCTGGAAGATAATATGTTCTGATATGATACGTTAGTTAAGTTATAGCAAATAACGTAGTGTATATGCTGTTAGAATACATTTATGATTTATTAATATGACTTGCTTGGATTATCCTTTTGTATTGTACTGCTGAAGAGTAAAACTGTTGTGAACTATTTTGTTTGTTAACTAAATGCATAGAAAGGCTATGTAATAACCTTTCAAAGCATATTGTGCTACTTTTTTAGAATTTAGTTTTCTCTTGTATCTTAGAAGCTTTTTTAAGGGTTAGACAAAACATGTTTGTTATTTGCGTTTTTTTTATATATATTTTTTATTTTTTTGGTTGGCCTTTTGATATTCTGAATGTCGATACGCATGCATGCATGTATTTTGGTTTAGATGCTTTTTTAATATAAACTTTAGCTTCCCTTTGCGTATATTTTCAATGATACAGTTAATTCAGTATCTAATAATCATTATTTACATTTAAGGATGGAGAGCTTCCTCATTGTGATTAATTTGAGAGGAATTTTATTGACTATATCATGATGTATCTGAATTGGTTGAGAATCACTTTTATTCGATTCTAAATAAGGCATGCCCCTTGCAATGATAAATTATTTCGTTTCATTGTTTTCTTTGCATTCAAGTTCTGGAAGCTAAGTCTTTATTTCATGTGATATACTTAATGCAGGTTTTCATGCACCACCAAGATTTGTAAAATCTACGAATTACATCTGTCAGGTTGAACTTGATCATCCGAGTCGGGACACCATCTACTATGTTGGCAAAGATTTTTGGCTATTACAAAGCTAGAAAGGTGACAAAGCCGAACAGTAAAACTTAGGATGGTGGTTTTGGTAAAGCATTCATGCGATCTTTTGTTTGTAAGTCTTCTTTCGTCTGAAAAGATGTTCAAATCTTCTCTATCTGGTTATAATTTCGTTTTGCATTCTTTTGCTTGATCGAGCATTACTTTCTAGGTTCATGCATGGTCCTTTATGTACATTGATGTAGCCTTGTTTGTCTCTTCGATGCACATGCTGTAATGACCTTATCATTTGATCATTATACTAAAAATGAACATCGGATGGGAGATAATACGTCCTCTACATGTTACCAAACAAAGTGGGTCTAGGTCCTTTGAGCCGCATTCACATATTTACTTGTTAATTGTGTGTATATGATGGAAGGGAAGGGTTCCACTAAGAACTCAGATATTCCCTTGTGAGAATATTTGAGTACGCTAGAACATGCAAATATATTCTTCTATGAGATTTATATAAATATGGTATCTATCGTTTTGGATTTCGTTAAATTCATAGGGATATAGGATATGTACCTAAATCACGGCTTCTAGAAACATAGAACTCCCACACGAACAAGAACACAAGATATAAGTAATTCGATCTTAAGAATTAATTTTTCATGTAGCTACACTAGAAAGTATTTTTAGTTAATTCTACTTATAGACTATAGTTTACAGTTACACAAGGGATATATAAATATAGAGCTAGACCAAAATACCTATCAATGCGCTCGCTTCCTCGGACTCCCACTAGCATAGTAACGATATAAACGTCAGGTGACGAAATCAAGATATAAACTATCTTTATACTGGATTCTTTGCTAGATGAATAGCACTTGAATTATCACGCTAAAGAACAATGTCACCATCTTTCACTTCTAACTTAAGAAATTTCTTTAACCAGATCTGTTGGGAAAATTATGTGACATAAATTTTTATGTCATACTATAGATTTGATGAGACAAAGTGTAAACTGATTAGTAAAATTGGAATTCTTGCAAGTCATTACTACTGCTACAACAATTACTACTGCTGGTTATAGTTTTAACTGCTCGAGTAATTGTTTCTACTGCTTGTAAGTATTCCTCAGTTTATACTGCTAGCACAAAAGTTAATACTGCTCTTGGAGTTTCTACTGCCTTCAATGTTTCTACTGCTAGAAGAACTTCAGAGTTAGTACTGCTAGAGTATCAAAGTTAGTACTGCCAAGCCAAGCTTCAGATTAATACTGCTAGAAAGAATTACTACTGCTCGCCATTGTTAATACTGTTAGTAGTATTCTAGCAGTTACTATTGCTTGTTGTAAATTACATGGTTAATACTGCTAGTGTAATTTACAAGTGTTAGTACTACTTAGTGGTCTGTCAGTTTACCTAATCTGTAATAGTACATGTACAGTAACTGCAGACCATGCTTGGATAGATTTGTTTCCATACATTTATTAGGAAAACGTGTAAAGGACAACTCTATATTTTATAAAGAGAAAATTGCGTGGATCGTCCCTGTGGTTTGCACTAAATTGCACGCCGCGTCCCTGTGCTTTTTTTTGACCTGGATCATCCTTGTACTTTCACTTTGTTGCATGGATCATCCCTGTACTTGCATTTTTTTACCTGGATCATCCCTGTACTTGCATTTTTTTGACCTGGATCATCCTTGCGTTCATAAGGCAGAAGGACGACCCATGCAACAAAGTGAAAGTACAGGGATGATCCAGGTAAAAAAAAAAGCACAGGGACGCGGCGTGCAATTTAGTGCAAACCACAGGGACGATCCATGCAATTTTGTCTTTTATAAATAGAGTACCTTGTCCTTAGAAGTATGGGAGACATGTATTAGGTCCGACTTGGAAAGAATTGTGTTTCCAATGTAAGTCTTGTGGGTTTGTATAAATAAAGAGACCCATAGACATTTCTAGTGTCTTACCTGGTGTGTTTTACCTAGTGTATGCACCTAGGTAAACCACGGTCTCATAACATGAGATCGTTATCCCTAAGGTTTTTTATAAACCCCGATACATAGAAGTTGTATCCGTCTTGTTAATTTTATTAACAAGATTAAGGATTGTTGTATCATTAGTAGATTTCCTTAAGGTTCATGTAATCCCGATACATAAAAGTTGTATCCGTCTTGTTAATTGTATTAATAAGATTAGGGATTTGGTGTCCAAAATCTTCTTTGTGTTCTTCATATTGTTCTTATCTGTGATTAATTCTTTTGCTTGGTGCTTATATGGGACCACTCAAGATCATCTCTGTAATTGTATATTATAGCCAACTACTCTACTTCCATGTTCAAAAGAGCAACACTCTTTTGGAGTCAAGATATCTAACTAACATACTTCCCTTCCAATGTAATGATATACCCAATAGTCTTTCTCCTATCCATTATAGGATCGAATGATATGCAAATCAAACCTTCTCTTTTGGCTTACTATATAGTATATGCATCACTTTCTTTGCATGTGCCGTTGGTGCTCATAAATTGAACTTGTGTTGTCATGTGTGGTCTATCATGAAGCATTTTCCTAGTAATTGCTATTTTACATCATGAAAATCATGATAATTTAACTGCTAACAAGTTCCATTGATAAAGCTACTATCGACGTTTATATCAATATATTAATCAGAAGAACCGGCTAAAATATCTTTTATCAAATCTTCTTGCTACATAAATATATTGGTCCTTGTAAATATTAGAATATTCCAATTTCAACATGTTTGGTTTGGAAAGGTGATTGTTTAGTGCCTTTTCCCACAATCCGCGAAGCATGTGGGAATATGACAAGAAATTCGAGTTCACGATCTTTCCTATACAGAATATGATAGTTGCAGCTATATAATGATTGAAATGTATAAATACATACCATACGAGTTTCCTTGTATTAACATATATACCAAGAAATACATATATTGTACAATAATTACTTTCGGTCGTCCTCTAATTATGCAGTAGGGTAGGAAGCCTGCATGGCGATGCCACAAATGCCTTCTTTGGCGTCAACATCTCTTTGCATCATTATGTAACCTTCTTGACCCCAACTTGTTCCCCAGGAGTTCTTTACTAGCCAATACTTAGTCCCATCAGCACTTGTTCCATAACCAACTGCAGTAACACCATGATCAAGTTCCGTACCACACTCTCCTGTAAATACACCACTAGAGTAGAACTGGAAGTCGGACCCACTAGCATCAATGGCAACAGATACGGGCTGACTAGCTACAGCTTTCAACAGTGCACTTTCACTGTTAGCCGGAACATCTTCATAACCCGTAATTGTTGCAGCGCTGTTAGATTCCTCGTTGCTGTTGCAGGTGCCGTCAACTCCTTTGTACGGGTAGTTACTCTCCGTAGCAAGGCCTTTATTGCTTATAATGAATTCAAAGGCGTTGTCCATAAGACCACCCTCACATCCCTGATCTACACCACTAGTGTCACAGTCCACGAGTTCTTGTTCAGATAGTGAAACTAATTTACCTGTTTTCAGTTGGGTTATTCCTTCCATAGCTGCCACTGCTGAAAATGCCCAGCAGCATCCTGCATATTATTATGAAAAAGTCATTGTAAATTAACAATCATGAATCAGTTACCTGGACTATGTTTTATTTGTAGAATTCCTGAAACAATGGTGCTTACCACATTGGCCTTGGTCTTTGATAGGTGTTACTGCGCCTTCCTTTCTCCAGTCCATTGATGATGGAACTGCGGTTACATTTTCGTACCTGAAAGCAGAGTTTGATGGGGGGCATTCATGTGCCAAGAATCGGTTCCTTGTGGTCCTGAACTCTTCATTTGTAAGGTCTGCAAACTCGTTGATTGACAGTTTGTAACTTTTGGTCATGTCATTGTTGAATGATTGTATGTAGCGAACATTCTCTTGAAAGATTTTAGAACGTTGTTCTTTCTCGTAAGCGTCCTTGTATACACGTCCATAACGAGCCATCCATTGCTCATGGTTCTCGTAGCTTGATGTTTCAGGTAGCGACCGGGATGCAGCATGTGAAACCAAAGTAGCTGAGATAAATAGTAATACCAAACAAGCTAGGGTAGTTCGGGTTATGGATGACATTGTGTTGGAGGTACAAGGAAGAAGAGAAATGTATGAGTTGTGGTGAGTTATTCTCACAGAGGTTGGATTTATATAGAATAAATTGTTTTGTCCCTGTATATAAAGATAAAATAGTTCTCTTCAAGTTCCTGGAAGATAATATGTTCTGATATGATATGTTAGTCAATTTATAGCAAATAACGTAGTGAACTATTGTCCTTCTGTATTGTACTGCTGAAGAGTAAAACTGTTGTGAACTATTTTGTTTGTTAACTAAATGCATAGAAAGGCTATGTAATAACCTTTCAAAGCATATTGTGCTACTTTTTTAGAATTTAGTTTTCTCTTGTATCTTAGAAGCTTTTTTAAGGGTTAGACAAAACATGTTTGTTATTTGCGTTTTTTTTATATATATTTTTTATTTTTTTGGTTGGCCTTTTGATATTCTGAATGTCGATACGCATGCATGCATGTATTTTGGTTTAGATGCTTTTTTAATATAAACTTTAGCTTCCCTTTGCGTATATTTTCATTGATACAGTTAATTCAGTATCTAATAATCATTTTTTACATTTAAGGATGGAGAGCTTCCTCTTTGTGATTAATGTGAGAGGAATTTTATTGACTATATCATGGTGTATCTGAATTGGTTGAGAATCACTTTTATTCGATTCTTAATCAGGCATGCCCCTTGAAATGATAAATTATGTCGTTTCATTGTTTTCTTCGCATTCAAGTTCTGGAAGCTAAGTCTTTACTTCACGTGATACACTTAATGCAGGTTTTCATGCACCACCAAGATTTGTAAAATCTACGAATTACATCTGTCAGGTTGAACTTGATCATCCGAGTCGGGACACCATCTACTATGTTGGCAAAGATTTCTGGCTATTACAAAGCAGTAAAACTTAGGATGGTGGTTTTGGTAAAGCATTCATGCGATCTTTGGTTTGTAAGTCGTCTTTCGTCTGAATAGATGTTCAAATCTTCTCTATGTGGTCATAATGACGTTTTGCATTCTTTTGCTTGATTGAGCATTACTTTCTAGGTTCATGCATGGTCCTTTATGTACATTGATGTAGCCTTGTTTGTCTCTTCAATGCACATACTGTAATGACCTTATCATTTGATCATTATACTAAAAATGAACATCGGATGGGAGATAATACGTCCTCTACATGTTACCAAACAAAGTGGGTCTAGGTCCTTTGAGTCGCATTCGCGTATTTACTTGTTAATTGTGTGTATATGATGGAAGGGAAGGGTTCCCCTAAGAACTCAGATATTCCGTTGTGAAAATATTTGAGTACGCTAGAACATGCAAATATATTCTTTTGTGAGAATGTTAGAGTATATAAGGGTATGTTTGGTACGAGTGAATGGTGAAGAATGGAATTGCAACTGAGAATGGGAATGATGAGAAAGGGAATGGATGTGGAGAAACATAATCGATTTCGTTGTTCGGTACTGATGGGGAATCGATACAGATAAATGTACTAAAGAATCATTCTCATGTTTGGTAGCGTCATGAATGGAAACGAAATTGATTATTGAATCTTATCATAATCTAGAATTTGGAAAGAGATACCAACCCAGGAGACAGCAACAAATTTCGTTGTTTGGTACTCTCGTTTGTTTAGTTAAATCAATTTTTTTTATTTTTTTTTGTAGTAGAATGCATCAAAGAAACAGCAACAAATATGTAATCGATCAAAAAAAGCTTCATACATAAAAAATGATATACAATCAGCAACTACACTATTACATAATAATTATAATTATATATGCATAAATTGAAAATTACAAGCAATAAACAGTAACAAAATTGCATTCAAGATTTACATACAGCAATCCAAAAACTTGAGATACATAATGATTTAACTTGAATCGAACATCACATGTCCATCACAATAGGAGCAGTACTCGAAAACTATTTGAAGCAAGTGATAGCTGGGTCAATCTCCCCTAAAACCTTGAACCCAGAAAACACAGGTTGCTAGGGTTTCGATTCTTGAAACTCGAAAGATGTTGGAAGATTGGAGAAAGATTTACCCAAAAACTTGAAATCGTTTTGAGGACAAGGGAGGCTAGGGTTTCGATTGCGTACCAAAACCTAGACACCCGAGGAACAGCATCAGCAAGAACGACGGTAAAGGAATCACGCAATACTCGAAGAGACGTTCTTTCGGGTTAGTACAATCGCCGATTATTAATAAGTGATGAAAGCAGCCGGTGATGAAAGAGAACAGAATGCATTCAATCGCCAGGGAAAAATTGAGGCTAGGGTTCGTGGGGTTTTTTAGAAATTAGTTGGAATGTGCAACTCACGTGACCTCATATTTATACCAGTGGGTTTTTTTAAGGCTCCTTATTAAAACTGAGAATGGCACCCGAGAATGAACCACGTTCAATTTACCATTCTTTTCTATTCTTCACGTTTTTTAAAGGAATGAATAAGTGGGAAAGAGAATGGGATTTTGATTCTCCGTTTCCATTCTCTTCCTTAAACAAACGAGAGAAAACGCTCCATTCCATTTCTCTTATTTTCATTCTATCGTACCAAACACGCCCTAAGAGTACAGGGTCTGTTTTATAATTAATGATAGTACATGGTCTGTTTTGTAAATAGTTTAATTAAGGATAGATAAATAGAAGATAAGTCGGTTAGTTTGGGGATTACGTTTTATTTTCATTTTTTCATACTCTGTAAAAGCATACAATCGATTCAATGGAAAAAAAGGCAATCGTTCAGCAAATTCATTTCATGATTCTTGATTTTATTATGGTATCAGAGAGATCGATCGTTGTTCTTCGGTAATTCAATCTCAATTTACGTTTAATCTGACCTAATTTCATTGTGATTTGTGTGTTCTTGAAATACTTCAATTCGTGCCCTAATTCTTTGATATCTGTTCAATAATTCATCAAAGAATTCATAACATTCGTTCAATTTACTGTTAAAAATGGTGGAAACATCTATTGGAAGTGACTCCGCTTCACAATCGATCGATATCAATAATGAATTGTACATTCACCATGGCGATACTTCTAACAATTTCATGCTTGCTGCTCAAAAACTTAATGGTGATAACTATGGTGAATGGAAACGAGCAGCTGAGATATTTTTGAGTGCAAAGAACAAATTAGGGTTTATCAATGGTAGTTGTGTGAAACCTGCTGCTGATTCGCCAAATTTAGGTCATTGGGAAAGATGTAATAATTTGGTAATTTCTTGGCTGTTGCATTCTGTGGAACACGACATTCGTCGTAGTATTCTTTACTATCCTACTTCAACAGAAATCTGGAATGAACTAAAAGAAAGGTATGCTCAACCAAATGTGCCTCGCAAATTTCAAGTTCACAAGCATATAGGTTCAATTTCTCAAGGAAACTTATCAATTGCTGCATACTATACTGAACTAAAAAGCTGTTGGGATGAGCACATGTCTTTGTTATCAATGCCTGCTTGTACTTGTGGTAGTGGTTCCGCATTTCAAAGTATTTTGAATGAGCAATTAGTCATGCATTTTCTTATGGGGCTAAATGATGACTATAAAAATATCAGAGGTAACATACTCATGATGCAACCCTTGCCCACACTTAGTCAAGCTTATCGATTGATTCTTCAAGAGGAGAAACAAAGAGAATGTAATACACCTTTTTCACTAGGGACTGAGTCTACTGCTTTGGCTAGTTACCATAAGAATCAAGTGACTAAAGGCAATTATTCTAGTCCTGCAACTACAGTTAAGAACAATCAAGTTGCTTGGGGTATTTCTCCTACTGGAAGGAAGTCAAAATTCTACTGTACTCATTGTCAAGTGTGGGGCCACAGTTTAGATAGGTGTTTCAAGTATCCACCAAACAAAGAAAAGAAAGCTGCAAATCATGTTCACATTGACAATTCACCTTCTGCACAGTCATCTTTTCCAAAAACTCAAGATGGTGGGACTCCTTTGAGTCAAATTTCACTTAGTCAGGAGCAAGTTACACAACTCATGGGCTTATTGAACCAGCACAACAATGATCATGGTGTTCCTTCTATTGGTGGTTCAGATGCTAGTGCCTTCATGTCTGGTAAAGCTTTCTGTTTTCTAACAGTTTTTAGCAATACACAATGGA
This sequence comes from Helichrysum umbraculigerum, assembly GCA_949592205.1. Lineage (NCBI taxonomy): Eukaryota > Viridiplantae > Streptophyta > Magnoliopsida > Asterales > Asteraceae > Helichrysum > Helichrysum umbraculigerum. The sequence goes on along the minus strand of CATIUR010000004.1, from coordinate 100,484,108 downwards.
TAATTGACAGTGGTGCCACTGATCACGTGACACCACACTTGTCTTTATTCACTTCTTATACAGCAGTCCATCCACCTTCTCTAATCACATTGCCAACTGGTTTCAAAGCCAAAATTACTCACATTGGCAACGTACAATTAACACCACAAATTTTACTGAAAAACGTATTACATGTTCCAGAGTTTCAATTCAATTTGATCTCAGTTTTTCAACTTGCAAAACAATATTTCTCAAATGTTGTTTTTACACCTTCATCTTGTTTTCTTCAGGTGCCTTCAATGAGGCATCCTCTGGTCCTTGGTAAAGCTGCTCATGGGCTTTATTTTGCTGCCAAGTCACCTGCTACTCATCCAACTATTCCATTTGTTTCTCATGTTTCAAAACTTCAACATGAACTTTGGCATTGTAGACTAGGTCATTTACCATTCGATAGAATAAAGTGTATCCAGTCCATAAAATGTCCTGTTTCATCTTCCATTGTATGTGACATATGTCCTAAAGCTAGAATGCATAGGAATTCTTTTCCACTTAGTTCTATTAAGTCTACTTCTATATTTGAATTGATACATGTAGATTTGTGGGGTCCTTACTCACATACTACTTATAATGGATTCAAATATTTTCTTACTATAGTAGATGATTTTTCTAGAACTACTTGGACACATCTCTTAGCTGCTAAGAGTGCTGCTTTTGGTATTCTTAGTGGTTTTGTTGCTTATGCATCAACTCAATTCAATTCTCAAGTTTTTGTTGCTTATGCATCAACTCAATTCAATTCTCAAGTTAAAATCATAAGATCAGACAATGGTTTGGAATTTAGAGATAAGTCTGCCATTGCTTTTTATGCTTCTAAAGGAATTATTCATCAAACTACATGTAATGACACCCCTCAACAAAATGGTGTTGTTGAGAGAAAACACAAACATCTCCTAGAAACTGCAAGAGCTCTTTATTTTCAAACCAATTTACCAATCAAATACTGGGGGGATTGTGTTTTAACTGCTTCTTACTAAATCAACAGATTTCCTTTAACATCTGTTGCTAACAAGTCTCTATATGAACTTCTTCACAAGACCACACCTACATATGAGCATCTAAAAACATTTGGTTGTTTGTGTTATGTTTCAACATTAAAACACAATAGATCAAAATTTGCTACAAGGGCTGTCCCTTGTGTTTTTCTGGGTTACCCATATGGCAAGAAGGCATATAAGTGTTTAAATCTTCAAACATCTCAAATCATTTACAGTAGAGATGTCTCTTTTCATGAAACTCATTTTCCATTTCATCATCTTCCAAAGCATCCCACTTCTTCTCCATTTCCTTTTCCAAATGATGATTTTTCATCTATTTTTATTAATCCTTCTAACTCTATTCCTTCATCACCTGTATTTCAATCTTCTCCTGTTATTCCTCAATCACCTTCTAATGCTCCCAATTCTTCTAGTTCCAACACTTCTTCTTCTTCAAATCATAATGCCTCTCCTTTACCTGATATTTCAGAACCAAGAAAATCTACCAGACCACATGTTCCACCCACTTATTTGAAGGATTTTATTTGTCCTGCACAAGTGACAAAACATTGGTGTAATCTGGTTGCTTTTTCTTCTTTGTCTAACTCTCATCAATCCTTTGCCTTGAATGTCTCTTCAATCATTGAACCAAAGAGCTATTCAGAAGCTTCTTGTGACCCAAAATGGGTAGAAGCTATGGATAAAGAGCTTGCTGCTCTACAACTAAATCAAACTTGGGATTTATGTGATCTCCCATCAGGAAAGAAGGCATTAGGAAATAAATGGGTTTATAAAGTGAAACTCAGATCTGATGGTTCAGTAGAAAGATTCAAAGGTAGATTGGTAATTCAGGGTAATCATCAGAAATTTGGTATTGATTACTTAGACACTTTTTCACCTGTCATTAAAATGCCAACAATTAGATGTATCCTATCTTTAGCAGCTTCTAAGAAATGGGATATTCATCAATTAGACATTAATAATGCATTCCTTCATGGAGATTTGGATGAAGAAGTCTATATGAAAGTTCCATTGGGTTTACCTAATCCAGATAACAAAGTCTGCAAATTGAAGAAATCTCTTTATGGCTTAAAACAAGCAAGCAGACTCTCACATGCTTTATCTGATCAAGGTTTTGTTCAATCCAAAAATGACTATAGCTTGTTTATTAAGAAGACAACAGATCACATCACCATTGTTGGAGTCTATGTGGATGATATTCTAGTCACTGGATCAAATTTGTCAGAAATAAACAATCTCAAGAGTTTCTTACATCAGCAATTCACTATAAAAGATTTGGGTCTGATTCACTATTTTTTAGGTTTGGAAGTTCATCATTCTGATAATGGCATTATTCTTACTCAAAAGAAGTTCACCAATGAATTGTTGACTGAAACTGGATTTGTGTCTGCTACACCATGTGTTACTCCTTTACCCCAACATCTCAAGCTCACAGATAATTCCAGTCCTTTACTTTCTGATCCTTCCATCTATAGGGTCTTAGTTGGTAAGCTTAACTTTCTTACCAACACCAGACCTGACATCTCTTTCTCTGTTCAGACTTTGAGTCAGTTCATGCAAACACCTAGACAACTCCATTTGGAGGCTGTTCATCATCTATTGCGATACATAAAAGGTACTGCAGGCCAAGGTATTTTACTCAATAATGCTTCTACAGTTAATCTACATGCTTACTCTGATTCCGATTGGGCTTCATGTCCAATGACAAGGAAGTCTGTTACTGGTTATCTTCTTCTTCTTGGAGGATCACCAATTAGTTGGAAGTCAAAGAAACAAACTACTGTAGCTCGTTCTTCATCTGAAGCTGAGTATAGAGCTATGGCTCATGCTGCTGCAGAGGTTACTTGGATTGTTCGTTTATTAGCTGAATTAGGTGTTTCTAATTTGACACCTGTAACTCTTCATTGTGACAATCAAAGTGCTTTGCACATCGCAAAGAATCCTGTTTTCCATGAACGTACTAAACATATTGCTATTGATTGTCATTTCACCAGGGAAAAAGTTATGGAAGGTTTGCTTCAACTTAGCTATCTTCCTACATCCTCTCAGTTGGCTGATGTTTTAACCAAAATCATGCCAGCAAACCAGTTTCAGCTACTGTTATCCAAGCTGGGTATGGTTAAACCCCATCCTCCAGCTTGAGGGGGGGTGTTGGAGTATATAAGAGTACAGGGTCTGTTTTATAATTAATGATAGTACATGGTCTGTTTTGTAAATAGTTTAATTAAGGATAGATAAATAGAAGATAAGTCGGTTAGTTTGGGGATTACGTTTTATTTTCATTTTTTCATACTCTGTAAAAGCATACAATCGATTCAATGGAAAAAAGGCAATCGTTCAGCAAATTCATTTCATGATTCTTGATTTTATTAGAGAATTAAATAAATATGGTATCTATCGTTTTGGATTTCGTTAAATTGATAGGGATATAGGATATGTACCTAAATCACAACTTCTAGAAACATAGAGCGCCCACACGAACAAGAACACAAGATATAAGTAATTCGATCTTATGAATTAATTTTTCATGTAGCTACACTACAAAGTATCTTTAGTTAATTCAACTTATAGTTTACAGTTACACAAGGGATATATAAGTATAGAGCTAGACCAATATACTCATCAATGTGCTCGCTTCCTCGGACTCCCACTAGCATAGTAACGATATAAACGTCAGGTGACGACATACTGATACTCCATAACTCAACTATCTTTATACTGGATTCTTTGCTAGATGAATAGCACTTGAATTATCATGCCAAAGGACAATGTGACCATCTTTCTCTTCTAACTTAAGAAATTTCTTTAACCAGATCATCTCTGTAATAGTATATTATAGCGGCATTCTTTTGGAGTCGATCAAGATATCTAACAAACATACTTCCCTTCCAATGTAATGATATACCCAATAGTCTTTCTCCTATCCATTCTAGGATCGAATGATATGCAAATCAAACCTTCTCTTTTGGCTTACTATATAGTATATGCATATATCACTTTCTTTGCATGTGCCGTTGGTGCTCATAAATAGAACTTGTGTTGCCATGTGTGGTCTATCATGAAGCATTTTCCTAGTAATTGCTATTTTACATCATGAAAATCATGATAATTCAACTCCTTACAAGTTCCATTGATGAAGCTACTATTGACGTTTATATCAATAAAGTAATCAGAGGAACCGGCTAAAATATCTTTTTATCAAATCCTCTTGCTACATAAATATTTTGGTCCTTGTACATTTTAAAAATATTCCAATTTCAACATGCTTGGTTTGGAATGGTGATTGTTTAGTGCCTTTTCCCACAATCCGCGAAGCATGTGGGAATATGACAAGAAATTCAAGTTCACGATCTTTCCTATACAGAATATGATAGTTGCAGCTATATAATGATTGAACTGTATAAATACGTACCATACGAGTCTCCTTGTATTAACATATATACCAAGAAATACATATATTGTACAATAATTACTTCCGGTCGTCCTCTAATTATGCAGTAGGGTAGGAAGCCTGCATGGCGATGCCACAAATGCCTTCTTTGGCGTCAACATCTCTTTGCATCATTATGTAACCTTCTTGACCCCAACTTGTTCCCCAGGAGTTCTTTACAAGCCAATACTTAGTCCCATCCGCACTTGTTCCATAACCAACTGCGGTAACACCATGATCAAGTTCCGTACCACACTCTCCTGTAAATACACCAGTAGAGTAGAACTGAAAGTCGGACCCACTAGCATCAATGGCAACAGATATGGGCTGACTAGCTACAGCTTTCAACAGAGCACTTTCACTGTTAGCAGGAACATCTTCATACCCCGTAATTGTTGCAGCGTTGTTAGATTCCTTGTTGCTGTTGCAGGTGCTGTCAACTCCTTTGTACGGGTAGTTGCTCTCCGTAGTAAGGCCTTTATTGCTTATAATGAATTCAAAGGCGTTGTCCATAAGACCGCCCTCACATCCCTGATCTACACCGCTAGTGTCACAGTCCACGAGCTCTTGTTCAGATAGTGACACTAATTTACCTGTTTTCAGTTGGGTTATACCTTCCATAGCTGCTACTGCTGAAAATGCCCAGCAGCACCCTGCAAATCATGTTGAAACATTGTTGTAAACAATTATGAATCGGGTATCTGGACTATGTTTGATTTGATTTTTTTTTGAAATAATGTTGCTTACCACATTGGCCTTGGTCTTTGATTGGTGTTACTGCCCCTTTCTTTCTCCAATCCATTGATGATGGTACTGCGGTTACATTTTCATACCTGAATGCAGAGTTTGATGGGGAGCATTCATGTGCCATGAATCGGTTCCTTGTTGTCCTAAACTCTTCGTTTGTAAGGTCTGCAAACTCGTTGACTGCAAGTTTGTAACTTTTTGTCATGTCATTGTTGAATGATTGTATGTACTGAACATTCTCTTGAAAGATTTTAGAACGTTGGTCTTTCTCATAAGTGTCCTTGTATACACGTCCATAACGAGCCATCCATTGCTCATGGTTCTCATAGCTTGAAGTTTCAGGTAGGGATCGGGATGCAGCATGTGAAACCAAAATAGCTGAGATATATAGTAAAACCAAACAAGCTAGGGTAGTTCGGCTTATGGATGACATAGTGTCGGAGATATAAGGTAGAAGGGAAATGTACGAGTCGTGGTGAGTTATTCTCCCACAGGTTGGTTTTATATAGAATAAATGGTTTTGTCCTTGTATAAAAAGTTCAAGTAGTTGTCTTCATCTTTGTGGAATAAAAAGTTAAATTAGTTCTCTTCAAGTTCGTGGAAGATAAAATGTTCCGAATATGATATTTGTATTAGTCTGAGCTAATAATTACTGTGAAGGTTGTTTTAGGTTGATGATTTATTAATGTATATAAGTTGCTTGGATTTTCCTTACGGATTGTAGGGCTGAAGATAGAGTAAAACTTTTGTGTACTAGTTAATATATTGTTCCTTTTCTTTTTCTGTGTGTGTGATCATATGCATAAATAGGCTACAACCCTTTCAAGGCATAATTGGGGTATTATTTTAGAGTTTAGTTATCTCTAGTATGTGAAATTCTATAGCCTAGGTTCAGATAAAACATATTAGTTATTTGTTGGTTTTTTTTTTTTTATCTTTTTGTTTCACCTTTTACTATTACTTTTCCAAATTCAGATAAACGTGCATGTATTAAATTTGGTTAGTTTGGATGCTGGGTAAGGCAACTTTCGATTCCCTTTGCACGCACTTCCAATGATACATTGACTCAGTATCCGAGAATCTTTTTCTACATTTTAAGGATGGAGAGTGTTCTCATGAAGATCAGCGTGAGAGGAATTTGGTTGATTACATCATGGTGTATCTAATTATGTTGCAAATCGTACTCTTTTTGATTTTTTAATGAGGGATTTCCCTTGAAAAGATATATTCTTTTGCTTATTGTTTTCTTAGCATGCAGATACTGGAGGCTTAGTTCTTACTTCCCATTATATGTGATACACATAATGCAGGTTTCCATGAACCACCAAAAGATTAAAGTGTACGGATTACATTAGTCATTGGAGTTGGGACACCTTTCATGTTGGCGTAATATCTTCGCAATAAGAAAGATAAAAATGTAATCAAAGTCAAGCATTAAAACCAAGGATGATGGTTTCGGTAAATCATTCTCGCGGTCTTTAGCACGTAAGTTCTGCCATCATCTGTATTGATGTTTGAACTTACTCTCTCCGGTTATAATGATGTTGTGCCTTCTTTTGCTTGGTTGATTTTTATAACTATGCCCATTGTCACTTATGTAGTTATGTACATTGGTGTAGACTTGTTTGATGAGGTATACTGGAGCGTGTGTTAAGAAGTCATCTTTGCCTCTAGATATACTTGTTATAATTGTTGTGGAAATAATCGGCCTAATTACTCCACCGAATGGGTAAAGCCCGTGAAAGATTGGACTAATAAATTATAAGTGAAAATAATTATTCTGATAATTTACTAGCCAATTCTTGCTATATCTTCCCAACACACCACCAACTTTATTATTTCTTGTACAAATGAAATAATACAAATATAGAGAGAAGATTACAAAACAACTACTAGAAAGAGTTGTATGTTTTTTTGGTGTGATTTTAACACAAGGGAGGATGCCTTATTTATAGGCTCCAAAGCATCTCCCATTTGCAAGTGCTAACATACGTGGCTTTTAATTTCACCACATGAGCCTACAACTTGCTCAGCAAGCTGTCAAGATTCCATCTTGCAAAATCTGGCTCCTACTTGCCCCTAGCTACTTGCCTCTTTATTTGACTTGCCCTTTGGAACTTGGTAAGAGCCACCAAGTCAACAAATCTCCACCTTGGCGAATAAAAAGTCTCAAATCTCTATCTCTCTCTCAACCATCGTTGGTACTGGTAGTGTCTCAAACCAATCTTCAAGTTTTGACAATGTTGATCAAGTCCAAATAAGAATTGAATTTGATCGCAGCTAAAGCTTTTGTCAAAATATCAGCAGGATTCTTTGTGGTGTGGATCTTCTGGATTCTAACTCCACCTTCTTCGAGTATCTCTTGTATGAAGTGATACCTGACATCAATGTGCTTCGTCCTTGCATGATAAACCTGGTTCTTTGCTAATTGAATTGCACTTTGACTGTCACAATGCAATTTCACGAACTTCTGATCAATTCCAAGTTCACCAAGCAACCCTTGAAGCCATATTGCTTCCTTCACGGCCTCTGTGATCACCATGTACTCTGCTTCTGTTGTCAACAGAGCAACAGTAGACTGCAAGGTAGACTTCCAACTGACCGGTGCTTTTGCAAGAGTAAAGACATAGCCTGAGTTGACCTTCGCTTGTCTAAATCTCCGCCATAATCTGAATCACAATATCCAACCACCCACTGCTTATCATCTTGTTCAAAAACCAATCAAACGTCTGCTGTATTATGGATGTATCTCAAAATCCATTTAACAGCTTGCCAATGGATCATGCATATACCTGCTCATTACTCCAACTGCTTGGCAAATATCTAGTCTTATACACACCATAGCATACATCAAGCTACCAACAACATTTACATAGGGTACATTTTTCATGTACTCTCTTTCAGCATCATTCTTTGGCGACATAGCAACACTAAGTTTAAAATGAGGAGCGAGCGGAGTGCTAACAGGTTTTGTTTGTTCATTGATCCCAAAACGCTTTAGCATCCTTCTCAGATAGTTTTTCTAAGTCAAACAAAGCTTCCTCCATTTTCTATCTCTGACTATTTCCATGCCAAGAATCTTCTTTGCTTCACCAAGATCCTTCATTTCAAATTCCCTTTTCAGTCGAGCCTTCAAGTTTCTAATCTCCACTGAACTCTGGGAAGCTATCAGCATATCATCTACATATAGAAGAACATATATAAAGGATCCGTCTTGTAGCTTTTTCAAATAGACACAATGGTCATACTTGCTTCTTGTGTACTCTAACTCCAACATAAACTTATCAAATCTCTTGTACCACTGCCTCGGGGACTGCTTCAACCCATACAAAGATTTATTAAGTTTACACACTTCGTTTTCTTTTCCAGCAACTTTGAATCCTTCCGGCTGAACCATAAAGATTTCCTCCACCAAGTCTCCATGTAAAAATGTAGTCTTTACATCCATATGAACTAGTTCAAGATTCAACTGTGCTACCAAAGCCAACAAAATTCTAATAGAGGGATGCTATACGACCGGAGAAAACACTTCATTGTAATAAATTCCTTCTTTCAGAGCGTAGCCCTTAGCTACCAATCTTGCTTTGTAGCGAACATCATCTTGGCCGGAGAACCCATCTTTCTTTGCAAACACCCATTTGTATCCAATTGCCTTCTTTCCATTTGGGAGGTTGGTTGTGACACCCCACAAATTTGAACGAGATTACGTACACTAAACATTTGCATTTTAGGCTAATTCCCTACTTTGAGTGAATTCAAAACAATTTTAGAGATAAGTCTAGCAAAGCCCAACTAATTAATATGCGTAGTATTACTTTTCATAATTAGTTGTAATTATGTACGAAACAATTGGAAACAAACGCGACAAAAATATACGACTGTTGGTGAACAAAATTATTTGATAATATGAAATTATTAAATAACATTAACGCTTATTAAATATTATGTCGATAATATTTACAAAGAATTTTGAATCGTACAAAACGTATTCTGCGCGACAAAACTTATCGAACGAACTGAAACAAAACAAAGTTATGATTTTAAAACTCAACTAAATTATTTCTATGAAATATCTCAACTAAAAATATATTCGACTACGTATTTAAAAACTTATCATTTTAAAATATGTTAACAATTTACGATTGGGTAAACGAACATGGGTCAAATACCGCAAATTTGGGACAAAGTCCCTCCCTTTTTGGAAGACCAAAACCGGCCCCCTTCCCCCTTTTCATTTCATTTTCATCATCACCATCCCTTCATTCTCTCTCTCTCTCTCTTTCAAGAACACCACCACCAAACCGCCTCACTTCCGCCACCAAAACTACTACAAAAATACCTCCAATCACCTCGCCCCTTTAGAGAAAAACGATCACGGAGTCGAGCTCTACACTTCTATCTTTCCGGATTTTCTTCGCGACAACTTTGTAAGATCCCGACATTTCCGAAAACTCGTAGATTTCGATATTTCTTTTGATATTTCACGTTTATATTACTTAATACATCATGTTTTAGTGTTTTTATCAACTAATTATGTCCAAAAACGACACAAAAATGCATTTTTAAAACCTAAAATACGATCAGCTCGTTCTGCGAGCTGAGATCTATTTTTTTCCCTGCGAACCGAACGAGCAGTGAACCGAACGAGCTGCGAACCGAGCCGAGCTGCGAACCGAACCGAGCTGCGAATCGAACCATGCGAACCGAACCATTGCGAACCAAACTCGCGAGCCGAGCTAGCGAGTCGAACTTGCGAGTCGAACAAGCGAGCCGAACTGACCTGGTTTGCGAACTGAGGTTCTGCCCTGCGAACTGAGTTTTACCCAACGATTCGACATTCGCGTAACGACAACTACCCTCTTTACAACAATGATTAACATACAAAAATATATACTTTTACTAAGCATAAAACGAAACGAATATAATAATGTTTTCAGAAATTATTATTACAAACCGCTACCAACGAGTCTTATACATTTCATAAGCTACAAACTTAAACGACAAACAAACGCTTTGGACATAATTAGGTTGAATGAACACTAGTATGGATGATCAACTTAGACATCCACGTATTTATACTTATTAAATCTCATACGTTTAGGACGTTAGGAGATTTCAGACTAGACTTGGGCTTTAGGCTTTGCTAGCACTCGCACTTTACTGAGCTCAACAGGTGAGTTCACAGCCCCTACTTTTACTGCTTTACTACTTTTGAACAGGGGTGGAAAACATAGTCAACTCTTTTGCTACGGGTGCAAACTTTTACACAACTGATTTGATGTAAATTATACAAACTGTTTATGACTGCGGTCAAACTGTTACAACTTTTGTTTATGAAATAGTATTTCATACGAAAACTAAATTGGAACTCGCTAGAGAACGACCAGCTACACATTTTCGCTAACTATCTTTTATGAAACAACATTTTCATAAACATTTGAAAAGTCCCTACGTCTTGGGCAAACACACAGAAAGTCCCTACGTCTTGGGCACACACACAGAAAGCCCCTACGTCTTGGGCATACAGAAAGCCCCTACTTCTTGGGCAAGGTTCCATCCTACGTCTTGGGTGAAGGCTCTACTTCTTGAGCAGTGGGTCCTACGTCTTGGATGCCAGTCCTACTTCTTGGACATAACCAGAAAGTCCTTACGTCTTGGGCACACAGAAAGTCCCTACTTCTTGGGCAGTTATTGATGAGTCCTACTTCTAGGACAAACGTTTTAGTCCCTACTTCTTGGGCACACATTGAAAGGTCCTACTTCTTGGACAAACTTTTCTAACTATACTTTTGGGCGACATCCCAACGAAACTTCACATTTGATGAACATTACTTAAATTGTTATGGCAAAACGTTACAAACATATTTGTGGATCATACTTTAAAACGTAAACATAAAACCTGTGAATTCACTCAACCTCGTTGTTGACTTTTACTATGTTTTTCAGGGAATTGGCTGCACGTAAGATCCGCCTGCACACATGGAACATAGGCGACCCACGAAGGAATATGATGCCAACTTTTGACAACTGGATTTCTTTTATATAACTAAAACTGTTTAGTCATATTTACGAAATCTACTTTTGTAAACTTAACTACTTTTACACTTGTACGATTTGATGAATCGTAAAACTTTGTAACTATTACTTTGGCATCTTATTATACATGTTCCGTTGTAATCATATGCTCTGATACGTATGCATGTACAATGTTGGTGTCATTACCCCCATACTTAACTAAATGCTTCCGCTAAACAAAATCAATGAATTTGGGGGTGTGATAGATTGGTATCAGAGCCATTGGTTATGGCGAACTAGATTTCTTAGGTGACTTAGAGACCTAGACTATAGCCTTGGCTAGAACGCACATGCATACACACATTTGCATACGCCTAACTATCGTTACGACACATCGATACGCGTAATCCGTTAATTGAACCATGCTACATTCGATTTGTTCAAACTCACTCTGATCACGTACGAACCTGATCGTATTAAACGATTGATGAAAAGAAGTATGTATTTAGCATCATATAATGATGCCTGGCCAACGTGATTATATTATACTAAGTACATATGGGCGTTTCATAGTCGTAAGATATGTGATGGGGATCTTGTCAATCCTTCTAAATGTTCTATAACAAAAATATGTGAAACTTCATTCTTCACATCCTTTTCATTGGCATTGACTTCTGCATTTCCTTCATCGCAGAACGCCATCATGCGACTACACCTCCTACCGTCGAGACCACCGAGCAAATAATCGAGCGACGCGTAGCCGAAGCTATCGCTCAATACGAAGCCAGTCGCGCTCGCGACACTGGGGTGAACAACAGTGGAGCCACCCCCGTCAACAGTGAAACCCCGGCAAATACCCGACAAGGGTGTTCATACAAAACCTTCCTCGCCTGCAAACCCAGCACTTTCACCGGGACTGAAGGGGCCATTGGCCTAGTCCACTGGGTTGAGAAGATGGAATCAGTGATCGACATCAGCGACTGCGCAACCGAAAACATGGTGAAGTACGCCACGTGTACTCTCGCCTACAAAGCGTTGACATGGTGGAACGCTCGGATCCAAATTCTTGGACGCACAACTGCTTACTCCATCTCGTGGGAGACTTTGAAACAGATGATGATGGAAGAGTTTTGCTCTCAGAGTGAGCAATAGAAACTCGAAACAGAGCTATGGAACATCCAGATGGTTGGAGCAGACATTACCGGGTACACAACTAAGTTCCAAGAGCTTGCACGCCTCGTACCTCATATGGTAACTTGTTGCTATCGAAAACAACGGATGATTTTAAATTTATAATTGCTGGGGTCTAAGTGTGACTTACTAATACTGAACCAAAAGGTTAGTAGGCGGTAAGTTGGACCTAGAGTCGTTCTTAAAGAGAAACTGAATTGAAACTGAGGTGATCCAATCAATCTTTCTTTTATAGTAAATGTTTTAAAAGAGTGCGTTGGGGGTTTTGGTTCAGTTAACTAGATAAACTAAATAAAGCGGATAAAATGTAATAGGATATCAGATATGCAAAGTAGTATTTGTTGTGAGTTCGTTAGTTAATAATTATGGGATGATGACTCTTACGGGAAAATGATTAACTAAATTGGATTGCTTATGAGATTCATTAATTTATGGTATAACCAATAGATTCCTTATTAGTCGGTTATCAACTAATATGTCACGAGGAACTAAGGTGTCGTGATTCTGACTAGATAGACAATGCTCAACTCTCCACACTCTCCTGTGACGGAGTCAGTGACCCATATTATTGAACGTATTCGCTCATGGGCGAAGGAATAGAGTAGCAAGTCCATAACATGTCTAGCCGTTCTTAATACCACAATGATTATGAATCCATTAAACAACTAACTTAGAATTTGTGTCCGGACTTATTTAATCAATTTTTACCAATGAAACTTAAGCGTGATAAACGAGGAAAAGCATTTAGGTTTCTTGCGTACCATACTTTAGGTTTCATGGTTTTAATAAAAAGTATCGGGTTAAGTTGGATTTTAAACTTGCCTTTCTCAATACAATTAACAAATCCCTAGGTTTTCGTAAATGGACATTTAGCCTTTAGCCTACCTAATCTAATCTAATTTAAACTAAAACAACTAATTAAAATGGTGACGGCTTTTTACAGAAAGTTAAACCCAGACCATGTCGGAAAATACTATGGTAATTCACAACGTATTAAATTGTTTACCAACGTTTCTGTTGTGAGTTCAATTGCTTCGCGATGTTTACATGATAAGTACGATATGATCAGAAGTGTACAATACTCATGGCAAGTCCACGTAATCACATTGCATTTTATAATGCTTGCATGACGTTACAATTAAAAACATAGTTTTTACACAGATAACTATTGACCGAGTATTGAGGTTCGCGACTCCTCTTTACAAGGTTACAATCACGTTTGTTAATCGAAAGGCGAATATAAGTTTTAAGTTTAAAATCACAAGATAAGTCCGTCCACAAGGTTTCCAATTTTATAACGTCGATCAATAATACAACTACCTTTGGTCGTTACTGGCTTCCATATATTTGTACTATGCTCAGAAGCATTTCCAATACTATACCGAGTAATCAGTCGAATAGGGGCCGTCATATTATTTCACGACGTATTCAAAGTCATCCCACAATTATATATACTAACTACATCACAACAAACACAATAGTAATCTACTCGCTAATCATGGTAAAAACGATCGCAAACATAATTAAAGCAAACATGTTTAATTAAGATAGTTAAGGATAGAGATAACCGAGATTAATATGCGAGAAGGAATAGACTTGAATTAATGATCGTAACTCCAAGCGTACACCAAAGATTACAACACGTTCCTAGCTTTCTTTCTACTCTAAACAAGATGCTAAACTAACCTAATGCTAATTTAAAGAAAGTAGAATGAGAAAGTGAGAAAGTAACTAATGCATAAGTGATATGTGTGAAGGTGTAGGTGTGTTTTTAAAATGAACCAAAAGCCTCCTATTTATAGGTGAGCTTTGGCTCACATTAGCACAAGTTGTCCTTGAGGCTCATGTTAGAAGACTTTCCAAAAGTGGCTTGTACAGCGCGAAAAGTAGGCGAACCGGGTACCGTACAACGCGAAAAGTAGGCGAACCGGGTACCGTACAACGCGAAAAGTAGGCGAACCGGGTACCAAAAGTTACCAAAAACGGAAACCGAGGCAGGTGAGTGGTGGCCGGCGGCGGTGGGCCACCTGCCGGCGGCGGTGGTGAGGTGGCCGGCGGCGGTGGGCCCCACCCCGCCCCGTTGCGCGGTTTGTTGCTTCGTTTCTCGATTCGTGCGTGTTTTCTTCGTTATACGTCCGTTTGAGTTGATTCTTTTTTTGTTGGATTCGTAATTCAAAAACGAAGATTTTGACATAGGATATGCCTTAAAATGAGGTTCCTAGCTCCAGATATTGCGTATGGATCATTTGGATCTTCCAGCGGGCGCGAAATCTTCATTTTTTACCCGTTTCAGTTGATTCTTCTTCTGTTGGATCCGAATTTTGAAAACGAACATCTTAGAAATAATGGATGTTGGTGAAGGGCACTTTGGTCTTGAAATCTCATTTTTATGCCTTGAATCTTCAAACGTGTGTGGAATCTTCGTTTCACATCCGTTTTACTTGATTTTTATCGTGCGACCTCGTTTTGACCTTCTTGGCATAATGTTACTGATTTATGTTATATTTGAGTTAATTTTCCAAGAATCGTTCCAGAATGAGAGAGATATCGGTAGTAAAAACGTGACTTTTTACGCGATATCAAGTATCCCACACTTAGAACTTTGCTTGTCCTCAAGCAAACTAACTTTCAACATAGTTAAAGATAAGCAAATAATGAATTTATTTTAAGATGGGAACTTTTTACTAAGGGGGTTTTGGAAAAATAAAGATATTTGGTATTTTAGAAAGCAAGGTTGTAATCTTTAGGAGCATGCTTTTGATCATTGATCGTTGATACATGACTAGGCGATCCTCTCAAGGTGGTCACTCCAATCACTCAAAGTGTTTAGGGTTTCCTATTCAATTATATCAATCGCTCAGAACGCCAGTCATGTATTGTTTATCGTCATAGGCTTGATCGAGCATCAAATCGTTACCTTTTTGGTGAGCGCGAAGTCGATCTAGCCACAATCATTCTAAGGGAAGTGATGGAATGTTGGTGGTGTGAGAGGGGTTTTGTTTTTGGTGAAGCGGAAAGTTGGAAATTTTGAATTTTCGGGAGGATTGACGCCTTCTTTCTATTTTGGTCGGAGTCTTCTTTCTCCATTTGACTTTCTTTTCTTTGAACTTTCTTGGGACTTTTTCTTTCCTTTTTGACGTCATATCCTTGATTTTTTTTTTCTTTTTTCATCTTTGGAACTTTGTAGGAAGTTTGAGGGATGTTTTTGAGTAGGTAAATGGGTAACGTATTTATTTTGGGTGTATGGATGGGTTCAAGAATGATGTGATTCGATCTCCTTTTTGACTCACAAGTTCGGATTCGAAATGCATAACAAGAGCAAGTTCTGATTCTAAACGCATACATCGGCACACTCAAGAATCGAAAAAAGTGAAGCATTAAAAGTGAATGCTTTTCATATGGCTCAAGATACCTCACGAATCGTAAGTTGGTTTGTTGTGTGCTTAGCCATGCGATGCTCTTTATGGGATTGTCAAACTAGTTTTCGAAAGAACTTATATTTTATTTTTCTTTCTTCCCCAAAGTAAATCATTCTTTTAAAATTTTTCATTTTCTACATATTTTTAACTTAGTTTTGAAAAATTTTGTTTACTTCTATGGAGAAGCAAGGTCTAATAAAGAGCAACGATTCAGAATCAAGCATATACCAATGTCCATTTAACAGTAGTGCAACTACTGCTATCCCACACTTAAAGGAACATCGTCCTCGATGTTATACTAAGCTCTGAATGGGGTAAAATCCCATACTTAGGGTTTTAAACATCTAAGACTTATTCTTTCAGTGTGTGTGCTGGGTTTGAATCCCACACTTAGTGATAAGCATAATGGATATTGTATATTTAAAACGAATGAAAGAAACGGTTTTAGAAATACTCCCCGGTGATTGCAGTGTTCTTTTGGTTGCATCTGCCGGTCTTTGTCTTCTTTGGTGCATTCTTGATCAAGTCTTCTTGTGATTGGTCTCGTGAGTGTGAACACGTCGGATATACTATTCTTCGGTTGTTGATGCTTTCTTGCAAGCTGGAGCATTCTTTGTATGATCCGAGTGTGAAAGATAGTCGGAGATGTCATCACTTCTTGGAAAGTAAAATAGCGGAAATAAAACACGGGTTGCCTCCCGAGAAGCGCTCTTTTAAAGTCGAGAGCTTGACTTAGTTTTCTTCTTCCTCAGATGATGCTTGATGCATCAGTAGTG
This sequence comes from Helichrysum umbraculigerum, assembly GCA_949592205.1. Taxonomy (NCBI): domain Eukaryota; kingdom Viridiplantae; phylum Streptophyta; class Magnoliopsida; order Asterales; family Asteraceae; genus Helichrysum; species Helichrysum umbraculigerum. The sequence continues at coordinate 100,467,496 of CATIUR010000004.1, read as the reverse complement.
GTGGCGTGGTCACTGTGGTTCCTTGGTAGAGAGTATCGTGGAGGATAGTACTGCAGGAATTGCTCTATCATGTCAGCAATGAGAGTTGGTGGGTTGGTGGATAGCATTCTGAAGCTTTTGAAGTGATCGGTGGCGAGTCGGTCGAGAATTTCCATTCCATAGCAGATGTATCGAACTGCCCTTGTAACTGGCCCGTTAGGGTCAATGCGAGTGCAGGTGTAAGTTCGAACGATTTCACGCTGTGGGTGGTTTCTTCCTATCGAGGCGATTAAAGCCATGAATTCGGTTTTCACTTCTTCAAAATCATTAGCCCAAGGGTCTCCTCCGAAGGATCTGGTTGCTTGGCACACTTGTCTGATTAGTTGATGTTGCTCGCGGTTGAAGGGAAAATCCAAGTCGGTGAAGATGCAAATTAACTTGCTGAATATCTCGCGATATCCATTTCGGTAGACGTCGAGTTCTACATCTTCTTCTTGGTACATTTCGCGCAGTCGGGTAGTCACATAAGTGGCTAAGTTGATTTGCGACATGTGTGGGATGAATCTCGGTACTTCACGAGTTTCTTCTTCATAGGCTGGCTCGTTCAGCTCATCAAATATTAGTTCAATGTGGTGCCCAATGGTGGATTGAATGACGATCCGGCAGCTCTCTGACGCCGTGAGGTGCTCTCCAGTTTCAATGAGATCTAGAAGGGTTCTTAGATCTCCCACCATTCTGATGTCGGCATAACTTCTTGGGTTCCCTGTGGCTCTTTCCAGATTGGTTCTCATTGATGCAAGAATAGATTTTTGACTTGATGAGTACGGAAAAGCTGACCCTGCTAAGGCACAATATACTTTTTGGTATATTCGCCTTTGGTTTCCGTAGAATTCGATTTCTCCCATTGGGTAGTTGGGTCTTTCTCGCTGTCGAGCTTCTCTGGTAAGTTGTTCTTGAAGCAAGTCAGAGAATGCTCGAATGTTTCTCCGAAGAGTGCTAGGCTCTGGTTCTCCATAATTGGCGAGGTATGAATCGTAGTCTCGTATGATTGCCCTTATCATGTGTCTCTGTGCGGTGTTGTAGTCGTTAGTTGACTCTTTGATGGCTTCTACGATGATTCGGACATCGTCCTATTCGTCAATCATCTCGATCATGTCTTGATGAGTATCTATAAGAGGGATTTCTAGTCTCTCAGTTGCGACAACAGGGGAATTAGGGGGAGCAAGAGGAGATTGTGGAATAGAGCGTTCATCGAGAGTGATGTTGATGTAGTCATCATCACATTCACTGTTGCAGTCGGAGTCCTTATCGCGTGAATCGGGAAATTGGTGGAGTTCTTCGTCTGGGGGCGCGTTATTGAAGGGTCGAGAACTATCGATTTCGATGGTTCGGACTTCGGTTGTTACGTCATGAATGTTCTCTTCGGCAAAGCTTCCTGGTTGACGTGCCTTATATGCCGAAATTCTCTGTAGTAGTTTGGCATACTGGTTTGGGTGTGGTGATGATCGGAGTCCTTCTTCAAAGATTTCAATGTCTCGGAGTCGAGTTCTGGTAAAGGGTTTTGATGGATCGAGATAAGAATTCAGGATGTTTCCCATTCTTTTTAGATGAGAGGATCTGAGTTCTTGACGAATGGCTCCGTAATCAACTGATTCCTCTGATGAAGAGCAGTCATCACAGTTTTGTATCCTTTTAACTTCGGCCATTTGTGGCGAATCAGTATGATCTTCATCTTCTTCCATCTCTTCCTCTTCTTCTTCTTCTTCCTCTTCGGGGTCAGATTCAATTTCTTCATCTGCTTCCTCATATTCTTCCTCTTCTGGATCGTATTCAGTGTCAGAAATGAGAACTGATGATCGGGTGAATTGCGGTTCCTCCTCTGGTTCTGATTCATCATCGGAATAGATTTTTCCTGTGGATATAGCACAACATTCTTCCTCTTCTGGGGTGCATTCCGGTTGGTCGATCTTGTAAGTAATGCTTTCACCATACGATCGTAAAACAATCGTGTGGTTATACACATCAATCACTGCTCTAGCTGTGTTCATGAATGGTCTTCCAAGGATGATTGGAATATTTATGTCCTCATGTATGTCCATTACCACGAAATCCGTTGGAAAGAAAAATTTGTCAACTTGAACAAGGACATTTTCAGCTATTCCCTTTGGGTATCTAACAGATTGGTGGGCTAGCTGGACGGTCATCTTGGTGGGTTTCAAGTTTTCAAGTTCTAGCCTCTTAAACAGGGAGTAGGGCATAAGGTTAATGCTAGCTCCTAAGTCGGCTAGAGCGCTCATATTTCCGGAATTGTAGATAGAACAAGGGAGTGTAAATCTACCTGTATCTCCTAATTTTTCGGGAAGGCTATTTTTAAGTAGGTCTGAGGTTTCAGAACTAAGGGGAATGTTGTTCACTTCAGGCAATTTATCTTTGGTGGATAGCAATTTTCTAATATACTTATTACGACCAGGAACTCTAGACATGGTATCAAGGAATTTTCCATCTAACTTAAAGGATGACAGTTTCTTAGGTTGAACTTTAAGTCTAGCGGGGTAAGGGATTCTAACCTCTTTGTTCATGGTTTGAGTGGTTTCCACAGCTGGTATCTTGACCTTTGGTTCTTCCTTTACTGGAACAACAGCAGGTGGAGTAGTGGCTGCTTCCTTTGGTGTTGTAAGTTGCTTTGCTTCCTCAATATGCGGATTTTGAACCGTGTTGCTGGGCAAACTTCCTCGGGGTCTATTCTCAAGACGTTGTGCCAATTGTCCAATTTGAGCTTCCAAATTCTTTAACACAGCCAATTGATTTCTCATGAAGAGGTCGGCTTGATCTTGTCTAGCGGACGTCTTTTGGTTGAGCAGGTGTTGACCTTGCATGAATTGGGTGAAGGCGTCGTCTGAACTTGAAGCCGGGGCATTCGTCTTGGTGGTTTGTTCAGTGGTTTGGTTTGTGTCAGAAGTGGGTGCAGGGAGTGCAAGGGGTTGATTGTAAGGAAGTTGTGATTGTTGTTGGTAGGGTGGATATCTAGGTGGGTATCGAGGTTGAAAAGGTTGTTGGTTGTTTCTTGGCGGAAATGGAGGTCCTCTGGGTTGGTTTTGTCTTTTTGGTTGAAACCGGGAGGTCGAGCTGGAAACTGAGCATAGTAGACAGTGCCATCCGCTTCTTCGTATTCAACTTGGTATTCTCCAGATGGTTGCGGGTTGGTGCAGTGTTGACAGACTTGCACTTGGTGTACTTGGTGCTGTTGTTTCTTAAGTTCTCCAAACTGTTTGACGAGCGAGTCCATTTTCTCTGTTAGTGTCTTAATTTCTTCGACTGGAATCGGGTTTGCAGCAGCGATAGGTTTGGAAGATGTTGAATGATCTCCAGAATTCCAATCGTGGTGGTGCATAGTCATGTTTTCTATCAGGTTCCATCCTTCTTCATCGGTCTTCGCCATGAAGCTTCCTTGTGCAGCAGCATCGAGGGTAGTTCGGTGGTTAGGATCTAAACCATTGTAGAAAGTGCACAATTGTGCAGACTTATCGAGTCGGTGATTAGGGCATTTCTTTAAGGCTCCTTTAAATTGTTCCCATGCGGTATATAATGACTCATCGAAAGCTTGTCGAAAGTTCATGATGTCATTTCGGAGTTTGGTTTGTTTAGAGGGCGGAAAGTACTTGGTTAGGAACTTTGTTGCCATCACAGTCCATGAAGGGATAGAGCCGGTCTCTAAACCTTCAAACCATGTTTGCGCATGATGGGTGAGTGAATAAGGGAAAAGGTATAAACGGATTGTATCTTGGCCAATTCCGTTTTGCTTGTAGGAATTTGAAAGAGAGATGAACTTGTCGAGGTGAGAGTTTGGGTCATCACTGGGCAATCCGTGGAATTGACAGTGGTTTTGGATTAGTTGGATGATGTGGTGTTTAAGCTCGAAAGATTGACCAGGGGTTTCAGGGTAAAGAATTGGTCCTCCTCTTCCTTCGATAGAGGGTTTACTGTTATCAGCGAGAGTGATGCGTTCAGCCATTGCTTGCTTAAGTGCAGATTGTTTCTTTTCTCGTCGAATAGTGCGTATTATAAGTTCTGGATCGGGAAAGTTAAATAGTGGTGCAGATCTAGGGGGACAGGTCATAAACTAAAAGGAAAGACAATAAAGGAAAATAGACAATAAAAGAAATGTTTTTGTGTTTTTTTTAGAAGGTTTTATCCTACGGGTTTACTAGAATTGGGATTGGTTGGGCCTCTGGATCGGACAGTTAGTCTCCCCGGCAGCGGCGCCAAAAACTTGTTGCTATCGAAAACAACGGATGGTTTTAAATTTATAATTGCTGGGGTCTAAGTGTGACTTACTAATACTGAACCAAAAGGTTAGTAGGCGGTAAGTTGGACCTAGAGTCGTTCTTAAAGAGAAACTGAATTGAAACTGAGGTGATCCAATCAATCTTTCTTTTGTAGTAAATGTTTTAAAAGAGTGCGTTGGGGGTTTTGGTTCAGTTAACTAGATAAACTAAATAAAGCGGATAAAATATAATAGGATATCAGATATGCAAAGTAGTATTTGTTGTGAGTTCATTAGTTAATAAATATGGGATGATGACTCTTACGGGAAAATGATTAACTAAATTGGATTGCTTATGAGATTCATTAATTTATGGTATAACCAATAGATTCCTTATTAGTCGGTTATCAACTAATATGTCACGAGGAACTAAGGTGTCGTGATTCTGACCAGACAGACAATGCTCAACTCTCCACACTCTCCTGTGACGGAGTCAGTGACCCATATTATTGAACGTATTCGCTCATGGGCGAAGGAATAGAGTAGCAAGTCCATAACATGTCTAGCCGTTCTTAATACCACAATGATTATGAATCCATTAAACAACTAACTTAGAATTTGTGTCCGGACTTATTTAATCAATTTCTACCAATGAAACTTAAGCGTGATAAACGAGGGAAAGCATTTAGGTTTCTTGCGTACCATACTTTAGGTTTTATGGTTTTAATAAAAAGTATCGGGTTAAGTTGGATTTTAAACTTGCCTTTCTCAATACAATTAACAAATCCCTAGGTTTTCGTAAATGGACATTTAGCCTTTAGCCTACCTAATCTAATCTAATTTAAACTAAAACAACTAATTAAAATGGTGACGGCTTTTTACAGAAAGTTAAACCCAGACCATGTCGGAAAATACTATGGTAATTCACAACGTATTAAATTGTTTACCAACGTTTCTGTTGTGAGTTCAATTGCTTCGCGATGTTTACATGATAAGTACGATATGATCAGAAGTGTACAATACTCATGGCAAGTCCACGTAATCACATTGCATTTTATAATGCTTGCATGACGTTACAATTAAAAACATAGTTTTTACACAGATAACTATTGACCGAGTATTGAGGTTCGCGACTCCTCTTTACAAGGTTACAATCACGTTTGTTAATCGAAAGGCGAATATATGTTTTAAGTTTAAAATCACAAGATAAGTCCGTCCACAAGGTTTCCAATTTTATAACGTCGATCAATAATACAACTACCTTCGGTCGTTACTGGCTTCCATATATTTGTACTATGCTCAGAAGCATTTCCAATACTATACCGAGTAATCAGTCGAATAGGGGCCGTCATATTTGTGACACCCGGTCAAAATAACCCAAAATTTGGTCCAAATTTAAACCTTAATTACTCGTACTCGGTACGTGTTAAAACAAAAGTATTCGGATAATATATATGTGTATATATATAACGTTGAATGATTATTTAAATAATCACATACAAACAAATCTAAAACAACGCGCAAACTTAAATACGGTCGTTGGTGAAAATATTTTTAAATAATGTATCATTAGCGAGAATAATAATTATTTACTCGATTAAAGTTTTAAGTACATTTTGTACAATGAAAACTATCCGTACATCTAAAGTAAAACAAAGATATATTTTTAGAACCCACTAAAAGTATTTTTATAAGATATTTCAAATGAAAACATGTACGATTTTATTTGTAGAAAATTTCCATTTTAAAAGATTAAACTATATAACGATCGGGTACGCAAACACGGGACGGAAAATACACACACCTCAATAATTGAGGCCGGTGTATATACACCGACCCCAATTATTTCCCTCTCACAAACACACTCTTGATCTCTCTCTCGGCTCAACTCTCTCTCGGTCTCACTCTCCAAACAAGATCAACAACCATCACATCAACATCATCACCATCTAAATCATCTCTTGGGCATCATCATCATCACGATTGTATCATCATCATCATTTTGGGTCCAAATTTTACATTGTAAGAACACTAATCGTTATACTTTAATTTCATGTTTTTAATACGTATTATACCATGTAGTAACATCCTATATGTGCGGAAATTGGTAGAAATTAAGTTAGAACTCGTTTATTTTGAAACCTATTCGAACAGACCTGCAAAAACGTATGATCCACGCGGCGTGTCCCCTAGGACGCGGGGCGTCCTTTTAAAAACTCAAAGTACACGGCGCGTCCTCATGTACACGGCGTGTACTTCATAAAACCATAGAACGCGGCGTGTCCGTTTGTACGTGGCGCGTCCTTCATCAAAACCATAGTACACGGCGCGTCCTTTTGTACACGGCGCGTCCTTTAAATAACAGAGCCCCCTATATATTTCATGATCCAACGGATCAATAAACTAGCCCTGCGAATTCTAGCTAAAACAAAACAAATAAATTTTCGAAAATGTCGACGATTTAACAACTTAAAACAGGGTAGCTTCTCGATGAAAAATTTATTGTAACGGATTGGGCTCAAATTCACTCGGTCATTCAAAAACAACCCAATGGTCAAGGCTAAGTACCTTAGCCTAGCCAGTTTTAAGCCATCCGGGGTCGTCTAGGGGTCAAAAATGGCATATTTCAGTTTTCGGACTCGTAACAAATTTTGTAACTTATGAAATAAAGTGTAACGGATATAATGAACTTGAGTAACAACTAAACTTATATGATACGACTTATACATGAAACACATATACTTTTATAAGTACAACAAATCATGCCAAATAATAATAGTTTGAAATTATTATTAGAAACCGTCACCAACGAGCCGTATACATTTTTGTAAACTCAAACATAAACATTAAACAATACATTGGACAATCCATTTACTCATTAGAATCTCGCGTGTTTAGGACTCTAAGGGATTTCAGAGATTGTCTATTCCACGTCGGATATACTCATTGCTCGGATTGACTCAGGTGAGTCTCACGGCCCCATTTTCACTATTTACTGCTTTTAGATTCGGGGGAGATACAACACAAACTGTTTTAGTGTACACAAGTATTCGGTTAATTAATCTGTTATTTATTTCGGTTATTATTATTTTCGGTCAAAATTATTGGTATTGTTTAATTCGGTATTCGGTATTCGGTAATTCGGTTATTTAAATTCGGACTTGCATGAGTTGTTTTAATTCGGGAAAGTCCTCATCGGACATGGTTCGTTAACTGAAAGGGCGCGATTACTAAAGGATAGATCTATCATGGGAGTGACGTCCCCGTCCGGGTTGCTAGCTACAACCATGTCAAACGGGCACTTTAGTAGTTGTAATTGGTGTTTCTACACCCATCGGGAGGCAGAAATCGGGTTAGGCTTCGAATCATGGATTTATGCAATGTCGGTAAATTCGGTTATTGTCGGTCTATGTCGGTATATTTGGTCCGGGTCATATTATGGTATTCGGAAAACATTTATTTGTTTAATTATCGGATAAATCTTGTGTATCACATCATGTTTACTTAAACCTGTGAGATTCACCAGCTTTTTAGCTGACCCTTTTAGTGTTGTACTCTCAGGTGCACAGCAACAGTAGGAATGGCCTACAGGATAAGCTAGCTATCACGAGTCGCATGCATCCATTTAGACATGAAGATTTTCTTGCATTATGTTTTGTATAATGGTTATGTATTAAAATCTTCTGAAATCATTTTGCGAACTCACTACTATGTTTCAAACTTATGACTTAAACTTTGTAATACTTTTGTAATATATATAACGTCTCATATATAGTCGTTTGTTGTAATCTTGGTGTTTGATATTTGATTAGTAACACCCAAAACTCGCTTCCGCAAATCATTAAATTTGGGGGTGTTACAATATTATTTCACGACGTATTCAAAGTCATCCCACAATTATATATACTAACTACATCACAACAAATACAATAGTAATCTACTCGCTAATCATGGTAAAAACAATCGCAAACATAATTAAAGCAAACATGTTTAATTAAGATAGTTAAGGATAGAGATAACCGAGATTAATATGCGAGAAGGAATAGACTTGAATTAATGATCGTAACTCCAAGCGTACACCAAAGATTACAACACGTTCCTAGCTTTCTTTCTACTCTAAATAAGATGCTAAACTAACCTAATGCTAATTTAAAGAAAGTAGAATGAGAAAGTGAGAAAGTAACTAATGCATAAGTGATATGTGTGAAGGTGTAGGTGTGTTTTTAAAATGAACCAAAAGCCTTCTATTTATAGGTGAGCTTTGGCTCACATTAGCACAAGTTGTCCTTGAGGCTCATGTTAGAAGACTTTCCAAAAGTGGCTTGTACAACGCGAAAAGTAGGCGAACCGGGTACCGTACAACGCGAAAAGTAGGCGAACCGGGTACCAAAAGTTACCAAAAACGGAAACCGGGGCAGGTGAGTGGTGGCCGGCGGCGGTGGGCCACCTGCCGGCGGCGGTGGTGAGGTGGCCGGCGGCGGTGGGCCCCACCCCGCCCCGTTGCGCGGTTTGTTGCTTCGTTTCTCGATTCGTGCGTGTTTTCTTCGTTATACGTCCGTTTGAGTTGATTCTTTTTTTGTTGGATTCGTAATTCAAAAACGAAGATTTTGACATAGGATATGCCTTAAAATGAGGTTCCTAGCTCCAGATATTGCGTATGGATCATTTGGATCTTCCGGCGGGCGCGAAATCTTCATTTTTTACCCGTTTCATTTGATTCTTCTTCTGTTGGATCCGAATTTTGAAAACGAACATCTTGGAAATAATGGATGTTGGTGAAGGGCACTTTGGTCTTGAAATCTCATTTTTATGCCTTGAATCTTCAAACGTGTGTGGAATCTTCGTTTCACATCCGTTTTACTTGATTTTTATCGTGCGACCTCGTTTTGACCTTCTTGGCATAATGTTACTGATTTATGTTATATTTGAGTTAATTTGCCAAGAATCGTTCCAGAATGAGAGAGATATCGGTAGTAAAAACGTGACTTTTTACGCGATATCATAACTCCCGAGAGCAAACGCATTGAGCGTTACAACAGGGTTTTGGCCCCACAGATCAGAGGCATGGTGATGTCCTCCAAACCAACTACCTTTAGGAGCGCAGTTGATCTGGCTCAAAGCTTGACCGATGACACGATCCTTATTGGAACATTGAAAGTTACTTCTGGGAGAAACGAACCCGCCCGTACCGATACTGGTGACTCAGGTCACAACAAACGAAAATGGAATAGTGAGGGTAATGACCGTCAGAGTCAACAAAACAGGAACCCGGGAAGCACCAGAGCATATGCCGCAATCACCAACACTGAACCAAAACCATACCTCGGTAAGAGACCTAAGTGTAACAAATGCGAAAGGCATCATGAGGGCGATTGCACCATCTGTGGCAAATGCAGCCAATGGGGGCACCGAGCCAATACATGTAGAAACAACCCTCCCGCTCAAACCAACCCTGGGCGACAAAACACGGGCTGTTTCGAGTGTGGTGAATCAGGACACTACCGAAATCAATGCCCACAACTCAACAACGCCAACAACAATCAGAACAACAATAACCGCATCGCCAACAACGAACCAGGCCGCGGACGGGCGTACATCATTCGTGCACGGGATGCTTCAGAGGATCCCTATGTGACAACTCTCCAAATTAGGTATAAATTAACATTTAAGCATGTGCATTCTTACGCTAATTTCCTGGTTAAGTTTAAACAAAACTTTTTGATGTGATGTAAGCCTAGCAAGCCCAGTACTTATAAAACAAAAAATATTACCTAATACGTAGCTATTTGAAGTTATGTACAAATGTGTCGGAACGAACCCGACAAAAATAAATATCAAAAGTTCGTGACACAAAAATAATTGATAATTCAATTATTAATTACGAGTATTAATATATCTATAACATATAGATGGAATGAATTAAATATACGTTTAACATGAAACGTATTATAAACGAACAGAAATAATTGTAAAACGTACCCAGAAATCACAAATGATAAAAATTCTATTTTTCTTATACGTTAGAAAGTATTTGGAACATTACCTCAAAATATGAATTGGTAATTTAACTGAAATTTGGCGCCCAATTGAATGCGCGCAGTAAAATGTACAAAATTGTACAACTATCAAAAATAATGATAATCTCATTATTCTAAATTTATATAATGAACCAGGAGAACACCTACAAAATAAAAATATAAAATGTTATATTTTAAACTGTTATAATTATACCCGTACTTGAAATTAACGGGTCAAAAATTTGCCAACAACCTCAATAATTGAGGAGACAGTATCAAATTCAAACCATACTCGTTGATCTTATTACTCCCTCCTCTTCTTCTTCCTGATGATTTCGACACACACACACAACACATCAAAAATCTTCAATCTTCATTTTTCTTCTTCTTCATCTTGATCAGCAGAGGAAGCAACAAGCAGGCACAACATCAACACATCATCATCATCTTCTTCGTATCATCATCGCCACCGAAACATCTTCATTTTTATCTCATTGTAAGGAAACTTCAATCTTTGATTTCTATACTCAAATTTCGTGTTATAACATGTTTATATAACATAATCCATGTATCTAACTCCATAATTTGAAGATTTGATGATTGATTCATGAAATGGGTTTTATAAAACCAAAACTTAAAATCATGGAATAATGTATAAAAACTCGTTATTAAGTGAGATAATGATGTATATCGATGATATTAAGCATATAAACGTGAAAACCATTCGGATTATAACATAAAAATACCACAGAATCGATGTTGCAAAATTGAAAACGAACAGAGCCAGAATCGCATAGGGTTGCGACGCGATAATGGCAATATCGCGACGCTATCTATAAACAAACGCGATGCGATTTTATATACCAAAAGGCGACGCGATTCATAAACAAACGCGACGCGATTTTACAATAATCGCGACGCGATTCTATGGTGACACGGGTTATGTATTAACTAGGCCGACCTGGACTGGGCTGGGTGGTTTCGGGCCGAGCTTTTGGACTGGGTCGGACTATTTTGGGCTGGGCCGACTGGTTATGGACTGGACCGAGAACCTGGGCTTGGGCCAAGGGTTTGAGGCCCAATACACGATGGACCGAATATACATACATTTAAATTGGGCCCAAGATAATCTAAATGGGCCAAATGGATTAATTTAAGGATTTAAGGTAATTTGGGCCAACACTAGTTAATGGGCCTAGCCCATTGGGTTAAGTTATAGTTAATCGGGCCATTGGGCCAAATTTTATAATTGGGCCTTATCAAATGGGCTAAACTTTTTGGGGCAAAAGCCCAATGGGTAAAACGGTCTCAAAACGCAAACTTAAGTCGATTCATATATAAACGACAAGTAAAATGGAACGAACGATTATAAGTTATATATATACTTATAAATGGATGATAAAATTTATAATGATACGATATAAATAAAAATTATAAACTTTATATATATATATATATATATATATATATATATACAAACGATAATTTTTGGAAAACGATAACATATATTTATTTTATAAACGGAAATTAATACGATAATGAGTTTTATTACAAATAAAACTTATGATATTTTATATACTTAAACAATGTATTGCAACATATATATATATATATATATATATACAAGAACATATGTTTACATATATACACAAACCGACACTTGGAATTATATTCATACTTGGACGTTTTCTTAACAAATGAAAACTTATATATATAATTATACTTAATCAACGTGTACAAAACATACGTACATTTATATAGGTATATATATATATATACATATATACATATATACATATATACATACGACCCTCATGATTATATATATACATATATATATATATACAATCGGATTTCACGCTTAACAAACGTACAACTTAATAATATACAACTGATTTGATTCGTTCTCAATAGCCATGAGATGATCATCTTAGGGTGATCCTTTTGTCGACGGATGCTCCTATTAGTATATTTACATACGTATACATATATAGAACAAGTATATGTACAAAGGGAACAAAACGACATTCAATTATATATACAACTACATACGTGTATATACATTTAACACAGTATTCGACGTAATAAATGGTAACAAATATTTCAACTTAACGTCAACAATTATTCAAACAATATAAGAAATTCAACAATTTCTTCAAAACAAACAAACTGATAACATAAGTTGATTAAACAAATCAAACGTACTTATGTTAATACATTTATTGTATATAGGTTAACACACCTTGGGCTATTACCTGTCGGCTGCTAGCTTTCCTTACCGAGCAAATCACCGTGAGTTCACAGCCCCTACTTTGCAAATGTTTTACTCTTTTAAACATAGGGGTGTAAACATAGAAACTGCATGCGAACACATGCAACAAATTATATAAATGCCTTATTGCTTTATATAACTGTTTGATATGAAATATCATTTTCACAATTGTTTTGGGAATTAGACACTGTATCCTAGTACGGACCCAGACTTGAAATGTGTGCATGAAAGACCTTATGTCATGCAGACTGTAACCATTAGCTAGGTGACTCTAGCCACTGAGTATACGAGTAATACTATTGCCGTGACGGCCCTCCTATGGTTGGAGCGTATACTTAAATGTCCTTCAGGCAAACAACATAAGTTTTGGTTGTGGTTTGGTTATAGGGTTAGGTCACATTACTTTAACCTGCGAGGTTTAGCTCACCTTTCAGGGGATCATAAGTCTAAGTATTCCCACATACCGTATAGGATTAACGTATCCTACAACTGTTTTATACCAGAAAAACATTCTGGTTATCTTCAAATACTGGTAAACAACCAGACTTATATTTTGGGTGACAACCCACATAAATCTGTATTTTAGGGTAACAACCCTACAATCTTATATTTTGCAAAACCTGCAAACATTTATTTATTGAATGACATGTCAATAACATAAATATAAATGGTTTAACAAACCTCATTCTTATACAAAACCTGTGAATTCACTCAACATATTTGTTGACGACTTTCTTTCTATGTTTTACAGGAAATTAGCCATGTAAGTAAGAATCGCATGCATACAGGATGGACAACCCTGGACTACATAAGATGCCACATACTTTTGGGACAAGCTTTTGAGGATTTCCCTTGTATAACTGCAGACATTGCAGTCATACCTGTGAAATCTTATTTATAACTTATGGATTGTAAAACTTAAATGTTTTTAACACTACTACTACTGTTACGACTTACATAGTCGTGTTACTTTTGTAACAACTGTTTTTAACTTGGCATCTTAATCTATTATGTTGCGCGATAGCCTTATGCTCTGAGTATGTATGTACTGTTTGGTTAATTTAACTGCTCACGCCCCGTCACGTCATTGAAGCTTCCGCATGTTTAATTAGTACTAATTGTGATTACCGTTTGGCGGGGTGTGACAGACTTGGTATCAGAGCAATTGGTTATAGCGAACTAGAAGTCTTTAGGTGACTGAAAACCTTAGAGACCTAGACTATAGCCTTGGCTAGAAACATTTATGCATTCACGCATACATACTTTGCATACAACTAACATATGACTGACACGTCGTATACGATTTCTTTTGTCTCAGCATGTCGAGACAAGCGCCTATCTACATCATTGATTCTGATTCTGAGGAGGAACCTATGGAGGAGTCCTTCGTACCCGAGAGTCCGTCAGTTCATGATAGGGCTACTTCTGATGACACCTATGTACCGCCACCTACACGGCGTGTTACTACACCTATTCCGGCACGTCCTGTTGCCGGGCCGCACTACCACATAGGAGAGACCTCCTGCAGACCTGGCTTGGTACGCGCACCTAGGAAGTGCGTAGGAGACCTTCCCACTGGATTGCTCGCACCACGGGACAAGGCGCCCATGACCGATACTGAGGAGCCACCATAGAGGCGGTTCCCACACCTAGACTGGATGCCTCCTATGCTTAGGCGTTGGAGAGCCTTAGAGGATGTTCCATCTGCCTTGGAGACCGGAGAGTCTTCCCGACCACTGTCTATTACTGGTGAGCCTCTAGAGCTTACAGTTTTCACCCTAGTTGTTGTGGTACGTGCCCTATTCGGGTTACACTATGGCACGCGTAGCTATATCAGAGAGTTGCGCAGTGACACTTCCCGACTGGATGGGGATATGATGTCTATCTATGGACGTCTCAGCACTATGGAGACACACGTAGACGTGGACAGAGAGTCAGCTGATGCTACTCGTGCACGTGTGGCTGTACTAGAGAGGCATGTGAGAGTTACCGGGCTTGCGGTTAGAGCTTGTGTGATTATGGTCGTGCTGAGGATAGCCGTAGGATTGTTCTTACCATATTTCCGTTAGACCTAGGTATGGCGGGTTGTGCCTACTTGGATTGGATAGCTTATTTTTGGTTGATGGGTATATGATATCGTGTAAAAAGTCACGTTTTTACTATCGATATCTCTCTCATTCTGGAGCAATACTTGGCATTTGGACTCAAACAACGCACAAATTCAGTGATAATATGTTAAGAAGACCAAAACGAAGGTTGCACGATAAAAATCAAGCAAAAAGGCCGAGAAACGAAGATTCCACGCACAATTGAAGATTCAAGACATCAAAACGAGATTTTAAGGCAAAAACGCTATTCACCAACATCCATTCTATTCAAGATGTTCGTTTTCAAAATACGAATCCAACAGAAGAAGAATCAACTAAAACGGATAAAGAATGAAGATTCTACGCCCGCCGGAAGATCCAAATGATTCGTACACGATATCTGGAGTTAGGGACCTCATATCAGGGGCTATCTTATTTCAAAATTTTCGTTTTTGAAAAATAACGAAGAAAACACGCACGAATCAAGAAACGAAGCAAAAGACGGTGAAACGGGGCGGGTGGCAGCCAGCCGCCGCCGGCCTACCACCAGCCGCCGCCGGCCACCTGCTGGGCGGCGCCGGCCTGCTGTCCCCTGCCTCGCTTTCCTATTTTGGCTAATTCGCGTACCTGGTGCACCACCTTTCCGCGTTGTACAGTACCCGATGCACCACCTTTCCGCGTTGTACAGTACCCGGTGCACCTTTTTACCCACATTACGCTAATGTGCACCCCTTGATGCTAATGTGAGCCTAAACTCACCTATAAATAGAGGGTTTGGGTTCATTTGTAACACATCTCTATATACACCTTTTAAGACACCTTCACACACACATTACACCAACTCTTTATTTATTGTAATACTTCCTTAGTTAATTAGACTAGCTAATTAACTAGTCAAGAAAGATTTGTACGGAGGTGCTCCGGGACGCATTTGTAGCTACGAGTTATTGTTTTTCTTTATAAGGTTTTAATCTATCTTCCATATTTAATTATGTTCGTTCTTTCTTTAATAAAATTAAATATGCATGCTAGAATTGCCATGATTAGCTAAATAACTCAATTGTCTGCTATGATAGTCGTTTAGGAAAGATTTAAATATGTGATTACGTTGTATGTTATGAGATTGCGAGTGCTTTGTATCATGAATAGATGTAGGAATTGAATCTTTATCGTTTATCTGCCCAACTCATGTTGTGACTAAAACCTTATCCAAAAATGAACGTAGCTAACTCATGGGGTATAGGTCACTTAGTTATACTATGTTTGATTGAATCATTGAGCTCAGCATGGCCGGTGTTCTCTAGACCAAATTAGGATCCAAGAGACACGGAATATGGGAATAGAGGTAGATTAAGATTTAATTCGGACATACGATATTTTGGAGACAACTTTCGGAATATCCTCGATTTAATTAATACATTTGTATGCTTAGGTTTAACTGTTATCTTGATTGTCTTATTGCATGTTCTTGTTTGATTGTTGCCTTAGGATTATCATACTAGTGAAATACACCTAGCCTTAATTATCGTGAAATAACATGACGGCCCCTATTCGACTGTTCTTCGATATAGTACTGGAAACGCTTATGGCGAAGTACAAACGTATGGAAGTCAAGAACGACCGAAGGTAGTTGTGTTATGAATCGATTAACAAATGTATTACTTAAGTTTCTATTTGTAATGCAAATCATCCCTGTCTTGTTGCATACTTGAGTAATGTTGATAATTCATACGAATAAGTGATGACATCTTATCTGACCGCTTAGACCAGTTTTTCCAACTTACTCCGGCGAGGGTAAAACCCGTTTACAAGATTGTTTATTCAACAAACTGTGCCATGATTCGGACGTCTATGATGACTGAGATTGGGGAATAGGATTCGAGATTAACTGTTAGATAATATGGACATGCATTTGAGAGAACTTTCGGTGTATGCTTTAATATATTCTGCAACCCACGTGACATTCTATTTGCCTGATTGTGGACACCTCCGCGTTAGCCCGATAGTAGGATTGTAGCAATAACTCACATTAACTTATGAACTTATCCTCATTAGAACTCTTCCCGCTTTAATATCACCTGAACCACTTCATAGTAGACAATCGCTTTGACTGCTGAACGCCCGAAGTGACCTCCATTTCTGATTCAATTTAGTTTAATCTTAGAATAGAAAACCCAAAACCTAAACCAAACCTTTTTCGCCCTAGCTAAATTCATAAAAGTCTCTAAATTCCCCTAGTTTCAATTTGCCGCGCTTTAAAGAACGATCCTAGGTCATACTTATCCTTTGCTAGCCCTTAGATTAGCAATAGTAGTAACCCTAGGCCCCAGCCTTATAAATTAAAAACCCACTGTTGTAACCGGATAGTTATCGTTAACGACACCGACCTATTCGGGTGCAACAAGTTTTTGGCGCCGCTGCCGGGGAGCGTCGGCAACCGATTTTAGGATTTAGTAACTTTAGTGTTTAGCGATCCTTTTGAAAGATTAACATCGATCAAAAGTTACCTTTTTGCCCTTAGGATTAGTTTAGGATTAGTTTAGTTAACCGCTTTTAAGCAATTATGTCAACACTTTATCCTGATTGGACCCAACTTTTGGCTGTTCCTTCACCTACAAACCACTTACCTTCCTCAAAACAACTTTTACCACTTTTTATGCTTGAACAAAACCTTATAAACAAAAGAAATGCTGAAGTTCAAGACAACATTGACGCCATGATAAAAGTTTCGGAAAAATTAATTTCTAACATGGAATCTATTTTGAAAAACTTAAGTTATATTGAGGAAAGTACGTCGGTAATCACTAATGACACTACCCATTCACCGAGTAATGACGTGTTAATCGTCACTAGGGGAGGAAAAACAACCAAAGTTGATCCACCACCACCAGATAACACCCCCGAAAACACTTCTTCGCCCACACCTACACCGAGTGAACATGTGTCCATTGACATCCCTGTCACAACACCTGACCCATCACCAACCAAAACTCCGGATAATGTACCTCGCACGAGAATACCTTATCCCGGTAGACTTAAAAAGGAAAAGCAAGAAGCTCAATTCGATAAATATCTAGAAATGTTTAAAAGCTTGCAATTGAATGTTAGATTATTGGATGCTTTAGTTGAGATGCCCACATGTGCCAAATTCTTTAAAGAACTTCTTTCAAACAAAGAGAAACTTAGGCAAATAGTTAGTTTACCTTTAGATGCTGAATGCTCTTTAATTGTACAACATGGTCTTCCACCTAAGTTAGGAGACACTGGACGTTTTACAATACCTTGTTTTCTCCAAGATATCCAAATTAGTAAAGCCTTAGCTGACCTAGGTGCTAGTGTTAATCTTATGCCTTATTCCCTCTATAAGAAATTAGGATTAGATAACCTACTGCCTACTCGTATGACCATCCAATTAGCAGACAAATCAGTTAAACTCCCTCGAGGAATTGCTGAAGATGTCATGGTCAAGGTCGATAAGTTCGTCTTTCCAGTGGACTTCATTATCATGGATATAGAGGAAGACACCCACATCCCACTCATCCTTGGCAGACCTTTCTTAAATACTGCCAAGGCCGTAATCGACGTAAACGAAAAATCTTTAAAACTAAGAGTTGGGAAAGAGGAGGTCACCTTTAATGTCGATCGATTAATGAAGCAACCTCTGGAAGAGGATCTTGGTTTGTGCGATACTATGCAGGACATTTTTGATGAACATCTCCACGAAGTGTTGGCATTATCCAGCCAGAACCCGATACCTAACACGGTAGTCACCATTCGAAGATTATATAACGAGGATCCTGGGCTGCAGTCCGCAATCACTTCGCCAGCAAAGTCTGAAGAACTACTATTTCCCTTGTTTGAAAAGAAGCCTTCTTGCACCAATGGCAAAACAATAGCCGTCCCATTGGGATGCGGTACACCAATACCTTGGCTAAAAAGAGATACATCCACACTGAATAACCCGAATCCAGCTCCTTCAATTAAAGAAATCCTGGATTCATTCAAAGAAATGAGTATTGAGCCACCACCATTTGACCCCAATTAATCAACCAACCCGAACCACTATCACTTCCAAACCCTGAATTAACCATAAACCAATCCTCGACCGCTCAATTTCAAGAATTCCAATTCACCGACGACGGAGAAATTATTCTCACCCGAAATGACGAAGTGTCCTCATCATCAGTCAACAAATACGAGCTAAAGACGGACGAATTTTCAAACCAAACCGAATAGGTCGAAATAGCATCAATCTCTACATTCGAACCTGAGATAGACGAGGCACCCTTCCAAGCTGAATATGAGAAGCTGAATAGAGACGAAATAGCTAGAATGAAGCCGTCTATTGAGGAACCACCAAACTTGGAATTAAAGGAATTACCGCCTCACCTTGAATACTGGTGTCGTGTAAACGGGGTTTTAGTTTTAAGATGAAAAATACCTAACTTACTACACACAACACAGGCAAGAATACCTGATCATATATAGTATAGCTTAGTAAGTCCGAGTCGAACACAGGGAACGGATATCAATTTTTTAACAAACTGGAAATTGCTACAATTAATTAAAGCAGTAAAAACAGGGACGTTTTAGTTCCGATCGAACAATTGATAAACAATTATAAAAGAATTGAATTATTAAATAAAACTTAATTATAAAATAAAGGAATAATAAAATAATTAACTAAAAAGAAGATTTAATTCAAATAATAAAAGAAATGCATTTGCTTAGATTACTTTCCTTAAAATCCGGAAATCATTTTATTCAATTGCTCACGCATGGATTTTATCGTGCCTTTTCAAATATATCTACCCTCCTTACAAGATAAACTGAATTCAATACAATTAAGAAAGACACAAGGTTGTTTTCAACACATTAACAATTCAATTTAACGTTGTCCACAAAACTGTATTCTAAATTAATTCAACACCGTTTATGTGATTTATTCTTTTGACTTGAATCAACAAAGTCTATAACTGATTAAAGTTATCTTGTCCATCAATAACCATTACTAACTATTAACCCTAGCCCGTCAAACTCAATATATTCGGCAATAATTATCAATCAAAATCAACAACTATCAATAAATTCACAACCAACAGGAAATCAATCTCAACTGATTATGAAATCACGCTAGGTAATCAGCAACAATCATTAAATACCCAAGGATTAACGAATAAACACATAAACATTTAATAAAATCCAATACGTTCGCAATTATAACAATCAATCCATCAATTAAGTATTCTCATCTAAGCAAACACATAATAGAACTAGCCAATCATACTTTTACAGAAAATCAGAACCAATAACATATCACAATTCATAATCGAATGAAAAGAAAAAGTGTATTCGAACCGAACTAATGAAATAACGATTGGATGAATGAAAGCCTTTCAATCTTCTTGCTCTTAATCCTTCAAAAACTCTGGAATTAGGGTTTTGAATGAGAGAAAATCGACTGGAAGGAAAAATATGTGTGTTAGCCTCCAAATGAAATAAACTCATCTATTTAGGTTTTCTGCCGACTCAATCCATACGCCGTATGGACATCCATACGCCGTATGGATTGCAAAATCCATGGGTCTGACCCGCGTGGACTAGCGGCCCGGCTCACATCATCCATACGCCGTATGGAAATCCATACGCCGTATGGATGAAAAATTCCATTTTTCAGCTAAACGACTTCTATTCTTCACTTTTTCCTCGTTTTAACTTCTTTTCTTCAATTCTCGCTAGTTTTCCACTTCTTTTCCGATTCAAGCTCCATATAATTCCTAAATGCAAATATGAACGAAATGAGTATCGCATATAAATAAAATGCACAAGAAATTAATCAAACTAGGGGGTAATTAGTACTATAAAATAGCACATTTTGGCGTTCATCAAACATCCCCCACTTGAATCCTACTTGTCCTCAAGTAGACTAGTGACTCAAAAATTCAAAACCTTAAATATTAACGGCAAACGATACATAAAAGGACTTACAAACTACACAACATTCGGCAAACCAAATTTTATCTTAAAATCGATTCTACTTTAAAACTCATCAATCAAGGAACTCTACATGGGAAGCCATTCTAATATATTATTATTACACATAAAAGATAATTCACTCAGGTTACCGATATTGTTGTCCACTTAAACAATCTAAATTTCAGAAATTGAGCTCAACTTATTATTATTCTAGCAGGCCTTACCCTTGATTTTCAATAGCAAAATACTCTCATACAAATAACGTGTCACAATTCTCCAAATAATGAACATCCAAATAAATCAATCATTTTTCAAGCCAAGACATTGGTGACAGGTCTGTACCTCAGTACAACAGAGCAACATAACTTGGCTTTGGTTTTTCAATTCATGAGTCCTTTATACTCTTTTTATTATTTTTCTTTTTCTTAAATATACTGGCGGAAACCAGGTCTGTACTTTCGTACAACAGAGGAGACAACACCCAGTATATTCCCAAATGATGATAATTAGGATCCCAAAATTATGGATTATAACATGCTATCATATGAGAATTAAGATTATCATACCTTGCTAAATGATCCTCAAAGGATAACTGCTACTTTATTCATTACATTTCTTACTAGCTCAATAACTTCCATATAGATTGCCTATCGATACATCACAAGATGAACTATCTAATATTAAAATTTACGATTACTTCATTCCTTGTATTCCCAAAGCATGTTACAAGATTGCTAAACTTTACATAGAAAACAATTTTAAAACAAAAATAAAAATTTGGGTTGAAAAATGACTAACACGTAGAATGCCTCTTAACCTAAATATTTTTCAATAGCTACCATTCATAAATTAAGGACAAACAGACTTCTTTTCCCCCATCCCCCACTTAGAAATATGCAATGTCCTCATTGCGAAAGAAAACAAAAATAAAGGGAATAGAAAAGAAGTGAAACAGAAAACTCCCCTGATTTGAAGGCAATTCGCTTGAAGGACTTCGTTCAGCAATAAAATACAATAGCACACTTCCGTAGGCAACACGATTGCATTTAGCACATGCAATAAGCCTTTAAACCCCTCGGTATCCCGAGTGGACGAGTTGTAGTCTCGTGAGGGTTTCCAGAAAACACACCCACAAAGTTCAAACCTGAAAACAAAAACAATAAAACAGAATACAAATTAACAAAATAACGGGTTGTCTCCCTGATATCGAGTAAAAAGTCACGTTTTTACTACCGATATCTCTCTCATTCTGGAACGATTCTTGGCATATTAACTCAAAAACAGCTCAAATCAGTAACATTATGCCAAGATGGTCAAAACGAGGTTGCACGATAAAAATCAAGTAAAACGGATGTGAGACGAAGATTCCACACACGTTTGAAGATTCAAGGCATAAAAACGAGATTTCAAGACCAAAGTGCCCCTCACCAACATCCATTATTTCTAAGATGTTCGTTTTCAAAATTCGGATCCAACAGAAGAAGAATCAACTGAAACGGGTAAAAATTGAGGATTTCGCGCCCGCCGGAAGATCCAAATGATCCGTACGCAATATCTGGAGCTAGGGACCTCATCTCAGGACCTATCCTATGTCAAAATCTTCGTTTTTGAATTACGAATCCAACAAAAAAAGAATCAATGCAAACGGACGTATAATGAAGAAAACATGCACGAATCGAGAAACGAAGCAAAAGACCACGCAACGGGGCGGGGGTGGGCCCACCGCCGCCGGCAGCACCACCACCGCCGCCGGCCACACCAAGGGTGGTGCCGGACACCCTACTCCCTCCCGGTTTCCATTTTTGGTAACTTTTGGTACCTGGTGCGGCCACTTTTCGTGTTGTACGGTACCCGATTCGCCTACTTTTCGTATGGTACATACCACTTTTGGTAAGCTTTCTAACATGCACCTCCAGGCCAACTTGTGCTAATGTGAGCCAAATCTCACCTATAAATAGGAGGCTTTTGGTTCATTTGTAACTTGCACCTTGAAGTCCCATATGCACTAGTCATATCACTTTCTTACTTTCTCATTCTACTTTCTTACTTTAAATTTAGCATTAGATTAGTTTATTACTTTGTTTAGAGTAGAAAGAAAGCTAGGAACGTGTTGTAATCTTTGGTGTATGCTTGAAGTTACGCTCATTAATTCAAGTCTATTCCTTCTCGCATATTAATCTCGGTTATCTCTATCCTTATCTATTTTAATTAAACATGTTTGCTTTAATTATTTTTGCGATCGTTATTACCATGATTAGCGAGTAGATTACTATTGTATTTGTTGTGATGTAGTTAGTATATATAATTATGGGATAACTTTGAATACGTCGTGAGATAATATGACGGCCCCTATTCGACTGATTACTCGGTATAGTATTGGAAATGCTTTTGAGCATAGTACAAAAATATGGAAGCCAGTAACGACCGAAGGTAGTTGTATTATTGATCGACGTTGTAAAATGGGAAACTTTGTGAACGGACTTATCTTGTGGTTTTAAACCTAAAACTTATATTCGCCTTTCGATTAACAAACGTGATTGTAACCTTGTAAAGAGGAGTTGCGAACCTCAATACTCGGTCAATAGTTATCTGTGTAAAAAGCTATGTTTTTAATTGTAACGTCATGCAAGCATTATAAAATGCAATGTGATTACGTGGACTTGCCATGAGCATTGTACACTTCCAATCACAATGTACTTATCATGTAAACATCGCGAAGCAATTAAACTCACAACGGAAACATTGGTAAACAATTCAATACGTTGTGAGCCACCATAGTATTTTCCGACATGGTCTGGGTTTAACTTTCTGTAAAAAGCCGTCAACATTTTAATTAGTTGTTTTAGTTTAAATTAGATTAGATTAGGTAGGCTAAAGGCTAAATGACCATTTACGAAAACCTAGGGATTTGTTAATTGTATTGAGAAAGGCAAGTTTAAAATCCAACTTAACCCGATACTTTTTATTAAAACCATGAAACCTAAAGTACGGTACGCAAGAAACCTAAATGCTTTCCCTCGTTTATCACGCTTAAGTTTCATTGGTAGAAATTGATTAAATAAGTCCGGACAAAAGTTCTAAGTTAGTTGTTTAATGGATTCATAATCATTGTGGTATTAAGAACGGCTAGACGTGTTATGGACTTGCTACTCTATTCCTTGGCCCACGAGCGAATACGTTCAATAATATGGGCCACTGACTCCCTCACAGGAGAGTGTGGAGAGTTGAGCATCGTCTGTCTGGTCAGAATCATGATACCTTAGTTCCTCGTGACATATTAGTTGATAACCGACTGATAAGGAATCTATTGGTTATACCACAAGTTAAGGAATCTCATAAGCAACCCAATTTAGTTAATCGTTTTCCCGTAAGAGTTATCATCCCATAATTATTAACTAACGAACTCACAACAAATACTACTTTGCATTATCTGACATCTTATTACATTTTATTTGCTTTATTTAGTTTACTTAATTAACTGAACCAAAACCCCCAACGCACTCTTTTAAAACATTTACTAGAAAAGAAAGATTGATTGGATCACCTCCGTTTCAATTCAGTTTCTCTTTAAGAACGACTCTAGGTCCAACTTACCATCTACTAACCTTTTGGTTCAGTACTAGTAAATCACACTTAGACCCCAGCAATTATAAATTTAAAACCACCCGTTGTTTTCAGCAACAACAAGTTTTTGGCGCCGCTGCCGGGGAGACTAACTGTCCGATCCAGAGGCCCAACCAATCCCAATTCTAGTAAACCCTTAGGATAAAACCTTCTAAAAAAAAAACATTTCCTTTATTGTTTATTTTCTTTATTGTCTTTTCTTTTAGTTTATGACCCGTTCCCCTAGATCTGCACCACTATTTAACTTTCCCGATCCAGAACTTATAATACGCACTATTCGACGAGAAAAGAAGCAATCTGCACTTAAGCAAGCAATGGCTGAACTCATCACTCTCGCTGACAATAGCAAACCCTCTATCGAAGGAAGAGGAGGACCAATTCTCTACCCTGAAACCCCTGGTCAATCTTTCGAGCTTAAACACCACATCATCCAACTAATCCAAAACCACTGTCAATTACACGGATTGCCCAGTGATGACCCAAACTCTCACCTCGACAAGTTCATCTCTCTCTCAAACTCCTACAAGCAAAACGGAATTGGCCAAGACACAATCCGTTTATACCTTTTCCCTTATTCGCTCACCCATCATGCGCAAACATGGTTTGAAGGTTTAGAGACCGGCTCTATCCATTCATGGACTACGATGGCAACAAAGTTTCTAACCAAGTACTTTCCGCCCTCTAAACAAATCAAACTCCGAAATGACATCATGAACTTTCGACAAGCTTTCGATGAGTCATTATATACCGCATGGGAACGATTCAAAGGAGCCTTGAAGAAATGCCCTAATCACCGACTCGATAAGTCTGCGAAATTGTGCACCTTCTACAATGGTTTAGATCCTAACCACCGAACTACCCTCGATGCTGCTGCACAAGGAAGCTTCATGGCAAAGACCGACGAAGAAGGATGGAACCTGATAGAAAATATGACTATGCATCACCACGATTGGAATTCTGGAGATCACTCAACATCTTCCAAACCTATCGCTGCTGCAAACCCGATTCCAGTCGAAGCAATTAAGACACTGACAGAGAAAATGGACTCGCTCGTCAAACAGTTTGGAGAACTTAAGAAACAACAGCACCAAGTACACCAAGTGCAAGTCTGTCAACACTGCACCAACCCGTAACCATCTGGAGAATACCAAGTTGAATATGAAGAAGCAGATGGCACCGTCTACTATGCTCAGTTTCCAGCTCGACCACCCGGTTTCAACCAGAACAACAACTAACCTAGAGGACCTCCCTTTCCGCCGAGAAACAACCAACAACCATACCAACCCCGATACCCACCCAGATATCCACCCTACCAGCAACAATCACAACTTCCTTACAATCAACCCCTTGCACTTCCTGCACCCACTTCCGACACAAACCAAACCACTGAACAAACCACCAAGACAAATGCCCCAGCTTCAAGTTCAGACGACGCCTTCACCCAATTCATGCAAGGTCAACACCTGCTCAACCAAAAGACGTCCGCTAGACAAGATCAAGCCGACCTCTTCATGAGAAATCAATTGGATGTGCTAAAGAATTTGGAAGCTCAAATTGGACAATTGGCACAACGTCTTGAGAATAGACCCCGAGGAAGTTTGCCCAGCAACACGGTTCAAAATCCGCATATTGAGGAAGCAAAGCAACTTACAACACCAAAGGAAGCAGCCACTACTCCACCTGCTGCTGTTCCAGTTAAAGAAGAACCAAAGGTCAAGATACCAGCTGTGGAAACCACTCAAACCATGAACAAAGAGGTTCGAATCCCTTACCCCGCTAGACTTAAAGTTCAACCTAAGAAACTGTCGTCCTTTAAGTTAGATGGAAAATTTCTTGATACCATGTCTAGAGTTCCTGGTCGTAATAAGTATATTAGAAAATTGCTATCCACCAAAGATAAATTGCCTGAAGTGAACAACATTCCCCTTAGTTCTGAAACCTCAGCCCTACTTAAAAATAGCCTTCCCGAAAAACTAGGAGATACTGGTAGATTTACACTCCCTTGTTCTATCTACAATTCCGGAAATATGAGCGCTTTAGCCGACTTAGGAGCCAGTATTAACCTTATGCCCTACTCCCTGTTTAAAAGGCTAGAACTTGAGAACTTGAAACCCACTAAGATGACCGTCCAGCTAGCCGACCAATCTGTTAGATACCCCAAGGGAATAGCTGAGAATGTCCTTGTTCAAGTTGACAAATTTTTCTTTCCAACGGATTTCGTGGTAATGGATATCCACGAGGACATAAACATCCCAATTATCCTTGGAAGACCATTCATGAATACAGCTAGAGCAGTGATTGATGTGTATAACCACACGATTGTTTTACGATCGCATGGTGAAAGCATCACTTACAAGATCGACCAACCGGAATGCACCCCAGAAGAGGAAGAATGTTGTGCTATATCCACAGGAAAAGTCTGTTCCGATGATGAATCAGAACCAGAGGAGGAACCGCAATTCACTCGATCATCAGTTCTCATTTCTGACACCGAATACGACCCAGAAGAGGAAGAATACGAGGAGGTAGACGAAGAAATTAAATCTGACCCCGAAGAAGAACCAGAAGAGGAAGAAATGGAAGAAGATGAAGATCACACTGATTCGCCACAAATGGCCGAAGTTAAAAGGATACAAAACTGTGATGACTGCTCTTCATCAGAAGAATCAGTTGATTACGGAGTCATCCACCAAGAACTCAGATCCTCTCACTTTAAAAGAATGGGAAACATCCTAAATTCCTATCTCGATCCATCAAAACCCTTTACCAGAACCCGACTCCGAGACATAGAAATCTTTGAAGAAGGACTCCGATCATCACCACACCCAGACCAGTATGCCAAACTACTACAGAGAATTTCGGCATATAAGGCACGTCAACCAGGAAGCTTTGCCGAAGAGAACATTCATGACATAACAACCGAAGTCCGAACCATCGAAATCGATAGTTCTCGACCCTTCAACAACGCGCCCTCAGACGAAGAACTCCACCAATTTCCAGATTCACGTGATAAGGACTCCGACTGCAACAGTGAATGTGATGACGATTACGTCAACATCACTCTCGATGAACGCTCTATTCCACAACCCCCTCTTGCTCCACCTAATTCCCCTGCTGTCGCAACTGAGAGACTAGAAATTCCTCTGATAGATACTCATCAAGACATGATCGAGATGATTGACGAATACAACGATGTCCGAATCATCGTAGAAGCTATCAAAGAGTCAACTAACGACTACAACACCGCACAGAGACACATGATAAGGGCAATCATACGAGACTACGATTCATACCTCGCCAATTATGGAGAACCAGAGCCTAGCACTCTTCGGAGAAACATTCGAGCATTCTCTGACCTGCTTCAAGAACAACTTACCAGAGAAGCTCGACAGCGAGAAAGACCCAACTACCCAATGGGAGAAATTGAATTCTACGGAAACCAAAGGCGAATATACCAAAAAGTATATTGTGCCTTAGCCGGGTCAGCTTTTCCGTACTCATCAAGTCAAAAAGCTATTCTTGCATCAATGAGAACCAATCTGGAAAGAGCCACAGGGAACCCAAGAAGTTATGCCGACATCAGAATGGTGGGAGATCTTAGAACTCTTCTAGATCTCATCGAAACTGGAGAGCACCTCACAGTATCAGAGAGCTGCCGGATCGTCATTCAATCCACCATTGGGCACCACATTGAACTAATAATTGATGAGCTGAACGAACCAGCCTATGAAGAGGAAACCCGTGAGGTACCGAGATTCATCCCGCACATGTCGCAAATCAATTTAGCCACTTATGTGACTACCCGACTTCGCGAAATGTACCAAGAAGAAGACGTAGAACTCGACGTCTACCGAAACGGATATCGCGAGATATTCAGCAAGCTAATTTGCATCTTCACCGACTCGGATTTTCCCTTCAACCGCGAGCAACATCAACTAATCAGACAAGTGTGCCAAGCAACTAGATCTTTCGGAGGAGACCCTTGGGCTAATGATTTTGAAGAAGTGAAAACCGAATTCATGGCTTTAATCGCCTCGATAGGAAGAAACCACCCACAGCGTGAAATAGTTCGAACTTACACCTGCACTCGAATTGACCCTAACGGACCAGTCACAAGGGCAGTTCGATACATCTGCTATGGAATGGCAATTCTTGACCGACTCGCCACCGATCACTTCAAAAGCTTCAGAATGCTATCCACCAACCCACCAACTCTCATTGCTGACATGATAGAGCAATTCTTGCAGTACTATCCACCACGATACTCTCTACCAAGGAACCACAGTGACCACGCCACCAATACTGATGCATCAAGCATCATCTGAAGAAGAAAAGGACTAAGTTGAGCTCTCGACTTTAAAAGAGCGCTTCTCGGGAGGCAACCCGTGTTTTTTTTAACATTTCTGCAATTTTACTTTCCAAGAAGTGATGAAATCTCCGACTATCTTTCACACTCGGATCTTGCAAAGAATGCTCCAGCCTGCAAGGAAGCATAAAACCCTGAAGAATCGCATATCCGACGTGTTCACACTTACGAGACTAATCACAAGAAGAAAAAGACCAAGAGCGCACCAAAGAAGAAAAAGACCGGCAGATGCAACCAAAAGAACACTGCAACTATCGGGGAGTACTTCTATACCATCTCTTTCATTCGTTTTAAAAATACCATATCCATTATACTTATCACTAAGTGTGGGATTCAAACCCAACACACACACTGGAAGAATGAATCTTAGATGTTTAAAACCCTAAGTGTGGGATTTTACCCCATTCAGAGCTTAGTATAACATCGAGGACGATGTTCCTTTAAGTGTGGGATAGCAGTAGTTGCACTACTGTTAATTGGATATTGGTATATACTTGATTCTAAATCGTTGCTCTTTATTAGACCTCGCTTCTCCATAAAAGTAAACAAAATTTTTCAAAACTAAGTTAAAAATATGAAGAAAATGAAAAATTTTAAAAGAACGATTTACTTCGGGGAAGAAAGAAAAATAAAAGTTCTTTTGAAAAACAAGTTTGACAATCCCATAAAGAGCATCGCATGACTAAGCACACAACAAACCAACTTTCGATTCGTGAGGTATCTTGAGCCATATGAAAAGCATTCATTTTTAATGCTTCACTTTTTCGATTCTTGAGTGTGCCGATGTATGCGTTTAGAATCAGAACTTGCTCTTGTTATGCATTTCGAATCCGAACTTGTGAGTCAAAAAGGAGATCAAATCACATCATTCTTGAACCCATCCATACACCCAAAATAAGCACGTTACCCCTTTACCCACTCAAAAATATCCCTCAAACTTCCTACAAAGTTCCAAATATGAAAAAGAGAAAAATCAAGGATATGACGCAAAAGGGAAAGAAAAATTCCCAAGAAAATCCAAAGTAAAGAAAGTCAAATGGAGAAAGAAGACTCCGCCCAAAATAGAAAGAAGATGTCAATCCTCCCCAAAAATTCAAAAATTTCAGCTTTCCGCTTCACCAAAAAGAAAACCCAACAAAACCCCTCTTACACCACCAACATTCCACCACCAAAAACCCTACATCACTTCCCTTAGAATGATTGTGGCTAGATCGACTTCACACTCACCAAAAAGGTAACGATCTGATACTCGATCAAGCCTATGACGATAAACAATACATGACTGGCGTTCTGAGCGATTGATATAATAGAATAGGAAACCCTAAACACTTTGAGTGATTGGAGTGACCACCTTGAGAGGATCGCCTAGTCATGTATCAACGATCAATGATCAAAAGCATGCTCCTAAAGATTACAACCTTGCTTTCTAAAATATCAAATATCTTTATTTTTCCGAAACCCCCTTAGTAAAAAGTTCCCGTCTTAAAATGATTTCATTTTCTGCTTATCTTTAACCATGTTGAACGTTAGTTTGCTTGAGGACAAGCAAAGTTCTAAGTGTGGGATACTTGATATTGCGTAAAAAGTCACGTTTTTACTACCGATATCTCTCTCATTCTGGAACAATTCTTGGCATATTAACTCAAAAACAGCACAAATCAGTAACATTATGCCAAGATGGTCAAAACGAGGTTGCACTATAAAAATCAAGTAAAACGGATGTGAGACGAAGATTCCACACACGTTTGAAGATTCAAGGCATAAAAACGAGATTTCAAGACCAAAGTGCCCCTCACCAACATCCATTATTTCCAAGATGTTCATTTTCAAAATTCGGATCCAACAGAAGAAGAATCAACTAAAACGGGTAAAAAATGAGGATTTCGCGCCCGCCGGAAGATCCAAATGATCCGTATGCAATATCTGGAGCTAGGGACCTCATCTCAGGACCTATCCTATGTCAAAATCTTCGTTTTTGAATTACGAATCCAACTAAAAAAGAATCAATGCAAACGGACGTATAACGAAGAAAACACGCACGAATCGAGAAACGAAGCAAAAGACCGCGCAACGGGGCGGGGGTGGGCCCACCGCCGCCGGCAGCACCACCACCGCCGCCGGCCACACCAAGGGCGGCGCCGGCCACCCTGCTCCCGTCCCGGTTTCCGTTTTTGGTACCTGGTGCGGCCACTTTTCGTGTTGTACGGTACCCGATTCGCCTACTTTTCGTATGGTACATACCACTTTTGGCAAGCTTTCTAACATGCACCTCAAGGCAAACTTGTGCTAATGTGAGCCAAAGCTCACCTATAAATAGGAGGCTTTTGGTTCATTTGTAACTTGCACCTTGAAGTCCCATATGCACTAGTCATATCACTTTCTTACTTTCTCATTCTACTTTCTTACTTTAAATTTAGCATTAGATTAGTTTATTACTTTGTTTAGAGTAGAAAGAAAGCTAGGAACGTGTTGTAATCTTTGGTGTACGCTTGAAGTTACGCTCATTAATTCAAGTCTATTCCTTCTCGCATATTAATCTCGGTTATCTCTATCCTTATCTATTTTAATTAAACATGTTTGCTTTAATTATTTTTGCGATCGTTATTACCATGATTAGCGAGTAGATTACTATTGTATTTGTTGTGATGTAGTTAGTATATATAATTATGGGATAACTTTGAATACGTCGTGAGATAATATGACGGCCCCTATTCGACTGATTACTCGGTATAGTATTGGAAATGCTTTTGAGCATAGTACAAATATATGGAACCCAGTAACGACCGAAGGTAGTTGTATTATTGATCGACGTTGTAAAATGGGAAACTTTGTGAACGGACTTATCTTGTGGTTTTAAACCTAAAACTTATATTCGCCTTTCGATTAACAAACGTGATTGTAACCTTGTAAAGAGGAGTTGCGAACCTCAATACTCGGTCAATAGTTATCTGTGTAAAAAGCTATGTTTTTAATTGTAACGTCATGCAAGCATTATAAAATGCAATGTGATTACGTGGACTTGCCATGAGCATTGTACACTTCCAATCACAATGTACTTATCATGTAAACATCGCGAAGCAATTAAACTCACAACGGAAACATTGGTAAACAATTCAATACGTTGTGAGCCACCATAGTATTTTATGACATGGTCTGGGTTTAACTTTCTGTAAAAAGCCGTCAGCATTTTAATTAGTTGTTTTAGTTTAAATTAGATTAGATTAGGTAGGCTAAAGGCTAAATGACCATTTACGAAAACCTAGGGATTTGTTAATTGTATTGAGAAAGGCAAGTTTAAAATCCAACTTAACCCGATACTTTTTATTAAAACCATGAAACCTAAAGTACGGTACGCAAGAAACCTAAATGCTTTCCCTCGTTTATCACGCTTAAGTTTCATTGGTAGAAATTGATTAAATAAGTCCGGACAAAAGTTCTAAGTTAGTTGTTTAATGGATTCATAATCATTGTGGTATTAAGAACGGCTAGACGTGTTATGGACTTGCTACTCTATTCCTTCGCCCACGAGCGAATACGTTCAATAATATGGGCCACTGACTCCCTCACAAGAGAGTGTGGAGAGTTGAGCATCGTCTGTCTGGTCAGAATCATGATACCTTAGTTCCTCGTGACATATTAGTTGATAACCGACTGATAAGGAATCTATTGGTTATACCACAAGTTAGGGAATCTCATAAGCAACCCAATTTAGTTAATCATTTTCCTGTAAGAGTTATCATCCCATAATTATTAACTAACGAACTCACAACAAATACTACTTTGCATTATCTGACATCTTATTACATTTTATTCGCTTTATTTAGTTTACTTAATTAACTGAACCAAAACCCCCAACGCACTCTTTTAAAACATTTACTAGAAAAGAAAGATTGATTGGATCACCTCCATTTCAATTCAGTTTCTCTTTAAGAACGACTCTAGGTCCAACTTACCATCTACTAACCTTTTGGTTCAGTACTAGTAAGTCACACTTAGACCCCAGCAATTATAAATTTAAAACCACCCGTTGTTTTCAGCAACAACACTCCCGAAAGCGCTTTTGTTTATCATGTCGGTAAGCTCGACATCTTGCTTCACCACTTAATTCAAATCCATCTCCAAATCACTCTTGGAGTCCCTTATATCACCATAGTACTTCTTCACTCTACTTCCATTAACCTTGAAAGTTTTGCCAGAATATCCTTGCAAATCAACAGCTCCAAATAGATAAACCTTATCAACAACAAAGGGGCCAGTCCAGCGTGTCTTTAACTTTCCTGGAAACAGATGTAATCTAGAACTATACAACAGAACTTTATCACCCTTCTCGAATGTATGGTTCGACTTAAGATAAGCATCATGCCATTTCTTAGTTCGCTCCTTGAACAGTCTCGAATTGTCATAGGCATTTATTCTTAATTCATCCAACTCATTTAGCTGTGCCATTCTCTCCTTTCCAGTTAACTGCTCATCAAAATTGCACTTTTGTAGAGCCCAGTACGCTTTATGCTCTAACTCAAAAGGCAAATGACACGCCTTTCCATAAACAAGGCGATAAGGCGTTGTTCCAATTGATGACTTAAATGCTGTTCGTGCCGCCCATAATGCATCATCCAACTTGTATGACCAATTTTTAGGGTTTCCTTCAACTGAACGTTCTAAAATACGCTTCAACCCTCTATTAGTCACTTCCACTTGACCACTTGTCTGTGGATGATAAGCAGTTGAAAACTTATGTTTGACTCCGTACTTTCGCAGCACTTTTTCCAATTGCAGATTTGTGAAATGTGTCCCTCGATCACTAATTAAAGCTTTCGGTGCTCCAAAGCGCGAAAATAACTGTTTAAGAAAATTTACCACAACTCGTGCATCATTCGTGGGTAATGCTTTTGCTTCGGCTCACTTAGAAACATAATCCACAGCCACAATGATGTATTTGTTTGGCCTTAGTGTCTTGGAATGTACCGAACTTGCACCAAATCTCTATTGTGTGTATCGAACTTTCAAAACGCAATAATAATGCACTCAACTTGTAAAACCCCAAAAAGTAATGTACTTTGATGACGTGTCGAGAACATAGCGTGCCACGTGGCGCAACGAGAGATTGACACATCCTCAAAGTACATCACTTTTTTGGGTTTTTACAAGTTGGGTGCATTATTATTGCGTTTTGAAAGTTCGATACACACAATAGAGATTTGGTGCAAGTTCGGTACATTCCTAGATGCTAAACCCTATTTGTTTCCATTGCTAGGTGGAAACGGGCCCATAAAGTCTATCCCCCAGATATCAGAAATCTCACTTACCATAATTGGATTTTGCAACATTTCATCCTTCTTTGAGATTTTCCTAGTACGTTGGCAGGCATCACATTCCTTCACATACTTGAATGCATCCTTATAAACTGTTGGCCAATAAAAACCTGCCTCAAACACCTTCCTTGCAGTGTAATTGGGACCATGATGTCCTCCAGCCGGACCATCATGACAGTGTTCCAAGATTATGTCGCATTCCTCTCCAGCTACACATCGTCGAACAATTCCATCGGCACATTGTCTGAACAGATATGGATCTTCCCAGAAATAATACCGTAAAGATGAGAAAAACCTCTTTCTATGGTTGAAGTCCAATCCGGATGGAAGACTTTGTAACTAGAAAGTTTGCAATATCAGCGAACCATGGAAATTCATTCAGAATTGCTTTCAACAAGCTTTCATCAGGAAATTTATCTCAAATTTCCGTTTCATCTAACTTATCTAATTCTGGATTTTCCAGTCTTGACAGATGATCCGCAGCCAGATTTTCTGCTCCCTTCTTATCACGAATCTCAATGTCAAACTCTTGTAATAACAAAATCCATCGCAACAACCTTGGTTTTGCATCTTGTTTTCCAAACAAGTATCTTAATGCAGAGTGGTCGGTAAAAACAACAGTTTTCGACAGGACCAGGTAAGAGCGAAACTTATCAAACGCAAAAACAACAGCAAGCAATTCTTTCTCAGTCGTAGTGTAATTCTCCTGAGCACTCGTCAAAGTCTTGCTTGCGTAATAAATAGGTTGAAACTTCTTATCAACCCTCTGGCCTAAAACTACTGGCATCACACATCAATTCAAATGGAAGATCCCAATTTGGACTTATCATAATTGGTGCGGATACCAATTTCTCCTTTAAAATCTTGAACGCATCTTAGCACTCCTTTGAAAACTCAAACTTAGCTTCCTTTTCCAACAACTTGTTCATAGGACGTGCTATCTTTGAACAATCCTTGATAAATCTTCTATAGAACCCAACATGTCCTAAGAAACTTCGTATTCCTTTAACATTCATTGGATGAGGTAGCTTTGCTATGGCCTCAATCTTTGCTTGATCAACTTCAATACCAGCTCTTGAAATTTTATGCCCCAAGACAACTCCTTCTCGTACCATAAAATGACACTTTTCCCAATTTAAGACGAGATTGGAACTCTCACACCTTTGCAACATCCTCTTTAGATTCACCAGACACTTATCAAAAGAATCTCCAAACACAGAAAAGTCATCCATGAATATTTTCATGCTGTCTTCTACCATATCATGGAAAATTGCCATCATGCACCGTTGAAATGTGGCGGGTGCGTTACATAGACCGAAAGGCATCCTCCGATAAGCGAAAGTTCCGAATGGGCAAGTGAAAGTAGTCTTATCTTGATCATTTGCATCAATTGGAATTTGGAAGTACCCGGAGAATCCGTCTAGAAAGCAATAATACTCTTTTCCAGCTAGACGTTCGAGCATCTGATCAATGAATGGCAAAGGAAAGTGATCCTTGCGTGTCGCATCATTCAACTTTCTATAATCGATACAGACTCTCCATCCAACAACAGTTCTCGTGGGAATTAACTCATTCTTCTCATTCGCAACCACTGTCATACCTCCTTTTTTCGGCACAACATGAATGGGGCTGACCCATGGACTATCAGAAATCGGGTATATCAAACCAGAGTCAAGCAATTTTATTATTTCCTTCCTCACAACATCCGTAACCTTAGGATTTAATCATCTTAATGGTTGCACAACTGGTTTGAAGTCAGATTCCAAAAGGATCTTGTGCGTACAATATGATGGGCTAATTCCCTTGATATCACCAATTGTCCAAGCTAATGCATGCTTATGTTCCTTCAGAACTTTTAGCAGACTTTCCTTCTCGTTTGCTGATAGCTTGGATGAGATGATACATGGCAGATCCGACTCTCCTTGTAGGTATGCATATTCCAAATGGGTCGGTAAATCTTTCAATTCTAACTTTGGTGGTTCTTCAAAAGAAGATTTAACTGCCAACACCTCTTCTCGTGAACAAGGAATCCCATGCATAGTGATGCGAGTCTCCTTTTTGACTAAAATACCATCAGTCTCAACCGATTCTTCATTCTCAGTCGGCTGATTACTTTCTAACTCCTCATCACTCTCGAACTCTAGCTCCTCAAGCATCTTATCGAATTCTTCAATATCTCTAATTGCTTCTATGCTTCCCGTCCATCCTTCCAGAATCATGGGATCAAGATCTTCATCCTCCATTAGACTTTGAAGGAACTCCTCATCATCAGTCATTTCTCTAGCACTCACAAAGTAGCAAGTATCATCAACAGCAGCAGGATATCGCATTGATTTGTTGACATCAAACACTACTTCATCGTCTCCTAACCTCAGAGTGATTTTTCTATCATGAACATCAATCAATGCCCTTGCAGTGGCTAGAAAAGGTCTTCCCAGAATGATAGGTACCTTTTTATCTTCAACCATGTCTTGAATGATGAAATCACATGGGAAAACAAACCTATCCACTTTAACTAGCACATTCTCTACCATTCCCCTAGGATATTGAACTGAACGATCTGCTAACTCAATGCACATTCTAATTGGCTTTGGTTCCCCTAACTTAAGTCTGGCATACATAGTATAAGGCATTATTGATATGCTTGCCCCCAAGTCAGCCAATGCATGAGTAAGGTCTAAACTCCCAGGGTCTTTCACTTTCGGTGGAAGTTTATTTTGCATAACTGCTGAGCATCTCTCGTTCATTGTTACCGTGGTTGCCTCCATCAGTTTGCTCTTATTAGTTAAAAGTTCCTTCAGATACTTTGCATACTTTGGCATTTGAGCAATGGGTTCCACGAATGGGATGTTAATGTGCAGTTGCTTTAGATTCTCTAGGAACTGGTGGTATTGAGCATCATCCTTACCTCTTCGCAAAGCTGCTGGATAAGGTGGTGGCGGAGCATGATCCTTTGCATATTGCTCATCTTTAGCAATTCTTTCAGCCTCAGTGTCCACCTTGGGACTTTCCACAACTTCTACTTCCTTCTCTTTTTGCGGTAGGGGTTGAGAAACAGGTTTCTTCTTTGGAATGGGGTCTTCAAAACCCCTTCCACTCCGGGTGATCACCGCTTTCGCCTGATCCCGTGGATTGGTCTCAGTGTATCCAGGTAGGGTCCCAGGGAATCTCTCTTGAAGAACTTTGGTTATGTTGGAAACATCCCCTTCAATCTGCTTAATCGCCGCTCCTTTGTTTCTCAATGCAGCGTCGGTGGCATCCATCCTTTGTCCAGAGCTCGTAATGAATTTCTCATTGGAGGTGAGAAACTTACCCATCATTTCTTCTAAATTGGCTTGCTTATCTGAAGATGATGCACCCTGCTGATCCTTGGTGAAAAATCCTGGTTGAGTTTGGCGAAACTGTCGCCCTCCATCTTGGTATGGTCTTCTGATATCGCGTAAAAAGTCACGTTTTTACTACCGATATCTCTCTCATTCTGGAGCAATACTTGGCATTTTGACTCAGACAACGCACAAATCAGTGATAAAATGTTAAGAAGATCAAAACAAGGTTGCACGATAAAAATCAAGCAAAACGGCCAAGAAACCAAGATTCCACACACGTTTGAAGATTCAAGGCATCAAAACGATATTTCAAGACTAAAGCGCCCTCCATCAACATCCATTATTTCCAAGATGTTCGTTTTCAAAATACGAATCCAACAGAAGAATAATCAACTAAAACGGATAAAGAATGAAGATTCTACGCCCGCCGGAAATCCAAATGATTCGCACGCAATATCTGGAGCTAGGGACCTCATCTCAGGGCCTATCCTATTTCAAAATCTTTGTTTTTGAATTACGAATCCAACAAAAAAAGAATCGACTCAAACGGACGCATAACGAAGAAAACACGCACGAATCGAGAAACGAAGCAAAAGACGACGCAACGGGGCGGGGGTGGGCCCACCGCCGCCGCCACTGGACCACCGCCGGCCTCCCCGTACCCATCCCGGTTTCCGTTTTTGGTAACTTTTGGTACCTGGTGCGCCCACTTTTCGTGTTGTACGGTACCCGGTGCGCCTACTTTTCGTGTTGTACGGTACCTGGTGCACCCTTTTGGCTACCTTTTTCTAACATGCACCACTTGATGCTAATGTGAGCCAAAGCTCACCTATAAATAGGGGCTTTGAGTTCATTTGAAAAAAACACCAACACATCTACAATACACTTAGAAACACACTTTCTCACCATCCACTCTTTTCTTTCTTTATTGTAATATTTCCTTAGTTAATTAGACTAGCTAATTAAATAATCAAGGAAGATTTGTACGGAGGTGCTCCGGGACGCATTTGTAGCTACGAGTTATTGTATTTCTTTATCAGGTTTTAATCTATCTTCCATATTTAATTATGTTCGTTCTTTCTTTAATAAATTTAAATATGTATGCTAGAATTGCCATGATTAGCTAAATAACTCAATTGTCTGCTATGATAGTCGTTTAGGAGAGATTTAAATATGTGATTATATTGTATGCTATGAGATTGCGGGTGTTGTGTATTATGAATAGATGTAGGAATCGAATCTTTATCGTTTATTTACCCAACTCATGTTGTGATTAAAACCTTATCCAAAAATGAACGTAGCTAACTCATAGGGTATAGGTCACTTAGTTATACTATGTTTGATTGAATCATTGAGCTCGGCATGGCCGGTGTTCTCTAGACAAAATTAGGATCCAAGAGACACGGAATATGGGAATAGAGGTAGATTGAGATTTAATTCAGACAGACAATATTTTTGAGACAACTTTCGGAATATCCTCGATTTAATTAATACATTTGTATGCTTAGGTTTAACTATTGTCTTGATTGTCTTATTGCATGTTCTTGTTTGATTGTTGCCTTAGGATTATCGTACTAGTAAAATACACCTAGCCTTAATTATTGTGAAATAACATGACGGCCCCTATTCGACTGTTCTTCGATATAGTACTGGAAATGCTTATGGCAAAGTACAAACGTATGGAAGTCGAGAACGACCGAAGGTAGTTGTGTTATGGATCAATTAACAAACGTATTACTTAAGTTTCTATTTGTAATATAAACCACCCCTGTCTTGTTGCATACTTGAGTAATGTTGATAATTCATAGGAATAAGTGATGACATCTTATCTGACCGCTTAGACCAGTTCTTCCAACTTATTCCGACGAGGGTAAAACCCGTTTACAAGATTGTTTATTCAACAAACTGTGCCATGATTCGGACGTCTATGATGACCGAGATTGGGGAATAGGATTCGAGATTAACTGTTAGATAACATGGGCATGCATTTGAGAGAACTTTCGGTGTATGCTTTAATATATTCTGCAACCCACGTGACATTCTATTTTCCTGATTGTGGACATCTCCGCGTTAGCCCGATAGTAGGATTGTAGTAATAAATCACATTAACTTATGAACTTATCCTCATTGGAACTCTTCACGCTTTAATATCACCTGAACCACTTCATAGTAGACAATCGCTTTAACTGCTGAACGCCCGAAGTAACCTCCATTTCTGACTTAATTTAGTTTAATTTTAGAATAAAAAACCCAAAACCTAAACCAACTCTCTTCCACCCTAGCTAAATTCATAAAAGTCTCTAAATTCTCCTAGTTTCAATTCGTCGCGCTTTAAAGAACGATCCTAGGTCATACTTATCCTTTGCTAGCCCGTAGATTAGCAATAGTAGTAACCCTAGGCCCCAGCCTTATAAATTTAAAACCCACTGTTGTAACCAGATAGTTATCGTTAACGACACCGACCTATCAGGGACCCAACAAGTTTTTTTGGTGCCGCTACCGGGGAGCGTCGGCGACCGAATTTAGGAAATTTAGTAACTTTAGTATTTAGCGATCCTTTTGAAAGATTAACATCAATCAAAAGTTACACTTTTTGCCCTTAGGATTAGTTTAGATTAGTTTTTTTTTATTAACCAACTATGTCAACCCCTTATTTTAATTTAACCAACCTTACACCAAGTGGATCATTAACCCAACTTTTGACCATTCCTTCACCAACAACCCACTTACATTCCTCAAAACAACTTTTACCTGATTTTATACTAGAACAAAATGTTATAAACAATAGGATAGCCGGATTTCAAGACAACATTGATGCTATGATAAAAATTTCCGATAAATTAATTTCTAACATGGAGCCTATTTTGGAAAACTTGAATATTATTGAGGAAAGTACTTCGGCAACTATCATTCAACCCAATGATGTGTTAATTGTCACTAGGGGAGGAAAAATAACCAAAGTTGATCCACCACCATCAGATAACACTCCCGAAAACACTTCTTCGCTTACACCTACACCGAGTGAACATGTGTCCATTGACATCCCTGTCACAACACCTGATCCATCACCAACCAAAACTCCGGATAATGTACCTCGCACGAGAATACCTTATCCCGGTACACTTAAAAAGGAAAAGCAAGAAGCCCAATTCGGTAAATACCTGGAAATGTTTAAAAGCTTGCACTTGAATGTTAGACTATTAGATGCTTTAGTAGAGATGCCCACATGTGCCAAATTCTTTAAAGAACTTCTCTCAAACAAAGAGAAACTTAGGCAAATAGTTAGTTTACCTTTAGATGCTGAATGCTCTTTAATTGTACAACATGGTCTTCCACCTAAGTTAGGAGACACTGGACGTTTTATAATACCTTGTTTTCTCCAAGATATCCAAATTAGTAAAGCCTTAGCTGACCTAGGTGCTAGTGTTAATCTTATGCCTTATTCCCTCTATAAAAAATTAGGATTAGATAACCTACTGCCTACTCGTATGACCATCCAATTAGCAGACAGATCAGTTAAACTCCCTCGAGGAATTGCTGAAGATGTCATGGTCAAGGTCGATAAGTTCGTCTTTCCAGTGGACTTCATTATCATGGATATAGAGGAAGACACCCACATCCCACTCATCCTTGGCAGACCTTTCTTAAATACTGCCAAGGCCGTAATCGACGTAAACGAAAAATCTTTAAAACTAAGAGTTGGGAAAGAGGAGGTCACCTTTAATGTCGATCGATTAATGAAGCAACCTCTGGAAGAGGACCTTGGTTTGTGCGATACTATGCAGGACATTTTTGATGAACATCTCCACGAAGTGTTGGCATTATCCAGCCAGAACCCGATACCTAACACTGTAGTCACCGTTCGAAGACTATATAACGAGGATCCTGGGCTGCAGTCCGCAATCACTTCGCCAGCAAAGTCTGAAGAACTACTATTTCCCTTGTTTGAAAAGAAGCTATCTTGCACCAATGGCAAAACGATAGCCGTCCCATTGGGATGCGGTACACCGATACCTTGGCTAAAAAGAGATACATCCACACTCGATGCCCCGAATCCAGCTCCTTCAATTAAAGAAATCCTGGATTCCTTCAAAGGGATGAGTATTGAGCCACCACCATTTGAATCCAAATTAATCAACCAACCCGAACCTCTATCATTTCCAAACCCTGAATTAACCATAAACCAATCTTCAACCGCTCAATTTCAAGAATTCCAATTCACCGACGACGGAGAAATTATTCTCACCTGAAATGACGAAGTGTCCTCATCATCGGTCAACAAATACGAGCTAAAGACGAACGAATTTTCAAACCAAACCGAATGGGTCGAAATCGCATCAATCTCTACATCCGAACCTGAGATAGACGAGGCACCCTTCCAAGCTGAATATGAGAAGCTGAATAGAGACAAAAATAGCTAGAATGAAGCCGTCTATTGAGGAACCACCAAACTTGGAATTAAAGGAATTACCACATCAACTTGAATACGCTTACCTCCAAAGAACCTCCCAACTCCCGGTGATAATCTCAAAAGAGTTAAAACCAAAAGAGAAGGCTCAGCTGGTTGATGTGTTGAAATCACACAAGAAGGCAATCGCATGGAAAATTTTTGATATACAGGGAATTAGTCCTAACTATTGCACGCATAAGATCTTAATGGAGAACGATTTCAAACCATCCGTTCAAAGGCAGAGACGAGTAAATCCTAAGATTCAAGACGTAGTAAAACAAGAGGTTATCAAACTCTTGGATGCTGGACTAATATACCCAATATCTGATTCACCTTGGGTTAGCCCTGTTCAAGTCGTCCAAAAGAAAGGAGGAATGACGGTCATTAAAAATGAAGAAAATGAGCTCATACCAACTCGGACCGTCACCGGTTGGAGGGTTTGTATTGACTACCGGAAGTTAAACGAAGCAACTCGCAAGGATCACTTTCCACTTCCGTTTATTGACCAAATGCTCGAGAGGCTATCGGGAAACGAATTCTACTGTTTCCTTGATGGATTCTCCGGTTACTTCCAAATTCCGCTCGATCCAAAAGACCAGGAGAAGACGACGTTTACATGCCCTTATGGAACATTCGCATATCGACGAATGCCATTTGGATTATGCAACGCGCCTTCAACATTTCAGAGATGCATGGTTGCAATCTTCCATGACATGATTGAACAATGCATGGAAGTCTTTATGGACGATTTCTCAGTTTTGGAGACTCTTTCGCATCATGTCTATCCAACCTCGATAGAATGCTCACCAAGTGTGAAGAATCAAATCTCGTCTTGAATTGGGAAAAATGCCACTTTATGGTAAAGGAAGGAATAGTCTTAGGACATAGAATATCAAAGTCAGGAATCGAAGTAGACAAAGCCAAAGTCGAAACTATTGCGAAACTCCCACCACCCACCAACGTTAAAGCCATTCGAAGTTTTCTAGGTCACGCTGGGTTCTACCGTCGTTTTATCAAGGACTTTTCCAAGATCTCTCTGCCTATCACCCACCTGTTAGGAAAAGACATCAAATTCGCATTTGACGAAAGCTGCATGAAAGCCTTTGACTACCTAAAGAAAGAACTAACCAACACACCAATCATGGTCGCTCCGGACTGGAGCCTTCCATTTGAAATCATGTGCGACGCAAGAGACTTCGCTGTAGGGGCAGTTCTAGGTCAAAGGAAGGATAATCACTTTCGACCAATCTACTACGCTAGCAAAACTCTCACAGATGCTCAAGAGAATTATACAACTACAGAAAAGGAGCTGCTGGCTGTAGTATTCGCCTTTGATAAATTTCGATCCTACCTGATATTGTCAAAGACAATAGTGTACACGGATCACTCAGCTCTGAAATACCTCTTCAAGAAGCAAGACGCAAAACCAAGACTGTTACGATGGATTTTACTCCTACAAGAATTTGACATTGAAATAAAAGATAAAAAGGGAGCAGAGAATGTCGCTGCAGACCATCTGAGTCGACTTGAAAATCCATCAATGGAACAACTTGCAGACGGGGACATCAAAGATCGATTTCCAGAAGAGCAGTTAATGAGTTTAGGAGAGCAATCGCAAGGATCACAATTCACGGACGATCCTTGGTTTGCAGACATAGCCAATTTCGTAGTTGGAGAGATCACAAGAAAAGGAATGCCGTCATCACGAAGACAGAGGTTCTTCCGCGATGTCAAGCACTACTTTTGGGATGATCCGTATTTGTTTAAGGTCTGTCCCGACCAGATTATAAGAAGATGTGTCGATGGAAAGGAAGCCGAACACATCCTCCATCAAAGCCATCATGGACCCACCGGAGGACACCACGCAGCCAACTTGACAGCAAAGAAAGTATACGACTCAAGATTCTATTGGCCAACTATTTTCAGAGACGCACAAGACTTGGTGAAACGTTGCGATATTTGCCAAAGGTTTGGAAATATCACAACGTGTAACGAAATGCCGTTAACGAATATCCAAGCATGTGAAATATTTGATATATGGGGATTAGATTTCATGGGACCATTTCCGAAATCTTACGGAAAGGAATACATTCTAGTAGCTGTCGACTACGTATCCAGATGGGCCGAAGCTCAGGCCTTCCCAACAAATGACTCGAGAGTCGTAACCAAGTTCTTAAAGCAGCTATTCTGTCGGTTTGGAACACCTCGAGCGATCATCAGTGACCGCGGCACACACTTTTGCAATACTTAGTTTATGAAGATATTGCAACAATATGGTGTTACCCATAAGACATCTACGGCCTACCACCCGCAGACA
Organism: Helichrysum umbraculigerum; assembly: GCA_949592205.1. Lineage (NCBI taxonomy): Eukaryota > Viridiplantae > Streptophyta > Magnoliopsida > Asterales > Asteraceae > Helichrysum > Helichrysum umbraculigerum. The sequence goes on along the minus strand of CATIUR010000004.1, from coordinate 100,423,506 downwards.
AATGGGCAAGCAGAAATAACAAACCGAGCGCTAAAAAGAATTTTGGAACGAACAGTTGGTCAACACAAGGAAAACTGGGCAGACAAGCTTGATGATGCATTATGGGCGTTCCGGACAGCCTACAAAACACCCTTAGGAACAACCCCCTATAGGCTCGTATATGGAAAAGCTTGTCATCTTCCGATCGAACTCTAATACAAAGCTTACTGGACATTAAAGAATTGCAGCTTAGATCCCACTGTAACGGGAGCACACCGGAAAATGCAACTAAATGAGTTAAGAGAACTAAGAGATCAAGCATATGAGAGCTCCTACAAGTTCAAGGAAAGAACTAAGTTGCTCCACGATGCAAAACTACGCCCCATACGCTTCAATCCAGGTGATAAAGTTCTACTCTTTAACTCTCGATTTAAGAAATTTTCCGGTAAATTCAAAACGAGGTGGAGCGGCCCATTTACAATCTCTAAGGTTTTTTCTTATGGCGCCATTGAACTCGAGGCTCCAGACAGAAATTTCAAGGTAAACGGTCATCGTTTAAAACATTACGTACAAGACTTTCCCCCATACGAGGAAGTCTACGGTTGCAAAGCACCCTGACAAACAATTAAAGGTAGAAGAGTCAAGCTACGAGACTCGATAAACAAAGCGCTCTTGGGAGGCACCCCAAGCCTATCTTATGTTTTTAGCATTAATTTTCTTTTACTGTTGTGTTTAAGCTAATCCAATTTTCTATGCAGTACCTCATGAATGACTAATGATCTTAGACCATTAACCTTTTATATTTTGCAGGATGAGTTCGCAGTCAGACAGAGCACGAGCCCCCAGACAGAGACGCTCGCATACCATGCACCACTCCCGGAGTTCATCACCGGGTAGTAGCATGAGGACTGTCAGAGGATCCCAGTCACCACCTCCTAGTTTGGATGAGATCTCGGCAGACTTGGTGGAGGTGCACGTTCAGGAGTCATTCCTGTTACATCCCATCCAGGCCAGGTTACCTTCATCTCACCGACCAGGGGGACAGACCGCAGGGACCTCCAGAGTACCCATCTTCGAGCATGGGGTTACTACTGTGGACCCTGCTGTCACTTGGTCTATACTGAGAGCCCTTGAGGTCCAGCACACCGCCATCTCTAAGATCCACACTGCTTTGGGCCTTACCTCTACACCTGTGTGCCCCTCTCAGATGGGACCTGATCCCGCTCTGCACATTCCACCATGGGATTTATTCCCATCTTGGAGCTTGACTGCGCATGACCACCCCACTTTTATGGCCCCACTAGAGGAGGAGGTTGCTGCACTGGACGCTTGGATCCAGGATCCAGAGGATGGTGCTGCATCTCCTATCTATACCATCGAGGAGTCAGCATCTCCTACATCGATCGTGGAAAACACGATCTTTATGGTTGATGACTTCACCTACTGGGAGGCGCTCTATGCTGACACGGATTAGCTACTTTTAGTTATTATTTATGTTTAGTATTAACTTGTGTTAACATTTGTGTTTTATGAAGGTTGTGTACTATGTAGAATTTGAAGTAGAATTTATGGAACAAGTTCATATTTTAATGAGCCTGGTCCATTTCCAGCGAATTCACACACTTAAACCTGGTCCATTAAATCCAGTGGCATCGCACGCAGCACAAGGAAGTGTCTCTTCTAACCTTACTTTGCTTGATCCACACAAGAATTTAAAAAAAAAAAAAAAAAAACTCTAAGTGTGGGATTATTACTCACAAATAGAGAATAACTTTGAAAATATTGACCCGTATTCAAAATCTAAGTGTGGGGTTAACCTAACTTAGAAGTAGAGAACATTAGGGACAATGTTCTTTTAAGTGTGGGATAGCAGTAGTATTCACTACTGTATTGCAACATAAACTTTTGATCAAGCTATGGGAAGCTCAAAAAGGGTATTTTCGGTCAACAAAAATTCAAAAGGTTTGGAAAATCGACCACGATGGGCAAAAAACTCTTTGACAACTTTCAAACTAAGTTTCAAACAAGCAATCGCATGACTAGGCACAAAACCACCAAAAATGAGTGAGGAATCTTGAGCCATATAAAAGCATTCACCTTTAATGCTTCACTTTTTCGTTTGTGAGTGTGCCGTTGTATGCCTTCTCAAGTTAGAACTTGTTCGAAGAATGCATTTCAAAATTACATAAAAAATGAGCGTCAAACGTGACGAAGGTGCAATTAGAGGATCTTGACATTCCCTAGGACAAAACCCTCTCGTAAAACTCCCGTTTTCAAGCCTAACCCTGCCAATGTCCATTTTCGGCATTGAAGATCATCTAGAAAACCTGTTGAGCCTTAGCCTTTTCATTTCGAATACTCACTTCAAGAACCAATCCTTTCGTTACATCTCTTGGCCATAGCCTAAGTTTCTGTTATGTCAACAACATCACTGCAAGAAACAAAACTCTAGAAGAAATCCCCAAAGGAAAATAATATCAACCACGAGAGGACTCCAGAGAAAGCACAAAGCTTCCAGAGAAATTGAAGAACTAAAACCCAAGGATCATTTAAAGCCGAGGGAAAGGTCCTTCAGAGAAGAAAAAGTCATGAAAAGAAGGCTCTCAAAGAGAGAAATCCAAGAAGAGGTATCATCTAAAACACCAAAGGCAAGTCATCACTCTTAGGCTATATCAGACTCCAAAATTTAACCACCTACACCAAAACCCTTGTTCCATAAACCATCTTCACCCTCTTGTGAATGTCTAGGGATAATTAGCACCGTCCTCATTTAGATATTATAGATTTGATTCTCGATCAAGCTTATGACGACGGAAGAGCTACATAAATGGCCCCTGAGTGAATTAGAAGTTAGGAACCCTGATACACTTGAATGAACCGAGTGACCACCTGTGAGGGCCCCAGTCATGTATATCTTACATTATGAAGATTGAAAAGAAAGCTTGTTAGAACCAAAAGTTTGGGGGAACATCAAGGGATGGAACCTCGTTCGAAATCTTTCTACTAAACCTGCAGGAATCAAAGTTCTCCGAAATATGAAGACACCCTTCCAGCCTTTCACAAACTTGCTGAAGGTTTGCTTGAGGACAAGCAAAACTCTAAGTGTGGGATACTTGATATCGCGTAAAAAGTCACGTTTTTACTACCGATATCTCTCTCATTCTGGAGCAATACTTGGCATTTGGACTCAGACAACGCACAAATCAGTGATAAAATGTTAAGAAGATCAAAACAAGGTTGCACGATAAAAATCAAGCAAAACGGCCAAGAAACGAAGATTCCACACACGTTTGAAGATTCAAGGCATCAAAACGATATTTCAAGACTAAACGCCCTCCATCAACATCCATTATTTCCAAGATGTTCGTTTTCAAAATACGAATCCAACAGAAGAATAATCAACTAAAACGGATAAAGAATAAAGATTCTACGCATACCGGAAGATCCAAATGATTCGCAGGCAATATCTGGAGCTAGGCACCTCATCTCAGGGCCTATCCTATGTCAAAATCTTCATTTTTGAATTACGAATCCAACAAAAAGAGAATCGACGCAAACGGACGCATAACGAAGAAAACACACACGAATCGAGAAACGAAGCAAAAGACGACGCAACGGGGCGGGGGTGGGCCCACCGCCGCCGGCCACTGGACCACCGCCGGCCTCCTCGTACCCGTCCCGGTTTCCGTTTTTGGTAACTTTTGGTACCTGGTGCGCCCACTTTTCGTGTTGTACGGTACCCGGTGCGCCTACTTTTCGTGTTGTACGGTACCTGGTGCACCCTTTTGGCTACCTTTTTCTAACATGCACCACTTGATGCTAATGTGAGCCAAAGCTCACCTATAAATAGGGGCTTTGAGTTCATTTGAAAAAAACACCAACACATCTACAATACACTTAGAAACACACTTTCTCACCATCCACTCTTTTCTTTCTTTATTGTAATATTTCCTTAGTTAATTAGACTAGCTAATTAACTAATCAAGGAAGATTTGTACGGAGGTGCTCCGGGACGCATTTTTAGCTACGAGTTATTGTATTTCTTTATCAGGTTTTAATCTATCTTCCATATTTAATTATGTTCGTTCTTTCTTTAATAAATTTAAATATGTATGCTAGAATTGCCATGATTAGCTAAATAACTCAATTGTCTGCTATGATAGTCGTTTAGGAGAGATTTAAATATGTGATTATATTGTATGCTATGAGATTGCGGGTGTTGTGTATTATGAATAGATGTAGGAATCGAATCTTTATCGTTTATTTACCCAACTCATGTTGTGACTAAAACATTATCCAAAAATGAACGTAGCTAACTCATAGGGTATAGGTCACTTAGTTATACTATGTTTGATTGAATCATTGAGCTCGGCATGGCCGGTGTTCTCTAGACCAAATTAGGATCCAAGATACACGGAATATGGGAATAGAGGTAGATTGAGATTTAATTCAGACATACGGTATTTTTGAGACAACTTTCGGAATATCCTCGATTTAATTAATACATTTGTATGCTTAGGTTTAACTATTGTCTTGATTGTCTTATTGCATGTTCTTGTTTGATTGTTGCCTTAGGATTATCGTACTAGTAAAATACACCTAGCCTTAATTATTGTGAAATAACATGACGGCCCCTATTCGACTGTTCTTCGATATAGTACTGGAAATGCTTATGGCAAAGTACAAACGTATGGAAGTCGAGAACGACCGAAGGTAGTTGTGTTATGGATCAATTAACAAACGTATTACTTAAGTTTCTATTTGTAATATAAACCACCCCTGTCTTGTTGCATACTTGAGTAATGTTGATAATTCATAGGAATAAGTGATGACATCTTATCTGACCGCTTAGACCAGTTCTTCCAACTTATTCCGACGAGGGTAAAACCCGTTTACAAGATTGTTTATTCAACAAACTGTGCCATGATTCGGACGTCTATGATGACCGAGATTGGGGAATAGGATTCGAGATTAACTGTTAGATAATATGGGCATGCATTTGAGAGAACTTTCGGTGTATGCTTTAATATATTCTGCAACCCACGTGACATTCTATTTGCCTGATTGTGGACATCTCCGCGTTAGCCCGATAGTAGGATTGTAGTAATAACTCACATTAACTTATGAACTTATCCTCATTGGAACTCTTCACGCTTTAATATCACCTAAACCACTTCATAGTAGACAATCGCTTTAACTGTTGAACGCCCGAAGTAACCTCCATTTCTGACTTAATTTAGTTTAATTTTAGAATAGAAAACCCAAAACCTAAACCAACTCTCTTCCACCCTAGCTAAATTCATAAAAGTCTCTAAATTCTCCTAGTTTCAATTCGTCGCGCTTTAAAGAACGATCCTAGGTCATACTTATCCTTTGCTAGCCCGTAGATTAGCAATAGTAGTAACCCTAGGCCCCAGCCTTATAAATTTAAAACCCACTGTTGTAACCAGATAGTTATCGTTAACGACACCGACCTATCAGGGACCCAACATCTTCTAAAGAAGTTTCCACCGCCCTGACGATATGGTGCTTGAGCTTCTCCATACTTGACTTCCTCAGTCTTTTCTCCCGTTCGCATCTCGGGGCAATCCTTCACTAAATGGCTTCCTCCACAGTTGTCGCATCCCACTTGGATAGCATGGACAGTCTCAGTAACCTTCTTGATATCTCTGCCCATGTTATCTAGCTTAGCGGTGATGGCTGCAAACCCATCGTCATCATTCACAGACCTCTTCTGTCTAGAAGTGCCATCATCCCATAACTGAGAGTGTTTCGCTTGGTCGCGAATGGCAGTCAAAGCATCACGAGGGATCTTCTTGGGAATAGGTCCTTGGGAATCCAGTTGCTGTCTCGTGGCGCGATCCACTCCTTTATAGAAAATACTCACGACTTGCTGGTCGTTCAGGTCGTGCTGCGGGCACTTATGCATCAGGTCCTTATATCTCTCCCAAGCTTGGTGTAACGACTCATCCATTTCATGCTTGAAATTTCTGATTTCGTCAATCATCTTTGAAGTTTTGGAAGGAGGACAATACATCTTCAGAAACTTAGTGCGAAGGTCTTCCCATGTGGTGATGGACCCAGCTGGCTCGTTTTGAATCCATCTCTTAGCAGCTCCCTTGAGTGTGATTGGGAATACCCTGAGCATAACTTGATCGCGTGTGATGTTAGGAACGTTAAACATATCGGCTATCTCCACGATTTTCTCCACATGATCATTAGCATCCTCCCTTTATTCTCCTCGGAAAGGATTCTCCCTAAGCTCCTTGAGGAACTGTCCATTGATTTCAAACTCCACATCTTGTGCAATCGCCGGCCTTACTACTCCAGTGCCACGGTCATTACGCATCCGACTGGAATACTCTTCGAGCGTTATGTTGGCGATATCTTCTGCCATTGTGTTATCTGGTTGATCGTTTAAAAGAAATCGTAGGCACTCTCCAAAATCGCTTTCTAGATACGAACGGTAGTTCCTGGTTCGTGGGGTAAAAAGGTTATTGGTAAAAACCTCGAAGTCGTCGCTAAAAAAGGTGTTGATTAACGGCGAGTTTGGTGGTGCGGAAGCAGCACGTCTTCTTTGATGAAATATAAGTTCGGGTTCTTCAAAAGGGTCGGTTGGGTCTGGAACTGTTGTTCGGGTCATAAACTCCTGCAATGAACTTTTCAACTCAGTAGAACAGGCTACTAAATTACCCTAACTTATAAACTAACCTTAAAAGGAAAAATAACTAATCAAAGTACCAAATAAACGATGAACTAACTAAAAATCACACAAATAAACAAAAGACAACTTCCAGCTTATTTAATTGAAACAAACCGCTCCCCGGCAGCGGCGCCAAAAACTTGGTGTCGTGTAAACGGGGTTTTAGTTTTAAGATGGAAAATACCTAACTTACTACACACAACACAGGCAAGAATACCTGATCATATATAGTATAGCTTAGTAAGTCCGAGTCGAACACTGGGAACGGATATCAATTTTTTAACAAACTGGAAATTGCTACAATTAATTAAAGCAGTAAAAACAGGGACGTTTTAGTTCCGATCGAACAATTGATAAACAATTATAAAAGAATTGAATTATTAAATAAAACTTAATTATAAAATAAAGGAATAATAAAATAATTAATTAAAAAGAAGATTTAATTCAAATAATAAAAGAAATGCATTTGCTTAGATCACTTTCCTTAAAATCCGGAAATCATTTTATTCAATTGCTCACGCATGGATTTTATTGTGCCTTTTCAAATATATCAACCCTCCTTACAAGATAAACTGAATTCAATACAATTAAGAAAGACGCAAGGTTGTTTTCAACACATTAACAGTTCAATTTAACGTTGTCCACAAAACTGTATTCTAAATTAATTCAACACCGTTTATGTGATTTATTCTTTTGACTTGAATCAACAAAGTCTATAACTGATTAAAGTTATCTTATCCATCAATAACCATTACTAACTATTAACCCTAGCCCGTCAAACTCAATATATTCGGCAATAATTATCAATCAAAATCAACAACTATCAATAAATTCACAACCAACAGGAAATCAATCTCAACTGATTATGAAATCACGCTAGGTAATCAGCAACAATCATTAAATACCCAAGGATTAACGAATAAACACATAAACATTTAATAAAATCCAATACGTTCGCAATTATAACAATCAATCCATCAATTAAGTATTCTCATCTAAGCAAACACATAATAGAACTAGCCAATCATACTTTTACAGAAAATCAGAACCAATAACATATCACAATTCATAATCGAATGAAAAGAAAAAGTGTATTCGAACCGAATTAATGAAATAACGATTGTATGAATGAAAGCCTTTCAATCTTCTTGCTCTTAATCCTTCCAAAACTCTGGAATTAGGGTTTTGAATGAGAGAAAATCGACTGGAAGGAAAAATGTGTGTGTTAGCCTCCAAATGAAATAAACTCATCTATTTAGGTTTTCATCGACTCAATCCACACGCCGTATGGACATCCATACGCCGTATGGATTGCAAAATCCATGGGTCTGACCCGCGTGGACTAGCGGCCCGGCTCACATCATCCATATGCCGTATGGAAATCCATACGCCGTATGGATGAAAAATTCCATTTTTCAGCTAAACGACTTCTATTCTTCACTTTTTCCTCGTTTTAACTTCTTTTCTTCAATTCTCGCTAGTTTTCCACTTCTTTTCCGATTCAAGCTCCATATAATTCCTAAATGCAAATATGAACGAAATGAGTATCGCATTCAAATAAAATGCACAAGAAATTAATCAAACTAGGGGTAATTAGTACTATAAAATAGCACATTTTGGCGTTCTTCAAATACGCTTACCTCCAAGGAACCTCCCAACTCCCGGTGATAATCTCAAAAGAGTTGAAACCAAAAGAGAAAGCTCAGCTAGTTGATGTGTTGAAATCACACAAGAAGGCAATCGCATGGAAAATTTCTGACATACAAGGAATTAGTCCTAACTATTGCACACATAAGATCCTAATGGAGAACGATTTCAAACCATCCGTTCAAAGGCAGAGACGAGTAAATCCTAAGATTCAAGACGTAGTAAAACAAGAGGTTATCAAACTCCTGGATGCTGGACTAATATACCCAATATCTGACTCACCTTGGGTTAGCCCTGTTCAAGTCGTCCCAAAGAAAGGAGGAATGACGGTCATTACAAACGAAGAAAATGAGCTCATACCAACTCGGACCGTCACCGGTTGGAGGGTTTGTATTGATTACCGAAAGTTAAACGAAGCAACTCGCAAGGATCACTTTCCACTTCCGTTTATTGACCAAATGCTCAAGAGGCTGTCGGGAAATGAATTCTACTGTTTCCTTGATGGATTTTCTGGTTATTTCCAAATTCCTCTTAACCCAAAAGACCAGGAGAAGACGACGTTTACATGCCCTTATGGAACATTCGCATATCGACGAATGCCTTTTGGATTATGCAATGCACCTGCAACATTTCAGAGATGCATGGTTGCAATCTTCCACGACATGATTGAACAATGCATGGAAGTCTTCATGGATGACTTCTCGGTCTTCGGAGACTCTTTCGCATCATGTTTATCCAACCTCGATAGGATGCTCGCCAAGTGTGAAGAATCGAATCTCGTCTTGAATTGGGAAAAATGTCACTTTATGGTAAAGGAAGGAATAGTCTTAGGACATAGAATATCAAAGTCAGGAATCGAAGTAGACAAAGCCAAAGTCGAAACCATTGCGAAACTTCCACCACCCACCAACGTTAAAGCCATTCGAAGTTTTCTAGGTCACGCTGGGTTCTACCGTCGTTTTATCAAGGACTTCTCCAAGATCTCTCGACCTATCACCCACCTGTTAGGAAAAGACATCAAATTCGCATTTGACGAAAGCTGTATGAAAGCCTTTGACTACCTAAAGAAAGAACTAACCAACGCGCCAATCATGGTCACTCCGGACTGGAGCATTCCATTTGAAATCATGTGCGACGCATGCGATTTCGCTGTAGGGGCAGTTCTCGGGCAATGGAAGGATAATCATTTTCGGCCAATCTACTACGCTTGCAAAACTCTCACAGATGCTCAAGAGAATTATACAACCACCGAAAAAGAGCTGCTGGCTGTAGTATTCGCCTTTGATAAATTTCAATCCTACCTGATATTGTCAAAGACAATAGTGTACACGGATCACTCAGCTCTGAAATACCTCTTAAAGAAGCAAGACGAAAAACCAAGACTGTTAAGATGGATTCTACTCCTACAAGAATTTGACATTGAGATAAAAGATAAAAAGGGAGCAGAGAATGTCGCCGCAGACCATCTGAGTCGACTTGAAAATCCATCAATGGAACAACTTGCAGAAGGGGACATCAAAGATCGATTTCCAGAAGAGCAGTTAATGAGTTTAGGAGAGCAATTGCAAGGCTCACAATTCACGGACGATCCTTGGTTTGCAGAAATAGCGAATTTCGTAGTTGGAGGGATCACAAGGAAAGGAATGCCGTCATCACGAAGACAAAAGTTCTTCCTCGATGTCAAGTACTACTTTTGGGATGATCCGTATTTATTTAAGGTCTGTCCCGACCAGATTATAAGAAGATGTGTCAATGGAAAGGAAGCCGAACACATCCTCCATCAAAGCCATCACGGACCCACTGGAGGACATCACGCAGCCAATTTGACAGCAAAGAAAGTATACGACTCAGGATTCTATTGGCCAACTATTTTCAGAGATGCACAAGACTTGGTGAAACGCTGCGATATTTGCCAAAGGTTTGGAAATATCACAACGCATAACGAAATGCCGTTAACGAATATCCAAGCATGTGAAATATTCGATATATGGGGATTAGACTTCATGGGACCTTTTCCAAAATCCTACGGAAAGGAATACATTCTAGTAGCTGTCGACTACGTATCCAGATGGGCCGAAGCTCAAGCCTTCCCAACAAATGACTCGAGAGTCATAACAAAGTTCTTAAAACAGCTATTCTGTCGGTTTGGAACTCCTCGAGCGTTCATCAGTGACCGCGGCACACACTTTTGCAATACTCAGTTCATGAAGATATTGCAACAATATGGTGTTACCCATAAGACATCTACGGCCTACCACGTGCAAACGAATGGGCAAGCAGAAATAACAAACCGAGCGCTAAAAAGAATTTTGGAACGAACAGTTGGTCAACACAAGGAAAACTGGGCAGACAAGCTAGATGATGCGTTATGGGCATTCCGGACAGCCTACAAAACACCATTAGGAACGACCCCCTATAGGCTCGTATATGGAAAGGCATGCCATCTTCCGATCGAACTCGAATACAAAGCTTACTGGGCACTAAAGAATTGCAGCTTAGATCCTACAGTAACGGGAACGCACCAGAAAATGCAACTAAATGAGTTAGGAGAACTAAGAGATCAAGCATACGAGAGCTCCTACAAGTTCAAGGAAAGAACTAAATTGCTCCACGATGCAAAACTACGCCCCACACGCTTCAATCCAGGTGATAAAGTTCTACTCTTTAACTCTCGATTTAAAATATTTTCTGGTAAATTCAAAACGAGGTGGAGCGGCCCATTTACAATCTCTAAGGTTTTCCCTTATGGCGCCATTGAACTCGAGGCTCCAGACGGAAATTTCAAGGTAAACGGTCATCGTTTAAAACATTACGTACAAGACTTTCCCCCATCCGAGGAAGTCTATGGTTGCAAAGCACCCTAACGAACACTTAAAGGTAGAAGAGTCAAGCTACGTGACTCGGTAAACAAAGCGCTCTTGGGAGGCACCCCAAGCCTATCCTATATTTTCCGCATTAGTTTCTTTTTATTTTTGTGTGCTTTACCTAATCCATTCAAGCAGTACCTCACCATGTGAAAATTATGATTATTGCATTGACCATTTGTTTTTGCAGGATGAGTTCTCAGTCAGCCAGACAACAAGCCCTCAGTCAGAGACGCTCGCGTACCATGCATCACTCCCGGAGTTCATCACCGGGTAGTAGCATGAGGATTGTCAGAGGATCTCAGTCACCGCCACCTCGATTAGATGAGATCTTGGCAGACTTAGTGGAGGTGGACGTGCAGGAGACAATCCTGTTACGCTCCATTCACACCAGGTTACCTTTGTCTCGACGATCGGTGGGACAGACCTCAGGGACCTCCAGAGTACCCACATTTGAGCATGGGGTATCTACTGCGGATTCTGCTATCACTTGGGCGATACTGAGAGACTTAGAGGCCCAGCACGCTGCCATCACTGATATCCACGCTGCTTTAGGCCTTCCTTCCACACCTGTGTGCCCTTTTCAGATGGGACCTGACCCCGCTCCGCACATTCCACCGTGGGACCTGTTCCCACCTTGGGACATGACTGCGCAGGATCACCCCACTCCTACGGTCCCACTTGCGGAGGAGATCGCTGCAGTTGACGCTTGGATTCAGGATCCACAGGATGGCACGGCATCTCCGGTTTATACCATTGAGGAGTCGGCATCTCCTACATCGATCGTGGTAAACACGATCTTTATGGATGATGACTTCACCGACAGGGAGGCACTCTATGCTGACATGGATTAGCCGTTTTTAGTTTTATTTATGTATTGACTTATGTTAACATTTGTGTTTTATGAAGGGTGTGTACTATGCAGAATTTATAATAGGATTTATGGAACGAGTTCATTTTTAATGAGCCTGGTCCATGTCCAGCGAATTCACACACTTGAACCTGGTCCATTAAATCCAGTGGCATCACACGCAGCACAAGGAAGTGTCTCTTCTAACCTTACTTTGCTTGAACCACACAAGAATTTTAAGAAAAACTCTAAGTGTGGGATTATTACTCACAAATAGAGAATAACTTTGAAAATATTGACCCGTATTCAAAATCTAAGTGTGGGATTAACCTAACTTAGAGATAGAGAACATTAGGGATAATGTTCTTTTAAGTGTGGGATAGCAGTAGTATCCACTACTGTATTGCAACATAAACCTTTGATCAAGCTTTTTAGCAAAACTCATATTTTTAGCAAAATTTTCAAAATTTTTGAATCATGGGAAGCCCAAAAAGGGTATTTTCGGTCAACAAAAATTCAAAAGGCTTGGCAAATCGATCACGACGGGGAAAAACTTTTTGATAACTTTCAAACTAAGTTTCAAACAAGCAATCGCATGACTAGGCACAAAACCACCAAAAATGAGTGAGGAATCTTGAGCCATATAAAAGCATTCACATTTAATGCTTCACTTTTTCGTTTGTGAGTGTGCCGTTGTATGCCTTCTCGAGTTAGAACTTGTTCGGAGAATACATTTCGAAATTACAAAAGTGAGCGTCATACGTGGCGAAGATGCAATTAGAGGATCTTGACATTCCCTAGGATTAAACCCTCTTCTAAAACCCCCCATTTTTAAGCCTAACCCTGCCAATGTCCATTTTCGACAATGAAAATCATTTAGAAAACCTGTTGAGACTTAGCCTTTTCATTTCGAATACTCACTTCAAAAACCAATCCTTTCTCTACATCTCTTGGTCATAGCCTAAGTTTCTGTTCTGTCAGCAAAACTACTGCAAGAAATAAAACTCTAGAAGGAATCCCCAAAGGAAAAAGAATATCATCCACAAAAGGACTCCAGAGAAAGCACAAACAAAGCTGCCAAGAGCTAAAAGACCCAAGGATCATTTAAAACCAAGGAAATGTTCTTCAAAGAAGAAAAAGTTACGAAAAGAAGGCTCTCAAAGAGAGAAATCCAAAAAGAGGTATCATCTAAAAACATCAAAGACAAGTCATCACTCTTAGGCTATATTAAACCCCCAATTAAATCACCTACCAAAACCCTTGTTCCATACATCATCTTCACCCTCTTACGAATGTCTAGGGATAATTAGCACCGTCCTCATTTAGGTATTATAGATTTGATTCTCGATCAAGCTTATGACAACGGAAGAGCTACATTACTGGCCCCTGAGTGAATTAGAAGTTAGGAAATCCGATACACTTTAGTGAACTAAGTGACCACCTGTGAGGGCCCCAGTCATATATATCTTACATTATGAAGATTGAAAAGAAAGCTCGTTAGAACCAAAAGTTTGGGGGAACATCAAGGGATGGAACCTCGTCCGAAATCTTTCTACCAAACCTGCAGGAATCAAAGTTCTCCGGAATACAAAGACACCCTTCCAGCCTTTCACAAACTTGCTGAAGGTTTGCTTGAGGACAAGCAAAACTCTAAGTGTGGGATACTTGATATCGTGTAAAAAGTCACATTTTTACTACCGATATCTCTCTCATTCTGGAGCAATACTTGGCATTTGGACTCAAACAACGCACAAATAATTGATAATATGTTAAGAAGACCAAAACGAAGGTTGCATTTTTAAAATCAAGAAAAACGACCGAGAAACGAAGATTCCACGCACAATTGAAGATTCAAGACATCAAAATGAGATTTTAAGGAAAAAGTGCTATTCACCAACATCCATTCTATACAAGATGTTCGTTTTCAAAATACGAATCCAACAGAAGAAGAATCAACTAAAACGGATAAAGAATGAAGATTCTACGCCCACCGGAAGATCCAAATGATTCGTACGCGATATCTGGAGTTAGGGACCTCATCTCAGGGGCTATCTTATGTCAAAATCTTCGTTTTTGAATTACGAATCCAAAAAAAAAAAGAATCAACTCAAACGGGGGCATAACGAAGAAAACACGCACAAATCAAGAAACGAAGCAAAAGACGGCGAAACGGGGCGGGTGGCAGCCAACCGCCGCCGGCCTACCACCAGCCGCCCCCGGCCACCAGCTGGGCGGCGCTGGCCTTCTGTCCCCCACCTCGCTTTCCTTTTTTGGCTAATTCGCGTACCTGGTGCACCACCTTTCCGCGTTGTACAGTACCCGGTGCACCACCTTTCCGCGTTGTACAGTACCTGGTGCACCTTTTTACCCACATTACGCTAATGTGCACCCCTTGATGCTAATGTGAGCCTAAACTCACCTATAAATAGAGGGTTTGGGTTCATTTGTAACACATCTCTATATACACCTTTTAAGACACCTTCACACACACATTACACCAACTCTTTATTTATCGTAATACTTCCTTAGTTAATTAGACTAGCTAATTAACTAGTCAAGGAAGATTTGTACGGAGGTGCTCCGGGACGCATTTGTAGCTACGAGTTATTGTATTTCTTTATCAGGTTTTAATCTATCTTCCATATTTAATTATGTTCGTTCTTTCTTTAATAAAATTAAATATGCATGCTAGAATTGCCATGATTAGCTAAATAACTCAATTGTCTGCTATGATAGTCGTTTAGGAAAGATTTAAATATGTGATTATGTTGTATGTTATGAGATTGCGAGTGCTTTGTATCATGAATAGATGTAGGAATTGAATCTTTATCGTTTATCTGCCCAACTCATGTTGTGACTAAAACCTTATCAAAAAATGAACGTAGCTAACTCATGGGGTATAGGTCACTTAGTTATACTATGTTTGATTGAATCATTGAGCTCGGCATGGCCGGTGTTCTCTAGACCGAATTAGGATCCAAGAGACATGGAATATGGGAATTGAGGTAGATCAAGATTTAATTCGGACAGACGATATTTTTGAGACAACTTTCGGAATATCCTCGATTTAATTAATACATTTGTATGCTTAGGTTTAACTATTATCTTGATTGTCTTATTGCATTTTCTTGTTTGATTGTTGCCTTAGGATTATCATACTAGTGAAATATACCTAGCCTTAATTATCGTGAAATAACATGACGGCCCCTATTCGACTGTTCTTCGATATAGTACTGGAAACGCTTATGGCGAAGTACAAACGTATGGAAGTCAAGAACGACCGAAGGTAGTTGTGTTATGAATCGATTAACAAATGTATTACTTAAGTTTCTATTTGTAATGCAAATCATCCCTGTCTTGTTGCATACTTGAGTAATGTTGATAATTTATACGAATAAGTGATGACATCTTATCTGACCGCTTAGACCAGTTTTTCCAACTTACTCCGGCGAGGGTAAAACCCGTTTACAAGATTGTTTATTCAACAAACTGTGCCATGATTCGGACGTCTATGATGACCGAGATTGGGGAATAGGATTCGAGATTAACTGTTAGATAATATGGACATGCATTTGAGAGAACTTTTGGTGTATGCTTTAATATATTCTGCAACCCACGTGACATTCTATTTGCCTGATTGTGGACACCTCCGCGTTAGCCCGATAGTAGGATTGTAGCAATAACTCACATTAACTTATGAACTTATCCTCATTAGAACTCTTCCCGCTTTAATATCACATGTACCACTTCATAGTAGACAATCGCTTTGACTACTGAACGCCCGAAGTAACCTCCATTTTTGATTCAATTTAGTTTAATCTTAGAATAGAAAACCCAAAACCTAAACCAAACCTTTTTCGCCCTAGCTAAATTCATAAAAGTCTCTAAATTCCCCTAGTTTCAATTTGCCGCACTTTAAAGAACGATCCTAGGTCATACTTATCCTTTGCTAGCCCTTAGATTAGCAATAGTAGTAACCCTAGGCCCCAGCCTTATAAATTAAAAACCCACTGTTGTAACCGGATAGTTATCGTTAATGACACCGACCTATTCGGGTGCTACAGTATACTAGGAGACCCATCACGCATTATGTAGACTTGTATCAGGTGGGCACGTGTATGTATTTATTAGCTTTGTACTAGGAAAACTGATGTTAGAATGGGTATATGTATAGGAAGACCCATTGTCGTTTGTATAGCGCTAACCGTTGATGGGCGTATTAGGGATCCCATTGTGTTTGTATGAAACATTGTATCAGTGTTGTACCCTTTTGATATATTATGAACTATGTTTGGTTGTATTTCGTATTCATTTCATTTGTCCACAACCATAGTGTTTTTTCTATATCTATATGCTTGTGATTGAAAAATAACCACTCAACAATTATTGTAATCATTTCTTGCAAACTTTGAAACATACCACACTTTGAATTATTGATTTTTATCTTGAATTCTATTGAACATTGATTGTGTTAAATGATAATGAAAAGAAATATGTATTTAGCATTATATAATGACGCCTGGCCAACGTGATTATATTGTACAAAGTACATATGGGCGTTTCAAAGTCGTGCGACATATAATGTGAAACCTTATTCTTCAATCCTCCATACTATTTCTTTGATAGACAATGTGAAATCTTGTTCATCACATTCATTATCTTGGCATTGACTTCTACATTTTATTCATCGCAGAATGAAATCATGCCACCAAAATGACGAATCACTAAGAACCGTTGACGGACGGCTACACCACCAGCTCATGAAACCACTCCACCACCTAACATCGAAGAAACCACTGAACAGATGATTGCGAGGCGGATTGCTGAAGGCATTGCTCAGTATGAGGCAAGCCGCAACCGCGATCAGGGAGTAAATAACAGTGGAACAACCCCTCCTAACAGTGAGACACCTGTGAACACTCGACGTGGGTGTTCATATAAAACTTTTCAGGCTTGTAAGCCACCCCCTTTCTGTGGCACCGAGGGTGCTATCGGCATCATACACTGGATAGAAAAGATGGATTCTGTGTTGGACATCAGTGATTGTTTACCAGACAGTGCGGTGAAATATGTCGCCTGTACCTTAGCTGATAAAGCTTTGACTTGGTGGAACAGTCAAGTCCAATCACTTGGACGACTAGCTGCCTACTCCATGACATGAGAAACATTGAAACGTCTGATGTTAGAAGAATTCTGCCCTCGAAGTGAGATGCAGAAAGTTGAGACTGTGCTGTGGAACATTGCTATGATTGGTGCCGATGTCACTGGTTATACAACCAAGTTCCAGGAACTAGCTCGCCTTGTGCCACATATGGTAACACCCGAGTACAAGCGCATTGAGCGTTATGTATATGGTCTGGCACCACAAATCCGGAGTTTGGTTACGTCCTCCAAGCCTGACACATTCAGGAGCGCTGTTACCTTAGCGCAGAGTCTGACCGACGAGGCAGTCAAAATGGGGACACTTACCAAGAAAACTGTATCGGGTAAGGTTGAGCCGAGCGGTGCTAAAGCTGGTAGTTCTGGAGGAACGAAACGCAAGTGGAACGACCGTCAGGGTCAAACAAACAAGAAAGGATCTGGAAATCCAAAGTCTTATGCTACCACCATTGTGGAACCAAAGCCATACTTGGGTAACAAACCTAAGTGTGATAAGTGTAGCAAACACCATGAGGGTGAGTGTTGGTTTTGCAATAGCTGTAAGGGATGGGGTCACAAAACCCAAAACTGTAAGGTTAACCCTACCCCTAAGGACAACACTGCACGCCAAAACCAGGGGTGTTTTGAGTGTGGCAACACGAGGCATTATCGGAACCGTTGCCCTCGACTCAACAACCAAAACTGCAATACCAACAACGCCCAGAACCGCAACAACAATGGAAACAACCGTGGTAACAACAACTACCGAGCCAATAACAACAACCGTAATAACAACAACAACAACAACAACAACAACCAGCCAGCTCGTGGACGCGTGTTCATGATAGGAGCAGCAGAAGCACGACAGGATCCTAACACAGTCACTGGTACGTTTCTAGTAAACAACCACTTTGCATCTGTGTTATTTGATTCCGATGCTGATTTAAGCTTTGTGTCCACTGAGTTTAGACCACCATTAGAGATCGAATCCCTTAAGCTAGATAACAGATACACTGTAGAACTAGCCGATGGTAAGTTGATTGAATCAGGAGAAATAGTATCAGGATGCACCTTAATGTTGGAAGGACATTCTTTCAAAATAGACTTACTACCGGTAGAACTAGGGAGTTTCGATATAGTGGTTGGCATGGACTGGTTGTCGAAAAACCGTGCGGAGATCATCTGTTATGAAAAGATTGTACGTCTACCATTACCGTCAGGAGAAATGTTGATGATTCAAGGAGAAAAGAGTAATCGTGTAGTGAAAACGATTACATGCATAAAGGCAAGTAAGTACTTAAAAAAGGAATACCAAGCGTTTTTGGTACATGTGGTGGAAAAGAAACCCGAGGAGAGAAGTATAGACGATGTACCAATTGTGCGTGACTACCCAGGTGTATTTCCTGACGAGTTACCAGGATTACCACCCCGGCGACAGGTTGAATTCCATACCGACCTAGTGCCTGGAGCAGCACCAATTGCTCATGCACCTTATCATCTAGCTCCATCAGAGATGCAAGAATTGTCTGCACAGTTGCAAGAACTTTTGGATTTAGGATTCATCCGACCGAGCTTTTCACCTTGGGGAGCTCCGGTTCTATTTTTCAAGAAAAAGGATGGATCCATGCGGATGTGCATCGATTATCGGGAACTGAACAAAGTAACTATTAAAAATCGGTATCCATTGCCACGCATCGATGACTTGTTTGACCAGCTGCAAGGGTCAAGTTACTACTCGAAGATCGACTTGCGATCTGGTTACCATCAACTGAAGGTATGGGATGAGGATATCCCTAAGACTGCGTTTAGGACTCGATACGGTCATTATGAGTTCTTGGTCATGCCGTTTGAGCTGACAAACGCACCATCAGTATTCATGGATCTCATGAATCGAGTATGCAAACCCTACCTTGATAAATTCGTCATTGAGCTGACAAACGCACCATCAGTATTCATGGATCTCGCGGACGAAGGAAGACCATGAACAACATTTGAGAATGATTCTGGAATTACTGGAGAAAGATAAGCTTTATGCAAAGTTCTCTAAGTGCGAATTTTGGATGCGTGAAGTTCATTTCCTTGGTCATGTGATCAATAACAAGGGAATTCACGTGGACCCATCCAAAATTGAGGCAATTAAAAACTGGGAAGCACCGAAAACGCCATCTGAGATACGACAATTTCTTGGGTTAGCCGGTTACTACCGACGATTCATCGAGAACTTCTCGAAAATAGCTCAACCACTTACCGCCCTAACACAAAAAGACAAGAGATTTGATTGGGGCGAGAAGCAAGAGAACGCTTTTCAACTGCTGAAACAGAAACTGAGCACTGCACCTATCCTGTCACTACTGGAAGGAGTAGAAAACTTTGTTGTCTACTGTGATGCTTCACATCAAGGATTAGGTTGCGTGTTAATGCAAAACAACAAGGTCATTGCTTATGCATCTCGTCAATTGAAAGTTCATGAGAAGAACTATACGACGCATGACTTAGAACTGGGAGCAATCGTGTTTGCTCTTAAGATTTGGAGACATTACCTGTACGGTACAAAGTGTACGATCTTCACTGATCACAAAAGTTTGCAGCATATATTCGACCAGAAAGAACTCAACATGAGACAACGACATTGGGTCGAATTACTTAATGATTACGACTGTGAGATCAAGTACCATCCAGGCAAAGCAAATGTAGTAGCGGATGCCTTGAGTCGTAAGGAAAGAGTAAAACCTAGAAGAGTTCGAGCTTTGGGATTGACAATCCACTCGAATCTCATTACTCAAATTCGTGATGCACAACAGTTAGCTTTTATTCCCGAACGATTTAAGGAAGAATCCTTGAAGGGAATGGACAAACAACTCGAAACAAAGGACAACGGAGTGTTGTACTTCATGAATCGAATTTGGGTTCCTTGTGTTGATGAATTATGTAGCCTGATATTGGACGAAGCACATAATTCCAACTATTCGATACATCCTGGTGCAGACAAGATGTACCATGACATAAAAGGTTTTTACTGGTGGCCTGGTATGAAACAAGACATTGCCACCTATGTTAGCAAATGCCTGACTTGTGCAAAAGTCAAGGTTGAATACCAAAAGCCGTATGGACTTTTGCAGCAACCTGAGATGCCCAAATGGAAATGGGATGTTGGAGCATAAAATGTCTAAGGCTTGATTTTAATTTGTTTGTAAATTTGTCTAAGTGTTGTGCGACAATAGGATAGTCCGTGAGTATAGACTAGTCCGTGATTATGTAATTCCGTGAATATGTTATTGACGGAGTAAAGAGTCAATCTGTGAATGGCATTGACGGATTGACCAGGTCAAAATGTTTAAGTCATTGTCTCATAGATTTTGTCTATAAATAGGCTTTTGTAATTCATTTCATGTAACTCTTTTGTAAGTTTGTTCAACAAATTCTCTCTGTGATTTCTTATTAATACAAAAGCATATTTGATCGAATACTTCTTGTTCTCACTTTCTAATTCATTTCTCTTGTTTGATTAACTTGAATTCCGCACCTGTTAATCTGTTCTAATTGCGATTCGGAGATCTACGGCGTTCACAAAGTGGTATCAGAGCTGTACGAATAAACATTAGGACTGTTTGAAAGAATTAGAAGTTGTTTTGAAGTATTTGTTTGAATAAACGGACTCGGAAGCTTCAGCATTGCTCGTTTAGTTGCTGTTCGATTCGGTTTGATTGATTTAGACATTTTTCTGAGCTTGATTTGCTTCGAATTTGGACAAATTTATGTTGTACTGTGATTCGGTGATCGTAATTCATCTGAATTTGATCAGAATTTGCTTCAATTTGCTTCAGATTTGCTACGGATTGTTTATGTGATTATCGTCAAGTGTACGGATTCCTATATTTGACGGTAAAAGATCAAATTGAGTATCTACGAGTGACGGAAATCAAATTCCGAGTTCAGTGATATCAATTTTAGCCAAAACGGGCTAGAATTGAAGGTTCTACAACATTTTTCAATTTCTGGAAAATAATTCCATGATTAGCATTCCGTGATTAGGTAAATAACCGTTTTTCTCCGTGAATAAGTGTTCCGTGATTATTTCTGAGTGTGTGGTCCGACAATAGCTTATTGTCGCATGAATAGTACCTATTGTCGTATGAATAGTAGTTGATATTCACGGATTGTATGGACGGACTTGTATTCTCGGATTCTCATTGACGGATTGGTATTGTCGTATAAACAGTAACTAGTATTCACGGGTTGTTTGTTATTCACGGATTGATAGTATTGACGGAGTATTGGTATTCACGCAATATCAGGATTCAAAGATAGTTGGTATTGACGGACTTCTGACAGATTGTGATTCACGCATAAGTATTATTCTCGGATACTTGTTATTCTCGGACTTCTTATTCTTGGACTTCTTATTCTCGGATTTCTTATAAGTGTTTACTGTAACAACCGCCAAATTAGGGCTAGTTATTAGCGCCTAATTCTTTGTAAATACATGTAATTAGTTTTGTGTTAGGCTAATTTATGTATCGGATTATATATTGGTAAATATATACAACTTTGCGATTTGACTGAAATCGTACGCAACTTAAATAGAATGAAATTCTATTCGATTAAAATGGTCGTTGGTGAACAAATGTTTATAAACTAAATAACGCAATTGTGCCCCAAAATGCTATTTTCTAATAATTAGTCATTATCTTGTATCACTCAATTAAAGTTTACACGAGTTAAAAACAAAAGTACTTAAATTTATTTAAACTATATCATATTTCAAACTATTAAGGATTTAAAGAAATAATACAAGTAAATTATTTAACAAAAGTTTGTAATTTTAAAATATATAATTAAACGCGTAAAATAAATATTTAACGCCTAAACGACGGAGAAAACGAACACCACACGGAGCACGGAACAGAGACTGGGTGAGGTGAGGCTTTCACCAACACCCCACCACCTCCCATTTTCTTTCTCATTTCTTTCTCTCTCACTCTCTTTCTTCCTCCTTTCCTCTCAAAAATCACCAAAAACCACCATCTCCATAAATCGCAAAATAACACACCAAAACGACACCGGATCATACCACTCCTTTGGAATAAAAGAACCACGGCATCACGATCTACATTCCTACCTTTCCGGATTTTCATTTCGGCATTTCGTAAGTTTCCGACAAAACCCGAAACTCTCCGTTTTTACTCATTTTTATGTTTTTATGGGTTATATATGCTTAATATGTTCAATAATGGGTTGGGTAAAAGTATTAGATCGAACGGTGGCCGGAAAACTCGTTTTCGGTCCATTTTCCGGCGAACAGTCTGAAGTGTCGCTAGTGTGCCAAAAACAGTACTAGCGACACTAGATAAGTGTCGCTATGCTTAAGTGTCGCCCCTATAGCGACACTACCCAAGTGTCGCTAAACCACTTAACCAGATTTATCTTAGCGACACTCCCTTAGTGATGCCAAATTCGTAAGTGTCGCATATAGCGACACTGACCAAGTGTCGCCAATTAATTGAAAATCGGAAATTTAGCGACACTCACCAAGTGTCGCCTAACCAGTGCCATTTGTAGCGACACTCATCAAGTGTCGCCTAACTAGTGTCGCTTATAGCGACACTAGCAAAGTGTCGCCAAAAACAGAAGGTTGTCAAATTATTTTTACACCAAGTGTTAAACTTGTACAACCTCAAACACTTATACGATACGACTCCTAAAACACTTTGGAATGCATTTATAAGTATAACACTTCAAAAACAATGATAATACTTTAACTATTACCCACCGTCACCAACGGGCCAAACATGTTCTCTAACAACATACGATTACAAACATACAGACAAACATTGGGCATACTAGTTGGGTACAACTAAACGAAACGTCTTGCGAGACAACTACTTACATAACCTTATGTGTTTAGGCATTTGAAGGTTACGGGTTCGGAGAACCTACGTTTGATATTACTTACTCGTTTATTGATATAAACGTACTTGCAAAGACTCAGGTGAGTCTTACAGCCCCACTTTTACTGTTTTACTTACGGGGTGAGATACATGCTACTGTTTTTCTTGAACACAAGTACTAAACTGCTTATTATACCAAACGGAATTGCATGAGTTATTTACTATTTACAGAAGTCTCTCCATCATATATCGTTAGTTATGGACTTAAGCGCGAACACTAGTTAATGGATCCATTAGGGAAATGACCCTCCCCGCCCGGGGTAGTAGCGCTACCACAAACCGTTCTGTATAAACGGGCGACTATTATTTCGTTACTTATGCTTGCTCAGTTACGAGCATGTCACGGGAGCAACTTATTATTTACGGGTTAAGCTTCGATTATGAGCCTCATGGCAACGGTATAACTTACTTACTTTACATTTGCTGGATTGCAAATACTTGATTTACGCCTGCGGGTACAACTGATGAAATCTTGTGTTCAAAACCGATACTACTTACAAACCTGTGAGATTCACCAACATTCGTGTTGACCCTTTTAGCATGTATTCTCAGGTACTCATATGGAGTAGGATTTCTCCAGGACATAGCCAGAGTCGCATGATTTCAACTAAACTGCATTTAACGGAGATTCTCAGCATTATCTTTTGTACATGTTGATTATGTAATAGAATCTCCCGCCATACGCGTGGACTCTAGGGAACTATTTTTGTATACGAAAACATTAAGTTTTCAAACGTATAATTCTATGAAATCGTTTTACAACGTCTCATTTAGAGGTCGTTTACTGTATATCTTGTGCTTTGTATATTGATTAGTAACACCCCAGTATGCTTCCGCAAATCATTAAATTTGGGGGTGCTACATTTACAATGGCTCAAGTAAATCGGCAAGCCATGATGAAGAATGAACAGGAAACTGGAACTACAACCAAACCACCAAAGTTCTTGTGTCAGAATGATTATGACGATTGGCGGTATCGGTTTGAGTCATTTATTGCTCTATATGATCCAGATCTTATGATTCCTATCTTGGAACAATATATTCATCCTCGCGCTGAAGGAGTGTATAGGGATAACAATCCTCCTCCAAAGTCACTCAAAATGATGACTTCTGAAGAACGGAAAGAACATGATAGAGATAAGAAGGCTAAATCAGTAATCTCTATGAGTCTTCCCAGTGATGTTCATGTGGGATGGAAGGATTTGACCACTGCTTATGAACTCTACAATGCAATGGCTCAACGTTTTTCTGGTAACGACAAGTTGAAAAAGAGTAAACGTGACTTGTTGAAGAAGCAATGGGATTCACATGCATGCCAAATGAATCTTTCAATGACTTAATTGTCCGTTATTCACAGTTGATTAGTGAACTCAAAAGACATGGTTTGATTATGGAACATCTTGAAATCAATGAGAAGTTGATAGAAGCCTTACCTTCAAGATGAGATATAAAGGCTAACATTTTGTTGGACGATGAGTCATTGGGTGAATATGCATTTGAAGATTTGATCAACAAATTGCAAGTATATGATGTTGCTTTACAGAAGAAGGAGACTGGAAAGATGATGCAATATTCTCAATTTGGTTCTAAGAAGTCTTCAGAAACAACAGCCTTGTTCTCTGGTAATGAGGCATTCAATATTGGGAATGCTAGTGGGTCTACAAGTGGTTATTCTAGCTATGGATTTTATGGAGTTAGAGGTGCTTCAACTTCCAATCATCAACAACAAAATTCCAACCAACATGTTTCAAAGATTACCGAAGATCATGCAAATGTTGTCACAACTTTTCTTTCATCATATGAGGCCTTTATTGCTGGAAAGGTTGGCAATATAGAATTGACAGAAGAGGACTATGATCAGTTACATCCTGACGATCTTGAAGAAATGGATCTTCAATGGAATCTTGCTATGTTAACAAGAAAGGTCAAGAAGTTTCTTCAAATAACAGGAAAAAACAAGTTGGGGGGTAAACCGGGATTCGATAAATCAAAGGTCAGGTGTTACAATTGTTAGAATTTGGGACACTTTGCCCGGGAATGTGAGAAAAGCAAAGCACCTTCTTCTGGTTTCACCAAGCCTTCTACCTCCAAAACCTATTCTTCTTCAGCTCCACAACAATTTTCTGGAAAAGACACAACTCCTGCTCCTACATCATCAGCACTGGTTTCTACAGTTAATGAATTCTATGATTGGAGTGCACATGTGGAGGAATATTCTCAAAACCAAGCTTTCATGGCACATGTTTCTGAGGTTGATTCTTCTCCATTTGAACAAATCTGTTCAAAATGTACTGACTTGAGTGATCAACTCAGTCTTTACAAAACTCAAAATTAAAAGTTTTTAACTGACATTGAATTGATTAAAAGTCAAAATAAGGAGTTGGTGGAAAACAACAAGCTTTTCAATAAGCGTTTTGAGTCAAATGATGTTGAGAAACATGATTTGAAAGCTAAAATTTTAAATCAGCAAACCATCATCAATAGTTATTTGGTTGAGATGGATTTACTCAAACAAGAAAAATCTGAAGCTGAATCTAAAATTTTAGATCTTGAAAGACAATTGTTGAATGTTTCTACATCAGCTGTGGTTTTTGATGAGATTATCCATAAACAGCGTTTAAATACTAAATCTAAATCTGGTCTTGGATATCAAAATGATTTTCAAGAAAAATCCAAAGCATCACAGGCAGCTTCTAAGGCTGGAATTGGATATCATTTTGTTCCACAACCAAAATCTTATTCTCACTTGCCAGTTAAAGATGAATCTGATTCCGAGTTTGTGTATGGGAAGGGAAAAGTTGATGACTCAAAATCTCAAAATGAAGTAACTCAAAAGGTTTCTTCTAATGAGAATTCTGAATCACCACAAATGACTCAAAGTTCTGAGATTAAGAAAAATGATTGTGATGATTGCAAAAAGAATAAGAAGTGTGTTTTGAATCAAAATAATAAAGAAAAATCTAAAACTTGTGATATTCCGAAACAACCTTTCAAGATTTTAAAAAGGACTTCTTCTCCAATCAATTCACAATCATCTTCTTCATTAACAAAAGGTCAATATCATGCTTTCAAATGTGAAACTTCAACATGTGAAGCTTCTACTAGTAAAAGCTCATATTCTAAATGTGATGCTTATACAAGTAAAGTTTCACATCATGGTTCTCATAATCGTTTTCATACTCAAAGAAAGTATGAAACACGAAGTTGTTTCTATTGTGGTATTCGTGGACATCTTTTGAATAATTGTCATAAACTTGCTAAAAAACGTTCAAGACAAAATTTAAAGCAAACTAAATCTTCAAATATCAAAGATGTTCATAAATCCACAATACCTGAGAACCCACAGAAATCAAGACCAAATACCTTTGTTTCTTCAAAGAAGAAATCATCATCTAATGATGCGTCAATCAATCATTCCAATGATTTCAAAAAGAATTTCAAAGAGATTGACGTTTTCATCTTAGATGAAGTCACTGGACGACCCAAAGCCTCCAAGGCTTGGGTCTATATTAGCAACTAACTGCTTTCATCAAATGTCTTGCAGTCATCCCGAGCTATCGATAATGTGTGGTACATTGATAGTGGCTGCTCAAGACATATGACCGGGAATCTCTCCTTACTTGAAGACGTTAAAACCAAAAATGGAGGGTTTATTGCTTTTGCGGGAGATAAAGGAGGAATGATTTCAGGCGAAGGAACTGTTATGAATGGTGAAATAAGTTTTGATAAAGTGAATTATGTTGAACAACTTCAACATAATTTACTTAGTGTTTCTCAAGTGTGTGATAAAAAGCTGTCAACATGGTTCATTGATGAAGAATGTTTGATTCTCAAGCCAGGATTTGTTGTACCGGAGGAATGGATTCTTATGAGGGCTCCTAGGGTTAAAGATATGTATGTTCTTGACATGCGTTCTATAACTCGTTCTGTGGAGCATACTTGTTTGTTATCAAAAGCATCAGAGAAGGATTCAGTTTTATGGCACAGAAGGATGGGTCATATCAACTTTAGGAAAATGAACTTTTTAGTCAAAAATGATTTAGTGATTGGAGTTCCTAAACAGACCTTTTCACTAAATGATCATTGTATTTCCTGTAAAAAGGGAAAACAAACTAAAAAGTCTCATAAATCTAAGTTGGTAAACTCAATTAACTCTCCATTGGAACTTCTCCATATGGATTTGTTTGGCCCTGTTAGTGTGAGGAGTATAGGTGGTAAATCCTATTGCTTGGTAATTACTGATGATTACTCAAGATTTTCATGGGTTTACTTCCTAAGTACCAAGGATGAGACGGCTGAGAAAATCAAGTATCTGATTTTAAAATTGGAAACTTTATTTTCGTTAAAGGTAAAGAGGTTACAAAGTGATAATGGAACGGAATTTAAGAATTACATCTTGGAAATGTTCTATCTTCAACATGGAATTTTACATCAATTCAGTGCTCCTCGAACTCCACAGCAAAATGGAGTTGCTGAAAGAAAAAATAGAACTTTGATAGAAGCTGCACGCACTATGCTTTCAGATGCAAAGTTACCAACTACATTTTGGGCTGAAGCAGTTAACACGGCTTGTTTTGTGTTGAATAGAGTTCTTGTGGTCAAATATAAGAAAAAGACGAGTTATGAGTTACTGAATAATCGAAAACCGAATATTCACTTTCTGGAACCTTTTGGATGTCCGTGTTTATTGCTGAAAACTAAAGAACGTCTTTCAAAATTTGCTGAGAAATCTGAATCTGGGTTTTTCGTAGGTTACTCAGCAAATTCTCATAACAAAAGAGTTTATAACACGGCATCTCATCGAATAGAAGAATGCTATGAGGTTGAATTCTTACGGCATTCACCTCCATCCGATGGGATAGGTCCAGAATGGTTATTTGATTATGACTCGTTCTTCAATTCTCTAGCTTCTTTTCCTGAAGATGTGTCCTCTCCCGTTGAAGCTTATGATGATTTTGTGATTCCGGTTCTTTCTTCTCCTGCTGAGCCGATTCTTACTCCTGTCACACCAGTGTCTACTTCTGATCTTACTCTGCCACAATCAACAGAGGATTCTTCTGTTCAAGAATCTTCTCCAACTATAGCAAATGATGCAGATGATACAACCTCAAATCCTGATGATACTGACATTTTTCAAGAACCTTCTACTGAACTAGAAAACACCAATCATGATGATTCTAGTGATGAAGTAGTGAGTAATCCTGAGGATTCACAATTAGGAACCAACTTGCATGTGGATCCTGTTCCTACGTTGCGTGTTAATTCTGAGCATCAACATCCACTCACAAATGTGATTGGAGCTGTTTCTGATGGAATCAAAACTCGTCATCAACACCAAACTTCTGCTTGTTTCTTATCACAAATTGAACCAAAGAATGTTCAGATAGCTTTGTCTGACTCTTCTTGGGTTCAAGCAATGCAAGAAGAATTGCAACAGTTTGTTAAGTTGCAAGTTTGGACATTGGTGGCACCTCCCAAAGATATCCATCCAATTGGCACGCGTTGGGTTTTCAGAAATAAGAAAGATGATCGAGGAGTTGTGGTTCGCAATAAAGCAAGATTAGTGGTTCAAGGATTCACTCAATTTGAAGGTTTGGATTATGATGAGGTTTTTGCTCCGGTTGCTAGACTTGAATCCATTCGGATTTGTCTAGCATATGCTTCATTCATGAAATTCAAAGTGTATCAGTTAGATGTCAAGTGTGCATTTCTGTATGGGAAAGTGCATGAAGAAGTGTTTGTCAAACAACCTCCAGGTTTCGAAAATCCTAAATTCCCAAATTATGTGTTTCGTTTGGATAAAGCCTTATACGGATTACATCAAGCTCCTAGTGCTTGGTATGAGACTTTATCTCAACATCTTCTTGCTAATGGATTTTCAAGAGGTCAAATTGATAGTACACTCTTCATTAGGAAAACAAAAGCTGATTTGCTTCTCTTTCAAGTATATGTGGATGACATTATATTTGGGTCTACGAACGACAGTTTGTGCAAAGAGTTTGAGAGTATCATGAAGTCTAAATTTGAGATGAGTTCAATGGGGGAGATGGCTTTCTTTCTAGGTTTGCAAGTTCAGCAACTAGATAAGGGCATTTTCATACATCAAACAAAGTATGTTAATGACATCTTAAAGAAATTTGAGATGTTGGATGCCAAAACTATTTCCACTCCCATTGATCTTGTTGATAAAATTGGACCAGCTCTTGATGATACACCAACTGATCAAAAGGAATATCGGTCAATGATTGGCTCTCTCATGTACCTAACTACTTCAAGACCTGATATAATGTTTGATGTATCTATTTGTTCGAGGTATCAAGAAAATCCTAAAATCTCACATTTGAGGGCCGTACACAGAATCTTCAGATATTTGAAGGGCAAACCTAATCTTGGTATATGGTACTCAAATGATGATGATTTTGCACTTTCAGCATATTCTGATTCTGACTATGGCGGATGTGGTATTGATTTCAAATCAACATCAGGAGGATGTCAATTTCTGGGAAATAGACTTGTGACATGGCAATGCAAGAAACAAAACACGGTTTCTACCTCTACTGCGGAGGCATAATATATTGCTGCTGCCAGTTGTTGTTCGCAAATTCTTTGGATTCAACAACAACTTTAGGATTACGGTCTATTACTCACCAAAACTCCTTTAAATATTGGCAATAGTGCAGCCATAAGTATCATACGCAATCCCGTTCAACATTCAAAAACTAAACATATTGAAATACGTTTTCATTTCATTCGGGATTGCTATGAGAAAAACTTGATCATTTTGGTTCATGTTGAAACATCGAAACAAAGAGCTGATTTGTTTACCAAAGCTTTTTCAAAATCACGTTTTGAGGAACTGATTTCGATGCTCGGCATGAAACATTTGGATCAAATTGAGTAAACTCTGGATATGTAATTTTCTATTTTTGATTATGTGAATATTGTTTTTCTTTTATAAAAACAAAAAATCCAAAAACATCAGAAAACCTATAAAATCCAAAAACATTTGAAAAATAAAAAAAATTAGGGGATATTTTGTGTAAAAAGTTGGGAAATGATAGTACATTGGGAAATGTATTAATAAATAATACCTAACAGAAATGATAAGTACTATATTTGATGTGTTAGTAGGTTTATATATCATTTTTAAACCAAATTTTCTACTAATTAATTTTATATGTGATATATTAGTAGGTATTTTTGCATTTAAAAGTATCTAGTCTAAAAATTTTTAATCATATATGCATATTATTTTATATAATCTAAAATAATTAGTATATGACAAATCAAAGGTCTAATCAAAAGATCAAAGGTTATCACAATGATAATAAAATGTCTTAAATTTTGGGGAATTAGTATATTATGATTAATGATTTAGGGTCTTAATATTATGATATCTGGGGAAATATATTAACTATTTGTTGTACTATGTACAGACCTTAGTTGATATATTTTTATAAACGGACTTGCAAATATTCCATATGTTCATATATCAAATCAAAATAAACTCTATCACTTTGTTATACTATGTATAGACCTGTGATATAGTTTATAAGTCCAACCAGGGGTATGACATATGTGACTAAATGTCATTCCAACATATGTGTGTACTTCTAAAGATATCATCATATTCTCACCCTTTATATGGAAATACTAATATATTATGAACTCGAAAGTATATTATTATTTAGATTATATAACGTAATATGCATGCTAATAATAAAAGAATTAAAGATATTTAAATGCATGAGTGCTTAAGAGGACAAACATACCAATAATCGCATATAGAATGATTTTTAGAAAGTATGTTTTATTAATGCTAAGTAAATTTAAAGAGCACAAAAATACTAACAATCAAAATAGACTTTCATTTCTAAACAATAAAAATAAATACATTCATTTATCCCAATATGATCCCAACTCATGAAATTTATCCTAACAAAAATATTTTTCTTTTATTTTGCTTTGTTTCAGTTTGTATATATTTTGTTTAAAGATTTTTACATTTTTAAATTTTTTAGTGATGAATAGTTTAGATAATATCCAAAGTATATTTGATTTGTTTAAAATGTTTCATTAAAAGCTATTTGACGGATTTTTATTATTGTCGGAAAAATTGATTCACGGAATAATAAAAGAAAAAGGAGTGTATATATATTTCAAATTTGGACTTTTTCACACTTCACATTTTTTATCCATCAAAATCCCTTTTTACTCTGACAATAAAACTTTCCCGACAATACGCAGCCGGTCATCTTTTTCTTCGATTGCTTTTTGTGTATTGCATTTCACTCGATTCTGATCCGACAGAATTGTGTGTCTCATCATTCCGCATCGGTCGGTATAATTTTCCCTCTTTATCTCTCTGTAAATATGTTTTAATCGTTGATTTTATACGAAAAACAATGTTCATGAACAGTACCCTAACCCGTTTGTCCGACAATAACATTCACGGATGAACAGTTGAATTAGGGTTTATGCGTGAATAGCCTATTCACGCATGAACAGTGTTCCGTGAATGTGACTTAGTTGACCATTGACTTGTTTGACCATGACGTTCCGACAATATTGTATTCTCGCATGAACAGTACTTATTCACGCATGAATAGTACTCCGACAATATTATTCATGGATTACTTGTGTTGATACTCTTATATTCCGTGATTAATTATTGTCGTATTGTTATTGTCGGAAGTACAGTACTCCGATAATGATATTCACGGACCTTTTGTATTGTCGTATTGTTATTGACGGATGTATAGTTCTCATTTGTTATTGTCGCATGGCTTTCACACTTGGGATATTTTTTCAGTTTTGAAAAACTTGAAACTTTTTAAAGTATAGTTTGGTTTGTTGCTTAACATATACTTTGTGCAGCTTGTTTGTATATATCATGGCAGAACCAGATCCAGTTGCTGCTGTACAACCTGATGTGCAGAGAAGGGCCGTTATTTTTGGGAAAAGACACAATTCCACTGCTTATCTTCTTGAGGCTCCGGATAAACCTGAAAATAGGAAATTCTTTCCTATAATTAGGTTTTTGTTACGATCAAGGATTTCCCATGCTTTATCAGTTCAAGTAGCAAATCTTTATGAAGATCATATGACTGATTTTTGGATGACTGCTGAATATCACACGGATGTTCAACCGCATTGTATCACTGCTATGGTTGATGGAAGACCTCTTGTACTCACTGAGGAATTAGTCATGCATACTTTACAATTCGGAGATGATGTAAATGCTTCTAATGATATTCCTAGAAATATTGTTGATGAATGTCTTCAACAAATGGGATGTACTAAAGGACCTCAGGATGTCCAGATTCTAAAAAATCATTTCTGCCCACATTGGAAGTTTCTAGCTCATACACTGATCTGTTGTATTTCTCCAAGGAAAGCTGGGTTTGATGCTATGAGTTATAATCTAGCCGGTTTGATGTCTGCCCTTGTGCTCAACATTCCGTATAATTTTTCTAGATACGTTTTTGAGAATTTGATTGGAAACATCAATGAAGATGGATTTTTCATGTATCCACGATTTCTTCAGTTGATTTTTGATCAACATACACAGGGAATTACTTACCATGGAGATACTATGAATTACACTCCAATTCCAAAACGAGTGTTTGCCGATTGCAATAGTTATCGTGGTAAACCTGTACCACCAACTATTGAACTTTTTGGACACGTGATTGATGACAACTTTCTTCCACCTCAAATTGATTTTCCGATAGAATCTGATGATGAAAGTGAAGAAGTTATGTCCGAGGGGGAGCCAGAACCGGTGAATGATCCTCAAGAGGAACCAGAGAATGTAGCTCTTATTGAACATGAGGCTGAACTTGAAATGAATGAACCTCCAGAGAATCCTGAGATTGAAGTTGATGATGTTATTCAGGACACTCATGGTGATAGTACTGAAGTTGAATCCTCAAGTTCTGAAGATGAAGAACCTATTCGTACTCAGACCATTGCAGAGTCTTTGGAATCTCAAAGACGGACTGAGGTACGTATAGAACAAGAAAGACAACATTTGAGACGTCAACGAGAGGAGGCTCGGGATCCTGAATATGTACCTGAGCCTAGACCTACTCAACGAAGAAAATTAATTGTCACCAGAACATTTGATTTTGAGACTGGGTCTTCATCCACTTCATTATCAGTGACTTCTTCAGCAGATACTTCTTCTGGTTCTTTACCAATTTCTTCTCAAATGACTTCTTCAGCTGCTATGTCTTCTGTTTTTGAACCAGTATCTTCTTCTATGACTTCATCAACAATCTCTTCTTCTGTATCTATAACCGTCATGTTTTCTACATCTGGTATCTCTATTTCTCTTGCTACTTCATCATCAATACCTGTTTCTTCATCTTTTGCAGCTACTGGCACATCTGCTTTTTCATCCACTACTACTCCTACTGTGAGTATGGCAGCTCTTGATGCTTCTCTTCAACGAGCTGTAAACCCATTAATGGAGTTAGTGAATAAGATGCGAGACGAGTTATTTCATGCATCAGGAAGAATTAGTGCTCAAGATGTCATTATTGCAAATCAAGGACATAAAATTCATGATCAAACATTACGGATTGAGAACCTTGAACAAGAGATCTTTCTCTTGAAAGAAAAATTAGGTGATCAGGGGGAGAATGTCCACAATGATGGTGATCAGAATGATGATAATGATCAAGGTGGAGATCAAGGATTAAATGATCAAGGAAATGATGGCGGTGATGGCATTGAACATTTTGATGATGATGATAATGGAGATGATGGAGATGATTTTGATGGTAATAATGATGATAATGATGGACATGATGGTGATCAGCATAATTTTTTTCAAGCACTCGTACTTGTTCCAAGCAATGACATGGAACCTATGTATGTTGAACCAATAAGTGTTGTTCTTCCTGCTATGGTTATGTCTCCCGAACCAAGCTTTGGAGACATTGAGTTTGATGATCTAGGTGTCGAAGACTTAGATGCTGCATATATTGGTGATATGTTTGATGATTCCGAAATTGGTGGAACTTCTACGTTTGAGCTTGGAGAATCTTCAAGAAGGTTTGATCAAGAAGAGTTGTCGGATAGTGTTGAAGAAGAAGAAGAAATTCTTTGTCCTACTCCATTGAACGTTATTGTTGATGATCTAATTCCATTTGTGGAATTATGCAATAATGGAGATTATGAGTTTGATGAATCTGATTCAGAGTTTCCACCGGGGTTTGAACCAGGAGATGATTATGTTAACATTGAAGATTGGGTGGATTCTGAAGATGAATTACATCCAGAAGGTATTTTTGAGCATCCTAATACTTTTACAGGTTCTCATGATAGTTTTTGGATTAACTCAGATGAAGAACAAGTTCCAGAAAGAACCTTTCCTTGGTGGTTTCGGAAACAACCTATCAAAGTTAGAAAATTTTTCAAGATACCGAAACGAGAATGTGTTGGAAGGATAATCAGCTGGAAATACGATAATGACAATAAAGTCTTTATTGTCAAAAGGACTGATGGACTTCAATATTTTCGTAGATCATTCAAAGAACTGGGGAGACTTCCAAAATGTGAGATAAATCATATCGCTCAACTCAACATTGTGAATCATTCTGAAAATGAGTTAGTTGATTGGATGGCTGGAGCGTTATATCGAGATTTTAAGAAAGAAAAGTATACGTGAGTGGAAGAGGTATTCCCAAGAAGAAGAGTGGATAATTTTGATGTGGAACCAATCTCGAATCAACCAAGAGTGATTACTACTTATCCTCGGGTGAAATGTTTGATGAAAATTCCACTTGAAAAACTTCCAATCAATTTCTGGCAATTTGTGAGCTATTGGAGATAAAATTGAAGCACAGGTGAATCTGAGATTGGATGCTACGACAGAGATTACAAGGGAGATATAATGTGGAATCGTGAAACCATCGTATATGTGTTTGATCCTTTGAGTTTGATTAATCTTTCAAAAGATGATTTGGAAGCTCTAAGAGATAATCACATCACTTATGATGATTCATTTGACGATGAAGCTATGGCATTAAAGTTTCAATGTGTGGTCAATGTTTGTTGTGCCCAAGGTGTTCATGCTAGATGTAATTTGCCAGGATATAAATAAAGCTCAAGTTTGAAGAAAATCAAGCATTATCCAAGGGGGAGTTTGTTGGAGCATAAAATGTCTAAGGCTTGATTTTAATCTGTTTGTAAATTTGTCTAAGTGTTGTGCGACAATAGGATAGTCCGTGAGTATAGACTAGTCCGTGATTATATATGTTATTGACGGAGTAAATAGTCAATCTGTGAATGGCATTGACTGATTGACCAGGTCAAATGTTTAAGTCATTGGCGCATAGATTTTGTCTATAAATAGGCTTTTGTAGTTCATTTCATGTAAGTCTTTTGTAAGTTTGTTCAACAAATTCTCTCTGTGATTTCTTATTAATACAAAAGCATATTTGATCGAATA
Source organism: Helichrysum umbraculigerum (assembly GCA_949592205.1). NCBI lineage: Eukaryota > Viridiplantae > Streptophyta > Magnoliopsida > Asterales > Asteraceae > Helichrysum > Helichrysum umbraculigerum. Next base: position 100,387,916 of record CATIUR010000004.1, on the reverse strand, counting down.
CTTCTTGTTCTCACTTTCTAATTCATTTCTCTTGTTTGATTAACTTGAACTCCGCACCTGTTAATCTGTTCTAATTGCGATTCGGAGATCTACGGCGTTCACATGGGAACACATCATGATGGACTTCATTACGAAACTACCAAAAACCTCATCGGGAATGGACACCATATGGGTGATTGTGGATCGATTGACAAAGTCAGCTCACTTTCTAGCCATCAAGGAAACGGATAAGATGGAAAAACTGACTAGAATTTACATAAAAGAGGTTGTTTCTAGATGTGACACCCCCAAATTTGATTGATTTGCGGAAGCTCGATTTGGGTGTCACTAATCAATATACAAAGCACATAAGATATAATGAACGACCACTATATGCGTTGTTTTAAACTTGTATTAATAAAGTAACGTTTACATCAAAATAATGTTACATTAGCTCGGTTCCTGAAGTTTAGAGATTACATAGCATAATTACTTTTACAAAATATAATAATGCAATCAAATCTCTAGTTGTATGTATGCTGACTCGAGCTAATAATCCCTGCTTGTGCAGCCAACCTACTGCTGGGTACCTGTGATAAATACTAAAATGGGTCAGCGAAAACGCTGGTGAGCTCACAGGTTTGTATGTCAATGTATAGTTGTCAGAACCGCAAGATTTATATTGAATTTAAAATGCAATTAAGCAAAATAAAAGTTATACAATCCATGAGCACATAGTCTGAGCTTAACTTGATTTGTCAGGCCCAATTAAGGAAACCTAACTTGAAATGCCTCCTACGAGTGTCTAATCCACACTCGTCTTCCCAAATGCTAATACATCCGTTTGACCGGTTAGTGCGTGCTAACCCGGATGAGGATTGTCAATCTCATATGATATCATATACTAACATTCACGCTAAAATATTAACAGACTATGCTATAGAGGACTTTAAATTGATTAGCTTGAAACTCATGTAGTATTTGAAAGTTGGCACTTGCGTTCTACTTGTAAAACAAAACAGAGCAGTAATATCACACCCCTAGTTGTAAAATAGTGAAAATGGGGCCATGAAACTTACCTGAGTCTTGAAGTGTTTAATTTAATAAACTTGAAGTAATTAGCGGTGAATTGATGTCCAAAGACTTGAAACCTGAATGTGTCCATGACACTTGAATTGTTATTAATTGTACCAGTATCTCGAAAGACTACCATTTAAATTGTTTGTTTAACTTGATGTCCAAATTACCCCGATTTGGTTGATTGTATTGTTACAAGTTACTTCGACTTGTTTGAGTAAATTGATACAAGTTACAACGACTTGTTTGATCTTTGAAGTATGTTTTGAAAATGCGTACGGCCCGTTGGTGATAATTGTAACAATAGTCTTGATGTTATCACATTGATTTCGAAGCGTTACACTTGAAAGGCAAATTTCATTACGTTTGAAAAGTTGTATCGTGTAAGCGTTTTGAAGTTGTACAAGTTTGACACTTTGTGAGAAATGTGCTTACGGAATCTAAGTACGGGGGTCCGGGGGCAGCGCCCCTGGTAGCGGGGTCCAAGGGGCGGCAGCCCCTGGCGGGGTCCAAGGGGCAGAGCCCCTGGCTGGGGTCGAATTGATAAAATTGGGTGAAATCAAGTGATAAAATTCTGGTCTCGACACTTAGTAAAAATGAGTTGTAAATTTTCTGTTTTTGGCGACACTAATCTAGTGTCGCTACGGGCTTAGGCGACACTTAGTAAGTGTCGCTATATTTCTGATTTTTAATAGTTGGGCGACACTTGAGTAGTGTCGCTAAGGCGACACTTATGAATTTTGGCGTCACTAAGGGAGTGTCGCTAAGTTAAATCTGGTTAAGTAATTCAGCGACACTTAAGTAGTGTCGCTATAGGGGCGACACTTAGACATAGCGACACTTGGATAGTGTCGCTACTACTGTTTTTGGCACACTAGCGACACTTCCAACTGTTCGCCGGATTTTGAGCCGAAAACGTGTTTTCCGGCGACCACTGGTTCCAAAACTTTTACCCAACCCTTATATGGACATTTTGGACAATTATAAACCATAAACATGTAAAAATAATCGAAAACGGAGAGTTTCGGGTTTTTGTCGGAAACTTACGCGGTGCCGAAATGAAATTTCGGAAAGATAGAAATGTAGATCGCGTCGAGGTGATTCCTTTTCCGTAATTATTTTGATGATTTGATGTCGTTTTGTATGCTTATTTGATGATTTTTATTGATGGTGGTGTTTGAAGTTTGAGAGAAAAAGGAGAAGAAAGAGAGAGAGAGATAAGAGAAATGAGAAAAGAAAAGAAATGGGGAGGTGATTAAGGGATCTCCTCCCTTTTTCAGTCTCCGCGAAGTGTCCCGTGCGGTGTTCGTTTCCCCGATCGTTTAAACGCTAAATATTTATTTTATATGTTTTAATATACGTTTTAAAATACGAATAATTATTCAGTATTTTTGTTGAAGTATTTTACCAAACATTTAATAATTATATTATAAAAGGTGATTTGTCTCATTTTGTTTGCGAAGTTACATTTGATTCGCGTTTATATTAATTGTGTAATAAGACTTGGATACGAAATATTGTTGACATAATATTTTTAAGTATGATAACGTTATTAATAATCCTTGTATTACTTAATAAAATATTGTTCACCAACGTCCGTATTAATTGAATCGAATTACATTCGATTTGAAACTCGTACGATTTAAACAAACCGCATCATTGTGTAGATATATATTCAACAATATATATAATAATTGATACATTAATTAGCCTAACACAGAACTAATTACATGTATTAAAACTTGATTAGGCAAAAAATTCTAGTCCTAAATTGACAGGTGTCACACTAGACATGGAGTGCCATTGTCTATCATCTCTGATAGAGATGCACGATTCACCTCTCGCTTCTGGCAAACATTGCAACAAGCATTGGGCACTAGACTTGACATGAGTACGGCCTACCATCCACAAACCGACGGTCAAAGCGAGCGAACGATACAAATGCTTGAGGACTTGTTACGAGCCTGTGTGATTGACTTTGGAGGAAATTGGGATGTTCATCTCCCTTTAGTCGAATTCTCATAGAACAATAGTTATCATACGAGCATAGAAATGGCACCTTTTGAGGCGTTGTACGGATGCAAGTGCCGATCACCACTCTGTTGGGCAGAGATGGATGACAGACAGTTATCAGGTCCTGAGATAGTCCAAGAAACTACGGACAAGATATCTCAAGTGCTTAATCGATTGAAAACGGCACGAGACCGACAAAAGAGTTATGCAGACAATAGACAGAAACCTTTGGAGTTTCAAGTAGGTGACAGAGTCCTACTCAAGGTATCTCCTTGGAAAGGAGTTGTACGATTTGGGAAACGCGGTAAACTGAACCCACGTTACATTGGACCTTTTGAGATCCTAGCAAGGATTGGTCCCGTAGCTTATAAGCTTAAATTGCCACAAGAACTTAGTAATATTCACGACACCTTTCACGTGAGTAACCTTAAGAAGTGTCTATCTGACGAAGCGTTAATCATACCTCCTGACGAAATCTATATCGACGCAAAACTCAATTTTGTGGAGGAACCGCTTGAAGTAATGGACACGAAAACGCAAAAGCTCCGAAACAGTCGGATCAAACTTGTTAAAATTCGATGGAACTCGAAACGAGGCCCAGAGTTCACCTGGGAACGTGAGGATGAAATGCGCAAGAAGTATCCTCAACTATTTGAACCCGTGACCGCGACTCAAGACACAACTTAAATCTCGGGACGAGATTTCCCTAACGGGGGGAGAATGTGACAACTCTCCAAATTAGGTATAAATTAACATTTAAGCATGTGCATTCTTACGCTAATTTCCTGGTTAAGTTTAAACAAAACTTTTTGATGTGATGTAAGCCTAGCAAGCCCAATACTTTTAAAACAAAAAGTATTACCTAATACGTAGCTATTTAAAGTTATGTACAAATGTGTCGGAACGAACCCGACAAAAATAAATATCAAAAGTTCGTGACACAAAAATAATTGATAATTCCATTATTAATTACGAGTATTAATATATCTATAACATATAGATGGAATGAATTAAATATACGTTTAACATGAAACGTATTATAAACGAACAGAAATAATTGTAAAACGTACCCAGAAATCACAAATGATAAAAATTCTATTTTTCTTATACGTTAGAAAGTATTTGGAACATTACCTCAAAATATGAATTCGTAATTTAACTGAAATTTGGCGCCCAATAGAATGCGCGCAGTAAAATGTACAAACTTGTACAACTATCAAAAATAATGATAATCTCATTATTCTAAATTTATATAACGAACCAGGAGAACACCTACAAAATAAAAATATAAAATGTTATATTTTAAACTGTTATAATTATACCCGTACTCGAAATTAACGGGTCAAAAATTTGCCAACAACCTCAATAATTGAGGAGACGGTATCAAATTCAAACCATACTCGTTGATTTTATTACTCCCTCATCTTCTTCTTCCTGATGATTTCGACACACACACGCAACACATCAAAAATCTTCAATCTTCATTTTTCTTCTTCTTCATCTTGATCAGCAGAGGAAGCAACAAGCAGGCACAACATCAACACATCATCATCTTCTTCGTATCATCATCGCCACCGAAACATCTTCATTTTCATCTCATTGTAAGGAAACTTCAATCTTTGATTTCTATACTCAAATTTCGTGTTATAACATGTTTATATAACATAATCCATGTATCTAACTCCATAATTTGAAGATTTGATGATTGATTCATGAAATGGGTTTTATAAAACCAAAACTTAAAATCATGGAATAATGTATAAAAACTCGTTATTAAGTGAGATAATGATGTATATCGATGATATTAAGCATATAAACGTGAAAACCATTAGGATTATAACATAAAAATACTACAGAATCGATGTTGCAAAATTGAAAACGAACAGAGCCAGAATCGCATAGGGTTGCGACCCAATAATGGCAATATCGCGACGCTATCTATAAACAAACGCGATGCGATTTTATATACCAAAAGGCGACGCGATTCATAAACAAACGCGAAGCGATTTTACAATAATTGCGACGCGATTCTATGGTGACACGGGTTATGTATTAACTGGGCCAACCTGGACTAGGTGGTTTTTGGCCGAGCTTTTGGACTAGGTGGTTTTTGGCCGAGCTTTTGGACTGGGTCGGCCTATTTTGGGCTGGGCCGAATGATTATGGACTGGACCGAGAACTTGGGCTTGGACCTAGGGTCTGAGGCCCAATACACGATGGACCGAATATACATAAATTTAAATTGGGCCCAAGATAATCTAAATGGGCCAAATGGATTAATTTAAGGATTTAAGGTAATTTGGGCCAACACTAGTTAATGGGCCTAGCCCAATGGGTCAAGTTATAGTTAATCGGGCCATTGGGCCAAACTTTATAATTGGGCCTTATCAAATGGGCTAAACTTTTTGGGGCCAAAGCCCAATGGGTAAAACGGTCTCAAAACGCAAACTTAAGTCGTTTCATATATAAACGACAAGTAAAATGGAACGAACGATTATAAGTTATATATATACTTATAAATGGATGATAAAATTTATAATGATACGATCTAAATAAAAATTATAAACTTTGTATGTATATATATATATATATATATATATATATATATATATATATATATATATATATATATATACAAACGATAATTTTTGGAAAACGATAACATATATTTATTTTATAAACGGAAATAAATACGATAATGAGTTTTATTACAAATAAAACTTATGATATTTTATAAACTTAAACAATGTATTGCAACATATATATATATATATATACAAGAACATTTGTTTACATATATACACAAACCGACACTTGGAATTATATTCATACTTGGACGTTTTCTTAACAAATGAAAACTTATATATATATATTTATACTTAATCAACGTATACAAAACATACGTACATTTATATAGGTATATATATATATATATATATATATATATATATATATATATATACATATATACGACCCTCATGATTATATATTTACATATATATATACAATCGGATTTCACGCTTAACAAACGTACAACTTAATAATATACAACAAGTATATTTACATACGTATACATATATAGAACAAGTATATGTACAAAGGGAACAAAACGACATTCAATTATATATACAACTACATACGTGTATATACATTTAACACAGTATTCGACGTAAGAAATGGTAACAAATATTTCAGCTTAACGTCAACAATTATTCAAACAATATAAGAAATTCAACAATTTCTTCAAAACAAACAAACTGATAACATAAGTTGATTAAACAAATCAAACGTACTTATGTTAATACATTTATTGTATATAGGTTAACACACCTTGGGCTATTACCTGTCGGCTGCTAGCTTTCCTTACCGAGCAAATCACCGTGAGTTCACAGCCCCTACTTTGCAAATGTTTTATGCTTTTAAACATAGGGGTGTAAACATAGAAACTGCATGCGAACACATGCAGCAAATTATATAAATGCCTTATTGCTTTATACAACTGTTTGATATGAAATATCATTTTCACAATTGTTTTGGGAATTAGACACTGTATCCTAGTACGGACCCAGACTTGAAATGTGTTCATGAAAGACCTTATGTCATGCAGACTGTAACCATTAGCTAGGTGACTCTAGCTACTGAGTATACGAATAGTACTATTGCCGTGACGATCCTCCTATGGTTGGAGCATATACTTAAATGTCCTTCAGGCAAACAACATAAGTTTTGGTTGTGGTTTGGTTATAGGGTTAGGTCGCGTTACTTTAACCTGCGAGGTTTAGCTCACCTTTCAGGGGATCATAAGTCTAAGTATTCCCACATACCGTATAGGATTAACGTATCCTACAACTGTTTTATACCAGAAAAACATTCTGGTTATCTTCAAATACTGGTAAACAACCAGACTTATATTTTGGGTGACAACCCACATAAATATGTATTTTAGGGTAACAACCCTACAATCTTATATTTTGCAAAACCTGCAAACATTAATTTATTGAATGACATGTCAATAACACAAATAAAAATGGTTTAAAAAACCTCATTCTTATACAAAACCTGTGAATTCACTCAACATATTTGTTGACGACTTTCTTTCTATGTTTTACAGGAAATTAGCCATGTAAGTAAGAATCGCATGCATACAGGATGGACAACCCTGGACTACATAAGATGCCACATACTTTTGGGACAAGCTTTTGAGGATTTCCCTTGTATAACTGCAGACATTGCAGTCATACCTGTGAAATCTTATTTATAACTTATGGATTGTAAAACTTAAATGTTTTTAACACTACTACTACTGTTACGACTTACATAGTCGTGTTACTTTTGTAACAACTGTTTTTAAATTGGCATCTTAATCTATTATGTTGCGCGATAGCCTTATGCTCTGAGTATGTATGTACTGTTTGGTTGATTTAACTGCTCACGCCCCGTCATGTCATTGAAGCTTCCGCATGTTTAATTAGTACTGATTGTGATTACCATTTGGCGGGGTGTGACACCCTACGCTAACATTGGTACGTCTCAGTAAACTATTACTATGTTTTAACGCTACACTATTCGAATGTTGATTCGAACTTAACACTGGGTAAACTTGACCACTTATCGAACACACAACTTATCAAACTATACGACGAGTATACATGAACTGCTAGAACTTTATGGCAACCTAGAGCGCCACGTAAACTATTACTATTGTTGACGACACGTCTTTTCGGAAAACATGCGCAACGGGCGATCCGACTTGATTTTAAATCTCGGGACGAGATTTCTCTAACATGGGGAGAATGTGACACCCCGCAAATTTGAACGAGATTACGTACACTAAATATTTGCATTTTAGGCTAATTCCCTACTTTGAGTGAATTCACAACAATTTTAGAGATAAGTCTAGCAAAGTCCAACTAATTAATATGCGTAGTATTACTTTTCATAATTAGTTGTAATTATGTACGAAACAATTGGAAACAAACACGACAAAAATATATGACTGTTGGTGAACAAAATTATTTGATAATATGAAATTATTAAACAACATTAACGCTTATTAAATATTATGTCGATAATATTTACAAAGAATTTTGAATCTCTCACACCCCGCTAAAGCGGAAACACGAGATGTAACAGTACCGGGTAACAATGCACAAGATATAGAAGTAACACCATACATAATTTAGCAAAAGCATTACAAATTACTACAAGTTCAAAACATAGATCCAAAGGAGATTACATTAAGTTCATAAAGTTTTCAAAAGAGATTCATAGTTTCAAAACAAAGCAAACGCTTGTGAACATGCATCCATGCTAATATACTCCTAGAATGCACCTCACTGTCGTTCTCCTGAAAAGCATGATAAAACAAAAGGGTCAACTATGGTCATAGTTGGTGAGTCCACAGGTTTAGTATTACAAATAAACAGATTAAAAGCTTTGTTCATACATGACATGAATAAAAATGATTTGATATAATAGTTGCGAATATGAAAGGTAGTATACATAAGTGTTAATGCAATTGAGGCCACTACTAAACCGATTCAACCGACCCATGCCCCAAGCTCCATGTTCTATCGGTAACATGAGTACTGATACTATGCACTCACGACCAGTGTAAGTGAGGAGTGGTTTCCTCCTAAATAGCGCTATCCATAAATATCAACGGCTCGTCTGGCTCTCGGACGAGTTAATAAGTAGTGTAAACAGTATTTCCGGGGACTTTAGCACGATAGTACTCAAGCATAACAATAGTATACACCAATTCACATAATTAGTATAGCAAAAGTTCAACAAGTTCATAAAGAGTACAACCAATTTAGTTAAAGTTTAAGATCATGCTTTTCACCCCAAAATAGTAAACAAGTAAAAAGGGGCTGTGAAAACTCACAGTTGAGCGTAAGCGTTAATCGATGGATGTAATACGTGTGCTCATCGAGTATGACTCCTATCCAAGTCCTATGAACACGAGGTCTCTAGTTAGATTCTCAGTAAATTGGTTTGTTAAGATTGCTTAGTTAAGTATTTAGATTACCAAGTGCCAATATAATTAGTTTTTGTTTTGTAGTTTCTTAACGTCCAATATCACGTTTGATTACTAATTGAATACAAAAGCATACAACATTCTTAAATTGTCGAATTTCTTTATACATGTCATATAATGTCGCATGATTGTTAGTGTCCAAATTTCATGGCATTTTGTGTGTTGGAATTTTGGTTCTTCACAATTTATAATTAATGACACATAAATCGATAAATATATCATAAGACACCCTAAACCCTTCTTGTTAGCATTATTTCCAAAAATAGTAACTTTCCCATTTTCGAAACCGATACCCATTTTTGTTGACTTGGTCAAATCTTCTCGGTTTGACCCGAGACTTATACCCAAACCTTAAACATGTTCATAAGTCATAAAAAGTTAGTTTTTCCCCAAATAGTAAGTTCGCAAGTGTCGGTTTTCAACTTTTACAAAATCAGTCCATATTCTTATTTCCAGGAATTTACATCTGTTTGTTGAATTTATTAAAAATACTTTTACTACGTAATAGTGTAAGGAAAAAATCACAGATGTTCCTCAATATGTTACTTATGTTCTGTAATTTTTCCAGGAACTATAGTTGAGTCCAAGTATTTTTAGAATTTTATTTTATCTTCAAAGGTAAGATCTGAACACATGTATGCAATCATTACTTTTGAGTAAAATACATTGGGTTCCAGAAAAAGTGATCAACAGAAACGTTGTGACCAACAAAATTTGTAAACTTTTGGCGTTGGTTTCAAGTCATTTGGAGGTGTGTAGCTCTAGTTATGATTAAAATACTAAGACAAAAGTTTCTGACTTTTTCTAACAGTTTGTATATCTTTTCTTACAAAAATTATTAAAAATACCAAACGAACTCAAATAAATATGAGGCTTTTGGGGTTGGAAAGTTACTTCCAGAACTTGAATTTAGACTATAAAAACGTCAATTTTCATGAAGAAAATATTTTTATAAAAATCGTGGAAGTTCAATAAAAGTTCTGGACATAAGCTATTAAGACTCAAAATGGTGTTTTGTTCATAGTGAAGAACACCAATCAAGAGTTAAAAGAAGATTTTCATCTTTTGATCTTTAAATCCATGTTCTAACACATGCATGATATTGAAATACATCCATGATATGTTGGAGATGATTATTAACATATAAACAAGCTTTTTACAAAAGATGAACAAGATCTTACTAGTTTACAAGTAATAACATGATTTTTCACTTGATTTTCGGTTTGATCATGGATCACTCTTTCTTTTAACACATAAAGATGTGAAAAGAGATAATCTACAAACATCAAGCTTTGCATGAGGATTTTAGCCATGGAAAAGGCTTAAAATCCGAATTTTTATGAAGAAAAACATAAGAAAATGGAAGATAGATATGTATAGATGATTTAGTTTACCTTTATGTCCTTATTTGGTGATGAACACCTTCAATTATTCTGGATTTCTCTTTGAATGTGGCTGAGTTTTTAGAGAGAAAAATGGAGAGGATGTGTGTGTGTTTTTGAGAGAGAAAGTGAAGAGTGTGAGAGTGGGTGTTGGGAAAATGAAAGTAATAATGTGTGTTTTTGGGAAATAAAATGAATTTGAAATCAAAAGGGGAGGGGGGGCAGATTTTTAGGAGGTTATTATTGTCCTTATTCCTCTTTTTTTATATAAATAATGTGTATTAATATTGTATAATTAGTTTATATTAAAAGTGTGTAAGTGTTTGCATTTTTAAAAGGTTTATTTTGAGGTAATTTAGTGGTTCATATTTGATGTTCTAAAAGTTAGAAATTTTAAGTTCTTGAATTAAATTATTATGCACTTTGTTTGTCTAATTTTGATGTTCACGCATTATTTATCCGATTAAGTTTTCGTTGTCGAGTCACGGGAATTTCGGTTTGCGATTCGATAAGGATTTTATGAAAGTATAAAGAGATAAATTTTTCATTGTTTGATTTGGCACTTAGTAACCTAATTTAACATGTCTAAAAGAACTTAAGATTCACTAAACAATCTCTAAGACGTTCTATGACTTTAGTAAGCCTACGTAGTCATAACCTAGGATTTAAAGAATGCTTTAAACTAAAATCGAGATTCGAGTGCGGTAATGACCTGAGATTTTTGACGGTTGTCACATTATCCCACCGTTGAAATGAATTTCGTCCCAAAATTCAACTGGTCCTATTGGGTGACATAGCACTCGATAATAGGTGTGGGTACATTCTTCTCATTAAATATTTCTAATCCTATGTGTACTTAGGTCCATGTTTAGAATTCCAGTTGGCTTTAACTAAGGGAATGTTGTCACATCTCAATTGTTTGGTACCTCTATTAAGGATTTCTGCGGGTGCTTCACTAAAAGAAAGTAATCGATCATCGATCCGAATCTCATCTAAGGCCAAGGTCTGAGAGTTGTCAACTAGACACTTCTTAAGGTTTGAGACATGAAATATGCCATGAATGCCAACCAACTCTTTGGGCAATTCTAGTTTGTAAGCCACCGGGCCTATTTGTTTCAAGATTTTGTATGGTTCAATATAGCGTGGGCTTAGCTTGCCTTTCTTGCCAAAGCGTACATGTCCTTCCCAAGGTGATACTCTCAGAAATACTCTATCACTCATTCAAAATTCCAGTGGCTTTCTGCGATTGTCAGCGTAGCTGTTATGTATAATTTGGGTTGCCTTGAGTCGTTCTCTTATGGTTGTGATTTTGTCCACAGCTTCCTGAATGTTGTCTGGCCTTGTCAAGTGCTTCTCACCGACTCTGTGCCAACACAATGGTAATCGAAATTTCTGTCCATACAAGGCCTCAAATGGTGCACATTTGATGCTAGTGTTGTAATCGTTTTTGTAAGAGAATTCTATCAAGGGTAAGTGTACATCTCAACTTCCTCCGAAGTCTAGTACACATACTCGTAGTATAACTTCTAAGGTTTGAATTGTTCGCTCACTTTCCCGTCTGTTTAAGGGTAATAAGCCGTACTCATGTTTAGTTGGGTACTCAACGCCTTCTGCATTGATAGCCAAAACCGTAATGTAAAACGACTATCCCTGTCCGAGATAATTGGAATGGGCACTCCGTGACGCTACACAATTTCTGCAATATAGATTTGAGCAAGTCTCTCCATTATGTAATCCTGTCGGATAGGTAGAAAACGCACGGATTTTGTCAGTTGGTCAATAATAACTCAAATGGAGTCATGACCTTTGGAAGTTCGAGGTGACGAAGTCCATTTCTATCTGTCCCCATTTCTATTGGGGTATTTTAGGTTGTTGTAATGACCTTGACAGCTTTTGGTACTTAATTTCTGAATCGTAATCGTTAAGTAACTCCATCCTCTTTCTTTGCCTCATGTAGAGCATCTTCTGTTCGAGTATGTCCCGGGGACTCTTATGATCGGTAAGCACAGTACAGCTGGAATCGGATAGGTAATGTCTCCAGATCTTAAGTGAAAAGACCACTACTCCTAGTTCCAAGTTATGCGTAGTACAGTTCACCTCATTTTTCTTGAGCTGCCTGGAAGCATTCGTAATTACTTTATTCTTCTGCATCAGAACGCAGCCTAATCCCTAGTGCGACGCATTCACAATATATTACAATATGTTCCTTCATGCAATGATAGGATTGGCGCATTGCACAGATTCTATTTAGCGTTTGGAATGCCTTTTCTCGTTCATTATCACAAATGAATTCCTTCATCTTTTGGGTCAGTTTTGTCAAGGGCTTGGTGATCTTTGAGAAATTTTTATGGATCTCTAGTAGTATCCATCCAATCCTAGAAATTGACGGATTTCCGTAGGAGTCGCCGGGACTTCACATTTCTCAATCGCCTCGATTTTAGCTGGATCCACATGGATCCCTTCCATGTTCACTATATGACCGAGGAAGTGTACTTCTTTGTTCCAAAACTCGCACTTAGAGAATTTGGTACAACTTCTCTTCCTTGAGTGGTTGCAACACTTGTCCTAAATGTTGCTCGTGATTCTCTTTACTACGCGAGTAGATTAGTATGTCATTGATAAAATCACAAAAATTATCCCAGTATGCTCCGCAGACTCTGTTCATTAAGTTCATGAATTTCGCAGGAGCATTGGTTAGGCCGAAGGGCATAAGCTTAAACTCGTGATGCCCATATCGTGTTTGGAATGCCGTTTTAGGTATATCTTCTTTGTGAATTCGTAATTGGTGATAACCTAACCGTAGGTCGAGTTTGGAGAAGTAGAAGGCGCCTTGCAGTTGATCGAATAGATCGTCAATTCGAAATTCAACTTGCTTATGCGGGGGCAATCCTGGTAGATCATCTGGAAATACTTTGGGGTAGTTGCATACCACCGGGACATCTTGTATGCGTCTTTTCTATGGCTTTGTGTGACACCCGGTCAAAATAACCCAAAATTGGGTCCCAATTTAAAATTTAATTATTCGTACTCGGTACGTGTTAAAACGAAAGTATTCGGATATTATATATATAATATATATATATATATATATATATATATATATATATATATATATATATATATATATATATATATATATATATAACATTAAATGATTATTTAATAATCACATACAAACAAATCTGAAAGAACGCGTAATCTCAAATACGGACGTTGGTGAAATCATTTATTAAATAATACGAAATTATTTAATAACATTATTTATTAATTTATATTATTATGATAATATAAAACAAAGATATACGTTATTTACAAACGTTAAGCTAATCAAACAAATGTGTAAAGTGCAACCGACAACCAAATGGAACCAACCCATATTTTATCAACTCAAATATATTATTTTGGACAAATATTATCCTTCAAAAAGTTGAGTTTTAAATCGTTTACGAAAACTTATATATAAAACGTTTTACGTTTATACGAACGACGAAACGATCGGGTAAATGACCACCGCACGGAGCGTAACTTTGGGAAACAACTTAACACACCCACATGGGGGGGTGGGACCCACGAAAAAGGGCTGAGACCAGCCCCATATTCCTTCCCCAAAATTTTAGGATCATGTCTCCATTTCATGATTAAAATAACAAAACCACCTCACCATGTCTTCATTCATCACAACCACTTTTTCAATATCTATCTCTCTACTCTCGGCAATATCTCATCTCCATTATTATCTTCATCATTTTCCTCAACAAATATCACAAATCTAGCCCAAAAACTTGTAGAAAATCGAAGATAAGCAAGGAAGAAGAAGGAGAGCACCAAACCGAACTCATCCACACACTCTCGGCTCTAGATCACGTTTTGGTTGGTATAAATCTAAACTTTTCATTAGTTTTACTTGGATTAAGTTTATTTTCATGTACATAAGCTCACTCAACTTGAACATGTTCAAAATAATGGTTAAAATACGTTTTTATTCACGATATACAAAACTGTTTCGGTTCCAGAAAACAGTCCACGATTAAAATCATATAAAATCGTGTACTATGAATTAGACAACGAACCACATACCGAAATTTTCGTATGAAAGAGAACTACAACTTTCATGTTTTACACTTTCTCCAGAAATACACCCATTTTTACAGAAAATGCGATTTGTACGACTGTTACTGTTTTTGGCCGGATTTTAGACCCGACACTTTCTCGATTTTATTTAACTAACTTAGAGACTTCCATGGTTCTTGGTAAAATTAATTAAAGTACTAGAGACCTAATAGAATATGCGGTAATTTTTGCGGAACCCAAATCGGAACAGAAACGAGCCAAAATAAATGGCGAAGCAAACCGACTAAACCAAAAACTGAGCTACGGGACTGATTTGATACCTTTTATATAACGATACTTTCGAGTCAACTATAAAACATAACGACAATTTTCCCGAGCTCTATAAACATATTTAAGGTGTTCCTAAAAGTTTCGGGTCAAACCGAACATGTTTGACCAAGTCAACCGAATACGAGCCTCGGTACGAAAAACGTGAACCAAAAATATAAAACGTTAGATTTGGCTCGAAACGAATGTTTAAATGTTTAATTACGAAACAAAAACAAAAATGAAGTTTATGACATTTAATATTAACGATTCATGATCTCGACACTTAAATGAAAACGAATAACATGTTTTGGCATGGGCCAACTACTTATACGTATAATCTCTAACGTTTAGGGTAATAGGGGATTATCAACTAAGAATACATTGGGCTTAGGCTTTGCTAGCACTCGCACGCGTTTAGCTCACCAGGTGAGTCTCACAGCCCCATTTTTACTGTTTTTAAATATTGGGGTGAGATACAATGCTTACTTGTTTTCGTGATCATATGTTATTTGATTAGTTAATTTGATTATTAACTCATGGAATTAAATGATTATTTAATTCAGTTAACTATATTAGTTACATTGTTTGGCTACCATTATTTGGTCTTGATTTTCATTGTTCGAGTATTGCACAAGTGTTTTAATTCGGGAAAGTCCTCATCATGTATGGTTCATTAACTTAATAAGACGCGGTTACTAAAAGATAGATCTATCATGGGAGTGACGTCCCCGTCCGGGTTGCTAGCTACAACCAAGTTAAAAACGGGCATTTTAGTAATTGTTATGGGTGTTGACACCGTTCGGGAGGCAGAAAATCGGGTTAGGCCTTGAACCATAGCTTAGTGCAATGCAAAATCATAATAGAACATTGTTCAAAAACCTGCGTTGGTTTGTTCAATGTTACGAAACCTGCGTTGGTTTCACCTTTGTTAAATTTCATGTTGTTCAAAAACCTGCGTTGGTTTAAATCATTGTTTAGTGACCTTATTTGGTTAAAAATCATTGTTTGAGTAAATTGCTTAAATCATTGTTCATTTATAACATTTTATTATCGTCAGATAATCATATTGATCACATCAATGTTCATGTTAAACCTGTGAGATTCACCAGCTTTATAGCTGACCTTTTTAGTGTTGTATTCTCAGGTGCTCATCAACAGTAGGAATGGCCTACAGGATAAGCTAACTATCACGAGTCGCATGCATCCATTTAGACATGAAGATTTTCTTGCATTATATTTTGTATAATGATTATGTGTTAAAATCTTCTGAAATCATTTTGCGAACTCATTGATATTGTAAACTTATGAACTAAAACTTGTATTACTTTTGAAATGTTATGTATTTTCAAAACGTCTCATTTAGAGTCGTTTGTTGTAATCTTGGTGTTTTGATATTTGATTAGTGACGCCCCGACCCGACCGCTTCCGCAACCCGAAATTGGGGGTGTCACACTTTGTCTTGCTATCTTTTTCAGGTCCTTCTCCACGTACTAATAGTATCTCATTCATTCGAATGGGTACTCGTAAAATCTTCTCATGACAACTTATGTCTACATGATTTTTGGCTAACCAGTCCATGCCGACAACTACATCAAAACTTCCTATTTTCATTGGAATAAGGTCTATACTGAAGGATTCACCTTCCAGTTCTAGTACGCAGTTGCATATTATTTCACTAACAACCAGTTTGTAACCACTAGCGAGTTCTACTGCATATGGAGGTCCTAAAGGCTGTGATTCCCTATGGATTAAGGGCCGAAACTGATGTGAGACAAAGCTCTTATCTACCCATGAGTCAAAAAGTACTGATGCGTAGTGGTTATTTAGGAGAAACGTACTTGTGACCACATTAGGATTTCGATGTGCATTCCCAAAATGTTCAGTGTTTCCACACTCATACAAGCTCTTGATGTATCAGGGTTTAGTCTCTAAAGATATATATATTTCTAGTATACGAAAGGAATTTTTAACTATCTCGAGTTTTAACACAAAACTGCTGGTACTATTTCTGGTTAAATTGGTGTCGTCTCCTCTATTACTAACATCATCGTGATTTTGGCAACTTTGTTAGTAATTTATGGATTTGAATATTTTATAAAACATCTTGTGGAAAACTTGTCGTAAAATCTGTTTGAATAATTTTTATGTTGAAAATCTGTTTTACAACTTGGAGTTCGTTGAAAATTTGAATCAATCAAAATACGTTGAAAACTCTTGTCACTGACAAATCGTTTGAAAATTCTGTTTAATGAAATCCGTTCGAAGAGATTAAAGTTGTGAAATTTTTTTGATTAAATGTTTGATGAAAATCCGTTGAAGGCATAAGTCGATAAAATACTTTGAAAGCTCTGGTCATTGAAAAGTGTTGAAAGTTCTATTTTATCAAAAATCTATTGGAAGATTTATGTTTGTAAAAAGAAAATCCATAGAAAATGTCTGATGAAATTTGGTTGAAACCGTTTCCCACACACTGTACATGTGTTGTGGAATTTCTACTAGTCATAAGTGAGGTCTATTTTGCACACTAGTCTTAATCGCAAGGCAACGACTTTGCCTCTGGTCTCTATCACCTGGAGATGGGTAGTTTCTATGGTTTCGCTAAGACCTTGCTGATCTTCATAGATCTGTACAAATCGGCCCTGTGGCAGGTGCATCCAGCCTAAATGGGTTTCGTATTGTCCTAACTCCATAGCGTCTATTCTATTCTCGTGGCAGCGTAGCCTAGCATCTAGTACCAGAATGGTATGGTGATTGGGTTCCTGTGCGTAGGGGAAGGTATGCATGTCGAAAGCTTCTTCGTCCTCTGTAGGAAACTGTAATCCTCCTTCACTTCTCCAAGTCTCAAGAGTTGCGGGTAACCAATTCCATTGGCGGACATCTGACCGATGACTAGTCCTAGTGGGTGATTTACCAGTAGTAGTATAGATAGTGTAAGGTCTAGTTCGAGGTGGTCTGTCAGCACTTCTAGTCGTGTATATTACATGTGATTAATAGGTCTACGTGAAGCGGGGAAAGAAGAGTGTGAAGTAGAGGAAGTAAATGTAATGCGCCTAGGTGATGAGTTCTCGTGTTGGTCCAGTTTTATTGGTTCATCCTCAGGCGGAACCTTTTCAAGTGGATCCCTTCTTGGATAGATTCTTCTCCTAGGTGTTGGGTGGGTTGTCGTGAGAGCAACATGTGACATAACCATAATCGTCGGTTGATATGGCAGCGTGGGATGAGGGTTGCGACAAGGTAAGACTACAAATAGAAGATTTAGTTCCTAAGACGATTAGTAACGTGTCCTGACGCATCTACTAAGTAAGCAGTGTAGGAGGATGATGTGTAGCTCCTAATCTACTGTTCTTTAGGTCCGAATCGCAAGTTAAACTTGCGGAATATTGTTTACTGAGTTTATGTATGCGAAATTAGATACAATTTAATTCAAACAAGAGTATATACGACTATTGCTTTATAGATAATAAGGAACGATTACAATAGCACGGAATCTTGCTCGAACACGGATAGAACTAATAGTCACAAATGAAGTCACAAATCAAGACTCAACCACTATATACCTACAGTAGCTAATGCAACGCCCAAAGTGTTGCTATCCTATATTTAGTGTCGCTTACAAAGACCACAACACATGTTAACCTTTAACAAGCTACTTTGACATTATGCACTAACATGTTAACCTCGAAATGATGAGGTTGAAATAAAGGTATACTTAGTTACTAACAGTGCTACTATGGATGCCTACGATATGCAATGCACACACACAACGTTTGCTTTCCAAAGGTATAAACAGGAAAGAAAAATCGAACATAATTGTAGTATACCTATTCCGTGTCTCGCATAATCTTACCTAAATTAAACATAGGTGATCAGGCTATGTCTAATTGAGGTCTAATGATGCAACACATGGTTTAGCTATACTAGTAATATGCTCGGTTTGGTTTAATTAGTAATACCTTTGGAGTTTTAAGAAAATATTCTAAAGAAAAATGTTGGTTATAGTTGGGGTTTTTGTTTGGAAAAAAAAACCGGCATTCTCTATAACCTTAGGCTCTGATACCAAACCTGTCACACCCCGCTAAAGAGGAAACACGAGATGTAACAGTAACGGGTAACAATGCACAAGATATAGAAGTAACACCATACATAATTTAGCAAAAGCATTACAAATTACTACAAGTTCAAAACATAGATCCAAAGGAGATTACATTAAGTTCATAAAGTTTTCAAAAGAGATTCATAGTTTCAAAACAAAGCAAACGCTTGTGAACATGCATCCATGCTAATATACTCCTAGAATGCACCTTACTGTCGTTCTCCTGAAAAGCATGATAAAACAAAAGGGTCAACTATGGTCATAGTTGGTGAGTCCACATGTTTAGTATTACAAATAAACAGATTAAAAACTTTGTTCATACATGACATGAATAAAAATGATTTGATATAATAGTTGCGAATATGAAAGGTAGTATACATAAGTGTTAATGCAATTGAGGCCACTACTAAACCGATTCAACTGACCCATGCCCCAAGCTCCATGTTCTATCGGTAACATGAGTACTGATACTATGCACTCACGACCAGTGTAAGTGAGGAGTGGTTTCCTCCTAAATAGCGCTATCCATAAATATCAACGGCTCGTCTGGCTCTCGGAAGAGTTAATAAGTAGTGTAAACAGTATTTCCGGGGACTTTAGCACGATAGTACTCAAGCATAACAATAGTATACACCAATTCGCATAATTAGTATAGCAAAAGTTCAACAAGTTCATAAAGAGTACAACCAATTTAGTTAAAGTTTAAGATCATGCTTTTCACCCCAAAATAGTAAACAAGTAAAAAGGGGCTGTGAAAACTCACAGTTGAGCGTAAGAGTTAATCGATGGATGTAATACGTGTGCTCATCGAGTATGACTCCTATCCAAGTCCTATGAACACGAGGTCTCTAGTTAGATTCTCAGTAAATTGGTTTGTTAAGATTGCTTAGTTAAGTATTTAGATTACCAAGTGCCAATATAATTAGTTTTTGTTTTGTAGTTTGTTAACGTCCAATATCACGTTTGATTACTAATTGAATACAAAAGCATACAACATTCTTAAATTGTCGAATTTCTTTATACATGTCATATAATGTCGCATGATTGTTAGTGTCCAAATTTCATGGCATTTTGTGTGTTGGAATTTTGGTTCTTCACAATTTATAATTAATGACACATAAATCGATAAATATATCATAAGACACCCCAAACCCTTCTTGTTAGCATTATTTCCAAAAATAGTAACTTTCCCATTTTCGAAACCGATACCCATTTTTGTTGACTTGGTCAAATCTTCTCGGTTTGACCCGAGACTTATATCCAAACCTTAAACATGTTCATAAGTCATAAAAAGTTAGTTTTTCCCCAAATAGTAAGTTCGCAAGTGTCGGTTTTCAACTTTTACAAAATCAGTCCATATTCTTATTTCCAGGAATTTACATCTGTTTGTTGAATTTATTAAAAATACATTTGCTACGTAATAGTGTAAGGAAAAAATCACAGATGTTCCCCAATATGTTACTTATGTTCTGTAATTTTTCCAGGAACTATAGATGAGTCCAAGTATTTTTAGAATTTTATTTTATCTTCAAAGGTCAGATCTGAACACATGCATGCAATCATTACTTTTGAGTAAAATACATTGGGTTCCAGAAAAAGTGATCAACAGAAACGTTGTGACCAACAAAAATTGTAAACTTTTGGCGTTGGTTTCAAGTCATTTGGAGGTGTGTAGCTCTAGTTATGATTAAAATACTAAGACAAAAGTTTCTGACTTTTTCTAATAGTTTGTATATCTTTTCTTACAAAAATTATTAAAAATACCAAACGAACTCAAATAAATATGAGGCTTCTGGGGTTGGAAAGTTTACTTCCAAAACTTGAATTTAGACTATAAAAACGTCAATTTTCATGAAGAAAATATTTTTATAAAAATCGTGGAAGTTCAATAAAAGTTCTGGACAGAAGCTATTAAGACTCAAAATGGTGTTTTGTTCATAGTGAAGAACACCAATCAAGAGTTAAAAGAAGATTTTCATCTTTTGATTTTTAAATCCATGTTCTAACACATGCATGATGTTGAAATACATCCATGATATGTTGGAGATGATTATTAACATATAAACAAGCTTTTTACAAAAGATGAACAAGATCTTACTAGTTTACAAGTAATAACATGATTTTTCACTTGATTTTCGGTTTGATCATGGATCACTCTTTCTTTTAACACATAAAGATGTGAAAAGAGATAATCTACAAACATCAAGCTTTGCATGAGGATTTTAGCCATGGAAAAGGCTTAAAATCCAAATTTTTATGAAGAAAAACATAAGAAAATGGAAGATAGATATGTATAGATGATTTAGTTTACCTTTATGTCCTTATTTGGTGATGAACACCTTCAATTATTCTGGATTTCTCTTTGAATGTGGCTGAGTTTTTAGAGAGAAAAATGGAGAGGATGTGTGTGTGTTTTTGAGAGAGAAAGTGAAGAGTGTGAGAGTGGGTGTTGGGAAAATGAAAGTAATAATGTGTGTTTTTGGGAAATAAAATGAATTTGAAATCAAAAGGGGAGGGGGGGCAGATTTTTAGGAGGTTATTATTGTCCTTATTCCTGTTTTTTTATATAAATAATGTGTATTAATATTGTATAATTAGTTTATATTAAAAGTGTGTAAGTGTTTGCATTTTTAAAAGGTTTATTTTGAGGTAATTTAGTGGTTCATATTTGATGTTCTAAAAGTTAGAAATTTTAAGTTCTTGAATTAAATTATTATGCACTTTGTTTGTCTAATTTTGATGTTCACGCATTATTTATCCGATTAAGTTTTCGTTGTCGAGTCACGGGAATTTCGGTTTGCGATTCGATAAGGATTTTATGAAAGTATAAAGAGATAAATTTTTCATTGTTTAATTTGGCACTTAGTAACCTAATTTAACATGTCTAAAAGAACTTAAGATTCACTAAACAATCTCTAAGACGTTCTACGACTTTAGTAAGCCTACGTAGTCATAACCTAGGATTTAAAGAATGCTTTAAACTAAAATCGAGATTCGAGTGCGGTAATGACCTGAGATTTTTGACGGTTGTCACATTCGTACAAAACGTATTCTGCGCGACAAAACTTATCGAACGAACTGAAACAAAACAAAGTTATTATTTTAAAACTCAACTAAATTATTTCTATGAAATATCTCAACTAAAAATATATTCGACTACGTATTTAAAAACTTATCATTTTAAAATATGTTAACACTTTACGATTGGGTAAACGAACATGGGTCAAATACCGTAAATTTGGGACAAAGTCCCTCCCTTTTTGGAAGACCAAAACCGGCCCCCTTCCCCCTTTTCATTTCATTTTCATCATCACCATCCCTTCATTCTCTCTCTCTCTTTCAAGAACACCACCACCAAACCGCCTCACTTCCGCCACCAAAACTACCACAAAAATACCTCCAATCACCTCGCCCCTTTAGAGAAAAATGATCACGGAGTCGAGCTCTACACTTCTATCATTCCGGATTTTCTTCGCGATAACTTTGTAAAATCCCGACATTTCCGAAAACTCGTAGATTTCGATATTTCTTTTGATATTTCACGTTTATATTACTTAATACATCATGTTTTAGTGTTTTATCAACTAATTATGTCCAAAAACGACACAAAAATGCATTTTTAAAAATTAAAATACGACCAGCTCGTTCTGCGAGCTGAGATCTGTTTTTTTTCCATGCGAACCGAACGAGCAGCGAACCGAACGAGCAGTGAACCGAACGAGCTGCGAACCGAGCCGAGCTGCGAACTGAACCGAGCTGCAAATCGAACCATGCGAACCGAACCATTGCGAACCGAACTCGCGAGCCGAGCTAGCGAGTCGAACTTGCGAGTTGAACGAGCGAGCCGAACTAACCTGGTTTGCGAACTGAGGTTCTGCCCTGCGAACTGAGTTTTACCCAACGATTCGACATTCGCGTAACGACAACTACCCTCTTTACAACAATCATTAACATACAAAAATATATACTTTTACTAAGCATAAAACGAAACGAATATAATAATGTTTTCAGAAATTATTATTACAAACCGCTACCAACGAGTCGTATACATTTCAAAAGCTACAAACTTAAATGACAAACAAACGCTTTGGACATAATTTGGTTGAATGAACAATAGTATGGATGATCAACTTAGACATCCACGTATTTATACTTATTAAATCTCATACGTTTAGGACGTTAGGAGATTTCGGACTAGACTTGGGCTTTAGGCTTTGCTAGCACTCGCACTTTACTGAGCTCAATAGGTGAGTTCACAGCCCCTACTTTTACTGCTTTACTACTTTTGAACAGGGGTGGAAAACATAGTCAACTCTTTTGCTACGGGTGCAAACTTTTACACAACTGATTTGATGTAAACTATACAAACTGTTTATGACTGCGGTCAAACTGTTACAACTTTTATTTATGAAATAGTATTTCATACAAAAACTAAATTGGAACTCGCTGGAGAACGACCAGCTACACATTTTCGCTAACTATCTTTTATGAAACAACATTTTCATAAACATTTGAAAAGTCCCTACATCTTGGGCAAACACACAGAAAGTCCCTACGTCTTGGGCACACACACAAAAAGTCCCTACGTCTTGGGCATACAGAAAGTCCCTACTTCTTGGGCAAGTGATATCGCGTAAAAAGTCATGTTTTTACTACCGATATATCTCTCATTCTGGAACGATTCTTGGCATATTAATTCAAAAACATTACAAATCAGTAACATTATGCCAAGATGATAAAAACAAGGTTGCACGAGAAAAATCAAGCAAAACGGATGTAAAACAAAGATTCCACACACGTTTGAAGATTCAAGACATCAAAACGAGATTTCAAGACCAAAGTGCCCTCCATCAACATCCATTATTTCCAAGATGTTCGTTTTCAAAATACGAATCCAACAAAAAAAGAATCAACCAAAACGGGTAAAGAATGAAGATTCCGTGCCCGCCGGAAGATCCAAATGATCCGTACGCAATATCTGCAGCTAGGGACCTCATCTCAGGGCCTATCCTATGTCAAAATCTTCTTTTTTGAATTATGAATCCGACAAGAATAGAATCGATGCAAACGGACGTATAACGAAGAAAACACGCATGAATCAAGAAACGAAGCAAAAGACGGCGAAACGGGGCGGCTACAGGCCAGCCGCCGCCGGCCCTGGGCCCACCGCCGCCGGCCACCCTACACCTGCCTGGGTTTCCATTTTTGGAAACTTTTGGTACCTGGTGCACCTACTTTTCGTGTTGTACAGTACCCGGTGCGCCTACTTTTCGTGTTGTACGGTACCCGGTGCACCCTTTTGGCTACCTCTTTCTAACATGCACCTCTTGGTGCTAATGTGAGCCAAAGCTCACCTATAAATAGAAGGCTTTAGGTTCATTTGTGACTTGCACCTATACACACCATATATGCACACATTCTAGCATATTTCACTCTTTCTTTCTCACTAGATAATCTTTCGAAGTCTTTTAGTCTTTCTCATTCTAGGAACATTGTAATTAGTCCACGGACTAACGTAGAAGCTAGGGCGAACGCTACAGATTTGGAGATCAATCTTTGTACGTGTGAAAGAGTTTGTCAATTATAATAATACGCTGCTACGCATTTAATTCCGGGTGATATCTAAACTTTTATTATACTTGTCTCATTTCATATTTTGAATATGTATTATTGCTTGGTATGTGATTTATTTATTGCCATGAATTGCGAGTAGTTTATTATTGTGATTGCTGATGATGTAGATAATTATAAGTAAGGATGTCATTAAACAATCAATGCACGATAATCGTAAAATGATATAATGGCCCCTATTCAACTGTTTATTCGGTATAGTGCTGGAAATGCGTTATGCAAAGTACAAACGTATGGAAGCCGGAAAACGACCGAAGGTAGTTATATCATTAGAATCAGCTCTGGTTCAAAAGTTGGAACTCCGAAAGGATAATACAACTACACAACTAACTGGTGTATCCTACGAGAATCAATGCATTATAAAATAATGTTCGTAAAACACGTTCAGATAAAATAGGAGATAGTAATCTTTGTACTGTTAGGACTTTATGAATTTAAGTTTAATTTATGGAGCACCCTTTCCAGTTATCCACGTGACTGCAACCTAGTAATTAGGACCTGATCAACCTTAATTATGGTAAGTAGTTATCTGTGCCCATGACATGCAATAAGTAAGACACAATGAAACCACTCGTTGTATATATTAGGTTTACATTTCTGCACTGCTTTACATTTAATTAGTTAGAGTGTCACTTTCACTGTCAATTACTCTTGACCGCGTGTTGGATATAAGAAGCAGTGGAAATCCCATGTAAAGTACACTGTCTATTATTGAAAGGCATGGTCCTCATATGAAACACGTTTTATCAAACTGCGGATAATCTGGAGATGTATAACTGTTTGAATAGGAGAACTTAAGTCATAAGTCGAAGTAATTAGAACTTAACTAAACAAAGACGAGACTTAGGAATAGAACAAAGTCCTAGTTACCTATAGTTCATAAAACACTAAGTCTTACATAATCGGCGGTCCAAACATACAAATCTATTAATCTTCATGCTAATAGAGTAGTAAACTACCTTAGGGGTTAAGAACGGTCGGACCTATGAGACGATACGCTACTGATTCATGCACCTCGGTATAACACCAAAATAGGTTGCTCATTTCAACTAGATGAGTATTGGAAGTTTGCGTATTGCTTCGATCAGAATCACGATAACCTAGTTCCAAGTGACACGCCAATGGGAAACTGAGTTGGTAGGGTTCTAGAGTTTACACCTAGTAGTTTAACTGCCATATTACGTATCAACCCTATTTGTTTAGTCATCCTGAAATATTAATTATCGAAATCTCAGCAATCACATCTTTATCTTTATCTGCTTTCCTGCATTTTAATTTCCTGCAATTTACTTTCTTGTATTTTAATTACCTGTCTTTAAACTCCAAACCTACCTACTTTGTGCCATCCTAAATAATTCTCTACTGAAAGTGTCAACTTTAATCGCCCATATGTTTGGATTCATAGAACGATCTTAGGTTATACTTACCGCTTACTAATCAAGTAGGTAGTACGGTTAATTTAAGCCCCGCAAAATATATATTAAAAACCCCTGTTGCGCTCGCATCATCAATTGAAAAACAACGACACGGTGTGAGCACAACAAGTTTTTGACGCCGCTGCCGGGGAATCACAAACGTAGATTCAAGCCACCTTAAGTAGTAGTATTTAGGAGATCCTTCCGACTGATTCCTTCTTAGATGTCTCTCGAAAGTTACTTTAAGCAGTTTTAATTTAATTCGCTGTTAATTTAGTGTTAATTAGGATAATATTAGTTTAAACATGACATCTAAAAAACCCACTTCTATTAGTACTTCAAAGGATGAATTATATGCTTCCCTATAAGAATTTAGGATCCCACATTCCATTCCAAACCATTTCCTGGACTTTGATGTCACGGATCAGCTACCTGACCTGGCATCATCTCCAGAAGATCACTCTCCAACTTTGCAAATGCCTAAAGTGTCAAATTCTGTCCACTTCGATTATCTTCCCGAAGAAAATCATGAAGTAAAGCCTCCAAAAACGTGTTACCAAATTACCCTCATTCCTGAGATATCGGTATATGCCCAAACTATATCCGATTCTCACAATGACGGTATCTTTCCATTCTCTTCATACGAACCTAAATACACCATATACCGAGTGGTGGATAAGGTTCCATCCATCGAAATAGAACAACCTTGTTTTAAAGAACGCCACCTTGGTGCTTCTTTCGATCCTTCCCGAAGGGCGGACGTCTATAAAGCATTCGTCATGCAATTGACCTATGCCAATCTCTCGTTTTCCTTCAACCAACGAGAAACGATTGCTGGATTAGAAAAACAAGTGAACCTTCTTCTTCGTCTGTCAAATCAAGAATGCGAAAGCCACTCCACAAATTTCAAGGACCAAGAACTGAAGTTTGTAGAAGATTTAGATCTTCTCTTCGAATCATTTGCCGACATGGATTACCTTCCAATATCTATGATATTAATAAATCACAATGTCGCCACAATGATCAACAAACTTGAGTTCTGGATAGAACAAAATCCGATAATTCCTATCACATTTCTTGGTAAAATTCCGTTCTTTGTTGACCCCGCTTCTTACCTAATCTCAAAATTGCGAGAAGTTTTTCCTAATTTCGCAAAGGAAAGAATCGACACAAGCTTCTTTGAAAAAAGAAAAGACCTTCACGTCAAGCTTGTTCGAATCTTCACCTTCACCAAATACCCCTTCACTTCCACACAAAAAGCCAAAATTAGTGAACTCTGTAAGATAGTTAAACTTACAACCGGAAGAGAATGCGTTTATGGAAGCTGTGAATAAACTCACTCACAATCTGAACTACAAAAACAAAGGAGAACGCGACGGTCTATCAAATCCTAAGAAAATAAGGAAGGCGTATAATAAGTTGATTGATGATCTTGTCAATTTAGGGTATGAGGAACGAGAGATCCTAGGAGGTTTAGAGGATCGTCATTTTCTAGTTTACAATGTCATCTGGGAGCTATCGAAATGTTTTGTACCGAAAAATGTTCAATTCAGGGAGCAAATCTCGACCCTTTCCCTATGGAGGAAGCGGAACGAATCTTAAAGCAATTCCTACCCAAAACGGTCAAGGCTCGCGACTTTAAATGAGCATATTTTAATACATATATAATAAATTTTTGAAAGTTCCCTTTAATAGAAAACGTTTTTTAATTATTGTCTGAAAACGCACGCACGCCTAAAAGAACGTACACCTTTTTAGCATTCTGCCGAAACAGTAGTACATTCTATAAACCCGCGTCAGACAAAGATTTTTAAACACCAAAAACAGCGCGAGTTTAATGTTTAAAATTGATTTTGATTGTTCCGCAAAAATTTGCGCGTTTCTTGAATTATTTACAACGTAACAAGAGACTAACAAGTAACTAGTTACAAGTAACACGTTTAAGATTCCTTATCATTATTAGTGGGACATTGGAAATTAATCCAAGACATTAATACTTGACATTCAATTCACCTTAGGGACCATATGAGTACCATAGTACTTAGGGTGAGTACATGTACCCTAAAGGACCACTATGAACCTCCTTAACTCCCCATAATTCAAATTATCTAATAAACTTCATCTCCTTCCCTCCTCCCTCAAAAAAATCGGCCACACCATGATCACCATGAATCCACCATCAAAACTCCACCAAATTGCATAATCTCTTGTCCTTTCGAGCTCCTTGTTGCATATACTTCGCGGTTGTACTTTCGTTTTTGCATTTCATTCACTAAAAGCAAGGTATGATCACAAAACCCACTTTGAACTTAAAAAAGATTGTTCCTTGAAGATAGCTAGGAAATATAGCTTTTCTTGATTAAATACTTAGTTACTACATGTTCCTACCACTTAGCAATATGTTCGACCTTTTTTCAATAGGAATAACTTTGACCCATTGATTTAGCTTAGAACTTTGCCTAATTAGGTGTTTGCATGCTAAGTACCTTAGTAATTACGGTGTTTTGTATGATCACTCTATGTTAATTGCTCTATGTGAACAACTTAGAGTTTGCAATTCTGACTTTTGAAAGATAACAACAAGTTGGCTAGCTTGCATGAACAATATGATAGGTTGAAAATTGCATGACCACACTTGTACTTACTTGACTAGTCAAAACTAGGCAATTTAACTAGAAAACCATCATCTTTGAATATGAAATCTTGGACCAAACCAAGTACATGGGCATGATAACTTTTTGTGCACAACATAGTTTGTTTAATTAGGGAATGTTTGAAATAAGTTAGATCATGTATAGATTACAATCATGGCATGCGGATATTTGAAAATATCATTTGAAGAGAAGTTTGACCTAAAAAGTCAACCTGAAGTATTGAATTTTTAAGACAAACTACTTTATTCAAAAACCTTACTTCAGCTTGCACTCTTAAAGTCAAACCCTACCAATAATGATATTACCATGAATTGTGAATTCCTGTCGTTTCCAACTTGGTTTGCACCAAACTTTGTAAATAACGGTACTTCGCAATAAGACAACTGCCATTCCATGACTATACTTTTCTAAGTGACGATATTGCCTTGATAAATAATTGACTATTTGCTACATGAGAGCATTTTATGTTTAATGTAATCTTTAGATTGTCTAGAAATTAAAGCCCTCACTTCGAAATTCTTCGAAGCGTGCTTAAAATTTCTCTTTCTCAAAGGATCCATTACTTTAAATGTTCTCAGGTACAATGGCACGAAAGAAGAAATTAAACCCAACACGACCCCTTGCAGGATCCTTAGCATACATGAGTGCCACACCAGCATACGACAAGATGGCACGTATCTGGAGAGACAAGAAGTTCGGGTGTCTCAGGCACATTGACTGGAATATTATGCAAGCATTAGGGTTTAAGCAAAGACTTGAAAGCATACTTACCTATACAGTTGATGGGCAGCATTTTGAATCATTCAAGAGGTTATTCAGTATTGATGAGCTAGTATATGTGGAGATGGTTACTGAATTTATGGCCACCTTCAAATTTCAGAAGAAGGAGAGAATTGAAGAATGTTCGATCTCATTTCAGTACATGGGCAGCCCACACACTTTATCACTCGCCCAGTTCTCACTCCATCTAGATTTATACACACTAGAAGAGATACAATCACCTCTGTTCATCACCGGAGCCACCTCTGTTTCCATATCGACAACACACGCTGAAGCATGGAGTCAATGGTCATCTACACCATACTTCTCGGGTATTAAGGCAACCCGACTCCGAGACCCAGTCCTACAGATCCTACACAAGCTCATAGCTTGTTCATTTGACGGGAAACATACGACTAGCGGTCGATTTTCTGGATTTGATGTCGCCCTTATGGCATGTATTCTCGACAAGAGAAACATACAGGTTGCTTATTTAGTTGCCCAGCGACTTTTAGAAGAAAAAGGCTTTGGAAAGAAAAGATCGTACTTGGGCTCAGTAATCACCAAATTGATACGAAAGATGGAATTACTTCGGACAACAGATGTTGAGAAATTTAAATCAGGATGGAGCTCTAAGCCACTCGACTACCAATTTCTTAGGAGTATGGAAATACTCCGGATCACGAAAAATGGTGATGTTTACATCAAAGCACGGGCAGCAGATCCTGACAGTGTTGACACATTGATACCAGACCTGATTCTGCCAAAGGAAACAAAGAAAAGAAAACGCCAGCAAGGACCTAGTGATTCAGATACGGATGACGATGATATTGATGACGAGGATGACGATGATAAGGATGAGGATGATAATAATGACATCCCATCACCACCACCAGTGGTGCCACCACATACTAGGACAGGACCTTCTACTCCTGCACAAAGACCACGAGTGCCCGCATACATCTACCACTACGGGGCACCTCCAGGTCCAGATTATTGGTATTGGTCTATGCAGATGCAGATTAGGATCTATACAGCCATGAGACAGCAGGCAGCTGGGATGCCCATGACTCCACTACCACACTTACCATGTGGGATGGGCCGAGCACCACCACACATGTATCCACCTGTAGTCCCTACTCCAGCACCTCGACCACCGTTAGGCCGTGGGCATGTTATACCACCTCGGATCATCATTCCTAGACCACAGCCACCTCCAGTACAGGTCCCAGTCACTAGACAGACTATTCCGTCAGTTGTTGGGTCATTTAGAGTACATACATCGAGAGGCAGCAGGACATCTAGAGTATCTACACCGACTGTCACAATTCAGAGCCCAAGGACTGGCAGACATACCATCCCTTCAGCTACTGTACCTGTGCCGGTCTCATCTCACAGACAGACGGATCTCTTCCAAAACAACACACACCAAGGATCAGCCATGTTCCCATTCGACAGCTTCGAAATACCATCCGGGCCACTAATCGATCAGCTAGTAGATCAAGGAGCTTTTACAATCGGTATGCCAGAAGAAGAAGCTGTCCATGATGCATCAAACGAAGGCACCAACGATCAGCATGATGACTCTTCATCAAACGAGACTTCTCCTGGGCCTACCACATCTAATGCAGCAGTATGATCATCAACAGAGCAATGGATTGCTCCACTTTCTGACTTCTCTCTACTTTCTACCAAAACTCTATTTACTATTTTATTATTGTCTGTATTGATGTATGATTGATGCTTCGACATCACATCTATCTATTTACTATTCTATTATGCTTTCACTTTATTTTTCTTATTAGCAGCTATTATTTGATTGTTGAATGGATTGTTTGTTTGATCAAACGACTATTTATCGAAGACCGGATCAAAGGAAGCAATAGACCCCCCCACGGTGGAGAATTCTGGAGCCATAAGCTACAAGCTGCAGACTAGCAAACTTCTAGCAATCAGCAAACAACGCATACAGCAAAAGTGGTACACCGTTCCAAAACTCTCTATCCGTTTAAAGCTTCGATTATCTCACCCGATATTCCAACACTAAGTGTGGGATCATAAATACCACACAACACTTATGAAACCAACCAAAGATAAGTAGAATCTCTAAGTGTGGGATACTTCGTCAAGAGGTGTTCAACAAATAGATTCGAACATTAGGGACAATGTTCCTTTAAGTGTGGGATATTCGGTCTACAACCGCAAGTTTTACCTCTTGTCCGTAAGCCAAACAATATTTTCATCAAGGCTAAAAATGGAAAAATTTTCAAATTTTTCGGATTCAAAAACATCTCTTTAGAAATCCTATCTTTCAAAACTATGAATTACAGCGAGAAACGAGGTTTAACAAAGAAACGAAACTGTTTTAGAATAAGATACGGAAGAAAAAGGCAACACATGGCTAGGCACATACTAACCAAAACATTCGATTCATGAGGATTGAGCCCATAATTAGCATTCAACTTTAATGCTTCACTTTTCATTTTATGTGTGTGCCGATGTATGCATTTGAATTAGAACTTGCTCTTGTAATGCATTTCGAGATCACATCGATGAATGCCACACGTGGAATTGGTACAACCTATCTTGATAGCTTCCAAGGAATCCAAAACACCTTTCCACCACCAAACATTCACCCACTCAACACCCACTCTTCACACCCAATAAAGATCTCCTGTCATTTATCCCGAACCTACAGAAGTCTCATCAACCCGCAAACCTTCAGAGACACTCCCGAATTCCTAAGACCTTTGCAAGAAAAGCCAACATAACCCAAATCATTAAAATCCTTCCAGGCCACGAAGTACATCATTAAGATCGGCAGAATAAAAGGAAAGAAATCGAAAGAATCACGCCGACACAATCATGAAAAGGGCTAAGAAAAAGGAAGAATCCAAAGAAGAAAGGCTATGTAGTCCTTTCAAAAACCTAAGGAATTTCAAAGAAAAGCTTCAAGAAAATACAAGGAAAACCATCACACCCCTCACCACTTACCTTCTTCAAACCAAAAACCCGATTCCTTCCAAGATATCTCGAAAGGTTAGTATCATCCTCATCAAAAGTGATGGAGATTTGATTCTCGATCAAGCCTATGACGAGAATGCTGCATGACTGGCTATCCGAGTGATCGACACTAGTAAGTAGGAAACCCTAAACACTTGAGTGATTTGAGTGACCCACTTGTGAGGATTGCCTAGTCATGATCACCTTATAAGTTGCCCGAAGAAGGTATCAAGTTCTATAAACCCTTAGTTTCCAGTAAAAAACTCTTTCATAACCATAATTTTATATTTTCTGAAAATAGTATTTCTAGCAAATAATGCAATTAGAATCCTTTAAAAAAATTTTTATGAATGAGTTTGCTTGAGGACAAGCAAAGTTCTAAGTGTGGGATACTTGATATCGCGTAAAAAGTCATGTTTTTACTACCGATATCTCTCTCATTCTGGAACGATTCTTGGCATATTAATTCAAAAACATTACAAATCAGTAACATTATGCCAAGATGATAAAAACAAGGTTGCACGAGAAAAATCAAGCAAAACGGATGTAAAACGAAGATTCCACACACGTTTGAAGATTCAAGACATCAAAATGAGATTTCAAAACCAAAGTGCCCTCCATCAACATCCATTATTTCCAAGATGTTCGTTTTCAAAATACGAATCCAACAAAAGAAGAATCAACCAAAACGGGTAAAGAATGAAGATTCCGCGCCCGCCGGAAGATCCAAATGATCCGTACGCAATATCTGGAGATAGGGACTTCATCTCAGGGCCTATCCTATTTCAAAATCTTCGTTTTTTAATTACGAATCCAACAAAAAAAGAATCAACGCAAACGGACGTATAACGAAGAAAACACGCACGAATCAAGAAACGAAGCAAAAGACGGCGAAACGGGGCGGCTACATGCCAGCCGCCGGCGGCCCTGGGCCCACCGCCGCCGACCACCCTACACCCGCCTGGGTTTCCGTTTTTGGCAACTTTTGGTACCTGGTGCACCTACTTTTCGTGTTGTACAGTACCTAGTGCTCCTACTTTTCGTGTTGTACGGTACCCGGTGCACCCTTTTGGCTACCTTTTTCTAACATGCACCTCTTGGTGCTAATGTGAGCCAAAGCTCACCTATAAATAGGAGGCTTTAGGTTCATTTGTGACTTGCACCTAGACACACCATATATGCACACATTCTAGCATATTTCACTCTTTCTTTCTCACTAGATAATCTTTCGTAGTCTTTTAGTCTTTCTCATTCTAGGAACATTGTAATTAGTCCACGGACTAACGTAGAAGCTTGGGCGAATGCTAGAGATTCGGAGATCAATCTTTGTACGTGTGAAAGAGTTTGTCAATTATAATAATACGCTGCTACGCATTTAATTCCGGGTGATATCTAAACTTTTATTATACTTGTCTCATTTCATATTTTGAATATGTATTATTGCTTGGTATGTGATTTATTTATTGCCATGAATTGCGAGTAGTTTATTATTGTGATTGCTGATGATGTAGATAATTATAAGTAAAGATGTCATTACACAATCAATGCACGATAATCGTAAAATGATATAACGGCCCTATTCAACTGTTTATTCAGTATAGTGCTGGAAATGAGTTATGCAAAGTACAAACGTACGGAAGCCGCAAAACAACCGAAGGTAGTTATATCATTAGAATCAGCTCTGGTTCAAAAGTTGGAACTCCGAAAGGATAATACAACTACACAACTAACTGGTGTATCCTACGAGAATCAATGCATTATAAAATAATGTTCGTAAAACACGTTCAGATAAAATAGGAGATAATAATCTTTGTACTGTTAGGACTTTATGAATTTAAGTTTAATTTATGGAGCACCCTTTCCAGTTATCCACGTGACTGCAACCTAGTAATTAGGACCTGATCAACCTTAATTATGGTAAGTAGTTATCTGTGCCCATGACATGCAATAAGTAAGACACAATGAAACCACTCGTTGTATATATTAGGTTTACATTTCTGCACTGCTTTACATTTAATTAGTTAGAGTGTCACTTTCACTGTCAATTACTACTCTTGACCGCGTGTTGGATATAAGAAGCAGTGGAAATCCCATGTAAAGTACACTGTCTATTATTGAAAGGCATGGTCCTCATATGAAACACGTTTTATCAAACTGCGGATAATCTTGAGATGTATAACTGTTTGAAAAGGAGAACTTAAGTCATAAGTCGAAGTAATTAGAACTTAACTAAACAAAGACGAGACTTAGGAATTGAACAAAGTCCTAGTTACCTAGAGTTCATAAAACACTAAGTCTTACATAATCGGCGGTCCAAACATACAAAGCTATGAATCTTCGTGCTAATAGAGTAGTAAACTACCTTAGGGGTTAAGAACGGTCGGACCTATGAGACGATACGCTACTGATTCATGCACCTCGGTATAACACCAAAATAGGTTGCTCATCTTTCAACTAGATGAGTATTGGAAGTTTGCGTATTGCTTCGATCAGAATCACGATAACCTAGTTCCAAGTGACACGCCAATGGGAAACTGAGTTGGTAGGATTCTAGAGTTTACACCTAGTAGTTTAACTGCCATATTACGTATCAACCCTATTTGTTATGTCATCCTGAAATGTTAATTATCGAAATCTCAGCAATTACATCTTTATCTTTATCTGTTTTCCTGCATTTTAATTTCCTACAATTTACTTTCTTGTATTTTAATTACCTGTCTTTAAACTCCAAACCTACCTACTTTGTGCCATCCTAAATAATTCTCTACTGAAAGTGTCAACTTTAATCGCCCATATGTTTGGATTCATAGAACGATCTTAGGTTATACTTACCGCTTACTAATCAAGTAGGTAGTACGGTTAATTTAAGCCCCGCAAAATATAAATTAAAAACCACTGCTGCGCTCGCATCATCAATTGAAAAACAACGACACGGTGTGAGCACAACATCAAGGTTCCATCCTACGTCTTGGGTGAATGCTCTACTTCTTGAGCAGTGGGTCCTACGTCTTGGATGCCAGTCCTACTTCTTGGACACAACCAGAAAGTCCCTACGTGTTGGGCACACAGAAAGTCCCTACTTCTTGGGCAGTTATTGATGAGTCCTACTTCTAGGACAAACGTTTTAGTCCCTACTTCATGGGCACACATTGAAAGGTCCTACTTCTTGGACAAACTTTTCTAACTATACTTTTGGGCGACATCCCAACGAAACTTCACGTTTGATGAACATTACTTAAATTGTTATGGCAAAACGTTACAAACATATTTGTGGATCAGACTTTAAAACGTAAACATAAAACCTGTGAATTCACTCAACGTCGTTGTTGACTTTTACTATGTTTTTCAGGGAATTGGCTGCACGTAAGATCCGCCTGCACACATGGAACATAGGCGACCCACGATGGAATAGGATGCCAACTTTTGACAACTGAATTTCTTTTATATAACTAAAACTGTTTAGTCATATTTACGAAATCTACTTTTGTAAACTTAACTACTTTTACACTTGTACGATTTGATGAATCGTAAAACTTTGTAACTATTACTTTGGCATCTTAATATACATGTTTCGTTGTAATCATATGCTCTGATACGTATGCATGTACAATGTTTGTGTCATTACCCCCATACTTAACTAAATGCTTCCGCTAAACAAAATCAATGAATTTGGGGGTGTGACATTGGTCAACTCCCATGTCTGATTCTTTTCAAGGGACTGCATTTCTTCACTCATGGCAATCCTCCACTTCTCATTCTCTGAATTTCGAACAGCTTCAGAGTAAGTAGTAAGAACATCATCGGCTGCAATTGAAGATGCACAAGCCACCGTATCTGTATAGCGAGCAGGCTTTACAATTACTCTCTTTGGTTTTCTGGTTGCAATTGATTCACATTGCGTTTGAGGTTCGAGAGTCTAAACCTCCTCTTCATCAAAATCTCCTTCTACCGTCGGAGAATCAACACCTGTTTCCGGATCTGCTGGTGCAATTGTTCTTTCGAACTCCACCTTTTTGGTGGTTCCATCTAACTGCTCAACATTCACCTTCTTCAACATGGTAGATTCATCGAAGAAGACATCCCTGCTAAAGATCGTTTTTCTAGTCTCTGGGCACCACAAAAGATAGCCTTTGATTCAAGAGGTGATCCCCATGAACAATGCTTTCTTTGCTCTAAGATCCAACTTTGATTCCTTTACATGGTAATATGCAGTGGAACCAAACACATGTAAAGAATCATAATCAGTAGCGGGCTTCCCAAACCATTTCTCCAATGGTGTTTTTCCATCAATAGCAGTCGATGGCAAACGATTAACGAGGTGACAAGCATAAGTTACAGCTCCAGCCCAAAACTCTTTACCCAACCCAGCATTGGATAACATATGGATAACATACACCGAACTTTCTCTAGCAATGTTCGGTTCATGGGTTCAGCCACCCCATTCTGTTGTGGTGTATGTCTGACAGTGAAGTGTCTGAAGATGCCTTCATCTTCACAGACCTTTCTAAACTGATCATTCTTGTACTCTCCGCCATTAACTGTATGGAGACGCTTGATCTTTCAGCCTGTCTGAGTTTCCATCATCTTTTTCCATTTAAGGAAAACTCCTAATACTTCATCCTTTGTCTTCAAAGAGTACACCTACACTCTTCGGGAAAAGTCATCAACAAAGGTCACATAGTAGTGCTTTCCTCACAAAGAACTTGTCTTGGAGGGTCCCTACACATAAGAATGGACATAGTCCAGAATACCCTGAGTATTATGAACGGTTGTCCCAAATTTGACCCTGGTTTTCTTCCCGCTAATACAATGTTCATAGAGATCCAACTTACAGGAGCGTACTCCTTTCAACAATCCTTGAGTGATGAGAAAATTCAAGGATTTTTCACCTGCATGACCTAAACGCATATGCCATAGCCTAACCGCTTGCAAATTTCTATCACCACCTGTAACGGCTGCAACAGTTCCGACAACTGTTCTACCCTTGTAGTGGAACGTGCTGTTGCTTTTACGGTTACCTTTCAATACTTCAAGCACACAAGAGATAATCTTCATAAACCCATTTTTGGCTTTAACCTCGAACCCTTTAGATGTAACACCCCCGAAATTCGCTGTTTTGCGGAAGCATAGTTTGGGGTGTTACTAATTAAATATCAAAGCACAAGATATACAGCAAACGACCTCTAAATGAGACGTTTTGTAAATTAGTTACATTCCATAGATATAATGTTTGAAAACTTAGTGTTTTCGTATACAAAATGTAGTTTCCCCTAGAGTCCACGCGTATAGCGGGAGATTCTATTACATAATCGTAATCTACAAAAGATAATGCTAAGAATCTCCGTTAATGCAGTTGTGTTGAAATCATGCGACTCTAGCTAAAATCCTGGAGTAATCCTACTCCATCCGGGTACCTGAGAAAACATGCTAAAAAGTGTCAACCAAAAAGGTTGGTGAATCTCACAGGTTTGTAAATAATATCGGCTTTGAACACGAGATTTCATTAGTAGTGCCCGTAGGCGTAAAGTCAGCCATTGCAATCCAGCAATCGTAAAATCAGTATTTGCAATCCAGCAAATGTAAATAAATAAGTTTATACCGTTGCCATGAGGCTCATAATCGAAGCTTAACCCATAAATAATATGTTTGCTCCCGTGACATGCTCGTAAGTGAGCAAGCATCCGTAACGAATAAGTTGTCACCCGTTTATACGTGTAAATCGGTACGTGGCAGCGCTACTGCCCCGGGTGGGGAGGGTCATTTCCCTAATGGATCCATTAACTACTGTTCGCGCTTAAGTCCATAACTAACGATATATGATGGAGAGACTTCTGTAAATAGTAATTAACTCATGCAATTCCGTTTGGTATAGAAATCAGTTTAGTACTTGTGTTCAGGAAAAATCAGTAGCATGTATCTCCCCCAATAAGATAAAACAGTAAAAGTGGGGCCGTAAGACTCACCTGAGTCTTTGCAAGTACGTTTATATCAATAAACGAGTAAGTAATATCAACCGTAGGTTCTCCGAACCCGTAACCTTCAAATGCCTAAACATATAAATTTAAGTAAGTAGATGTCTCGCAAGACCATCTAGGCTAGTTGTTTACACAACTCATTATGTCCAAGTGTTTGTTTAGTAATCCGTTTGTAGTTTGAAAACAAATATGGCCCGTTGGTGACGGTTTGTAGTAATGATTCAAAGTGTTATCATTTATAACGCAATTTAGTGTAATTGTAATAGAAAGTATGTTCTATGACGTTTGTTAAGTCGTATGACATAAGTATTTGAAGTTGTGTAAGTTCGACACTTAGTAAAATCTGACTTTTCAAGGTTCTGGTTTGTGCGACGTAGCATGCGACGTAGCATGCGACGTAGGGTGCGACGTAGACAGGTACGTCGCATGATGCGACCTTCGCAAATCAATGCGACGTAGGAGGCGACGTTAAAGTCTACGTCGCTATGTGCGACGTCCGCAAGTTAATGCGACGTAATAGGCTGCGTCGCTAGTGCGACGTTGGGATTTTTGTGCGACGTAGGCCGCGACGTCGCTAAATGCGACGTTTTGAGCTACGTCGCAGATAGTCCAGCGTCTCTGCGACGTAGCGGTCTGATCGGAATTTGGTGGCCGGAAAATCGGTCGAAAAGCTTCCGTTCGGTCCAAATCTTTTACCCAACCCATTTTTGGACATTTTAAGCATATATAAACCATAAAAACGTAAAAATGAGCAAAAACGGAGAGTTTCGGGTTTTATCGGAAACTTACAAAATGTCGGATAGAAAATCCGAAAAGATAGGAATGTAGATCGTGTTGTCGTGGTCACTTTTCTCCAAAAGAGTGGTATGATTCGGCGAGGTTTCGTGGTGTTATTTTGCGATTTTAGTGATGAAATTGGTTTGGTGATTGAAAGTAAAAGAAAGAGAGAGAGAGAATGGAAAATGAAAATGGGGAAAAAGAAGGAAAGTGGTGATTTAGGTGGGAGATCCCCACCGTTTTCAGTGTACGCCCCGCGCTCCGTGCGGTGTTCGTTTTCTCCGTCATTTAGGCGTTAAATCAAGCAGTTATATTTTTAAAAGATGACGGGAATATTTTAATGAAATACCTTGAAATTAATTATAAAAACATTTGTCGAAGTATTAAAATTTTTAACTCGCGTTTAATACATATTCGTTAAATTATTCAAATTGTCGTCGCGGTATTATAAATAAAGTTTGTTCGCTGTGTATTTTATATAATAAAATACGTTCTCATTATTTAGGTAAGTTTCTGTCACCAACGTCCAAGTAACTGTGTCGGACTCCGTCCGGTTAATTCGTACGATTAATCCAAATCGCGTAAGTACACACATATATATATAATTCACCTTATATATATATACAAATAGAGTCTGCAATTAGTCCTATTACATACTAATTACAACTAGTTACAATCAATTAGGC
Source organism: Helichrysum umbraculigerum (assembly GCA_949592205.1). Lineage (NCBI taxonomy): Eukaryota > Viridiplantae > Streptophyta > Magnoliopsida > Asterales > Asteraceae > Helichrysum > Helichrysum umbraculigerum. The sequence goes on along the minus strand of CATIUR010000004.1, from coordinate 100,348,052 downwards.
ATAAATAATTATCCTAATTTAGCAGGTGTTACATTCTCCCCTTGTTAAAGAAATTTCGTCCCGAAATTAGTTCGTGTGCACAGATGGTGCGTTGTCTGGGAAGAGATGTGGGTATTTCTGTCGCATTTGGTCTTCCCGTTCCCAGGTGAACTCAGGGCCGCGCCTAGAATTCCACCTGACTTTTACGATGGAAATACGACTCTGTTTCAATTGCTTGACCTCTCGGTCCATGATTTCCATAGGTTTCTCGACAAAATGAAGTTTATCATCGATTTGAATTTCGTCGAGCGGTATAATCAGCGTCTCGTCAGACAGACATTTCTTCAAGTTAGAAATGTGGAATGTGTTGTGTACGCTGCTAAGTTCAGCAGGAAGTTGCAGGCGATAGGCCACTGGACCAATCCTTTCAAGGATTTCGAATGGTCCGATGTATCTAGGATTTAGTTTGCCTCGTTTCCCGAATCGAATAACACCTTTCCACGGTGCCACTTTGAGAAGTACCTTGTCTCCTACCTGGAACTCAAGGTGTTTGCGTCTCACGTCAGCATAGCTTTTCTGACGATCACGTGCGGCTTTCAGCCGGTTTTGAATACCAACGATTTTCTCAGTAGTTTCTTGAATGATTTCTGGACCCGTGAGTTGGGATTCTCCTAACTCAGTCCAACAGACAGGTGATCGGCACTTACGTCCGTAAAGTGCCTCGAAGGGTGCAGCCTTTATGCTGGTATGATAACTGTTGTTGTACGAGAACTCGCACAACGGTAAATGATTTTCCCAAGAAGTACCGAAGTCGACTACGCAGGCTCGTAGCATATCCTCCAGTGTTTGAATAGTTCGCTCGCTTTGGCCATCGGTTTGCGGGTGATAAGCAGTACTCATATCCAGACGAGTACCAAGAGATTTCTGTAGCGATTGCCAAAAGTTTGAAGTAAAACGGCTGTCCCTATCCGAGATGATCGAGATAGGTACACCGTGTCGCGAGATGATTTCTTTGACATAGATGCGAGTCAGACGCTCCATCTTGTCGGTTTCCTTGATGGCCAGAAAATGAGCAGATTTCGTGAGACGGTCCACGATCACCCAAATGGTATCGCAACCACTCGAAGTTTTCGGTAGTTTGGTAATGAAGTCCATGGAAATCTGTTCCCATTTCCATTGAGGAATTTCAGGTTGTTGAAGCAACCCCGAGGGTCTTTGGTGTTCGGCCTTGACTTTGGAACAGGTTAGGCATTTACTGACGTACAAGGCAATGTCAGCTTTCATGTTAGGCCACCAATACAACCCTTTGATGTCCCGATACATCTTGTCAGAACCAGGATGTATAGAGTATCGAGATTTGTGAGCTTCAGTCATCACCAAATCTCGCAAGTTTCCGAATTTGGGTAACCACACCCGGTTAGAGAAGTATCGAGTTCCATCGGGTTTGATTTCGAATTGTTTATCCAAGCCTCGCAAGGCTTCATTTTTCAAGTTTTCATCGTTGAGTGCTTCAAGTTGAGCGGTAAGGATTTGAACAGGGAGCTCGTTAAGAATTGTCATAGAAAGTGCTCGGACTCGAAGGGGTTTCACTCGTTCTTTTCGGCTTAGGGCATCGGCAACTACGTTAGCCTTGCCCGGATGGTATTTGATCTCGCAGTCGTAGTCACTAAGCAACTCAACCCAGCGACGTTTTCTCATGTTTAGATCTTTCTGATCGAATATGTGTTGGAGGCTTTTGTGATCGGTAAAGATAGTGCTTTTCGTACCATAGAGATAATGTCTCCAGATTTTCAATGCGAAGACCACAGCACCTAACTCGAGGTCGTGGGTCGTATAGTTTTTCTCGTGAATTTTTAGTTGTCGGGAGGCATAGGCAATGACTTTTTCTCGTTGCATCAACACACAACCAAGTCCTTGGTGTGAGGCATCGCAGTAAACTACGAAATCGTCGGTGCCTTCGGGTAAGGACAAGATTGGCGCACTGCAAAGTTTGTTTTTCAATAGCTGGAAAGCTGACTCTTGCTTATCAGTCCAATCGAACTTCTTATCTTTCTGAGTCAGTGTGGTTAGGGGAACAGCTATTCTTGAAAAGTTTTCGATGAATCGGCGGTAGTAACCAGCAAGACCTAAGAATTGTCTCACTTCGGTTGGAGTGGTCGGTGACTCCCAGCCCTTGATTGCTTCAATCTTGGCGGGATCAACATGAATTCCTTGGCTGTCAATCACGTGCCCGAGGAATTGAACGGTTCGAATCCAGAACTCACACTTAGAGAATTTGGCATATAACTCTTCGTGTTTAAGAAGTCCTAGAATGGTTTTCAGATGTTGAGCATGTTCCTGCTCGTTGCGAGAGTAAATCAGAATATCATCGATGAACACAATGACGAATTTGTCAAGATATGGTTTGCACACCCGATTCATAAGGTCCATGAATACGGCCGGTGCGTTGGTCAACCCGAATGGCATCACTTGGAATTCGTAATGCCCATAACGAGTTCGGAAAGCTGTCTTTGGGATATCATTGTCACGGACTCGGAGTTGATGATAACCCGACCGTAGATCAATCTTTGAGTAAACACTCGATCCCTGGAGTTGGTCAAACAGGTCATCGATTCTAGGAAGTGGGTACCGATTCTTTATGGTTAGCTTATTCAGCTCTCGGTAGTCGATACACATGCGGAAAGATCCATCTTTCTTTTTCACGAATAAGACCGGAGCTCCCCAAGGCGAGGAACTTGGTCGAATGAATCCTCTGTCCAGGAGTTCCTGTAGTTGGTTAGACAACTCCTGCATTTCGGATGGTGCTAAACGGTAAGGGGCTCGTGCCACGGGTGCAGCTCCGGGCACAAGTTCGATTTGAAATTCAACTTGTCTAGGTGGCGGAAGTCCGGGCAAGTCTTCAGGAAAGACTTCCGGGAAATCCCGCACGATCGGAACATCCTCAAGTCGCTTCTCCTCCGACTTCTTCTCCGTTACATGTGCGAGGATGGCTTGATACCCTTTTCGTAGGTATTTTCTCGTTTTCAGACAGGATACAATGTTCAGATTCCGTCTACCGGTCTCCCCTTGTAGGACTAAGGTTCCACCGGAGACAAGAGGTATGCGAACGAGTTTGTCATGACAGATGATTTCAGCTCGGTGCTTGGATAACCAATCCATACCGACAATAATATCGAAGCTGCCGATCTCGACAGGGATTAAATCAATGGGAAACGTTTCGTTCGTGAGGTTAAGTGTACAGTTGTGTATGATGCTATCAGTCTCAATCAGGTTGCCATTAGCTAATTCTACAATGTATTTAGCATCTAAGGCAGTGGGAGTAATATCAAGTAAAGGGCTAAATTTCTCAAATATGAAGCTTCTATCGGCACCGGTATCAAATAACACAGAAGCGGTAAGGTCGTTGAGAAGGAACGTACCCGTCACGACGTTCGGGTCTTGTCTGGCTTCCCCAGCCTTGATAACGAATGATCTGCCGCGAGCAGGGTTGTTGTTGTTTTTCAGTTTTGGGCAATCTTTCTTGAAATGCCCTGTATTTCCGCACCCAAAGCAGGCCTTTGGTGCATTAGTGTTGGGGGTGGGAATGTTGGTTCGACAATCCTTGGCTAGATGCCCGAACCGTTTGCAGTTGGAGCAAGGGCAAGAACCGTCATGATGGCGGCTGCATTTGGAACAGTAGGGCTTGTTCCCGCTGTACCCTTTCTTTTCCGAAGTTCCAGATGTATAAGCCTTAATGTACTCAGGCTTTTTGTTGGAGGTTTGGTTGGATGAGTTGGGGTTACCTTCCCACTTGCGTTTGTTGTTTGCAGATGGGGTTGAAGTTGTACCACGGCGGACAGAATTTGCCGTTAGTTCATGGGCCATACGGATGGCGCTCTGAATAGTACCCGGTTTGGAAGAAGTTACCAGATCTTGGAGTCTCTCAGGAAGACCATCAACGAATTTCTCGATCCTCTTGTACTCAGGATCGACCATGGTTGGGCACAGAAGTGCCAGTTGGTGGAAACGGTTGGTGTAGCCGGTGATATCATTACCTTGCATCTTATGGTTCCAAAATTCCACTTCTAGTTGTTTCAATTCATCCCTGGGGCAATACTCGCCCCTCAACATCTTCTTCAACTCCTCCCACGGGAGTTGGTAAGCAGTAGCAACACTCACAGTCTGGGCATAAGTGTTCCACCAGGTGAGTGCGGTGTCAGTAAAAGTACTAACGGAGAACTTAACCTTATCTCCCTCCGCACAGTTGCAGATAAGAAATACAGACTCAACTTTCTCGATCCAGCGTACTAGACCGATAGCTCCCTCGGTACCTGCAAAGTTTAGAGGTTTGCAGTTCTGGAAGTCCTTGTAAGAACAAGGTTTAGCAGTAGTGGTTTCAGCGGCATCGCTGTTTCTCGAGGAATTTGGTGGAGTATTCCGAGCCAAGGCTTCAGTAACAGCCTGGGTTATAAGGGAGGTGATCTGGGCATCGGTGTACGGTCGTGTCTTTGGCGGCATGATTCTTCAATAAAAGAAATGAAGATACATGAGATTTTGTATGAGCTGGTAATTGTCACAGATGTACATGTATAAAAGCAGTAATACATAACATCAACATGGAAAATGACAATTAATGTGAGTTGAGATAACAAAGGATATCTGATAGATAAAGTGAGTTCAAAAGTTACATCTTACAGAGATATTACAAAAGGTGTCGGGAATGGTTACATCCGACTAGTTTATAGAGTAGTGCTAGATAGTCCCTAGATTACAAGATAGATTACAGACAAAAACTACACTAATCTTAATGTAGATTAATTGGTTCCATTAGCGTGACAAGGCGGTCCACAGTTTGCTAGTCGATTGATTCCTTCTTAGTTAGGGTTCCTGGCCTTCGGATTCGTCTTCCGATTCCAGGTTCAGGTCGTGTGGGTGGTAGCGTGCCTCAAGCATGTCCCTGTATCTTTGAGTCGTGGAGCGGTACCTAGTCTCCTCCTTTGACTTCCTGCCCAAACGTTTGATCCATGTTTTGGTCCTACGGGTTAGGTTGGTGGCCACTTTCTTCCAGTAACGGATCTTATCTTTGATTCGTGTAGGGACAGATCGATTTGAGATTCTCAATTTTTGTTCATAGTCCATGCACTTACGCTTAAGTGCCCAATTTCGGCCGTCTAGTCCCACAGCCTGATCTCGCACTCTCTCATATTCTTCTATGTCGATGCCAGTCATTCCGAAATTCTGATTTTCGTTTCCCTCCAGCATGATTTCTTCTTCTGGTACGATGTCCTCATCGATATACGTGTACTGGATTTGTTCCTCGTGGACCTGGTCACTATCAGACACGTAGTCGTCCATTTGGGAATTCGCGGCTTTGAGTTCTATAGAAATGACAGAGAGAGGATTTTAGTCCTTGGAAGTACGTTGCTTCCGGGTGTTAGATGTGATTTTCATAAAATCATTAGAGTGCGCCACAAGGTGGTGTGACGGTAATCAAGGCTGTCATGGTCGGTGCAAACCGCTGAGAGAAATTCGTAAGTGTCACCAGAGAAACGTCGGCTATCTCTATAGCGAGTGTGTTTACGTGCGAGGCCTATTCATATATATTCAATATATAATAGCTTAGTGGCATAGTCAGTGAGTGAGGCCTATGTATGTATATACTCGTATATCACATAATAGCCTAGCGTATGTCTAGCACATAACAAGTAAGAGTCTCGGTTCTCTCGTGGTCAGAGTCTACTAACGCATTCCTGTTTGACATAACCATTTCAGACCTCACATCATCTTTCCTTAATTGTACATAGTTGATCAGGCTATGTTAAATTAAAGTCGTATGATGTAATTCCTGAACCAATCATGCCTAATAAGGAAATACTGCCTAATGGTCATAGTCTAGGCCCACTAAATGCAACCTAGTTCACTACAACCTTAGGCTCTGATACCAATCTGTAACACCCCCGAAATTCGTTGTTTTGCGGAAGCATAGTTTGGGGTGTTACTAATTAAATATCAAAGCACAAGATATACAGCAAACGACCTCTAAATGAGACGTTTTGTAAATTAGTTACATTCCATAGATATAATGTTTGAAAACTTAGTGTTTTCGTATACAAAATGTAGTTTCCCCTAGAGTCCACGCGTATAGCGGGAGATTCTATTACATAATCGTAATCTACAAAAGATAATGCTAAGAATCTCCGTTAATGCAGTTGTGTTGAAATCATGCGACTCTAGCTAAAATCCTGGAGTAATCCTACTCCATCCGGGTACCTGAGAAAACATGCTAAAAAGTGTCAACCAAAAAGGTTGGTGAATCTCACAGGTTTGTAAATAATATCGGCTTTGAACACGAGATTTCATTAGTAGTGCCCGTAGGCGTAAAGTCAGCCATTGCAATCCAGCAATCGTAAAATCAGTATTTGCAATCCAGCAAATGTAAATAAATAAGTTTATACCGTTGCCATGAGGCTCATAATCGAAGCTTAACCCGTAAATAATATGTTTGCTCCCGTGACATGCTCGTAAGTGAGCAAGCATCCGTAACGAATAAGTTGTCACCCGTTTATACGTGTAAATCGGTACGTGGCAGCGCTACTGCCCCGGGTGGGGAGGGTCATTTCCCTAATGGATCCATTAACTACTGTTCGCGCTTAAGTCCATAACTAACGATATATGATGGAGAGACTTCTGTAAATAGTAATTAACTCATGCAATTCCGTTTGGTATAGAAATCAGTTTAGTACTTGTGTTCAGGAAAAATCAGTAGCATGTATCTCCCCCAATAAGATAAAACAGTAAAAGTGGGGCCGTAAGACTCACCTGAGTCTTTGCAAGTACGTTTATATCAATAAACGAGTAAGTAATATCAACCGTAGGTTCTCCGAACCCGTAACCTTCAAATGCCTAAACATATAAATTTAAGTAAGTAGATGTCTCGCAAGACCATCTAGGCTAGTTGTTTACACAACTCATTATGTCCAAGTGTTTGTTTAGTAATCCGTTTGTAGTTTGAAAACAAATATGGCCCGTTGGTGACGGTTTGTAGTAATGATTCAAAGTGTTATCATTTATAACGCAATTTAGTGTAATTGTAATAGAAAGTATGTTCTATGACGTTTGTTAAGTCGTATGACATAAGTATTTGAAGTTGTGTAAGTTCGACACTTAGTAAAATCTGACTTTTCAAGGTTCTGGTTTGTGCGACGTAGCATGCGACGTAGCATGCGACGTAGGGTGCGACGTAGGCAGGTACGTCGCATGATGCGACCTTCGCAAATCAATGCGACGTAGGAGGCGACGTTAAAGTCTACGTCGCTATGTGCGACGTCCGCAAGTTAATGCGACGTAATAGGCTGCGTCGCTAGTGCGACGTTGGGATTTTTGTGCGACGTAGGCCGCGACGTCGCTAAATGCGACGTTTTGAGCTACGTCGCAGATAGTCCAGCGTCTCTGCGACGTAGCGGTCTGATCGGAATTTGGTGGCCGGAAAATCGGTCGAAAAGCTTCCGTTCGGTCCAAATCTTTTACCCAACCCATTTTTGGACATTTTAAGCATATATAAACCATAAAAACGTAAAAATGAGCAAAAACGGAGAGTTTCGGGTTTTATCGGAAACTTACAAAATGTCGGTTAGAAAATCCGAAAAGATAGGAATGTAGATCGTGTTGTCGTGGTCACTTTTCTCCAAAAGAGTGGTATGATTCGGCGAGGTTTCGTGGTGTTATTTTGCGATTTTAGTGATGAAATTGGTTTGGTGATTGAAAGTAAAAGAAAGAGAGAGAGAGAATGGAAAATGAAAATGGGGAAAAAGAAGGAAAGTGGTGATTTAGGTGGGAGATCCCCACCGTTTTCAGTGTACGCCCCGCGCTCCGTGCGGTGTTCGTTTTCTCCGTCATTTAGGCGTTAAATCAAGCAGTTATATTTTTAAAAGATGACGGGAATATTTTAATGAAATACCTTGAAATTAATTATAAAAACATTTGTCGAAGTATTAAAATTTTTAACTCGCGTTTAATACATATTCGTTAAATTATTCAAATTGTCGTCGCGGTATTATAAATAAAGTTTGTTCGCTGTGTATTTTATATAATAAAATATGTTCTCATTATTTAGGTAAGTTTCTGTCACCAACGTCCAAGTAACTGTGTCGGACTCCGTCCGGTTAATTCGTACGATTAATCCAAATCGCGTAAGTACACACATATATATATAATTCACCTTATATATATATACAAATAGAGTCTGCAATTAGTCCTATTACATACTAATTACAACTAGTTACAATCAATTAGGCATAAATAATTATCCTAATTTAGCAGGTGTTACATTAGATTCTAAAGTTCCCACAGAAATGAGATTTTTCTTTATCTCTGACGAGTACCGAACGCCTTTTAAAGACACGATTGATCCGTCCTGATTTTTCAAACGGACTGAACCAATCCCCTTGGTAGCAAGAGGAGCTTCATTTGCCGTATAAACAACTTCTTTATGATCATGAAAATCACTAAACCACTCACGGTGTGGTGTCATATGATGACTACATGTGGAATACAATAGCTATACATCAGAAGCGTTTCTGTTTGACGATTTATGAGTGAGAGATCAGAATGTGAATCATCACACTCGGTTACATTCGTCTCTGCTACAACCTTTCCTTTATGAGATTTTTCATAGTTCTTCAACTTCTGACAATCTCTCTTCCAATGACCCTTTTCATGACAAAAGGCACATTCATCTTTGCCTGGTCTATGCCTAGACTTGGATCTCCAACTTCTTTCAGTGTTCTTCTTCTTCGAACGAACTCTGACTAACAAAACCTCCGAGTCACCACTTGAACTTACATGTTTGTCCTTCTTTCTCACTTCTTGACTGTATAAGGCAACACAAACTTCGCTCAGAGATACGTCATCTTTCCCGTTGAGTAGAGTTGTTTCGAGTAACTCAAACTCATCGGGAAGAGAACCCAACAATATTAAAGCCAGATCTTGGTCTTTGAACACCTCATCCATATTCATCAAATCGGTAACCAATTGATTAAAACTGGTTATATGATCATTCATTGTGGTACCTTGTACATAAGTAAAGCGAAACAATCTTTTCTTCATGTATAGTTTGTTCTGGCAACTTTTCTTCAGAAACTTCTTCTCCAATGCCCTCCACAATTTGTGTGCAGATGTTACTTTAGAGTAAGCATATCGTTGTTCTCTAGAGAGGCATGATCGAATGGTACTACAAGCTAACCGATTGATGGTTCGAAAGTTCTTCTCTTCAATATCATCTGGTTTATGTTCTTCAATGGCAATGTCTAGACCTTGCTGAAAAAGCGCGTCCAGAACCTTACTTTGCCACATACCAAAATGACTGGTACCGTCGAAAACCTCCACCGCTAGTCTTGTATTTGACAAGAGTGGTCTCGTCCAACTTGGTGAAATTAATTTACCCGATGTGGATGGTTTGGTAACTTCTCCCTCAGCCATTTTATATACAAATAATTTTCAATAGCTTTCGAATAGCCCAACGGATATCTTTTCTGATGTAGAAGATCAAATCAAATTGCAACCACAGAGCATACTAAGAATAACCTCGGATCTGATACCAATTGTTGTGGAAATAATCCTAATTACTCCACCGAATGGGTAAAGCCCGTGAAAGATTGGACTAATAAATTATAAGTGGAAAAGAATTATTCCGATAATTTACTAGCGCAATAGATCACAATAACGATACCCAAAATAAAGTTATTGAAAATAAACAACACAGATGAACACCAGATATTACTGAGGTACGGCCCAATTCTTGTCTACATCCTCCCAACACACCACCAACTTTATTATTTCTTGTACAAAAGAAATAATACAAATATAGAGAGAAGATTACAAAACAACTACTAGAGAGAGTTGTAAGTTTTTTTGGTGTGATTTTAACACAAGGGAGGATGCCTTATTTATAGGCTCTAAAGCGTCTCCCATTTGCAAGTGCCAACATACGTGGCTTTTAATTTCACCACATGAGCCTACAACTTGCTCAGCAAGCTGGCAAGATTCCATCTTGCAAGATCTGGCTCCTACTTGCCCCCTAGCTACTTGCCTCTTTATTTGACTTGCCCTTTGGAACTTGGTAATAGCCACCAAGTCAACAATAATGACCTTATCATTTGATCAATTTAACCAAAGAGTTAACATAATTGATTAAAAGTAATACATCTGCTATATTATACTAAACAAAGTGGGTCTAAGGCCTTAGAGTCATACATTTATTTGTTAGTTATGTTAGATTTATGTAAATATGGTATCTATTGTTGGGATTTCATAAAATTGTGTATGGTAGAGGATCACTTAAAATGGATCAAACACACCTAAAAAACACACACAAACAAAGATATAATATATAAGTGGTTCGACTATAGAATGACTAATGTCCATAGCCATAATCTTTTTGTCAGTTTACCAATTGGGCATAGCTCAAGTAGTACCGTCACCACAAACGCCCAAACCCCACATGTGTGACCGACCGGTCAGGGGTTCAAATCCGTACTTCAACACATGTGGGTGATTTGTGGATAGTTGATTTACCCGACGTTGATGCTCCTTGCGGGTGGGGCATACGCGTACAATTGAAATATTGTACGAAGGTCAGGGATACCCTTCAAATTAACCCTATTTTTATTTTTATTCTTTTTTATTTTTTATTTTTTATTAATTTTTTGTCAGTATAAACTTAGGTTTTCCAATGACATAAGCAGTATTTATATAGTTAGGCCGAAGTACCTATTGAAGTGGTCACACTCTCTAATATTCAAGAAACTTCTTCAACCAGATCATCTTATTAATAGCTTATGCTATACCCAAGTACTCTGCTTCCATAGTTAAAAGAGCAACACTCTTTTGGAGTGACGACAGTCAACCAACTATTATTCCTCCCGTTGTAACAATGTATCCGATAGCCTTTCTCCCATGTAATCTAGGATCAACTAATATGGAGTTCAAGTCGTTACTTCCCTCTAGGGACCTGACATGCCTCTTAATAGGGCTGTAAGATGAATAGGTCTCTTTATGGTTTAAACACCTGAATTTTCTTACATCTTATCCCTTCAATTCTGTTCTTCCCTTGATTTGTTTTAAGCTGATATTCATCTATATTTGTATTCCCAATAAAGTCATAAACAACATTTCTTAAGTTATTGATTACACTAAGTTTTTTGTTGACAATTGTTGGTGCAACATCTTGAGGGTTGTGGCTGTTGATATGTGATTTTGCAGAGATAATACAGGGTGTGATATGGTAAAATGTTTGGTTGTATAGTAGGATCATATATTAATCGATCTATCACATTTTCCTGTGCTATAGCCCAATATTGTGGTAATTAAGAGATTTACCAGCAATAGAGAAGCCAATTTGACGGCTTCATCTAAGGGAACAAACAAGTAGAGATGAAAAGAGCACGACAACTTGAACGCAATCAATATCACTGGTCTTTCATATGTAAAACCCGAGGGAAAGACGATGAGATGATTTATTAGGAGAAGGAGCCAAAGTAGGAGATCACATGTGAAGGAAAAAATAGGGGCTGTACTTTCGAGATATATGTGTAGGAATTTCTTTTAAAGGAATAAGGAAAGAACACGGAGGTCAATGTTCCAGATATAAGTTAGGGTTTATGGACCAGATCGTCAACGTACTTTACTTTTTGTCCCAATGTCACCAATGAACCGGTTTTATTACCAAGGTCACCAAACTTATTACTTTTGTCTCAATGTCACCAACGAACTAATTTTATTACCAATGTCGACAACGAACTTGTTAAATATGTTTTGAGGTCACCAAAATACTTTTTTTAATGAGCTACGTTTTGAATTTGTTGATGTGGTGTTGCCATGTATTTCATTTATGTGACCAGACTTCCATGTAAGCTAAACATGTACACGTATGGTTAACTTCATCTTCTCCGACCGACTAACATGTAATTTTGGGTTACGTTTTTGATAAAAAAAAAAAGTAGTAATTGTGTTTAGATTCACTGGAAAAGTGGTGATTATCGTAAAGCAATCAAAAATTACATGTTATTCGATAGGAGAAGAAGAATTAACCATACATGTACAAGTTTAGCTTACGTGGAAGCCTGGTCACATAAATGAAATGCATGGCAACACCACATCAACAAATTCAAAACGTAGCTCGTTAAAAAAAAGGTATTTTGGTGACCTCAAAACATATTTAATAAGTTCGTTGTCGACATTGGTAATAAAATTAGTTCGTTGGTGACATTGAGACAAAAGTAAAAAGTTTGGTGTCGACCTTGGTAATAAAACCGGTTCATTGGTGACATTGGGACAAAAAGTAAAGTACATTGGCGATCTGGTCCATAAACCCTATAAGTTAACAGGTCGATCTCCTTCCTCTGCACTACTGAGTCTTTTACTTATCCAATCTCTTTTGTTGTTACTACATACCTCACATTATTTGTGCGTGCATTTAGTGCTCATATATCGAACTCTTGTTGTCATGTTTGGCATTTCAGTTACCTGAAAGTTCCATTTATCAAACTATAATCGAAGTTTTATATCCATATAATTAACAATTAGATAATCTGCTTGCAACATAGATTTTTCCTTTTTCTGCGTTGTCAACATTATTCCTTTCATCTCAAAATATGTGTCCGCTAGACAATGCCACATAGTTTTAGGCATGTGAATCCAATGTATTATTAAAATTAAGATGTCAATTATACTCTTTTCGATCACAACACTTTTGCTGGTAGGTCCAATTAGTAAACTTTTGTGAAAGTCCAATAAGGGTACTATGGGAAAGTTGGTATTTTAGTTTTGAAGTAAACTTTTATTTTGGAATATATGAAAATTGAAATGTGACCACTTATTTTGGGCGGATGAACTCTCTTAATAATTTCCCACGTTCGACATGTTTGTTTTGCAAGGATGATTGTTTTAGTTACCTACACATTACTCACACTCTGAGAAGCATGTGGGAATATGATAATTACAGTTATACAATGATTTTACTTTTCAGATACATAATATATTTTTCTAGTTTCCTTGTATTAACATATATACCAAGAAATACATATATTGTACAATAATTTCTTTCGGTCGTCCTTTAATTAAGCAGTAGGGTAGGAAGCCTGCATGGCGATGCCACAAATGCCTTCTTTGGCATCAACATCTCTTTGCATCATTATGTAACCTTCTTGACCCCAACTTGTTCCCCAGGAGTTCTTTACTAGCCAATACTTAGTCCCGTCAGCACTTGTTCCATAACCAACTGCAGTAACACCATGATCAAGTTCCGTACCACACTCTCCTGTAAATACACCAGTAGAGTAGAACTGGAAGTCGGACCCACTAGCATCAATGGCAACAGATACGGGTTGACTAGCTACAGCTTTCAACAGAGCACTTTCACTGTTAGCAGGAACATCTTCATACCCCGTAATTGTTGCAGCGTTCTTAGATTCCTCGTTGCTGTTGCAGGTGCCATCAACTCCTTTGTACGGGTAGTTGCTCTCCGTAGTAAGGCCTTTATTGCTTATAATGAATTCAAAGGCGTTGTCCATAAGACCGCCCTCACATCCCTGATCTACACCGCTAGTGTCACAGTCCACGAGCTCTTGTTCAGATAGTGAAACTAATTTACCTGTTTTCAATTGAGTTATACCTTCCATAGCTGCTACTGCTGAAAATGCCCAGCAACACCCTGCAAATCATATTGAAACATTGACGTAAACAATCATGAATGGGGTACCTGGACTATGTTTGATTTGTAAATTTTTTGAAATAATGTTGCTTACCACATTGGCCTTGGTCTTTGATAGGTGTTACTGCTCCTTTCTTTCTCCAATCCATAGATGATGGTACTGCTGTTACATTTTCATACCTGAAAGCCGAGTTTGATGGGGAGCATTCATGTGCCAAGAATCGGTTTCTTGTGGTCCTGAACTCTTCATTTGTAAGGTCTGCAAACTCATTGACTGCCAGTTTGTAACTTTTGGTCATGTCATTGTTGAATGATTGTATGTACCGAACGTTCTCTTGGAAGATTTTAGAACGTTGTTCTTTCTCGTAAGCGTCCTTGTATACACGTCCATAACGAGACATCCATTGCTCATGGTTCATGTAGCTTGTTGTTTCAGGTAGTGACCGGGATGCAGCATGTGAAACCAAAGTAGCTGAGATAAATAGTAATACCAAACAAGCTAGGGTAGTTCGACTTATGGATGACATTGTGTTGGAGGTATAAGGAAGAAGAGAAATGTATGAGTTGTGGTGAGTTATTCTCCCTGAGGTTGGACTTATATAGTATAGATTGTTTTGCCCTTGCATATAGAGATAAAATAGTTCTCTTCAAGTTTGTGGAATAAAAAGTTAAATTAGTTCTCTTTAAGTTCGTGGAAGATAAAATGTTCTGAATGTGATATATTAATTAACCTTAATTAGCTAATAATGTACTCTGAATATGTTGTTTAGGTTGATGATTTATTAATGTATATAAGCTGCTTGGATTTTCCTCATGGATTGTAGTGCTGAAGATAGAGTTGAACTTTTGTACACTCGTTTGTTTTTGTTGAACATAAGCATTAGATAGGCTAGTTACAACCTTTAAATGCATAATTGTGCACTGTCTAATAATTTAATAATGTCAAGGGAAGCTCTCTTATTGTAATTTATCACTAAAACAAATGTGAGCGTATCCAAGAGTGTTAAGAGTTGTATAAGCGTATTCAATAGTATTGAGAGGAACGTCTTTTCTTGTAATATTCATATATTGGAATTTAGGTGGTCCAAGGTAGGATCCCTTGGAATTTAAGTGGTCCAAATTTGCATGTTTTTCTCTTTTCGTTTAGTTTATTATTGGTACGTATTTTCGTGCGTTTTTTAGTTGTGATGATTGATCCCAATTAGGTTTTAAATGGCCCCGTTTCTCGACAGTGATAACATACTATTTACAACGATTTTAGTATTAAATTAATATATTTTAGTTCAAATGGCTCTTAGCTTATCGTTATTGAGGTGGTCTTATGATCACTATATGTGACTTTAAGTTCTTAGACAAATATATATTCATGATAGTTATGTGTGTAAATATTTGTCTTGTTATTTGAAATTTAAATTTATAAATTTTTATTATCTGACAAAGGTTACAATTGATATGAATCAAGAATAGAAATTTGGGAAAATTGATTCCATTCAATTAACGAGAGCTATACGTACATCAGTTTATATACAGAACCTAACAACTTAATATAGAAATATTTACACTCTCAGTCCTTAGACTTATAATAAATATATTGAAGTCCCTGTCTTTGACTATAATATCTTCTACCCCCCCCCCCCTCCCCCCCCCCCCCCCCCCCCCCCCTCTCAAGCTGGAGGATGAGGGTTAATCATTTCCAGCTTGAATAGAAGCATGTTTAGTTGTGAAGAGGGCAGAATCTTAGTCAAGACATCAGCCAATTGAGAATGAGTGGGCAAATAACTGAGTTGGATTAATCCCTCCATAACTTTGTCTCTAGTGAAATGACAATCGATATCTATGTGTTTGGTACGTTCGTGAAACACTTCCATAGTTATCTCCGTTAAGTTTTTGAGTAGCTAAAGAAAAACCATTGGATGTGTCTCCATGATGAATATACAATTCACTATTAGAATCAATCACATTCGAATTAACTGTGTTTGATGATTCTGTATCTACCGCCATTGAAGAAGAAATCAGAGTTGAAGAAATACAGATTTACGAATTGAAGAGCTGAAGAACGGAATCAGAATGATGTAAAGAAGAATTCAGAAAATACGAACTGAAATCGGATCCAAATCGAATCAATTTCGAGCCAACGAACTAAATTGAAAAATTAGGGCAAAATTGATCACCAATCTAGGAAGAAACTATGAACAAGATGATTAATCGATGATCGTATGTTTCTCTGATACCATGACAAAGGTTACAATTGATATGAATCAAGAATAGAAATTTGGGAAAATTGATTCCATTCAATTAACGAGAGCTATACGGGTACATCAGTTTATATACAGAACCTAACAACTTAATATAGAAATATTTACACTCTCAGTCCTTAGACTTATAATAAATATATTAAAGTCCCTGTCTTTGACTATAATATCTTTTACATTATCATATTTATTATAAAGTATTTATATGAATTAATTTATTATGTATTACTTTGGGTAAAGTAAATAAACATATATCTTACTTGAAATTGAAAATAAATATGCACTCGCAAAGTAATTATCATTCTTTGTTAACTGAAAAAGGTTCCACAAATCAATGTTTTAAAACCCGGGTTGACCCGGTCGGACCGGGACCCGGGCAAGGGACCGGGTCAACTAGGACCGGGTTTGGGGTGGTTTTTGACTCGGGTTCGCCCGCCGGGTTTTCCGGTCGGACCGGTGACCCGGTGACTCGGACCCGGCCGGGTTTGATGTTTTCGATTTTTTTTTGTTTTTTTGTTTTTTTTTTTTTTTTTGCTATTTGACTAGATGAATTATCAAGCTCTAATGCTTATAACACTCCGTTTTTTCAATAGAAAGGTATTTATGTACTTTTATTGTTTAGTATCGTAGGAAATGAACTTAGGAAATGGACGTAAAGTTTAGTTTTTTAGGAAATGAATATAAATTTATACAATTTTTGAATTGCTCGTTATGTATTTATCTATTTTGTTTGTTATTTGTACAATAATTGATTTTACTTTTATTACTCGTTGGTAATATATATTTAATGAAAATTTGTTGGAAACCGGGTCAATCGCCGGTTCAACCGGTTGAACCCCGGTTGAACCGGACCCGGTCACTAGGCTGGGTCAACTTGAAACCCGAGTTTCAGAACATTGCCACAAATACCTATATATGTATATTGAGGATTGTGACAAGGAAAAAAACAAATACCTATATATGTATATAGAGGATTGTGAATAGGAAAAAAATGAAAGTATTCTAAAATGAAACTCCCATATTTTTGCGACAATTGATATTAGGTGATAATAATTATAATAAAGTTACATAGTCCTATGCAAGTTAATGTCAGTAATGGTCCATAAAGCATAACCAGAATTGTGATGAAACCAGCATACATGTTTTACAGAAAAGCAACTAAAACCCATATCAGATGTTACCAAAGATTGGGGTTAGTGTCTGAGAATGTACCAAACTTTGACCAAATGTCTATTGTGTGTACTCAACTTACATTAGCTAATTTTAATGCATCCAACTTTCAAAAAGGGTGTTTTGATGTACTTTGATGATGTGGCGAGCGCATAGCGTGCCACGTGGCGTAAGGAGAGAGTGACACGTCATCGCCACGTCATCAAAGTACATGAAAACACCATTTTGAAAGTTGGATGCATTAAAATTAGCAAATGTAAGTTGGGTACATACAATAGACATTTGGTCAAAGTTTGGTACATTCCCAGACACTAACCCCCCAAAGATTATAAAAAAAGACCAATATATGAAGGTTTTCCAAAGAAATGCACATGAAAATCATGCCAATAAGCCGAAATCCTTGATAGCGCAGGCGAGAAAGTAACAGATACCTCAACACCTAGATAACAACAATGGGAATTTAAGAACCGAGATTTAATTGAAGTAATTAAGTAATTTCAAAGGCTATTTATTTGTTGATATTCACAATTTAATACTTATATCCTCAAAATTATTGTAATTCAAATAACCTTATTAATTAAGAGCTTACTGATTTATGAAATTAAAACCATTAAATTTGAGTTCTTGACATATTCTATGATGATGATGATAGAGATTTCCAAATAACATAATATCCTTTTCTGGAAGATACAGATGAAAAAACTTACGGACAACATGGGAACGCATGATACATTTGACATTTGTCCTTAATTAAAAAGCATGTTTATTGCTTCAGAGGTTCATATAATCTATCTTACTAGCAAAACACCAGTCGCAAATTAAGTTGGAGATCAACAGGAAGCACATTATCAATATAACAAACATATTTTAAGCAAGGGATAGAATTAAATGAAGAGAGAAAATGAGAAAAACAAATAACAGACCAATTTGCATATATTGAAGATGGATTGTAGCCAGGGGATCTAAAGAACTGAGATCAACTTGAAGCTACGGGGAGCAATTTCAAGCCTGTTCTGCGTTCCTGAATCCTGCTACATCTGTTGGTCTTTAAACTTATGACATGTCCTCTTTCGCCACAAAAACGTGTATTAAGTAACAAAAATCTTTCCGCAGATTACCACCAATTATACTAGCGTTAATACCATAGTAATGGACCACAACCAATGTTGTGATAACAGTATGCACCACGTTTGTTTTTCTTAGTTTAAAGAAAGGATTTAAAATATTAAACTAAAAAAAAATAGTTACAAAAGGTACGTTCCTAAAGAACACCAAAGGAATTGAAGCTTACCGAAAGTAATGAGCTTAACAAGACGGCCAAAAAATAACTGAACATGTCATATTGTCTGAAACTTTTGGAAGTATGTCTCAACTGTTGTATATACAGATGCTGATGTATCCAAGATCATAAGCATATATAGAACCACAAGCATCAACCTTATAAGCAAAATTAGCCTTGTGGGAAATCTAAGTAGGAGTACATTAAAACAAGCTGCAGTTTTCTAATTTGTCATCTACAGACTACAGAAGCTCAAGGTATACAGCTATTGCATGTAGTGCAAGTAACAGCAGAGGTTATTTAATTTTTGATTATCATAAATAAATAAAAAGATCCTGTATATAATCATAATAAAAACCAAACCTTATAAGCAAGTAGTACTAATTTTTAAAACCAAATTAAATCACCGATCATTAGCATTATTATTGAAAGAGTTTTCGAAATAACGTAATAACCTATTCTGGAATTCTGCATTATTTCCTTTCATTAGACATACTAATGATGAGAAAGTTACAGGTAACATTGGAACTAAT
This sequence comes from Helichrysum umbraculigerum, assembly GCA_949592205.1. NCBI lineage: Eukaryota > Viridiplantae > Streptophyta > Magnoliopsida > Asterales > Asteraceae > Helichrysum > Helichrysum umbraculigerum. The sequence continues at coordinate 100,329,152 of CATIUR010000004.1, read as the reverse complement.
CATTACATCTGTCAAAAATCAAAAGACGCGCATTGTATTATAAGGAAATTTAATAATTCATCTTTCTTCAGATATCGAGATCAAAAGAAAGATGTTAAGAAATACAATTCAACAACATTCATGAAAATGACAAGGAATTAAATTTAAAAGGATTTAAAAAATCAACACGATCTGCATTCAATGACGATGTAATTGCTTTCTTTCATGAAAAACAAATCAAGATAGGATACTAGTTTGATCTTCATGGGAAATATGGATTTGGCCACATATGATTGGGGTTCTCAATGAACGGAGTGGTCATCTCATACCCTGCAGGACCAAGACCAAGATTTTGTTCAGACGGATTGTTCATCCAATCTGTAAACCATTGAGTAGTCCTCTGCATCCCATCCGCAGTACTCAGATTATTATCAACCATAGGCCTCTTCTCCATTGCACGCATAGTGAGTCCTCTTGCCATCATTTCATTGGTAGTACTCGAACTGCTACCACCAAGTGACATTTGTGATCGAGGCGGTAGTGATGGTGGTGGTGCAGCGTAATCAGGTGGGACCCCTTTCTTAAGGGACTCAATCCTCTTGGAAATATCTTTCATGGTGTGGTCCACCAAACCAGCAAGATCATTCAAATCCGGCAGGATCAAGTTTGCAATTGATCCTTTTCCAGTCAAACATTGGTACATAACCTCAGTCATCTCCTTATCGCGATTCTCTTTGATCAGCTTCTTAAGCTGATCATTAGCCTTAGTAATTCTTTGCCTGATGAAGCTATCTTGATTCACCATTTTCTTGCTTTGCTCCATTTCAGGCATCCTCTTGAATTGGGCCAGAACGCGTTGTACACCTATATTGTTTGGCCACACCTCAGGTTGAGGTTCATATGGACTATATATTATAGCACATGCATCGATGCCACATAAGGTGCTTAACTCATTCACCTTCTTCATCAAACCCTTCTTCCTTTTCTTGAAGGTGGCTTTCCTTTTTGAATCGTCATCTATGAACTCGAGCTTCACTTTCTTCCTAGTCATTGCAACGTCTATGCCAAACGAGCAAGTTTTCTATAGAAAATATGGAAGTTTTATGTGGGAGTTTCGTTGCATCTGTGCGTTGGTATATATATACAGTATAAGGGACATATTTTACATAATCATAGAATTAAGAATTTGTTGTTTATGGGAAATCATTAACTCAAAGATTCATTATAACTCAGAAGTTATGACCAATCATTAACTGTATAATATTATGATTAAAGATACTTGATAGTGTTTTCCTCTAAAGAGAGATCTCATGATGAGCTAGAATGTCCTTACTATACTATTATAACGCTCCTTCTTTTTAGTTCCAGTTGTATAATACGGAGTAATAATCAGTGAATACTATGCTGCATTACATATGATTATTATTCTTTGCTAAAAAGAGTAATGATATAGCCTCCTACTATATATGTCCTCCTATACATATTATTCTGATAATAAGATCGATATGACACGTGTAAAGATCAACATTCAAGTCCGCGAGAGAAATTAGTGTACGCGACGACATGTCAAACTCTTATGATATTAGGACGATTATTATGATAAAAGTGTAGAAGGATAAACCTTTTATCATCATTGATAGATCACATATAGTTGATAACTGGAAAAATATAACACTAATATACTTCCTCCGTCCCATTTTATTTGTCCATCTTTCTATTTTGGTATGTCCCAAAATGTTTGTCCTCTTTCAAAATCAACCAATCAAAATGCTTAAAAATGGAAAAGATAAAATTCTATTGGTGGTCAACAGTAATAAATGCACTTTTCTTAAACTATGTGTTTTTTGTCCGGTGACAAATAATTTGGGACGGAGGGAGTAATTTAAGTCGCACATGAATTTAAGGTACTCTTGTAACAATGTAATTTGGTCGTTACTCATTACCAAAAGAGCAAAAAAATAATATTTGATATAAATTACATTATACTATCGTATAGTGTAAAAATTTAACTAACTTAGAGAAAATTATCTATTGTGCATGTTTTACAATTTTCGGAAGCTAAAGGGGTTAGTTTTAAGAATCAGTAATAATAGAAGTTGTTTGTAGAAATTAAATAGGGTTAAGTGTTTTTTAACGTATATAACTATGCGTTGACCTTTATTGTGTGTATGTTACAAAATTGAACATAATGATATGTACGAAATTATTTATTTTGTACATTGTGTGTACTTTGGTGAGTTGTCAACTTATAAAGATAACATGTGTCACCTTATAACTGATAACACGTCACCAACGTACACACAATATACAAAAATAAATAGTTTCGTACATACAATGACGGTCAATTTTGTTACATACACACAATGAAAGTCAACGTATAGTTATATACATTAAAAACCACTTAACCCAATTAAATAAGATTAAACCTCATACAGTAATAATGATGTAAAAGGGAATGGAGGGAGAAAAGGATTCAAATTAACCTAAAGATCAAATGAACGTTAATTAACTTATCACTATGTAAGTGTGTCAATATGCTTTCTCATCATCATCTTTATTTTAATTTATATTGTTGGTGCATATTTGTGTGTCAGTCAACTGGTCACAGTCTGTACGAGTCAAATTGTAAAATCAAGTTTGTAAATGAATAGTGAAATTAGTGAAGTTAGATAAGTATAAGTGTTGTCCTACGATACTTAGCTAGTGTCGCAATTGCGACACTAGCCTATTGTCGCAATAGTCGGCATAGGCAAGTGTCGCAAGGGTTTGGACAGAAATTTTAAATAGGGTGTTAGGGTTTCATTTGAGTGGTAGACGAAACACTGAGAGTTTGTGTGATTTCTATGAGTGTGTTATGTAAAACCTTATACGAAAATCGTCAATATACAGAAGCTTTTGATTATTACGTGTTTGTGTTTCGTTAAACGTTCAATACATTGATTACTTGGATTCTGCACTTGTAATTAGTCAACGATTTGATAGATCTTGACCTAAAGGACGTACAAAGTGGTATCAGAGCCTTTGATTCGTTATCATCGGTTTCGGATCGTGTTTTGAACGTATTTTCGACTTAAAACGCAGGTACGCGAAGGATTAAATTGTTTGGATTCGTTTATGAGTTATTTGGGGAATTAAAATCCTTTTCTGGGTTTGTTCGTCGCCTGTTCGTCGAAATTCGTTAGGGTTTCAAGAGTTGTCGAATTTTAGGGTTTAAAGCTGCTGCAGTCACGATTTGCGACACTTGCTTGCGACACTAAGTTGCGACACTTGTCCTTGATTTTAAATCGTATTCTGCGGCACTTGATTGCGACGCTAAATTTAGTGTCGCTATTGGGTTGATTGCGTCATTTAACTATTTTTCTGAATTTTGCTAAGTACTCTACTGTGACACTTAATCTAGTGTCGCCATCGTGACTAGTGCGGCACTTCTTTGCGGCACTTGCTTGAATTGTGTTGAATTATGCTAAGTATGCCTCTGCGACACTTGATCTAGTGTCGCCGTCTGTTCTACTTGTGACACTGCCTTAGTGTCGCTTTTCAACACTTATTCGTTTGTGACTTAGTAAATTTCTCATTTAAAGATGTCTCTCGAAAACGTTAGTGCATTATTAAAACACATTACTGAAATGGGTAGCACCAATAAACCACCTATGTTTATGGAAAATACCGATTATGCTAGCTAGAAATCGAGATTTGAATCCTTCATATATTTTAATGATCCTGATATGTGGATTCCCTTGTCCGAAAGATACGAGAGGCCAATTGTTGATGGAACTCACAGGGGACTCCTCCAAAACCAATCAAGAGCATGAACACGGAGGAAAGAAAAGCATGGGATTTAGAACGCAAAACACACGCAGCTATCACCATGTGCTTGCCAAAAGAAGTTCTTAAGATTTTCAAACATCATGAAACCGCATTTGATCTTTGGAATGCCCAGTGGAAATGAGAAGTATAAACAAAGTAAGTTGGAACTGATAAAGAAGCAATTTGATTTGTTTGACATACTTCCTAAAGGAAACCTTAGAAGGACTCTTTTCTCGTTATTCACAACTGGTTAGCAATTGACTGATGGAGCAATAGTGCTCACTGAGGTAGAGGTAAATAAGAAGTTGTTAGGTGCTTTGCCTAAGAAGTGGAACACTCGAGTAATGCTGATGGAGGAGGATCCAGAAATTGCAACTTTATCTCTTGATGATTTGATTGGAAGACTTTAAGCATACGCTCTGGATATGCAAAAGAAGGATTAGTTTGGTACTCAAGTACAAGACCCCAGTTTGTATGGTGGTCAATCCTCAACAGGTTAATCATATGGTGGCATGGCTTTTCTTTCTGGAATAAGCTCCAAGTCCACTGTCCCTCCTTCTGGAAGTACTTCTTATACTTCATACACTTCTCAAGCTACACCATCACAGGCTACTGAGGAACACTCTGCAATCTTTACAGCTTTTCTCAGTTCGTATGAGAACTTCCTTGCCAAAAAGACTGGCACTCTAGAGGTAACCGATGAAGATTTTGACCAGATCAATCCTGATGATCTGGAACAAATGAACATAAGATGGAACATGGCAATGCTCACAAGGAGATCCAAGAGGTTTCTGTAGAGGACAGGAAGGAAGAACTTGGACGATGATGGTAAAACAGGTTTGGGTTTCAACAAAAGCAAGGTGAAGTGTTACAACTGTCAGAATTATGGACACTTCGCCGGGGAATGTGAGAAGGCGAAGCAACCTTCATCTGGGCTAACAAAGCCTTCAGCTCCCAAGTCTCCATATCCTAAACCTCATGAGAAAGATGGTAACAAGACCAACACATCAAATGCTTTGATGTTGTTGACTAATGAGGAAGCTCATGACTGGAGTGAGCTTGGAGAACAGGAACATCATAGCGCGTTCATGGAAAACATTCATGAGGTTGATACTGATCCATTCACCTGTATATCTTGTATAAAGTTAAATGGTTCTATCAATAGATATAAGGAGGATAATGAAAACCTGTGTGATAAGCTTGAAAAACTTACTCATGCTAATAAAGTTTTGAAATAAAATGAAAAACTTTTTGAAAAGAAGTTAGATGCCTCCCGCACAGAGATAAAAGATCTTAAATGCAAAATTTACAATCAGCAAGATGCTATCAACAATTATCTAACTGAGATAGGTTTACTTAAAAAAAGAACTTGTTGAGTCTTAGGCAGAGGTTTTTGATCTTGAAAGAAAACTTTCAAACTTTTCAACATCCTCCGTTGTTTTTGATGAAATCATGCACTCGCAATGGGCAGATACTAAGAGTAAGGTAGGGGTTGGGTATCACCAAGTACCTCCCCCAAAGGATTATGTGCCCATGCCTGTTCAGGACGAAATCAAAAACTTCGTGCCTTCTACTTCATCAAAAGTAGAAGCGAAATCTAATGATAAGCGAGTTAAGAATACTGACAAAGTTGCTCCAGTCAGTATTGAGGAGGTAGTGGAAGTGAAGGATGTACGGGAAGAGGCTACCGTTAAGGTAGAAAAGGTTGATATTAAACCTGAAAATCATATAATCACAAATGAACCTGTAGATGTTTTGAATAAGAAAGGAAAAAGTAAGGTTGAAACTGATGAAAAGGTTTTGAAAACTAATTCTAAGAAATTTAAAATTCAAAAAAAGGTTTCAAAATCAAAATCTTCATATGAATCACAGTCACCTGTGACGATTCTGAAGAGAGAAAAATCAGTTGAAAATCAGATATTGAAAAACCTTCAACATCAACTGACTCAACCTCACAGGCGTCCACTTCAACTTGTATACATAAGTGTGGTTGTTCTGTGAATGCCTCATTTACTAAGCCTCCCTCAGTTCATCCTCCTCAACAACCATTTGTTGAGCGTCGTTCCTGTTTCTACTGTCGGAAACAAGGACATATATTGCGAGATTGTTTATTACTTTCTCGTCAAAGGTTTGGGAGAAATATGCCTAGAAACTTCTTCTATAGAAACTCATTTTCTAAATCATTTTCAAGGCATAGCTTACCATCTCCCAAACCTGTCGGGAAATCAAATAATGTTGTGCAAAATACACATCCTAAACCAACACACAACATTAGTAATAAACAATCATCTGAACTTAAACAGGTTTGGAAAGCAAAGAATGAGAAGGCTGATAACCCCTCATCCAACAGCAACACATCAATAGGTCCTACTGATTTTTTGAAAAACTGAATACTTACTGATGTGCTTGTTTTGGATGATCTCGGAAGACCCAAGTCTATCAAGGCTTGGGTCTCCATTGATAACTAATTTTTTCTTGTGTTGTGCTGCAGCAGTCAGATGATGTAAAGGATAGTATATGGTATGTTGATAATGTTTGAAACGGGGATAATAGCTGCTCGCGGCACATGACAGGCAATTTATCCCTATTGACTAATATGAAACCAATAAATAGGGGATATATTGCTGTTGCTGGTAATAAAGGTGGAATCATTACAGGCTACTGATTTTTGAAAAAGATGAACTATGATTGAACAATTTCAGCACAATTTGTTGAATGTCTCGCACATTTGCTATAAAAGGTGTTCAAGGACTTGATTTGAAGAGCTAGTCTCTATGATCAGGATGAAACTCCTGATTAGCAATGATTTTTGACTTGGAACTTTATTCTTATATTCTTTTGATATATTACAAAAAAAAATTGAGAAAAGAATCTGCTGTTCAGGGGGAGTAACTTTAAAGTTTTGATTATTCTGATCAGAAATGTGAACAGGAAGATTCTTGAAAAGTATTTTAGGATGTGTCTGTAAACAACACATCAGGGGCATGTATAAAAATGGAAATCTTAAGTTTTATGTTTGATGTGTCAGTAGGCTTAACTTACATTTTTAAAACAAATTTTATGATGTTATTGATAAAAATGTAGAGTTTAACTGGCAAAAAGGTAACCAGATAAATTTTAAATGGTTTGGTGATTTATACTCTTTACATATATGCATCATTAACCTTTGATTTTACGGTGATAAAATAAGTGAACTATAAGTGATGTTGTATATCTAAATTGCACAAAAGAGTCCAATGAGGCCATATAGGTACTGGTTTAAGTTGTTAGTATAGCTTTGTAACTGTAGGCTCGTAAGTCCGCGTGTGCATGTAAGTCCAAAATAGTTACACGACTAACTTGAATCCAAGATACTAACTTCCTAAACCAGGTTAAAAGATACGCAATGACGTACATATTAGTATTATCCTATTTCCCTCTTTTGGTAAAGTGTCTAAGTACAGTATATGTATAGCTGTCGGCATGTAAGTCCACGTGTGCTTGTAAGTTCAAACGGTTGTATACGTATTCACTTAAATGTGCTTAGGCATGATCCAGTGCTAGTTATGTTCAATATATATATATATATATAGTAACAGGATCGAAAAAGAAGGAAATTTAGGGAGAGAAAAGGGAGAAGGATTTTTTATTACTATGATTCAATTTTTTATTAATATAATTCTACATTTTATTGCTTTGGTTCAATAGTTTATTAATAGAATTTAGTCTTTTGTTGCTATGATTCAAAAGTTATAGTAATACAAATTTGAATCTTAGAATAAAAATATTGAATCTTAGAATAAAAATATTGAATCTTAGAATAAATATACTGAATCATAGTAATAAAAAATCCTTCTCTCTCTTCTCTCCCTAAAAAACCTTCTCCCTAGATCCTACTCCTATATATATACATACATATATATATATACACACACACATATATATATATATATATATATATATATATATATATATATATATATATATATATATATATATATATTTATTTATATGTATGTACATACATATATATATATATACATACATATACATACATATAAATAAATAAATATATATACATACATATATATATATATATATATATATATATATATATATATATATATATATATATATATAAGACATTGTCTTGAAATGAGAAATATAGTATATAGTTGCTGGCTTGTAAGTCCGTATGTGCATGTGAATCCAACCGACTGTATACGTATCCTAACGGATGTACTAATCTCATTTCAAGTTTATCATTTTAAAATCTTTGGTTAGTGGTAATTATTAATGCTATGTATGTATTGTGTATAACTCGGTAAACTCTTTAAAATTTTGAATGTACCCTTTTTACTAAGTGAGGTCTAACTTTTTATCATTAGGATTAGAAAGCGTGTTTTATTAATGTGTGTATGGGTTTAAAGTGGACAAATATACTAGTAATCGAAATAAAACTCATTTTTCCCTAATAAAAGCATGTCAGTCTGATATGATCCCTAAGCAGACTCGAAGCAATTCTGTTCCCCAAAATGATTAATTTCTTCATTTTTGCTTTTAGTATTTTTCTTTAATTTGAAATTATAAAGAAAATCTAAAAATATTTTTCTTTTATGTTATTTTTATCCAAGTCATGAATCATGCTTAAATCAAGTATCAATATTCATGCTACCGGTGAAGCGATTATTGAATATATTTTTGAAAGCGAGCCTGAAGAACCGGAAAACAAGTGGAAAGGTTTAAAGACCTCACAGTTATATGTTTATAGTCTCATCAACCTGACAAAGAAAGATTTGGAGGTTCTTCATGCAAATAAGATTCTACACGACATTGAATTCATAAATGATGCTGAAAAGTTTCAAAAGGTCGTTGCGGTTTGTGTTGAAAAAGGTATACATGTGGGTGGAAGTTTGGTGCATATTTGTTCTGACAAGAGGGAGTTTGTTGGTGCATATTTGTGCGTCAGTCAGTTGGTCAGAGTCTGTACGAGTCAAGTTGTAAAATCAAGTTTGTAAATGAAAAGTGAAATTAGTGAAGTTAGAAAAGTATAAGTGTTGTCCTGCGACACATAGCCAGTGTCGCAATTGCGACGCTAGCCTAGTGTCGCAATAGTCGGCAGAGGCAAGTGTCGCAAGGGTCTGGACAAAGATTATAAATAGGGTGTTAGGGTTTCATTTGAGTGGTAGACGAAACCCTGAGAGTTTGTGCAATTTCTGTGAGTGTGTTATGTAAAACCTTATACGAAAATCATCAATATACAGAAGCTTTTGATTATTACGTGTTTGTGTTTCGTTAAACGTTCAATACATTGATTACTTGGATTCCGCACTTGTAATCTGTCAACGATTCGATAGATCCTGACCTAAAGGACCTACAAAGTAATAAGATTCGGAAAATGATTATCAAATGCTGAAAGCAAAAAGAGGTTAGTATATGGAAATGCATCTAACTTGTATCTGATGTATATTGTGTGTACCCTACTTACGTTTGTTATTTTTAATGCATCTAACTTTCAAAAATGGTGTTTTAACGTATTTTGCTGATGTGTCACTCAATTAAGGTGCCACGTGGCACCAGGAGAGTTTGACACATCATCAAAACGTCGCCAAAATACACTAAAACACACTTTTTGAAAGTTTGATGCATTGAAAATAGCAAACTTAATTTGGATACACACAATAGAAATCGAGTACAAGTTAGATACATTCCCAGACACTAAACCCAAGCAAATGTTGGGTTAACCTTCTCCTTCCCCAACTTGTTCCACATCGGTTGGAGGTGGAATTGTTGCCTTCCTTATAAGAGGGTGCATACCACTTCCTCACAAGACGCGTTTTAAACCCGTGAGGGCAGTTGAGTCGCTGGTGGCTCGACTGTTCCAAAGTGGACAATATCTTCGTGGTGATGTTGCTCTTGTAAGGCGGCACTGTCGCATTTAGCTTCTGCTGCCGTTGCGCCCTTGCATCAACTGGTATCAGAGCTAGGCATCGCACCAATGTGTGTTGGGGTGGGGGGGGGGGGGGGGGGGGGGGGGGGGATTGTTGGGTTAACCTTCTCCTTCCCCAACTTGTCCCACATCGGTTGGAGGTGGAATTGTTGCCTTCCTTATAAGAGGGTGCATACCACTTCCTCACAAGACGCGTTTTAAACCCGTGAGGGCAGTTGAGTCGCTGGTGGCTCGACTGTTCCAAAGCGGACAATATCTTCGTGGCGATGTTGCTCTTGCAAGGCGGCACTGTCGCATTTAGCTTCTGCTGCAGTTGCGCCCTTGCATCAACAGCAAAGTCATATAGATGATTGTTTGATGGCAAGTAGAGAGCCTGTGCATGATCTTTCATTGAAGATGCAGCCAATGGTTTGGTCATTTGGAGGTGACGGATGAGATGAGAAGTCATATATCTCGCACAGATTTTATCATAAAATTGTTACCCTAATCTTATGTGGTCAACTAAATTTTAGAAAGTTATCTGCTCCTATTTCCCCCCCTTACAAATTCATGTTTTGTCTCTGTTTTCATGTGGTTTGCTAGACCTGGAGGGACTTATATGGCAAATTCGCGGTACTTTCATGATTATGTTAAGTATTTAGATATTGTGAGATATTTACATCTTTTTTACATCTACTGGCGTGTACGATTCTAGTTTAATTCTGTTAACTTAATTGTAATGTTTGGATAACTCTGCCTCTTTAGGTATATCGATTTAGATTTAAGAACTCAGATTAAAGCAAGTACATTTTCAGATAGAAAAAGAAACGTAATGAACTTGGTAATTTTGGAAGACTTGTAAACTGAGATGATAGATACTACCCATGTCATTATAGCGGTGTACTCTCTTTTGTACAAAGAGAAATGGATGACTTGCAAAAACTCAATGACAAACAAAAGTATACAAAACATAGGCATAAGAGTTCCACCAATAATCAAACTTCATTTTTTCATCCTTCTTATCTCTCTGCTTTCGCATGGTTGGTTCAGATCATTTTGTATACATTTGTTTGAATTTTTGCGTATCTAGCACCTCTCGCTCTATTATGGACAAAAATGATTAGCACAAGATAATCTAACATGGAAGGGAATAAGTGTCAGCAAAAGTTTAGCTTAAAATCTGGCTGACATGTCTATATATCAGTGAAGTCATATTCATCAAGACATGTTTCTTCTTTTTGACATTATATTTGACAAGCGCTTGATCTTGAAGTGTGTCTAAAGAAGCAAATAACGGTGAAAGATAAAACATTTGGCATCTCCTATACTCATAAGTTAACAATACAATCTGCTACCCTAAAGTCTCGCTTGAACAAGATGCTTTCAAACCGCAAAAAGTAATCATCAGTAAGAAACTAGTGAGAATTTAAAAACCGATCAGTACATATACACCAAACTAATAAACAGAAACCCACACCAATTATGGGTCTCAAATCCAATAAAAGATTTTTTGTAGCTTCTACTATTGGAAGTCGACAGTAGCATTGCTTGAGGCATTTCTGTTTTAGACAGTTAAGTGGATTACATAATTCCGACACAACCCATATGCCCAAATATGTACTAATAATACGGATTTAGGATGTTCATAATTTTTTTTGAGATACTAATTCTCTTGCCTGAAACTTGAACTAACTAATATGTGTTCAATCGTATATCAACTGGATAAAATTAAATCCATATCTCTTCTCTAGTTAAAGACATATTTGGCGTTGTACCATATGTATTGATAAAGTGGATTTACGGTGTACAAATCACTTTTTGTGGTGTACTAATCACTTCCTTTTCCGAAATGCATAGAAACAATTAATATGCATAAATTAATAGTAACAAAACAGAACAATTTGCATTTGATGATGATGGATAGCAGCAAGGGGGTTTCAAGAATTAAGAACTGAGATCTACTTAAAGCTACAAAGGAAAATTCAAACTTTCTCATATCTACGCAGTAAAGATAGGGCAGATTACAAGAGGGCCAAAAAGGACTAATATGTCATATGGTATAATCGGTCATCTGCAGAAGCACCAAGTACAGAGGTATTTCAAGCAGAGTAAGTAAAAGCTTTTGTTTATCACAAATAAATACAAATATCCCAAAGATTATCATAATCAAAACCAAATCTTATAAATCTTAAAACCAGATTAAATTCATGATTATTAACATTTCCATTGAAAGGGGTTTCGAAATAACGTGATATACCAATGAGAAAGTTAGCAGTAACGTCGGAAGTAATCATTACAGTTATCAAAAAAAAAAAAAAAAAAGCGCGCATTTATAGTACCGGGAAATTTCATAATTCATATTTCTTAAAATATGGAAATTAACATCAAGATGTTACAAATGAAAATTTAACATTAATGGAAATGAAACGGAATAATTGGATAATGATATAAAAGCAATACAGAATGAATGCAACAATGATGTAACTAATCTCTTTTTTTCATGAAGAGATTACTCAAGATAGGTTGATGCGATGCATAATTTTCAGCGAAAGTATGGATTTGGCCAAATCTGATTGGGGTTGTCAACAAACGGATTGCTCATCTCATACCCTGCAGGACCAAGACCAAGATTTTGTTCAGATGGAGTGTTCATCAAATCAGTAAACCATTGAGTAGTCCTTTGCATCCCATCAATAGCACTCATATTATTATCAACCATAGGCCTCTTCTCCATTGCACGCATGTTGAGTCCTGTTGCCATTATTTCATGAGTATTACTCAAACTGCTACCATCAACTGATACATACGATTGAGGTGGTAGTGATGGTGGTGGTGCAGAGAGTCCTCTTGCCATGAACATTTCATTAGTAGTACCCGAATTGCTACCACCAACTGACACATTTGATCGAAGCAGTAGTGATGGTGGTGGTGCAGCGAATCCTCTTGCCACCATTTCATTAGCAGTACCTGAACTGCCACCACCAACTGACACATTTGATCGAAATAGTAGTGATGGTGGTGGTGGTGCAGTAAATCCTCTTGCCACCATTTCCTTAGCAGTACCTGAACTGCTATCACCAACTGACACATTTGATCGAAAGAGTAGTGATGGTGGTGGTGCAGTAAATCCTCTTGCCACCATTTCATTAGCAGTACCTGAACTGCTACCACCAACTGACAGTTGTGATCGAGGAGGTAGTGATGGTGGCGGTGCAGCGTTACCAGGCGGGACCCCTTTCTTAAGGGACTCAATCCTGTTGGAAATATCTTTCATGGTTTGGTCCACCAAACCACCAAGTTCATTCAAATCTGGCAGTTTTAGGTTTTCAATAGACCCTTTTCCAGACAAACATTGGTACATAACCTCAGTCATCTCCTTATCACGATTCTCCCTGATCTTCTTCTTAAGCTGATCATCAGCCTTAGTGATTCTTTGCCTGAGGAAGCTATCTCGATTCTCCATTTTCTTGCTTTGCTCCATTTTAGGCATCCCTTTGAATTGAGCGAGCACATGTTGGACACCAACATTGTCGGGCCACACGTCAGGTTGAGGCTCATATGGGCTATATATTATAGCACATGCATCAACCCCACATAAGGTGCTTAACTCATTCACCTTCTTCATCAAACCCTTCTTCCTTTTCTTGAAGGAGGCTTTCCTTTTTGTTTCGTTACCGATCAACTTGAGCTCCACTTTCTTCCTAGTCATGGCTACGTTTACGCCAAAGAAGTTAATTTCTGATAGAAATATGGAAGGTGTATGTGTGAGTTTTGTGCATATGAGCATTTGTATTGCTATATATACAATACAAGGAGCATATTATTCGACATTGTCATAGTTTTCAGAATTTGTTGTTAATGGGAGATTATTAACTCAAAGATTTTTCAAAAATTTGTAGTTATGACCAAGCATTAACTGTATAAGATTATTATGATCTTTAAAAAACGCTCTCTTGTTAATTCCAGTTGTCTTTGTAATGATTAATAATCTACTTTATATATAAATTCTAATTATTATTAATTATTAATTATTGATTATTAATATTAATTCTCACCATTCACCGATAATTGCAACGTACATTTAACTTTTTAACATTCATAATGTAAATGACATTTTATTTTGGGCAAATGACCCGAAAAAGTAAATAATTTGTCAAAATTTGACAATAAAGAGAATGTGACTTTTGTCGATTTCCTAAAAAGACTCACATTTTGAGATCGTGGCATAAAATGATATAAGTTGTTAAAAAAAGTCAATGAAAAGTAAAATTACCGTTAACATTTTGAAAATGTGCCTAAAAACATTTAACATTTTGAAATCATGCCTTAAAAGGATTTACATTTTGAAAGCGTGCCCTGAAAAGATTTAACACTTAATGAATATATGACCCATAAGCTAATACTGGTCAAAAATTAAATTAAAAAAAAAAATCAAAAGCTAATTACACCTTTAATTAAAATTTTTTGCCAAATTAAATTCTTTTATGGCACGACTTGAAAAATTGAGTCCTTTTAAAACATCAGAAAAAGTCATATTTACTTTATTGTCAAATTTTGATAAATACATTACCTTCTCGGGCCATTTGCAGTTAATGTTCTAACATATAAAGCTATAGTACTAATAAGAGGACATATGTTTGACCATTGAATATGAATGTCAAATGTTGAAAGCATTAATTATATGATTAAATAATTTGTTTGATATATTGTAATAATAGTTTAAGATAATTTACACATTGAATACGTAATTATGCTTCATAAAGTTATACATTCTCAGCACAGTTAGATAGGAGCTGAGAGTATATATGTAGAAATAATTATGATTCATTAAATTAATAATATGTTTAATATTGTAATAATATAAGGCTGCGTTTGGTTCGCATAATGTTTTGAACGGAATTGGAATCTAAGAATGGAATTGGAAATAGAAGGAATTGGAATTGGAATTTGACAAATTCCATTCCTTAGCAAAATCATGTTTGGTTTGCATATCTGTCACATGAACTGGAATTCAAAATAATAAAATTAAAAACGGGCGATACGATGAAATTGAAACGGTAAAAAAGACATCTGATTTTGAGATACACAGGTACAAATTTAGTTGTGTTTTATATCATACAACGTACTTAATTATGAATTCAAAGTGAATAATTTCAGGATTAACACATTTAACTACTTTCATTATTTTCCTATATATGAAAAAACTCATATGAGGCTAGCTCTACCTAGAATGTACAACAAGACAGCAAGTATAATACTTTTAGTTAATGCAAAGCCTAATCTAGCGATATCGCGTGAGTGTGGAAGGGCAATGCCACTTGTAAAGCTGTTTCGTCGAGTGCGCGATATATAGTTTGTGCGTGGAAAAGGAGGACCTTCATAAGTATTCAATTCAAAAAACGTGTATGTTCCGGACACGCTAACCGGCCCACGCCAAGCATATACAAACGTATTATTACACAACACTTAATACATACACACATAGCTTGTTGATTAAAATTTTATAAGTATTTTTTGTTATACTAATTCCCAAGCCCAAAAAACGCATTAGTCCATTATGCTCTCAAAACAAACAAGTTATGACTTACAAAGAGTCCATGATTACAATTCAATGATTCATAACTGATTTAGGATGAGATGTTCTTGTTAGAACTCGAATCCAAACTCATGCAGAAATTTTGTATGAACACAAAACTAATTTATCAAATTGCAGCCTGATTGAACACGTACTCTTCCGGTGGATAACCGTACTATTTCTTCTCAGGATACATAAGTTTTAATATCCCTTATGAACATAGCTAGTGTAGTGTTGTGTTTGGGAAAAAAATTTAGAGTGTGATTTCGATGAAATAAAACACAAACATTTATAGAAATACGTTTAGTAATCCTTTGACAGATAAAACTTGTTCACCGAAAACTAATTTTAGAGGCCTATGATCAAATCACAAGCATTTTAAGTAGGGTTAAGTGCTTTTTAATGTATATAACTATGCATTGATTTTCATTGTGTGTATGTAACAAAATTGACCGCCGTTGTATGTACGAAACTATTTATTTTGTACATTGTGTGTATTTTGGTGACTTGTCAACTTGTAAAGATGACATGCGTCACCTTATAATTGATAACACGTCACGAAAATACACACAATGTATAAAAATAAATAGTTTCGTACATACAATGACGGTCAATTTTGTTAGGGACACACAATGAAGGTCAACGCTAAGTACATTAGATTTGCAAGTTCTTTTCTTCTCTTCTCCCCACCTATGTTGGAACATTGCAAAACAGAATTGCGTTAACAAAGTCCACTTACAAGACCAACTATATAGATAATCAAGTTGTTGGGAATCTTCTGCTCAATCAATAATCATCAATGACTTTCTGTTAAGTCTTTTTGGGTTCTTGCTATAACTATGTCTTTTGAGTTCTTACTATTACTGCATCTTTTTGAGTACTTTCAGTTATGTAATAAGGCTTATATAAAGCCATCACTTTGATCAATAAGATATCAGAGAGTTTTCTTCTACTTGTATCTTTCATATTTAACATGTGGTATCAGAGCCTTATCTAAGGTCTGATTGTTTTAGAAACAACAGTTTTTCTAGAACTAGGTGAGTTAACTGATGGCGACAGAGAGTAAGTTTGTTCAACCGGGTGTTCCAAAATTTGATGGACACTATGATCATTGGGCAATGCTGATGGAAAATTTCTTACGATCAAAGGAATATTGGAATGTGGTGGAGAACGGGATAACTGCAGCAGCAGAAGGCAATGATTTAACAGAAGCAGAGAGGAAAAATATTGAAGATCAAAAGCTGAAGGATCTGAAAGCAAAGAACTATTTGTTTCAATCCCTAGATCGATCAGTTCTAGAGGCGATACTCAATAAGGATACCTCAAAGAGTGTGTGGGATTCAATGAGGCAAAAACATCAAGCTAAGGTGCAACCAGAGTGAAGCATGCACAATTACAAGCTCTACGAAAGGAGTTTGAGGTTCTTGAAATGAAAACTGGAGAATCTGTAAGTGATTATTTCGCTCGAACTCTTACTATAGTTAACAAGATGAAAGCGAACGGGGAGAACAAAGATGATGCAGAAGTTGTTTCCAAAATTTTAAGGTCAATGACTAGTAAGTTTAACTATGTGGTGTGCTCAATTGAGGAATCTAAGGATACAAATATGTTGGCCCTTTCGGATCATCTCTGGCTCGAATCAAACATGACTATTGAACAAAACTCACGACACACAAACTCACACTTTTGTATATATTGAATTCTGTTACTTTTTACTATACATAGACACTTGTATTGTACATAAAAAGAACCATCGTGACTGTTCACCAACAGTCATGCCCTTTCATAACTAACTTCCCACAACCGCCAATAACTACCTATTCGGTTGGTAACTTTATTCTTGACATATTAAGTTCTTAGGCTTTACAAACTTTACACACTTGACTCTGAATACATAACGACCCCTAAACTTCAAATCCACATGGATTAATGAATTAACTTTTCAACACTCCCCCTTAATTTATTAATCCATGTCTTCAATATCGTCATGTCTTCAAACTCCTTCATCTTTATCATGATCATGTCGTAGCGGGTCTTCGTCTCTGAACCTTGGCTTTATTTTCTGCATTTGAGATCTTTAGCTCTTATCTTCCACATGCCTTCAATGTTCCTTGACTCATTCCTGCTGTCTCCTTGACCATCACACTGGTTCCTTCTCGTCCAGTTTCACTCACAACATCCAGACCTGCTACAGTTTCATTCTCCTCTAATGAAACAGGTTGCCTCCTGGCCTTTGTGCCAACAACACCACATTTCACTTGCGGCCTCCGTTTGTTTCTTGCACCACTAACACCCTCCTTGGTCTGCTTCTCATCTTGTTGTTTCTTCTCTTGGTGCATAACCACAACCTTGTAATATGAGTCATAAATTGAGTACCTCTCGCACATTCTTGTCTCTTCTGATGTCGGTCTCTTCTACATTTATTTTGGTGTCGTACTCACTAATACAACTTCTCTCTTATTCGTCACGTCTCTTCTTGACTATAACTTTTCCGGTTATAATCTTGAACTTCATGTTCTCTAACTCGCTCTGCATTTGTTTATCAAATGCTATTTCTCTTTCTCTCATCTCCAAATTTGATCCCTTTGATCAAATTTCTTCTTCTGTGAATCGGTTCTCTAACTGATATCTTTTCTTTCTCTTAATCGAATCTTGTCTCTCTCTATTCGTTTTTTTTAATCGAATTTGGGTTTCTCTAACCCGTTCTGAATCGATCTACTCCCGATCGGTTCTTCTCTTAATCGATTCCTCTGAATCGATTTGTCCTTATTGATTGGTTCTCTAACCTATGTCTTTTCTTTCTCTTAATCAATTCCTCTGAATCGATTTGTCCTTATCGATCTACTCCCGATCAATTTCTTCTCTTAATCGATTCCTCTGAATCGATATATTTTAATGATCTACTCCCGATCAATTTCTTCAATATGTTTTCAATCTGCTTAGTTCTTGCAATCTGCAAAACGAATTCTTCTTAAATCGCTGCACCCCTCTGATTGCTTCTGATGAAACGCAAACTGAAACACCGGGTTTGATTCGAGCATCAGGCTCTGATACCACTATTGGCCCTTTCGGATCATCTCTGGCTCGAATCAAACATGACTATTGAACAAAAATCACGACACACAAACTCACACTTTTGTATATATTGAATTCGGTTACTTTTTACTATACACAGACACTTGTATTGTACATAAAATGAACCATCGTGACTGTTCACCAACAGTCATGCCCTTTCATAACTAACTTCCCACAACCGCCAATAACTACCTATTCGGTTGGTAACTTTATTCTTGACATATTAAGTTCTTAGGTTTTACAAACTTTACACACTTGACTCTGAATACATAACGACCCCTAAACTTCAAATCCACATGGATTAATGAATTAACTTTTCAACAAAATACTCTATCTATTGATGAACTACAGAGTAGCTTGTTGGTTCATGAACAACGTATCAACAAAGATACTTTGGTAGAAGAAACACATGCCTTGAAAGTTTCTTTAGGAACTCAGTTTAGAGGCAGGGTTCGAGGTCGAGGTTCAGGAAGATCCTATTTGGATAAATCTAATGTGGAATGCTACGGATGTCACAAGTTGGGACATTTTCAATGGGAATGTCCAAGCAAGGAGGTCAATTATGCAGAAGCAAATGAAGAGTTGTTGTTGATGGCATATGTAGATGAGGTTCTTCCTATAAAAGGCGATACATGGTTTCTTGACTCGGGGTGTAGCAATCACATGTGTGGGAAAAAGGAGTACTTCGTTGATCTAGATGAAAACTTTAGAGACACGGTGAAGCTGGGTAATAATACACAGATGATGGTTGTGGGAAAAAGAAATGTTAAACTCAAGGTTAATGATGTAGTGCAAATCATTACAGGAGTTTTTTATGTTCAAGAAATAAAAAACAAGGAAAATGATTGATAGGCCTAAATTTGTGAGACTAAAAATATACCTAAAGATTTGATTGGTGGGTTTAAAAAATTTATTGGATGAGATTAGGAGAGAGAAAAAGTTCAACCAATCAGAAAATTAGGCCTACTTTTAGGTCTGTGTAAATAAGCCTATTAAGCATTACTCAAAAAACAATCTACTGAGTATTGGGCAGTTGCAAGAGAAAGGACTCTCATTTTTGTTTCAAAGTGAGAAATGCAAAGTATATCATCCGGAGCGAGGCTTGATTATGGAAATTATGATGTCCCCAAATAGAATGTATGTATTCACTGCTATTTGCCAAAGTGGGGAATCATCTTGTTTTAACACAATCACTGAAGATTTAGTGCAACTCTGGCATTGTAGATATGGGCATTTAAACTACAAAGGCTTAAACACACTACAGCAAAAGAGTATGGTAGAAGGCTTACCACAACTAAAACCCCCATCGAAGGTGTGTAAGGACTGTCTTATAGGAAAGCAACAAAGAGATACATTTCCAAAGCGGAGTTCTTGGAGAGCATCACAGGTTGTACAATTGATACATGCTGACATTTGTGGACCTATAACGCCTATCTCCAACAGCAACAAAAGGTATTTAATCACTTTTATTGATGATTTTAGAAGAAATACATGGGTTTACTTCTTGATGCAAAAATCTGAAACCCTGATAGTTTCAAAAGATTTAAAGTGTATGTCGAAAGAGAAACAGGGTTGCTTATTAAATGTTTAAGAACGGATCGCGGTGGGGAATTTACATCAAAAGAGTTCAGCAACTTTTGTGATCTTAATGGCATAAGGCGCCAATTAACGGTAGCTTATATGCCACAACAAAACGGGGTGGCAGAACGAAAGAATAGGACCATTATGAATGTGGTTCGTAGCATGCTTTCCGAAAAGAAAATCCCAAAAACGTTTTGGCCAGAAGCGGTCAATTGGACGGTGCATATTTTGAATCGGTGTCCAACCATGGCTGTTCAAAATAAAGTTCCAGAAGAAGCGTGGAGTGGTATTAAGCCTTATGTCGATTATTTTCGTGTGTTTGGATGCCTCTTTCACGTTCACGTGCCTAGTACTCAAAGAAGAAAATTAGATGATAAAAGTATGAGTTGTGTTTTGCTTGGAGTTAGTGATGAATCAAAGGCTTACCGACTTTATAATCCTATTTCACAAAGGATTGTAATAAGTAGAGATGTTGTATTTGAAGAAGAGAAAGGCTGGGATGGGGATAAAAGATATGAAGAAAGTATTATATGCAATTTGGAATGGGAAACACAGCAAGAAGAAAATGATGATGGTGAAGCGGTCGACGCCTCTGTTGATGAAGAAAATGGAGATAATGACCCTTAACAAGAGATGCCAACACAAGAGAATCAAGTTAATGAAAGTGGAGGAACTGAAAATTCTAATGATGAGACTTATATTTCTACAGATTCTCCAAGTGATGATGGTCATGAAGTGAGAAATAGAAGGCCACCAAGTTGGATGAATGACTATGTTTCTGGAGAGGGTCTCTCTGAAGATGATGAAGAGGCTCACTGTTTTATGCTTGTCTCAACTGATCCTATTCATTTTGAGGATGCAGTAAAAAGTGAAAAATGGAGGAAAGCAATGGATCTTGAAATGGAGGCAATAGAAAAGAACAAAACATGGGACTTAGTGGAATTACCTGAAGGATGTAAGAAGGTTGGAGTGAAGTGGGTTTATAAAACTAAATTTGATGAGAATGGAAAAGTGAACAAGTACAAGGCTAGACTTGTAGTGAAGGGATATGCTCGGGAATATGGAATAGCTAGATTATACTGAAGTTTTTGCACCAGTGGCGCGTATGGAGACAGTTCGATTAGTGATTGCACTTGCAGCTCAAAGGCAATGGGTTGTTTATCAACTAGATGTAAAGTCCGCCTTTTTACATGGAAAGCTAAATGAAAGTGTCTATGTGGAGCAGCCACGTGGTTATATTATAAATGTGGATGTGAGCAGAAGGTTTACAAGTTAAAAAAAGGCGTTATATGGGCTAAAACAAGCACCACGTGCTTGGTATAGCCGCATAGAAACTTATTTTCTAAAGAATGGCTTTGAGAAATGCAACTACGAGTATACTTTGTTTGTAAAAAGACAGGGAGTTGGTAAAATACTAATTGTAAGTTTGTATGTTGATGATCTTATCTTCACCGGAAATGATGAGTTAATGACTGCAGATTTCAAGAACTCCATGAAGAATGAGTTCGACATGACTGATCTTGGAAAGATGAGGTATTTCCTTGGTCTTGAAGTATGTCATAAACCAAATGGGATTTTCATTCATCAAAAGAAGTATGCAATGGAGCTTCTTCAGCGATTTGGGATGGGTAATAGTATTTACATGCTTAATCCAATTGTTCCAGGTGTTAAACTTACAGAGGATGAAGATGGAGCGAAAGTTGATAAAACTTACTACAAGCAACTTGTGGGAAGTCTGATGTATCTCACAACAACTCGTCTAGACATCATGTTTGTGGTAAGTTTAATCAGTAGATACATAGAAAATCCTACTGAGTTGCACTTGCAAGTTGCAAAACGGGTGTTGAGGTATGTAAATGGAACTACTGGATTTGGGATCTTTTACAAGAAGGGAGGAGAAGATGATCTTGTGGCTTATTCAGATAGTGATTATGCTGGTGATATGAATGACCGGAAGAGCACATCGGGCTATGTGTTTTTACTTAGTGGAGGAGCAATATCATGGTCATCAAAGAAGCAACCTGTCGTGAGTTTATCTACAACAGAAGCAGAGTTCATTGCTGCTGCGTTTACTGCTTGTCAAGCAATATGGTTAAAGCGAGTGCTTGGAATGTTGGGTTCTAATCATGACAAGTAAGCTGTCATTCACTGTGATAATATCTCTGCTATCAAACTCTCAAAAACCCAGTAATGCATGGTCGAAGCAAACATATAGATGTGCGTTTCCATTTCCTTAGGGAGCTAACGAAATCAGGTACTGTGGAACTGGTGCATTGCAATACAAAAGAACAAGTTGCTGACATCATGACTAAACCTCTCAAGTTGGATGATTTTGTGAAACTACTTGGGCTGTTAGGAGTATGTGCGCAGACTAATCTAAACTAAATGCTGCTGGCATTCAGTTTAAGGGAGGATATGTTGGGAATCTTCTATTGGCTCAATCAATAATCTTCAATGACTTTCTGTTAAGTCTTTTTGGGTTCTTGCTATAACTATGTCTTTTGAGTTCTTACTATTACTGCATCTTTTTGAGTACTTTCAGTTATGTAATAAGGCTTATATAATGCCATCACTTTGATCAATAAGATATCAGAGAGTTTTCTTCTACTTGTATGATTGTATCTTTCATATATAACACAAGTCAATTTGATTTTAAAGTTTAAAGTAATATCATCGCAAAGACAATATGTTACTGCTTTAATAAGCGTAGTTTACTAAGTGATCATTATAGGCATGTGTCACGTTGAAGTCTAGCTAGTCAAGGTTTTCATTTGAAGAGAACAAATTAGAAGTTTGCATCTAACATTTACTTTGTTTTTATGAGGAGAAAGAGAATATGCAATGAAATGCTCCAGGGAAACAGAGCACAACAAGAAGCAGAGCAGGATACTAAAACAGAGCCCCACGAGAAGCTAGGGTCGATGCTAATCCAGATCATGTGCGTGTTTGCATTGAGTTTGTGCAAGAAGAATCTTGATGGTCTATTAATTGAAAGTAAATTATAGAGGGGGATGTATAACAAACCTATGTTGTAGATCGGTTTGTACATATAAGTAGCATAATTATTTTGCATCATTTGCCACTGCCGATTTGTTTAAGGGGTTTCCATACAAGTAATCGGATCTCAATGTTGCTTTTATCATATTAATGCGTACTATCACAATGAAGCTCCCTGTTGATCTAATTTAGTGATTTCCATGACAGGCTGGATGCAACAATTTTCAAAGATGGGAAGTACACACGCCCTAGATTCATGTCGACGATTATCACTAATTCAGTTCCATTTATAATGTCTACGGACAACAAGGAAATTTTTACAAATGTCACAGGTTTGCTTTATCTCATTGTTACCACATATATATAGTTGTTTGTAATCCAGATAAAGTTTTAAAACTTGTGCGTTGCTTGTCAAGAGGGAAAAGGAAAAGCTCAAAATACGGGTCTTTACATGCCGCTTCCCGTTCCGGCAGGTCCATGGGAGGATATTTTAATGGACTTTGTTTTTGGTCTTCCTCGTACTCAACGAGACATTATTTCGTTTTCGTCATGGTGAATCGTTTTTCTAAAATGGCTCACTTCATTCCATGTAAGAATACTTCCGACGATGTTCATGTTAATCACCATCTACGAAGTACGCTTTGGGGACTAAAATCAACCAAATTTAGCTAAAAAGCCGAGTTTTCATTCGAGTAATCCGAGTGTACTTTGATGCTTGGATTTTGACGCGTTGTCTCCCCTTTACCATTTAATAAGAAAAACACACCAAGAACCAATTCAAGAAACGGATTTTTGCTTCTTAGACGTTAGATGGGTTGTACAGGAGCCAAGAGGTAACGCTTACCGGAAGTTTCTATTATAGTAGATATCTTTAACACATTCCTTAATGATACTCCGTATTTCGCTGAAAATTTTATTCCAACTTTCAAGCTTGAATAGACTTCCCATTTGTTTTACCTTTTCGCTCTTATACAAAAGATCTAATTTCCAAGAGGAAATAGCATTCCTTAATTGATACTTAGTGTCGTTTCCTTATTATTTGCGAGGCAAATAGGGAACAACGCCTCAAATCTTAAAGCATATCCTCGGATTCTACAAAAACTCGGGTTCCTAGCCAAATTTTGTAGATCTCAACCCTCAAATCATAGTTTAGATAATACTAATGATAAAATATTGACAGTTTATAGACATGTCAACACCGCAACATGTCAAAGACATGGGACATGGATATATTTTTGTGACAAAACGTCTCACATTAATACAATAATGAGAAGTTTGAACGTCTTATAAACCGTAACTTCTAGACCGCTAATAACGTACACATAATTTTTAGTTACCTCCAAGTTCTTGGTTAGTCTACTACTTTAGGATTGGGACCTTACATATTATTTTGCTGGTGTTACAAGATCCGAGTGTTTTGAACAAGAAAACTATAAACCTCATTACCTCAACAAATATGAAACAACTTACATAGATATACGTACTAAAAATCCTACATAGAAACGGATACGATCATAGATTCCATTATTTATTCTTAATTACTCGTAGTACACTGTAATTAAGACATTAATTACCTTTTATCTTGATGTTATTATCGGAGGAATCGGGAACGAATTATCGGAGGAAGGATTGCATAGAATAACGATTGTTAGAAAGTTAGAGAAGAGTTCAATTGAGACCATTTATTTTGTGTGAGAATGGGGGAACCAACCACAATATGCCATGTGTCACTTTTTTCTCTCTCATCCACGTTTTTAAAAATTAAATATCTCACAAACGACAAGTCGAAAAATCATGAAAATTGCACCATATTTTTCAGCTTTTTATCCTCTTCGATTTGCCGTTCATCAAGGCATACTTCCGACGAACTTTTTTTTTTTCATTTTTTTGGTGGGTTTTACATATTAGTAACACATGTGTTAGTGATTGATTATACATTTGATTTAGGGTTTAGGGTTAGGTTTAGAGTTAGGGTTTAGCAGAGTTTAGTGTTAGGGTTTAGCAGGGTTTAGGGTTTAGGGTTTAGTATGATTTAGGGTTTAGAGCTTTATAAAGCGGTTAGGGTTTAGGGTTTGGGGTTTAGGGTTGGGAGTTTGGGGTCCCGAACCCCAAACTCCCAACCCTAAACCCTAAACCCTAACCCCTAAACCCCAAACCCTAAACCCTAAACGCAACATTGTAACACACGTGTTAGTAATGTGAAACTCACTAAAAATAATGGAAAAAAAAAACTCGTCGAAAGTATGCCTTAATGGAGGCAAATCGAAGAGGATCAAACGCTGAATCTAATGGTGCAATTTTCATAATTTTTCGATTTGTCGTTTGTGAGATATTTAACTTAAGGGGTAAATGGGTTTTGTATTCTCTTTGTACACATGGCACCATATCATTGGTTCCTCTATTCTCACAAAATTTTTTTGTCTCATTTGAACCTTACCCTAGAAAATTAATTTGATTGAATTCGCAGACTAATTGGAACCGTGTCCCTAATACAAGGCAATAATTTGGGATACGGGCCAATCTGGGCTTCTGCTACGCTAACCTTAAATCAGTAATGTGGGATATGGGCCAAGGTTCTATATTTTTCTATTTTATTATTTTCTCATTTTCTACTTTTTGATAACTAAAGGTGTCGAATCATTTTTTTTTCCCTTCATAAAACAAGACATTTGACCTATGTTTAACCAACAGCTAACCTCCGAAATGATCAACTATTCAATAGCCAATAGTCCAATCCAATACTAATATGATTGGTTTAGTGATGACCTACATGGTCCTTCGGTATATTTGAAGGGACATGAGTACCGAAACCCAAACAACCACATGAAAAAAAAAATTATGTAGGGGAAGCAAGCTTTTCGTCATCACAAATTCATTTATACTAGTGATGACATCATCAACAATTCATTCCTTCTAAATTTTAACAATTTTGTTTTCGGTGTTGGATTGGATCCATATTTACATGGTCACTCAAAAACGGTCCAATGGTCAAAGCTCATTATCGCCATGAGCCCTGTCAATTTTCGACCTTTCGGGATCGTTTAGGGCCCGAAAATGCCATTGTACTTATTTGCATTTTCTATAGGAGACTTTATTATTTATTTGGACTTTGTTGCCTTGATCCATTTTAAATGGGCTTTATTTTTACTTCCATCCCAATCCAAAGGTATTTAAACACTTTTGGATTAAGGTTTTTGCAGTTTTTTTTATTATCGAATAATATATAATTTCGTGAATACCTAATTCGATTCCGAATTTTATTAATTCTTAATTCGTTTTTGATCCGCACGGTCATTCAATCACATCCCCTGAGCGTTATTTGATATCAGATTAAAATTTTATCCTTTTATAACACTCATTTGATTTAACTGACACGAAAAATCAGAATTGTGTTTAACTTACGAACAAAGATGCAAGTGTTAGCAACCACAACCTAAATAATTCAATATCTTCCATAATCAATAGATGAATTATGCTAAACTTTTCATCAAGTTTACCTCTATAACATCACACACTTGAAGGACTGATATCAAAACGTTTATTTACCCGTATATGAACCATTTTAAACTTTAAGTTATTCTATGCAAACTTCTACGGAGTATTTATCATCCAAGTTACTAACCTATGGAAAACATATAAATTAGGATCACAACCAGCGTAAGAAGCTTAGTCTAAAATTGATCGAAGTCTTGTACCCCTTTTGACCCGGGTCTTCCTTAGCCAGTGTCGTAGTAATTCTCAATTCATTGTGCTTTTATCCTACAGCTTCTTTCTAGTGTTTACTATAATCTCATCATTGTCGTTGAAAAAAAAAGTCAGTAACCTTTCGATTTATAACTAAATGATGATCCGTGTATCAGATCCTAGAGCAAGCAATCACGACCCACTGTCCTTAAGCATGTTTATTATGGGTGATATTAAGAAGCCTTTGGGTTGCATTGGTCAACCCTGTTTTTTGGAGCAGGTCGAAATGGGAACAAACTTACTTTTACAGGTTTTTAAAAGGTCAGAATGGACGAACTCCTCAAGTCAGCATGGGCAGAATCTAAGATTAGAGATCAATGACTTACCTGCATGCCACCACCTTCTGACCGCCACACCGCCAATACATAAGTACATAACAGTTGCAACCAAGAATCATATTGAAACATGAATTTAAGTCAAATGAGGGTTCAGAACTTATGGAGACAACAGCCAGCAGAGGCTGCAACACATGTTGACCCCAACCCATTTTCCTTGAGCCTTAACCAACGAGGCCCAAAGTGCCCATTTTGCCACCTTTATTGTCGTCATGTGACTACACTTTGTGCTTTTTAAGCCTACAACATATGAATATATATCCAAGGTTGGGGAAGTACAGTAATACATATTTTTATAGCATTGGTTTACAAAACCAAAATGCAAGCAACATATAGTTTTGTTCTTCTTGGAAAGATGCCTATAGTATAAACATGACCAGGAGTTTCCAAGACCTAGTAGACTTTATCCTTTAGAAGCATAACTGGGCTTCAACCAGCTTTTAAGGCTTTGGAAGTACAAAGCATAGTGAAATTATATGATATAAAATTTCCCACGAAAATCAGACAGCCTTCGGGAGTTGATCTGATTATGCCCCAAGGCTTACACTCCGTATGTGATAAGGCTTTCATGTATTTTTCTTTAACAGGAATATCAGCAGTGATATTATGTTAGATGATATTATTTAATCGAAGTGGGATAACGTCTATTAAGAAGTTTGATCAAGAGACTTATTTAGTATATTATGACAAAATCGTCATGATACATCGTTAACACATCTAATACAAGGTTTTAAGGTAACTACGAAGAAAAGTTGGGATCAAACCAAAATCGAAAGGCCCTCCTTCTTTGGCGCAGATGGCATTCCCTTGTTCCCAGGGAATGCAGTGCGTGAAACGTCAACAAGCGCCTTGAAACTATACGGCTCATGCATCGACAACTCTGATAGAACCTTCCTGTTTAGTTGAATGTTCTCTTTCAAAAGTCCATGCATAAAGTTACCATAGTTGACCTGAAATTAAGTAGAGGAAGAAGAAAGCAACAGTTAGTCAATGAAATAACTGACCTGGCATAGTTATCAATTAGGGCATCGAACTTTCTAGCAATGTATAACATAGAGTAATCAGACTAAAGAAAATCTAAGAAGCAAACCTTCTGTTCAGAACAGTAGTTTCCTATTAAATCTTGGACACATGGGTATAGTAATTATTAGTACCTAGAACTTTAGAGATATCATGTCTTTCTTAATAAAGATATTCATTGTTAATCAAATCCAAAGATGCAATTATGTATGTATTGATATTTGATAGTGCACAAAATCTCATGGCAAACAGAAAATCCTATGTTCACTGTTGGTGGTGGAACCTCCCTAGCCTACTTGAAGCACACCTTTGGTATGAGTAATTTAACTAATGAGCCATGTCATAAGTTGATAACAATCAAGATTTTATTAAAAGAACTTAAGACGTAGAAGTTGGTTTACTAAACATAAAAGATATTGAGTCGTAAATGATGTGGAATACGAGGGAAGTTCTATTCGAGGGATAAAGATTATAATATGCAAATACATCCATCAATGGTGATAAAACATAGATGCATAACATATGTAACTTAGAGATATCGTGATCCCTATCAATATCACAGATCCTGTCGAAATATAAAACAAACAAGAACACTTTATTAAATCTTCAATTTTACAGAGGTCAACATCATGTTATTTCAAATATTTCACCCTTGTAAACAAACCTAATGCACAACCCCACAGCCTAATTATGAAGATCATATCACATGCTTTTGCACTCCTTTGTCAGCATATACTACGTTCAATAAGCAGAACATTAGAAACTATTTAGCCTCAATCTTATTTTTAAGTATGTGATAAACAATGCAGTTGCATATTCCATTTCTTCTTCATTATTGTTTCATAAAATATAGTTAAGCATATATGTGCTCAATATAAATATAATTTTTTACTTGTAAAGATTATAAAAATTAAACAAGCATATGGACACCACGTAGCAAAATGTATAAAGCACACAATAATGCCTTCTTCTAGAGAAATGTTAATGAACAAAATATGTTAATTTGTTTATTCATTGAGAAAGAAGAGACAGTAAACATACACCATGTACGCGAGTGCCAGCATTAATGCGCTCAATCCAAAGGGAACGCATGTCACGCTTCTTGGTGCGTCGATCTCGATAAGAATATTGAAGGGCCTTTTCCACCCTCTCTCTAGCTATCCGGATGCAGTTCTTTGCTCTTCCCCTAAAACCTTTGGCTAGCTTAAATACTTCCTTCTTGTTCATAATTGCAGTTCTTTCTCTCTTTTTCTTCTAATTCACCCTTACCTGAAATAATTCTGAATAATGTGACTATGGAATCAGTAACGTGACAATATGATAACATTGAGCTGGGTGATTACCATAATGTGATCAAATTTATATAAAAAATCTGATTTAGCTTAGTGAAAAGTAATAACTCACTGAGACATAAAATCAAACACTTGGACTGCAAATAAATAAAAATGAACTACATCAACAAAATTAAATTAAGTAAAACCCTAAATACTTCTATAATAACTATCTGTACTTCAAAAGTAACATACTTTAGCTAAAATTAAGGCCCAAATTTTACACTGATGTACAGAAAGCTTCGAACCCTAATTTGGGTAAACACAGATCATGAAAGATACATACATAGAAACAAATTGGGAAGTTTATATGCAACATTTAATACCAAATATTTCGAAATAATAGATTACATACCGTGAAACCAGACGTCTTGGTGCAAGCAACAAACTGGAAACTCCGAGAATCGTTGTGTTGAAGCCAAGGTGAAAACAAATTATGGACAACAGATGCTAAATCTAAGAAGGCCGATATTATATTGGGCTTTGAAAAATAATTGTTGGGCTGAAACTAATAATGAATTAAACAAGAATATGGCACTACGCTTTGCTGTGAATCTGTGATTTCTTTTATAAAATGTGTACCTTCAAATTCAATCAAGTCATTAATTTGTAGATCGCCTAGATTTTGATTTTTTTTAAGTTAACTAAAAACATTATGTAAAACAGTTGAATTATAAACTCATCTGGTTGAAGTTCTTGGAGATATTTAATTGGGGACCAATTTACACAATAGTAATAATAATACTCCCTCCGTCTCAAATAAGTGTCTCATTTACTATTTTGAGTTATCCCAAAATAAGTTTCCAGATTTCATTATAACCAAACAAAAAAAGACTTTGGTTGATGAAGATAAGATATTATTGGTAGTGGATACTGACTTTCTTAAAAATGTGTGCATTTTGACATGAGACACTTATTTTACGACGGATGGAGTAATTGTTAATAGATTAAAAGTTGATAAATGATCAAACATGCAAATATAAATGTAATTATGGGTCGTTTCGTACTTAAACTAAAGTTAGGGGGTTAGTATGTAATTTAAAGGAAGTTATAAATCAAGGTTATTAATATAAAAAAGGGATGTGAGATTCTTTTGCGACCATGAGATTGAAGACATGGCCTCTTACCAACTTGGTAACATAACCTTTTGTTATGGTTTCTGACTAATTTATATATATGATTCTCAGTAAAGTAGAAAAGTTACAAAATGAATACTGTTCATAACATCCACCGTCCCTCCGCTATTGAGGGTATATATAATTCCACACATTAGACCCAGTTTGTTCGTTACGTATATCACAATCAACAATATTACACAGCCCCTCCGGAACAGAGCACGTGGAGGTAAAATTTAAACAGTCGTACCTCTATCATAAGGTAGAGACACTTATTATAAGGTAGAGAGACTTATTCCAGAAAAACCTCCGACAAATGAGTATATGTGTTTGTATCTGAAAGAAATACATATACATATACATATACATATACATATACATATACATATACATATACAATGTTAATACAAAAATCAAATAAAATATCTTAGATCTAATATAAATCTAATCTAATCTAATCTAAATATATATAAGGTAGGGGACTCCTGCGACGCTATACCCATTCAAGACATGGGAGAGCAACCCCTTTAGGGCGTCGCCTTGGCTACGAACTCAGGGGCGGTTACTCGATCCCAAGGGAGTAACCGCTTGTGGAGATGATCGGGTGGGCCAAAGGTCCGTCAGTGATTCCACGACTGCCTTTCATAAAAAAAGTAATAAAATTTAGAAAATATAAAATTCATCTTACCAACATTGAAATAGTGGCATCAAAAAATATTATTGACTACCAATACGTGCTAAATAAGCTTGCTTAGTGATCATAGATATAAACATAATAATTGATCTATTATATACACTAATTGATATATCGTATATGTGGTAGATTCTATAACACCCGACATTTCTACAAACAAATTTATATTATATTTCGTTATAGGAAGCGCAAGTCCCAAAACATAATTAGCCGATATTTACTTAAACCAAACATTTACCAAAGCAAACTGTTCTACCATTATATAATTACAAACCATATTAACTAAAACGGGTGTTATTTAAAACTTTTCCAAACATATATTTATCAAAAGATCAGAGTCAGCGCATCTAGTCAAACATCCCGTCAATCGTCCACGACCTGAACCATAACTAACCAAAATCTGCAAAAGGAATATCAACGAGGGATTAGCTCACGCTAAGTGAATGGAACCGTAACCAACGGTTCAACCCACAAGTAACAAGTCTTACAACTAATAAACTGCAACAAGTAAACACTTAAGCACGTATCGTTAAGAGGATCGGAGGTTCCTGGTATACCATCACAGAAACCTACCGATAGCTTGAGTACTACCTTCACTGACATGAGTACATCCTCAACTCTGTGTATCGGAAGACTCAGACAGCTACACAGTAGTACACAAGCCCAACCAACCAACGTTGACCTCTGAATCAACACATAGTCAACCAACCAAGCAACCAACAATCAACAACCAATAACAATCAGCAACTACAAATCAAATAACCAATATCACAATATAAACCAAACAACAATAACATAATATATCCAAAACTATCCTGGTTTACCCGTTGTAACCGAACCCGTTACAACTGGGTTGAACCGAGGATTACAGTAACCACTCACCGATATCTGAACCTCTGAACTCAGTTGTCTAATGTCACTGAGTTGCTGCCCGCTTATCTGGAAATACAACATCAATAAATCAGTAATAATTCAACATTGATATTCATTTCATATACATATAACATATAATTTAACAACATATTTAGAAATCAAATAATACACATACAACTCTTTCTCATAAATCTACTCTTTTATTCGACCCGTTTGACTTTCAAAGTTAACTTCATCACAATTTTGTCAATTTAATCCAAGCTTCGCTATGATTATATAAGTCACCACTTTACCTACCAATTTACCTCTCTTAATCCATCATTATAAGCTAACTTTCATTCATACATCTTACTACATTTGATAAACACTTTTACAACACTTTAGTATGTTTTGTAAAAACTGGACAGCAGCTGTTCAACTCAGTTTTCGACCAACTTAAAATCAGATCTGGGCACCAAGGTCATAACCAACAGAAAATAGACTTTCTCACCTTTTCAACGATATATTGTACATCAAAAACGGAGTTACGGTTATTTAGTTATGATTTATTGAAAACAGCCTATTTTCTGCACTACAAGCTGTCCAACTCCGAATTTTTACCAAAATCATGCCAAATCGATTCAAATATGTTCAAAACACTTTTATTGATTAAATCCAACTCAAACAAAACTTTTGGGACTGATTTTCAACAAGATTAACATTCAAAACAATTCATCTTTACAACTCTACACAAACAAATACATCTATATATCATATATTACCTATTTACTTTCAAATCCTCAATTTTTATTTACATAAACCCTAATTTGCAAATCTCCAACAAACATAAAGAACACAAGATTTCAACATAGAATCATCATATATCTATCATAATATCATCATACAAATCAGTAACAAAAACTTATAAACTCCAATTTACACAAAATCACCATATTCATCTTTTACCCAAATTCAAAGAAATGAAATTAAGAACACAATGCTTACAATGTAATTCAACAAGGCAAGATGATGATGAATTTGATCTCTTCAATTCTTAAACCCAAAAATAAACTAATCTTTCTTTTCTTTTATTTGTAGAATTTAGAGAGAGTACAGAAGAAAAAGGAAAATGAAGAACCAAATCTTAATCAAATAAAGTTAGGTGATGAGTAATGAGTTTAGGTGTCACAATTGGGGTGAGGTGTCGACCTCTCAGATTTTTAATCCCTTTTACAGCTTAAAACACAGTATAAATTATACCCCCTTGATGTGCTCACACCGTGTCGTTGTTTTTCAAATGATGATGCGAGCGCAGCAGGGGTTTTAAATTTATATTTTGCGGGGCTTAAATTAACCGTACTACCTACTTGATTAGTAAGCGGTAAGTATAACCTAAGATCGTTCTATGAATCCAAACGTATGGGAGATTAAAGTTGACACTTTCAGTAGGGAAGTATTTAGGATGGCACAAAGTAGGTAGGTTTAGGGTTTAAAGACAGATAATTAAAATGCAGGAAAGTAAATTGCGGGAAAATAAAGTGCAGGAAAAACAGATAAAGATAAAGATGTGATTGCTGAGATTTCGATAATTAACATTTCAAGATGACAGAACAAATAGGGTTGATACGTAATATGGCAGTTAAACTACTAGGTGTAAACTCTAGAACCCTACCAACTCAGTTTCCCATTGGCGTGTCACTTGGAACTAGGTTATTGTGATTCTGATCGGAGCAATACGCAAACTTCCAATACTCATCTAGTTGAAAGATGAGCAACCTATTTTGGTGTTATACCGAGGTGCATGAATCAGTAGCATATCGTCTCATAGGTTTGACCGTTCTTAACCCCTAAGGTAGTTTACTACTCTATTAGCACGAAGATTAATAGCTTTGTATGTTTGGACTGCCGATTATGTAAGACTTAGTGTTTCATGATCTCTAGGTAACTAGGACTTTGTTCTATTCCTAAGTCTCGTCTTTGTTCAGTTAAGTTCTAATTACTTCGACTTATGATTTAAGTTCTCCTTTTCAAACAGTTATACATCTCCAGATTATCCGCAGTTTGATAAAACGTGTTTCATATGAGGACCATGCCTTTCAATAATAGACAGTGTACTTTACATGGGATTTCCACTGCTTCTTATATCCAACACGCGGTCAAGAGTAATTGACGGTGAAAGTGACACTCTAACTAATTAAATGTAAAGCAGTGCAGAAATATAAACCTAATATATACAACGAGTGGTTTCATTGTGTCTTACTTATTGCATGTTATGGGCACAGATAACTACTTACCATAATTAAGGTTGATCAGGTCCTAATTACTAGGTTGCAGTCACGTGGATAACTGGAAAGGGTGCTCCATAAATTAAACTTAAATTCATAAAGTCCTAACAGTACAAAGATTATTATCTCCTATTTTATCTGAACGTGTTTTACGAACATTATTTTATAATGCATTGATTCTCGTAGGATGCACCAGTTAGTTGTGTAGTTGTATTATCCTTTCGGAGTTCCAACTTTTGAACCAGAGCTGATCCAATGATATAACTACCTTCGGTCGTTTATCGGCTTCTGTACGTTTGTACTTTGCATAACGCATTTCCAGCACTATACCGAATAAACAGTTGAATAGGGGCCGTTATATCATTTTACGACCATCGTGCATTGATTGTGTAATGACATCCTTACTTATAATTATCTACATCATCAGCAATCACAATAATAAACTACTCGCAAATCATGGCAACAAATAAATCACATACCAGGCAATAATACATATTCAAAATATGAAATGAGACAAGTATAATAGAAGTTTAGATATCACCCGGAATTAAATGCGCAGCAGCGTATTATTATAATTGACAAACTCTTTCACACGTACAAAGATTGATCTTCGAATCTCTAGCGTTCGCCCTAGCTTCTACGTTAGTCCGTGGACTAATTACAATATTCCTAGAATGAGAAAGACTAAAAGACTACGAAAGGTTTTCCAGTGAGAAAGAAAGAGTGAAATATGCTAAAATGTGTGCATATGTGGTGTGTATTTCAAATGAACCTAAGCCTCCTATTTATAGGTGAGCTTTGGCTCACATTAGCACCAAGAGGTGCATGTTAGAAAAAGATGACCAAAAGGGTGTACCGGGTACCGTACAACACGAAAAGTAGGCGCACCGGGTACCGTACAACACGAAAAGTAGGCGCACCAGGTACCAAAAGTTACCAAAAACGGAAACCGGGGCGGGGCTGTGGTGGCCGGCGGTGCCAGCAGGGTGGCCGGCGGCGGCTGGCCTGTAGCCGCCCCGTTGCGCCGTCTTTTGCTTCGTTTCTCGATTCGTACGTGTTTTCTTCGTTATGCGTCCGTTTGCGTCGATTCTTTTTTTGTTGGATTCGTAATTCAAAAACGAAGATTTTGATATAGGATAGGCCCTGAGATGAGGTTCCTAGATCCAGATATTGCGTGCGAATCATTTGGATCTTCGGGAGAAGCACAGTTGCATCTTTACCAAAAATTTGTTTCCCTATCAGAGTGGGTTCAAAACCTTTGAAAGAAACCCTATCATAGGCTTTAAACTGATTTTTAAAAACCAGTGAGAGAAACCTAGGATAGGAAACATATTTTGCTCTGGTAGGTTCACTGATTCTTAAAACAATATCATTAAAGATCACACTTGCATAGTCAACTTTTAAGGAGTTGACCAGTGACCAGCTTATCTGTGCTTCTAGGGAGTTGAATTGATCATAACTCCCTGTTTTTGTGCCCAAAGACTGAATAAAATTTGAAAACAGGGCATTCCACACACCATCCATTTTAGATTTATGAACAGTAGAATACTTACGATCTCCATTGCTATCCATAGTGTATTTACAGTCAATCCCAGTGAGATTGACTATGCCTCCTTTGGCAACATCCTTGTCAGGCAGTGTGTCGTAAGTATCATGCTCAGGGAGTTGTAAAACGGTACGAATGGTGTGTGCAGAAATAATTATCTCTTGACCTCCGTTATCAATGAATCCCTTGAGTTGTGAAGTACTATCAACGATTGAATGAGTGCAGGTATACCAGAACTCACTCAACCATTCTGGATTCATTTCTCCAGGTGATAACGTGAGAGCAAGGAGAATAAAGTGGTTTTTCAAAAAGTTTATCACCTCCGCATACTCTGGTTTAGGGCAAGAAAGATTACCCAAATAGTTTGATTTTGGAACTGTAATGACAGAATCTTCACTTACTGCAGAGGCTCGAAGAGCTTTAATCTCTACAGTGGCTGGGTATGTATTATTGAAAAATTTTGACTTAGACATTACAGATCCTTTGGAAAACTTGTTTTCGCTCTTAATTCAGGGTTTTTGAAAACAGAGGGATTTTGAAAATTAGTAAAGCGTAAAAGTGACAAGTCACTGATTTGTAAGTTTAAATAGAGTACGCTTTGCCGATGATCGTGTGAATGAAAATACGGCGACGTGGATGGTCGTGGTGGAAGTGGTAGAGGCATAGGGGGTTATGATGGTTGAGAGTGGTGGCATTAATGGTGATGGGAGTGGTGTGCCGGAAAAGTGCGCTGACGTAGGAGAGAGAATGTCAGAAGCGCGCGACTTTTTCGTTGCACCAAAAAATATTTAATTTGAAATCCGTTAAATTAAATACAAAAAGTATTAATCATAACGAATGTTTGTCGATTTATATACCACCATTAAATGATATCTCAGAGAGTAAAAGTCCCTGAGATCACATAACCAAATTCTTGGTTTACCACCGAAAAGAAATATAAATATCATAACTTGACAATTTCATAGATTTATCTAGCTGAACCTTTTGTTTTCCTGATTTAATCACAACTTAGAATACTGATTAAATCATTTAGACACAGGTTTAGTTTTGATAATGACCATTATTTGTCAAATTTTGATATATATATGTTTTATTTGAAAGAAATGAATATAGATTATGTTCAAAGTAAAATGAACATTATGTTTCTAATGATACAACTTACTGATCAGACCACAACTTAGAATACTGACCCGACCAGCTAGTGATATTATAGAAAAAATTACATTAATTAAACTTTTAGACATAAAAGATATTCAAGTGACCTTATGAGTTATAATAGAAGATGAATATAACACACTAATTTAAAGCGATTGTAAAAGATAAAGCAAAAATAAATAAATAAATTCAAAGAATCTATTTATTCATTTAAGTTTGATTGGTGAACCCATCCAAAACTGGGTTCATAGTGACTAAGCCTTGGTTTTGGCTTCCACTGATTTGCATAAATCGTATCTGAATGCTCACTGATGGTTTGATGTTTTGAAATAGGTAGAGCTGAGCATTCAGATGACAAGTGCTGTCTTTCACCACATTTATAACACTTTTTGTTAACATGACTGGCCTGTTTGACTTTCCTTGTTTTAAGTTGCTGATCTGACACAGTTAAACAACTTCTCTTGCTGATTTTAACTTCCTGCATCTTTGACTTAAGATCACTGATAGAAGTTTTCTCAGTGACTGATACAGTGTCAGTGAAGTTTATGATAATAACTTGATTATCAGAGATGGTTTTGATGAGATGTGAAGTTACTGATGATTTGACAGTTTCCAAAACATTTATCTCATCTCTACCTTCTGTCATATCAGAGTCATCAGTGACCAATTTTCTTTTTGTGAAATAGTTTGGTCTTGGCTCACTGAAGACTGATATGGGTTTAAATACAGCTTTTATTAAAAAATTCCCTTGGGATAAAAACAGGATCAAATTTCGTTGAGTCAGCGAGTGATGCAGCATATTCATAATCTCCTCCCAAAATAACTTTAACTTGTTTTGGAATTTGATTATTGACGCATTGATTGACATTATCATTTGACTTGCACCAAAATTCCATGACCATTTTAAGTTGTTGAAATTGTGTTTCAAATTTTACCTTTTCTTGAACACATACTTGATTTGCATAAGTTTGTGCATCAAGATCTAGTTTTAATCTTTTTAGTTTTGACACATTTTCACCTTGATTATTTAGCCTTGATTTTAAGTCAATGATCTCACATCTCTGTCTTTTCTGAATGTTATGAGCGTTTGATAAGTCAACTATCAGAGACTCAAAAACATTCTCTTTTCAGAAACTGAAGATGATTTGAAACAGTGTACCTTGTAAAGAGTTTCAGGATCCCATTCAGATGCTGAACACTTAGGAGTGACTTCTTTGATATCTTCAAGAAATTCAGCGTCATCAGCCATCAGACAGTACTCCTTATCTAAACAAATCATTGCTTCTTCTTCATCTGATGATGAGGAGTCAGAGTAACTGAATGAACCTTCTTTAGCGACGAAACCTTTTCCCTTCTTCTTTCCAGATTTAGCCATTGCCTTCAGCTTCTTGTACTTTGCCTTGTACTTGTTATACTTATCATTTCTGAAGTCTGGAACTGGTTCAGAGACTTGGTTGACTGACTTTGATCTACAATCAGCTGCAATGTGACCAGGTTTACCACATTTGTAGCATTCACCTTTTGATTTGAAATTTTCAGATGATG
This sequence comes from Helichrysum umbraculigerum, assembly GCA_949592205.1. Classification (NCBI taxonomy): domain Eukaryota; kingdom Viridiplantae; phylum Streptophyta; class Magnoliopsida; order Asterales; family Asteraceae; genus Helichrysum; species Helichrysum umbraculigerum. The sequence goes on along the minus strand of CATIUR010000004.1, from coordinate 100,290,608 downwards.
GAGCACCAGCGAATCTTTTTGATCTGGTGTTCCTTCTGAAATTTGCAACCATCATTGCCATATCTCTTTCCAGCTTTTCCAGACCCTCATCATATTCATACTCCGACTGTTCTTCAGCAGCTTCACCTTATTCACCAGCTATCAGTGACTTTGAGCTTTTCTTTAAAACTTTTGATTTCTGCCTCTGATCGATTTCATCAAGCTCAGCTACAAGGGCATTGGATATCTTCTGACTTCCAAGTGATGCACGAATATGCTCACTCTGATTAGCTTGCTTTTCCGACTGCTCCCAGTTGAACAAAATACCATAGACTTGAGTAAGATTAAGATTTGTATAATCATTTCTCTGTCTCGTACATGTAGCAATGGTTCCCCAAACTTTTCTTGGCAATAATTCCAAGAACTTTTCAACAACAAATCGCTGCTCCTTTCCTATACCAGCCTTCTCCATCTTGTTCATCAGCGATTAATATCTGGTATAAGTAGAAAATAGTGACTCGTTGGGTTCCATTGCGAACAGCTCATACTGGCGAGTGAGATTTACTTCCCTGCAGCGAATAATATCAGGAGTTCCAATATATATATATTCCTAAGGGTGTCCCACATGTCTTTAGCAGTTCTACAAAGCCTGATAGATTCGAACACTTCATCAGGAAGTGCCATGCCTATGTAGATTTTAGCTTGTTTATCAAGTCTAACCAATCATCTAGCCTCATCCGACCATTGTTCCTCTCTTTTGGGCACAACCATTTCTGGTATAGCAGGAGTAGTAGCTGTAGCAATGACAGCAGGAATAATTGTGGTTGGAATGTGGGGACCATTGGTTATTGTATTACAGAGACAGTAGTCAACTAGGTCTAAAAACATCATCATTCGGGACATCCAAGTTTCAATCCTTGAAGGATCAAAAGCTGGAGGTTTGGTTGTAGAACCATTTCCCTTCTGATAATCAGAGTCTACACAACTGTACTTTACTGATTCCATTGCAGACCTGGTTAATTGAATTTAAACCAACTCTGCTCTGATACCAATTGAGAGTCCCGGATTCACTATCAGTTAGTGATTTAGAATCGCAAAGTGTAAAGTTTAATTATAGAAGGTGGGGGTTGAATGCAATTTAACAACTAATTCTGATTTTAATTAAGTTACTTAGTTAGTTGTTAATTGATTAAAAGAAACAGAGTATAACAGATATATAGATATGACAATATCAAAGTAACAAAGTAATAGTAGCTTAAATGGTGAATTATATTGATCATAAAATTCACAAGTGTTGAATGTGGAATGGATTAACCAAAGTTAATCCAATTCAAACACTTAGCTAATCTATTACAGATTGAGAAGAACAGCAGTGGACAAACACGCTGACTGTTCTCTCACTGGATCGTTAATACGTGCGTAGACTAACTACTCACTGACACACAAGTGATTAACACGATTGAACGACTAGCCTTTACAGTACAAAACACTGGACTATTTATACTACAAGAGTTCCTAAAATATCTCCTGTAAAATAGGATCTTGGAATGACACGTGTCGCTGCTTGATTGGCTTGATCTCTGATGAACCGACATTCTGCGGGCCCCAATTCTGTTACCGCAAATATCTCGTTACCTTAAAACCAATCATTCACTGCCACGTAATCATTCGAACATTCTTCAAGTACGGAGACTCTTGCTGATGTGTATATAAGTATAGTACTTTTGCATTTGATGATTGAGAGGCTTTATTGAATAGTCACTGAAGATGCAGTAATTCTCCTCACTCACTGCGAGCTAACATGCTCTTGTAGAATGACTTGAGATAGAGATCTTTAGCGACTAGCTTTTATTCGGGCAGTGACTTTTGCCTTATTGGATCTGAAGATGTAGAACTCTTGCTGCTAAGTATCATCGACACACAAAGTTGTATTCTAATCTTCCTCAGCATATCATTTCCCTTTGATAGTAGAGTGAATAAAGATCAGTAGTAATAAACTCCAGCAACAGCAGCTTTGACACAATCCATTTCTTCATCGAGTAGTGCATAGTTGAGTTGGTCAGCGACCAGCGACTCAACATGGTCAGTGACCAGTGACTCAACAGAGTATATAGTAACAGATAGTAAATTAGATATGACAATATCAAAGAACAATAGTAATAGTAGCTAAATGGTGAATTATATTGATCATAAAATTCACAAGTGTTGATAGCCGAATGGATTAGCCTAAGCTAATCCAAATCAAACACACAAGCTAACTTATTACAAGATGAGATGAGCAGTAGTGGACAAACACGCTAACTGCTCACTAGCTGAGTTATTGTAACGTACCCTAGACAAACTGATCACTGAACACACAAGTGATAAGTACGTACAGAAAAACTAGCCTCTAAAGTACAATAAGCTGAACTATATATACTACAAGAATCCCGTAAATATCTCCTACAAAATAGGATCTTGGAAGGACACGTGTTGCAACTTGATTGGCTTGATCTCTGATGAACCGACATACTACGGGTCCCAATTCTGTTACCGCAAATATCTCGTTACCTTAAATCCAATCAGTTCCCGCCACGTAATCATTCGAACATTCTTCAAGTACGAAGACTCTTGCTGATGTGTATATAAGTACAGTACCATTGTACTTGTAGTTTAAAGATGCTTTATTGAATAGTCACTGAAGATGCAGTAATTCTCCTCACTCACTGCGAGCTAACATGCTCTTGTAGAATGACTTGAAATAGAGATCTTCAGCGACTAGCTATTATTCGGGCAATGACTTTTGCCTTATTAGATCTGAAGATGTAGAACACTCGCTGCTAAGTATCAGCGACACACAAAGTTGAATTTTAATCTTCCTCGGCATATCATTTCCCTTGAGAGTAAAGTGAATAATGACCAGCAGTAATAAACTCCGGCAACAGCAGCTTTGACACAATCCATTTCTTCATCGAGTAGTGCATAGTTGAGTTGGTCAGCGACCAGTGACTCAACATGGTCAGCGACCAGTGACTCAACATTAAATAACGTTATTATTTATTAATTATTATGTCGATAATATTTACAAGGTGTTCGTATCAAACAAAACATATTCTGCGCGACAAAACGCATCCGTAAAAATAAAAATAAAACAAAGTTATAAAATTTATAATTCAACTAAATTATTTTAGTAATATATCTCAACTAAAAATATATTCGAATATGTATTTAAGAATTTATCATTTAAAAATATTAGAACATTTAACGATCGGGTAAACGAACACGGGTTAAACACCACGAATTGGGACTAAAATCCCTCCCCCTTTTGGACCAAAATCGGCACCCACCCCACCCCACCAACCTCACTTTCTCATTTCACTCTCTCTCTCTATATATCTATTTTCTCTCAAATCTCTCTCTCAAAAACCAGTGAAAATCATTAAAACTTCCACAAAAAATGACTCGAATCATTTAGCTTCTTTGGAATTAAACACTCACGGGATCACGATCTGCACTTCTACCTTTTCGGATTTCTCTCGTGACAACTTTGTAAGATCCCGACATTCCTGAAAACTCTTTGATTTGATTTTTCTTGTGATATTTCGTGTTTATGATACTTAATACATCATGTTTTAGTGTTTATATCACCTAATTATGTCTAAAACGAAGCTTAAATCTCGATTTTTCAAACCGATCCACGAACAGTTCTAAGTGACGCACTGGTGCCAAAAACAGTGTAGCGACACTTAAGTGACGCACTAAGTGTCTCATAAAACCCTAATCTTGCGTCACTTCCCTAAGTGAAGCCAAAAACCCTCTTTTTGCGGCACTTCGTTAACTGTCGGTAACCCAAAACTCCATGCGGCACTAACCTAAGTGATGCCTAAATTATATTTTTTCCTTGCCCGACACTACCAACAAGTGACGCATGAACTATTAAACATTATTAGCGACACTCACTCAAGTGCCGCCCACTACTTAACGCGTCACTTAACCCGACACTAGCCTAAGTGTCGCTACTTTAAGGCGAGTGACGCCTCAAGTGACGCTAAAAACATAAGGTTTAAAAACTATTTTTTCACTAAGTGTGGAACTTAACCGGGAACGAATATTTACATACGAAACGATACACGAACTATACAAACATTACAAACACACTTATATTATTGAAATTGTGATTTCAAACTATCACCAACGAGTCGTATACATTTTCACAACTATGAAATACAAACGTACATGATTAACAAACACTTTGGACATAACTTGGTTGCGTGAACACTAGCATGGATGGTCGACTTAGACATCCACATACTTATTAGATCTCATACGTTTAGGGCATTAGGAGATTTCAGATTAGACCTCGGACTTTAGGCTTTGCTAGCACTCGCACTTTACTTAGCTCAACAGGTGAGTTCACAGCCCCTACTTTTACTGTTTTGCTACTTTTGAACAGGGGTGGAAAACATAGTCAACTCTTTTACTACGGGTGCAAACTTTTATACAACTGATTTGATGTAAACTATAGAAACTGTTTATGACTGCGGTCAAACTGTTACAACTTTTGCTCATGAAATGGTATTTCATACGAAAACTAAATTGGAACTAGCTGGAGAACAACCAGCTACACATTTTCGTTAACTATCTTTTATGAAACAACATTTTCATAAACACACAGAAAGTCCCTACGACTTGGGCAAACATATACAGAAAGTCTCTACGACTTGGGCAAACATATACAGACAGTCCCTACGACTTGGGCAAACATATACAGAAAGTCCCTACTACTTGGACAAGGTTCCATCCTACGTCTTGGGTGAAGGCTCTACTTCTTGAGCAGTGGGTCCTACGTCTTGGATGCCAGTCCTACTTCTTGGACACACTTGAAAAGTCCCTATGACTTGGGCACATAGAAAGTCCCTACTTCTTGGGCAGTTACTGATGGGTCCTACCCCTTGGACAAACGTTTTAGTCCCTATTTCTTAGGCAATCATTGAAAGGTCCTACATCTTTGACAAACTTTTAGAAACTGTACTTTTGGGCGACATCCCAACCACACTTTACATTTGACGAACATTACTTAAACTGTTATGGCAAAACATTACAAACATATTGGTGGATCAAACTTTATACGTAAACATAAAACCTGTGAATTCACTCAACCTCGTTGTTGACTTTTACTATGTTTTTCAGGGAATTAGCAGTGCACGTAAGAACCGCCTACACATATGGAACTCTAGGCGACCCGTGAAGCTCTTAGGATGCCAACTTTTTGAAACATATGGATTTCTTTTGTATAACTAATCTGTTTTAGTCATATTTATGAAATCCACTTTTGTAAACTTAACTACTTTTACACTTGTACGATTCGATGAATCGTAAAACTTTGTAATTATTACTTTTGGCATCTATATATTTATGTTCTGTTGTAATAATATGCTCTGATATGTATGCGTGTACTTTGTATACGTGGCACCCCCAGCTTATACCAATGCTTCCGCTAACCGAAATCAACGAATTTGAGGGTGTTACAGATTGGTATCAGAGCCATTGGTTATAACGAACTAGATTTCTTAGGTGACTTAGAGACCGTAGAGACCTAGACTATAGCCTTGGCTAGAACGCACATGCATACACACATTTGCATACGACTAACTATCATTACGACACATCGATACACACGATTCGATTATTTGAACTTCACTACGTCCGATTTGTTCGTACTCATTTGGACCTCATATGAACCTGATCGTGTTAAGCGGTTGATGAAAATAAGTATGTATTTAGCATCATATAATGACGCCTGGCAAACGTGATTATATTATACTAAGTACATATGGGTGTTTCATAGTCGTGAGATACGTGATATGGATCTTGTCGTTTCTCCTTAAATACCCAATGACTGAATTATGTGAAACTCCATCCTTCACATCTTTTTCATTGGCATTCACTTCTGCATTTCCTTCCTCGCAGAACGTCAGCATGCCGCCTAAACAAAGAAAGACCCGAAACAGTCGCCGAGCGACTACACCTCCTGTCGTCGAAACCACCGAACAAATTATCGAGTGACGTGTAGCTGAAGCTATCACTCAATACGAAGCCAGTCGGGCTCGCGACACTGGGGTGAACAACAGTGGAGCCACCCCAGTCAACTGTGAAACTCCGACAAATACCCGACAAGGGTGTTCATACAAAACCTTCCTAGCCTGCAAACCCAGCACATTCACCGGGACTGAAGGGGCCATCGGCCTAGTCCACTGGATCGAGAAAATGGAATCAGTCCTCGACATCAGCGACTGCGCTACTGATAACATGGTGAAGTACGCCACGTGTACTCTCGCCGACAAAGCATTAACATGGTGGAACGCTCAGATCCAAATTCTTGGACGAACAACTGCTTTCTCCATCTCATGGGAGACTTTGAAACAGATGATGATGGAAGAGTTCTGCTCTCAGAGTGAGCTACAGAAACTCGAGACAGAGCTATGGAACATCAAGATGATCGGTGCTGACATCACCGGATACACAACTAAGTTCCAGGAACGTACACGCCTCGTACCTCATATGGTGACCCCCGAGAGCAAACTCATTGAGCGTTACAACAGGGGTTTGGCCCAACAAATCAGAGGCATGGTAATGTCCTCCAAACCGACTACCTTTAGGAGCGCAGTGGATCTGGCTCAAAGCTTGACTGAGGATGCGATACTGATTGGAACCTTGAAATCTGCTTCAGGGAAAAGTGAACCTAACCGTACCGATACTGGTGACTCGGGTCACAACAAACGAAAGTGGAACAGTGAGAGTAATGACCGTCAGGGTCAACAAAACAGGAACCCGGGAAACACCAGAGCATACGCCGCAATCACCAACACCGAACCAAAACCATATCTTGGCAAGAGGCCCAAGTGTAACAAATGCGAGAGGCATCACGAGGGCGAATGCTTCATTTGTGGCAAATGCAGCCAATGGGAACATCGAGCCAATACATGTTGTAACACCCCCAAATTTACCGTTCAGCGGAAGCAAGCTTTGGGGTGCTACTAATCAAGAATCAAAGCACCAAAGTATACAGCAAACGACCTCTAAATGAGACGTTTGAAAATAGTTATATTTCCATATATAAAATGTTTGAAAACATAATGTTTTCGGTTACAAAACGTAGTTCCCTAGAGTCCACGCGTGTAGCGGGAGATTCTATTACATAATCATAATACACAAAAGATAATGCTCAGAATCTCCGTTAAATGCAATGTAGAAAATCATGCGACTCTAGCTAGTGTCCAGGGTAATCCTACTACGTCTGTGTAGCTGAGATACAAAGCTAAAAAGTGTCAACCAAAAAGGTTGGTGAATCTTACAGGTTTAGTAGTAAAAGTATCAGTATGAACCACAAATATGTACCCGTGTAGCTAACAAGCCAAGTAAATAAATCAGTAAATCATCACAAGTGCGATGAGCTCACAAGTTGAAGCTTAAAAGTGTAGTATGAATTGGTACAATCAAGTGCCGTATCATGTACCCCCGTGAGTGCTATCCGAACACTCATATGTAACAAATACTAATTTGCCTGTTTCTACGGTGAAATCCGTGGTAGCGCTACTACCCCAGGCAGGGATTGTCAGTCCCAAATGGATGCATTTACTAGTAATTGCGCTTAAGTCCATAACTAACAACTTATGATAAGAGGCTTTTAGTGGATAAGAGTAACTCATGCAATGTGTGTAAAAGTAGAGTAATCAGTTCAGTACATTGTGTTCATATATAAAACAGTTGCTAAATATCTCACCCCAAAGTATAAAAACAGTAAAAGTGGGGCTGTAAGACTCACCTGAGTCTAGTAAGTATGTATGTGATATAAACCAAGTAAATCGGATGTAAGTCCGTATATCGGTTCTCAGAACCCTGCAACCTTCTGGGGTCCGAAACGCACAAGGTTGTAAGTAAACAAGTAAATAAGTTGGTGTCTTGAAAGATCACCCATGCTAGTTGTCCACTCAACTAGGAAATGTCCAAGTGTTTGTTTAGTATTTCGTTTGTAGTTTGAAAATTAGTATGGCCCGTTGGTGACGGTTTTTGTAATAATAATCCAAAAGTGTTATTATTATATGTATCGTTGTATGTGAGTATTCGACACTTAGTGCAAAAAGTATTTTCAAGTTCTTGGATGATGGGGGTCCGGGGGCAGCGCCCCTGGTAGCCGGGTCCAAGGGGCGGCAGCCCCAAGCGGGGTCCAAGGAGTAGAGCCCCTGGCTGGGGTCGAGCTGAGGTCAGCTTAGAAAATTTTTATTTCTACTACATTGCTTTATTAAAAATCGCATCTGGAATTTAAATTCGGAAAAAAATCGACTAAGGTTGGTCGCGGACTGAAATGGTGTTGCGAATTGAGTTCGCGGTGCGAAATGAGTCTGGGCTCACAAAACATAGTGGGTTCGCGATCAAAGTTCGACTCGCAAGTCAGCTCGATCCGTAGTCCATTTCGGTTTGTTAATTGGCTTCGCTAGTCGAGATCTCGGTTCAATTCGCGGGACGATCGAGATCTGGGATCTCAACTCGCAGGACGAACTGTCAGCGTTTTTCATGCGGGTTTCGATTTCTAAAGCGTTTTCGGCGGGATTTTCGGACATAATCTCGTTGAGTAAATATTCTAGCATGTAAATCAAAACTTAATAAGTAATTTAAAGGTGTTAAGAAGTTTTATACCATGAAAATGAAAACGAAGAAGATGAAGATGAAGCTCGCGATGTGGTGGTCGTTTTCTCTTGAATCAACTCCGCAAGATGGTGCGTTTTTGGTGATGTTTTTGGGCGATTTTGGGCTGCCGAAATTTGAGAGAAAAAGAGAGAGTAAGTGTGTTTTTGTGTTTGGTGAATTGAAGAAAAAGGAATAAAAAGGAGAAGTTGGGTCATGGGTCGGTGGGTTAGGTCCGCGGGTCTGGGCTGACCCGCTTGCGGGCTTGGGCTCGGGGACTCGTTCCTCGATTTGCGTTACGTCCCGTGATTGATTAAATGTTGTTCCGCGTTTTATGTTAAAGTTTATCCAAAATGTTTTTAACTGAAGTATTTTATCAAAATGTTTAACAATGTGTTATAAAATATAACTTGGGTTATTTTTGTTCGTTAGGCGCGTTTCGTGTCCTTTCGTCGCATTCGGAGTGTTTTTAGACGATAAGTAATAATGCAATCTATTAACACCAAACATTAAAGTAAATAAGGTTTGTTAGGATAATTTCACATTATTTATAAAGTTTGTTACCAACGTCCATATTAAATAATGTCGGACCTCGTCCGGTTCATAAGTGTACGATTCAAATCAAATCGCGTAAGCGTGTATGTAATTACACCAAAATGTTACATATATTTAGAATATTACAAAACTAAACACATGTAATTACAAGTAGTTTAGGCACTAATTATAGTCCTAAATTGGCGGGTGTTACACATGTAGAAACAACCCTCCCGCTAAAACCAACACTGGGTGACAAAACACGGGCTGTTTCGAGTGTGGTGAACCAGGACACTACCGAAACCAGTGCCCACAACTCAACAATGCCAACAACAATTAGAACAACAACAACCGCATCACCAACAACAACAACGCTTGTATCGATTCCAGCGGTCGGTCGGGTTTTACTCCGGTCGTTGAACCTTCCAACTAGGATGCGCGGACAGTGTGTTTTATATTTTTAATGCAGGGTATCCTAAGTTTTAATACAACCTAAAGACCTAAAGGGCAGTAAGCGGTATATATTTTGCTGTGATTTCGGCAATGTTATTTGGATGGATAATTATGAGGGATAAGGCTACTAGGTGTGATGATTAATCTGGTGAGGTCATAGAAGCTTAATTGGTAATAAAGTATTATGCCTACGACCTTTACTCGGCTTCCCACGTATTTGTATTAACGTTATACCGGATACTTGGACGTTTTACAGCTTTTCCGTTATACCAATTAGGGTTCCAAATTACTCACTAGACATTCCTATATTTCTCAATGAGCTACAACTACGATCCTACTATATACCTAACGTAGAGTTGTCCGCAATCAGATTTATAATATGTCACAGGGATAGCAGTTATAGAATGTCTAGTACACCGGAAGTTCTCCCAAATGTACAGACCAATTCAACTGACAACTATCCTCTAATCCAGGTCCCCAGTCTCAGACATCCGAAGGACGTCCGTATCGTGGCATGAATTGTTCATTGAACAATAACATGAACAGTGTTTAACCCGCGGAACCGGTTGGGATAATCTTTTTAGCGGTCAGCTGAATTGTTCATCATTAATCATACAATCATCATAACTATTACATGCATGTTAATCTATCTGTATTATGTTTATGAAAATCTAATTAGCAGGGCAGTGATAGTGGTTATGTATGTCTAGCATGCAGTACCTAAGCAACAATCAAACAATAACATGCAATAGGACGGAACACTAGTCATTACATTAACTGACCTAATAATTAAATCATGGGTATCCCGGAAGTTGTCCCAAAGATACACAACAGACAAGCATGAGCCTTATCTATCTCTTATCCTATGCTTCGTGTCCCTCGGATGTGTTTCAATCAAGGGAACAACGACCATGTTGAGTTCATTGATAATCATACACAGAATAGTTGGCAATCCTACTTCTAGCAATTGGCCAGGTTCTAGGGAGGAGGATACAAACCACAGCATAAGTTGGATAGATAAACGGGCAGAGGTTCAGCTTATAAGTTTGCAAACAGTTTAAACTCATATAGACAGAGTAACGGCATGTTACAATTGGGATCATTATTTCTACAACGGATTGTGCCCACGACTTTCATAGCTTCCACGTTCCGTACTCCACACATTCGTGATGTTTCTGGCGCTATACAAATGAAAGCCGTATAACGTTACATCCGTTGTTTCATATATTTGTCATCCCAATTGTATATTATATCATGACTATCCTAACATTGCATACATCATAACAAACATTGATTTGTCTAGCCTAGCATATGTCTAGCATTCATTCCTAAGCATGCATAATAAGATAACATGATTATAAGAATAAATACGAGAGATAGTATTAAACTTGAATAAGAGAATAATACAGACAAATCTTCACAAATCTGAAGTCTCGGAGTAACTCCGTACAAAGGCTACTAAGAGCTTCTACAACTACCCTACTGATTCTCCTCTAACTCCTTAGAGAAGTGCTAGAGAGAGAAACTATACTATTCTAGAGAGAGAAATAAGAAATGAGAGAATGAGGTATGAGAGGTGTATGAGGTGTGTGAAATTATGAAATGGAGCTTGGTGTTTATAGGAGAAGGGTGAAAGCCATGGTACAAGTCTTGAAGCACCAAATACAAGCATCAAAGCAGCATACGGGGCAAGCGGACCAAGGGGGGGTCAAACGGCACCTCACAAGGAAAACAACCCCGTATATGGCACCCTAAGGCCGTATACGGCACCTAGGGTTCCGTATATGGTACCTAGGTGTCCAGGGGGGTTGGTGCTCCGTTTGGCCTCCGTTGACTTCTCGGTTGCTTGGTTTGTCCGTATCTTCTTCGTTTGGAGTCCGTTTTGCTTGATTCTTGCGCCGTTGGATTCGTTTTTCCGTTACGCTTCTAATGACACTAAGTTTGCCAAATTTGGAAGTTTTTGACTTTTGCGTGTTCCGGATGACGATCGGCGAGCTTTTAGACTGTGTATCTTCTCCGTCTTTCCTCCGTTTCTTCTGATTCTTTCACCTCCGGTCTTGGATTTTCCTATAGAATCATAAAATATGAATTAAGCTTTATTTATATAATAATATTAAGAACGGATATTTTAAGGTGATTGTTTTTGCCTTAGTTTGCGTGTTATTTGGACGTTTTAACCGATTTTTGTAGCAATGTCTATATTTAGACTACCTTGGTGATTTTTGGTAAATAATGATGGTTTTGAAATGTTTTCACCCAAGAATAGTCCAAAAAGTGTGGAAATATGTCCTTAAAAACATGACTTTTTGGGTCACATCAAGTATCCCACACTTAGGCGTTGCTTGTCCTCAAGCAACACTCATCAATACTCTCTTTGAAAAGATTTTTAAAGCAGGTTTTACAGGAGAGTTATGACATCCCTATCGGTAACCGTTCCCTCATATGAGTAGATAGTTTCAGAAAACAAAGGAAAAGTAAGATGATCCTTTCAGAAACAAGAAGCGATTCTCATAGGCATACTTTCAACTCTCGTGATCTTGGAGTATACATGACTAGGAGATCTCACATAAGGTGGTCACTCAATTCACTCAATAGTGTATCGGGTTTCCTATCAATCTAGTTCAAACGAAATCGCTCATAAAGCCATTCATGCAGTACTCATCGTCATAGGCTTGATCGAGAATCGGATCTCCAACACTAATTAGGTGAGAACGGCGCTAATTATCTCAAGACATTCGGGGGTTGTAATGTTTTGTGAGGGTTAAGGGTATGGATAAGGGAATTTTTGGTTTGTAAGGGTGTTGCTTATCTTAGGCTTTCCAAGAATCATGAAAAACTTATTTGTAGAACGGATGAAGTAGCTACTCTTCTTCTATCGGATCTCCCTTTAATGGTTGATACTTTGAAGCCTTTTGAGCTTTATTTTCTTTTTTCTTTTTCTTTTTCTGCTTTTTATTTTCTTTTCTTCTTCAGAATTTCTTTGTCAGAGAACTTCCGAGGATAATTTCTTTTCTTTTTCTCCTTCAGAAATCCTTTCTTTTATCTTGATCAATTCGAATCTTTTCTTCAGGTGCTAATTTTCCCGCACCGTTGTTCTCTTGTCTCTCTTATGTGCTAATTTTCCCTCACTTTTAGAGAGCTTTGATTCTTTTTGGAGAACACGAACGAGTAGGATAATCGAGTTGGATATTCTTCAAGATGTTTTTCATAACCTCAGAAATTCTAAGATAAGATTTTGGGAATTTGGGAAAGTAGGTTTGTGATTAGGGTTTTGAAGAAATGAAAAGGTTTAGGCTCAATAGGGTTTTCTAGGCAGATCATCGATACTGAAAATGAGTATCGGAAGGGTTTTGGGCTTGAAAGAGAAGGCTAAAAAGGGGTTCAAATCCTAAGGAATGTCAAGGTCATCTAATTGCGCCTATACCGCGTACGGTACACATCAATGTGGTCTCGAAGCGTATGTCAAGAGCAAGTTCTAATTCAGAGATACATGCATCAGAACACACAAGAAATGAACAATGTAGCATTAAAAATGAATGTTTTTAAGGCTCAAAACCTCACTGCAAATTTTGGTTATATGTGCCTAGTCATGCGATGCCCCTCTTAGATTGTCGTTTCTTGCTTAGGAAATTTCTACCTTAATTTCCTTAAGTTTTTGAAATATTTTCCTCATATTTTGAAAATGATTTCTTTCAGGCATACCAAAACTCAAAAATTTAGAGTTAATCGCAAGATTTAGCTCATATTTTAGTTTTATTGAAAAATATTTTTGAAAAATTTGAAAAATTTTAGGGAACATTTTCTGAGATATGCCATGTAGACAAAAAAATCGTTTATCCAAGGTATTCCATACCTACCATCCCACACTTAGAGGAACATTGTCCCTAATGTTCTCTTGAGTTGAGATTTTACGACTACAATCCCACACTTAGAGTTTGAACATGTAAGAAAATGTTTCCTAAGTGTTAAATTGGGCTGGAATCCCACACTTAGTGATAAGTTAGGATGTGGCACAGATTATAACACATAAACTTAAGTAAACATAGAATCATCAAAAATGGAGAAAGGTTTAAAGTACTCCCCATTCTGTTTACTGGACAGGACCTGATTAGTGTAGAAATGGTGCGTGTGATTTGCTGGATTGGAGGACCAGTCTCGGGTAAGATCATCCATTCCACAAAAAGCTAAGTTCTGCAATAAACATCAACACAACGTCATATCTCGAAAACAACAAAGAGTTATAAAAAAATCTAAGTACTGAAATAAGATAAAATAAACTAAATAAACTAAAAGTCATCAAGTAGATCATCGCTGTCAGGATCGAAGTCAGCAATAGTAGCAGCAAGGACTGAGGTGGGTGATGGTGTAGGCTCCTCCATCGTATCCATGCTCGGCTCAGTAATGCCAGCAGAAGCATGAGCGTGAGGTGGGCTAAAGACATCCAACATAGCCATCAACTGCTCAGTAAGTGAAGGCTCTGCTGATGTACTCCCTGATGACATGGCAGGCTCAACAGCAGCAGGCGGAGCAGTAGAAGATCCAGCAGCAGGGAAGAATGACCAGGGCGGGCGAGACGGTCCTGGGTCCGGACCAAGATGGAACGGACAGTCAGAAGGCCTCGGAAGCCCTACATGCACACAAAGGGTGGACATGATGTCATGCTGAAGGTGGAGTGTCCGAAAGAGAGCCCAGGCTGCAACCTGGTCAGCTAGTGTAATCCCATACTCAAGAGTGGGTATATGAGCTGACTGGTGAACAGGTGATGGGGGTCTCTCAGCGGATGGCTCCTCATGAGTGATCGGGACATCAGTAAGGTCCTCCTCGCGAATAGTGGGCATGGTCCTACGTGCTTTACGTCCTCGTCTACGATCTCTGCGACGTCTCGGTGGTATCTCAGCTATGATCTCTCTGGTGTCACTGGAGCTATCCATCCTGAAACAAACAAAATAAATAGGTAATGCATAAAATGATGAATACAAATGCACAGAGATCTGATGACAGTGTGGAGATGTTTTATAAAGATTTCTGTTATCAGAGCTCTGACATTTGCATTTTTAAAACTTATCTCTGATTTTGTAAAAATTTGAAGTTTGTAGTCTGATAAGTAGCAAATCCTGAAATTTCGTTAGAGATAATCATACTTAACAAAAATAAACTAAGAAGTAAAAATTTGACGGAAAAGTAAAGATAAGCTTGGGGTGCCTCCCAAGAGCGCTTGTTTTACGAGTCTCTAGCTTGACTCTTTGTACCTTTCTTGAAGACTCATGGAGGTTCAAAGATGAAGACGTCTTCCCTGATGGGAAAGTCTTCAACATAATGCTTTAAGCAATGACCATTAACTTTAAAATTACCTTCTGGAGCTTCGAGTTCGATTGCGCCATAGGGAAGTACCTTTGAGATTATGAATGGTCCGCTCCACCTACTTTTGAATTTACCAGAGAATTTCTTGAATCGCGAATTGAAGAGCAGCACTTTATCTCCTTGTTTGAACCTAGAGGGCTTCAATTTAGCGTCGTGGACCCTTTTGGTTCTTTCCTTGAAGCTTAGCGAACTGTCGTACGCTTGGTCTCTTAGCTCTGCTAACTCATTCAATTGCATTCTCCGTTGTTCTCCAGCTGCTGAAATTTCCAAGTTGCAGTGTTTTAATGCCCAGTACGCCCGATATTCCAACTCAATTGGTAGGTGACATGCCTTTCTGTAGACTAGCCGATACGGTGTGGTTCCTAATGGTGTTTTATAGGCAGTTCTGAATGCCCACAACGCATCGTCTAATTTTTCAGCCCACCTATGCCCGTGATTTCCGATAGTTCGTTCCAATATCCTTTTCAAAGCCCAATTTGTCACTTCAGCTTGCCCATTTGTTTGTGGATGGTAAGCCGTCGAAGTTTTGTGAGTGACACCATACTGCTGCAGCACTCGCATGAATTGAGTATTGCAGAAATGTGTGCCACGATCACTAATTATAGCTCTAGGAGTTCCAAATCGACTGAACAACTTTTTGAGGAACTGGGTTACTACTTTTGAATCGTTGGTCGGAAAAGCTTGAGCTTCGGCCCACCTTGTCGCACCCCCAAATTCGTTAATCGTGGTTAGCGGAAGCATTAGTGTTGTCGGGGGTGCCGACGTTAACGCTGGACAATCAGGCATATCAGAACATATGATTATTGCTGAACAGTAAATTAAGATGCCATTTAAGTAAACATTTGTTACAAAAAGCTACGACTCGTCAGAGTCGTAGGAATAGTATTTGTAAGATACAAATAGTTAATAGTTACATATTTCAAAAGAGGATTTCATAAATATGACTAATGGAAATCAGTTATAAAAAGGAAATCCTTAGTGTCCCAAAACGTGGCATCTTAATTCTTCGTGGGTCGCCTAATCCAGAATGTATGCAGTCTTACTGGTGCTACTAGTTTCCTGAAAGACATAGCAAAAGGTCAACAAAAATGTTGAGTGAATTCACAGGTTTTATGTTTACAAGTGTAGTTCGTTAAATGATGTGCGTAAAAGTATATGCAATTATAATAACAAGTTTAATTAAGGAAATACTAAATAATACTGTAACACCCCCAAATTTAACAGTTTGCGGACGCGAGTTTTGGGTGTTACTAATCAATAATCACAAGCACAAAGGATACACTGAACGACTCTAAATGAGACGTTCGAAAAGTTATTACATTAATATATAAGTAGTTCAAAATACAAGCTCGAGTTTCGTATAAATTCCTAGAGATTCTAATACATAACAGTAAGTACAAAAGTAATGTATGTAAATCTCCAAGCTTGTGAATGCATGCGACTCGAGCTAGGTAAGCTTATCCTGCTGGGCATCCCTACTGATGTTGTGTACCTGAGAAGCATTACTAAAACGGTCAACCAAAAAGGTTGGTGAATCTCACAGGTTTGTAAGTGAGTAAATAATTTGAATACACAAGTAGTATTTGTAAATCGTAAGCCAGCCAGTAAGTAACGATCGCAGGTCATGCTAATCGTTCACTTAAGTAATGATTGCAGGTCATGCTAATCATCTGTAAATGAGTGGTTGCAGGTCATGCTAACCGTAATGAGTAACAATCGTAGGTCATACAAATCGTTCACTCCGTAATGATTGCAGGTCATGCTAATCATGCGTTTCCACGAACTATCATAATAGAAACTTAACATAGAGTAGATAATAGTACTCCTGTGAATGTAGTCTTACATTCATATTAAACAAGTAAGAAAATGCCACAAGCCACCATGATTTCAGGTCATGCTAATCATGCGATAACTCGGCCATTATCAGTATTATGAAAACAAGTAAGAAAATGTCCTAGGTCACCATGATTGCAGGTCATGCTAATCATGCGTTAACTCGGCCATCATTAGTTTTTATGAAAACATGTAATGCATCTCACCCCTGGGTATAAAACAGTAAAATAGGGGCTGTAAGACTCACCTGAGTCTAGCAGACAATGCAGTAAGCAAGCAAAGTAGTATCCCGAACTAGCAACCCTTAGCGTCCTAATACGCATAAGGTTTAGTAAGTAAATGGAATACTTGTAAGGTATCCATGCTAGTTGTTCCCAAACTAGTTAATGTCCAAGTATTTGTTTGTACGTTTGTAATCTTTTGTAATTAAGTGTGGCCCGTTGGTGACGGAGGTGTAATAATAATTCAAATATTATTATTATGTAATTCATTGTGTTTGTATACTTGTAAAGCATATACATAAGTTGATTATTTGTAACGTGACATATAACTGTTGTTCGGATGTAAGTCCGTGCGAGTGTAAACTCGTGCGAGTGTAAGCTCGTCTTTATATAACAAGTGGTTCGAGTGTAAGCTCGTAGTAACGTGGGTGTAATCCCAAACCATGTGTAAGTATCCTTAGATTTTCTATTATTTTATCCGAAAATATACTTATATATATATATATGTGTCCGAAGGTGCCAAAATTTAACATTAAGGGTCAAAAATACAATTTTTCCGAAAGCCAACTCTCAGTCAAAAAGTCAACTCGCAAAGTCAACTTGCAAGTCAAAAGTCAACTAGCAGAAGTCAACTCGCAAGTCAAAAGTCAACTCGCAAGTCAAAAGTCAACTCGCAAGTCTTCAGTTCGCAAGTCAAGAGTCAACTCGCAAGTCTTCAACTCGCAAGTCTTCAACTCGCAAGTCAAAGTCAACTAGCAAGTCTTCAACTTGCCAGTCAAAGTCAACTCGCAAGTCTTCAGTTCGCAAGTCAAAAGTCAACTCGCAAGTCTTCAACTCGCAAATCTTCAACTCGCAAATCAAAGTCAACTCGCAAGTCTTCAACTCGCAAGTCAAAGTCAACTCGTAGAAGTCAACTCGCAGAAGTCAACTGTTGGTGTTTTTGTTATCGTAACTTGGTCAAACGAGCTCGGTTTGACCCGAAACTTTTAGGGAAGTCTTGAAATAGTTTATAGAGCCTAAGAAAATCATCGGTTCGTGTCGGGGTTCACCCGGAGTGTCGGTTTTGCAAATTTACCAAAACAGTCCCTATTTTTAGTTTTCAGAAATTTTACTCGGTTTCCACCCTCGATTTAACCCATTTGTATTCCGATTCAAGTCCAACCAAAAATCACACATGTTCTACTATATGTAATGTTCATTTCTGCATTTTATGGTATTTTCATATGTCCGTTTAATATTTTAAACAAAAATAAATATGTCGAGGGGTCGGATTCGGTCCAGAACAGACCTATGTCCAAAGATCAAGTAATAGCCGAAAATGGGGGTATTTCTGGAAGTGGCTAAAGAAGAACTTTTTGTTCCAGACGAAAATACCAAACTTTTCCAAGTGGTCTCACACGTGTATTTAACTTACAACTCGAGTTATGGTTGTTTTCGTGCGACGGTTTTTCTGGCCAGGAAGTGGTGTGTATATACTTGTTTCAAAAACGAGTTTTAACATGTTATTTGGACATTTCTTTGTTAAGTAAGCAACTAAACTTGTTAATAAGCTTAACCCAAGTAAATCTAGCAAAAGAAAAGAGGTTCTTACAAGTAGATCAAAGATCTAGAGTCGAAAACGTGATGAGAAGGTGACTAGCTTCGTTTCCTTGCTTGAATCTTCAAAAACCGATGGTGGATGTGGGAGATGAGTGTGGTGGCTTGTGGTGGATGATGGTGGTGGTCTTGGACTGATTAAAATCGCAGGGGGAAGGGAGTGAGAGAGATTGGAGAGAGTTGGATGGAGTGAAGTGTGAAATGAGGGAGCATGGAGTGCTTGAGTGTGTAAGTAACAAAGGGGAGGAGGTCAAAGGCATGGGAGGCCATACCACCCTCATGTGGCCGGCCCCCATGGGTCCCACAACGGGTGGATTGGTCTTTTTACTTGTTTTCCCCATTTGTGTTAAGTGTGGTGCTCGTTTACCCGTTCGTTTAACGTTTTAATTAATCGTATAACGTTTTATATAATACGTTTTGTTAACGATTTAAAATCCGATATTTTAAATAAAAGTTTTACTCAAATAACATATTTTAAGTTACTAAAATAATATTCGAGATTTCGTTTGGTCACCGGTCGCGAATCGTGCGTTTATTCGAATTATGTAACGTTTCTAAACGTTTTAACTGTACGCGTGTAATCGCGATATTTTTAGCCGAAGTATTTTATCAAAATACTTATTATGAAGTTATAAAATATAACTTAAGTGTATTTCGTGTGTCGGGCGCGTTCCGCGCGGTTTGGGTCGTTTCTGAGCATTTTACACAATGCAAAATGCTTATTTGATATTATCGAAATAATATTTGGAATTAAATATGTTTATCAAATAATCTCATATTATTTAATAACTTGAGTTCGCCAACGTTCGTATTTTGTACAATTGTAGTTTCATACGATTTGAATGAATCGTATACGTGTATATATATATATCACCTATATACATATATAGTAATTAATTATCGTACTTAGTCCTATTTCATACTAAATACAAGTAGTAAACAAGTAATTAGGAAAATTTTAAATTTACCCTAATTTTGAGGTTGTTACATTCTCCCCTTGTTAGGAGAATTTCGTCCTGAAATTTGTTCGAAGTAGTAG
This sequence comes from Helichrysum umbraculigerum, assembly GCA_949592205.1. Classification (NCBI taxonomy): domain Eukaryota; kingdom Viridiplantae; phylum Streptophyta; class Magnoliopsida; order Asterales; family Asteraceae; genus Helichrysum; species Helichrysum umbraculigerum. The sequence continues at coordinate 100,270,928 of CATIUR010000004.1, read as the reverse complement.
TCGGTTGTTTCTTAATCCTATTGGGTACTTAGGATCTAAGAAAGTATACACGGAATATGAGGAAATCAGACAAAAGTAATTTAGGCGAGAATTTTAAATAAGCATACCCGGGTTAAGCAAGTCAACAAGTCTCGGGTTTTCATCCTCCCTAGCGTTGAGTACATAAGCTCTTCCTCGAGCAGGGTTGTTTTTTAGCTTTGGGCAGTCCTTCCTGAAGTGCCCGATACCGTTGCACTCATAGCAGGTTTTGGGTGCAGGGGTATCAGTGCCAGTGGGGTTGGTTCGACAGTCTTGGGCCAGGTGCCCGAATTTCTTGCAATTGGAACAGGGACAGGGGCCATCATGGTGTAAACCGCATTTGGAACAGTAAGGTTTGCTCCCCTTGTAAGCCTTTGAGTCATTGGCATTGACTGTTGTAGGCTTTTTATCAGAAGTCGGGTTGGACGAGTGGGGACTTACTTCCCATTTGCGTTTGTTATTTGCAGGTGGGGTTGAAGTCGAGCCACGGCGGACAGAGTTGGCCGTTAACTCATGGGCCATGCGAATGGCGCTCTGGATAGTTCCTGGTTTAGATGAAGTCACCAGATCTTGGAGTCGTTCAGGGAGTCCATCGACGTATTTTTCGATCCTTTTGTACTCAGGATCAACCATAGTTGGGCAGAGAAGTGCCAGCTGGTGAAAACGGTTGGTGTAACCAGTGATGTCATTTCCCTGCATCTTGTGATTCCAGAATTCTATCTCCAGTTGTTTCAGTTCATCTCTTGGGCAGTACTAGCCCCTCAGCATAATCTTCAGCTCATTCCATGGAAGTTTGTAGGCATTGGCAACACTCACAGTCTGAGCGTAGGTGTTCCACCAACTAAGGGCAGTGTCAGAAAATGTGCTGGCTGCGAACTTGACCTTGTCGTCCTCAACGCAGTTGCAGATAAGGAATACTGATTCGATCTTCTCGATCCATCGTATTAGACCGATTGCTCCTTCAGTACCTGCAAAGCTCAAGGGTTTGCAGTTTTGGAAGTCCTTGTAGGTGCAGGTTTTGGGTGGTGGTGTGTTGTTAGCCGTATCTTCGCTACCAGGAGTGGTTGCTCGGACAGCTAAGGCTTGAGCCACACTACGGGCAATAATACCCGCAACTTCGGCTTCAGTAAGTGTGATTTGTCGTCGAGGAGGCATGTTCCTTGAAACAACAAATAAAGAACATGTGAAGGTTCGAGCAAGAATTATGATCGTGATGATCGGTTTCGTACAAAGAAATTACGCCAAAAGTTGATACGTGGATAGTTTAACAAAAGTAGTAGGATTGTTATAATTGAAACATAAAAGTTAAGTAAGGATGGAACGACGAGAATCGAGTTGTCGTTTGTTTGGTGTAATTTGAAAAATGAATTTCGCAGTGGTCGAGAGAGAGTATCGTATCGGGGAAAAGAGGCCTATGCATTTATATATAACACATAACCGCCTAGTGTGTGTCTAGCACAATCAAGTAAAAGTCCCGGTTCTCTCGGGGTCAGAGTCAGCTAATGTATTCCGGTTCAACATAACCCCTTTCAGAACTCACATCATCTTCATTTAATTGTACATAGTTGATCAGGCTATGTTAAATTAAACTTGTATGCTGTAATTCCTGAACCAGTTATACCTAATGAGGAATACTGCCTAACGGTCATAGTCTAGGCCCACTAAATGCAACCTAGTTCACTATAACCTTAGGCTCTGATACCAATCTGTAACACCCCCAAATTTAACAGTTTGCGGAAGCGAGTTTTGGGTGTTACTAATCAATAATCACAAGCACAAAGGATACAGTGAACGACTCTAAATGAGACGTTCGAAAAGTTATTACATTAATATATAAGTAGTTCAAAATACAAGCTCGAGTTTCGTATAAATTCCTAGAGATTCTAATACATAACAGTAAGTACAAAAGTAATGTATGTAAATCTCCAAGCTTGTGAATGCATGCGACTCGAGCTAGGTAAGCTTATCCTGCTGGGCATCCCTACTGATGTTGTGTACCTGAGAAGCATTACTAAAACGGTCAACCAAAAAGGTTGGTGAATCTCACAGGTTTGTAAGTGAGTAAATAATTTGAATACACAAGTAGTATTTGTAAATCGTAAGCCATCCAGTAAGTAACGATCGCAGGTCATGCTAATCGTTCACTTAAGTAATGATTGCAGGTCATGCTAATCATCTGTAAATGAGTGGTTGCAGGTCATGCTAACCGTAATGAGTAACGATCGTAGGTCATACAAATCGTTCACTCCGTAATGATTGCAGGTCATGCTAATCATGCGTTTCCACGAACTATCATAATAGAAACTTAACATACAGTAGATAATAGTACTCCTGTGAATGTAGTCTTACATTCATATTAAACAAGTAAGAAAATGCCACAAGCCACCATGATTTCAGGTCATGCTAATCATGCGATAACTCGGCCATTATCAGTATTATGAAAACAAGTAAGAAAATGTCCTAGGTCACCATGATTGCAGGTCATGCTAATCATGCGTTAACTCGGCCATCATTAGTTTTTATGAAAACATGTAATGCATCTCACCCCTGGGTATAAAACAGTAAAATAGGGGCTGTAAGACTCACCTGAGTCTAGCAGACAATGCAGTAAGCAAGCAAAGTAGTATCCCGAACTAGCAACCCTTAGCGTCCTAATACGCATAAGGTTTAGTAAGTAAATGGAATACTTGTAAGGTATCCATGCTAGTTGTTCCCAAACTAGTTAATGTCCAAGTATTTGTTTGTACGTTTGTAATCTTTTGTAATTAAGTGTGGCCCGTTGGTGACGGAGGTGTAATAATAATTCAAATATTATTATTATGTAATTCATTGTGTTTGTATACTTGTAAAGCATATACATAAGTTGGTTATTTGTAACGTGACATATAACTGTTGTTCGGATGTAAGTCCGTGCGAGTGTAAACTCGTGCGAGTGTAAACTCGTGCGAGTGTAAGCTCGTCTTTATATAACAAGTGGTTCGAGTGTAAGCTCGTAGTAACGTGGGTGTAATCCCAAACCATGTGTAAGTATCCTTAGATTTTCTATTATTTTATCCGAAAATATACTTATATATATATATATATATATATATGTGTCCGAAGGTGCCAAAATTTAACATTAAGGGTCAAAAATACAATTTTTCCGAAAGTCAACTCGCAGTCAAAAAGTCAACTCGCAAAGTCAACTCGCAAGTCAAAAGTCAACTAGCAGAAGTCAACTCGCAAGTCAAAAGTCAACTCTCAAGTCTTCAGTTCGCAAGTCAAGAGTCAACTCGCAAGTCTTCAACTCGCAAGTCAAAGTCAACTAGCAAGTCTTCAACTCGCCAGTCAAAGTCAACTCGCAAGTCTTCAGTTCGCAAGTCAAAAGTCAACTCGCAAGTCTTCAACTCGCAAGTCAAAAGTCAACTCGCAAGTCTTCAACTCGCAAGTCAAAGTCAACTCGCAAGTCTTCAACTCGCAAGTCAAAGTTAACTCGCAGAAGTCAACTCGCAGAAGTCAACTGTTGGTGTTTTTGTTATCGTAACTTGGTCAAACGAGCTCGGTTTGACCCAAAACTTTTAGGGAAGTCTTAAAATAGTTTATAGAGCCTAAGAAAATTATCGGTTCGTGTCGGGGTTCACCCGGAGTGTCGGTTTTGCAAATTTACCAAAACAGTCCCTATTTTTAGTTTTCAGAAATTTTACTCGGATTCCACCCTCGATTTAACCCAATTGTAATCCGATTCAAGTCCAACCAAAAATCACACATGTTCTACTATATGTATTGTTCATTTCTGCATTTTATGGTATTTTCATATGTCCGTTTAATATTTTAAACAAAAATAAATATGTCGAGGGGTCGGATTCGGTCCAGAACAGACCTATGTCCAAAGATCAAGTAATAGCCGAAAATGGGGGTATTTATGGAAGTAGCTAAAGAAGAACTTTTTGTTCAAGACGAAAATACCAAACTTTTCCAAGTGGTCTCACACGTTTATTTAACTTACAACTCGAGTTATGGTTGTTTTCGTACGACGGTTTTTCTGGCCAGGAAGTGGTGTGTATATACTTGTTTCAAAAACGAGTTTTAACATGTTATTTGGACATTTCTTTGTTAAGTAAGCAACTAAACATGTTAATAAGCTTAACCCAAGTAAATCTAGCAAAAGAAAAGAAGTTCTTACAAGTAGATCAAAGATCTAGAGTCGAAAACGTGATGAGAAGGTGACTAGCTTCGTTTCCTTGCTTGAATCTTCAAAAACCGATGGTGGATGTGGGAGATGAGTGTGGTGGCTTGTGGTGGATGATGGTGGTGGTCTTGGACTGATTAAAATCGCAGGAGGAAGGGAGTGAGAGAGATTGGAGAGAGTTGGATGGAGTGAAGTGTGAAATGAGGGAGCATGGAGTGCTTGAGTGTGTAAGTAACAAAGGGGAGGAGGTCAAAGGCATGGGAGGCCATACCACCCTCATGTGGCCGGCCCCCATGGGTCCCACAAGGGGTGGATTGGTCTTTTTACTTGTTTTCCCCATTTGTGTTAAGTGTGGTGCTCGTTTACCCGTTCGTTTAACGTTTTAATTAATCGTATAACGTTTTATATAATACGTTTTGTTAACGATTTAAAATCCGATATTTTAAATAAAAGTTTTACTCAAATAACATATTTTAAGTTACTAAAATAATATTCGAGATTTCGTTTGGTCACCGGTCGCGAATCGTGCGTTTATTCGAATTATGTAACGTTTCTAAACGTTTTAACTGTACGCGTGTAATCGCGATATTTTTAGCCGAAGTATTTTATCAAAATACTTATTATGAAGTTATAAAATATAACTTAAGTGTATTTCGTGTGTCGGGCGCGTTCCGCGCGGTTTGGGTCGTTTCTGAGCATTTTACACAATGCAAAATGCTTATTTGATATTATCGAAATAATATTTAGAATTAAATATGTTTATCAAATAATCTCATATTATTTAATAACTTGAGTTCGCCAACGTTCGTATTTTGTACAATTGTAGTTTCATACGATTTGAACGAATCGTATACGTGTATATATATATATCACCTATATACATATATAGTAAGTAATTATCGTACTTAGTCTTATTTCATACTAAATACAAGTAGTAAACAAGTAATTAGGAAAATTTTAAATTTACCCTAATTTTGGGGTTGTTACAAATACTATCACACAATTCAGGCAAGATTGACTCGTTCATGTAATATAGCTTAATAAGTAAGTCCCAATTCGAACAAAAGGAACACAAGAAACGTTATTCTTATTTATAACTAATTATCTATTTATTCTAATTACAAATATTTACAATTATAATACAATTAAATACAAGGATCCAATTTACAATAATCTACAAGATAAGGGGGACGTTTTAGTTCCGAACGAACATATTTATTTTTATATTTTTGATACAGATTCTAATAGATAAGTTCTATGAACAACTTAGGTATACTTAATTGGATAGAAGATTATAACTATTTAAACAATTATTTATTAAACGTATTATATCAATTTATATCTATTTGCTTTATTGGCTATTATTATTGGTGAATTACTAATGTAGAAAATCACAAAGATTAAGATAATTTTCATATAGCAACACTCCCAAAGATTAAGTAAAGTATTACTATTTATTAAGATCTATCAGCAGTTTATTAATACAATTCTAAGATTAGGTTGAATTACAATGTTACTTAACATTAATAATTGACAATCATTAGTTAATTTATAAAACTCACAAGATTAGTAAAGATATCTATATAAATCAATTAACTTTTATCAATATTAATATAACACAGACAATTCTTGTATAATAAGCATTCAATAATATAGTTCCAACATAAACATATAATTCATATAATAAATCTAATAAACATACATTTAAACATTCATAATGAAAACCTAATAAGCAATTAATTCAAATAAACAATATCCAAAATAACCCAAAAGATTAATAAAGTTACAAGGATAAAGAAACCGAACCAATTAGCAAACCAGCTTTCCCTAGGGTTAAAAACCTTCAAACCCTAGCTCCTTGGCTTCCAAAATCGCACCTAAAGTCGTCCTAAAACCCTAACTTTCGGTTTTAGTATTCTTGAATCGTATATCGTTTAAGCTAATTTGAGCCTCTATTTATAGTTTTACTGGCCGACCTTCCAACCGTCGGTTGGGTTCTCCAACCGCCGGTTGAAGTTATTTGAATTCGAGTCCAACTCCACGTGTCTGCACCGCCTTTAAACCCTAAAGCCCAACCGCCGGTTGGTTAATCCAACCGCCGGTTGAATGTAAATTCCAGAATATTCTATTTTCGGGCTTGGGCTTAATTTTTGGACTTTTAATCTTCATAACCAGACTTCTTTGTTTTCTTGGCCCAATTCTTCATTTTAACTCTTTTAGTCTTCATTTCTTCAAGGTCTTTAATCTTTATTTCTTTTAGTGCTTTAATTCTTCAGTTCTGGTCTCGTTCTTGTTCCTTTTTCTTCATTCTTTAATTAAAATACATTTATGCAATTATTAACAAAACAAGTATATAAAATCATATAAATGCAATAAAATGTATATAAATATATGGATAAATTACTATAAAATATAATATCTATTTGATGCTTATCAAATATCCTCACACTTAAGTTCTGCTTGTCCTCAAGTAGAAAACTGAATATTAATTTAAAAATAAGCATCAAACTAATATTTAAGAATCAGAATACCAATACTAAAAATCTGTTTCATAAATTAAAATTTTAAACAATTTAATTAACATGGATAACTATAATGTGTAAATAAAATTATTATTATTTGTGCAATATATAACTTATGAATGATTACTAATATATTTTTCCACTTTAAACAATCTATACTCATATTTCTGAATACACCTTTATTGTTAGTATGTATATTACTTATGATTTCCATATATGATATACCCTTAAATTTAATTATACAATTACTTTTATATTCCAATTAAATATATGAAATACATTTTTAAGAATCAAGACATTGGTGACAGGCCGGTCTGCATTTTCATGCAACAGAGCGACATAACTTGATTCAGGTTTAAGCAAAACCAGACTTGGTCAAACCATTTTGGCGACCTCATTAGGTATCTTTTATTTTTAAGACTTTTCAAGTACTTTTGACTTGCGTTTGCTTAATTTTTAAGTATATATTAATAGAGACCAGGTCTATACTTTCGTATAACAGAGGAAACAATTAATATATACTCCCAAATGTACTCACATAATTAAAAAGATATAAAATTATTGCATAATAAATTTAAAAATTAAGACTTTTATGTCATACATCATATTATGTATCATAAAATAATAAACAAGTTATATTATTAATTATTTTAAAATTCAGAAATCTTCATATAGATTGCCTATTAGTACATCATATCATATAACTATATATCACTTCCTTTATTAAGTAGCTTACATTATATATACAAAAGAGTTAATCCATATTAGAGTCTAAACTTTTAAATACAAAACAAAACTTTTAACAAAAGTATTATAACTAATAAATATTTAGTTATTCACTTAAAATCATAAATTTTCAAAATTTTATAACAATAGAAACTTAAATGTTTAATTAAAGAAATTCTTTTTCTTACGAACCCTATCCCCACACTTAAATTATACAATGCCCTCATTGTATAAAAATGATAAACAAAAGTGAGTAAGGGAAAAGAAAAATAGAACAGAAAAACTCCCCTGACTGAAATTATAAATTTCATCATCGGCCAATAAATATTGTCTTGGTTGATTCCTTTATCTCTTGAAAAATAATATACAACATCCACACTTTCGTAGTTAATCACGATTGCATTTAGCATATGCAATAAGCCTTTAAACCCCTCAGTATCCCAAGTGGACGAGTTATAGTCTCGTGAGGGTTTCCAGTGAACACACCCACAAAGTTCAACCTGAAAATAAAAAGAAAAACATAACATATAAACATAAACACGGGTTGTCTCCCGAGAAGCACTTTTGTTTAAGTGTCGGTAAGTTCGACTTAATCATATCTCATATTCTTCTAGAGATATATCTGAAATATGTTCAATAACATTATCTTCATAGTATTTCTTCAAACGATGCCCATTGACTTTAAAAATACCCCCATTAAGCGATATCAAATCTACACTCCCATTTGTATGAACTTGGTGAATAACATATGGTCCGCTCCATCTTGATTTCAATTTACCCGGAAATAACCTAATACGTGAATTATATAAAAGCACCCGTTCTCCAGCAACAAATTCTTTATCTCCCCGAAGTCTCGCATCATGCCATTTCTTCGTTCTTTCTTTATAAAATCTTGAATTCTCATAAGCATTCCAACGAAGCTCATCTAACTCATGTATCTGTAAAAAGCGATGTTTACCAACTTTATCGGTATCCATGTTGCATTCTCGAAGTGCCCAATATGCTTTGTGTTCTATTTCCACTGGTAAATGACAAGCTTTTCCATAAACTAGTCTATACGGAGTACAACCTGTAGGTGTTTTAAACGCTGTCCTATACGCCCAAAGTGCATCAATTAACTTTTCCGACCATTCTTTTCTGTTAGAACCAACAGAACGTTCCAAAATACGTTTTAACGCACGATTGGTATTTTCAACTTGTCCACTTGTTTGTGGATGATAAGGCGTAGCAATTCGATGAGTAACTCCATATCTTTTCAATATTTTCTCCAATTGAGTGTTACAAAAATGAGTACCCCGATCACTAATCAATGCCTTAGGAGTTCCAAATCTCGAAAATAACTGTTTAAGAAATTTTACCACAACTCTTGCATCATTCGTAGGTAATGCCTTTGCCTCTGCCCACTTGGAAACATAATCCACAGCTACTAATATATACTTATTACCGTGACTCATAGGAAATGGTCCCATGAAATCAATACCCCATACATCAAATATTTCATAAACCTGTATACCAGTTTGTGGCATCTCATCTTTTTTAGAAATATTCCCAGCTCTTTGGCATGAATCACAATTCCTAACGTAAGCATATGTATCTTTAAAAATTGTCGGCCAATAGAATCCTGCATAAAATATTTTCTTCGCAGTGTAACTTGGTCCATTATGACCCCCTACTGGTCCTTCATGACAATGCTTTATAATTTGTTGAGCCTCTTCACCATGTATACAACGTCTGATTATGCCATCTGCACAGTATCTGAAAAGAAATGGATCTTCCCAAAAATAATACTTTAAATCAGAAAAGAATTTCTTCTTCTTCTGGTAATCCATCTTTGGTAAAATTTTAGTCACCAAATAATTTGCATAATTCGCAAACCAAGGTATATCCATTACTTCTTGTATAGTCATTAATTTCTCATCCGGAAATGTATCTTTAATATCTTCTTCATCCAATACTTCTACTCCCGGATTTTCCAACCTTGACAAATGATCAGCTGCGACATTTTCAGCTCCTTTCTTGTCTTTAATTTCAATATCGAATTCCTGTAATAAAAGAATCCATCGCAATAAACGAGGGCGCGCATCTTGCTTATTAAACAAATATTTCAAAGCAGAATGGTCAGTATAAACCACAGTTTTAGTTAAGACAAGATAAGAACGAAATTTATCGAAAGCAAAAACTACTGCCAAAAGTTCCTTTTCCGTAGTTGTGTAATTTTCCTGAGCATCTGTTAATGTTTTACTGGCATAATAAATTGGCTTAATCTTCTTATCAACTTTTTGTCCTAGAACAGCTCCAACTGCATAGTCACTAGCATCACACATCAATTCAAAAGGTAAACTCCAATCTGGACTCGTCATTACTGGAGCAGACACCAACTTTTCTTTCAATGCATCAAACGACTGTTTGCATTCATCTGTAAACTCAAATATTGCATCCTTCTCTAGTAAATGATTAAGCGGTTTTGCAATTTTTGAAAAATCTTTTATAAATCTCCTATAAAATCCAGCATGTCCTAGAAAACTTCTTATTCCTTTTACATTTGTAGGATAAGGTAATTTTGAAATAGCTTCAATCTTCGCTTGATCTACCTCAATTCCTATTTTGGATAATTTATGACCGAAAACAATTCCTTCTCTAACCATAAAATGACATTTTTCCCAGTTAAGAACTAGATTTGCTCCTTCACATCTTTGCAACATCTTATGTAAATTTTCTAAACAAGCATCAAACGAATCTCTAAATACCGAGAAATCATCCATAAATACTTCCATGAAGTCTTCTACCATATCATGAAATATTGCGATCATGCAACACTGAATTGTAGCTGGTACATTACACAAACCAAACGGCATTCTTCTATAAGTGAAAGTACCAAACGGACAGGTAAATGTTGTTTTATCTTGATCTTCAGCTGCTATCGGTATTTGAAAATATCCTGAAAATCCATCCAGAAAACAATAGAATTCCTTTCCTGATAACCTTTCTATCATCTGATCAATAAATGGTAATGGAAAATGATCTTTCCTGGTAGCATCATTTAATTTCCGATAATCAATACAAACTCTCCATCCCGTTACTGTCCTTGTTGGTATCAATTCATTCTTTTCATTAGGTACCACCGTTATTCCACCTTTCTTTGGTACAACATGTATTGGACTTACCCATGGACTATCTGAAATAGGATAGATTAACCCTGAATCCAACAATTTAATGATTTCTTTCCTAACTACATCTTTAACATTCGGATTCAATCTTCTTAAAGGTTGTACGACTAGCTTAAAATCTTTTTCCATCAAGATTTTATGAGTACAGTATGTAGGACTGATTCCTTTAATATCCGTGATTTTCCATGCTATTGCTTGTTTATGCTGTTTAAGAACCTGAACTAATCGTTCTTTCTCTGATTTTGACAATTTTGAAGATATTATAACCGGCAAGTCTGATGTTCCTTGTAAATAAGCATATTCCAAATGTGCTGGTAGCTCTTTAAGTTCCAACTGTGGTAGTTCTTCAATAGATGTCTTGATCTCAAATATCTCCTCTTTAAAACAAGGAATATTGTTCACAGAATATGGTATCAATTCCTGGTTAATAATTTTAGCAATTGGCTGTGTTTCTCCCTCTTCAGGATGTTGTTGAATAACCACGGTTGCTTCTTCCAAATCTTCATCTTCCTCTAATAACTTATCAAATTCTGCTAAATCCTTTGCAGTGTCAAACTCTTCAGTCCATCCATTAAGGATTCCTATATCTGCTTGATCTTTTCCTATAAAATCTTGAAAAGAAGAGTTATCCATATATTCATATGAATTTAAATAATAACAAGTATCATCCACATAATCAGGAAATTTCATGGAATTATTAACATCAAAAACAATTTTATCATTCCCCAATCTCATGGTAATTTTTCTATTAAAAACATCTATTAAGGCATGTGTAGTTGCTAAAAATGGTCTTCCTAATATAATAGGGACTTTAGGGTCTTCTACCAAATCTAAAATTACAAAATCACATGGAAAAACAAATTTATCAACTTTAATCAAAACATTTTCAACTATTCCCCTTGGATATTGCACATATCGGTCAGCTAATTCAATACACATACGAATAGGTTTTGGCTCTCCTAATCCTAAACGCATATAAAGAGTATATGGCATTAATGAAATACTAGCACCTAAATCTGCTAATGCATTTTCAATAGAAATTTCACCAATTTTGCAAGGTATAGTAATACTCCCTGGATCTTTGACTTTTGGAGGTAGCTTATTCTGCATTATTGCTGAGCATCTCGCATTCATAGTCACCTTTGTCACATTATTCAATTTACTTTTGTTGGTCAGCAGCTCCTTAAGATATTTTGCATACTTCGGCATTTGAGTTATAGCTTCAACAAAAGGAATGTTAATATGAAGTTGTTTCAGATTTTCCAGAAATTTGTGGTATTGTTCATCTTCTTTGTCCTTCCTCAGAGCAGCTAGATATGGAAGTGGTGGTGTATAGTCTTTAATGACTTCTTTAACCTTATTTTCTCCAATGCTCTTTTTATTTGGTTGTATGTCTTCATCAATTGTTTCTTTTTCAACCTGTTCAGACTCAACAATTTTATTAGTTATAACAGGAGAGTTAACATTCTTACCACTTCTGGTAATTACTGCTTTAGCTTGCTCCTTTGGATTTGTTTCAGTAAATCCTGGCAATGTTCCTGGAAATCTCTCCTGTAGTGTTTTAGCAATCTGATGAACTGATCCTTCAATTTGTTTGATCGATGCTTCATTATTACGCATTCTTGTATTAGTTTCCTCTTCTCTTTTATTACTTGCCTCAGCCATTTTTCCCAATGCATTTTCTATCACCATCATTCTGTCATTATAGGAAGTATTTTGTCCTGTTTTGACATAATAACCTGGTGCTCCTTGTTGATACTGTTGTCCTGGTTGACTAGTTCTTCTAAAGTTCGAAACTTGACGATAATTTGGATTTCCTTGAAAATCCCCATACATAACTTCTTCAGTGATTATTTCACTATCATTATTAGGACATTCTGTCTTTAGATGATTTCCTCCACATATTTCACAACCAATCCTGATCGCATGAACTTGTTCATTTACTTTCTTAATATCTCTTCCCATACTTTCCAAATTTGCAGTGATAGCTGCGAGACCATCACTATCTTCAGATATTCTTTTTCTTCCAGATGAACCATCATCCCATAATTGAGAATGTTTTGCTAATTCTTCAATTCCGGCTTTTGCTACTGCTGGAGTTTTCTTAGGTACTGGGCCTTGTGCATCTAACTGTTGACGTGTTGCTCGATCAACTCCCTTATAAAATACCGTTATTTCTTGTTGGACATTTAAATCATGTTGTGGACATTTATGTAACATCTCCTTATATCTTTCCCAAGCTTGATATAGAGATTCATCGGGTTTCTGCTTAAAATTCCTAATCTCATCGATCATCTTTGACGTTTTGGAAGGTGTACAATACATTTTTTGAAATTTTCTACGAAGATCTTCCCAAGTAGTAATAGATCCGGCTGGTTCATTATTAATCCATCTCTTAGCTCCATCCTTTAATGTTAAAGGAAATACTCGTAACATAACCTGATCTCTTGTAACATTAGGAATATTAAACATATCTGCAATTTCTAAAATTTTCTCAACATGTTCGTTCGCATCTTCTTTATCTTCTCCTCTGAAAGGATTCTCTCTCAATTCCTTCAGAAATTGTCCCTTTGATTCAAATTCTACTTCTCTAGCTATAGCAGGCCTAACCACTCCAGGTCTTGGATCTCCACGAGTTTGAATCGTGTAATCCTCAAGCGTCATGTTAGCTATGTCTGCCATATCTCTTTGTTTTGGTTCAGAATCTCTTGGAAATACTGTATGTTGTCTCGAATATACTTTATCTAAATCTGAATCGGAGTAATACCCTCTTTTAGCCGTTTTGACTAAACTGTTATGAAATATCAAGTCGTCTTCGTCAGACGAAATTCCTTGTTCTGGCGAATTAGGTGGCGCATATGACAATCGTCTTCTAGAATGAAATTCTCGTTCTGGTTCGTCAAATGGACTAAGTGGATCCGGATGAAGTGTGCGGGTCATACATCCATCTGCAAAGAAGAACAGAATTTTAGTAGTACTTTAAATTCAATAGTAGATGTTAGTAGTTTGTTAGTAATATTCAAGTTGGTAAATATGAATCCCGATAATTTAATAATAAAACACATTCACCTAACCCAACTCTCCTATTTGTTAGTAATGCAATTTTAGTTAATTATACAACAATTAAGGTTAAGATTAATTTATTAGATTTCCAATACAAAGTTCATCAATAGATCTCGGTAGCTCCATTGATAGTACACAAAAGCGGAGAAACAGGTCAGCGCGAAGCTTATTAAAAACCTATCTCTTTCGAGAAGCACCTTATCTCTTATATGATAAATCAATGAGGTAGTGCTGAACTCTCCTTATACCTTTGTTTTTGTCAGTATTCTCAATGGGTGAGCCGATATTTCTTATCGATTTTGCAATGTATTAGAAATAAAAAGTATACAAGTAATATAATTAGTTTAAAATAAAAGACACCGCTTCCCCGGTAAATCAAAAGTTCAACCGGTTAAGTGTTCCCCGGCAGCGGCGCCAAAAACTTGATGTGCGTAAAAGTATATTCAATTATAATAACAAGTTTAATTAAGGAAATACTAAATAATACTATCACACAATTCAGGCAAGATTGACCCGTTCATGTAATATAGCTTAATAAGTAAGTCCAAATTTGAACACAAGGAACACAAGAAACGTTATTCTTATTTATAACTAATTATCTATTTATTCTAATTACAAATATTTACAATTATAATACAATTAAATACAAGGATCCAATTTACAATAATCTACAAGATAAGGGGACGTTTTAGTTCCGAACGAACATATTTATTTTTATATTTTTGATACAGATTCTAATAGATAAGTTCTAGGAACAACTTAGGTATACTTAATTGGATAGAAGATTATAACTATTTAAACAATTATTTATTAAACGTATTATATCAATTTATATCTATTTGCTTTATTGGCTATTATTATTGGTGAATTACTAATGTAGAAAATCACAAAGATTAAGATAATTTTCATATAGCAACACTCCCAAAGATTAAGTAAAGTATTACTATTTATTAAGATCTATCAGCAGTTTATTAATACAATTCCAAGATTAGGTTGAATTACAATGTTACTTAACATTAATAATTGACAATCATTAGTTAATTTATAAAACTCACAAGATTAGTAAAGATATCTATATAAATCAATTAACTTTTATCAATATTAATATAACACAGACAATTCTTGTATAATAAGCATTCAATAATATAGTTCCAACATAAACATATAATTCATATAATAAATCTAATAAACATACATTTAAACATTCATAATGAAAACCTAATAAGCAATTAATTCAAATAAACAATATCCAAAATAACCCAAAAGATTAATAAAGTTACAAGGATAAAGAAACCGAACCAATTAGCAAACCAGCTTTCCCTAGGGTTAAAAACCTTCAAACCCTAGCTCCTTGGCTTCCAAAATCGCACCTAAAGTCATCCTAAAACCCTAACTTTCGGTTTTAGTATTCTTGAATCGTATATCGTTTAAGCTAATTTGAGCCTCTATTTATAGTTTTACTGGCCGACCTTCCAACCGCCGGTTGGGTTCTCCAACCGCCGGTTGAAGTTATTTGAATCCGAGTCCAACTCCACATGTCTGCACCGCCTTTAAAACCTAAAGCCCAACCGCCGGTTGGTTAATCCAACCGCCGGTTGAATGTAAATTCCAGAATATTCTATTTTCGGGCTTGGGCTTAATTTTTGGACTTATAATCTTCATAACCAGACTTCTTTGTTTTCTTGGCCCAAATTCTTCATTTTAACTCTTTTAGTCTTCATTTCTTCAAGGTCTTTAATCTTTATTTCTTTTAGTGCTTTAATTCTTCAGTTCTGGTCTCGTTCTTGTTCCTTTTCTTCATTCTTTAATTAAAATACATTTATGCAATTATTAACAAAACAAGTATATAAAATCATATAAATGCAATAAAATGTATATAAATATAGGGATAAATTACTATAAAATATACTATCTATTTGACGCTTATCATTAAACCAGTTTGTTTGTAAGCTTGTTGACTCGAAAGTCAAATAATGTTTCATTTTAGTTGGAAAGTCATCCAAAAGTATCGTGTTGTTGGGATGTTACCCAAAAGTACAGTTTCATTTTAGTGATGTCAACACATCCAATGGTATACGTTTGGAAAACCAATCCAGTTGTATAAATAGTAGGAACGCATTCCTATGTAATCAAGCGTAGGAAAATGTTATTTCCAAAATGTTCAAAATAGTAGGGAGACATAGACGGTGATCCCTCGAAGGTTAGCTAGACCTTATGAGTTATAGTAACGACCCCTAGTGCTATAACCAATCCACGACGTTTAACGTTTTTGCCAGAGTAACATTTTAAATATACGCTCCTCGTTACGACTGCCATCGTGCGGTTGGCGCGACCTACAAGTTATAATAGTGAGAGGGCTGTCAACTCGATAGTACTATCCGTATATCTAGTGGCTAGAGTCACCTAGCTAATGGTTTTAGGATGCGTACACTGGGACTTTTGTGCACACAACTACCTCTCGTAAACCTAGGTCCGTACCAAGATTCGTTGTCATGTTCCCAAAATAGTGTGAAAAGTCATTTCGTAAACAGTTCAAGTAATAGTATGAAAGCATTTATAATAATCGTTGTACGTTTGTATCAAAACAGTAAAGTAGTAGCTATGTCCTTCACCCTTGTTAGAGAAAAGTATTGAAAACAGTAAAAGTAGGGGCTGTGAACTCACCTGTGGTTGCTAGCGTGTTTAATGCAAATTTGTTTCGATTCGATAATATCCTAACGTCCTAAACGTATGAGATTATTATTGTAAGTATGTGGATGTCGTAGTTGACCATCCATGTTAGCGTTCATCAACTAGTTATGTCCAAATAAGTTGTTCAAGTTCGTTTATTAAAAACGTGTACGACCCGTTGGTGAAAGTTTGTAATAATAATTCATTTAGACATTATTATTAAGTTTGTTTTGTTGTATACTATTTATTAGTACATATCGGGTGTTGCAAACAGATTATTTAGTTCGTAAAAACCTTAAACCGTAGGTCAAAGTTGGTCAAACCTGGTCAAAGTTGGTCAAAATGGTCAAAGTTGGTCAAACTGGTCAAGGTTGGTCAAAGTGGTCAAGGTTGGTCAAACCTGGTCAAGTTCGTCAAACTTTAGCGATATATGTCAATTTATGAGACACTTCATGAGACACTTCCAATTTATGAGACACTTCATGAGACACTTCCAATTTATGAGACACTTCATGAGACACTTCCAATTTATGAGATACTTCTTGAGTCACTTCCAATTTATGAGACACTTCATTAGTCACTTCCAATTTATGAGACACTTCATGAGACACTTCAAATTTATGAGACACTTCATGAGACACTTCCAATTTATGAGACACTTCATGAGTCACTTCCAATTTATGAGACACTTCATGAGTCACTTCCAATTTATGAGACACTTCATGAGTCACTTCCAATTTATGAGTTAGAGTATTTGGTCCAAGTGTTCTAGGTGTCGGTTTCTAATTCGGGAAACTTTCTAAGTTTAGTTTTTGGTCCAAGTTACTAAATAAGTCACTCAAACCCATTTTTGTTACCATTTTCCAAAAATAGCAAGTTTTGTCATTTTTAGAATCCGAGCCGTTTTTGTTGACTTGGTCAAACTTACTCGGTTTGACCCGAAACTTTTACCCAACCCATATTTCAGTTCATAGAGCTTATAATAATTATTGGTTCGTGTCGGGGTTAACCCGAAGTGTCGGTTTTTACAAGAGTTCTAAAACAGCCCTAGAGTTATGTTTTCGGTTTTGTCGGTTTAGTTCACCACACATTTCTACCATTTCTAGTCTACATCAAGTCTCAAAAATTTTACCAACTGATCATCAAGGTTTCTAGTTCTTAACGTGATTTTTCCATGATTTATAGTGTCCATTTACATAGATAATTAATTCCGCGTAACAACCGAACACATTTATCGAACATTTTCAGGTCAGTCCCAAAGATCAGTCTATCCACAAAAATATGTACAGATCTGGAAAAAGTGTAAAACACGAAAGTTGTATATCTTTTCAATACGCAACTTTTAAAAAACAATTCGTTGTCTAACTCTTCCTAGAACACGAGATATGATTATTTTTGTGGGCTGTATTTTCTGGGACAGATTATGCATGTTAATGTATGTTATGCAAAAACGATTTTCAAGCTTATATTTGGACATAATCAAGTTAGATGAACAACAAAACATCAAAATCAGTAACATGCAAGTAAAATAAATGAGGGTTTTGTTGACTCTTACAAAGAAATGATGGAGTAAAAGTGAAGATGATGAGAAAGAGCTTTGATTCTTGTTCTTGTTCTTCTTGTTCTTGATTCTCCACTTGAAATGGTGATGATTAAAGATGAAAAATGGTCTGATTTTTGTTGGTAATGATGGTGAGGATGATGGGGGAGAGAGGAGAGGGAGAGAAATGATGGTGGAGTGTAGTGGTGAATGAGGTGAAGTAAGGGTGTGGTGTAAGAATGATTCAAAGGCACATGGGCTGGTCTCTAGGGGTCCACCACCAGATTTTTGGTCAAATTTTAACTCCCCAAAGTTACGTTAAGTCCCGTGGTCTTTTACTCGGTCGTTTCGTCATCCGTTTCGACGTTTATTTAGACGTTAGACGTTTAATACGCGCGTTTTATTAACAATTTAAACTCCTGATTTGACGTAAAAAGTCACGTTTTTGCGTACACAATTCCCACCCTTTTTGCCCCAAAATGGATGAAAACATTCAATATCAATACTTTTTCACCATAATTCATTACTAAGGCTAACCATAAGGCGTTGCTTCAAAAATCAAGTAAAATGGCCAAATAACGTACAAAATAGAGCATAAACAATACGGTCACGTTCTGCAAGCACTTTTTAAGCATTCTACCTTAAATTTATTCTTTGATTATCTCATTATGATCTTCAGGTGAATACGAACGCGTGCATATAAAGAACGTTGAAAACGGAGCTAGAACGAAGAAGTTAGGGCCAAACTAACTACGACTAGGCAACAAGACTTACGATCCAGTGCACAAGGCAACGACCAAGGGCTCACCACCCCCTAGAGGGCCGTATACCCCCCTCTAGGGGCCGTATACGCCCTCCTAGAGGCCGTATACCCCCTTTTTGGGTGGTATACCCCCTTCTAGGGGTGGTATACCCCCTCTGCATGCCCGGATACGCCCTTTTTAGTGCCGAATACCCCCTTTACGCTACCGAATACCCCCCCCCCCCCCCCTTATGGTGTTGATTCATGTAGCTCAAGGAGGTGTTTTAGTACAAATGGAAGTGTAAGGGTGCTGAACGTAAATTGTCAAATGGAGCCTATAAATAGAGGCTTAACCTCTTCATTTCAACACACCATCCACCATCAACACATTTCATTCTTTCACCTCCTCTCTCACACACTCTCTCTCTCTAGAGTTTCTCTTTCTAGAGTTTCTCTCTCTAGACTTTCTCTCTCTAGGTTCTCTCTCTAGTCTCTCTCTCTAGTTTCTCTCTCTAGGGAACTAGTGGGAAAATTAGGAGAGAATCCTTTCTTTAGATTAGCTATGTAATTTAATTAGTAGAGGCTAGCGGTTGTAATACTTGGATATTAATCAAAGAAATACAAGCTGTTATTCTGTTTGCATTACATATCGGTATTATCTATCCTTTCTATTATTAATTTGTTATATTTTGTTATCAATCTAAGCTTTACATAAATAGACCTTATCATTCACCCTTTCCAGGCTTTCACGTGACTATTACCCTTAGGATAGGACTTTGCAAACTCGAATACTACGTAGATATAGTTATCTGTGTTTTTGTATGAAGCTGTGGACATGCCATAAAACGGCCCAGTACTTAGTATAGCGCTGGAAACACCTCTGGTGAAGTACAAATACGTGGAAGCTACGGACCGGTCGTAGGCATATGACACCGTGGATACCTGGAAGTTACCCTTCCTGAACATGGTCTAGGACACATACAACTGTGGAAATGCTAAACCTTAACAGTATTATACACCGTGAGTATACTTAGATTTATACGAGCTGTGGAAATAAATGAATGCATTATACACCGTAAGATACCTAGGGATGAACGTCTGATTGTAAAGGAGGGTCTATTTCATGACGGAAGTACTTGAGCGTAAAATAAGTAAAAAAGGGAGTTTTGAAAGAAAGCAGGGACTTAGCTATAGTCCAAAATGCTTAAACATGCTTAACCTCACATAACCATAGGTTTAGAATAACAAAGTAAACAACCAGTACACAATTAGGTAATAACATTTAGACGTAGGTGTTAAGAACGGTCAGAATATCCTGTAAATGGCGGTTTGCTACCTTATTCATGCACCCAGGAGATATCTCCAAGAAGGGTCACTGTTCCGTCACAAGGGCAGTGTTGGGGGTTGAGCAACCTTATCTGATCAGAATCACGATAGTCTAGGTACTCATTGACATACTAATTTAGAACCGGAACTAAATAAGTTGGGTCTTAGTGTTTACACCTTAGTTTATTTGTCTGTTAGCTGAATGTGTTCCCAATAATCCTCATTCCAATAAAACACTATCCTAAATCATGGTGAACCACGTCTTTGTTATCCTTAAGTGTTGCATTTCTGCTAGCCTCCCTTTACTTTTATGCTTACTTAGTTTACAGTAGTTTAAATATATATAAAACCCAAAAAACAATTACCCTTCAAATCCATTAAAACCCTAGCTTAATTACTAAATTATCAGAACTAGCTCTGTTTCAATTCTACCGTCGTGAGGAACGACCCTGGATCATCCTTACCACATAATAATATCAGGTATTCGTACCTAGTAATAGTAAGTAGTTCGGAAGGTTTTGGCTCCCCCCGACTATTATAAATTTAAAACCACCCACTCGATCGTGTGCCCCGACGGAAAGTCCGCAACGACAGGAAGCGATTCCTGAACCGACCGTTCGGGCGCGATCAAGTTTTTGGCGCCGCTGTCGGGGATGGTAGTACGATTCGGAGCCTATTTAGATAAATTAGTTTCTAAGCGATCCTTTTACTTTCTACCAATAGATTAACGTAGATTAGATTAGCTTAGCTTAAGTTTAGATTAAAACCCCTTCTCTCCTCAAATATAATTCTTAAACCTTCTTCTAATGTCGTCTTTACTAAACACTTGGGTAGAAACAATAAAAGATCAATTGCAAAGTCTTGCTCAAATATTTCAAATTGGATGTAGGATATGCGGTGTTCCCCACTTTGACGGAGAATGTGAGGGACATACGATGTTAGGCATAGGACATTTAGAATCTCAATCAAATCCCTATAGCCCCACTCAACATCAACCTCAATCTTTATCTTTCGAAGTTAACCCACACTCAACATCTAATATACTCAACACAGACTTAAACTCAACCCTAAGCAGTGATCTAATTGCACCCGTTACCCAAGTAGTCGATGAGAATGTTGTTACAAGATTGGAGACGCCAACGGATACTGTCCCACCTCCATGCCCAGAGTACAACATTATTATTGACCAAAAGACCATAGGAAGCAAGGTGGGTTTTGCGTCAGGGTTGCCCTACAAACCATCTCTCCACCACATAATGACGTATACGTCATGGAGTGATACGGACACCCCTGACCAACCCATTCTGTCAAATCCGCCCAATGAGGTATTAGAAGTTGAGAGATTTATTATACCCCCGGTAGAACAATTCCCTTACTTTAAACTACCTCCTCATATTGGACATACCCTCGCCTTAGCTTGCCTTAAACTCTTAGGTATGTACCACTACTACCCCTTGTGTCTACTGATGGATGCAAGGAAGCCGCTAGGATTGCCTGATAAATAGTGCTGGAGTCAAGCTAGAGACTCGAACAAAAACAAGCGCTACTCAGGAGGCAACCCGTGTCTAACATAGTTTTGGTAATAGTTATTAAATAGTAAGCTAACCCCAATAAGTAGAAAATGAAACCCTAAAATGAATGTTCAAAGTCCTCTATTTTAATGAACAAAATGGATGGTTTGCGAAATTACTTTCTTCATAGTCAAATTTTTGTCAAACCTTAATACTTCATACTCCCAGTCGTTTGAAATTTATTCCAACATTCTTTTCACTCACAAACATGGAAACCTACTAGGAGTTAGGAGCCTTAGTCATCTTATGCACCCACTGACATATTTCGAACATTTGAGGTACTTACATATATTTTTGTGAACATACATGAGATACTAATGCTTAATCTGATATCATGATCTGTATGTCCATATGTGTATTATGCTCGAACTCGTTTAAAAAATATATGTGCTTTGGATATCTCTTTAGTTGGCTACTGATAATACTGGTATTTCCATATCTGTTGTTTGTGTTACGATGAAATTATAGGCAACTAACATTTTTTGAGATTAAACTCAAAGTCATACACTGGTTTGTTTCATCTACAAAGCACTCACTTTGATAGGTTCTTCGCAAACCAGTGAATCTATGATTTGGAGAATAATCACTTGTTTGTTAGATCACGTTTGTTTGTTCTAAGGGATTAACGCCTATGGATAAAGAATCTTTGAGAATAATGTAGAGATGACAAGTAGAGCTTACAGTTCATTAAGATTGGAACACTTTTGAGCATTGCTTTGCAGGGGAAGAGATGACGCTTTCAGACACATATATGACTTCAAGTTGCCTAAAAGCTGACCATGAAGAGACTATCAATATGTCAGTGTCCGGAGGATGTCATCACTTCGCTTTATTTCCAACAATCTATCCAAGTCGAGCTCTCGACTATAACAGCAGCACTTCTCGGGAGGCAACCGTGCAATAAGACGTGTTGAGAGTTGTGTGTTAATGAGTGAAGAAAATCTCTGAATATCCTTCACACTTGGATATACCTCAAAAATATTTTCCAAATATTTCAAGTAATAACTCAATTTTTGCAAAATCACCTGTCTCGGATAAATAGGAAACACTTTTCAAAGATTAGTTCATATGTTTCGAGCATTTGAGGTACTTGCATACTACTTTTATGCATTATGCTCGAACTCGTTTAAAAACATATGTTCTACAAAATGATTAGCAATAGAAAACATCTTTTCATTCTGAGACAGTGATTCTCTCTTATTGCAAAAATATGGAGTTAAAAGGTATATCCAACGTGTTCACACTTAAGAGATTGATTCACAAATGATGGTTGAAATGGAAGGCAAGGTTCTTAATTAAAGGCAAATCCCCCTAAAGCTGAATAATCCTCATGGGATGCCACAAAAAAAGACTTTCATCCTCTCGGCACATATTCAGATCTTCAGCTTTAGCTACTTGGGGAGTTTCTTCATCCTTTCTCTGTTTTTATATTTTTGCTTTACGTAGTACTGTTAATTAATCAAAGTAATCTATACCATATCCTAAGCTTATCACTAAGTGTGGGATTCCAGCCCAAAACAAACACTTGAGAAACATTTTCTAATATGTTCAAACTCTAAGTGTGGGATTTTACTTTCAGTAAAATCTCCACTAAAGAGAACATTAGGGACAATGTTCCTCTAAGTGTGGGATAGCGGTATAGAATACCTTAGATAGATTTTTATGTCCAAATAGCAACTCATAAAATGTTCCTCACTTTAAAAATTAATAAAAAATTTCAAATTTTTGCTTAAAAAACAAAGAAAAACATGAGCTTAACTTTGACAGTAGACAGCTACTTATTCAGTTGGCCCTTGCTATTTTTAAATTTTAATGTTTCTAAGAGGAGCTATTTTAAATATGAGTAAGTTATTTTGGAAAATAGTGTAAATAAGGTAGGAATTTCTCAAATTAAGAAATGATAATCTTAGGGGCAGCGCATGACTAAGCACATACAACCCATATTTATTGCAGTGAGGTATCTTGAGCCTATATAAGCATTCATTTTAAATGCTTCACTATTCATTTGTTGTGTGTGCCGATGTATGCATTTCTGAATTAGAACTTGCTCCTGGTATGCATTTCGAGACCATATTGGTGAGTACCGTACGCGGTATAGGTGCAATTAGATGACCTTGACATTCCCTAGGAAATAAACCCATTCTCTCATATCTCTTCAAGCCTAACCCTGCCGATGCTCATTTTTAGTGTCGATGATCCGCCTAGTAAACCCTGTTGAGCCTTAACCTGTTCGTTTCTTGAAAACCCTTTATTAAAACCCCATCCACCTCCATACCCACAAAAATATTATCTTGGAATTTTTAAATTTTTGAAAAATGCTATTTAGGTATTCTTTTCGCTTTCACTCAAAAATCACAAATTTCGTGTTTTACTTAAAATATCTCGTGTGCGTTTCCATTATCAAAATCTCAAAAAGATCGAGAAAGTCTAAAGGTGTGAAAAATTGACACCAAGTAAAATTCGAAATGTCAAAAGATTGAAAAAATGAAAGCAAGAAAGGATCTCAAAAGGAAGTAAAAAATAAAAAATAATAAAAAAAAATTGAAAATCCCTTAGAAATTCCTTGGCAAAGAAATTCTAAGCCAAAAATAGAAATAAAGCTAAGTGCTTCAAATCTCTCGAAAACTCCGATCTCTGAAAAATATATATTCCGTATGTTTTCAAAAAGATAGAAGTCAAAATAGCTATCTTTTCGTCCTTACCGTTATCCGTTATCCTTTTCCGTTTTCATTAAAAAGAGTATCTAAATAAAATTTTTCTTAAGTTTAAAAGTCCTAAGATAAACATACCCTTTAAAACCTAAAAATACCCACTATCCATACTTTCAACCCTCACTTCACACTACAACCCGATGAATGTCTTGGGATAATTAGCACCGTCCTCACCTAAGTGGTGGAGATTTGATTCTCGATCAAGCCTATGATGACGAATGCTACATGACTGGCTTTTAAGCGATTTCGTTTGTTTAGAATGATAGGAAACCCAATACACTTTGAGTGAATTGAGTGACCACCGGTGAGATTGCCTAAGTCATGTGTATGCCAAAGATCACGAAAATCAGAAGCATGCCCAAAGATATTCATTTCTTATTTCTGGAATAATTATCTTATTTATCTCAATTTTCTGAAACAGGTTACTCATACGAAGAATATTTGTTCTAAGAAATATTTTAATTCGCAAAAATCGGACTTTAAACATCTTTTTAAGTGAGGATAGTTGAAATGTTGCTTGAGGACAAGCAACGTCTAAGTGTGGGATATTTGATTTGACGTAAAACGTCACGTTTTTGCGTACACAATTCCCACCCATTTAGCCCCAAAATGGATGAAAACATTCAATATCAATACTTTTTCACCATAATTCATTACTAAGGCTAAAAATAAGGCGTTGCATCAAAAATCAAGTAAAATGGCCAAATAACATACAAAATAGAGCATAAACAATACGGTCACGTTCTGCAAGCACTTTTTAAGCATTCTACCTTAAAATTATTCTTTGATTATCTCATTATGATCTTCAGGTGAATACGAACGCGTGCATATAAAGAACGTTGAAAACGGAGCTAGAACGAAGAAGTTAGGGCCAAACGAACTACGACTAGGTGACAAGACTTACGATCCAATGCACAAGGCAACGACCAAGGGCTCACCACCCCCTAGAGGCCGTATACCCCCCCTTTTGGGGTGGTATACCCCCTTCTAGGGGTGGTATACCCCCTCTGCAAGCCCGGATACACCCTTTTTAGTGCCGGATACCCCCTTTACGCTACCGAATACCCCCTTATGGTGTCAAATACCCCCTTATGGTGTTGATTCATGTAGCTCAAGGAGGTGTTTTAGCACAAATGGAAGTGTAAGGGTGCTGAACGTAAATTGTCAAATGGAGCCTATAAATAGAGGCTTAACCGCTTCATTTCAACACACCATCCACCATCAACACATTTCATTCTTTCACCTCCTCTCTCACACACACTCTCTCTCTAGACTTTCTCTCTCTAGGTTCTCTCTCTAGTCTCTCTCTAGTTTCTCTCTCTAGGGAACTAGTGGGAAGATTAGGAGAGAATCCTTTCTTTAGATTAGCTATGTAATTTAATTAGTAGAGGCTAGCGGTTGTAATACTTGGATATTAATCAAAGAAATACAAGCTGTTATTCTGTTCGCAATACGTATTAGTATTATCTATCCTTTCTATTATTAATTTGTTATAATGTTCTTGTTTGATGTTTGTGACTTATTAATGATAGAAATGTTTATTGGTATGCTCTGTGATTAGTTATGTTGCTTGTATGTTTGCCATGATTTAGATAGTAGTGATGATGTTATCTATGATATTGGGATAACATCATTATGAAACAACGGAGGTAACGTTATACGGCTTTCATTTGTATAGCGCCGGAAACATCACTAATGTGTGGAGTACGAACGTGGAAGCTATTAAAGTCGTGGGCATAATCCGTTGTGAAATAATGTTCCCGATTATTATATAAATGGGAGTTGTTATATTTTGTTATCAATCTAAGCTTTGCATAAATAGACCTTATCATTCACCCTTTCCAGGCTTTCACATGACTATTGCCCTTAGGATAGGACTTTGCAAACCCGAATACTACGTAGATATAGTTATCTGTGTTTTTGTATGAAGCTGTGGACATGCCATAAAACGGCCCTGTACTTAGTATAGCGCTGGAAACACCTCTGGTGAAGTACAAATGCGTGGAAGCTACGGACCGGTCGTAGGCATATGACATCGTGGATACCTGGAAGTTACCCTTCCTGAACATGGTCTAGGACACATAATGTGGAAATGCTAAACCTTAACAGTATTATACACCATGAGTATACTTAGATTTATACGAGCTGTGGAAATAACTGAATGCATTATACACCGTAAGATACCTATGGATGAACGTCTGATTGTAAAGGAGGGTCTATTTCATGACGGAAGTACTTGAGCGTAAAATAAGTAAAAAAGGGAGTTTTGAAAGAAAGCAGGGACTTAGCTATAGTCCAAAATGCTTAAACATGCTTAACCTCACATAACCGTAGGTTTAGAATAACAAAGTAAACAACCAGTACATAATTAGGTAATAACATTTAGACGTAGGTGTTAATAACGGTCAGAATATCCTGTAAATGGCGGTTTGCTACCTTATTCATGCACCCAGGAGATATCTCCAAGAAGGGTCACTATTCCGTCATAAGGGCAGTGTTGGGGGTTGAGCAACCTGATCTGATCAGAATCGCGATAGCCTAGGTACTCAGTGACATACTAATTTAGAACCGGAACTAAATAAGTAGGGTCCTAGTGTTTACACCTAAGTTTATTTGTCTGTTAGCTGAATGTGTTCCCAATAATCATCATTCCAATAAAACGCTATCCTAAATCATGGTGAACCACGTCTTTGTTATCCTTAAGTGTAGCATTTCTGCTAGCCTCCCTTTACTTTTATGCTTACTTAGTTTACCGTAGTTTAAATATATATAAAATCCAAAAACAATTACCCTTCAAATCCATTAAAATCCTAGCTTAATTACTAAATTATCAGAACTAGCTCTGTTTCAATTCTACCGTCGTGAGGAACGACCCTGGATCATCCTTACCACATACTAATATCAGGTATTCGTACCTAGTAATAGTAAGTAGTTCGGAAGGTTTTGGCTCCCCCCGACTATTATAAATTTAAAACCACCCACTCGATCGTGTGCCCCGACGGAAAGTCCGCAACGACAGGAAGCGATTCCTGAACCGACCATTCGTGCGTGATCAACTCCGATATTTTCTCATGAAACATTTATTCTAGATACTTAAAAACATTTATAAAATGTTTCGTTAATTTGTCGGTCTCGATTTGCGTGTTCGTTTTACGGATGTTAAATCGCGTGACATTTTAATTAGACGTTTTTATTAACAAATTATTATACGATGTTTTTAATGAATAATTCCATACAAAATAATATATTTTAAATTTATAAAATATATTTCGACTTTCGTTCAATTATCGGGCGCATTTCTCGCGTTTTCGTCGCGTTCGGTGTGTTTTATACGATACGAAATACGTTCTAAATATTATCAACATAATATTTAGTAAATAATAATGTTATTAAATAATTTCATATTATTTAATAATTTAGTTCACCAACGTCCGTATTTTTGTCGGGTTCGTTCCGAATGTTTTGTACGTAATTATAACTAATTACGAATTAAGTAATACTACGTGTATTAAAATTTTGAGGGGTGTCACACACCTGGAGACGTAGTCAACTGCGACTAAGATGTACTCTTTACCGTTAGACTTAGGGAATGGTCCCATAAAATCTAATCCCCTGATATCAAAGATCTCCACGGCTTGGATATTAGTAAGTGGCATTTCGTTTCGGGCTGAGATATTGCCTTGCCTTTGGCAAATATCACAGCGCTTCACCAGGTCGCAAGCGTCTCGGAATATGGTTGGCCAGTAAAAGCTGGCATCGTAAACCTTTCGTGCAGTCATTTAGTTGCCATGGTGTCCTCCAGTAGGCCCGTGGTGGCTCTGGTGTAGAATTTGTTCTGCCTCCTTCCCATCGACGCATCTTCGAATAAGTTGATCGGGACAAACCTTAAAGAGATAAGGATCGTTCCAAAAATAGTTCTTGACATCGCGGAAGAATTTTCATTTCTGAGAGGTTGGCATTCCTTTTGGTACGTTGTTTCCTACCAGATAATTGGCGAAGTCGGCATACCAAGGGTTGTGTGTGAACTGTGTTTGGTAGCCTCCTACAGTCATGAGTTGTTCTTCGGGGAACTGATCTTGAATATCTTTCTCGTGCAACTTCTCCATTGATGGATTTTCCAATCGGCTAAGATGATCGGCTGTGACGTTTTCTGCTCCTTTCTTATCTTTAATCTCAATATCAAATTCTTGTAGGAGTAGAATCCATCGTAGAAGGCGCAGTTTAGCATCTTGCTTCTTGAAAAGGTATTTCAAAGCGGAGTGATCTGTATAGACAATAGTTTTGGACATGATTAGATAAGAACGAAATTTGTCAAAAGCAAATACTACCGCAAGCAGCTCCTTTTCTGTAGTGGTGTAGTTTTCTTGAGCATCTGTGAGCGTTTTGTTGGCGTAGTATATTGGTTGAAAATGTTTCTCCTTCCGCTGTCCCAGTACAGCTCCAACAGCGAAATCACTGGCGTCGCACATGATTTCAAATGGAAGACTCCAGTCTGAGCAACCATAATCGGTGCATGTACAAGCTGATCCTTCAGGTAGTTGAAAGCTTTGAGACATTCATCTGTAAAGTCAAACGGAGTATCTTTTTCGAGAAGATGAGTCATAGGTCGAGAGATCTTAGAGAAATCATTAATAAAGCGACGATAGAATCCGGCGTGACCTAGAAAACTTCGGATGGCTTTCACAGAAGTAGGGGGTGGAAGCTTCGAGATAGTCTCAACTTTTGCTTTGTCAACTTCAATTCCAGATTTAGAAATGCGGTGTCCAAGAACTATGCCTTCTTTCACCATGAAGTGACATTTCTCCCAATTCAGAACTAGGTTTGATTCTTCACATCGAGGAAGCATCCTATCCAAGTTAGAAAGACAAGTGGTGAACGAATCCCCAAAAACTGAGAAATCGTCCATGAACACTTCCATGCATGGTTCAATCATGTCGTGAAAGATTGCTACCATGCATCTTTGAAAATTCGCAGGTGCATTACATAAACCCAAAGGAATACGTCAGTAATCAAATCTTCCATAGGGACAAGTGAACGTCATCTTTTCTTGGTCCTTCGGATCGAGAGGTATCTGAAAATAGCCTGAGAAGCCATCAAGGAAGCAATAGAATTCATTCCCTGACAGTCTTTCGAGCATCTGATCAATGAATGGTAGAGGGAAATGATCTTTGCGAGTAGCTTCATTCAGTTTCCGATAGTCGATACACACCCTCCAACCATTGACGGTTCGTCTTGGAATCAATTCATTGTTTTTGTTAGCGATGACCGTCATGCCTCCTTTCTTTGGGACGACTTGAACTGGGCTAACCCATGGGGAATCTGAAATAGGGTAGATCAGACCAGCATCCAGGAGTTTGATAACCTCCTTTTTCACCACATCTTGAATCTTTGGGTTGACTCTCCTTTGCCTTTGAACTGATGGTCTGAAGTCGTTTTCCATTAAGATTTTATGCGTGCAGTAGTTTGGACTAATCCCTTGGATGTTTGAGATCTTCCAAGCAATCATGTTTTTGTGTGACTTTAGAACCTGTACCAGCCTTGCTTTCTCTTCGGGCTTCAATTCTTTAGATATGATAACTGGTAAGTGCGAAGTTCCTTCAAGAAAAACTTATTCAAGGTGTGGGGGAAGTTCCTTTAGTTCCAATTCGGGTGGTTCTTCATTAGATGGTTTCATCCTAGCAATCCCGTCTCTTTTAAGCTTGTCGTACGTTGTTTGATAATCTGACTCCATTGCAGGTGATTCCGGAATGTCGGCTGATGCTATCTCAACCCATTCTGTATTGTTGGACATCTCATCTTTTCTCAGCTCATATTTTACTTGAGCAGATTGAGAGATTGCATTTTCTTCAGTGATAATTTCTTTTCCTTTGTCAGTTGTTGCAAATCTCTGGAATTGAGCTGATGAAGACTCGCTGATGGTGATTTCTGGATTAAGATTTTCACAACCTTCAGATAGTTGCGAAGCAGGTGTTTTAAGCATTGACTCCATGTCTTTAAGAGACTTCATAATTTCTTCCCTTGAGAGAGATGAATGATCTACTTCAGAAGTCGGGTTCCTTCGTAGTAGAGTGACAGGAGTGCCATATCCATGTGGAGCAGTCAAGATGGAGTTAAGCTGCGGTTTGGAATTCTTTAAAGGAAATAGTAACTCTCCAGATGCGTTGGAAGAATCCGAGATAGCTGAGCATAGACCCGCACATTCTTCACAGAGTATTCTTGAAGTGATGATAGTATTAGGAAGGGGGTTAATGCTGCTTACTGCGAGGATCTCTTCCAAGTGTTCTTCAATTATTTCCTGCATAGAATCTACAAGACCAAGATCTTCTCCCATAGGTTGTTTCATTAATTTATCAACATTGAAGGTGACCTCTTCAGTTCCAACTCGGAGTTTTAAAGATTTTTCATTTACTTCAATGACGGCCTTGGCAGTGTTTAGGAAAGGTCTACCAAGGATGAGTGGAACCTGGGTGTCCTCTTCAATATCCATAACAACGAAATCAACTGGAAAGACGAATTTGTCGACACGGACCATGATATCTTCAGCAATTCCTCGGGGGAGTTTAACTGATCTATCTGCTAATTGGATGGTCATACGGGTAGGCAAAAGTTCGTTTAATCCTAGTTTCCTATAAAGCGAGAATGGCATGAGGTTTACACTAGCTCCTAGGTCAGCTAAGGCGTTACTTATTTGAACATCCTGAAGATAACAAGGAATAGTGAAACGGCCGGTATCTCCAAGCTTAGGGGGTAGTCCTTGTTGCATAATTAGAGAGCACTCGGCATCTAGGGGCAAGTTAATTATCTGTCTAAGTTTTTCTTTGTTGGATATCAGTTCTTTAAAGAATTTAGCACAACTGGGCATTTCTAATAAAGCATCTAATAATCTAACGTTTAAGTGTAGGCTTTTGAACATTTCTAGATATTTTCCAAATTGAACTTCTTGTTTATCTTTCTTAAGCCTACCAGGGAAAGGTATTCGAACAGGTTTAGAAATTTCTGGGGCTTTAGAAGGTTCTGGCTCAGGAGAAGCGACAGGGGTGTCAGCTTGTACCGAGTCAGTAGGTGGAGAAGTAGAAGGTTTATTTGAAGGAATATCTATGGTTTTCTTCTTCTTAGTCTCTTTTCCTCCTCTAGTGACCACAAGCATGTCATCGTGCTCATAGGATGAGTGAAAGACAAAATTGTAGATCTCTTCCTCCCTTTGCTTCTCCTCAACTTTTAAAAACAATATTTTAACATTATCCTCCATGTTTTTAATTAAATCATTTGAAATTCTGAGCAAATAGTCATTTTGATTTTGAAAATCAAGAATTCGTTTGTTTGTATTATTTTGCTCAACCACGAAGTTATTGAAAATCGTATTGTTTAGACGAGAAGTCAATTGGGTAGGAGTAGAGAGAACTAAAGATTGAGATGGGGGTAGTGTGGTTAACCGCTGAATGAATGGTTTAGAGTGAAAGGATTGTTCAGGGTTTCTACCAGTGGTGTCAAGAATTTCTTCGTTGGCCCGTATGTTTGGGAAGAACTTTGGGGGTTTCTTCTTTTGCATGGGTTTAGAAGATTCTTGCAAGTCCTTGACAACTTTAGAGATGGATTCGAGTTAAGTTTTCAAGGTGTCCAAGGCTTGATCTGAAGTATTCCTTTCCTCTGAAGCGGAATCATCTGGCTCCAAGTCATGATGATGCATCGTTATCGTCTCAATCAATTTCCAAGCTTCATCTGAAGTATGTTGCATGAAGTTTCCGGATGAAGCAGCATCGAGGGTTTGTTGGTGCTGAGGATTTAAGCTGATGTAGAACGTGCAGACCAGATTCGTTTCAGCCAACTGTTGGTTTTAACATCTTCCGATAAGATTCTTAAATCGTTCCAAAGCCTTGTTTAATGATTCGTTAGTTTCCTGACGGAAGTTAGCAATGTCGGTCTTAAGCTTGGTTTGCATGGAAGGAGGAAAGTACTTAGCTAGAAACTTAGTAGCCATCTCCTCCCATGTATGAATCGAATTGGGTTCGAAATCATAAAACCAGGTTAAGGCTCGAGAAGATAGAGAATAAGGAAACAGATGGAGTCGAAGAAGGTCTCTATTGGTTCCTACTATATCGAAGGAGTCAGTAAGGTTGATGAACTTGTTGAGATGGGCGTTTGGGTTTTCAACTGAAAGACCATGAAACTGACACTCAGATTTAATCATTTTTATGTAGTGAGGCTTAATTTCAAGGGTTTCGTCGGTTGGTGCTACGATCGGTCCTCCTCGTCCCTCTAGCAGTGGCTTGATTGATGAGGCGAGCGTGATACGGTTCGTCATAACTCGTAAGGTAGAAATTAGGGTTACGGAGTGGAAAGCTAATCTAAACTAATTAACCTAATTAACCTAAGGATAAAGCAGCTAACTTCCGGATGATATTGATCTCCCGAAAGGGTCGCTAAATAACTATGATAACTAAATTCCTAAAGTCGGTCGTTGTAGTCCCAAACTTGTCGCGATCCCAGCGCTCGGTCGGGTTTTACTCCGGTAGTTGAACCTTCTAACTAGGACGCGCGGACAGTGTGTTTTATATTTTTAATGCAGGGTATCCTAAGTTTTAATACAACCTAAAGACCTAAAGGGCAGTAAGCGGTATGTATGACTCAGGTGTCGTTCTTCAAACTACAACGGGCATGGGAATCCAGGAGGATTAATTATCTTTTGTAATTGAGCTGGGATTTTTAAAACTTTTGATAGGTTGGTTGGTTTTCTAATCTAATTACCAAAATTAAAAACTAAATTAAAGACAAGGGTTTGTACGGAGAACGCAGAGAAATCAAGATAAGGAATATGTTTGCTGTGATTTCGGTAATGTTATTTGAATGGATAATTATGAGGGATAAGGCTACTAGGTGTGATGATTAATCTGGTGAGGTTAGGGATGGCAATCAACATCCGATCCAGTGGATATCCATCCACCCGATCCACCGGTGATGGATATGGACGAATGAAATGGATGTATACTGGATATGGATATGGATGTGGATGATTAGTGGATTGGATGTGGATGACCAATTCTCATCCATGGATGCACCCATTATCATCCGAAATACATATATACGCGTACATGTACTTACACTTTGAACTTATAAATAGTATAATATTATAATTATTTAAGAGGATTGTTCTTATATCTTTAGATCCCCAAAATATATTTACCTTTCTATCGTAATTTATCATCATTTATTTTTATATGTAAGAGCATGTAAATAAAACAATAAACAAGTGATTCGTATCCTTAGAAACTATGTTTTACCTATATTCTGTATCAAATTATGTCAAGATTATCACAATGTTTAACAATTTTTTTAATATCCAATGGATATCCATGAACCCGCTCCATCCATCGGATATGGATGTGGATGGATGATTTGTCATTTTAATGGATATGGATATGGATGCGGATGAAGAAAAATAAATGGATATGGATATGGATATAGCGTCACCCGATCCATATCCGATCCATTGCCATCTCTAGGTGAGGTCATAGAAGCTTAATTGGTAATAAAGTATTATGCCTACGACCTTTACTCGGCTTCCCACGTATTTGTATTAACGCTATACCGGATACTTGGACGTTTTACAGCTTTTCCGTTATACCAATTAGGGTTCCAGATTACTCACTAGACATTCCTATATTTCTCAACGAGCTACAACTACGATCCTACTATATACCTAACGTAGAGTTGTCCGCAATCAAATATATAATATGTCACAGGGATAGCAGTTATAGAATGTCCAGTACACCGAAAGTTCTCCCAAATGTACAGACCAATTCAACTGACAACTATCCTCTAATCCAGGTCCCCAGTCTCAGACATCCGGAGGACGTCCGTATCGTGGCATGAATTGTTCATTGAACAATAACATGAACATGGTTTAACCCGCGGAACCAGTTGGGATAATCTATCTAGCGGTCAGCTGAATTGTTCATCATTAATCATACAATCATCACAACTATTACATGCATGTTAATCTATCTGTATTATGTTTATGAAAATCTAATTAGCAGGGCAGTGATAGTGGTTATGTATGTCTAGCATGCAGTACCTAAGCAATAATCAAACAAGAACATGCAATAGGACGGAACACTAGTCATCACATTAACTGACCTAATAATTAAATCATGGGTATCCCGGAAGTTGTCCCAAAGATACACAACAGACAAGCATGAACCTAATCTATCTCTAATCCTATGCTTCGTGTCCCTCAGATGTGTTTCAATCAAGGGAACAACGACCATGTTGAGTTCATTGATCATCATACACAGAATAGTTGGCAATCCTACTTCTAGCAATTGGCCAGGTTCTAGGGAGGAGGATACAAACCACAGCATAAGTTGGATAGATAAACGGGCAGAGGTTCAGCTTATAAGTTTGCAAACAGTTTAAACTCATATAGACAGAGTAACGGCATGTTACAATTGGGATCATTATTTCTACAACGGATTGTGCCCACGACTTTCATAGCTTCCACGTTCCGTACTCCACACATTCGTGATGTTTCTGGCGCTATACAAATGAAAGTCGTATAACGTTACCTCCGTTGTTTCATATGTTTGTCATCCCAATTGTATATTATATCATGACTATCCTAACATTGCATACATCACAACAAACATTGATTTGTCTAGCCTAGCATATGTCTAGCATTCATTCCTAAGCATGCATAATAAGATAACATGATTATAAGAATAAATATGAGAGATAGTATTAAACCTGAATAAGAGAATAATACAGACAAATCTTCACAAATCTGAAGTCTCGGAGTAACTCCGTACAAAAAATACTAAGAGCTTCTACAACTACCCTACTGATTCTCCTCTAACTCCTTAGAGAAGTGCTAGAGAGAGAAACTATACTATTCTAGAGAGAGGAATAAGAAATGAGAGAATGAGGTATGAGAGGTGTATGAAGTGTGTGAAATTATGATATGGAGCTTGGTATTTATAGGAGAAGGGTGAAAGCCATGGTACAAGTCTTGAAGCACCAAATACAAGCATCAAAGCAGCATATGGGGCAAGCGGACCAAGGAGGGGGGGTCAAACGGCACCTCACAAGGAAAACACCCCCGTATATGGCACCCTAAGGGCCGTATACGGCACCCTAAGGGCCGTATACGGCACCTAAGGTACCGTAACGGTACCTAGGTGTCCAGGGGGGTTGGTGCTCCGTTTGGCCTCCGTTGACTTCTCGGTTGCTTGGTTCGTCCGTATCTTCTTCGTTTGGAGTCCGTTTTGCTTGATTCTTGCGCCGTTGGATTTGTTTTTCCGTTACGCTTCTAATGACACTACGTTTGCCAAATTTGGAAGTTTTTGACTTTTGTGTGTTCCGGATGACGATCGGTGAGCTTTTAGACTGTGTATCTTCTCCGTCTTTCGTCCGTTTCTTCTAATTCTTTCACCTCCGGTCTTGGATTTTCCTATAGAATCATAAAATATGAATTAACATTTATTTCTATAAGAATATTAAGAACGGATATTTTAAGGTGATTGTTTTTGCATCGGTTTGCATGTTATTTGGACGTTTTAACCGATTTTTGTGGCAATGTCTATATTTAGACTACCTTGGTGATTTTTGGTAAATAATGATGGTTTTGAAATGTTTTCACCCAAGAATAGTCCAAAAAGTGTGGAAATATGTCCTTAAAAACATGACTTTTTGGGTCACATCAACGCTCCCGGACGCGCCTACATAATTCGTGCACGGGATGCACCAGAGGATCCCTACGCAAACATTGGTACGTCTTAGTAAACTATTACTACACTTTAACGTTTCACTAGTCGAATGTCGATTCGAACCTAACTTTTGGTAAACATTGACCACTTTTCGGACTCACAACTTGTCAAACTATACCCCGAGTATATTTGAATTGTTAAAACTTTATAGCAACCTAGAGCGCTATACTATTGTCGACAACATGACTTTTCGGAAAACATACGCGACGGGCGTTCCGAATTGGTTTTAAATCTCGGGATGAGATTTCTCTAACATGGGGAGAATGTAACACCCCGCAATTTCGACTTAATTATAAACGTAATTTGCACGCATTTTTAGGCTAATTCCCTACTTTGAGTGAATTCACAACACATTTTAGAGGTAAGTCTAGCAAAGCCCAACTAGTTAATACGCGTAGTATTACATAATACTTAACTTGTATAATTACGTACAAAACAATTGGAACAAACGCAAAAAAAAAAAAATATGACTGTTGGTGATCAAAATTATTTAATAAAATGAAATTATTAAATAACGTTATTATTTATTAATTATTTTGTCGATAATATTTACAAGGTGTTCGTATCAAATAAAACATATTCTGCGCGACAAAACGCATCCGTAAAAATAAAAATAAAACAAAGTTATAAAATTTATAATTCAACTAAATTATTTTAGTAATATATCTCAACTAAAAATATATTCGAATATGTATTTAAAAATTTATCATTTAAAATATTAGAACATTTAACGATCGGGTAAACGAACACGGGTTAAACACCACGAATTTGGAATAAAATTCCTCCCCTTTTTGGACCAAAATCGGCACCCACCCCACCCCACCAACCTCACTTTCTCATTTCACTCTCTCTCTATATATCTATTTTCTCTCAAATCTCTCTCTCAAAAACCACCGAAAATCACTAAAAACTACCACAAAAACGACTCGAATCATTTAGCTTCTTTGGAATAAAACGCTCATGGGATCACGATCTACACTTCTACCTTTTCGGATTTCTCTCGCGACAACTTTGTAAGATCCCAACATTCCCGAAAACTCTTTGATTTCGATTTTTCTTGTGATATTTCGTGTTTATGATACTTAATACATCATGTTTTAGTGTTTATATCACCTAATTATGTCCAAAACGAAGCTTAAATCTCGATTTTTCAAACTGATCCACGAACAGTTCTAAGTGACGCACTGGTGCCAAAAACAGTGTAGCGACACTTAAGTGACGCACTAAGTGTCCCATAAAACCCTAATCTTGCGTCACTTCCCTAAGTGACGCCAAAAACCCTCTTTTTGCGGCACTTCGTTAAGTGTCGGTAACCCGACACTCCATGCGGCACTAACCTAAGTGACGCCTAAATTCGATTTTATCCTTGCCCGACACTACCAACAAGTGACGCATGAACTATTAAACATTATTAGCGACACTCACTCGAGTGCCGCCCACTACTCAACGCGTCACTTAACCCGACACTAGCCTAAGTGTTGCTACTTTAAGGCGAGTGACGCCTCAAGTGACGCTAAAAACAGAAGGTTTAAAAACTACTTTTTCACTAAGTGTGGAACTTAACTGGGAACGAATATTTACATACGAAACGATACACGAACTATACAAACATTACAAATACACTTATATTATTGAAATTGTGATTTCAAACTATCACCAATGAGTCGTATACATTTTCACAACTATGAAATACAAACGTACATGATTAACAAACACTTTGGACATAACTTGGTTGCGTGAACACTAGCATGGATGGTCGACTTAGACATCCACATACTTATTAAATCTCATACGTTTAGGGCGTTAGGAGATTTCGGATTAGACCTCGGACTTTAGGCTTTGCTAGCACTCGCACTTTACTTAGCTCAACAGGTGAGTTCACAGCCCCTACTTTTACTGCTTTGCTACTTTTGAACAGGGGTGGAAAACATAGTCAACCCTTTTACTACGGGTGCAAACATTTATACAACTGATTTGATGTAAACTATAGAAACTGTTTATGACTGCGGTCAAACTGTTACAACTTTTGCTCATGAAATGGTATTTCATACGAAAACTAAATTGGAACTAGCTGGATAACGACCAGCTACACATTTTCGTTAACTATCTTTTATGAAACAGCATTTTCATAAACACACAGAAAGTCCCTACGACTTGGAAAACATATACAGAAAGTCCCTACGACTTGGGCAAACATATACAGAAAGTCCCTACGACTTGGGCAAACATATATAGAAAGTCCCTACGACTTGGGCAAACATATACCGAAAGTCCCTACTACTTGGACAAGGTTCCATCCTACGTCTTGGGTGAAGGCTCTACTTCTTGAGCAGTGGGTCCTACGTCTTGGATGCCAGTCCTACTTCTTGGACACACTTGAAAAGTCCCTACAACTTGGGCACATAGAAAGTCCCTACTTCTTGGGCAGTTACTGATGGGTCCTACTCCTTGGACAAACGTTTTAGTCCCTATTTCTTGGGCAAACAATGAAAGGTCC
The DNA here is from genome assembly GCA_949592205.1 of Helichrysum umbraculigerum. Lineage (NCBI taxonomy): Eukaryota > Viridiplantae > Streptophyta > Magnoliopsida > Asterales > Asteraceae > Helichrysum > Helichrysum umbraculigerum. The sequence continues at coordinate 100,232,448 of CATIUR010000004.1, read as the reverse complement.
TACATCTTGGACAAACTTTTAGAAACTGTACTTTTGGGCGACATCCCAACCACACTTTACATTTGACGAACATTACATAAACTGTTATGGCAAAACATTACAAACATATTGGTGGATCAAACTTTATACGTAAACATAAAACCTGTGAATTCACTCAACCTCGTTGTTGACTTTTACTATGTTTTTCAGGGAATTAGCAACGCACGTAAGAACCGCTTGCACATATGGAACTCTAGGCGACCCGTGAAGCTCTTAGGATGCCAACTTTTTGAAACATATGGATTTCTTTTGTATAACTAATCTGTTTTAGTCATATTTACAAAATCCACTTTTGTAAACTTAACTACTTTTACACTTGTACGATTCGATGAATCGTAAAACTTTGTAGTTATTACTTTTGGCATCTATATATTTATGTTCTGTTGTAATCATATGCTCTGATATGTATGTGTGTACTTAGTATATGTGGCACCCCCAGCTTATACCAATGTTTCCGCTAACCGAAATCAACGAATTTGGGGGTGTTACACTTCAAGACAATTTTCACTACTTCATGAATGATTCTTTTTTGGGAGCTTTGGGTGATTTCTTTTGATATTCTTCTTTTGAAGCTCGTCACCAGGATTTTATGACTTGGGAGAGCAATTGCTCGAGTGGTTAAGGACATCCAAATAGTGGTTTCTCACTTCCTCGGAAATTTTCTTTCATCAAGATGTTTTGATGGTGAGTTTTGGGTGAAAAAAAAATGTGGTTTTAGGGTTTTGAAAGAAACCAAAAGGCTTAGGCTCAACCGGGTTTCTAAGGGATCTTCAACACTAAAAAGTGTCGGAAAAGGGTTGGCTTGAAAAGATATGAGAAAAAAGGGGTTATTCCTAAAAATGCCCAGGTCATCTAATTGCACCTATGCCATGTATGGCACATGTCAATATGGTCTCGAAACGCATGTCAGGAGCAAGTTCTAATTCAAAATGCATGCATCGGTCACACACAACAAACGAAAAGTGAAGCATTAAAAATGAATGCAATTAGGCTCAAGTACCTCACCGCAAGTTTATAGGGTTGTATGTGCCCAGTCATGTGATGCCCCTCTTAGACTTTCATTAAGAAAAAGTTGGAATCTGACTTGATTCTACCTCTTTCTGCTTAACCTTTGAGTTTATTTGAAAATTTTGTAGCCTTACATATATTATTGACTCAGAATGGTTTTGAAAGTTTTAGGGTAAAGTAATGACCTATTGGCTTCATGTGAGAACAAGTTGAAGAATTTGAGGACATTTTTGAAAAAATTTAAGCTTATTATACGAAGTAGGGTATATTGCTATCCCACACTTAAAAATAAACATTGTCCTCAATGTTTTTGCCACTAAGTGGAGGGAATCCCACACTTAGGGTTTTAATGATTTTGTTGAACAATTTTAGTTTTAAGTATCTTCTAAGAATGGGGTTGCTAATCCCACACTTAGAATTTGAAATAGGGGTCATGGCAAAATATTTAAAATGAAAATACTGAAAAGGAACTTCCCTATAAATAATGATTACTGGAGTTGGACCAGGTTCGTTCAGAAGTGGTGCAAATGATTTCAGAAGTTTAGGCTCAGTCATTCCATACGAAGCTAGTTCTGCAGTAATCATAACCTCATCAGAGTATCACGTCTCAGTAGTCACAACAAAAGTACCGAGTAATAACATAAGATAAAGATAAAATTAGGTAAAGTAAACTAATAATAGTCATCTAGCAAGTCATCGCTATCTGGATCAAACTCATCCTCTGCAGTCCTGTCATAGACTGGTGCAGGAGCTGGGCTCGAAACATCAAGCATGGCATAAAGCTGCTCACGAAGAACTGGATCCATAGATGCAGAGGTCCCAGAGGTAGTAGGCTCAGCAGTAGGAGCAATAGGGTGTCCAATAGATGGTCCAGCAGTAGGTCCAACATAAGATCCAGCAGGAGGGAAGAAAGACCAGGGTGGTCGAGATGGTCCTGGGTCTGGCCCCATCCTGAAAGGTGGTCCCGTAGGTCTCGGCAATCCGGCTATCTCACACAAAGATGAAAGGATCTGATGATGTGCAGTGAAACTCTGGAACAAGGCCCAAGTAGCAGCGGGATCATACAGCCTAATGCCATACTCAAGAGTAGGTGGCTGTCTGATCGCTGGAGTTGTCTGTGGTGGCACAGGCTGGTCTGCAGGTGATCTGGCCTCCTCCTCATGCTCTAGCTGAACATCTACAAGTCCCTCCTCAGGGATAGCAGGTAAAGCTCTCATGTGTCTGGGGTATCTCCTCTATCTAGGTTTGTGTCGTCTCCTCTATCTAGGTTGCCTCTTAGCAACATGATCCTCAATCTCGATCCAAGCGTCCATCCTGAAATAAACATAAAACAGGTAATGCTAATAGAAAGTGAACAAATGCAGAAAGGACAGATGTAATGTCATCTGAACTTTTTACACTTGTGTAAAAACTTATCTCAGATAAAGATATTTGATTGTCTGATAAGTCGTAAGCCTGCATACATTAGATCAGTGATAACAATACTAGATTAAAAATAAACTAGGAAATAAAAAGGACAGGAAAAGTAAGATAAGCTTGGGGTGCCTCCCAAGAGCGCTTTGTTTAACGAGTCTTTTAGCTCGACTCTTGTACTTTTCTAGCTGACTCAAGGTGGTTCGAAGATAAAGACATCCTCACGAATGGGAAAGTCTTCGATGTAATGCTTTAACCGATGACCATTTACCTTAAAATTACCTTCTGGTGATTCGAGTTCGACTGCACCATAAGGAAATACCTTTGAGATCGTGAATGGTCCGGTCCACCTGATCTTGAATTATCCAGAGAACTTTTTGAAGCGCGAATTGAAGAGAAGCACTTTATCTCCTGTTTGAACCTTGAGAGTTTGTGCTTGGAATCATGAATTTTCTTGGTTCTATCCTTGTAGTTCAGGGAGCTTTCATATGCTTGATTTCTTAATTCGGCCAATTCATTTAATTGCATTCTCCGATGGGAACCTGTTACAGAAGTGTCCAGATTGCAGTTCTTCAGTGCCCAGTATGCTTTATATTCTAACTCCACTGGTAGGTGACATGCCTTGCCATAAACCAGACGATATGGTGTGGTACCTAAAGGTGTTTTGTAAGCAGTTCTGAATGCCCACAACGCATCGTCTAATTTGTCAGCCCACTTATCCCCATGATTTCTGACTGTTCGCTCCAAGATTCTCTTTAATGCTCTGTTTGTGATCTCAGCTTGTCCATTTGTTTGTGGATGATAGGCGGTGGACATTTTATGAGTGACGCCATACTGCTGCATAACCTTCATGAATTGAGTGTTGCAGAAGTGAGTGCCACGATCACTTATGATAGCTCTTGGAGTTCCGAATCGACAGAATAGTTGTTTGAGAAACTTTGTCACTACTCTGGCATCATTTGTCGGGAAAGCTTGTGCTTCGGCCCACCTGGAGACATAATCGACAGCAACTAAGATGTATTCTTTTCCATTAGACTTCGGGAAAGGTCCCATAAAATCTAATCCCCAGATATCAAAGATCTCACAAGCTTAGATATTAGTGAGTGGCATTTCGTTCCTTGCTGATACATTGCCTTATCTTTGGCAAATGTCACAGCGTTTCACCAGGTCATAAGTATCTCGAAAGATGGTTGGCCAGTAAAATCCAGAATCATACACCTTTCGTACTGTTAAGTTAACTGCGTGATGTCCTCCAGTAGGTCCATGGTGGCTTTGTCGAAGGATTTGTTCTGCTTCCTTCCCATCGACGCACCTTCTAATGATCTGATCAGGGCAAACCTTAAAGAGGAAAGGATCATCCCAATAGTAATTCTTTATATCACGAAAGAATCTTGATCTTTGAGATGTCGGCATTCCTTTGGGTATTATGTTTCCTACCAGGAAATTAGCATGATCAGCATACCAAGGGTCTTTGGATGTAGATCCTTGATGGTATTTGCCGATGTGCATGAGTTGTTCTTCAGGAAACTGGTCTTGAATATCCTTTTCATTAAGCTGCTCTAGTGTAGGATTTTCTAATCGGCTTAGATGATCTACTGCAATGTTTTCTGCTCCTTTCTTGTCTCTGATCTCGATATCGAATTCTTGTAGGAGTAGAATCCATCTCATCAGTCTAGGCTTTGCATCTTGCTTTTTGAAAAGATATTTCAACGCTGAATGATCTGTATAGACGATAGTTTTGGACAACATAAGATAGGAACGAAATTTATCGAAAGCAAATACTACCGCAAGCAGCTCCTTTTCTGTGGTTGTGTAATTTTATTGAGCGTCTGTGAGTGTTTTGTTGGCATAGTATATTGGTTGAAAGTGCTTAACCTTCCTCTGTCCTAATACAGCTCCAACTGCGAAATCACTAGCGTCGCACATGATCTCAAATGGAAGGCTCCAATCTGGGGCAATCATTATTGGTGCATGTACAAGCTGATCTTTCAGGTAGTTAAAAGCTTGGAGACATTCCTCTATAAAGGCAAACGGAGTATCTTTTTCGAGAAGATGAGTCATAGGTCGAGAGATCTTAGAGAAATCCTTAATGAAGCGACGGTAGAATCCGGCGTGACCTAGAAAACTTCGGATGGCTTTAACAGAAGTAGGTGGAGGATGTTTTGAGATAGTTTCAACTTTAGCTTTGTCAACTTCAATTCCGGCTTTTGATATGCTGTGCCCTAAGAATATTCTTTCTTTTACCATGAAATGGCATTTTTCCCAATTCAGAACGAGGTTTGATTCTTCACATCGGGCAAGCATCCTATCCAATTTGGAAAGACAAGTAGAGAAAGAATCTACAAAGACTGAGAAGTCGTCCATGAATACTTCCATGCATTGTTCGATCATGTCATGAAAAATTGCCACCATGCATCGCTGAAATGTAGCGGGTGCATTACATAAACCAAATAGCATACGTCGGTAAGCGAAAGTTCCATATGGACATGAGAATGTTGTCTTTTCTTGGTCCTTTGGATCGAGAGAAATCTGAAAATAACCGGAGAATCCATCAAGAAAACAGCAGAATTCATTTCCTGATAATCTTTCCAGCATCTGATCAATGAACGGTAGAGGGAAGTGATCTTTACGAGTGGCTTCATTTAGTTTACGATAATCAATACACACCCTCCAACCGGTGACGGCTCGTGTTGTTATTAATTTATTGCTTTCGTTGGCGAAAATCGTCATTCCTCCTTTCTTTGGAACTGGGATGACCGAAGGGGAATCTGAAATAGGGTAAATCAGGCCAGCATCCAAGAGTTTGATAACCTCCTTTTTAACCACTTCTTGAATCTTCGGGTTGACTCTCCTCTACCTTTGAACGGATAGTCTGAAGTCGTTTTCCATTAAGATCTTGTGAGTGCAATAGTTCGGACTGATCCCTTGTATGTAAGAAATCTTCCAAGCAATTGCTTTCTTATGTGACTTCAATACTTGAATAAGTTTTGCTTTCTCTTCCGGCTTCAGGTCTTTTGATATGATAACTGGTAAGTGTGAAGGTCCTTCGAGAAAAGCGTATTCAAGGTGTGAGGGTAGTTCCTTCAGCTCCAATTCGGGTGGTTCTTCTATGAAAGGTTTCATCCTTGCAATTTCATCTCTTTTAAGCTCGTCGAACTTTGTTTGAAATTTTGAATCTTCTGCAGGGATCTCTGGACTGTCAGCTGATGCCATTTCAACCCATTCTGGTATATCGGAGAGCTCATCTTTTCTTAGCTCGTATTTTGCTTTCGAAGAGTGAGAGATTGCATATTCTTCTGTGATTATGGTATCGTTGTTTTCTGTGAATGCAAATCTCTTAATTTGATCAGAAGAAGATGTGCTAAATGTGATCTCTGGATCTGATCTTTCAGATTGTAGATAAGGTAGTTTAAGCATTGACTCCATCTCTTCGAGAGTCTTCAGAATTTGGTCTTTTGAGAGAAATAAATCGGGAACTTCAGGAGTAGGGTTTCTTCTTAAGAGAGTGACAGGTGTGCCAGATCCAAGCGGAACAACTGTGATAGAACTGTTAAGCTGATTGATGGATTTCTTTAAAGGAAATAGCACTTCCTTAGGTCCAGTTGGTGGATCCGAGATAGCTGAGCATAAACCTCCATCTTCTTGGCAAAGTCTTCTGGTAGTGATGACTGTGTTTGGAAGAAAGTTATTTCTGCTTACTGCGAGGATCTCTTCCAGGTGTTCTTCAATTATTTCCTGCATAAAGTCTACAAGGCCAAGGTCTTCTCCCATAGGTTGTTTCATTAGTTTGTCAACATTAAAGGTGACCTCCTCAATTCCAACTTGGAGTTTTAAAGATTTTTCATTTACGTCAATGACGGCCTTGGCAGTGTTTAAGAAAGGTCTGCCAAGGATGAGTGGAACTTCGGTGTCTTCCTCAATGTCCATGACAACAAAATCCACAGAAAAGACGAATTTATCAACACGAACCATAATATCTTCAGCAATTCCATGAGGGAGTTTAACTGATCTATCAGCTAATTGGATGGTCATACGAGTTGGTAAAAGTTAGTTTAATCCTAGTTTCCTAAAAAGCGAGTATGGCATAAGGTTTACACTAGCTCCTAAGTCGGCTAAGGCGTAACTTATTTGAACATCCTGTAGATAACAAGGTATAGTGAAACGGCCAATATCTCCTAGCTTTGGGGGTAGTCCTTGTTGCATGATCAAAGAGCACTCTGCATCAAAAGGCAAGTTAACTATTTGTTTAAGTTTTTCTTTATTTGATAAGAGTTCTTTAAAGAATTTGGCACAACTAGGCATCTCAACTAAAGCATCTAAAAGTTTGACATTTAAGTGTAAGCTTTTAAACATCTCTAGATATTTTCCAAACTGGGCTTCTTGTTTCTCTTTCTTAAGCCTACCAGGGAAAGGTATACGTGTAGGAATAATGACTTCTGGGGCTTTAGAAGGTGCTGGCTCAGGAGAAGTGACAGGAGTCTTAACTGGTACTGAGTCAGTGAGAGGCGAAGAAATAGAAGGTTCGTTTGTCGAAATATCTATTGATTTCTCATTCTTAGTCTCTTTTCCTCCTCTAGTGACAACAAGGATGTCATCATAATCGTGAGATGAATAATGAATAGCTTTGCTAATGGCTTATTCCCTTTGCTTCTCATCAACTTTAAAAACAACCTTTTTACATTATCCTCCATGTTCTTAACTAAATCGTTTGAAATTCTAAGTAAACTATCGATTTGGTTTTGAAAATCAACAATTTGTTTATTAATATTATTTTGATCTACCATGAAGTTATTGAAAATTTAGGTGTTTAGACCAGAAGTTAAATGAGAAGAAGTAGAGGGTGAAGAAAGTACTAACGATTGAGAAGAAGGTTGACTGGTTGGCCTCTGAATGAAAGGTTTTGAATGATGTGCTTGATTAGAGGTTTCACTAGTAGTGGCAAGAATGCCTTCTTTGAACCTTTGGCTTGAGAATAGCTTTTGAGGTTTCTTCTCGTGTTTGGGTTTAGAAGGTTTTTGCATGTCCTTGACAACTTTAGTGATTGATTCAATTTGAGCTTTCAAAGTGTTCAAGGCATTAGAAGTACTCCTTTCCTCCGAAGTTGATTCATCTTGCTCCAAGTCATGTTGATGTATCGTCATCATCTCGATCAACCTCCACGCTTCGTCTGAAGTATGTAGCATGAATTTTCCGGATGAAGCAGCATCGAGGGTTTGTTGATGATGAGGATTCAAACTATTGTAGAATGTGCAAACCAGATTCGTTTTAGCAAACTGATGATTCGGACATCTTCCGAGCAAATTCTTAAAGCGTTCCCAAGCAGAGCTTAATGATTCATTATCTTTTTGGAGAAAGTTAGTGATATCATTCTTAAGTTTGGTTTGTAAGGATGGAGGGAAATATTTAGTCATGAATTTGGTAGCCATCTCCTCCCATGTATGAATCAAATTGGGTTCAAGTTCATAAAACCATATATGTGCTCGAGAAGATAAAGAATAGGGAAACAGGTGAAGTCGGGTTACTTCATTACCGGATCCCGTTTGTTCGAAGGAGTCAGAAAGGTTGATGAACTTGTTAAGATGAGAGTTTGGATTTTCAACCGAAAGACCATGAAATTGACACTGAGATTTGATCATTTTGATGAAGTGTGGCTTAATTTCAAGGTTTTCGTCAGCAGATGATATGATAAGTCCTCCTCGTTCATCTAGCAGTGGCTTGATTGATGAGGCGAGAGTGATACGATTCGTCATAGCTTGTTGGTAGAAAGTAGAGTTTTGGAAAGGATGGGTTTTAACTAATCTATGAACGGAAAAGGAAATCTATCCTAAAGACAGGAAAAGGAACTTACGGATGATATTGATCTTCCGAAAGGATCGCTAAATAACTTAAGATAACTAAAAACCTAAAATCGGTCGTTGTAGTCCCCGGCAGCGGCGCCAAAAACGTGTTGCGCCCGAAATGGTCGTTCTCGCAACGGGCACAACGGTGGGGTTGTTTTAAATTTATAGAGTTGGAGAAATCCTAAGCTAATACTACTTTCAGCCCTAATTAGGTTACTAGGGTAGTAAGTGGTATGTTGACTCAGGTGTCGTTCTTACACTACAACGGGCATGGGATCTTAGGTGTTCTAATTATCTTTTGTAATCTAGCTAGGGTTTAACTAATTTTGGTTTGGTTTTGGTTTGATAACTAATCTATAAAAAAAAGGCAGGAAAGGAAAGGATGTTTGTACGGAGGCTCAAAGAACAGTGGATACGAGAGTGTTTACTATGACGCCGGTATATGCTTTGAATGGGTAGTTATGGGTGTTTAAGCCACTAGTTATGATGATTAATCCTTTGAATGATTGGAAACTCTAATCAATGCGAAGTATTATACCCACGGCAGTTCCTTAGCCTTCCCACGTATTTAAACGTTATACGAAGTACTGTGCCGTTTTATGGTTTTTCCGTAGCATTGACTTAAATTCCCAAATCACTCATTGGATATATTGTATTCTTTATGACGTATAATTACGATCCTATCAAATATCTAACGTAAAGGTCTTTACAATCAGATAAATAATATGTCACATGGATAGCATATATATAGTGTTAGATACACTGGAAGTTCTCCCAAATATACTGATCAATTCAATTAACAATTATTATCTAGTCCTATTCCCCAATCTCTGACAAATGTGTGTCGGTATCATGGCACGAATTGTTGAATAAACAATAATGTGAACAGGAGTTACCCTACGGAATAGGTTGGATTAACTTGTCTAACGGTCAATTAAATTGTTCATCATTAATCATACAAACCATCATAACTATTATATGCACATTACTCTACCGTATAAACATCAACTTATATCTGAAAACCCTAATCATGCAGTTACATATAGTAATCAGAGGTACAGTTCTAGCATGCAACATTCCTAAGGCAACAATCAAACAAGAACATGCAATAGAAAGGCACACAGATAAATATTCCTAATTCATACCATTTCACATAACCAGATGATCAAATTATAAATATCCTGAAAGGTCTCTCAAAGATATTCAACATATGAGCTTGAATCTAACCTATCTCTAATCATATGCTCCGCATCTCTTATGATATAGTTTCAATCTAGAGAATACAGCCATGTCGAGTTCAAATGCTTCAACATACATAGAATAGGTAGAGGACGTACTACTACTAACTGGCCAGGTCTTAGCAGGAAGTTTCTAACCACAACATAAGTTGGATAGGTAAACAATAGAGATTCACCTCACAAATTCAGATATAGTTTAAATTCATACCGGCAGAGTAACGGCATGTTATAAAGACATAACTACTTAAGCATAACCATTATCATAGCAAACACAGACTTGTCTAACCTAGCATGGCATCTCTAGCAAGCAATACAACGTAAACATAATATAAGAAAATCATATTCACGAAATAAAGAAGAGAGATATAAATTAAACCTGAATAAGTATTACAGATAAATCTTCATGACCCAAAGTCTCGGAGTGACTCCGTACAGACGCTACAACTACCGCTACGCTAACCTAGCTCATCTGCTAGCTTAACTCTAGAGAGAGAAAGTTAGAGAGAGAATCTAGAGAGAGAAAGAAAGAGTGTGTGAGAGAGAAAGTTGAAGGTGAGAGGTGTGAAGGTGTGTGAAATGAGGTAGAGGTGCCCTCTATATATAGGCAAGCCTTGGATCAAGAGTACAAGTCCACAAGCATGCACGTACAAGCAAACGAAGCAAAACGAGAGACCACAAGAGCAACCATGGCTGTACATGGCCTGGTTTAGGCCGTACACGGTCATTATGAGGCTGTACACAGTCATCCTAGGGCCGTACACGGCTTGGGGGTGGCCGTGTGCTAGGCCGTGTGATTTTTTCGGCTTTTCTCGTTGCTTAATTCGCGCGTATCTTCTTTGTTTCTCGTCCGTTTGACTAGATTCTTCTGCCTACGGTCTCGTAATTCCATTACGCTTCTAATGATGCCAATTTGGTAGGAATCGGATGTGTGGAGCCCGGGCGTGTCCAGAATACGTTTTGTAGTCTTTGGTTGTGCTGTTTCTTGCATATCTTGTTCATCCTTGATCCAACTTGTGCAATCCTTATATCCACGTTCTCGTAATCTCCATAGCTAAAAAATGAGATAATTGTGAGGCCTTGGTATGGAGTTTATAGTAGATTTAGGGTTAGGCTCAATTTGGTGCCCATTTCAACGTATTTCAGCCCTTTTCGTATAGTTTTGGAAAGTCTATCAAGTTTTCACCTTTATAACAAAATGTGATGAATAATGATGTTTTACGAATTTTTTTGTTATAAAAGGCTTAAATATGGGGTCAATAATGTAGGTAAAAACGTGACTTTTTGCACTACATCATGAGTCGACATCAGTAAAATCCTGGTGAAGGTCATTGGACAGCCGTAAAGAACATTCTCAAGTATTTGAGAAATACTAAAGACAGGTTCTTATTTTTATGGTGGAGAAGAGGAACTTAGAATAATGGGTTATAGTGACGCAAGTTTCCAAACAGATATAGATGATAGTAGTTCACAGTTTGTTTGGGTATTCCTACTGAATGGGGGAGCGGTGACATGGAAAAGTTCTAAGCAAGATACATTGGCAGACTCCACGTGCGAGTCTGAGTATATTGCAGCTAGTGAGGCTGCAAAGGAAGCTATTTGGATGAAGAATTTCATTGGAGATCTTGGAGTTGTTCCAACAGTACAAGATCCTATTGCTATATTTTGTGATAATGAAAGTGCAGTCGCCTTGAATAAAGAACCGAAGGATCACGAAAAGTCAAAGCACATTGAAAGAAAATACCATTTTGTTCGAAGAAAAGTAGAAGAAGGACACGTGATTGTGAAGAGCATAAGATCAGAGGATAATCCAGCTAATCCGTTCACAAAGCCACTGGGAAGGTCCAAACACGATGAACATGCTAGGAGCATAGGTTTAAGAGATAATGTAAAGTTTTAGTTGTTAGTTTGATTTTGAAACATTGTAAACAATGATGGAAATTGTTATAGACTTGGTGATTAAATAATGGAGATTTATTTATTGGAAGGAGTTCTACCATTTACTATTGTTTGTCATTGTGTTTCGTTTTTGCATGTTTAAAAACCACTTCCCGAGTAATCAGCTTTACTCAAACCTCCTCAGTCGTTCATATTCCTGGAAGTAAGTAATGATTTAAGATTGTCATGAGGTGTTAGTAGATTGTCTATGGAGATTAGACATAGCATGGAGAATGCTGCAACACTCATGTGTACTTGATAGGGATTTAAGTATAGGAGAAACCCGTACTTAAAGAGATCACTTCATGGATTAAATCACGAGTTATTTTAAGATGATAATATCCTCTATTCTTAAAATGGAGATACATTGAGTTTCTAGTTTTTCGAATCTGTTATACTTTAGTTTATTCAAGCGATGTGCGTAAATGCTAGTTATAAAGGGTATGCTAGGTATAACATGATGAGTTGACTAGTGCTATGTAGTCGATTTTTATTTGTTCCTTTTACCTAAATGGAAAAGGCGATATCATGGGCCCTCTAATGATTAAAGTTTGACTCTAAAGTGCTAGGCCTAGTCGGGACTAAGTTGATATGTGCAAAGTCAATAGTCTCATATAATCCATATAATCGGATATCAGAAAACATAATTATGAATCTTGAGATTGATTAAAATCCATGTCTCAATTCATACGATATCAGTAGAACAAATGAATAGTTGATCACTTTTCTAAAAGGCTAACTCTAAGATATGATTCAGTGTTTGGCGTATGTGTTGGATGTCACTCTCTGCTTAGTTAATGGATAGACTTAGACCAACAATAGTTAATGACTTGTCCAAGTGGGAGACTGTTGGAATAGTGTCCAAGTTCAAAACTAATTGGTAAGAATATCATTAAAAGTAGAGTCCTTTTTGGGCTGCCCTCAATGAACAGTTCAGATAAATGAATAAGGAATAATATTAATTGTATTAATATTATATTTGATTAATTGATTTATTAATTTATATTAATTAGAAATCAAAAGTAATTAAAAGGCGTAAGGATCTGAAAGCCACATTCCAACCGCCTGTTGGAAGGTCCAGCCGGCGGCTGGGATTAGGGTTTACAAAGGCGGTGGAGCACGCGGGTTGGATCCCGGGTACTTGGGCAGAAAGTAATCCCAACCGCCGGCTGGAAGGTTCAGCCTGTGGCTGGAAGTCGAAATTTGCAAACCGTGGGGTTTTCTCTCCTATATAAATAGGGGTCTAGCCTATACCTTATGACATACGAAAATATACGAATTTTCACTGGGAAGTCGAAAATTCTTCTTTCTCTGGGGTTCTTGGGTGTGAAGCATTAGAGGTATTCTGGTTTGGGTACTTGCCTCCAACTAAGGAAGTTCTGCTAGGTGGTCTGCGTGAGAGAAATTCAACTTTCTCCAAGGTTAGTGTTTTCCTTATTTATCTATTTTGTTATTGCTTTATCTATCAAAGTTAAGATCCTTTAGGGGTTTTCGTCTCCTTTTGCCCTAGATTAAATTATTTAATTTCCGCTGCGTTTACTAATCTAGTTAGGGTATTAGGGAATAGAATACCCATCAGTTACCCATGCCATTAGCATATGGAACACGTGATATATGTTGCACCTCATCCTGAGTTTTCGATGACAACGCCGATGAAGCTTTGAAATGTGCCGCAAGTGGAGTACTTACCGGTTTAGAGTTATCCATCCCAAAATGTTGAAGCACCTTCTCAATGTATTTCTTTTGTAACAAATATAGTTTTCCTTCATGTCTATTTCTGAGAATCTCCATTTCCAATAGCTTCTTAGCTACACCCAAATCTTTCATTTCATATTCACTTTTGAGTTGAGATTTTTATTGATTGATCTCTGACATATTTTTCGAAGCACTCAACATGTCATCCCCATATAATATCAAATACATGAACGAGCCATCATGAAGCTTATTGTGACACAACTATTATAATCACTCCTTGAGTAATCTTTGCTAATCATGAATATGTCAAACCGCTTATACCATTGTCGAGGGGATTGCTTCAAGCGATAAAATGACCTTTTCAGCAAACATACATAATATTCCTTTCATTGGACAAAAAAATCCTTCAGGGTGACGCATAAAGATATGTTCCTCCAACTCAACATGTAAGAATGCCGTCTTGACATCTAGTTGATGAAGACCCACATCAAGTAAGGCAACCATGGCAAGAAACATGAGAACAGAAGTATGCTTTACAACCGGTGAGAAAACTTCATTGATGTCAACTCTCTCTCTCTTTGAGTAAAGCCTTTAGCTACAACGTGTGCTTTGACCCTTTCATCTTCTACACCCGAAATTCCATCGTTCTTCTTAAGATCCATTTGTATACAACAATCTTCTGGCCTTTAGGCGGTTTCATTAGCTCCGACGTTTGATTCTTATAAAGAGACTCCATTTCTTCGTTCATGGCTAGACCACTTTGCATATTCCGGGCTATTAATAGCTTCAAGATATGTAGCAGGTTCTTGAACCTCGATATCTTCTGCCATACTTAGGGCATAAGCTAACAAATCTGCATGCCCGAACTGTTGTGATGGTCGTATAGCTTACCGTATTTTGTCTCGTGCTAGATTATAATTCTGGAGATCATATTTCTCATCTGATTGACCTTCTGGTGTCACTTGATCAACACCAAAGTCATGTAGGTCTTCTAGAATGGGCTCTTTAGGAGAAGCTTGGACTACTCCTTCTGGAACTTCTATTTCTTGCTCTACCTGCTCTTCAAGTTCACTATCTTTTCCAGCAATAACTTGTTCCGCCTCTGTCTTTTTCAACATAGCAAAAACATCAAATGTCACATCCCCGCTGATAAGAAATCGGGATGATTTACCAAAAGGGTACCACAATCTATAACCCTTCACCCGGTTTATCCTAGAAATATGCATTTATTTTCCCTCTGCTCAAGTTTACCATCTTTCACATGAGCATAAGCAGTGCAACCAAAAATCTTCAAATCACTATAATTTACAGGGGAACCTGAACATTTCTCCAAAGGAGTTTGACAATCAATGATGAAGACCGGTTTACCAAATAAAAAGTTGTGTTGTCAACTTCAACCCAAAATGCATTTGGTAATTTTGCATTTCAGAGCATACACCGCGCTCTCTAGGATCTTTCTCTTCATCCGTTCTGTAGTTCCATTTTGTTGTGGTGTATACCGCACTGTGTGGTGTCTCACAATGCCTTCGTTCTTTCAAAACTCATTGAATTCACGTTTGTAGAATTCCAGTCCATTGTCAGAAGTTTTACGGCTTTCTGGTCTGCTTCTTTATCATCGTCTTCACAACTTGAAATTGACAAAGACTTCATCCTTATGTTTAAGGATGTAAAAACCATACTCTTCTTGAGTAGTCATCATTAAAGGTTAACATGTATCTAGCACCACCTTTTGATGGAATAGGAGATGGACCCCAAAGATCTTAATGGATATAAATTAATGTGCCTTTGGGCCGATGAATAGCTATGCCAAACTTTATTCGATGTTGTTTGCCGAATACACAGTGCTCGCTGAACTCCAACTTCTGAGTATTCTAACCGCATAGCAAACCTCATTTACTAAGTTCCATCATTCCTCTATCGCTCATGTGTTTAAGGCACATGTGTCATAACTTTGTGGTATCTACATCTTTAGCCGATAAAGAAACTTTAACCGCACCAATGACCGTGCTACCTTTTAAAGGGTATAGGCTGTTACACCTTTCACCTTTCATCACAACAAGTGTACCCCTTGTGACTTTTAATACTCCACGTCAGGCGCGATACTTACAGCAGATGGAGTCCAACGTACCCAAGGAAATAAGATTCTTCATCAATTCTAGAATGCGCCTGACATCTGTCAAACTCCTTACCGCGCCATCATACATCTTGATTTGGACTATTCCTATGCTAACAACCTTACAAGCTACATCGTTTCCCAAAAAATACTTTACCACCATTTATTTGTCGGTAGGTGGTAAACTAATCCCTAATAGTATACATATGATAGGAACAACCCGAGTCAAGAATCCACTCATCAACAGAGCGGTCATCGCTAACACTAAGAACATTTACACCATGAGAATTGTCTTCTACAGATCCGGCAACTTTATCGGCTCCTGCTGCATTTCATGTCTCTCTTTTTCCTTTTAGATTTGGACAATCTCTACACATGTTCCCTTCCATGTGACAATTATAGCACTTGATCTTTCTAGATCGTGTTTTTTTTTATCTTGAACTACCTTGTTGTTACTGCTTGATGCTTTATTACATCTTCCTCTTGCCACCAAACTGTAACACCCTCAAATTTTGGGTTGCGGAAGCGATCGGGTCGGGTGTTACCAAATTAAATATCACAGCATAAGATACATAATGAACGACTCTAAATGAGACGTTTGACAATAATTATACATTTACCAAATAGAACGTTTACAACGTGGCGAGTTTAATAGAAATTTCAAATACATAATTTGAAAATACAAAAGTAAATGCAGAGTAGTCCCAAAAGTGTAATAAATATGCGACTCGAGCTAGCGTAATCTTGTAGCAATCCTAATCCTGCTGGGCACCTGAGAACACATGCTAAAACAGGTCAGCTATAAAGCTGGTGAGTTCATAGGATTGTTAGTTGAAATCATGATGTAATAAAACCCTGTATGTTTTGAAGAGTCGTTTCAAATTCAGCCATTTTGATAAGTATTATATTGAAGTTTGTAACACCAATGTGTATACATCTAATCGAGGTATCTCATACCTAAGTGTTCGAGTCCTGTACCTAAGTACATATACATATAAGTGTGGCATTCCATGCATTGATACCTAACAGGTAGTTGTGTCGATAAACGTAAGGCAATACACGCCTATAACTATTAATTGATTTTATGACCGCGTCATCTGATAACAATTAATTGTAGTTCCGCATAACTATGATTGAACATATATGATGTGTTGCATCTAGCAACAAGTGATTGTAGATCCGTAGATCTATGTTTGAATGTTTAGCGTGTCCGTTTACCCGATTAGCATAAGCTAACCCGGACTTGAATTGAGCTAACGGCCTCGCGTGGCAGCACCACCGATCCGTTAACTTATTGTGAATCCCGAGTATCACTCGCTGATCCATTGATTTCGTTGAAATTTTGCCCACTGCAATACCGTGGTTTCGTTTTGTGCCCACTTTACCGTGGCATCGTTTGATGCCCGCTGCAATACCGCGGCATCGTTTTTGGAATTGCTCGCAAGCAATTTGTGATTGAGCCGGCAGTACAACGACATGCCCGACTAAGTTGTTTGAGAGCCAGCAGTGTTCGACATGCCTGACTAAGTAGATCGTATAATCGTATGTATACTAATATACATATGTAAATTGTAAGTGGCACCGAGTGCTCGTGCTGATGTACCAGTATGTAGATATATATATGTAACAATCACGCCACGCATGAGAATAGTTTATTGTATCTAATTATGTATGAACAAACACTTAGATATTAAATAGTATGTTGAACCTAGGTATGAATACTCATCACCTAGTTGAGCTGTATTAGTATAATGAATCTATACTAACATATGACGATATTATGTACTCCTAGCCTAAAGCCTAGCAAGTATATATAACGGAGTCTTGGGAAAATGTTCACTTAAGTTCAGTTCCCATTCTAGTGATAATGAAGTGTGTCGACAGTTTTAGTTCCTAAAGAATAACTAAACTTGTAACAGTATAGATGTTGTCCAGTGTAGGTAGAACTAACTAGTTCTAATGTATTCAATGATATTGCCCCGCTACAATATGGCCAAAGGATTGTGGTAACTAAATCAAGTTATGTATTGGTAATCGCTTTCCAACGACCTAACAGGGTACGATTGCAACCTATCTCGGTTAATTATTGGTATTTTTCTAAAACAATATTACGGTGTAATTCCTAAGTATTACACATTTCGTATTACATACAGTAATATAAATAGTTGTGAATTATAAACGATTATTAATAATTCGAAAACAGTAATTGAGCATGTGTTTCACCCCGAAAACAATAAAACGATTGAAAGAGTGGGGCTATGAAACTCACCTGAGAAGTTAGCGTCCTAGTGTAACGAGTCGTGCCAAGTATAATCTCCTAATGTCCTAAACACGAGAGATTTCGTACGTTTGTAAGTGCGGTTCGTTATTGATGATTCGTAATAATAATTCATATTATTATTAGGTTTGAGCTTTCGTATACTTTATAAAGTATATTTGTTTTGAGTATAAGTTGTATCATATTTAAATTGTCATTTGAAAACGTTTCCCGACACTTAGAAAATGTGGCTGTTTTCTGTTTTCTGCGACATAACATGCGACACAAAAATTGTTCATGCGACACAAGGGTTGTGTCGCATAGAGTGTGACACAAGAGCTCTGCGACACAGTGGTTGTGTCGCAAAGTTTGCGATGCTGATTCAACAGCGACATAAGGGTTGTGTCGTATAAGGTTTACGACACAAGATGCGACACAGAGTACGACATAAGATGCGACACAACCGGATTTATGCGACACAACATGCGACACAAGTGTTGTGTCGCATAGATGAACACCAGCCCAGAAACCAGCGACTGTCGCGTTTTTCCGATCAAAATCACAAATCAAACGTATTTTTGAGCTGTAAAATCATGTTTTCTTTGTTGTTTAGGTTATAACTAAGTTGTGTAAACATTATTACACCAAGACATTACACCAAAATGATTAAATCTAAAAATTTAGGAATTTCTTACAAATGCGAATCGAGGCCAAACAAGGAAGAAAATGAGGGTGTTGCCTTTGTTAATGTTGTTCCTCACTTGATGGTGATTCCGAAAATGTATGTTGATAATTTTCGATTTTTGTTGATGATGATTGTTGTTGTTTGGTGAAAGAAAAGAGAAAGAGATAGAGAAAAGAAGGAGAAAATGAAAATGAAAAGAGAGTGAGGGGGTGTTTGGGATGGCTGATCAAAAGAGAGGGGAGGGGGGTTTTCCCCCGCTTCGTCTCCAATTGCGGTATAAAATATCCGTGTTTTCGTACCCGATCGTTATTTAAAATATTAATCGGAATTCTGAAAATTTATTTATATTATCTCGAAATGTTTATTAGTGAAAGTATTTTATAAAAATACTATTTTAAAACAAAAGTTTAATTGTTTTGTTTTTAAGCGGTCACGGATACTTAAGATGCGTTTTTAATTAAAACGACTTGTATTTTCGAATGATTAATATTTTTGTCCAAATGTTAAATGTTAAATCTTTATGATCAAACATTATTTACAAGTTTTGATTACTTGGTTACAATTGCATATAATAATACAATTATTTAAAATTTAAGTTTGGCGCGAAATTTGACTTTTTGACGAGGTGTTACATTCTCCCCCTGTTAAGAAAATTTCGTCCCGAAATTTAAAGGGATGTCGTGGTCGTGTGGGGGTCTGGGGAGCAATGTACGTATGAGGTATTTGTCGAAAAGATTGCTGACATATGATGTCTATAACGAGGTTGAATAGCAGTCAATCCATGACTGTGTCGCGGTCCTTAATTGAGGTCATATCCTGACTATATTGTTTGTTTGAAGTATGATTATTTTGTGGTTACTCGGTAACCGTTTACGTCGTAGTCCGTTCGGGACTAGATGGTTGTCACATAGTGACTGTTTTGTAAGTCGTCCTATCAAGACTAAGTGGTTGGTAAACGTTTAGTCGGTTAGTCTGCTGAAAGCAAACGTCGAGTTTTATGTGGGCCTAGGTCAACTAGCCCTAAGATGTAATCAACATTAGGTTGATAGAATGATATCGGGGATAATAAGTACGTGTTTTACGAATCTATAATTGAAGGGTTATGTTTTCGAGGAGGAATTGTACTTACATTATCGTTGGAGATTTATTTGATTTACTCGGAGTCGATTAAGTGAATTTTGCGTCTTTTTGGGCAGTCCTTCTTGTAATGACCGGGTTCCTTACATTTGAAGCATATCCTTCGAGAGTCGGGATTGGCGGGAACTCTGCAGTCCCGGATTACGTGACCATATCGTTGGCATCTTTCGCAGGGTAAACTGTAACACCCCTAAATTTAATGATTTGCGGAAGCTTGATTTGGGTGTTACTAATCAATAACAAAGCACAAAGATATATAGTAAACGACTCTATATGCGTCGTTTTAACAAAATATATTGATAACTGAAATGTTTACAATATTTAAAGCTTTACATAGCTCGAGTTTAAATAAAATGAGATTTCAGTACATAAGTACTTGAACAAAATATACTAATGCAAGAAAATCTCGATCGTCTGTATGCTGACTCGAGCTAAAATCCTGAAGCAGAAACATCCTACTGCTTGGTACCTGCGATATATGCTAAAATGTCAGCTAGAAAGCTGGTGAGCTCACAGGTTTGAAATCAGTTAATATAGTATGAACCGCAAGATTTAAATAATGAATTGCATCCAGCAATTAAATAATGAATTGCATCCAGCAATTAAATGATAGTCATCGTGTATACAGCCATGAGCACATAGTTGAGCTTAACTCGAGGGCCGGGTCCCCTATAGAGAATTCCGGGCGAGGTGCCTCCACGAATGCCTAATCCACATTCGTCTTCCCAAATATTAGTACGTCCGTTTACCCGGTTAGTGCTTGCTAACCCGGACGAGGTGGGTCAATCCTATATGGTACCATATACTAATATTCACGCTACAACGTATTAACAACTATGCTGACGGAGGACTTTAAATGATTAGTTTCGAAAAACTCATGTAGTATATGAAATGTTTGTACTTGCGTTCACATGTAAAAGTTGAGCAATATATCACACCCCTGAGTAAAACAGTAAAAGAGGGGCTATGAGACTCACCTGAGTCTGAAAGCGTTTAAACAAACGTAAGTTGATTAGCCGAGTATGAAGTCCAAAGACTTGTAACCTGAGAGTGTCCACGACACGCGATGGTTATAATCATGATTGGGTATCTCAAAAGATCACCCTTGTAGTTGTTCATTCAACTATAATGTCCAAATCTCCACTATTTGGTTGATTGATTCGAATGTTTGAAAACATGTACGGCCCGTTGGTGACGGATTTGTAATAATAATCTCAACTATTATTATTTTGATTTCGTGTCGTTTTACTTGAAAAATGTGTTTTGATTGTGTTTTAGAAGCCGTTACGGAATCTAAGTACGGGGGTCCGGGGGCAGCGCCCCTGGTAGCGGGGTCCAAGGGGCGGCAGCCCCTGGCGGGGTCCAAGGGGCAGAGCCCCTGGCTGGGGTCGAGCTGCCAGGTCAGCTTGGAAAATTTTTATTTCTATTATATTGCTTTGACGAAAAACGCATCTGGGATCTGAATTTGGGTAAAATCGAGTGATAAATTTCGAGTCTCGACACTTAGTAAAAATCTGTGTTTTTGAGGTTCTGGTTTGTGCGATGTTGGGTGCGACGTCGCAGGTCCCGACTGCGACGTTGAGTATGGCGTCGCTATGTGCGACTTTCGCAATTTAATGCGACGTTGTGCGTGGCGTCGCTATATGCGACGTTGTTAATTTTTGCGACGTAAGGGCCTGCGTCGCTATGCGCGACGTCGGCAACTTAATGCGACGTTAATGACAATGTCGCTATATGCGACGTGGTGGCTGGTATTGCGACGTTGCAATTGACGTCGCAATTGGGCCAACCCAGATGCGACGTCGGAGTCTGTTCAGATTCCGGTGGCCGGAAAATCGGTCGAAAGGCTTCCGTTCGGTCCAAATCTTTTACCCAACCCATAATTGGACATTATAAGTTGATACAAACCGCAAACAAGTACAAACACTTAAAAACGAGAGGTTTCGGGATTTGTCGGAAACTTACAAAGTGTCGGATGAGAAATCCGAAAAGATAGGATGATAGATCGTGATGCGGTGAGTCTTTTATTCCAAAGAGCCGATGAAATCCGAGTGCGTTTAGTGGTAGTATTTGTTGATTTTCGATGGTGATGATAATGGTGGTGGTTTTGGTAAGTTGAGAGAAAAAGAGAGGGAGGAGAGAGAGTTGAGTGGAGAGAAATGAGAAAAGGAGAAAGGGAGGTGGGGGTTTTTACCTCCACTTTTCAGTCTCCGCTCTCCGTGCGGTGTTCTTTTGCTCCGTCGTTTAAACGTTAAATAATTATTTTACATATTAAATGGTATGTTTTAAAATGCAAATTATTACGCGATATTTTATTTAAATATTTTACAAATAAATTTATATTTGAATTATAAATTGTAAGTTTGTTTATTTAGTTTGCGCGTTTTAATATCTTAAATTATGTAAGTTTTGTTGTACGATACGAATGAATACGAAATATTATCATAATAATGTTTTTGATATAAAAGCGTTATTTAGTAAAATTGGTCACCAACGGCCATATTAGATTGAATCGAAATACATTCGATTTAAATTGCGTACGATTTAATCAAATAGCATTTTCGTATATATATTCAACAATATATATATAATTTGATACATTAATTAGCCTAACACAGAACTAATTACATGTATTAACATATGATTAGGCACTAATTACTAGTCCTAATTTGGCGGGTGTTACATAAACCGCATAATCCGTCATGGTGACGTTTACAGCCGTGACAAAATGGTTTGTTACCCGCATAGCCTTGTCTTTCGTTGGGTTCGACAGCATAGTACCTCAAGGGTTCAGGTTGATTCGTTGGATTTTGACTAGAGCTGGAATCTCCATTCCCTTTTTCTTGGTTGTTTTCCGTTGCAGGTGGCCCGCGTCGAACCACCTGTGCCATGAGTCTGTGGGCCATGCGAACAGCATCGTCTATAGTGACAGGTTTCGAGGCTGTGACCAATCCCTCAATTTGTATAGGAAGTCCCCTTATGTATTTTTCAATTCGTTGGGGTTCAGGGTTTACTATGGTTGGGCAAAAGTGTGCTAGTTGTTGGAAACGATTGGTATATGTTTCGATGTCGTTGTCTTTTACGGTGAGGTGCCAAAGTTCGTCCTCAAGTTTGTGAAGTACTTCGATGGGACAATACTTGTCCTTCATGATTCGTTTCAGGTCTTCCCACGGAAGTTCGTGAGCAGTGTCGATTCCTACAGTTCGGGCGTGAAAATTCCACCAGGTAGAGGCATCATCCTGGAGGGTGTATGTAGCGTACAAGACTTTGCAGTCGTCGGGGCAGTTGCAAACGCGAAATATAGATTCCATTTTCTCGAACCATCGAATTAATCCGACAGCTCCTTCAGTACCAACGAAGTTTGGTGGTTCGCACCTCAGGAACTCCCTAAAAGTGCAAGGCTTTACATGGTTCTGAGCAGCTAGGGTCGCAGTCACTGCTTGATTAATGATTTGATCGTGCTCAGCTTGAGTGAAAATTTGTCGTTTAGGATTCATGATTCTTGAACAAGAATGAAACGACAAAGTGTGAGATCTTTATTCAAAGATTTTGACTTTTATAGTTGTATAATCGGATGTAAAAGTGATAGTTATCCATAAACCACTTAAGGTATCCGTATGAAAGTCCTCGGACTTTGGAATTTTTAAATGTGTAGTCGTACTAACGACCTAGTTGTGTATTTTATGTAGTTTGACCAGAACTATAGTATTGTCGTAGTCTATCAGACTATAAAGTATTACTAAAGTACTATAGATGTAATCCTAATAAATTAAAGTGTATTCATCGCATGAGGCATCACATGCCTTAGTAGTCGTGGTGTGGAACTTCATGCCCAGTAAGGTAATCATGTATGCGTATAAGTGTACAAGTGCCTATAGCGAGTGTTCATACGCAAAGTAATCGAGTGGGACACCTCGTGTCAGGTAGAGTAGTCATATATACATATATGGTGCGCACGTAACTATACAAGTATACGTGCGTAGTAAAAGTCAGGTGTGTCACCTCGTGCCCAATCAAGTAAGTGCATATGTATATCTAATTCGTACATGTAACTATAACAAGTCTACATGCATATTGAAAGTAGCACCAAGTGCTGAAATGCAGTGCCTAAAGCACCGGAGTGTAGTAACAACGTAATGTAATGCAGTGCTATCAGCACAATAATTGAAATACCCATGTATTGTGATTGTAGTACCGAAGTACTATGAAATGTAGCACCACGTGCTGTAATGAAGTGCTCGCGGCACCGTAATTGCAGTACTCATGTACTGTGAGTGTAGCACCAATGTGCCAAATGCAGTATAAACATACTGTGTAATTGCAGCACCACGTGCTGTGTGTTGTGCCCGCAGCACCATGTGACACCACGTGCCATGAGTTGTTCGACTGTAGCCCTAAGGCCGGATATGCGTTGAAGTTATATGATTTCCCAAATGTAGCACAAAGGCTAGAATGTAAGTGCCAAGGCACTGAGGTATTGAGTTGATTGATCCAAATGATCAAGTTGTGATTTTTATAATTTTCGTGGACTTAGTCATTGCTAATCCAATGGTGACCAGTATGATCAAAGATGATAAGCTCGTTTGTTTGTTGTAATTTTCGTGGACGTTTAGCATGTGTGGGTTTCCATTCCCATTGAATACGTTTGTACCTCCTTCCCGAGGTTTAGTGATACAGGTGATATCCTCCTATGCGTACAGAAGGAGAAAGTGTCGAGTCGTGATAGCTAGGAAGACGGCGATGTGCCTCTTCGCGAGTAATTGATGGTACAGCGGAATTGAGTTGTATATACCCAGTATATATTTGATACGTAGAAGTAGTATACATGTAGGGCCTATTAATATATACCTACAGTACATATAATAGCCTAGGATGTCTAGCATAAAACAATCAGAGTCAACTATTGCATTACTAACTCAGTATAACCCCTTTCAGATCTTACATCATCTTTATTTAATTGTACATAGTTAGCTACGCTATGTTAAATTAAACTCGTATGATGTAATTCCTGAACCAGTCATACCTAATGAGGAATACTGCCTAACGGTCATAGTCTAGGCCCACTGAATGCAACCTAGTTCACTATAACCTTAGGCTCTGATACCAATCTGTAACACCCTCAAATTTCGGGTTGCGGAAGCGGTCGGGTCGGGTGTTACCAAATTAAATATCACAGTATAAGATACATAATGAACGACTATAAATGAGACGTTTGACAATAATTATACATTTACCAAATAGAACGTTTACAACGTGGCGAGTTTAATAGAAATTTCAAATACATAATTTGAAAATACAAAAGTAAATGCAGAGTAGTCCCAAAAGTGTAATAAATATGCAACTCGAGCTAGCGTAATCTTGTAGCAATCCTAATCCTGTTGGGCACCTGAGAACACATGCTAAAACAGGTCAGCTATAAAGCTGGTGAGTTCATAGGATTGTTAGTTGAAATCATGATGTAATAAAACCCTGTATGTTTTGAAGAGTCGTTTCAAATTCAGCCATTTTGATAAGTATTATATTGAAGTTTGTAACACCAATGTGTATACATCTAATCGAGGTATCTCATACCTAAGTGTTCGAGTCCTGTACCTAAGTACATATACATATAAGTGTGGCATTCCATGCCTTGATACCTAACAGGTAGTTGTGTCGATAAACGTAAGGCAATACACGCCTATAACTATTAATTGATTTTATGACCGCGTCATCTGATAACAATTAATTGTAGTTCCGCATAACTATGATTGAACATATATGATGTGTTGCATCCAGCAACAAGTGATTGTAGATCCGCAGATCTATGTTTGAACGTTTAGCGTGTCCGTTTACCCGATTAGCATAAGCTAACCCGGACTTGAATTGAGCTAACGGCCTCGCGTGGCAGCACCACCGATCCGTTAACTTATTGTGAATCCCGAGTATCACTCGCTGATCCATTGATTTCGTTGAAATTTTGCCCACTGCAATACCGTGGTTTCGTTTTGTGCCCACTTTACCGTGGCATCGTTTGATGCCCGCTGCAATACCGCGGCATCGTTTTTGGAATTGCTCGCAAGCAATTTGTGATTGAGCCGGCAGTACAACGACATGCTCGACTAAGTTGTTTGAGAGCCAGCAGTACTCGACATGCCTGACTAAGTAGATCGTATAATCGTATGTATACTAATATACATATGTAAATTGTAAGTGGCACCGAGTGCTCGTGCTGATGTACCAGTATGAGAATAGTTGATTGTATCTAATTATGTATGAACAAACACTTAGATATTAAATAGTATGTTGAACCTAGGTATGATTACTCATCACCTAGTTGAGCTGTATTAGTATAATGAATCTATACTAACGTATGACGATATTGTATACTCCTAGCCTAAAGCCTAGCAAGTATATATAACGGAGTCTTGGGAAAATGTTCACTTAAGTTCAGTTCCCATTCTAGTGATAATGAAGTGTGTCGACAGTTTTAGTTCCTAAAGAATAACTAAACTTGTAACAGTATAGATGTTGTCCAGTGTAGGTAGAACTAACTAGTTCTAATGTATTCAATGATATTGCCCCGCTACAATATGGCCAAAGGATTGTGGTAACTAAATCAAGTTATGTATTGGTAATCGCTTTCCAACGACCTAACAGGGTACGATTGCAACCTATCTCGGTTAAGTATTGGTATTTTTCTAAAACAATATTACGGTGTAATTCCTAAGTATTACACATTTCGTATTACATACAGTAATATAAATAGTTGTGAATTATAAACGATTATTAATAATTCGAAAACAGTAATTGAGCATGTGTTTCACCCCGAAAACAATAAAACGATTGAAAGAGTGGGGCTATGAAACTCACCTGAGAAGTTAGCGTCCTAGTGTAACGAGTCGTGCCAAGTATAATCTCCTAATGTCCTAAACACGAGAGATTTCGTACGTTTGTAAGTGCGGTTCGTTATTGATGATTCGTAATAATAATTCATAGTATTATTAGGTTTGAGCTTTCGTATACTTTATAAAGTATATTTGTTTTGAGTATAAGTTGTATCATATTTAAATTGTCATTTGAAAACGTTTCCCGACACTTAGAAAATGTGGCTGTTTTCTGTTTTCTGCGACATAACATGCGACACAAAAATTGTTCATGCGACACAAGGGTTGTGTCGCATTGAGTGCGACACAAGAGCTCTGCGACACAGTGGTTGTGTCGCAAAGTTTGCGATGCTGATTCAACAGCGACATAAGGGTTGTGTCGTATAAGGTTTACGACACAAGATGCGACACAGAGTACGACATAAGATGCGACACAACCGGATTTATGCGACACAACATGCGACACAAGTGTTGTGTCGCATAGATGAACACCAGCCCAGAAACCAGCGACTGTCGCGTTTTTTCGATCAAAATCACAAATCAAACGTATTTTTGAGCTGTAAAATCATGTTTTCTTTGTTGTTTAGGTTATAACTAAGTTGTGTAAACATTATTACACCAAGACATTACACCAAAATGATTAAATCTAAAAATTTAGGAATTTCTTACAAATGCGAATCGAGGCCAAACGAGGAAGAAAATGAGGGTGTTGCCTTTGTTAATGTTGTTCCTCACTTGATGGTGATTCCGAAAATGTATGTTGATGATTTCCGATTTTTGATGATGATGATTGTTGTTGTTTGGTGAAAGAAAAGAGAAAGAGATAGAGAAAAGAATGAGAAAATGAAAATGAAAAGAGAGTGAGGGGGTGTTTGGGATGGCTGATCAAAAGATAGGGGAGGGGGGTTTTCCCCCGCTTCGTCTCCAATTGCGGTATAAAATATCCGTGTTTTCGTACCCGATCGTTATTTAAAATATTAATCGGAATTCTAAAAATTTATTTATATTATCTCGAAATGTTTATTAGTGAAAGTATTTTATAAAAATACTATTTTAAAACAAAAGTTTAATTGTTTTGTTTTTAAGCGGTCACAGATACTTAAGATGCGTTTTTAATTAAAACGACTTGTATTTTCGAATGATTAATATTTTTGTCCAAATGTTAAATGTTAAATCTTTATGATCAAACATTATTTACAAGTTTTGATTACTTGGTTACAATTGCATATAATAATACAATTATTTAAAATTTAAGTTTGGCGCGAAATTTGACTTTTTGACGAGGTGTTACACAAACTATCTGCATTTTCTCCTACATAATCCGCCGAGGCTTTCTTCCTTAACTCACTTATACATAATTTTAATTAACAATTCTATACTTCACTTTTTTTTTCTCTACAATACTTCTCACTAGAGTTCTAAACTCTGTCAAGTTGGGGATGAGGGTGATCAAATGAGGCTGATCTCATTTTCTTATATAGGAGAAAAAGAAGCTGTGAAGACTTGTGTGTATAGTAGACATTTACATGGCCACCTTTGTGAAATTCCCATGTATTAATTAAATACATAATATCAACCAATATTGTAGGCTACCGTATAGTTGATATATTTGACTACCGCAATAGAATTTAGGCAACATAAATATTATGTAATAAAAGCCTTGGTAGGTGCATGCAACTCATTAGTGAATTTGACTTACATGATATGCAACTCTTGAATGAGAATTGAGCCATACATAAAACACGTGATTATGTTTCCACCATCCAACACCCCTCATCTCCCACCCTCGCCCCACGACATTATGGCATTAAGAACTTCTGCCACCATGATGAACAAAACGGATAACGGGCCGATCACATTGTCTAAATTCTTTTCGTAACCGGAACTCTGTAAGTAAACGCTTGCCAAAATAGATATTGACACCTACTCTAAGCCTATCTTTATATCCTTCTAAGCCAATTATCACCAACCCCCATTCTATTCATGATCTCTAAAATGTATTTCCTATCCAAATTATTGTATGCCTTCTCATCAAGTCCTCCTAATAACTTGAAAAGTAAGCATCTCTCTTTTTTACAAGTAATTAACCATTTCATTCGATACCAATACTCTTTCAAGTATGTATCTTCCTTCAAGAAATGCATTTTGCACCTCCCAGACTCATTTCCCCACTAACTTATAAATCCTTTGAGCTAAAAAATGGGTCTTCATAAAAAAAAAGTGGTCATAAATTAACATATTTCTTGTAGTATATAATACTCCAACAATACTTCTTTATAATATTTTTATGTTCTTTATATGCATTTTCGTATGGGAAAGAATCGGGTAAAAAGGGTAGAAAGGGTGGTGTTGTCTGATGCACTGATGCACCAATTTTTAAGCTTTAATGCCTATTAGCATATATTTAGTTTGGTACAAAGAGTCTACATGTCTAGGAAAGACTAACAAGGCATATATTTGAAACAAGTCATGTAAACAGATACATAAACATTGAAATTTATTATTTATTATATGTATAATTAAGATTTTGCTGTAGATTTTGAAGATTAGCAACAGTTTTACATTAATTGAACAACATGACTAGTAACGGTATAGTAAGTCTTGGCTTACTCACAGGGAACATAGTTCAATAATAATTCAAGTGATAGATCTTGAAGAATTAGCTTACTCATAGTGATAGATCTTGGCTTATAGTAAGTCTTGGCTTACTCATAGGGAAATTAATAAAAAAGCCCTATTTTTCGAGTGTATAACTCATTATGCCCTTCCAAAAAAAAATTGTCGTTTTACCCCACCTGGTCGCAAGTCGCAGGCTGCGACCTGCGACCCAGTTCATGCGACCTGCGACCAGTAAAATATCCGAGTAAAAGACATACAAACGAGCCCGAACCCGGCAACATAAGCCGGTCGCAAGTCGCACGCTGCGACCTGCGACCCATTTCTTGCGACGTGCGACCGTTTTCTTTTTCAAAAAACCGACGATGTGATACACTCACACACGTACACGTAAGGCATTGTTTGTTTCAATTTAATTTAATATAGATGTGATACACTGATACACGTACACGTAAGGCATTGTTTGTGTCAGTTTAATTTAATATATTAAATGTTTCATATTTAATTAACGCAATATTTCGTTTTTCTTTGATAACTTTTTATATATATTGTATAAAATAATTCCGAATATATAATCATGATCGGTGTAATTTTATCTACGTTTCGATTTAAAATTTATCATCATATGTTATGTATTTAACAAAAGCATTTTTAGTCTGGAAATCAACTTTTTTTTATATCGGAATATAATAAAAATAAACTGATCATAGTTGTATATTTAGATTTATGTAGTATAACATATAAAGGCGGACTAATAAATCTAAATATTTAATTAAGTTTATTTCGAGACTTTATTAGTTCACCTTTATATGTTATAATACATAAATCTAAATATACAACTATGACCGGTTTATTTCTATTTACATTCCGATATAATAAAAAGTTGATTTCGAGACTAAAAATGCTTTCGTTAAATACATAACATATGACGATAAATTTTAAGTCAAAACGTAGATAAAATTACACCGATCATGATTATATATTCGGAATTATTTTATACAATGTATATAAAAAGTTATCAAAGAAAAAAGAAATATTGAGTTAATTAAATATGAAACATTTAATATATTAAATTAAATTGACACAAACAATGCCTTACGTGTACGTGTACGTGTATCAGTGTATCACATCTATATTAAATTAAATTGAAACAAACAATGCCTTATGTGTAGGTGTGTGAGTGTATCACATCGTCGGTTTTTTGAAAAAGAAAACGGACGCAGGTCGCAAGAAATGGGTCGCAGGTCGCAGCGTGCGACTTGCGACCGGCTTATGTTGCCGGGTTCGGACTCGTTTGTATGTATTTTACTCGGATATTTTACTGGTCGCAGGTCGCATGAACTGGGTCGCAGGTCGCAGCCTGCGACTTGCTACCGGGTGGGGTAAAACGGCAAAAAAAATTTTGGAAGGGCATAATGAATTATACACTCGAAAAATAGGGCTTTTTTATTAATTTCCCCTAGATATTACAATTATAATCTGTAATTTAGGCATATTGTAAGTAAGTTCAATTTGCAATTTAGACTTCAAGATTCTCAACTTTGAAATAAATATCATCCACTTGTACAACAGCAATCCATATATTTATGAATAAAAAATATGTATATATATGTGGATCTGACTAAATTAAGCTCTGATTATGGTGTATCTTATGTGTCTAGTTGTCTCATGTCTGCATGTGGTTTTATGTGTCTTAGTTAGCATGGTCAAAGTTTGCCTTAGATTTTGCTCTATATGAAGGATATTTTATATGGATAGAAGATGCTCTATATAAGCTTAAGAACAATTAACATATACAGTGATATTATAAATTATAAATTATGATAATATATCTATTGGTTTTGATTAAGATTTGGGTCACAAAATAGTTTTACACACAGATAAAACCGGAAAAGTTAATAAACATCCAGGAGAATGAGTAAGGATCTTTTGAAAATTTGCAAACGAGAATATTTTCAACTCCAAGAGACCGACAAGTAGCACTTTGTGACATTTTGTGTATATATATATATATATATATATATATATATATATATATATGTATGTATGTATGTATGTATGTATGTATGTATGTATATGTATGTATGTATGTATGTATATATATGTATGTATGTATGTATGTATGTAGATTTCCTTTTTGATTAGTAATAGATCTCGTGTAATCTCAAATTAGATAGAATGGATTTGCAACCCAAGTTAATCTCCTTCTTCCCGCTTGTAATGTCCTTTTCAATCTTCTTGTTGTAGTTAATCGCATTCAAAAAGTGGTGATTATAATATGATGATAGAGTCAGGTTCAAATGAGTACATTAACTTTTTGTGAGAATGAGGGAACCAATAGGAATGCATCACATGTCACTAAACCATCTTTCCCCAATATTTTTAAAAATTAAATATCTCTTTAACGGTAAGTCCAAAAATCACAAAAATTGCACCATAAAAATCAGCATGTGTTACCAGCTAGTAACATATGTGTTACCAGCTCGTAACACATGTCTTACCATAGAGTAACACATGTGATACCAACGAGTAACACATGTGTTACTAATTTTGTACAATTTGTAAAACTAAAAAAAAAAGTCGTCGAAAGTATACTTTGTGAGATGGCAAATCGAACAGAAAAAAAAGTTGATTTTATGGTGTAATTTTTATAATTTTTCGAGTTACTGTTTGTAATATATATTTTATTTTTAAAAAACGTAGGAGAAATGAGTTTTATGACACGTGGCGCATTCTTATTAGTTCCTCCATTTTCACCAAATTTTTCATTCTCATTTAAAACTCACTCTATTTTAAATAGTAATTTTATGGGTTTTGCTAACGTGTGCCCCCGTGGCACACGTTAACGTGCATTTAATGAACCTGTATTTTCCTTAAATATTAATATTTACATTTAATACTCATTAATTCAATCTAACAATTTCCTTTTTATGTATATATTAATTACAAAATATGTTATTTAAGGAAATTACAGGTTTACTAAATGCACGTTAACGTGTGTCACGGGTCACACGTTAGCAAAACCTATATTCTTCTAAAAATCCTGCTGTACAGATTTCTGCAAGCTCTTAATTGATATTAATCTGGCAAAATCTTAAGATGATTACATTTTTCCCATTGGTCGTGTAATATTTTGATTTATGTCACAAGATAGACACATATTCGATACAATTAATTGATAAATTGATGTTTATGATTTTGTGTTAGCAGCGTCTACTTATCCTCCTGAAGCCGTGTCACTTGATGTATGTCTAATTTCCTCCTCTCTGAAATTTCCATTCTTCGTGATGTCAGAGCAAATTTACAAAAAATGTTCAACAATCGATGAACATTTAAAACATGCTTAAATGGTCGCTAATCAAATCTAAGCATAATATAATATTCATTGAAAGTGAAATACGATATTGTAATTAATTTTACTTCCAGTACTAACTTGTACCATTTTCAACATTACAATTGTGATAATATCACTGAATTTATAAATCAATTTACATTAAGGTCCAATTCAGACGACTCAAATTCTTGTTGCAATGCATGGTCAAGTAAAGCTTCGGATTCCATCATCAACTCGGGACTTAGCCTAAACATCAACACACAAAACTCCATTTGATTGAGAGCTCCATCGCCATCATAATCACCTTCTTTTAACATGCTCATTAATTCATCGTCTCGTAAATCTTGCAACCCAAGCAATGAAGAGTTATGCTTCAAGCTTTCGAAAGTGATCACGCCTTTGTCTTTATCCTTCAACAAATTGAACCCATTGCATAGCTCATTAATTAGACCTTCACCTCCCAACTTTTCTGCCATTTTTGGCAACATATCTTCAAAGTATTCCCCAAAAAATTTCCCTCTTGCTTCTGATCCCATCTCTTTGCTTGAAAAAATTTGAGGTTTAATTAGAATAGGATGTAGGCTGGGATTGATGGTAATTATCTTTGGCTTGAAACTTTTGTAGCTTGGAGGGTGGTTTATATACAGTTGAACTTCCATTATTTTATCCAATAAATTGCATATTACACATAATGGTTCTTGGAGTATGAATAATGACATTTGGAACCCTCAACTCTTATTCAAACTTATCGATATTTCGATGCTTAAGTTGGGTCATTATGCAATCTCGGTTCGAAATTCTGCTTAAATAATCTAAATTACTACAACTTTTAATCGCAGGTGATATTCGTCAAAAAAAAGTTTAAGTTATGTTGACATCAGAATTAACACGTTCCACATCTCCAGGTCATCATAAATTAACATGCCACTTGTACTATGGGTCCATATAGCTATTACGTACTCTTCTATTCCGCCCTAAAATACGAATAACTATAGCTAAATGTCTGAAGTATTGTGCGTATATACTCAGCTCAAATGATGTTAATTAATGTTAGTAAGCCTAATGTGGTAACTAGTTTGAATATTTATCATACTTGAAAGTGGCAAAATGAGTATTTGCAATACTTGAGGGATGGATAATGAAACTTGTAAAGGTATGGGGTTCGACGAAACGGTGGTGATGCTCCGTTAATTAGAGACAATATATTAAGGTTCAACTCTTTCCTAGAAGTGGTGATATGTTGCCTACTTTGCCACCTGGATTTTTATTTTTTTAATGATGTTAAGATTCACAATTCCCGACATTGTTTCCATATTTCAAACATCTTACAGATTCCCTTGTTCCTTACACTTAATTTGGTCACGTCTACACAGACACAATTAAACATGTATATAAATTTATAAACTCATGCATTCCTTTATCTTGCAGCTAAGTAGGTAAGGTAACCGGTTGTTTATCTTTTGTTGTTATTGACAACATTGAGTATCGGCACCGAATAACGCATGGGTCATGGGAACGACATGCATTACCAAAACGGGTTGAACCATATGCGGCCAATACCGAAACTGTTGAAATGATGATAACCTGTATATCTTTTTATATATTGCAATGTTAACAGCTACATGAATTAGTGTGACAGAAATTTGTTAAATGTATATTTCATACGTTGAATTTACATCATGATACTTCAAGTAATTTAAATAGTATGTACCTTCGTCGGTTCGTCCCAAATTATGTGTACACTAGCCCGCACTTGTTGATAGTCAAATGTCTAATATACCCTTACTTTTGGGTATGCACCTTTAATGAAAATGTGTAAGAGTAAAATGAGAAACTTGACAATTTTCTTTCGGAAGTGGATTTTTGTATTGGGACAAACATAAATAGAAATGCAAATATTTATTTTGGGACACATGGACTGTATATCAAAATGGTTATATTGACGAAAGAATTGAATAGCTCTATCTAGGCTCTACATGGCTCATTGTAACTTCGTTGTTGGAGTATCTACTCGACATTTGAGAACTGCTATGAATTGTAAAAGCAGGCTTTTGGGGCAATGGAATGGTTGCAGCTTCATTGCTCAACATAACTACTACTTCTGACATTGTTGGCCTTTCATTCATGATTTCTTGTACACACAGAAGTCCAACATGTATGCACTTCACTGCCCGTAGAGGATTAATGCAGTCGTCATCCCTCATTGAAGGATCAATCAACTCCTTACTTCTGCCCTCCATCCAGTGTTCCCATGCCTAAAAAATGATTAAGAACCGTCAAACTTTTGCAACTAATTACTATGCAAGAATTGAAAGAAAGAAAGAAAGAAACAAATATAATTACCCATTCTGATACGGTAAGAGAATCTTTGGTGCAATCAGAGCCGGTATTCTTTCTACCAGTCACAATCTCTAGAAGTAAGACCCCGAAGCTATACACATCCGATCTCTCAGAATATCGCCCATGAAGTGCGTATTCAGGTGCCATGTATCCACTGCAATTAACAAATAGCGTTGTTAAATAAGCCTATAAAAATTTAGGCCTAAAATCATGCCTAAACCGTCATTGATTGACACATGAATTACACTCATTCTCTGTCCTTACATTTACTAATCAATTTAATATGTGTACTTATTACGGAGTATATCATTAGGCCTAAATTTAGGCATACATTTTGAGTCAATCATTTATCATTAACAAAACAAGAATATTAATCCATTTCAAGTAATGATTTTGACTCATTTAGTTGAAATGGGCTCATTTGGGTTATATTTTATGTCCATTAGGTTAAAAGGGTAAAATAAATTAAATTATAACCTTTTAGGAACGGGTCAAAATAATGGTAAACAGGGCAAAAGTAGCCCAGATAGTTTTTTTTTTTAGGATAAAACCATTTAAATCATAATATTCTTAAGAATTGATCATTACTTAAATAACATAATTATTGTAACCATTTTGAAACACTAAAAAATTTTAAAAAATATTTGAAATATTGAAAAGAAAAAGAAAAAAAAAAGTACAGGCAACTTAATGTGGCCCGTTTTGACTATTTGACTGGTACAATAATTACTCATTTTGACAAGTTACCCAACCTACTCGACCTGCCCATTGTGTTATTTGTCTATATGATTTACAAATGCACTTTTATTTATAGAATGACTTCTGGACTTACTAGGTACCAACAACTCTGTTGGTTTTGTCTTCAATTTGGTTCATCTCAAAAATCCTTGCCAATCCAAAATCTGAAATTTTAGGAGTCATCATTTGATCCAGAAGAACATTGCTTGCTTTTAAGTCCCTATGAATAACTTTAAGTCTAGAATATTTGTGCAAATAAAGAAGTCCTTGAGCTATCCCTTCTATTATATGGTATCTCTTGTTCCAATCAAGATATACTTTCTCGGATGGATCTACGAACATTAGAAAATGCAGTATTTTAGCTGTGTGAAACAAACCAATTATATAGAACCTTGGAACTCATCGGAAAGTAGAAAATGTACCAAAGAGAAACTTGTCTAGGCTTCGATTAGGCATGTATTCATACATTAGAATCTTTTCATCTTCTTCCACACAACATCCCAATAG
The DNA here is from genome assembly GCA_949592205.1 of Helichrysum umbraculigerum. Taxonomy (NCBI): domain Eukaryota; kingdom Viridiplantae; phylum Streptophyta; class Magnoliopsida; order Asterales; family Asteraceae; genus Helichrysum; species Helichrysum umbraculigerum. The sequence continues at coordinate 100,196,690 of CATIUR010000004.1, read as the reverse complement.
TCTAACAAGATTCATATGCTGAAGTTTTGCAATAAGTTTCAACTCATTCATAAACTCCTCACGTCCTTGTGATGATCTTGTTGATAGCCTTTTTACTGCTATTTCTCTGTTTCCAGGCAATGAACCCTGCATGGCGTCGTTCTCATGTTAATAGCTACAGTTAAACTATGTTATGTTTACGTATTTAAGTAGTAGAGGTGGTAATTTTGATCCGTTTATGTATGATCTAGTTGAATAGTTATGTTTTGTCACTAACAGGGTCAAGTATGTAAATAGAAAATGATTGTTGAAAGAAACCTGTCCAACGGGTTGAAAGTCACCCTGTATTTTTACTCCATGAATTTCTTAAATGATTTAATAAAAAAGCTTACATAAAGATTGAGATAGTTAAATTTTGATACTCATAGTTGACACATTAATACTTCACAAGAAGTTTTAGTATTTTTACAAAAAGTGTTTCAGGCACCCAACCCGTACACACACAAATAATATATACATATAAATATGAATAAAACCCTTTTTGACCCATTACCCAACCCTTCGGTTTGCCATCTCTAGTAAGTACGATATTCTAAGAGCTATACCTTGTAAACAGGACCAAACCCACCCTCACCGAGCTTGTTTTCAACTGAAAAAGAACCTGTTGCTGCCAACACACTCTTGAAGCTAAATGATACAAGCTCTGCACTGTTATGTGCATCTCCAGATGCGACACTAATAGAATCAAATCCTAGCAATTCCTTGTTTATTATCTCTGAGTAAACCATAATTAGTAATCTTGAAATGGAAAGTAGAGGTGGCAAACTTTGGGCTGGTTAATCAGTCAAATTGAATGTGGGTTGAAATGGTTTTGCACGTCGACACAATACGGGTCAGGCTGGGTTGGATGTTAACCCACAAACTGTTTTTGTACATGTTTTAAAAATAGTTAATGAGTTAAATATCATTACACGTTGTTGGCATTATTAATTCGTTTTGGAGACTCTTGATTCACTCAACCTGTTTGACCCTTTTTGCTTTTAGCTAATTGTTTAGATTTGATCCTTCAGGGATAAGCTATAATAACCCAGATTGACCCATCTGTAAGTAAATGGGTTGCAATTGCCACGTCTTTAATAGAAACTTGTAAACATTATTTTTACTTTATATAACTGTTTACCTTTCCTTATTAATCTTTCCTTTCTCCAGAAGTAGCCAAAGAAACTGATAATAAGTAATCCTGCAGACAAAATGGCGACCGCAACTGCCACCACGCCTTTCCTTATGTGGATAGAATTGTGTTCTTGATTATCATTGACTGCATGTTGACCATGTAAAAGAACATAAATTATGATTTAGACATATCAAATGAAACATTTACGTTCATAGAGAAAAGTAGAACTACCAATTTCCGAGCTATGAACACGGACATACAGATTGTGACCAATACTGACGTTAGTTGTGATATCCATAAGCTCTCTGAACCAATTTAAACAAACTATTGTAACTTCATTTGTCACGTTCTCATAGGCATAAGCTGTACACGAGCAGTTCTTGAAGCACTCATATTCACAGTCGCTAACACTTTTAGCTTTATTTCTTACGGTAACTGCATGATCAGGTAGCTTCAATCCTTCAAACTTCAAAAATGAGTCTCCATTATCACACCTTAATGTCTTATTTCTAATGCATCCGCCTGTCCAATTTCCAACACTCCATTCATTGTGCGATTTTGGGTCAAAACCAGTCAAACACTTGCACACCGGAATGGATTCAGTTTTCTGACATATTGTAAATGGACCACAGTAGCCATAAAAATCACATGTATCTAAAGGTGCCTGCCATAAAACTACCCATGTGGTTTGCACCCATACCAGTAGCTGAATCCTCCCACTAGGAGCCAATGTAAACCGTGTTCTGACCGTGTTTGTAGAGATGCTAGACACAAGATAAACTTCATCTTCTTGTACAATGAAACTAATGTATGCTGAAAATCCTTGTTCATATTTAATAAATCCACTGGCGAAAGAAAAAGTAGTAGCGTAAACATTACTTCTCCAATACGGTTTATCCCCCTTCCAAATGAAAAACTGATGTCCATATGGATCAATCCCAGTTGAAAATATACCAGGTTGCGGATCTTCATCATTTACCCATGATGTAAGGCGTATTCCTTGGCCTGTTTTTGTGTTTGAGCTAATTTTCATGTCTGATATAAATGTGTCACTTGGATGATCAAAACTCTGCCATACAGCATCTTCTCCACCATGTCTAAGTACCAAGTTCCCATTATCAAGCAACACCGCATCGGCAGAGTGTACAGTTAAGCTACTTGCAGACACATTTGATGTCCAGACGACTTTTTTTTCACTTAATGCCACAAGATTTCCGTCTTCAGAAAGGCGAAAAACTGGTGATGAACTTTTGGGAATTGGTGATGCTCTATTGGCAACCCATATGATTGTTGGCTTTGAGATTGTGTTATACCATATTCCCAGGTACATATTGGTGGAGTTATTAGGAGTGAAGAAGCCTAATGCAAACTTCGCTCCTGCTGAGATTATGGTTTGGTTGATAGTGATGGAACTGGATATTGTGATGCTATTTTCACTAGTGGAAAGTGGTAAGAAAGAAAATGAGATAATGAACAAAAGACAGCATAACCATTGCATTGATGGTTTATGTGTTCTGAGATTCTGTTTTTCCATTCCTAAACTCTCTTTGCCAAATATTGACCTGCTTCTTCATATACAAGTGATAATGATTCCCTTTGTATGCAAGGATTAAACAAAGATTTTCACATATGCTTGCCGACTAATGTAAAAATCTTTATATTTAATCCTCTCTGAAGCTTTATTTACTGTGAGTTGTATTTTGGTGAATTGCAATATAATATGTTTTGACTTTAGAAAAGAAAATTTCTTTTGAACTTTGACCTGTTTGTAAAATATTATATTTTAATGGTAATTAATCATATGAAAATTACTAAACTCTACAATTATGCTCATGTGGGATAAATATATAGTAAAGCAAATTATGTTTCTTTATAGGTAATATATTATATATAAACCGTTTCTTTTCAAAAATGGAAGATTAATGAGTTTGGTGGTTGCCTTTTGATGATTGTCATAGATAAACATATCGAAAGAAAGTAGTCATCCTTTTCGGCATTTGATTTATGTTAATATTAACCCACATGAATAGAGGTACTACTTGTACTCATATGATGACGTCGATCCCACTTGCTTCCTAGAACCTACAAGTTATCTATGGACCTGTCTTTTAGAGCACACGGAGTGGTGACGGCCTAAACACAGTGTTCTGAGTGAGAATTTTGTAGTGAGGATTTTGTGGAGTGGTAACAGTGTTCTGGACAGTGTTCTGAAATTTTAATTATTTGTTTTATTTGTTGATTTAATACATTTAATTGAATTAATTAATTTAAATAACAAATAAATTAATTAATAATTTCCTGGGGAATAAATTAGATATAAATTTAATAATTTCCACCTACCTACCACTTTCCATGTACAAATAGGAAGAAATCATCGGCAAAAGCATGCTTTTTTATTATTATATAATTATTATATATTTCTTTTCATGTGTGTATCTGTATCTATCTATTCTATCTATATCTATATCTTCCTCCCATCTATCTCTATCTATATTTCCTCCCATACAAACACAAAAAGCAAAAAAAAACCAAAAAAATAGATTAAACGTTGCTCGGATCGGCGTGTGGAAATGGACGGTGAGGCAAAAACGGCATCGGGAACACTGATGTGAACGCCGCAGCGGGGTGGTTGAACGCTGCAAAGCAGCGTTCTGGAGCATAAACGCCGATGAAGAACGGCCCACTCCGTTTGCTCTTATGCATATGATATGATTTCGAATGATGAGACCAAAATCTTTAAGGATACTAAAATCCTAAAAGACTTCATAAGAATCAAAAGAGACAAGTGGAATTGAAGTACTCCATGGAATACTTAGTTAAATATTTGCAGTATGTTGGTGGATCTTACTAATGACAATCATCTCTTTGTACATCATCCAAACATTTTGAAAAGGGTAGAAGGGTATGGGGCCAATGGTGGCAACTTTAACATCCATAATTTAGTAGTGGGTGTGGCACTACAAGGACACTAGGAGCCTAAGAAAATGATTTGCACTATAAAGTTAATGTGAATTAGAAACAGGCTTAGGCATGTGCAAAATATGTAACTATAGGGTCTGTTTTTATTCTACTTTTCGAACTTATAGTATATGGTCGGTTTTCACGGTCAAAAGATTCAATTTCCTACGTTTATATAGAACAAAACTTGCACAGTATTCGTGTAAAAATAATGGATAAACGTCTCGTTTTACTTTTTATCGTGTATATAACTGTATTGAATTGATTTTTATCAATTTTTGGGTATGCATTCAGGGGCGGACCTACGTTATAGTCAGCGGTGGCACGTGACACCAGTCAATTAAGTCGACTTAGTGTAAATTTAGTTAAAAAGTTATCGGTTCTTTAAGAGTGCTACCATTCTCCTCACTGTTTAATTAAACTACCAAGTAGAGTGAACAACAAATTATGGTGCCACCGGTGACTAGATTTTCTGGGTCTGCCTATGTTTGCATTAAAGATTCTTTAGATTTTTAATTTGGACTCTGTAGTTCTGTCAATATGTAAACTGAAAAGACTGATTGTGTTAGTAGAAAATTGTGAAGACGGTAGAGTAGATCTTGATTAACCGTTCTTTAAATTTAAAACAATATAATTGTACGAGTACATGCCTAATAAAAGCTTTAACCATTTCATATTTGGTTAGACTCACAAGTTCTGTATATATTGTAATGTAAATTTTATCTAAACTGAGAATTCTAAGATTCTTGTTTTTATGTCTTTTTTGCAGCACTGGTTCAGGAAGGATATATAGTTCAAGGTAGAGATATTAAATTAAAGCTAGCACCACCAGAGTTATGAGAACCTAGCTAGGTAAGTACATTCGAGGGTAGCTCAAGGATAAAGTCAGTGAAGCTACGACTTTAGACCCCTAAAATCTGAAGGCCCTGAATTTTTTATGACATGTGCTATATACTATGTGGCTGCGTATAAAAAAAGGGTAGGTGGAAGATACCCTCTGGATCCCGGATCCGTAGATCCGCAGTGTCCCACCCGCAAGAGAACAACTAAAGTCAATCTTTTTAACGTCTAAGAACACCAATAGTTTAAGTTGCAAATAGTAAGCCTCTTTTAAACCAAACAAATCAACAAATCCCTAATCTTCGGTTTCAAGTAGTTTCGAGAAGAAAATTTCATATGTTCCATTGCTTATGTCTTTTAGTGCATATATTTCATCAGTTATTGTCTATGCTTTACATCCTAAATCCATTTTCTAGGCTTTAAGAGTTGTATTCTTCAATCACTTTTTGCGTTTATCATCATGTATTACATTGATATCACATTACCCAATAATCATCTTGAAGCTAGCTCACGATTATAAACTTAATATAATCTTTTAGTTTTCGTCATGGTTGTTTAATACTCATACAATTCATCCATTAATCATAGAAACATCTATGATATAAACATAATTATAATTACAAGTTTTAAATGATAAGTGGAGAAAAAACGTGAAATGTTAAATATACCTTTATATGCTAAATCAAAAAGGAGATGTGTTGATTCTCGAGTTTGTCATTCGTTCCTACCAAATACTCCTAACACTTGCTTTAGTTGAAAAATGTATTTCACAATGTATATTGGTGTCGCACCCTGCCCGAGACGGAAGCAGCATCGGGACGCGACTAATCCGTAATCATCACATAAAGTTACATTGAACGACCTCTATATGCGTCGTTTAGAAAATCATTTCAAAAATAATATGTTATTTTCAAAAGTGTTTACATCAGTCTTCGAGTTCACATCAAAGCTTAGAGATTCTAATACATAACTACTGTTACAAAAATAGTAATGCAGGAAAATCTCTTGTGTGTTGTAAAACATGCGACTCGAGCTAGTGCTTCCAAAAGCACCCTACTGCGCCTGTGAACATGAGAAATACATGCTAAAATGTCAACAATAATGTTGGTGAGCTCATAGGTTTGCATAGTTAAAATCGTAGTATGAAACACAAGATTTTAGAGTTTTTCAGAGTTAGCACACATGCCAAAATAAGTATACTATTGCCATGAGCTCATAGTTCGAAGCTTAACCGTAGTTGGTGCCTCCAGTAAGTGTATAATCTAGTACACTCAATTATGAAATATTATGTGTCCGTATAGTAGTTAGAGCGACTAACCCTGATGGTGGATTGTCAGTTCCCGATAGATCTATCCATAATGTTCGCGCTTAGTATTAACGATCTATGATATTTGTTAGAGGCCAGAGTGGATTCGTAGTTTACTCATGCAATACATATAAGTGTTTTCAGTACTTGTGTTCATAAAAATAGAGCATGTAATCTCACCCCAAAGTAAAAACAGTAAAAGTGGGGCTATGAGACTCACCTGAGTCTTGTAAGCTAGGAGTTTCTAAAAGCAGTTGTTGTCCAAGTCCGTAACCTTCTAGCGCCCTAAATGCGTAAGGTTATATGTAAGTAGATGACTTAACAGTCTGTCTATGCTAGTCGTTCACTCAACTAGTTTATCCAAATGTTTGAAGTTTTTGAAAACGTGTATGGCCCGTTGGTGACGTTTTTGTAATAATAATTCCCAAAGACATTATTATTATGTTTGTTTCATAGTATACTTATAAAAGTATGTAGTGAGTATATCTGAGTTGTATCATACATAGTTGTTTGTTGTTAACGCGAAGTTGAATCTTTACTAAGTTGTGTCTTCAATCAGTCTGTGTGTTGCAACATTAGAGTTGTGTCGTAGTGAGTCGTTGCGATACAAAGGTGATGTCGCAGGGTGTGAATTTTAATAAGTGTGGGACACAAAGACTCGTGTCGCAGGTTGTGATTTTGAATTAGTGTGCGACAAAGAGGTTCGTGTTGCAGGTTTTGCGAGAGTACGTAGTATTGCGACAAAGGCATTGTCACAGTCATTGGGACAATAAGAATTGGTTGCGACAAAAGGGCTTCTGTCGCAGGTGTATTGCGACAGAAGGGTCTAGTGGTTTCTCGTTTTCGTTCTAAGTGTTTTAGGTGTCATTTTTCGTTCGGGTTAAGTTTATACAGGTTGTTTTGTCTAAGTTTCATAAGAAAATGCTTAGTATTCGTTTCGGGTTTAAAACTTAGTTCTGAATATGTTGGTTCACGTTTATCATTTCGAGGTTCGTTTTTGTTGACTTGGTCAAACGTGCTCGGTTTGACCCGAAACTTTTACACGACTCTTAAATATGTTTTAGAACTTATAAAAGTAAGTTTTACGATTTGTGGAAAACCCCAAAAGTGTCGTTTTTGAAACATAACCAAAACAGTCCCCGGAGACAGTTTTACCAAAATTTACACGTTTTCGTGCACTCATTTTGACTAGTCAAACGTTCGAGATAAAATCCGAGATTTTTACCAAATGTTCCCCTATGAATTACTTTTCAAAAATATATTTTTCATAATTTTTGGTTAAGGTTAAGTGGGTCAAATAAATTGTTAAATCCCCTGATGTCTAGTTGTGACGAATCCGGATACAAGTGTGAAGATTAATTTATTGTACGAGTTCTACACAACTTCACGAGATGTAATTATTGATGCGTGTGAAAGCGCTTCTTGTTTTATTATTTAGAAATGGAAATACCTTATTAATACTTTTCACACAACCAGGCAAGAATACCTGATCGAATGTTAGTATAGACTTGGTAAGACCGAGTCGAACACGAGGAACGGATGTCAATTACAAATAAATTGGAAATTGTCACACAAATAAAGTAATACAAATAGAAGGGGACGTTTTAGTTCCGATCGAACAATTGACAAACAATTATGAATTTAATTAAACCTTCAAATTAAATAAAAATAAATAAATTGCCAAAACAATAAATCAAATAAAATACTTGATGCAAATGATAAAAAGAAATGCATTTGCTTAGACTACTTTCCTTAGAATCTGGTAATCACTTTATTGAATTGCTAACATATGGATTTTATTGCGATATAACTATTAAGACAATCCCCTTTCCGAGGTAGATTAATCTAACACAATTAAGAAAGACACATAGGTTGTTTTCAACACGCTAACGGTTCAATTTAACGTTGCCCACCGAATTATGTTCTAAATTAAACCTACGCCGTCTATGTGATTTACTTTTGCAACTTGAATCAACAAGGTTTATAACTAATCAATAGTTATCACATTCATTACCAATTATTGACGATCATTTATCCCAACCTATCAAACTCAATATATCTAGTGATGATTATCAATTAAAATTAACAATCATCAATAATTATTCATCAATACATAACTCAATCTTAAACCGATAAATAATCACGTTAGGTAATCATCAACAATCAATAGTTAAATATGGATCATCAAATAAACACATAAACATTCATAAAATTCAATATAATCCGCAATCCAATAATCAAACCATCATCTAAGTATCATCATCTAAACAAATGCAATAATAATTTAGCCACTCATGTGATTACATAAAATCATAAACGAAAACGAAACCATAGTCATAATCAAATGAATAGAAGAAACGTATTCGAACCGAAAGGCTGAAATATGAATGAACGATTGAAAGTGCTTCGATTCCTCTTGCTTTCTACCTTCAAAATGCTCCCAATATGGGGAAAAACCCCCTCTGATCATGTCTGATCGAATGGTTAAAGTTGTGGCAATTTAGGGTTTGAAATGGGGAAAAATCGAACTTAAAACCCTCTGGCCGACATATGATCGCGTCGCGACCACATATGGTCGAGACGCGACCAAGCTTAAATCGCGGCGCGACTTGTGATGATCGCGGCACGACTTTCCCTAAATCCAAATGATCTGAATTTTTGATATGTTGTAGCCCTCTCTGTTAGCTAAATTTTCCAAGTTGAATAACCCCAATCGGAGTTCGTATGAGGAAGTTATGGCCAAAATACTAACAGCATATCCGAAAACTCAGCTTTTACACTTTTCTTCATTTTCAGCACATCTTTCGTTCTTTTTCCGATTCGAGCTTCATTACACCTATTCCAATCCAATATTGCCTATCTTCACTCTCTTAGCTTCTTTTCCTCGATCCAATCTTCTCTTGTCCAATGTTTATTCTTTTAGCAACATTCCTTCGCAATAAGCTCGTTTTCCGTTTCTTTTCGATCCAAGCTCCAAATAAACTCCTAAATGCAAATATGAACGAAATAAGTATATTATTCATACAAAATGCATTAGAAACCAACTGAACAAATGGGTAATTAGTACTGTAATTTAGTACATTTTGGCGTTCATCAAACATCCCCCACTTGAATCCTACTTGTCCTCAAGTAGACTATCGATTCAAAAACTTCAACACTTTAAATATGAACGGCAAACAAAAGTGCAAAAGGACTTACATACTACATAGCATTCTACAAACCAAATTCTTACCTTAAAATAGATTCTACCTTAAAGCTTCACAATCAAGAAACTCTCTATGGGAAACAACTTCTAATACATTATTATTATTAGGCATAAACGATAATTCACTCATATTACCAATATTGTTGTCCACTTAAACAATCTAAATTTCAGAAATTGAGCTCAACTTATTATTATTCTAGCAGGCCTTACCCTTGATTCACAATAGCAAAATACTCTCATACAAATAACGTGTCACAATTCTCCAAATAATGAACATCCAAATAAATCAATCGTTTTTCAAACCAAGACATTGGTGACAGGTCTGTACCTCAGTATAACAGAACGACATAACTTGGCTTTGGTTTTTCAATTTATGAGTCATTTGTACTCATTTATTTTTATCTATTTTGATATCAAATATACTGACGGAAACCAGGTATGTACTTTCGTACAACAGAGGAGACAACACCCAGTATATTCCCAAATGATGATAATTAGGATCCCAAAATTATGGATTATAACACACTATCATACAAGAATTAAGACTAACATCATACCTTGCTAAAATATCCTCAAAGGATAAATCCTACTTTATGCATTAAATTTCTTAATAGCTCAACAACTTTCATATAGACTGCCTATCGATACATCTCAAAATGAACTATCTAATATTTAAAAATTAAAATCATTTCATATTTGCATTCCCAAAATATGTTACAAGATTTGCTAAACTTTACATAGAATACAATTTTAAACGAAAAATTTGGCTGAAAAATGACTAACACGTAGAATGCCCTTTAGCTTTAAAATTTGCCAATATTTACCATTCATATCTTAAGGACAAACAGACTTCTTTTCCCCATCCCCCACTTAAAAGTATGCAATGTCCTCATTGCAAAAGAAAACAATAATATAGGGAATAGAAAAGAAGTGAACAGAAACTCCCCTGATCTGGAAGAAAACTTATCGGCCAATACGCTACAAAACTTTACAACAGCACACTTCCGTCGGCAACACGGTTGCATTTAGCGTATGCAACAAGCCTTTAAACCCCCCGGTATCCCGAGAGAACGAGTTGTAGTCTCGTGAGGGTTTCCAGAGAACACACCCACAAAGTTCAAACCTGCAAACAAAAACAATAAAACAAAATAACGAAATAACGGGTTATCTCCCGAAAGCACTTTTGTTTATCACGTCGGTAAGCTCGACCTCTTACTGCATAACTTAACTCAAATTCATCTCCAAATCACGCTTGGAGTCCCTAGCATCATCATAGTATTTCTTCAAACCACTTCCATTAACCTTGAAAGTTTTTCCAGAATGACATTGTAGATCAACAGCACCAAAAGGATAAACTTTCTCAACCACAAAGGGTCCTGTCCAGCGTGTCTCCAACTTGCTAGGAAACAATTATAAGCGAGAACTAGATAAAAGCACCTTGTCACCTGTTTCAAATAAACTATTTGATTTAAAGCATGAATCATGCCATTTCTTGGTGCGATCCATATATAGTCGAGCGTTAACATAAGCCTTCATCCCTAACACTTTCTCCAAATGTGCATTCGTAAAATGCGTTTCACTATTACTGATCAAAACCTTCGGCGTTCCAAATCGTGAAAACAATCGCTTACGGAACTTCACCACAACCCGTGCACCTTTTATAGGTAATGCCTTCGCCTTCAACATCTTTCGTGACGTGTAATTAGGTCCCTTATGCCCTCTAGTAGAACCATTGTGACAATGACTTAGAATTCGCGTCTCCGTTTTGATCGAGATTCCATTTGTCAAGATTGACTTTTTACTCTCCTTTAGCTTGACGCCCTCATTCTCCAACTCCTCATCGCAAGTTGTCTCTATCTCCTCGATCAATTTATCGAATTCTTCGATGTCACGGATTTCCTCGAGGCTTCCCGTCCATCCTTCAAGAATCATTGGGTCTAAATCTTCGTCATCCTTCAAACTTTTCAAACTTTCGTCATCCTCAGATAATTCTCTCATGCTAGCAAAGTAACAATTCTCATCCACTAATTCCGGATATTGCATAGATTCATTCACATTGAATTCAACCTTCTCATCCCCTAATCTCATGGTTATTTTCCTATTAAAAACATCGATCAATGCTCTGGAAGTGGCTAGGAAGGGTCTACCTAAAATTATAGGTACCTTGGGATCTTCTACCATGTCTAGAATCACGAAATCACAGGGAAACACAAACTTATCCGCCTTTACTAAGACGTTCTCAACCATTCCCCTAGGGTATTGAACTGAGCGATCAGCTAACTCTATGCACATCCGGATAGACTTAGGATCTCCTAACCCAAGTCTAGCATACATAGTATAAGGCATAATGGATATGCTAGCTCCAAGATCCGCTAATGCATTCGCGACGTCTAACTTACCAATAAGACAGGGAATAGTGATTCTCCCTGGATCTTTCATTTTTGGTGGTAACTTGTTTTGCATTACGGCTGAGCATCGCTCATTCATCATCACCATGGCTTCTTCTGCCAATTTGTTCTTATTAGTCAAGAGCTCCTTCAAGTATTTCACATACTTAGGCATTTGGGCAATAGCTTCCACAAACGGAATGTTAATATGAAGCTGCTTCAGATTCTCTAAAAATTAGTGATAATGAGCTTCATCTTTTCCTCGCCTCAAAGATGCTGGGTAAGGTGGGGGTGGTGCATGATCCTTCGCATATTGTTCATCCCTAGCAATTTGATCAGCTTTTGTGTCTACCCTTGACTTTTTGGCAACCTCAGCTTCCTTCTCCATTTCAGGCAAAAGCTTTGACACATGATTCTTTTGAAACTTAAGGTTTTCATGAACCTTTCCACTTCTGGTAGTCACTACCTTTGCGTGATCTCGTGGGTTGGTATCGGTGCATCCTGGTAAAGTTCCCGGGGGTCTCTCTTGGAGAAATTTAGCAATGCTTGAAATGGTTCCCTCAATTTGCTTGATCGCCGCTCCTTGATTCCGAACTAATGCTTCAATGGTGTCCATCCGCTGTCCAGACCTAGCAATAAATTTCTCGTTAGCGATCAAAAACTTCCCCATCATTTCTTCCAAATTGGGTTTCTTGTCAGGGAAGGTTGCCGAGGGTTGTTCCCTAGTGAAAAACTCTGGCTGAGCCTGGCTGAACTGGCGACCTCCTTCCTGGTATGGTCTTAGGAAAAATTTCCCTCTGTCTTGGCAGTAGGTTCCGTGAGTTTCCACACATTTAACTTCCTCTCTCACTCCTCCAGAATTCATTTCGGGACAATCCTTGACTAAATGCGTTCCTCCACAATTGTCACACCCTACTTGGATTGCATGGACAGTCTCAGTCACCTTTTTTATGTCTCTTCCCATGCTGTCCAGCTTGGCAGTTATGACGGCGAGTCCATCGTCATTGCTAATTAACCTCTTTCTCCTAGAGGAACCATCATACCATAACCGAGAATGCTTTGCTTGGTCGCGAATAGCTGCTAAGGCGTCCCTAGGAATCTTCTTCGGGATATGTCCTTGAGCATCTAATTGCTGTCTTGTAGCACGATCCACTCCCCTGTAGAATACCATTATAATTTGCTGGTCGTTTAGGTCATGCTGTGGACATTTATGCATCAAGTCCTGGTACCTTTCCCACGCTTGGTGTAGCAACTCATCAATGTCTTACTTGAAGTTTCGAATCTCGTTGATCATCTTTGACGTTTTGGATGGCGGGCAGTACATCTTGAGAAACTTCGTGCGGAGATCTTCCCACGTGGTGATGGATCCAGCTGGTTCATTAGTAATCCATCTTTTCGCGGCTCCCTTGAGTGTTCTTGGGAACACTCGGAGCATGACTTGATCGCATGTAATATTAGGGATGCTGAACATATCGGCAATCTCCTCAATCTTTTTCACGTGCTCGTTAGCAGCTTCTCTCTCCTCTCCTCGAAACGGGTTTTCCCTAAGCTCCTTTACGAATTGTCCCTTTATCTCGAACTCGACGTTTTCTGCAATTGCGGGCCTCACTACGCCTGGGCCAAGGTCGCTACGCCTTCTGCTCGAATATTCCTCGAGAGTCATATTGGCAATGTCGTCTGCCATTTCTAAATCTGGTTCCGATTGATCGATGGGTGGTTCAAAGAGAGATCGTAAATATTCTCAAAAATCGTCCTCCAAATACGAATGGTAGAACAAGACTCTTAAATACAAAACAACTAAACAATTAATCCCTAAACACAAAATAATATAAATAGACAGGTAAACAAAATTAAATTAAAACTAATAATTTACAGAAAACAAATTCCAATTTATCAAATTGAATCAAACCGTTCCCCGGCAGCGGCGCCAAAAACTTGATGCGTGTGAAAGCACGTCTTGTTTTATTATTTAGAAATGGAAATACCTTATTAATACTTTTCACACAATCAGGCAAGAATACCTGATCGAATGTTAGTATAGACTTGGTAAGACCGAGTCGAACACGAGGAACGGATGTCAATTACAAATAAATTGGAAATTGTCACACAAATAAAGTAATACAAATAGAAGGGGGACGTTTTAGTTCCGATCGAACAATTGACAAACAATTATGAATTTAATTAAACCTTCAAATTAAATAAAAATAAATAAATTGCCAAAACAATTAATCAAATAAAATACTTGATTCAAATGATAAAAGAAATGCATTTGCTTAGACTACTTTCCTTAGAATCTGGTAATCACTTTATTGAATTGCTAACATATGGATTTTATTGCGATATAACTATTAAGACAATCCCCTTTCCGAGGTAGATTAATCTAATACAATTAAGAAAGACACATAGGTTGTTTTCAACACGCTAACGGTTCAATTTAACGTTGCCCACCGAATTATGTTCTAAATTAAACCTATGCCGTCTATGTGATTTACTTTTGCAACTTGAATCAACAAGGTTTATAACTAATCAATAGTTATCACATTCATTACCAATTATTGACGATCATTTATCCCAACCTATCAAACTCAATATATCTAGTGATGATTATCAATTAAAATTAACAATCATCAATAATTATTCATCAATACAGAACTCAATCTTAAACCGATAAATAATCACGGTAGGTAATCATCAACAATCAATAGTTAAATATGGATCATCAAATAAACACATAAACATTCATAAAATTCAATATAATCCGCAATCCAATAATCAAACCATCATCTAAGTATCATCATCTAAACAAATGCAATAATAATTTAGCCACTCATGTGATAACATAAAATTATAAACGAAAACGAAACCATAGTCATAATCAAATGAATGGAAGAAACGTATTCGAACCGAAAGGCTGAAATATGAATGAACGATTGAAAGTGCTTCGATTCCTCTTGCTTTCTACCTTCAAAATGCTCCCAATATGGGGAAAAACCCCCTCTGATCGTGTCTGATCGAATGGTTAAAGTTGTGGCAAGTTAGGGTTTGAAATGGGGAAAAATCGAACTTAAAACCCTCTGGCCGACATATGATCGCATCGCGACCACATATGGTCGAGACGCGACCAAGCTTAAATCGCGGAGCGACTTGTGATGATCGCGGCACGACCTTACCTAAATCCAAATGATCTGAATTTTTGATATGTTGTAGCCCTCTCTGTTAGCTAAATTGTCCAAGTTGAATCACCCCAATCGGAGTTCGTATGAATAAGTTATGGTCAAAATACTAACAGCATATCCGAAAACTTAGCTTTTACACTATTCTTCATTTTCAGCACATCTTTCGTTCTTTTTCCGATTGGAGCTTCATTACACCTATTCCAATCCAATATTGCCTATCTTCACTCTCTTAGCATCTTTTCCTCGATCCAATCTTCTCTTGTCCAATGTTTTATTCTTTTAACAACATTCCTTCGCAATTAGCTCGTTTTCCGTTTCTTTTCAATCCAAGCTCCAAATAAACTCCTAAATGCAAATATGAACGAAATAAGTATCTTATTCATACAAAATGCATTAGAAACCTACTGAACAAAGGGGTAATTAGTACTATAATTTAGTACATTTTGGCGTTCATCAATTATACAAGTTTTAAAGCTAACAAAATTTGTGACTTTTAGGAAAAGCTTCATGTCGTTTTGATTTGTGTACATCAAGTTATGGCCTCATGAAGTTGGTCCAAGAATCTGACCATCAGGTCAGATCGGCTATGTCAGTTTATAAATTCGTTTTCGAGTACTAAATCTTGACGAAAAATTACGAAACCAGTTGGAAATGAAAGCTAACATCTTGAACTTGTTTTTAGCCTTTTGATTCGACAATTTTTGTTAAGTTTTGAGTACGAAACAACTCGTTAAAGTCGGGTTAAATTTCTGATTAGAAAAGTGGTTGTACGTTTGTGTTTCAAAAACGTCTTTCGCAAGGTGTTTGGACAAGATTTCGTTGAGTGAACATATTAACATGTTTATATAAAAGATCCATGAAAGAAAACTAAGGTAAAATTGTTCTTACAATGATCTAGATGAAGAGAAGAGGAAGAAGATGTAGTACATGTTTCTTGCTCGATTTCTTGAAAATCGATGTGGTGGTTGATGGTGGATGAGTGGTGGTCTTGTGGTGGTGTGTGGTGGCTGTTTGTGGGCTGGAAAAACCGAATTTAGAGATAGAGTTGAGAGATGAGGGAGTTGAGAGAAAAGGATGGGAGTTGGAGTGTTTGAAGTGTAGATGTGTTTGTGTTTTGTAAGTAAAAAGAGGGGTGGTATGGGGAAAGAAATTTTGGGGTCTTGGCAGATTTTTGGGGGTCCCACAAGGTGTGGTGTGATTTAAATTTGTTCCCCAATTTGCGTGACATATTGTGGTCGTTTACACGTTAATCGCGTATATTCGTTTATACGTTTAAACGTTTGTTTGATGCGTTTTGTTCACGACAAATTAGCGTAAATTTTAATGTAAGTATTATTTTCATTTACTTTATTTTGAGTTCTCAAAATGTTTGTCGAGTTTTGTTTGGTTGTCGGGTGCGATTCGCTCGTTTTCGTTGTGTCGGTTACGTTTTATATAAAACGTATAATGTTTCGTGTATTATTATACAATAATAATAAAATGTAAATAACTACTATTTAATTATAAAATAGCTTTACGTTATTTATGAAAATGTTTCACCAACGTTCGTATAAGTCGGAATCCATCTGTAACACCCCCAAATTTAATGATTTGCGGAAGCTTGATTTGGGTGTTACTAATCAATAACAAAGCACAAAGATATATAGTAAACTACTCTATATGCGTCGTTTTAACAAAATATATTGATAATAGAAATGTTTACAACATTTAAAGCTTTACATAGCTCGAGTTTAAATAAAATGAGATTTCAGTACATAAGTACTTGTACCCCCAAATTTAATGATTTGCGGAAGCTTGATTTGGGTGTTACTAATCAATAACAAAGCACAAAGATATATAGTAAACGACTCTATATGCGTCGTTTTAACAAAATATATTGATAATAGAAATGTTTATAACATTTAAAGCTTTACATAGCTCGAGTTTAAATAAAATGAGATTTCAGTACATAAGTACTTGTACAAAAATATACTGATGCAAGAAAATCTCAATCGTCTGTATGCTGACTCGAGCTAAAGTCCTGAAGCAGAAACATCCTACTGCTTGGTACCTGCGATATATGCTAAAAGGTCAGCTAAAAGCTAGTGAGCTCACAGGTTTGAAATCAGTTAATATAGTATGAATCGCAAGATTTAAATAATGAATTGCATCCAGCAATTAAATGATAGTCATCGTGTATACAGCCATGAGCACATAGTTGAGCTTAACTCGAGGGCCGGGTCCCCTATAGAGAATTCCGGGCGAGGTGCCTCCACGAATGCCTAATCAACATTCGTCTTCCCAAATATTAGTACGTCCGTTTACCCGGTTAGTGCTTGCTAACCCGAACGAGGTGGGTCAATCCTATATGGTACCATATACTAATATTCACGCTACAACGTATTAACAACTATGCTGACGGAGGACTTTAAAATGATTAGTTTCGAAAAACTCATGTAGTATATGAAATGTTTGTACTTGCGTTCACATGTAAAAGTTGAGCAATATATCACACCCCTGAGTAAAACAGTAAAAGAGGGGCTATGAGACTCACCTGAGTCTGAGTGCGTTTAAACAAACATAAGTTGATTAGCCGAGTATGAAGTCCAAAGACTTGTAACCTGAGGGTGTCCACGACACGCGATGGTTATAATCATGATTGGGTATCTCAACAGATCACCCTTGTAGTTGTTCATTCAACTATAATGTCCAAATTTTCACTATTTGGTTGATAAGTTTAAGTATTTGAAAAGTGTACGGCCCGTTGGTGACGGATTTGTAATAATAATCTCAACTATTATTATTTTGATTTCGTGTCGTTTTACTTGAAAAATGTGTTTTGATTGTGTTTTAGAAGCCGTTACGGAATCTAAGTACGGGGGTCCGGGGGCAGCGCCCCTGGTAGCGGGGTCCAAGGGGCGGCAGCCCCTGGCGGGGTCCAAGGGGCAGAGCCCCTGGCTGGGGTCGAGCTGCCAGGTCAGCTTGGAAAATTTTTATTTCTACTATATTGCTTTGACGAAAAACGCATCTGGGATCTGAATTTGGGTAAATCGAGTGATAAATTTCGAGTCTCGACACTTAGTAAAAATCTATGTTTTTGAGGTTCTGGTTTGTGCGACGTTGGGTGCGACGTCGCAGGTAGGGTTGCGACGTTGAGCATGACGTCGCTAAAGGCGACGTTTCGCAATTTAATGCGACGTAGGGTGCTGCGTCGCTAATGCGACGTAATAGGCTGCGTCGCTATATGCGACGTCGAGGATTCGTGCGACGTTGTGACTGACGTCGCACTATGCGACGTTACGAGGGGTTTTGCGACGTCGCAGCTGACGTCGCATAAATCTGGGTCCAAAAGCGACGTAGCGTTCTGTTGGCCGGAAAATGTGTCGAAAACGAGTTTTTCGGTTTCCGTTTGGTCCAAAACTTTTACCCAACCCATATTTGGACATTATAAGTTGATATAAACTACTAACAAGCAAAAACACTTGAAAACGGGAGATTTCGGGATTTGTCGGAAACTTACAAATTGTCGGATCAAAAATCCGAAAAGATAGGATGATAGATCGTGATGCGGTGGTTGTTTTCTTCCAAAGAGATGGTATAATCCGAGGCCGTTTGATGTTGTTATTTTGCGATTTTGTAGGAAAATGTGGAGGTGGTGGTGGTTAGTGATTTGAGAGAAAAGAAGAAAGAAGAGAGAGAAAGAAAAAGATAAATGAGAGAAGAGATGGTGGGAATGGGAGGTTATCCTCCCATTTTCGCCCCGCGTTCCCGCTCCGTACGGTGTTCGTTTTCTCCGTCGTTTAATCGTAAATAATTATTTTAAATATTAAAGGTACGTTTTAAAATACAAATTATTACGCGAGATTTTATTTAAATGTTTTACAATTTAATTTATATTTGGGTTATAAAATGGTAAGTTAGTTTATTTAATTTGCGCGTTTTAATATTTTAAATTGTGTAAGGTTTGTTTGTACGATACGAATGAATACGAAATATTATCATAATAATATTTTTGACATAACAACGTTATTTAATAAAATTGGTCACCAACGTCCGTATTAAATTGAATCGAAATACATTCGATTTAAATTTGCGTACGATTTAACCAAATCGCATTTTCGTATATATTCAACAATATATATAATTCGATACATTAATTAGCCTAACCAGGAACTAATTACATGTATTAATGTATGATTAGGCACTATTTACTAGTCCTAAATTGGCGGGTGTTACACCATCCATTGTTTTGCGTAGTTTCAAGTAATTACGTATGTGTATGTATGTATATATATATATATATATATATATATATATATATATATATATATACGAAATGTTTAATACGAAACTAAATACACGTAATAATGTTTTTAGCTTAAGGTAATAACTACCCTTAAGTACCAGTTGTCACAATTGGTGATAAACTATTTAAAATAGACAATATTGAAAGGAAGATTAAAAAGATTGACATAATTTTTGACTGGAAAATAAATATTATACCAAGTCAATTGTAGAAAATATCAAAATAAAAAGGCCATATCTATACTACCTTATAAAAGGTTTAGGCATTTTCTTTAGTACCTTAAAAAATTCAAGATGTGAAAAGACAAAATTATCCCCTATTTAATTAAACCAACATTTATATAATTAGAAATAACCATAATCAATCAATCAATTATTTAACTTTAGTAACCACACAATATTAATTAGCCAACTAATATACAGTTTTGAAATTAATTTGATCTAAAAATAATTATTTGTTTTAAAATTTGAAATCAACCAACTACACATTCAATAGATAATTTTGAAACTATAATAAGTGAACATTTCATGTTATTTGTGCTCATGTTGTGTTCTTGACATGCTATGTTTATTTAATCTTCATCTTATAATTACAAATATATTTATGTTAGTTTTTCTAACGAATGTGTAAATAAGCTTAATTACTTATCAAACTAACACGTTATGTTACATATAAGATACCGTCGCATAGTACGGGTGACTAACTAGTTTTTATAATTCGCTTTGAGCCTCGTCAGAGCTTGAGCCGCTCCTCAGTACATTTCATAACTATGTTCAAATGTGCTGCTTTTTATAGGCAGATATTTCTTCATTTGTGATGTTTTTCTTAATATGGCTCCAAAATACGTGCTAGGTTGGTTGTTCTCTGTAACATCCCGATGTTTTTAGCTTTTGAGTAGTTATACTCGAGATTATTATTGGAAAGAGAAACACAATTTATCATAATAATCAACAATCCTTTAGCTTTATCTTTTATGTGAATGTGAATATATAGAAGGTAAGATATCGTGTTCTCAAGCTGCTTGAGGAGAGAAAAAGAGTGAAAATATAGACCATGACTTTCTAACTATTTGGTTCTCCCTACTCGATCCCTTATGTAGTGTAGGTGAAAAAGATAAACAGCTTTCTTATAAAGGTTGTGGGTTGTGCACAAACGAAAGCATCCAGTTTATACCTAAATCAGCATATTCGAGTAGCGAGCAGTACAAGTGGGTGCAAACTTATCTCGCGCAACATGTATAATTACTTTTTATTCTAATCATAATATATAAATATAAATATAAATAATAAAAATATAAATTAGGCATCAAAATATATGAAATGTCTATTAGTGTAATTGTAGCCACATATGCATGTATTGACTATTTCCAAAGGGGAGCTGATAAATACAACATTTAAATTGTTTCATACATCAAAAATATGTTTTTGCATACTTATACAGTAAGTTAAAACTGTTGTACTGTGTGGTGCATGAAACAATTTTCATGTTGTATTTATCAACTCCCTTTCCAAAGAGAAGGGTGAAGGGACATAATATGAGTATGACTAGATGTCTGGATCGATTCCGTCTCAAAAACTCCAAGACTTTCTCCCTAATTAACAAAAAAAACATCCACATCATCCAACTAATTCAGATATATGAAGATATTACCAAAAAAAAAATATTCCTGTACAATAATATTGATGAGATGCTAGATACAACACGAGTGCGTACAAAAGGAAACGGAGTGACTAGACAGCACCACACAATGAGAAATCTAAAAATTGAATTATCAATCCAAACATCCCAATTTAGTTTTAATTCTGAAATTAACGGATAATCTATTGGAGAACAACCAGTTAATGGAGGATCGATTCTAATGATAATTGGATCAAAAAAGTTATAGCTTGAACTCAATCAAGTAGAAATGGGATATTAACACGGATAAATCCAATATGAACGTAAAGCTATGGTAGAAAACATGCATTTGTCCAACATGGAGATTGCTACAAAATCCCATTCCATGTATCTTCTAATAGTTTTTAAAGATGAAAAGAATAAAAAAGTAATTATTATTGAGAAGATTGACAATCTAACAGTACGTAGAAGTATGTTTAATTAATATTTGGTTGATCATACTATATACTTTTTATGATTCTATCTCTTATATTTATGATTATCTTATAAGAATGATGATAATCAAGATAGAGACCAATAACTATTCAAAGAACATGAAAAAAAACACACAAAAATGCCTTTGAAGAATCCCATATGATTTGTGCATTGACTTCATTTGGTGACTTATGTCTAGAAGACTACTATTTTGGAACAAGTGTCCCAAAATCTCGTTACTCCTTCACCAGAGAAATACTTTCGTGGAAAATCAGTTATTAGAAAAATGGTCTATTCCTGCCCAATGAAAACTTCATAGCCAAATTTTAACGTTACTCCATTAATAATTGATTTTGATTAGTAACCTTAGTCAACCATTGAAAAAAGCATAATTCACAAGTCCTTTGCTAGTCTGAGTCTCTGCTGACTAAAACTGATGCAATTCACATTTGTGTCATTTGTGTGTATCAGCCAAAATTGAATGTATGCAGAAGTTGATCATAAACTTGTAATACAGAATGATTTTAATAGTTTGTCGTCTCTTTTTCTGTTTCTTTCTCATTCCAACTATATCATCTGGAGCTGATACTTTAATTGTGAATCAATCTCTATCTGGAAACCAGACACTCGTCTCGCGTGCTGGAAATTTTGAAATGGGTTTCTTTAGACCAGGTAAGTCTCCCAACTATTACCTAGGCATTTGGTACAAAAAAGTCAAACAAACAACAACAGTGTGGGTAGCAAATAGGGAGACACCCATCTCTGATACATTCACTTCTAGCTTGATGATCAAAGATGGTAACTTGGTGCTCTTGAATGAGTTAAACACTCAAATTTGGTCAACAAGTTTGACCTCCACTGCTACAAGTTCTGCTTCCGTAGTTCTTCTTGACGACGGTAATTTAGTTTTGAGATACGGGTCAAATTCAAGTCCACCAATTTGGCAAAGTTTTGATCATCCAACTCATACTCTCTTGCCTGGAGGTAAGTTAGGTTACGATAAAATAACTAATTCAAAACAAGTTATTACTTCGTGGAAAAGTAGCGATGATCCTGCAATGGGACTTTATTCTTTGGAGGTTGACCAAAATGAGAAGCAGTACGTAGTTAAGTGGAATAATAGTGTACAGTATTGGGCTAGTGGATCTTGGAACGGTCAGGTCTTTAGCTTGGCACCCGAAGTGAGATTGAGTCATATCTTAAATTTCAGCTACATTGACCATGTAAATGAGAGTTATGTCACTTATTCTTTATATAATACTTCGTTTATCTCTCGATTAACTATAGACGTCTCAGGGCAGATTCAGCTGACATGGCTTGATTATGAACAGCAGTGGGTTTTGTTTTGGTCTCAACCACGAGAATTTTGCCAAGTTTACGCTTATTGTGGTGCATTTGGTATTTGCAGACAAGATAGTTTGCCGTTCTGTAATTGTTTACCTGCTTTTAAGCCCACATCGAGTGATTTCTCCGGAGGGTGTGTAAGAAAAACCACATTGAATTGTATCATTAAGGAAGAAAAACCTGATTTTATTGTAACTTATGTCCCGCTCAAGTTTCTTTCCTCATTTCTTGAAAATGAAACTAATGCATTGGATGAATCAGCATGCAGAAAGTCTTGCTTGGATGACTGCAGTTGCGACGCGTATATTTTTATCTTCAAAACATGTCGGCTTTTGAGTGGTGAAAACTTGCATAATGTATCGCTTGTGTTTGTTTTAAACGATTCAAATAGTGTTCCATTCAACATCAAAATTTCTTCCTCCGATCTTCCCAACAGTTCTGCAAATATAAATAAAAAGGCACTTATAGCAGGTAATCTTAAGTTTGTTTAATCGTAGACTCACTTCATCTGTGTTACTTTATCCCATCAAATAATTATCTTTCTTTTTTATTTGCAGGAACCATTTCAGGGTTTTTGGGTTTTATGTTTCTTTGCAGTATTAGCCTTATAATTTACAGAAGGGTGAAAAGACAAGGTAAATACTACTAATTTTCTTTTAACATAAATTCTAAGTGAAATTTTTTTGTTTATTTGATTTTAAAAATCTTCGTGACCAATTTAGGAAGCAGAGAAGAGAACAGACAAAACTTAGAACTGCAGTTTCACGACCCTGCAGCAAGTGCTAAATTCTTGGTAGATCCAGGGATACTGAGTGCAGAAGATAGAAAAGACATTGATGTACCTTTATATGACTTCAAAAGCATATTAACATCCACCGATAACTTTTCACTTGCAAATAAACTTGGACAAGGGGGATTTGGCCCTGTTTATAAGGTGAAAACTCTTGATTATATCTGCTTATTAGGAAACTGTACCCAGATCTCTGGCCTAGTGGTAGGATCTTCCCCAGGCTTCCTAGAGGTCAGGGGTTCGATCCTACCCTGGGTAAACATTTAGCATGTTAGGTACCGCCACCGCAAATCCACAGGGCACACCCGGGTTCGAGTCCGATAAAGGACTGCCGGTATAATTTCGTGGGCTAACTGTGGCCAGGTGCTTTGCCGGGCAGATGTCTCTTGCGGGTGGGACGCTGTGGATCTCAAAGAGATCCGGGGTCAGGGGTACCCTCCAACTACCCTTTAAGATATAGTCATTTTTGAGTTTTGAATATCAAGTAATTATTTCATCCATGCCATGAAAACAATCACTGGAAGTTTCAAGATGGGCGGGTCAGAAGGGTTTGGCAATGGGTCAAAATGGGCCCGGTAGAGTAGGATTGACCCACAAGCATCTTTTGTGCAACATTTTAGTAACTCATTGACATGTTAAATATGATCACTGAAACTATATACTGCAGATTTGCAGTGGTAATCTAGTTTTCTTAGTAAAGCAGTTTAAAAGGTTGTACGCATTAAATCACATTTTGATGACTTTCTAAGCAAGCTTAGTTTAATTTTTTTATTGTATTCGTTTTACCGGATATTGATAAAGCATAACCCAAACCGCCTAACTTCTTAGTAAACGGATTGAAACTACCACTTCTATCTGCAGCATCGAATTGGCACAAAAAAATGTCCAACCTTGTGTCAACATATTAATAAATTTATGGGTAATTGACTCAGGGAATGCTCCCTGGAGGAGCTGAAGTAGCAGTGAAGAGGTTGTCGAGTCAGTCTGGACAAGGCTTGAAGGAATTTAGAAACGAGGTGTTATTGATTGCTAAACTACAACACCGTAATCTTGTTAGGCTCTTGGGGTACAGCATGAAGGATCATGAAATGATATTAATCTATGAATACATGCCTAATAAAAGCTTAGATCGTTTTATATTTGGTTAGCCTCGCAAACTTTGCTTATTTCTAACTTTTTGTTTACCGTAAAACTTGTATGTGTCATATTTCTATTTTTTTCAAGAAATGGATACTTTTCTGAAATTCTGTTTTGAATGTCTGTTTCACAAGATAGGATGCTTTGTATGCGTCTTGAGTGGTCAATACGCTTTGATATCATCATGGGAATTGCTCGAGGACTTCTGTATCTTCACCAAGATTCGCGGTTAAGAATTATACATAGAGATTTGAAAGCAAGCAATGTGTTGTTAGATGATGAAATGAATCCCAAAATTTCGGACTTTGGTTTGGCAAAAATAGTTAAAGGCATAGATACAGAAACGAGCACTAAAAGAGTTATTGGAACCTAGTAAGTACAATCCAGACCTATGCTCAAATCTGATTCGGGTTTTTGCAAGCACAATTACTTGAATTATTATGTTTCTCTCTTAATGCAGTGGTTACATGGCTCCAGAATACGCGCTAGATGGCTTGTTCTCAGTAAAATCCGATGTTTTTAGCTTTGGAGTAGTTGTTCTCGAGATTATTAGTGGAAAAAGAAACACGGGTTATTATCATAATCAACAAGCCTTTAGCCTTATATCTTATGTGAGTTTTTAAGTGTCTAAAGTCCAAATCTTTTTAACTTTTCTTTTGTTTTAAAAACTTATCTTGATGCATTTCAGGCATGGGGTTTGTGGAAAGGTAATACACCATTAGATTTACTTGATCCTGCTTTAGCTGAATCATGCAACTCGATTGAAGTGTTAAGATGTATGATTATTGGGCTCCTGTGCATACAAGAAGACCCTCGAGACCGGCCAACCATGTTGAATGTAGTTTTGATGTTGGGGATGGATATTGAGAACCTACCGGATCCTAAAGAGCCGGCTTT
Source organism: Helichrysum umbraculigerum (assembly GCA_949592205.1). Classification (NCBI taxonomy): domain Eukaryota; kingdom Viridiplantae; phylum Streptophyta; class Magnoliopsida; order Asterales; family Asteraceae; genus Helichrysum; species Helichrysum umbraculigerum. The sequence continues at coordinate 100,171,121 of CATIUR010000004.1, read as the reverse complement.
TGTTTCTAAAACTCGGTACGTTAGTTTGCAGACATCTTCAAGTACATCAGAGATCAATCAATTGACTATCACAGAGGAAGAAGGGAGATAATTTAATTTTCTTGAAATCTTGTTTGAGAATCAGTAGATTCATGATATTAGCATATTCCTCACCTTACACACAGACACACACATGACACATGAAAGTAAGTAATAAGATTCATGCATGTTGACTTTAAAGTCAAACTGACTAGTCTTTGAGTTAATTGGCATGCACTTATTTGTCACAATTTTAGTTGATTTTTGAATATTCTAGTTTCTAAGGTGTATATTAACGATACTACACTATCTTTTACCAACACCCAAAGATATGGTCGATGAACAATGGCGAGAGATCAACCAGTGACTTTTAAAGTCAAACAGACTGCCCTTGATTGATGTTCGTGTAGTTTCTCACAACCTTGTGGTCCAGTAAATATCCTGGTTTCCTTATCTATGGTTTCAGAATAATACATTACTTTTCCACATGGCAAAACTAGAAGAAGAACAATGTCCAGAAAGTCAGAGTTTGACTTTTGGAAGTCTAACAAACTTCTTTATAATGAAATTGCTATATACTTATATATGTATATTACATATATTAGTCCTTCCAATTGTGTTGTTTCCTACACACATACACCCCAAAATAGTGACAGATGAAGAGCCATGACAAGTAATGTGTGTGTTGACTTATAAAGTCAAATATGCAGCTCTATTGTGTAAAATTTCAATATATTCTGTGACAAAGTTGGAGTCCTTTGCCTCCTTAGCGTTTATGAAGGTATAGGTGCATGAATCAGGATACCCTTAGCTTTCACCCACACACACTAAAAGAAATATTAGGATAAGAACAATGGTGTTGACCTTTTGAAGTCAAATACACCACTTGTTGAATAAAGTTGATATGTATAATTGTATTCACATCCTTCCAGACATAATGAACCATACCACTTCAACAATTATGTTTGTTTAAACAAAACTTATTAACTACAATAATTCAAATAATTAACTACTCATTTAATAATCGTGTGTGTAACTATATCATGGTATAAACGATTGTCTTAACCCAAACTCTTTATCTTGTTGGACAACTGTCTGTGTTCAGCTACATTTAAATGGACATACTGTCTTTCAGAAACATATTTTTTCTGTCTAACGAGTTAAAACCCTCTATAGCATCAATAAAGTTTATGATCGTTTATATCTTTCTTGTCATGCGCCGACAATTACATAAGTTTAGACGTTTAGTCACCACTGTCCTTTTTAAGCCACAGAAGACAAAAATACGAGTTACGCCACGAAGCCAACATGCCTAAAACTAGATGTGCATTCAATGTCGATACTAATAACCAAACGGGAAGAAAGTCTCCAATTGTATGCCAATAAATGCAATAAAGATGCACTGGGAATGGAAAATAATTGTAGCTAAGAAATCAAGGCCATTGCCATAAACTTAATCAGGGCAAAGCTCCCTTAATGGAGGATTGGTGCAAACCCCACAATTTGTAAATAGTAACCACATCATCACAAGACTTGTTATGTATTCTTATATTTTATTTTATTTCATTTTGGATAATCGTCACCGGAAGTGACTGATACTTTAGTGCCTTCTGTGTATTTTACGAAATGAAAGAAAAAAGAATACAAGAAAAGAAAATTTGATATTCAGCAACTTTTCCTTTCAAAATCTTGATTATAATAAACCAATCCGGAGTAATTCATTCTTCTAATTCGAAAGTCTAACATACCAGTGAGTAATATCTTTCTTTTTTTTTAGTATTATTTTGTATTTTTGTTCCTTTCTTATACTCCGTAGTATTTATGTTTTATTTATCTTTTCCCTTAAACTCGAAACACAACACTGAAAATTGAGTCTATAAGAGCACACGGAGTGGTGACGGCCTAAATACAGTGTTCTGAGTGAGAATTTTTTGGTGATGATTTTGTGGAGTGGTAACAGTGTTCTGGACAGTGTTCTTGACATAATTTTTTTTTTTTATATATATTAAAGTTTATACCTTTGAAATCAAAAAATAGAAGAAAAAAATAATAAAAAAGTGAGGACACCGTTTGATACAGCATCTGGAAGAGGATTTTGAAGCAAGAACGCTGACGAGAACGCTGTCGAGAACGCCGTCACGGAGTGGCAGAACGCCGTTTTACGACGTTCTCGACGAAGAATTTTGATGAGGACACTGCCACTCCGTGTGCTCTAACCAATTCAGTGTAATCAAGTTTGTATTAACTGCCATGAAAGTTATGATATCAAGTGAAAGTTTAAACATCTACTCTACTTTGGATAATATACGGAGTATTACAAAAAATAAAATATAAAAATATACTTCATTTTTCCGGAATAAAGGCAAGCCAGTTATTAACAAAAAATAAAAAATAAAATAAAAATAAAATAATAAGATTTAAAGGGAAGCGTACCAGTTTCTACCACAAGAGGATGCCACGGGGGCTACGGAATCACATTGAGTTCTAAATTCGTGGCTGTTGCCCACCCACGCTATTTGATTCCCTTTTCCCCTTTTTCCCTAGTACTTTGTCATCCATTGCTTCCAACTCCTAAATTATAGCCTAGCCTAGCCTAGCCCCCTTTGAAATAATAATTCTACTACTAGTAATATAAAGTTATATAAACTTTAAATCTATATTTGCCTCTATTATTAATTAATTAATAATTAATATAATTAATTAATATAATATAATATAATATAATAAAATGACAGTTGTTTGTGTGTTACGGTTTCTGTAAGTGCTGGTTCCACCTCAAAGACTCGACTTCTTTAATTAATATAACATGATTCATCGGTCATTCGTGGAATTTAGATAAGAGAGTTGTTTGTTTAGGATCATTCGATTATTGTTGACTGTGAACTCAGGTTCAACATCGAAATAATAAAGACACCAAACGAAGTGGTCAAGTGCGAAAGACACTGTGAAGTGCAGTGGTTCGAATTTTGGACCATGAATCTCCTGCACACACACAGTTGCTGATTCAACATTGAACTTTGGTCCACGCGGTGTGTTAGTCTTCAATATTTGGTTTTCGATCTGTTCTACACTCCGTTTGCTCTAAGAGAATATTCACGTGTTACACAAATTAGTTCTTCCTTATAAACATCAACGGTTCTTGTATTGAAATAATTCATGAATACAAAGATTGATGTATATTTCAATAAATTTATTGACTTGAGAGTTAGTTATATCATAAATCACAAGAATATATATTGGATATACATTATTGATTAACGCTTTCACTTCGATTATATTGAATATTGTAAGTTATTTGATATGAAAAAAATCCCCAAATACCAAATGGTCACTGATCCCTAATGAGGACGGAGATATAAACTTGTTAGTATAAGGGCGGGGATAGAAATGAAGACAAGAACTAACGTGTTCGATGATCCCAGCTTCGTGATCATCCATAATTGCTGGGATAATCAAACAACGGGGTTCGAAGCTAACACAACAACTTAAACAGGCCAAACTTTCAAGCAACAGTGTATCACACTACATTGAAATGTTTAGTTAAACTATATACCAACCAAAAGATCGCAAATTATAATTTTAATATTATAGCTAACGCGCGTTAGGAGATATTTGGCATCAAATTTATATGAGTTTTTAGAGAGTTTAAGTTTTAAACTTTACATATTGCTTCGGCTAAGCTCTGATCGGTTGCAAAGTTTGCATAACATGTGTTAATTAAAGGTATAATTCATCAATGAAGATCCAGTTCAAATGATTTTCAAAACTAGCTTGAGCTATTGTACTCGTATTATCGTATAAGCTTACTATTACACTCACACGTTTTTACATAACGTTCATATATTTATATACGTTTTGTGAACGTATTTTAAAGTGAACTTGTACATTTAAAATTCAGATGCAAATCTTTACAACCCTTCAAATTTAAGAAATCATGTCAAAATTCCCAAAAATTTTACACAAGTATAACCAAGTTATTTTAAGAAGTGATGGGTCATGGAAGAGATTGAATAATTGGAGGGTTGGAGTACGTAAATAGTTACATACACATATTCTTAGATATGACCTAAAGTAGGAGAGTTCTAGATTGATCCATTAATAATAGGGTTTGAAGTATAAATAGTTGCAAGAACTACAGCCCAAGTTTAAGGCTAAAGCCGTGTACTACGCCCCCGTGAGAGCCCTCTATTTGACTAACATACTCCTCCCCTCATTTGTACATATTATGAACTTGCGTCTTCTCTCCCGTTTTTACTTCAAGAAAAGAGTGCCACACGTAAACTTGTAGAGACACCTCTACAACATAAAAACTACTCCCTCCGTCCCGAATTAATAGTCCATCTTTACATTTTGGGATGTCCCAATTTTATTGTCCACTTTGTACTTTAAACCAATCAAAACATTTGAATGTGATGAGAGATTAAATCTTATTGGTTGTACAGTACGACTAGTACACTTTTCTTAAACTTTGTATTTTTTTGTCTGTGGACAATAAAATTGGGTCGGAGGGAGTACTTTGTTACACCAAATCTTAAAGTATCTATACTTGTAACTTTGTTGAAAAGTACAACTTTTTTGAATGATCGATGAAAAATCTCTATGTAATATATTTCGAAACACAAATTTCTCTCCTTACTCAAAATGCAAACATTATCTTGAATGTGTGTGACATAATTTACATGTTAGAATTAATTGTGTGCTTTCAAAAACTCTCTGAGAATATGTCATAAAAGACTATGTTTAAAATATGTATCAAAATACAAATTTAAACGTGTTTTAACTATCTGTAAATCTAAAATTAATCGAATAACGTTTATAATCCAAATCTTATAAGCCGCAAGACGCCAGTTTATTACGTTACATGTAACAATCTAATTATTCGAAATTATTTAGAGCTAACCATTTATTTATCTGATCTTATAAGAATCCATACTTCTTCAAATTTAGCTTCAATATTACTTACTCTGTCCCACTCAAAATGTCCACTTTCACTTTGCACATAGTTTTAGAATTCTTCACTAACTTAACGATACTCTATATGCAATAATCGGACCCGTTTCAGATGATGTAGAATTTTAATAGGTCCGACACAAGGAAAGAAATTTTAAGCAATCTGAACTCCACATGGAGTTCACTTCCATCAATATCAGATTGTCTACTCTTCGTGAGCGTCTTTTCAAAATAACTACAACAAGAACTAAGAGTCTTGTGATCAATGGAGTGCAACTTGTTAGAAGTAAGCAATAAACCAAAAGTCTTATCATACTCTTTGTATTGTTCGAATATTTTTTTAGGAAAAACAATTTTTCTTGATCAATAACGTACAAGAAATAATTGAACCTATACTAGTTATAGCAACTCTTGTAAAATTTGGAGGCCCTCAAATTTTGATGACCCTGTACGCCGACACTTAGAGGACATGTCAATATCATCCATCCACTGATAATAAAATCCGGAGAATGAGAAAATCTAAATAATCCACATAAGCGACTCGAATCTTTTACAAGACCAATTCCACCTCCATGTCAAATACTCAAATTACACGTCAACAGTCCCTTGTTGTTCCAACCTCTCCCCAAAATATCTTCAGTTGGGACCCACACACCTTACCTTAGACCACACAAAAAATATATTTTTAAATCCACCCTCATGTTCCCCTGTCGCATGACACGTGGCATTAACTTCTCCCATTATTGACCACAAGTTTCGGCGGTGGAAATTTCTTTAATTCATTTCTTTCCAAGTGTCAAAAGACGAATGTACCCTTTAACATCGATATCTCCATCACATGATATATACGGTGATAATAGTAGGTTATAAAATTTATGGAGCATTTGACAAGTTCTTGTAAATATGCTTGAATTCCTTTGTTAATTAATTACCTTGTTACAAAATAAGTAAGTGTTTACTTTAATATATTAACTTTACAAATTTACCAATAACTTATTTCTTACAAAACTTATTCATAAAAAATAAAGGTAATATTATCATTTTTCTCTTATGCAATCACTGATTACGTATATTCTTAAACTTTATGTAATATGATTATGGACGCTTATTGTGGGACGAAGAAAATATTTCGTAAACAAGACTAATTATGTATATTTACAAGACTTAATAATGGTTATGAGAGAGTTACCACATGCAGGGCTGTCTCTGAATTGTAGTAGGCCCTGAGCAAAAACATGAATACTTGTTGAAATAAGGCTCTATATCGAGCTATAAGATGTTTTTCTTATTGTTTTTGTTACGAATCAATCAACTTTGAACAAGTTGCACATATATTTCTTCTTGCATTTAACAATCAAATTATATATACATATATATACACAAACACACACATTATAAGGCCCTTATAATTTTGTGACCCTGATACCTCGTCCACTCTCGAAGACGGTCCTGACCACATGTCGATACAACAAATATTAGTTGGTTCGTTATCATATCATTTAAATATATTAATCTTATATTATAACTTTAACTAATACCTTAAACATACTTTTATTGATATAATCAACATAATAATTACTTTCATCATGATTAGTCACAAGATTTTGGTACACAAACTTATGGGTTCAATTATACCTAAAATCTAAATGTATGTCGTTTAAATATACTCCATATTAGCTTCATCTACTTATGAAAAAGAAACAAGATGTTAATCTATTTTACCTTTTAAGTATTACTATATTTGTGTGATATTATGAGTCTCGTAAAAATTAAAGATACAGAGATATTACCTTACATAATACGTTCTAAAGTTATTCAAAATCTTGTTATGATTATGTGTTATGAAACAGGATAAGTCTAGTAGCAACTAGATGCAATTGAAGCTTGTGGCTAACGTTGAAGCTTGTAAGTCCGTATTTTTTTGAAGATTGTGTCGTGATCGTATTCCTTCAGATGTGAAGCTTGATGATAACAATACCTATTTAGGTCGCCACTCAGAGCTATCCTGATAATATTGTTCGATGCCACTTGACACGCTCGTTTTGACGTTAAGCTCTTTTTGAAGGAAATATGACTCATTTTACTTCTAATATGCTCACCATATCTCAACTATTTTGGATGTTGATGTCAATAATCATTTGCTTAAATCGTGTGTGGATGCAGTTCTCAATATAACTTGTTAGGAGATTTGAAATTTCAGGACCGATTTTAACTTCTCTCACTCTAAACATTATTTCAACTTGCCAGAGAAGGTTAACTTAATTTTATTACGTAAATTAGAGTGTAGTGAATTTCACTCTATATGGCAAGTATGACATTCTGATCCTACTGAGGGATAATCATCTATGTTGTTGACAACATTAATTGATGAGTTTAAAATTTTATATATTTTCTTCTCTCAACATATATATAAATGACCCTTCATTTAAAGGTAACAATTCAAAATCATTTACTTAGTTTGTTGCGAGGATACTGTTAAACTAAAAATGTTCAAGAAGCATCCATCTTTTGTAGATTTTACCGTATACAATATCTAGTGGCAGTTTCGTAATATTACCCTAAAAGCTAGGGCAGTTTTAAATTCAAAAAGCAGGTTGCCCTTTTTTGCTGTTGGTTTTAACATCCTTTTATTTTCTTCCTCTCCTTATTATTTTTTCATAACGTTGAGTGTTGTTTGAAGAAAGAGAAAGTACAGTTTCTAGAGAGAGAAAATTCAAGATCTGCGTTCAGTTTGTTGAGAAAAATAAAAAAAATGATGAAATCGTGTGAGCTTTGCAAATCAACGGCCAGGATCTACTGCGAATCAGACCAGGCTAGCTTATGCTGGACCTGCGACAGTAAAGTCCATTCCGCTAACTTCCTTGTAGCTAGGCATTCTAGAAACCTTCTGTGCCGTGTTTGCCAGTCTCCGACGCCGTGGACTGCCTCCGGCGAGAAACTCGGTCCTTCCGCCGTGTCGGTGTGCGAGAAATGCGTTGTTCACGGTACTTCCGACGACCGAGAAGAAGAGGAAGAAAGCAACGGAGTAAATGATGTTGATCAGGAGTACGACGGTGATGAAGACGGTGAGATTGAGGTTGATAATGATGATGATGACGACGGAGATGATGATATTCAGGTGGTGCCGTTGTGTTGTACGCCTCCTCCGGCGGCTAGTTCCTCCAGCAGCGACGATATTTCCGTTTCGGTTAAGCGAAAACGAGAGAATGTACTAACAGATCTCTCTTCTTCTGAGGTACAATTTCAAAATTAAATTTTATATTTTTCTTAATTAAAATATTTTTTTAGTTTAATAATATCATCAAAAACGATGCATTTAAAAAGCGATCATCTACAGAAATTAAAGGCGAAAATAGGAGAAAATGATAGTATTATATATTTAGTCAGATAATTGCAGATTTGATGTTAAATTATTATTACTAATTTGTTACTTTTTGAATGAAATGGAATCAGGATGACGTGTATTGCTGTTCGGAGATGAGAGGTAAGAGAGCGACATTATATCAGTTTCTGCCGTCGAGTTCGGAGGAGAAAATGAGGAGTTCCGGTGACCGGAAAGAGATCTCCGGCGAAAAGGAGTGTGAAGCGGTTGGTGTGTGTAAAGGAACGAGAGCCGTTGGATTAGAACTCAACTTATTAGATTAAAATTAGAATTATTATTATTAGTAGTTGTATTTGTAGGTAGAAGAATATTAATTAGTATTAGTAGTATTTGTTTATGTGTTAATTAACTTGATGTGATTTGGCTAACAAAACAATACCAGAAAATTAGTAGAAGTATCGATTCGAATCAGATGGATATAACCATGGGTTTTATTTTGGGCTGGTTATCATCATTAGTGTTTGATTATGAATTGTATTTGTTTTATTTATCTTAATTTCTAATGAAGAGGCTTTGTTTGTAGTTTTGTACCATGTTGAATTATTTGACTTTGAGTTTATAGAATTATGTTATACACCATTAAAATTTATCCGCACATTGTTAATTGTGGTTTACAGTATTGCATTGTGTAATATCATAAAACACAGTTAGTGATGTACAGAATTTTTGATGGTGTACGAATCACTCCTCCTCTTGGATGGTAATCTCGAAACACTTTTTATAGTAATTCTATGTAACATCGTGGAACACCTTGGATCTTAAAAACAATCGTGATTTTATGTAAATTTCTAGATATCTTATCATCGTACAATTGTTAGTGTTTTTAGTTGATTGTTGTGTTTCCTTGTTTGTCATGCTTAAAATTTGTAAAATATCGTATGTCTTTAGAACATTTGCACTATAGTCTTCCTAGTGTGCGCTTTAGTTTTCGAATGTCTCGTTCAACATTACGAGTCTACAAGACCCAAAATATGTAGACTTTCTCCAAGACCCAAAATATGTAGACTTTTAACACGTTATATTTATTGTAGGTTTGATAATAGGTTTGCATGAAATACGCAACGAGAAAAAAATATTAAATTGCGCGATGTTAATCATAATCATGGATTACTTATCGGCTAACTAACATCGCGTTGAATTCGGAGTTACATGTACCTAAATGTGGAACTACAAAATTAGATTACACGCGTATGATATGACATGAAATGTTAAAAGCAACAACGTGTTTGCGTTGATAACCGATTAATGACTTAACAGGATTTTAAACTTTATACATATATACTGTCGATCAAAATTTTCATTTACACACATTTAACCTCTAATTTTAGCCTGACAACAACTAATTAATGTGTTATTAACGTGCCAAAATAACAATAACAATTCCCATTAAAGTTATCAACCTTTAGTCCAAAAATAAGAAACAAATTTAGTACTACTAACATAATAAAAATTCAATTATATCATTAATTTAAGAGTAAATTTCATAAATGGCCCATGTGGTTTACATTGATTTATAAAAATAGTACATGTACTCTTTTTTCAACGTTTTCGGTCCAATAACTTTGGTTTTGTTCGCAAATGGTCCCTTAAGGGACTATTTGCGAGCAAATATAAAGTTAGCCGAAGGGACCATTTGCGAGCAAAAATTCAAAGTTAAGGGATCATTTGCAAGAAAATTCAAAGTTATTGGACTGAAAACGTTGAAAAAAGAGTACATAGACTATTTTCATAAATTAATGTAAACCACAAGGACCATTTATGAAATTTACTCTTAATTTAATTAAATAAAAAGAGGATAGAATGTGGTGTCCATGTAACAACCGTGGTTTACTTCAGGGTGATTCAATGGGTTAGATAGATGTGGTGTGAGCCATGAGCAAGTGTTGGCGTGTCATCTGTGCTAGCCCTACGCTCACGCCCATAGCATGAATACGTCTCCAATTAAAACCGTCTGACACTTCTGACATCCCAATCCCACCACTTATTTATTGGACAATACTTCTTCTTCAACTTACTTTTTATTACTTTACTTCATTCTTTCAAATTCTATATACCTAAACATAAAAACTCTATTTTTTTTATTGAGATTAAGATATATTATGTAAATGTCAATTTTGCGCTTATAATCAAGATATGTTTGATTGAATTTTATTTAAGGAAAAAATAATTTATAATAATAAATGAAAGTAATACGAGAAGTTTAATGATTTTCAATAATTATGTTTTGTAATAAATGTAAGTGGACAATTATTTTGGGACATACTCCCTCCGTCCCAAATTAAGTGTCCTGGTTTGACTTTTTGAGTCTTTCATTTTCAACTTTTACCTTAAATATTTTTGTTTGTGTTATATAATACTTGATACAAAATATATATATGGATTGGATTTTAAATATATTTTCATTGGTATAATTTTCATAAAGTAATATATAATACAAACAAAAATATTTAAGGTCAAAGTTGAAAAAGAAAGACTTCCAAATCTGATACAGGACACTTAATTTGGGACGGAGGGAGTATATAAATGATAATTTGGATTTTTGTTTTGAGACGGATGAAGTACTTAATTAGCTTCTTACAAATTTATTTATTTACTATAATTGTCCATATATATGGCTGCCGGTGAGTTGAATCGGCGGTTACATGTTGACTTTTGTTTACATCCGTCAGATCTACCCAACTTTTAATCCTGACCGTTGCAACTTGTATTTGTTGGTTATCGACGGTTTTTTTTTTTGTGTCGGTTTTTTTGTGACGGTTTTTTTTTCTTGTGTCGGTTTTAATAATATATTATAGGTTACTTATTTAATTTAGGTAATATTTTCCTTTTCGTTGATAACTTTTTATATATAATACTTGAAATAATTCTGAATATATATTTATAATCAGTGTAATTTTATCTACATTTCGATATAAATTTTATCGTCATATGATATATATTTAACGAACGTATTTTTTTTTGTCTCGAAATCAAAATTTTTTTGTATCAAAATGTAGATAAAAATAAACTAGCCGTAGTGGTATATTTGGATTAATACAAAAAGTTATATAAGAAAAGTTAAAAGCGAAAAACACAATAGTACGTTAATAACATTATTTGAATATAATATACATTTTGATATTATTGCCCATGTGTGTTTTTTAGGTTGTATTCGACCTGCATACTTTCAAACATCCATTATCAATAACAACAATTAAGGGTCTGTTTACATGTATCATTTTTTTACATATGTAATTATGTCAATGGTAATGTTCAAATATATTTTAAAAGTTTATTATAAATTCAAAGTTTGTATGTGTTTATAGCTCAAACATAATTCAGCTGTCAACTTTCTGTATGATCGTGGTGGTATTTACCAACATTGTTAAAGATTTAAATACTTAAATGAGCATCATTATGTTGTTACACACAGACGCATTGTTAAACGTTATTATGCCCAAATATAACACAAATATTAACATCTTTCATGCAAATAGAGTTATATATGTACATTAACTTTATGATATTACTGAGGTTTTTATATGGCATCCATTTAACTGGACAACGTCCGGGTTAAATACTAGTTACTTTATATTAGTCATTGATTTATGTGTTCACGTGTAAATTACGAAAATGATCCACGTGTTGTATCACCTTTTCAGTTGTGTAATGCTATAGAGGTCTAATTATATAGACTTAAGAATATGGTTGGTTGATTTTTTTTCTCTTTCTGAATTTCATCCAATCAATTTTTTACATCCACCAATCATATTGTTAGGTCTATATTTAATCATACTATTTTAGGTCCACAAATCATTTTCCTTTTTAGTTCTTTAGTCAATCTTTTTACATGTTAAGTCCTTTGAATGCATTTTTTGTTACACGATTGGTCCTTCATTCACATGAAACGACTAAAATACACCTTACATTTTTTTGTTGTTGCAATTCTAGTCTTTAGGAGGGACCGATGATTCCTTTATCATTTATCACATGACCAAGGAAGTGAACCTCTCATATCCAAAATTCGCACTTAGAGAACTTAGCGTACAACTTCTCTTTTTCTAGTAGTTCGAGGATTAGTTTAAGGTGTTGTTTGAGTATATTAGGATATCGTCAATGAATACAATGACGAATTTATCGAGGTAAGGTTTGCATACGCGGTTCATGAGATCCATAAATACTGCTGGCGCGTTGGTCAATCCGAAAGGTATGACCAGAAACCGTAACGAGTAGGACTTCTAAAGACTTAACATGCAAAAAAAATATGACCAAATAACCTAAACCGTAAAAGTGATATAACACATATATCAATTTTTTAGTTTACCATGTATTCATGCACCGGTTATCATTCTACAAGATGAAAAGACTCATCCAAATTGTATATAAAAATAGACCAAGAAAATATAAACATTGGTATATATTTGACTTGATGGGTACAGTTTTAAATGTTTAAAATCCAAATCTTAAAATATTAGTTACTTATGAAAGTTGATCACTAACCAAAGAATCTAAAATTTACTTGGTTAATAATAAATTATTATGAAACGGGTAAAAGTATGTTTGATTTGCAACCTTAGAAAATGTAGTGGGTGAGATTGAATATAATTGCCAACACACAATTTAAAAAGTGGATTAATATACATGGATGAGTCTTGATTTAGTTGAAGTTTTTTTCGTATTTTAATAAAAATATCTTATGCCCATTAAAATTGATGCCTTCCAACTTCCAAACAATCAAGATATTTTGTTTACCAAATATTCAAAAGTAAGTGTCATTTGGGCATTTAAATTTGATAAATAATTAAAATGTCATTTTCATCATTTGTATACATGGTCTATCTATTGAAAAATCATACTTGAAATATGATGTTTGAGATTGATTTATAATAATTGTTTTGTTACTCATAGTATATCACAATGTTTGGCTTTGGTGATAAGGAGATCGTTTTATTTAAGGTTTTCATTCTTTTCACAACAAATGTTAAATAATGGTGTACTTAAATAAAGTACTAGAATATTAGTGCATTGCTTTTGGTTTAAACATAATAAAAGATGGTGTATTTATCATCCCTGATAAAAAATCATTTAAAATCGTTAGTTCTTAGTTTGATTGTAATTATGAAATTATATAGCACCCCCACTTGTACTCGGATAAGAAATACCGTATGAAAATGAACACTAAGTGTTCACACATGTGTTTTCATGGACTAGATTTGGTTAAGGATGTGTGTAACATCCTCCGTACCGGTCTGGTAATTTCTAATTTAAATTGATTATTTAATTGCTTTAGAAATTAGTTAATATTAATTGTTTAATTGCGAAACTTAGATGAATAAGTTCCAGGACTTATTGTGAATAGTAAATTGTTGATTGTTTTAATTTCCTATAGTTGAGGGTAAAATAAAATAAGTTTCTCGCATATGGTATTTAGGTTCCAGACAATAGATTTAAGACGGGTATAAAATACCAATATTGTTGGAGTCGGTTTAAGGTGAAGCCGACCTCCTTTTGATGTCATTTTCCCCAAAATTGTTTACTTCACTTCTTTTGATCATCAAACAAGAACTTGAAAACCAAAAGAATTTAAATTCACTAACAAGGTTAGGAAGGATTGAAGCTGTAGTTTTGTGATTATAAGTCATCCTCTTCTTGCTATTATCATTTCCATCATAGTGTAAGTATTTCCATGCTTATGAACTCAAATATGGTTTAGGTCAAATATGAATTTGATGATTTAATTGATATTTGACTGATATATGATGATTTGTGTGGTTATATGATGAATATGATCAAAATTAGACAGCTTAAATTAATGGATTCATGTTATTGAAGTATGATTTTGATTTAAGTAAGTGAACCAAATGGGTTCTTTAGATTTGGCATGAAAATGACATTATTTAAGGTTGCTAGAAGTTGTTTGATGTAATATGATGTTCATTCAAGGTTAGGAATCTAGTTTAATCGATTTAGTACTTAAAAGTTGGTATTTGGTGAGTTTAGTTCGTGCAGAGTTTTGGCTCAAACTGCTGCTGCTGTAAATTAGATGAACAAGCCGGCGGCTCCCATGAGCTAGCCGGCGGGTTAAGTGTTTAGGTTAAGGGGCCGGCGGCTCAGAGAGCCAAGCCGGCGGCTTGTGACCCAAGTCCGGCGGCCTGATTACCTTAACCGGCTGCTGCTAGATGCTTTAAAACTTGACTTGGTGCTGATGTCTCAAAAACCATTGTACCCGGCGGTTGGATCATGTAAGCCGGCGGGTTGTGGGCCAAAGCCGGCGGGGCATGACTCATTCCAGCATTCAATTTTAATTGTTGATTTCTAATGTTACTTGCCTTACTATATGATGTAACATTGATAAACTAGTATTAGTATATGATCATAACTATATGGAGATTACTAATACATGATTTAGAACTTGTATTTTTGATGTCACTTGTACTAAATTTCTAATGTTAAAGATTGATATAAGTTGTGTATTATTGATCCTGATTACTAACTTATATCTGATTGTTAATTCTCAGATCCTCCAAAAGATAAGTGATCTCTGGATTCTGAGTTTGTGAAGACCAAGGTATCGGTGAGTGGATTTAGAACTCACCCTTCGATTTAGTTGTAACTGTTTGGTTGTAACAAGTAAACGTAGATTGATTATAATACTGCTTAGTCTGTGTTACTGATTATGAATCTACGTGATATGTGAATTTATGTGTATCAGATTATTGAGGTCAACGTGTAGTTGGACTTTTTGGTTATTATGTGATTTACACAGGTTTTGATTCATTTGTTGTGTTTGAGACCCGTGTATGAGTTTAATAACCAATAGTTATCGGTCTATTCTGTATTGACCATACAGATTGACGTTAAGTGTTCTTGGAGAATCCCCGGTGTGACACCCGTCAAATTAGGACTATTAATTAGGGCCTAATCAATTGTAATACATGTAATTAGTATTGTTTTAGGCTAACTAATGTATCAAAAAATATATTGTTGAATATATACGATTATGCGATTTGATTAAATCGTACGCATTTTAAATTGAATGCAATTCGGTTCAATAAATACGGACGTTGGTGAACAATTTTATCAAGTAATTTAACCTTATTTAATAATACTCTCGTAATTAAAATATTGTTTTGACGATATTTCATATTCACTTCGTGTCGTACAAACTTCGATTTCGCGATTTAAGGATTTAACGCGCAAACAAAATGAAACAAGCTAAAGTTATGATTTATAACTCAAGTATTAAGTATTTTGATAAAATACTTCAACAAAATTATATCAAGGGATTATTTACAGTTTCAAACGTATAATTTAACGCTTTATAATAATTAATTAACAATTAACGAGCGAGAAAACGAACACCGCACGGAGCGCAAACACAGAGGATCCAAAAAGTTGGAGAGGCCACACTAGGTGACCTCCCCAAAACCGGCCCTCTCTCTCTTCCCTCTCATTTTCATCATCTTTCACCTACACCCATTCTCTCTCTCTTTCTTTTCTTTCATTTACACCATCCACCACCACCACTTAAATCACTTAGTCACACCACAAAACGACATCAAACCACCAAGCTCTTTTGGAGAAAAAGGATCACCGCGTCACGATCTACCTTCCTATCTTTTCTGATTTTCACGGCGTTGATTTGTAAGTTTCCGACAAAACCCAAAACTCTCCGATTTTCACTTGTTTTTACTTGAATATGGGTTGTTTAAGTTTATAATGTCCATATAAGGGTTGGGTAAAAGAATCAGACCAAGTGGTCGCCGGAAAACACGTTTTTGGCTCAAAAATCAGTCAACAGCTTTAAGTGTCGCAACGATGACTGCAGTATAGCATCACTTCGGGCGTCACTTAAGTGATGCATTGAGTGTCGCTAAAAGCCCTAATTTTAAGTCACTTGCCTAAGTGCCGCATAAAACCCCTTTTTCCCAACACTTGCCTAAGTGTCACAAATTCAATACCCGTCACTATGAACCGACACTTATAGCGTCACTTGTCTAAGTGACGCCTACAATCGAGAACTGATTTCACCGTCACTAACCTTAGTGACTCATGACACTTGTACCGACACTTACAACCGACACTTCCTTAAGTGTCGCACTATATGCGTCACTTGCACAAGTGACGCCATTCATCAGAATCCGTCATTTCATGCGACACTTCCTGAGTGTCGCCTAAGCCCTAAGTGTCGCTATAAGTGACGCTAAATACAGAAGGCTTCAAACCAATTTTTACTAAGTGTCGAGACCTAAAATTGTATCACTTGATTTCACCCAAATTCAATTCCAGATACGTTTTTCACCAAAGCAATTTAGTAGAAATAAAAATTTTTCGAGCTGACTTGGCATCTCGACCCCAACCAGGGGTGTAACATCCTCGAATTGGACCTAGTTGTTTTATATTATTTCTTGATTTAAATAAGTATTTAAATGTGTTTGGAAATAATATT
Source organism: Helichrysum umbraculigerum (assembly GCA_949592205.1). Lineage (NCBI taxonomy): Eukaryota > Viridiplantae > Streptophyta > Magnoliopsida > Asterales > Asteraceae > Helichrysum > Helichrysum umbraculigerum. The sequence goes on along the minus strand of CATIUR010000004.1, from coordinate 100,154,343 downwards.
GTTTGAAATAGTTGAAATAATTGGAATAGGAGTTAAATATTCCAATGTGATAAGTTAATTATTAATTGTTGTAAATTAATATAGTTAACGGTACAATAAAATGTTTGGACTCGCAAATGATTTTCGGGTTCCAGGCAATAGATTGAGATGGGGTATTAAATTATACCCGTATATTGAAGGCGGTTTAAGTGATGCCAACTATATATGTACTTTCCTAAATAGGAAAGTTTCATATGAAACTTCAAAATTCCCCCAAAACCCTTACAAATCCAAATCGAAACTTAGGAATCAAATTGAAATCGAATTAGGAGCTGTGAATGATTCTAGTTTCATCCTAATCACTATCTCAATTCAGTGATTCTTCAATTGAGAGGTAAGTTTAATTATTTCAATTTGATTGAAATTGGGTAAATTGATGATTTGGAAGAATTGGATGTTAAAATCATGTTATAAGTGTTACATGATGGTTATGTAACGTTATTTGATGTTTAAAACTGTTAGAAAACGAGTTTTAAGTGATTTGGTGGATTTGGATTCGGGTTAGGGTTTTGCAGATCGCACAGTTGCTGGGACGAAGGAGGAAGCCGGCGGCTTCTTCCCCAAAGCCGGCGGCTGGTAGTTGCGTAGTGGAAGCCGGCGGCTTCATAAGCCAAGCCGGCGGCTTGTGATGTTTTGTAGGAAACCGGCGGGTATAAACCCGACCCGGCGGTTGGTATAAGCTTTAAAACGGGTTTTAGTTCTGTTACCACATTTGGTAAATTACCCGGCGGTTGTTGAAGTGAAGCCGGCGAGTGAGGTTAGGAAGCCGGCGGCTTCTAGGAGGAAGCCGGCGGCTTCTAGGAGGAAGCCGGCGGCTTGAAGGGCAGGTACAACATTTCTTGTTTGTTTGTTAATAAGTAATATGATTGCTAATTGATATATGTTAATAGATGATAATGATTATATTATAAATCATTAGTGGATAGTTAGGAACTAGTAATCTTGATGTAGATTATGTTAAGTTCCTAATGTTAAAGATTGATATAAGTTCAGTATTTATGATTTGATTACTAACTTATATTTGATTGGTTGATTCTCAGATGTGGAGAAGGCTCAGTGATATTAGACTACTGAGTGGAGGTCTGAGGTAGTCAGTGAGTGGATCTGTAACCTCAGTGTGATTTAGTTGTAATGATTTGATTTACAACAAGTAATTTATAGCATTACTTTTATATGATGCATCTGTTGAAATGTTTGCCATGATAGTCTGGCATGTTGCTTACTTAGCTAATTTGTGCTAATATGTAAGATTCAGAGGTCAACTTGATTTGATGGTTGGGCTTGTTGTTGTTGTTGTAGACGACAGGAGATCTCGAAAGCTTGAAATGTTGGCTTAGAGATCTAGGTCGTGTGTGATCAACAACAAGTTATCGGTAGTGCTGTATGGGCCAATACAGTTGAACTATAAGTGTTCTTGGGTGCCAAACCGGTATATGGTTGCTCAGGGACCACCGATCCTCTTGACGTAGCTTGAATGACATTGAGTGAATGTCGGCTAGTTAATTGATTGATTCAGTGATTTATATTCTGTTTATTGTGTTTTATGTAAACATATTGTTGTGCTGAGTTGGACTGTTGTTATAGTCCCATTCACTTAGCGTTGTGCTAACCCCACCACAGTTCTTCCTGCAGGTTGAAATAGATGGGACATATTGGGCAGGAGGTTGTTGGACTGGATGGAATGTTTGACAGGCTGTTACTCTGATGTTATTTTTATAACTGTAAAAGTGTTTTGAATCATATAACACCGAGTTTGTTGAAATGTCATGTGTTTGGCTTTGAAAAAGTCTATTGACATTTTGAGTACATTGATTGAAATGTTTTAAATATACGCTTCCGAGTCGCCAATATTATATGATTGTTTTTAATTAACGAGGGGTGTTATAAGTTGGTATCTGAGCAATAGTTTGGGTGAATTGAACATGATAGATTGTTCAATCCTGAACTGTGATTGAGTTGAGTCAAACATTCCAGTGGGTGTGGGTTTAGTTGATTTGTGAATGTATGAGAAAGTAGTTAGTTGCATGTGTACTAACCCATAACAAGTTGTGAAGTTCTTGTTTGAATGCAGAGACGGAGGAACATGAGTAACTGGTTGATTTATTTCATGTTTCCTCAACATTGCTGGCTTAAGATTTGTCAGGTAATCTTTGATAAGCCTTTGTTAATTTAAATTAACTTGTATTGTTTACTCTGTTATGTTGAGTAAGCTTTGTAGTGAAGTTAATCGAGTCAGAGTGATATGATTCTCCAGTTTTGAGTTAACTGTGATTGTTATATGTTGATATCAGATAGAGGTATTAAATGAGTTGCTCATTGTGGCTAGTATTTCTGATTAAATTGAAATGCAGAAATATGATTAAATGAGTAGAAAAGAGTTGCGTAAGGTTTTAACTGGATTGATGTTAGAACCTAAGAGGTGTCTTTATTGGTGAAATAATATAATTAATAGTATTATATTAGTAGATTGACCACAAGGTGTGATCTAAATCCTTGTTAAGGAAGGTTGTGTCATTTGATTTGAAAATGACTGCTATTTGAGACAATATGTGTTTATGTGACTATATGATATGTCTTGATTATAGTTAAACACTTGATCTAAACCATGACTGATAGGTTTAAGAGAAATGTAGAGTATGATAATGTGAAATTGATTGGGAAGTGATAGATCTTTCTGGTCAATTGTGAATTAATAAATGAAATGTTTGATAGTAACATGATTAAGTAGACTTGTTGTGACAGTGATGCTTGATATGATAGCATATGTCAAAGTGATGATAGTCAAATAAGATGTGTCCTGAATTTTGAGGAAATAGGGACATTGATTAGTGTTAAGTATTGAAACTATGATGATAGGTTATCATATGTTTGAGGTTTCAGATAAGTGATATACTGAGTAATTCAGTTGTTGAAAATTAGAACAGTGTATGTGTAAAATGGCTTGCATATGTAAGATTGAATATGTAAGTAGTAAGCTGATTTTGATTTTGTATCAGCTGATAGAAACTATTAAATAGAATATGATTGAGTTGAAATCATGAAGTACTTAATATACCAAATGAAAATAGATCACATTGATAATTATAAGAGGGAGTGGCCTGAGAATGGATTGTGAAGAACATAATCTTGCAACGCCTGATCACCGTTGTTATATTATGTTGTGTCACTTGAACTTGTTGAGGCTACTTAGTATAAAATAAATGTAATGTGATTTTGAATAATTGAGCTTAAAAGTATGCTAAGTGACTTAATAATTGTTTTGATAAGAAGACAATTAGTTGATAGAACTGTGACCTTTAGACTGTAAAGGTGTGAGTGTAAAGTAAAATTGTCATTGGTGGGAGGTTTTGATTGATAAACCTAATTGACTAATTTGATATTGTTTTACTTGAGAAACTACTAGTATTATTGAATGCAATAACGTGAAGTATATGTTTGAAAGTAAATATACAATATGAAATAGCTTGTATGGAGCCAAGATTGATGTATGTTGATTTTGTCCTTGTGAAGGATTGATAAAATTATTGAATGTAATAATTTGAAATATATGTTTGAAAGTGAACATATAAGATGAAATGGTTTGTTGTGAGTTAACTTGATAGTATGTTAACTTTGAAAGTCAAACCATGAATAGAAAATTGTGTATAAAATTAATTGCTTGTGATTGGTTTGAGTTTGGGTCAAACTTGAGAAAAACAATTAGAGAATTTTATTGATTGGTTGATTGAAACCAGAGTTGACATGTAGTCAACTGTGTGTGTGAAATAGTATAACATAGATTGTAATGTTATGATTGTGTGGAATATGATTGAATTCCTAAATTGTATTAAGTTGTGAAAACTTGAGTAATTACTTAAAGCTAGTATTAAGTAATTGAAATAGTGTTAAGTATAATTGAGTATTCAGTTAGGAAATATATGATATTTGAACTGAATATGTGTTAGAAAATTATACAGATATGAAGTCATTGAATGATATGACAGTTGTAAATTGTTGAAAGGTGCAAATTAAGTCACATTGATTAGAATTGTGATAAGAAAATCTTACCAGTGTATGAAGCTTGTGATGATAGCTTTGATTGGATAAGAATGTGAGATAAGAAATAATTGAAAGTTATTATTAATGGTTGCCTAGATTGACTGGTACCTCATGGTGAATTACTTAGGTATGGAAAGAATTGAATGGATTCTTTTGTTATTTGTTGATAGTATACAAATGAAATAAGTGATAAAGTGGTGAATTGGGATTAGATCCAAGTAAGAAAAGATATGAAGGTATATCTGGAAATGAATTATATTAAAGGTTTAGTTGATTCTTGTTCGATAAATCGAGGAATATGAATTGGAAGGTTGTTCATATTTTAAGAAATTGTATGTATTAGGGAGTAAGGGAAACCTTGAAATTGAGAGATGATGATTGTATTCACCAAACTTTTATTGTAAAGTGTAGATTAAATTGTTTAAGTTATATACGATGTATTATGTATATAAGTGAAACATAGAGTTGGTGATTGTTCCATGTCCTGTAGTATGGATATGTGATGACTAGTAGTACTGAGAAGGCTTGATAAAGACTTTAACAGTCTGAATGGCCTAGTGGGTAAGATGAAATGGAATTGATGTGTATGTGTCCATTTTAGAAAATACCTGAAATTGTGTAGGTATGTATGTGTGGTATACATGATAATAAATGGCATGATAAGTTTTAATAGATTGAATTAAAATGTGCCATAAGATATGTGGAGGTCAGTTAATTGTAATTAACTAGATGTAGACCTTATTAGAAATGTGTTGAAAAGTAGCACATTGTGATATTGTGATACTTGAACTTTAGTATCATGATATGTTGATTAAGACCGACTCAGTTGCTAGATTAATGGGATCTAGTGTTGAATGACTAAGTGATTGTGTGATTATAGTTGTATAACTTCTAATTACTTATGATTAGTAGTTTAAGATCTTAAAGTTAAAAAGTGAAATAACTGGTTGCTAAGATAAGATTAAGGATATCTTACCAGTTGAGTAATATATAAATTCTAACTTGATGGTCAGTTAGAGTTTGAAGACAAATAGTAAGTATTGATAGATATACTGTGATGTGTAATCACTAGTGTTGTGATTAGTGTTTGGTCAGTTGTTGTTGCTAGCAATTGATAGATTGTAATGAAAGGAGTTACAAGTGGAAATAAGTTAACGTAGAGGTTGGTTGATTGTAGGTAAGATTGATTTTTGGTACTTTTGTTAATTGAGCAAAGTACTTATTGATTGTGGTTTTACCTACTGAGTGTGACCTCTGCTTTACTTATTTAGGTGATATGAATCTGGAGTACTTTTAAGTAAAAGATTTCATATGATTGTAGTGATATGTGAATATGATTGGTTATTCACAAGAGTATAGGTATGAAACTTTTGGATGAAAAGTTGACCTAGATCTGAATTTTAAATCTTTGATAGTAGAGATTTGAAATTGTTATCTGTTATTAGACTGATTGTAAGTCGTGAGTTGAATTTTATTTCAATATTGCTAGGAACATTGTGGTTTGATAACCACTGTTGTGATAATGTGATTTCTGTTGTATTTATAACAGGGATGAACAGTGATAATAGGTTAAAGATTTTAGCATGTTGCTATTTTCTGGTTGCATAGACCTATTAAGTGATTGTAGGTTTCACTTGTTGAAGTAAGTGTTTGTCTATAAGATATATCTGATTGATGATATTGATTAGACGCACTGTATGTGTACGTAGGAAAAGATAGAAGCATGTACATTTGGATATGTGCATGTGGAAAGAATTCAAACAGTTTGAGTATAGTTGTAAGTTACTATTGAGGATTAATGTTTGATAAGATATATGTGATATTATCACATTAGTCAGATTGATTGATGTTAGATTTCGGGGCGAAATCTCTTTAAGGAGGGGAGAGTTGTAACATCCTCGAATTGGACCTAGTTGTTTTATATTATTTCTTGATTTAAATAAGTATTTAAATGTGTTTGGAAATAATATTGTTTGAAATAGTTGAAATAATTGGAATAGGAGTTAAATATTCCAATGTGATAAGTGAATTATTAATTGTTGTAAATTAATATAGTTAACGGTACAATAAAATGTTTGGACTCGCAAATGGTTTTCGGGTTTCAGGCAATAGATTGAGATGTGGTATTAAATTATACCCGTATATTGAAGGCGGTTTAAGTGATGCCGACTATATATGTACTTTCCTAAATAGGAAAGTTTCATATGAAACTTCAAAATTCCCCCAAAACCCTTACAAATCCAAATCAAAACTTAGGAATCAAATTGAAATCGAATTAGGAGCTGTGAATGATTCTAGTTTCATCCTAATCACTATCTCAATTCAGTGATTCTTCAATTGAGAGGTAAGTTTAATTATTTCAATTTGATTGAAATTGGGTAAATTGATGATTTGGAAGAATTGGATGTTAAAATCATGTTATAAGTGTTACATGATGGTTATGTAACGTTATTTGATGTTTAAAACTGTTAGAAAACGAGTTTTAAGTGATTTGGTGGATTTGGATTCGGGTTAGGGTTTTGCAGATCGCACAGTTGCTGGGACGAAGGAGGAAGCCGGCGGCTTCTTCCCCAAAGCCGGCGGCTGGTAGTTGCGTAGTGGAAGCCGGCGGCTTCATAAGCCAAGCCGGCGGCTTGTGATGTTTTGTAGGAAACCGGCGGGTATAAACCCTACCCGGCGGTTGGTATAAGCTTTAAAACGGGTTTTAGTTCTGTTACCACATTTGGTAAATTACCCGGCGGTTGTTGAAGTGAAGCCGGCGGGTGAGGTTAGGAAGCCGACGGCTTCTAGGAGGAAGCCGGCGGCTTGAAGGGCAGGTACAACATTTCTTGTTTGTTTGTTAATAAGTAATATGATTGCTAATTGATATATGTTAATAGATGATAATGATTATATTATAAATCATTAGTGGATAGTTAGGAACTAGTAATCTTGATGTAGATTATGTTAAGTTCCTAATGTTAAAGATTGATATAAGTTCAGTATTTATGATTTGATTACTAACTTATATTTGATTGGTTGATTCTCAGATGTGGAGAAGGCTCAGTGATATTAGACTACTGAGTGGAGGTCTGAGGTAGTCGGTGAGTGGATCTGTAACCTCAGTGTGATTTAGTTGTAATGATTTGATTTACAACAAGTAATTTATAGCATTACTTTTATATGATGCATCTGTTGAAATGTTTGCCATGATAGTCTGGCATGTTGCTTACTTAGCTAATTTGTGCTAATATGTAAGATTCAGAGGTCAACTTGATTTGATGGTTGGGCTTGTTGTTGTTGTTGTAGACGACAGGAGATCTCAAAAGCTTGAAATGTTGGCTTAGAGATCTAGGTCGTGTGTGATCAACAACAAGTTATCGGTAGTGCTGTATGGGCCAATACAGTTGAACTATAAGTGTTCTTGGGTGCCAAACCGGTATATGGTTGCTCAGGGACCACCGATCCTCTTGACGTAGCTTGAATGACATTGAGTGAATGTCGGCTAGTTAATTGATTGATTCAGTGATTTATATTCTGTTTATTGTGTTTTATGTAAACATATTGTTGTGCTGAGTTGGACTGTTGTTATAGTCCCATTCACTTAGCGTTGTGCTAACCCCACCACAGTTCTTCCTGCAGGTTGAAATAGATGGGACATATTGGGCAGGAGGTTGTTGGACTGGATGGAATGTTTGACAGGCTGTTACTCTGATGTTATTTTTATAACTGTAAAAGTGTTTTGAATCATATAACACCGAGTTTGTTGAAATGTCATGTGTTTGGCTTTGAAAAAGTCTATTGACATTTTGAGTACATTGATTGAAATGTTTTAAATATACGCTTCCGAGTCGCCAATATTATATGATTGTTTTTAATTAACGAGGGGTGTTATAAGGGGCCAGCCCCTTGGACCCCGCCAGGGGTTGCCACCCCTGGAACCCCGCTTACCAGGGGCGCTGCCCCCGAACCCCCGTCACCTAATGCTTATAAATACCTTTAAGTATAACTATTTGAAATCAAAATAATAACGTTAAGATTTTTACTACAACTAATCACCAACGGGCCGTACACGTTTTCAAAACACAAGTTAATCAAACAACCTAATCGTAGTAATTTGGACATTATAGTTGAACGAACAACTACAAAGGTAGTCTTTGTAACTACCTACTCATATTAATAACCATCGCGTGTCGTGGACACCCTCAGGTTATCTGTCTGCGGACATCTCACTGTTTGTTTAAGCATCGTACGTTATTGATCAAACGCTTCAAGACTCAGGTGAGTCTCATAGCCCCTCTTTTTATCGCTTTCCACTCAGGGTGTGATTCAATGCTTATTTTTAACATGTGAACGCAAGTACAACTTTTCAATATACTACATGAGTTATTTTCCACTAATCATTTCAAAGTCCTCCGTCAGCATAGTTTGGTAATACGTTGTAGCGTGATTATTTGTATATGGTACCATATAGGATTGACCATCCTCATCCGGGTTAGCAAGCACTAACTGGGTAAACGGAATTACTAATAATTGTTCAGACGAATGTGGATTAGGCACTCGTGGAGGCACCTCGCTCGGAATTCTCTATATGGGACCCGACCCTCGAGTTAAGCTCAGACTATGTGCTCATGGCTGTATACATTACTATTTATTTGCTGGTTGCAAATCACTACTTAAATCTTGCGGTTCATACGATATTATCTGATTTCAAACCTGTGAGCTCACCAGCTTTAGCTGACCCATTTTAGCATGTATCACAGGTACCCAGCAGTAGATTGGACTGCCACATGATTACTATAGCTCGAGTCAGCATGCAGACATTAGAGATTTTCTTGCATTAGTATATTTTGTACAAGTACTTATGTACTGAAATCTCTCATTTAATCGAACACGAGCTATGTACAGTTTTAAATGTTGTAAACACTTTTATAATAATATATTTTGTTAAAACGAACCATATAGAGTTGTTTGCTATATCTTGTGTGCTTTGATATTTGATTAGTAACACCCAATTTATGCTTCCGCTAAACAGTAAATTTGGGGGTGTTACACCCGGGTATTATGATATCTCCAGAGCCACCGATCCTCATTGAAATAGAAATGTGTTTACGATTATTTGCTGTAAACAGATTGTTATGCCAAGTTGAATTTTGTGTAATAAATTCATTCACTTAGCTTCGTGCTAATCCCTCATCCTACTTCCTGCAGGTTTTGCTATATATGTGGATGTCAGGAACAGATGCTTTAATACAAGGAATGTTTTGATGTTATGCTAACTCTGATATGGTTTTGTCATAAACCTTGTTTTGTAAAATATAATACCTCGTTTTTAAGTAGTTGTTAAACAGTTTTATGTTGGTGTGATCTGAATATGTAAACTGTTTATGTACATTATTTAATATAGAGTAATGAACTGTATTTTGTAATATACGCTTCCGTATAAAATAATATAATATAGTTGTTTCGAATGAGGGGTGTTATAATGTGATGTTGTGTTCACCTTATGACGTTTTGGGAAGAAAAAAAACATGTTTTTATTTGTTCTTTCAAAACATTATTTTCTAATAATCACCTTTTATCAAACACTTTCTTTTCTAAATATTTGTATTTTGCGAATGCTACAATCAGATAATCTTTTTGAAACGCACTGATCAACACCCTTAAAACGAAGAATGGTTGAAGTTTAACCTAGATTGATGTTTTTTTTTTGGTCAATTACACTTTTTGGTTAAACAAGTAATATGTAACTAAAACTATATCTTACAAAAATGTATTATAACCTTAAGTATAAATAACAGTTTCAAACAATATTTTTGTGTAAACAATCTAGAAACAAGTTGTTTTTATTTTCAAAGAGAGATAAAAAGGTAAAAAAATTGTTCCAAATAATAGTCAAAATTGGTATGTGTAGTATGCATTAATAGTTTGATACAATAATTGATTAATTGATGACATTAAATTTATAATAATAATAATAATGTAATAATACTTAAATTATTGAACATATTTAAAGAGATCGTATATATGAGAACTTTAGCTATTAACATGTATAAACATATGGACGTTCAAATGTTCAATGTAAATACTGACTTATACTTCTTGAACATTCTTAGAATTGAGCAACTTTAATTCCACAAATATAGAATTTAAGTACATGGTTGTCCCTGTAATTTGCACATAATTGCATCATTAGTTCCTATATTTTACTTTTTCACCGACAATCCAAAAACTTAAAAGACGTTGTGTGTTCGGTCCCTCCTTCAAATAAAATGACTAACGTACTTTTAATATTCTATTTTTCAATAAAGAGACATTAAGGGTAATTTCGACATTTAAGTTGAAGGAAAGACCGGGGGCACAACATTTTTTGTGTTTTCTGACCGTTTGTGCAAAAAGTGAAGCATAAAAACTGATGATACAATTGTGTATAAGCCACGTCGATGAATCATACAATTAACTACAAAAGATATGACTGATAAGTTCAAAAATTAAAGCATTTAAAACAATTATATTACCTAGTTCAACATGCATGATTGGCTAATTAAAATGATAACATCGTCAACATGATTCATAGATCATAAAATTCATCTTAGAAATTTATGCTGAAAATCGCTCATTGTAACTAGATTGATAAAAATGACATCATGAACAAGAATTATTATTATTATTTTTTTAAAAAAAAAGAGGAAAAAAAGAAAAGAAAAGAAGGAGAGATGAGTGGAGAAAGATGTATGGAAATACGTGTGGCTATAAACTCAACATTCTCTCAACGACTTGAAAAAAACAAAATGATTTAATTTATTTTATTTTATGGTTGATATTTTTTGAGGTTGTATGATTATGACCAACTTGATAACGACAACTTCCATTCAAAGCAATGTGTCGTCGACAAAACTCTTTGCTTCGCTTTGCTTCCTTTCTTTCTTTCTCCACATTTTCATTTCATCCATATGTTTGTTTAGAATTATGACATTATAATTCAATCACTTTTAAACACGTAATCGATTTGTTTTTAAAAAGTAATACTTTCTGTCCACGTTACTATTTTAAGTTATCTCAAATAAGTTGTTCACTTCCATGTTACAACCAATCAATATAGACTTTAGTGGGTACATGTGTTAATTGATTGGTGAAAAATATAGTTAGTGGAGAATTCTAAAACTGCGTGCACAGTCAAAAGACGCAGGGAGCATTATATTAGTGTAATACACAAAAATTAAATTCTTATTTGTACACATAATGTTTAACAAGTACCCATTACTATAAAATCTATGATAAATGTTTTTTTATACAAGATTATGTTACGTTACATATTAGGATTTGATATTTGTAACTCATGGTTAAGCGACTAATCTTTATGAGGTGGTTGTTTACGGACGTTTTGAAAACCCACTTTATGGTTAAAGATTCTGTAACCGTTTAACAGTTTTCGGTGACCGGTGATTTCTTGATAGAAGTTAGGCTCTTATCTATAGCCTAACGGCTACAAATAGCAAAATCCCATATTCTTCGACAACAATTAAAGTTAGAAACAGCACATGTTAATAAGTTATTTTTTTTTTACGAGTACAAGATTGCTATTCATTGAAATATCAAAAGACTCATCGTTTTATATTAATAGTACATGTAACTTATTCTGGTTTATAAATCAAATAATTCACATGTTAGATTAGATTTGAAGAAGTAAAGAGTATTTGATACTTTCTGATGTATGACCTTAAATTACAACTATTTTGACATTTTTTAACACACACCAAACTTATGTCCCCTCTTTAATTAAACCATCCACTCACTTCCAATTCCCTTTCTTGCTGTCCATATATATGTCCAACAACCCTTTAATAGCAATATCCTTCTTTTTAAGTATTTCAAATTATACCTGCCCATCGCCCCATCGTCATCACCATAAACACAAGAACAATACACGACATTTTATTGCATATGACACAATTGAATAAAAACCGAAATACTGCAGTGAACCTAGCAACTCCTCACCAAACGGGTTTCGGGTAATTGTGATCTTTTAGAGAGTACAACAAGTCTAAGCATATAATGTGAATCAGCGCAGAGTTCAGGAGAGTGTTATGGACTCGCCACACAGTTGCTGGATTTCGTTTTCGAGTGTTTCTAAAAGTTTAGCCTTTGTGCGTCTGTAAATCCAAGCTTTGGTAGATCGATCCCAGTCAAACCGTGAAGGACCACTGCAAGAAAAACAAAGAAATAATGCTATTATGATAATTACAAGATCCTTCTGAAAAGCCTCACACCCCTGAATGCGAAAGAAAACTAACATGTAGAAATTCTAAATTTGACATTAGTACAATGCCTAGTAAAAAAATGAAACAGCCACAACACTTGAACAAATGCTAAAAACACTGGGGATTTTCTGATAATTACACCAGATCTGCTAAATATGACCAGTAGTCCAACATATATTTTTTCACTATGTGCAAAGTCAAACATCGCTATTCAGTGAGCAGGAAGAACTACTAGTTTTGGCAGTTCACGTATAGTTCATATCGCAAATTTGGTGATAAGGTTTGATTAGATTTACATAAATTGTGTCATGTATACAGCTTATATAAGTTGTTTAACACTAATTATCTTAGGGACATGTCTCTAAACACCATCTCGAATGTTTGTCTAAATGCTTCAAATATTCATTTCAATATAAATAATTGGATCCGGTTTACATCCTTTATGCAGAGCCTTCATACCAAATTGAACAACCAAATTACTTGTCTAGTTGTCTATTTTGATTACCACCTTCAGTGTCTTTATGTAATTGGAAAACGACCATTCCTTAGTAGTTAGAACAACTTACATTAAAGCGTTTTGGTGGCTTATCTTTGAATTTATGATGTATATTTTATTGAGTGTCAACTTCTCTAACAACTTGTTTCAAAAAGTTTACGATTTTGCTAAGATAACTGCGGAGTTGTCAATAAAAAAACGTATAGACTATAGAGAAATTTACGTGTTGATGTGTCTGCGGCTCTGAGCATAAATACATGAAATCTCTGATGAATTTCATATTTCACATAGTATTACAAGTTGGAAGATAACAATAGTTTATCAGCAATATAGATTACAGTTGCCAATTAAAATCCTGTACAAATAGTGGTCAAACACCTAAACAGAAGTTCAAATAACAGTATAAAATATTTAAAAAACACACAGGAAGATCAAGTAATATTTAATAAACAAACATCAAATCAAAAGGTTATTGAGAAGAGTTTGTACCTCACAGGAGAAGACATCCAAATTTGTCGGTTGGGTGTCTGTTTGTTCAGAACATAAGTTCCAAAGTCACCAAACTTCACTGTTAAAACTTGGTTCTGTAAAATCCGGAAAAAAAATTATTGTAACTAATCAACACCTAGATTAATGATATACAAAAGCAAAGATACATGGAAATCGAACTAACCCCATAGTCTATGTCAAAACCATCAATATCCACAGAATCCCCATATTCCTGTTAAACAACAATGAAATAGAAAATTAAACAAAACTACACGGAATGCAAAGGTCTTACTAGCATAAACATCAGTAAAAATTAAGACTAAAAAGATGATATTCTGCGCATGAACGAGTAAGGACCAAGTTGGCAAAGTTAGCTATGTCCTCCAGAAAAAGTTAGTCATTTGAAAAGAAACTAGTGAAAGTTCTTCAATATCCATCAAGCTAGCACATTGGGATGTGTAAACCTCGAGATAGAGATATTAAACTAAGCTGGGCAAATTTATTCATCGGTCATTCTGTTGGTTGTAAATATCAATGAATCTACATTGTTGGCAGTCATTCAACTTTTTCATTGACTTTTTGATTCATCGGTCATTCTGTTGGTTGTGCATATCAATGAATCTACATTGTTGGCAGTCATTCAACTTTTTTATTGACTTTTTGATTAAGACATCTAATTTCATTGACTTTTGATCACCATCGTCTAAAACAACAATTTTAATGATCATTGGATGAGATTACTTTCTTAACCGTCCAGACGGTAGTTTAAAGAACAGACGGAGAACATGTGGGCGCTAACTGCTACAGACGTTCTAACATCCAATCAAATGTAAAATGCTGAAGAATGTGTGGAAACTGCAGAACATGAACACAAAATTGCTCCAGTTGTATTTCATATTCATTATTCATATACAATTAAGAGAATACGCTATGAAACGAACTTTTGAACCAAATGCGCAGAATTTTTATTGAGTTCATATTGGTTTATTTATCTTAAGTAAATTCATATTGAATATATAAGAAACGTAAAACTATGAACAGAATATGTAACTGCGGCTACAAGTTGATAATATGAAACGTAAAACTATGACCAGAAACGTAAAACTATGAACAAAATATCTTAAACTATTAGTTATTACGGAGTAGCTCATTATCTTGTACGGAATGAAAATATGAAATCTCGTTCCAATTCAGGTTGAAGGAAGTATTCAATAGGAATCATCAGCGTTTGTAAGAATTTTTGCTTTAGCTTTCAAGAAATACAGTGTAGCTTAAATTTTTGGAGGAAAAACACTATATTAAGAAAGTAGAAATTTTCATCGAGAGTGCAGTACAATTATTTTTATATTATAAATGTTCTTTTTTCTTCTTATTTATGATCATGCACCTCTATTAGGGACAATTGCAGTAAATTAAAAGAGGTATGCAGTTGACTATCTACTATCTAGTCTATATATATATATATATATATATATATATATCAACTACAAGGTGAAGAGACTGTGGTTCTCTCTCAGTTGCACAAGAAACACTTTCACTTTGGGAATTTATGACATTGGCTTTTAAAATCTTCACGTGAAACAGTGAAAGTGAAAGTTTGAAACTACTGAAATTTAGCCTTTCCAAGAAGTAAGGGTTTATGTAGCTGTTAATTGACACCAAGTTATTAAAGAAGCCAAGAAGGCGAAAGGACCAAAGTTACGTTATATGGAATCTGGAGCATAATATGCAACTTGCATCTGCATTTAGGCATAAGACTAGGCATAAAAAGGCGTCTATGTGAGCATGCTTGCAAGATTATTTAATTTTTTCACGAAAAGATCGAGTATAGTTATTTTCATTTTTTTTATAAGTTAATTTTTAAGTAATCAGTTTCATAGATCTTCAATATAATGCATGTAGGTTAACACTTAGCAGGTTAGTTGCAAGGACATAACAGCTATAGAGCAAAACTAATACCGAAAGAAGCTCAATTCTACAAACTTATTGGGTAAGAACATGAAAATGCTATAAATATATAGTTGACTTGTCACTAGTATGATTGATTGTAAGAAATACACAACAGCAAAGAATTGGTATATAGGCAATTATGAATCAAGTCATGGGTAGGTAAGTTGCAGATCAGATTATCTTGGAAAATTACTCTCTGATATTTTGTGCTTATAGCGACCTAAATTTCAATATGTTTTCACTTTTTGTAGTACTCTTCCGGAGGTGAACATGGCCCACAAGGAGGACAAACTTTTAAATAATTTATTGTGATATATAATATATTTGATCAACATAAAGTAAATAACTAAATACTATAATTGTCATACGGGGTGGATCAGATTGGCATGACTTATTCACTGATTCAAACTTTCAATAACACTTTTTGAAAGTTATGATAGTTTTATACAATTTGATTGCTAAGATTTCATAACGGGTTACTTTTGTTAGTTGTTACTTGTTGGATACAATGTAATTATGTCAACTACTATATGATATGTGTACGAAGTTGGACCAAGACCAAGTCCAACAACCGTTGCCAAATCTTCAAGTTATTACACATGTTTGCATGTATGTCCTTTAGTCCAGTAAACTAAGTTTCCACTATTTCCAATTCTTGCTCCTAAAGTTTAGCTAGTAGAATATTTCCTTTAGCAGTTTATTTCCATTGCTTATAGATTGTAATGCATGAATCAGTAAAAAGGATATGAATGAACAAGAGAAAAGTTATTTAATTAAAAATAGTCTAGTTTCTTTCTAGTTTCTTGGGAGATTGACCATCTCGAATCGGTCTTTTTCAATGGTGCTTTCATTTAGAAATAGACCATCTCGAATGTTCTTGGGAGATTGACCATCTCGAATCGGTCTCTATCACTATACTTGTTAAACACACTTGATTCCTAGTTGCCTATATACCAAGTGTGTTTCCAGTTGTTACCAATTTTTTATTTTTATTCTAAATAATTGTACATAAATGTTTAGATGTATTATGTTTCAGTTTCTATGAGAAAATGCTGTGAAAAAGCATTATCTACGTGCAAAGACCTAGAGATTGAGGGAACTTGCAAGGATCTTCAAGTTGTTCTCTTCCAGGTTGGTGCCCTCATTAGAACATTAGCATCATTCAGCACGTCTCACTCCAAGTGGTGCAGAAGATGTTGAATCTAAGTTACTAACATGGTCTTAAGTGTCATCCAACTTTGTAATATAGACATTGATACATCGTAACTCAAAACACAACATTATAACTTTACAAAATATAGAAAACCCTAGAACCCAAAATGGTAAATGGTCCAAATTCGTTATTACGGTCATCTAACTTGCAATCCATACTCTGCACAATGCTCAAAAGTTTGTTTTAATTCCTGACTTTTTTTCTTCTTCTTATTAGTTAATTACTTAATTATTAACAATAGGTCCTGTGGTGTAGATAAAATTTAATTTAAAAATCGGCACTAATGCATCATGCATATTGTACTTTGCAGTTTGTTTTTATAGGAACAAAGACTTTAGTTGGGATGCCACATCATTTGAGTAAGGTCAAGAAAAACACTCCTAGAGGACAACTGGACAAGTTCATTACCTGATTAAGTCATACTTTGTGCATCCTTTTTTGATATGTCTGGTCATATATAGATTGTATCTAATTTAGCATATAGTCTACTTCTCTTCTCATTTATAGATTACATTTATAAAATTTCCGGAAAGGATTATATTGGTGCATAGAAGGCTATATATTAATGTCTTGTGAAGTTGCCAAGTGTTTTGTGCAGATTAAAGACAAAAGTTGAACGCTTATGTGCATAACAAACTTGTAAGTGAAACATATTGAACAATACTAGAGGTGGTAGAATGGGTAATATTTAGTAAAGGCCGTCGTGGGTCTGTCACCAAACATTTTATTCTCCATCATTTCTATTTTTTTAATATAAATCTTTCATATGTTAAGTTTATTTATAGGAATTAAATTGTTATCATAGTTTGGATGTATTTCAAGTGGGTTTACCAAACGCATATAGGGAAACTAATTTCAATGTTGAATAAATTGGCTCAAGTGGGATTTTCCAGTTTACCCAGAAAAAATTGAATAACAAATGAATGACGGTATCTATTACTAGTAAGCTGGTCCATCTGGTTACAGAGGAATAACAGGACTATATCGTAGTAGTGTAGGTGATATTCATTTGGATGTATTTTATAGGCCAATGTTATCTTTGAAATTAGAGCAGCATTGTAGAGGGAAGCAAGGATGAATTAGGATCACCAGAAAAGGGATCCTGGTGTTTGATGTGGATGGTGCATGTTATTGGATATGTGGAGTAGGCAGAACGTATGTTGCGCAACCATTAATATATAGTTAGATGTTTTCTCAAAACCTTTAGGACAAGCATCAACTTTGGAAGTTGGAGTGGATGCTTTCCTATAGTTATAGTTAATTTATTGTATAATGGAAGGAAAGGCTACAAATAAATGCAGATTACATGTAACTAGATAGCGGTGGTAGTCTAGTAGATTGTGTAAATGGAGCGACTGAGCGAGTATGATACCTAGTTGTCACATGATGCTGATTTATGACATTGATATTCATATTAATATTGGTAATCCACATAGTTTAGCAATTTACCAATATAACTGACTAAAGTATACACAGAAGCATGGACAAAGCAATGTACTAGAATCCCAGCCCCAATTGTTATCCAAACATTTAAACCAAAGCTATAAGAACTGTTTGTTAAACTATCAAATCATAAAATCAATTACCTCAATCTTCTCTAACAAATCATGAATTGTTGCATCAGCCAGTTCATGAAATTCATCCTCTTGTAGCAAGGCACTGTATCCACATTAATAACTATTAGAAATCGATAACTCGAAATTCATATGAGCCTAAAAGTTATATAAAATTTACATCCATTTCAAATTTAAAAAATTAATAATCAAGTATTACAATTGATTATTACAATATGTTATGCGTGACAACTTCTTCTTATATACTACGGATTCAGGTTTAATATGTAAACCCTAGCATGACACTATAAAATATTAATATCAAGCAACAGTGCAACACACATCGAATAAATATATGTTTTATGTGTAAAACCTAGAATGATAAACATAACAAACCTGTAATCAACGGCGGTAGGTCCTTGAGATAGAACTTCGTTATAATTAGAGGTCTGGGAACAAAAATGTCTACTGCAAACACAGCTATTGTTATTAAATTGATCTGAAGAACAACGAGGATGATGAACAAAATTGAAATTTTGAAGAAGAATTTTATTAGAATTCGATGAGGATGATGATAATAAACGCGAATTGCGTATGGAGTAGAGCGATTTTGATACTCTTTTCAGTAATTTTGAAGACATTTTTGGTTAATTTTTTGGATTTTGCGCTCAAAGTTGGAAGGGGGAGTAGTTCGTATGAATCTATGATGCGAATGGGAACAGGGGATTTGCTTATTGTGGGCTTTCTGTATCTTATGTTGCTAATATAAACAAACTTGGGCTACTATTTTGGCCCAATTAAAATGAGAATAAGAATTTGAAAGATGGTTTTATATAGTTGGGTTCCTCTTATAAGAGACAAAATGAATGGGTCGGGTCGGGTTAAGTCACGGGTCTAGATGGGTTTGGGTCTAAATGGATCCGGGTTTAGATGGGTCATTTAGAAGGACGAATCTAAACGGGTCCGGGGTTAAATGGGTCTCGGGTCGGGTCATCGGGTTTTTACCAAACTTTTTTTTTTAATTTGAGTGAAAAATGAAATGAGGTGAAAAAAAAATATACCCGCTAGACCCGTTGGTTAATTGTTACACAATTGAAAGTTGTATTGAGAAACCCATTTAGACGCATCCAAAAAATGGAGAGGAGACCCAACAAACTCATCCCCTCCTAAATATTAACCATAATTAACCAATGGGTTTAAAATTGCCACCTCTAGTTCCTCTCAACCCGAAAAGGTATTATTGGGTTGGTTATGGCGTGAATAGATGATGATCTTCACAAGGTCGTAAAGTATGAACAAGTTTAACGGGTTACACATGGGTGAGACTTAAAGCACTACACCATCGTACATGACCGTATTAAATCAAGAATCCGAGTTTGTTGAATTGAATTGAAATAGATATAACTATTTACATGTGTTTATGTTGAACTACGAATAATATATTATTGATTGTGATATCATTGTGATTACATGGGATGCCTATTTAGACTAGATTATAACTCAGGGGACAAGCTACATAACCTTAACCCTAACAACCTAATGGACCATAAACCCACGATCAGATTTAGACCAACTAACCATCTAATAGTTTATACTATAATAATAATAATATTACAAATTGAATGGTGTGCAAGAGTTGAAAGTTAGAATAGCATACCAACATACCAACATACCAATCAGGTTTAGATAATATAAAGTGTTGGATTGCAGGCAACTTATTAAGACATATCATACTAGAGCATCACTTAAGACATATTATATTGAAAAACCCTTTGCATCAACACCACATTGCAAATCACGTTGAACTCATATTTACGCGTTATGATCACACTGAATAATGAAATGCATTTCAGATATTATTTGCATTAAAACCACAATTATACACACAGAAAAAAATGTGTAGTATGGTCAGTGGCGGATCTAGGATTTCTAGATTGGGTATGCACAATATAATAGCACCGGGACTCGAACTATTCGGCTAATCGGCTTTGGGTTATTGCAATATGGTATATTTTTTCGGGTTCGAGTTATTCGATTAAGGTTTGATTTTTCAACGAGTATATCGGTATGTTTGATTTTTCGGGTTTCAATAATTTGGGTACGGTTTAATTTTTCGGTTCAGGTCTTTGGAGTATGGGTCTAATTGTTTTGAGGTTTTGGTCATGTTTAATACCTTAATAAGACTTTTAAACTTCTATCTATATACGTAAAGTGATAGTAAAATGATAGATAAAAGATATACTCTTATGTCAATCCGGCGATCAATATTTTGTGTATGAAGTTTAAAATGTATAAGTAAGGAGCTACAAAACATACGACAAATAAGCATAATTTAAATTTACTTGGATAGTTAAGCCAAGTCTTATTTAATTTAATTTATTAAGTTAGGGTGGTGATGAATCCACCTCTATTTTTGATAAATCCACCATCAACATGCATTATTTACTTATACTAGACAACCATGTATTGCACATTTTGGTGGATCTATCAAAATTGATGGTGAAAGTATCATCTCCCATTAAGTTAACCTTTCAAGATAAAATTGGTAAAAAATTAATAGTATAAGTTGTTAGCCATTTATGTAATTTAACCTGTTAGCTTTCTCAATGGGAAGTTCAAAACACCATTTTCAAAAAGAAAAATGAGAGAGATACAAGTGTTGTAATCAATTTTACCTAACGAATAAACAACTCAAGGTGGAATATTGTAACACCCCCAAATTTGATGATTTGCGGAAGCTTGATTTGGGTGTTACTAATCAATAACAAAGCACAAAGATATATAGTAAACGACTCTATATGCGTCGTTTTAACAAAATATATTAATATTGAAATGTTTACAACATTTATAGCTTTACATAGCTCGAGTTTAAATAAAAGGAGATTTCAGTACATAAGTACTTGTACAAAATATACTAATGCAAGAAAATCTCAATCGTCTGTATGCTGACTCGAGCTAAAAGTCCTGAAGCCGAAGCAATCTACTGCTTGGTACCTGCAATACATGCTAAATGGGTCAGCTAAAGCTGGTGAGCTCACAGGTTTGAAATCAAGTAATATAGTATGAACCGCAAGATTTAATAACGATTGAATTGCATCCAGCAATTGATAATGAATATGTATACAGCCATGAGCACATAGTTGAGCTTAACTCGAGGGCCGGGTCCCCTAAAGAGAATTCCCGGCGAGGTGCCTCCACGAATGCCTAATCAACATTCGTCTTCCCAAATATTAGTACGTCCGTTTACCCGGTTAGTGCTTGCTAACCCGAACGAGGAGGGTCAATCCTATATGGTACCATATACTAATATTCACGCTACAACGTATTAACAACTATGCTGACGGAGGACTTTAAATGATTAGTTGTGAAAAACTCATGTAGTAAATGAAATGTTTGTACTTGCGTTCACATGTTAAAAATGAGCAATATATCACACCCCTGAGTAAAATAGTAAAAAGAGGGGCTATGAGACTCACCTGAGTCTTGTGAGTTTATGAAAATAAACTGAGAATGATTAGCCGAGAATCGAAGTCCAAAGACTTGTAACCTAAGGGTGTCCACGACACGCGATGGTTATAATATGCGAAGGTATCTAATAAGACTACCTTGTAGTTGTTCGTCCAACTATAATGTCCAAATTACATTTGGTTTTGCGACGTTGAAGCTGACGTCGCATAAATCTGGGTCCAAAAGCGACGTTACGGTCTGATGGTAGGAAAATGTGTCGAAAACGAGTTTTTCGGTTTCCGTTCGGTCCAAAACTTTTACCCAACCCATATTTGGACATTATAAGTTGATCCAAACCACTAACAAGCAAAAACACTTAAAAACGAGAGATTTCGGGATTTGTCGGAAACTTACAAAGTGTCGGATGAAAAATCCGAAAAGATAGGATGATGGATCGTGATGTCGTGGTCGTTTTTCTCCAAAGATGTGGTGTGATCCGACGTCGTTTAGTGGGAGTAATTGGTGATTTTGTGATGTTGGTGGTGATGGTGATTTGAAAGAAAGAAATGGAGAGAGAGAGAGAGAGAGAAAAAGATGGTGAAATGAGGAAGAGATGAGGAGGGAGGGGGTTTTGATGAGCCTCCTCCTTTTTCAGTTCCCGCGTTGCGCTCCGTGCGGTATTCGTTTTCCCGTTCGTTTAAACGTTAAATAATTATTTTACATATTAATTATAAGTTTTAAAATACGAATTATTACACGATATTTTTATTGAAGTATTTTACCAAAAGTTTTATATTTGAGTTATAAAACTTAACTTGTATTTATTTTATTTTGTTTGCGCGTTAACATTTGTATTATACGAACTGAATATGAAATATTATCAAAATAATATTTTGGATATAATAGTGTTATTAAATAATGTCACGTTATTTAATAAAATTGATCACCAACGTCCGTATTTAATTGAATCGAATTACATCCGATTTGAAGAGCGTACGATTTAATCAAATCGCATATTTGTATATATTCATCAATATATATTCCGATACATTAATTAGCCTAACACAAAACTAATTACATGTATTAACATAGAATTAGGCATTAATTACTAGTCCTAATTTGGCGGGTGTTACAAATATGGACCAGCTTGACCTGGTAAACAAAGAGAAACAATATTTTTTCTTAAGGGGAAAAGACATATGGGTAAAGAATCACACATGAGATGTATTAAATATTGGTTAATAGCTTGGACCAATATACCAATTGGTGATATGATGATGCTTCTTTCTATTACCAAATCTGCTTGGCAGCTAGTTTAATTTATCATCTGCCAAAAGGATGTGAACAACTTTTTCATACGGTGTGCACTTCTCTATTACAGTCTATAATATATCTAAAAAGTTAGTAATTTTGCACTGCTCCTATTATCCATAGGGTACGCAAGTGCATACCCTTGGTTTCACACACATCCGCCCCTGAGTATGGTATGCACCACATTGATTGGATCACACCATCGACCACAATATGTGTGGTGTATGCATAGTCGGTGCAGTATAGCCACATTAGTGTGTTGGAAGAGTTATACGGGCTATTTCACATGTATCATATACTATCATGTTAGTGTTCTCCAATAAATAATGAATAAAGAATTGCACACATAAATACTTTAAATTCAAAACTATTCTCCATCTTGTAAGTTGTGTGAAACACGTTTAGTTCTCCTTTAAGATAATTGATAAATTGTTGACATGATTGTTGTTGTTTGCAACTTTGCATGTCAATTAAGTGGTTTATTGACTTGAAATTATGAATATTAATGTTTGATGTAAGATTCATTTAATATAATTTAATATATTATTAAAGTTGGGTTAGTATGAAAATAAATTTTTAATAAACACAATACTATAACAGATATACTAATTTATAAATTGCGAATTCGTGGACTAGTTCATTATTCTTCTTATATAACACGTGAATAAACTAATCAAGTGAGTAATTGATTATTATATGTCTTGTTTTCTATGAGACAGTTGTAATTGTAATAAGTAATATGTCTAAGAGTATCAAAGTAATAAAAATTAAGAAAATATAGAACCCGTTGTATAGTATACGATTTTCATTGAAATTGAAACGCCCTGATTTTTTTTCTAATATATACTATTCAAAACTCATTCCTGCCAAATTATAATATCATAATGTTTACAAAGGCATCCAATATCTCATCTGTTTGACTTTCCAAAATCAAACATATACAACGGTTACAATTAACAAAACTTCTCCTCTATTCGACACCTGACACCAAGTAATATTAAATTGGGCGATTTATACAAGTGTCATCAAGACGATAATTAAAAAGAAGGAGAAACTTGTCTAACCATAAAGCAAGCTCCAATCCACGCTATCTTCATATAGTCATACATCACTCATCATGCACTTTTGGTTCAACCGAACTATACACCTACAACATGAAACAACTGAAAGGGGTAAGCTAATGTTTAGTGAGCATATGAGCAATTAAATGAATAATCTATCACACCTTAACATATAGCAAGTATCATCTCACATATCCAATTATACACATATCTATTGAGAAATTGTAGAGATCATTATGAACCTTTCCTATAGTATCATACCATAATAGTATGCATGCTAAAACATCATCTGTAAAGTTAAGGATCCTCAACAATCTGATCATCATCGAGCTAGTGTTATGATCATTATTTGGCTAACATCAAGCTAATGCTATAATCGTTACTCGGCTATACCATATCCATCTACTTACTTTGCGTAAGTAATGGAAATCACGTAACATAACATAATCATGTGCAAGGCACGTCTTTATCTGCAAATCTATCATCTGTCATAGCTAACATTAGTTAGCAAATCTGTCACATGTCATACAACTGATCTCTACAATTCTCATTCCACATAATTCACATATCAACAATTTCTATCAAATTTGATCAATTACCACTTATCCGCATGCCGTATTATAACAACTTTATAAACATACAACAATCTGAAACACAATAAAATACAAACAATACTTCACCTGATTGTGTAAACCTCTTGCTCGGAAGCAATCCAGAATTACACAATCATTACCCATTTAACCTCCATATCACTCACCTTCGCTTTTTAGGCAAATATGCAATTTAACACAAAGCTTGTAAATACCACGTTTTGAGTCACATATTACATAACACGTAAACATAACAACATAATTAATGACTAACAATCATAATAAAAATCACTAATCATAATCATCAATCTATCACTCATCGGATAGATTAAGTTTAGCTCTTAAATCAGATTACATAACTATACTTTTCATAATCTCATTAACTTCAACTTTTCGTTACTTTAATTACCACCTTGAACATTGTGACGCCCCAATTTTTTCTTCTTATAAAACATATTTTATTCAAATTTCATTCTAGTCCCATTTTAATATTATAATATTTATCATATCTTGACGACTTTAAAAGTCAAACCATACAAACTGTCACAACTTACAAACTTCTTTTCTCCTAAACATTTGACTTAATAACATAAAATGGGCGACTTATACAAGTGCCATCGTTATAACAATTTAAAAGAAAGAGAAGCTTGTCTAACCATACAGCAAGCTCCAATCCACGTTATTTTCTGGCAACCATAAACAAGTCTCTAAGTCCATTGGTTCAATCGAACCAAACACCTACAACATAAAAACTGAAAAGAGTAAGCCAAAGCTTAGTGAGCATATGAGTAGTTAAATGAATAATCTTTCACACATTAATATATAATCAAGTATTATTTCATATATATATAAATAATACTACTTTCGTCTCATTATTATTAGCTAAGGATCCTCAATTTTCATGCTAATAGTATGCTACCAGCAATCACCACAAGCCAATGACCGCAACCATTGCTTGCACCAAACTATAACCATCCAGCTAATGACCCCAGCCATTCCTGGACACCAATATCATGTATTCAAATATTTCCACATATTTAATATCAATATGCACAAAATTATTTATTGAGCAATCATAGAAACTCTTCATGGACTTTGCCCCTTAGTATCCCACCTCTCGGGTGATAGCATACTAAGTATTTATATCATGCTAATTATCCACAATTAGTCTTACATTATATTTCCCAATTAATGCCCGCGTATTTAAATATCATTAATTGAGAACTTTCCATACTGCGCGGAAGTGATGGAGCAACTCCGACACAAGCCCATTAACAAAGTTCCACAATTCTAAATCCACACAATTTATATATTCACATAACAAATCATTTTTATCGTTAAAGATCCTTAGTATTAAACCATGCTAATTATATACAATTAGCAATCAACACAGTCTAATGCAACCCATATATCAACAATTTTATTCCACATGCTATATCATAGCATATAATATATCATTTCCATCTATTTATATCACATAAATAATGGAATCATTCATATCCACACTTACCAATTATCTTTATGCCGCATGTCGCGGTCCCAGCGGTCGACGGGGTTTTACTCCGGTCGTTGATCCGGCCAACAGGGACTCACGCAAGGTGTTTTAAAATATGTAAAGCTGGGGAATCCTAAGCGGTATACTACTTAATGAACCTAAAGGGGCAGTAAGCGGTACGTATGACTCAGGTGTCGTTCTTCAAACTACAATGGGCATGGGAGTCTAGGAAGTTTAATTATCTTTGGTAATCTAGCTAGGGTTTTAAAAGAGTTTTGGATAGGTTTGGTTTTTTATAACTAAATACTAATCTAAGAAAAGCAAATAAAATAAAAGAGGTTTGTACGGAGACTCGGACGACAGAGGATACGCGAGTGTTTACTATGATTTCGTTATATGTTACTAGTGAATAGTCAAGGGTAGGGCTACTAGGTATGATGATTAATCCGGAGAGGATAGAAACAAAATTAATGCAAAGTATTGTACCTACGACCGTTCCGCGGCTTCCATACGTTTGTACTCCACCAACTGGTGTTTCGAGCACTATACCGAGTAGTAGGGCGTTTTACGATTTTTCCGTTACATTAATTAGGGTTCTACATTACTTTCCAGGATTTCCTATATCCTAATGAGCTATAACTATGAGCCTATTAGATATCTAACGTAGAGTTGTCCGCAATCATATAAATAACATGTCACGTGGATAGCAGTTATAGAATGTCAAATACACCGGAAGTTCTCCCAAATGTACAGACCAATTCAACCGACAACTATCCTCGAATCCTGGTCCCCAGTCACAGTCATCAGAGACGTCTGTATCATAGCGTGAATTGTTGATTGAACAAAAACACGAACGGGGATAATCCCGCGGACCAAGTTGGGATAGTCGAGCTAACGGTCGGTTAAATTGTTCAGCATTAAACATATAAATCATCCCAACTATTCCATGCATGTTAATCTACTGTGTAAATCAATATTCCGTGTTTGAAAACCTAATCATACAGTTACTGATATGAACCGAGGGGATAACTCTAGCATGCATCATTCCTAAGGCAACAATCAAACAAGAACATGCAATAGGGTGACACATAACAGAACACCATAATCCTAAGCATAGCAGATTACTAATAATCAGATCATAGATATCCCGAAAGTTCTCTCAAAGATACCTAACAGATAAACATGAGTCTAACCTATCTCTAGTCTTACGCTCCGTGTCTCTTATGATATGTTTTAATCTAGAGAACACAGCCATACCGAGTTCATTGATCATCAGGCATAGAATAGGTAGAGAACGTACCACTAGTAATTGGTCAGGTTCTAGCAGGAAGCTTCTAACCACATCATAAGTTGGATAGATAAACATTCGAGACTCAGTTTATAAGTTCATACACAGTTTAAAGCAACACGGGCAGAGTAATAGCATAGCATAAACATATTGACTATTCTAACATAACTACATCATAGTAAACATAAAGAAATGTCTAGCCTAACATTATATATCTAGCATACAATCCTAAACAAGCATAAACAAAGCAACACATGTTTAAATATGGAAAGTAAGAGATATATAAATAGAACCTGATACGAATTTATTACAGACAGATCTTCGCGAATACAACATCTTGGAGTAACTCCGTACAAAAGCTAAAAGCTACCTCTACCTAACTATCTCTCTAACTAGCTCAATTCTAGAGAGAGAAAATCTTTAGAGAGAGAAACTAGAGAGAGAGTGATGTGTGTGGGAGAGAAAGTGTAAGGAAAGAATGAGGATGAGAAAATTGGTGTATTTTGAAGTGTGGAGGGTGTCTACTATTTATAGGCATCCATCAAAATCGCACGTACAACTCACGAAGCAGCATGTACAAGCAAACGGAGCACGATACAGGGCAGGAGGGCCGTATACGGCCTTGCAGGGGCCATATACGGTGTTGAAAAGGCCGTATACGGTCTTACAAGGGCCGTATACGGTGCCTGAGGCCGTATACGGTCTCTGTCTGATTTCGTTCGTTGCTTAAAACGTCCGTATCTCCTTCGTTACGCGTCCGTTTGACCTGATTCTTTCGCCCACGGCTTCGTAATTCCGTTACGTTTCTAATGGTACCAATCTCATGTAAATTGGATGTGTAGAGCTCATGCGTTGCCGGAATGACTTTAAACCGTTTTGTAAGTGCAGTGTCTTCTCCGTTCTTTTACCGGTTCACTTGATTCTTGATTTTTCCGTCTCGATTTTACCTATACAATAGATGGTATAAGTTAGGAGGTGTGTCTTGATAGGAAAATGAGGGCGGAGGAATCGGCTTGGATTAAAATGCCGTGTTTTGTGCGTTATTCGAGTGTTTTTAGTGATTTTTGTCACAACGTCTACTTTTGAACCACTTTAGTGAATTTTAGTAAATAATCAATATTTTGGAATGTTTTCACTAAAGATTGGCCCAAAAAGTGAGGAATAAGGCTCATAAAAACATGACTTTTTACGCCACATCACCACATCATAATAAACAATGTATATATAAGCATACACCCATCTGCAGCACAATTACACACAATTTAACCATTCATTCCATTATGTAATCCTCTTGCTCATAAGCAATCCGGATTACATAATCATTACCCATTTAAACCCCATAATACTCACCTTTGCCTTTAAATGAATAAGCAAATAAATCACAATGTCCTTGAGTGCCACGTCTTGAATTACCTATTAGATAAACACGTAGCCATAACGATACATTGAGTAACTTATAACTATCACAATCACATAACTAGACTTCTCATACTGTTATTAACTTTAATCTTTCGTTACTTAACTTATTTGTTTTAAGCGTAATCATATTGATAGATATCAAAAGTCTGATTATAATGAATTCATCTATTTGGACACATTCTCATCCTAATTAAATCTTTAACTAGTAGATAAAATCATAACTTTAGTATCATAAACAACACAAGTGATTAAGTATTCGAATCCCGACTCAAACTCTAAGTCTAATTCATTATAGTGATTAAACTTAGCCGTTTAGTTAAACTATATTTACTTTTACTTATCATAATCCAATAATTCGATAATAACGAATTCATTTCTCGGAATACATTTCCATTCTGGTTATATTGTTAACTATTCGGTTAAATATTCCAACAACCTTTCATTGATCATAGTCGGTTTATCAACTATAGCACGCCCCCTTAATAACTTATGCATTAACTAATCATAAACGCTTCAATTGAGATATCACCCGATTCTTTACATAACTTATGTTTCTGATAAGTTATCATCATATAATAGTATCTATGTTTATAATTTATATCATGGACACAATTATACAGATTATGAACAAATACAGAATCTGAGTAACCCTAAATCGCGTCGCAACTACTTAGGATCGCGTCGCGATCCCAGACACTTCGCGTCGCAACCATTAAGGATTGCGTCGCGACCTGGTTTGTTCCAGACCTGCGTATTTCCCGTTTAAGCATGGCAACTCGAATTCTTTTCAAACAAACAAAGATTTCAGACTGTAAATCATTATTCCAAGCTAGTATGTATCAACTTATCATCATTTCAAACCTAATTTCATCTCAAATCAATAACCCATATCAAATCCATCATAATCCACTTTTTAGGTTAAAAGGAAGAAATTAAACTTACAATTAGATTTAGAATATGATGAGGATGATGAATCACAGCTTTTAATCTGAATTGAAGATGAAATTTTGATGGGTTTTGGTTCCTGATTTGAATCGCACAAACCACAGGGACGTTTGGGGTTTTAATTTTTAGTCTGGTACATATGGGAAGTAAAAGAATATATATCTATACACATGTACTACTTTTGTCCCCTTTTAAACCTATTGTCTGGAACTTAAAATCCATTTGCGATTTTCAATATTTTATTTTTCCTACAACCTTATCAACTTAAAACAATTATATTTTTGATTGTCACAATAATACTTTTAGATTTTGGGGTGTTACAACTATCCCCCAATCATTTAATTCGTGTCCTCACGAATGTCCTTGGTATCTAATCAACCTTAATATTTTTACTCAAACGGAAACGCTTATTCACCTTAAGATACAGTATATAATCAACTATTTCTTGACACGAATGTATGTCATTCATGTACTTATTTCTATTCCCACAAGTTAATCACAATTACAATTTAATCCAATGGACACAAACATATACTGATCACCAGAACTCACCGTGAGTCTGCAATTTCTGTCGAAATTTCTGTAAAATAATGTATATATTTACATCACAATTTACTTAACCTGTCTCTTCAGTCTTAACAGCTTTTCAGCCAAACAATATACTCTATTTAACATAGTACCTAGGCAATGTATCCACTTTACTACTTGATAATCAAATTAAGTATATGTATACAGTTTATAGAACTTATGCACCAACTTTACACCTATCAATCAATAACCTTATGCACAGATGTGTATATTTCTTTATCATCTCACACACACATCACGTGTTTCTAATTTTTCAATACTTTAAACACATAACACACATAACATATAACTGGTACCGCTTATAACAAGTAAACATGTAACTTTATCAACGTAGGCACAGAATATACATTCTGCCTGTCGTCACCCAATCCGTCGGTCGAGTTTTATCCCGAATCGTTGCTCCGACCGCAACAGAGGTGGCGAACAGTGAAGTTTTAAAAATTTATATTTTCGGGGCTCTAACTATGCTAGCTACCTACCTTGTGGGTAAGGCGGCAAGTATAACTCGAGTGTCATCCAAAATCGGAACGAATTGAATTGAATTGGGACCTACCAAAGATGATTTGACAATAGGATGGGTTTAGAAACAAGGTAGGTATGGTTTTGATTTTATCTAATCTAATCTAATGACAGGAAATAAAGTGCAGAAAAGTAAACGAGAATATAAGCAGCAGGTAGAGAGTGATTGCTGAAACTTCGATGATTAGGGTTTCGGGATGCTATCCATTATATTGATAATGGGTGATTACTCTAATTAAGAATCTTCTAAACAGTCGGTGTAAACACTAGGACCCTACGTCTAGGTGTAACCCTAAAGCATATGTCACTGAATCCTAGGCTATCCTGATTCTGGTCAGATGGGACTGTCTTCACACCCACCTCACCATCTCTTTCGGAGACCAAGCAACCCTCTGATTGTGGTTAAGGAATAAGGCGACAGTCTACAACACTAACTTTTCTTAAAACCTATGTCTATCCAATTTTAACAGAGTAATACTGGTTGTATGCTGAGTAAGTTAAACTATCGGTTAAATAGAGTTTAGGGGTTTTAAGCATCCGGGAACACAGCCGGCGTCCTTGCTTTCATTTCCTAACTCATGTTTTATCTGTTTAAGCTTTAATACTTCCTTCGTGGATTAGACCCTCCTTTGCCATCGGGCGTTCATCCCTAGGTGTGTGTACAGTGTATAGTGCCTTATTTTCCATAGTACTCTAACCCTAGGTATATCTATGGTGTTTTAAAGACCTTATATAACTTTACATAGCTTTATAACCGGAGGTAGTTTAACGGTGTACTATAGCATTTCCACGGCTTAACAGGACCTAGACCCGTGTATGGAAGGGTTACTTCCAGGTATACCACGGTGAGATAGACCATCGGCATTTCCTTGGCTTCCACGTATGTGTACTCTACCAGTGGTATTTCCAATGCTATACCAAGTATTCTGACGTATTACGGCGATTGATGTCACCTAATAAGTAAAGTTTTTGAGTACATATTTCCGCACTTTTTGGACTATTATTTGGTGAAAACATTCCAAACCATCATTATTTACTAAGAATCACCAAGGTAGTCTAAATATAGACGTTGCTGCAAAAATCGGTTAAAACGTCCAAATAACACGCAAACCGAGGCAAAACTATCACCTTAAATATTCCCTTCTTGATTTTCTTATGCAATTAGATCTTAATTCATATTTTATGATTCCATAGGAAAATATAAGACCGGAGGTGAAAGAATCAGAAGAAATGGACGAAGAACGGAGAAGATGTGCAGTCTGGAAGCCCGCCGATCGTCATCCGGAACACGCAAAAGTCAAACACTTCCAAATTTGGAAAACTTAGTGTCATTAGAATCGTAATAGAAAAACGAAGCCAACGGCGCAAGAATCAAGCAAAACGGACTCCAAACGAAGAAGATACGGACGAACCAAGCAACCGAGAAGTCAACAGAGGCCAAATGGAGCACCAACCCCCCCCCCCCCCCCCCCCCCCCCCGCCCCTTGACACTAGGTACCTTATACGGTACCCTAGGTGCCCTATACATCTCTTAGGGTGCCGTATACAGGGGGTGTTTGCCTTGTGAGGTACCGTTTGACCCCCTTGGTCCGCTTGCCCCGTATGATGCTTTGGTGCTTGTTCTTGATGCTTAAAGACTTGTACCTCAAGCCCTAACCTTCTCCTATAAATACCCCATCCATTTCTCATTTCAAAACACACCTCTCATTCACAAATTCTCTCTCTCTCTCTCTAGAATTCTCTCTCTCTAGGTTTTCTTTAGTAGTTTCTCTCTCTAGTCTTTCTCTCTAGTTTCTTGCTAGGGTTTTAAACCCTTGGACCAGTGAGATGATTAGAGAGGGAAACCTTTCATTTTCTAGTAGATTAGTTATGTAGTTAATTAGTAGAGGCTAGCTTATGTAATGCTTGGATATTAATGAAGAAATACAAGTGTTATTCTGCTCGCAATTCCTATCGGTATTTTCTATCATTTCTATTATTAATTTGTCATATTGTTCTTGTTTGATGTATGTGATTTATTAATATTAGAAATGTTTATTGCTATGCATTGTGAGTAGTGTGCTTGTATGTTTGCCATGATTTAGATAGTAGGGATGATGTTACTTTAAAAATACGATTGGGATAATATCATTATGAAACAACGGAGGTTACATTATACGGCTTTCATTTGTATAGCGCCGGAAACATCACTAATGTGTGGAGTACGGAACGTGGAAGCTATGAAAGTCGTGGGCATAATCCGTTGTGGAATAATCCCAATTATTATATATTACGATTGAAAACTCGTGGTGCTGTTTAACTATACATTTATGATTTTAAACTAAACTATCACCTTTCCTCCAATAAACGTGGTTAGAACCTTTATGACAAAAGAGTCATGAACCATTGATCAAACGGTCACTACCTATCTGTGTTTTCCAAAATAAACATGGTCTGATTCTGAAGCTGTGGAAATACTGCCTAAATTTATCGTATAGTACACCGTGAATTAATTAGGGATTTATTGGGCTGGGATTTATTAAGTGAATGGGTTGTTTAGCTATCATAGATGGTTTTACTGTAATACAAGCTTAGATATATTTAGTTCAGATAGCCGTAAAGTATGTAATCCAGGATAAAGCCCTAAAACGTCCAAGTATCCGGTATATCGTTGTAAACACCTCTGGTGGAATACAAATACGTGGAAGCCGTGGAAAGGCCGTAGGCTGAACACTGTGTTACATCCTGGTGTAGTCTGTGATCCAGGAAAGACTGTAAAACGGGTGAATATCTAGTATAGCGTTGGAAACACCTTAAGTGGAGTACAAATACGTGGAAGCCGTGGAAAACCCTGTAGGTTGATGACTGTATCACAGTCGAATAACTCTGAACTCAATCACAACCATTAATGTATAAGTTAGCAGTCACCAATTGTCTTAATCTTAAATGCCTCGCCCAGCTTAGATATCTCTGTATGTGTTAAAGAAAGGTCAGTGGATAAATCGCGGATTGTCGCCTTATTCCTGCACCCCATCTGGAGGGTCACTTGATCTCCTCACAAGAGATGGTGAGGGAGGTTTCAAGGTAATCCGATCTGACCATACTCTTGATAGCCTAGTACTCAATGACATACTGATCGGTTAACCTGATCAGTAGGGTGCTACTGTTTACACTACAAGATATCTACGTGAAAGCAAGACACAAATCTTTAAAAGACGTTTTCAAACTAAAACTACATCACAGCTATCCTAAGTCATGGTGAACCACGTCTTCGTTATCCTAAAGTGTTATATATGCTAGTCTCCCTTTAGTTTTATGTTTTATTAGTTTAGTAGTTTAATTAGATAAAAATCCAAAAACAAACATCCTTCCAGTTATAAAAACCCTAGCTTAAATACCGACTTATCAGAACTAGCTCTGTCTCAAGTCTGCCGTCGTGAGGAATGACCCTGGATCATTCTTACCGCTTACTCGTATCAGGTATTCATACCAGTTCTAGTAGGTAGTACGGAGGATTAGGCTCCCCCCGACTATTACAAATTTTAAAACTACCACACCAGTGTTGCTGCCAGTGGAAGGTCCAACGATAGGACATAATTCCTAAACCGACCTCTGGTGGCACATCAAGTTTTTGGCGCCGCTGCCGGGGACGGTAGTACGATTCGGAGCCTGTTTAGATAAATTAGTCTTTAAGCGATCCTTTTGACTTGGATTCACCATCCCTGTCAGAAGTTATTTGTGCCGTAGATTAGCGTAGTTAGATTAGATTACCTTAGCTTAGCGTAGTTTAGGTTAATTTCCCTTCTCAACCCAACTTTAATTCTTAAACCTTCTTAGTGTGCTGTCTTTTTCTGAAAACTTGGGCAAATGGCAACTCAATAGCAACTAATAGATCAAATTGAAAGTCTTGCTAAATCAATCCAGGATAGATGTAGGGGTAATGCCCATGTAGATAATGAATGTCAAAGGAATAGTATGATTTATTCGGATAACATAGGGTACTCAAATCCTCAATTACAATATCATTATAACCCTTATGCTTTCCAAACACATCAATACCAACCTTACCATCCTGAACCATTCAGAGTCTACCCACAACCATCTTACCCTGTATACGAACCACAACTATACGGGAGTTCTAACTTGAGAGATATGCCCATAGCTTATCTCAGCAGCAATGCTACCCTTTCTCCCTCTTACAACCCACTTGAACAATTATTAAAAGAAATGGATGATATATTTAAAAGAAGCATTGATAGGCTACAAACACCAGTCCAAGTGAGTAGTAATGGAATTAGGGATCAAGTTACAAAAGACAATTGGCTACAGGAAGATGATAGGCACTCACACACCACATCTACTACAACACTTGACACAGACTTTCATTCTCATGAGCCTGGTTGCAAAACTCCTTCAAACCCTTTACCTACCCAATCTTCTAAATCCTCAGTTCCACCCATTCTCAACCTATCTACGTCCGAGATCGATGAGGAGTTCATTCTAGAGGAGCTTTCCGAGTCATTGCAACTTGAAACTCTTGGCCGGAGTAACGAGGATGACGAGGTAGACGAAGAGATAGAGATAGATAGCCCGGAGATGGAGATTTACATAGAATACCCAGCTTCAGAAGGACCGGAGGAATACGCACCAACTCTGAGAAGTGATCTCATTCCAATTCAAACCGACGTGGTTGACAACATTCCGCAATAAGTTGTGGTTGACACTGTCCCACTTATCTTTCCGAATGAATCACCCCCTGATCTAGTTGAACCTTCAAATGCCATAGAACCTGTCACCCAAGTAGTCGATGAGAATGTTGCTACAAGATTGGAGACAAAAACGGATACTGTCCCACCTCCATGCCCAGAGTACAACACTATCATTGACCAAAAGACCATAGGAAGCAAGGTGGGTTCTGCGTCATGGTTTCCCTTCAAACCATCTCTCCACCATATAATGTCTTATACACCATTGAGAGATGAGGATTCCTTCGACCAACCCATTCTGACAATCCAACCCAAGGAGGTGCTAGAAGTTGAGAGATTTACGATACCTCCGCTAGAACAACTCCCTCACTTCGAACCATATCCTTATATTGGACATACCCTGGCCTTAATTTGCTTTAACCTTTTAGGTATGTACCAATATTACCACTTGTGTCTACTGATAGATGCAAGGAAACCCCTAGGATTGCCTAAGAAATAATGCTAGAGTCAAACTAGAAACTCGAACAAAAACAAGCGCTTCTCGGGAGGCAACCCGTGTCTAACATAGTTTCGGTAATATTAGTTAATTAGTATGCTTACCAAATAAGTAGAAAATGATCCCTAAAATGAATGTTCCAAGTTTTCTATTTTATGAACAAAATGGATGGTTTGCAAAAATTACTTCATTAAAAGTTAAATTTTTGTCAAACCTTAATACTTCCTACTCCCAGTCGTTTGAACTTTATTGCAACATCCATTTTTTGCCATTTTCTAAAGTTCTTAATATCCCTCTCACTCACAAACATGGAAACCTACTAGGAATTAGGAGCCTTAGTCATTTTAAACACCCACTGACATGTTTCGAGCATTTGAGGTACTTATATATATTATTGTGAACATACATGAGATACTAATGCTTAATCTGATAACATGATTTGTATGTCAATATGTGTATTATGCTCGAACTCGTTTAAAAATATGTGCTTTGGATATCTCTATACTTGGCTACCTGATTCAACTGATAATACTGGTATTTCCATATATCTGCTATTTGTGCTACGGTGAATTTATAGGCTACTAACACTTTTAGTGTGAGATTAGACTCTAAGTCATACACTGGTTTGTTTCATCTACAAAGCACTTACTTTGATAGGTTCTTATAAATAAACCAGCGAATCTATGATTTGGGGAATAATCACTTATTTGTTAGATCACGTTTGTTTGTTCTATTTGTACAAATGCCAAACAGACAGGGACTGATGCCTACGGATAAAGAATCTTTGAGGATAATGGAAAGATGACAAGAGGGGCTTACAATTCATTGAGTATGGAAATCTTTGGAGCATTGCTTTGCAGGGGATAATACATGACACTTCTAGACACGAAGATGATTTCTAGTTGTCTATGACTAGTTCATTAAGTTAATCAGCTTAATACTCATCATATGCGCCCACAAATTCCAAATCCTATAGCTAAACCTTACCACATAATGGAACCCGAAACCATCACTACCATCCACATCACCATACCTACCACACATTCACCCATCCATCCACCCTTTCACACGTACAACCATCACCATCAGGGACCATACATATGAAGGAATATATACGGGATTAAATTGGAAACTGAAGATCTCAGCCGATAAAAGAACAACATTAGATTCATTACATCAGTTTGTCGGTGAAAATCTAGGGTTATCAAACATTTGGTGCTTCTTGGCTGATCCTGCTTGTGTCGGAGGGCGGCATCACTTCACATTATTTTATACAATCTATCCTTTTCGTGTTAGTTATTTTCGAGAGAAGTTGGTGATTTGAGTGGATGTTGAATGACAAATAGGATCCAAGAGATGACGAGCATTCAAGGAAGAAACCATGGAGTCAAAGGCAGACAAACAAGCTCATACACCTGCGGACCATGGAACTTACATACATCTCTGAAGGAAGGAGCGTGGTCTATCTTCTCTCGAAACTCGCATGTGCCAATGATCTTCAAAGACTTAAGTGTGGGATTTCATCCCACATTACATACACTTAGCAAGAATCGTTTCCAGATATTAAACACTAAAGTGTGGGATTCACTAATGAGAATCTCCACTTACATTATAGGACGATTCATTGCTAAGTTTGGACTCTTGGTACCAACTGCCAGATCAACGCATTTGAAGCTGAGCCGTTCTTCATGCAAGTAGTGGAGAAAGAATATCATCGACTCTTCTCTTCTCAATTTCCGATCTCAGCTTCATAACGTTAATCGTTATCTGGGGAGTTTCCTAAACCTTCACTCCGTTTCTTGATTTAAATTTTGCTTTGTTAGCCTGTTAATCTAAGAAGTAATTTATACTATATCCTAAAGCTTATCACTAAGTGTGGGATTCCAGCCCATTACATACACTTGAGTAACATTTTCTATATGTTCAAACTCTAAGTGTGGGATTATACTTTACAGTACAATCTCAACTCAAGAGAACATTGGGGACAATGTTCCTCTAAGTGTGGGATAGCAGGTATAGAATACCTTGGATTGGATGTTTACAAATTTTTATGTCCGAATAGCTCAACTCAGAAAATGTTCCTCAAAATTTTCAAAATTTTTAACAAAACTAATAAAGTACGGGCCAAATCGTTCGATTAGCTCTGCTATTTTTGAGTTATAATATCTTTCAAGAGGAACCATTTCTAATATGAGTCTGTTATTCAGGAATATTAGGGAAATTAAGGTAGAAATTTCTTAAATAAGTAGTGATAATCTAAAAGGAGCATGGCTAGGTACATACAAACCATATTTGCAGTGAGGTTTTGAGCCTTGTTCATTTCTTGTGTGTGCCGATGCTAGTATCTCTTAATTAGAACTTGTTCTTGACATATGTTTCGAGACCACATTGGTGAGTACCGTACGCGGTATAGGTGCAATTAGATGATCTCGAAATTCCTTAGGATTTAACCCATTTTTACATATCTTTTCAAGCCCAAAACCCTTCCGATACTCATTTTTAGTATCGATGATCCTCCTAGAAAACCCTGTTGAGCCTAAACCTTTCGTTTCTTCAAAACCCTACATTTTTAACCCACCTATCCAAAACTTCCCAACAACTTATCTTGGAATTTCTGAGGATTATGAAAAACATCTTGAAGAATCTTCTTCTGAATTGATCTACTCCTTCGTGTTCACCAAAATTGAAGAAAATCAATGGTGCGAAAAATTGGCACCAAAGAAAAGACTCAAAGAAGTCCTTGATAAGAAAGAAAAGATTTCAGAAAGAAAAGAATAATATCCTTGGAAATTCTCTGGCAAAGAAGTTCTGAAGAAAGAAAAAGA
Organism: Helichrysum umbraculigerum; assembly: GCA_949592205.1. Taxonomy (NCBI): domain Eukaryota; kingdom Viridiplantae; phylum Streptophyta; class Magnoliopsida; order Asterales; family Asteraceae; genus Helichrysum; species Helichrysum umbraculigerum. The sequence continues at coordinate 100,115,656 of CATIUR010000004.1, read as the reverse complement.
AATAAAAAGCTGAAAAAGAAAGAAAAGAAAAGAAAAATAAAATAAAAATAAAGCTAAGTGCTTCAAAGTATCAATCGTTCAAAGAAAGATTCGATGAAATACGAGTAGCTATCTCCTCCGTTCTATAATAAGTTTTTCATGATTCTTAGGATGCCTAAGATAAGCAACCCTTTCAACCAAAAATCACCACTGTCCATACCCCTTAACCCTCACAAACATTACAACCCACTTGAATGTCTTGGGATAATTAGCGTCGTCCTCTTCCTAAGTGGTGGAGATCCGATTCTCGACCAAGCTTATGATGATGAGTGCTGCATGACTGGCTATTTGAGCGATTTCAATTATGCTAGAATGATAGGAAACCCGATACACTATGAGTGAATTGAGTGACCACCTTTAGTGAGATCGCCTAGTCATGTATACTCCAAGATCACGAGATTTGGAAAGTATGCCTGGGAACGTCAGTTCTTACTTCTGAAAAGATCATCTTAACTTTCCATGTGTTCTCTAAATAATTTTCCCATATGACAAAGTGGTGACTTCTTGAAAATGTTTTAACTCACCAAACTATTATAAAAATGTTTTCACTGGACATAACTGAGTTGTTGCTTGAGGACAAACAACTTCTAAGTGTGGGATACTTGATGTGACCGAAAAAGTCATGTTTTTAAGTACATATTTCCGCACTTTTTGGACTATTATTTGGTGAAAACATTTCCAAACCATCATTATTTACTAAGAATCACCAAGGTAGTCTAAATATAGACGTTGCTGCAAAAATCGGTTAAAACGTCCAAATAACACGCAAACCGAGGCAAAACAATCACCTTAAATATTCCCTTCTTGATTTTCTTATGTAATTAGATCTTAATTCATATTTTATGATTCCATAGGAAAATACAAGACCGGAGGTGAAAGAATCAGAAGAAACGGACTAAGAACGGAGAAGATGTGTAGTCTGGAAGCCCGCCGATCGTCATCCGGAACAAGCAAAAGTCAAACACTTCCAAATTTGGAAAAATTAGTGTCATTAGAAGCGTAACGGAAAATGAAGCCAATGGCGCAAGAATCAAACAAAAGGGACTCCAAACGAAGAGATACGGATGAACCAAGCAACCGAGAAGTCAACGGAGGCCAAATGGAGCACCAACCCCCCCCCCTTGGCACTAGGTACCGTATACGGTACCCTATGTGCTGTATACAGCCCTTAGGGTGCCGTATACGGGGGGTGTTTGCCTTGTGAGGTGCCGTTTGACCCCCTTGGTCCGCTTGCCCCGTATGATGCTTTGGTGCTTGTTCTTGATGCTTAAAGACTTGTATCTCAAGCCGTAACCTTCTCCTATAAATACCCCATCCATTTCTCATTTCAAAACACACCTCTCATTCACAAATTCTATCTCTCTCTCTAGAATTCTCTCTCTCTAGGTTTTCTTTAGTAGTTTCTCTCTCTAGGTTCTCTCTCTAGTCTTTCTCTCTAGTTTCTTGCTAGGGTTTTAAACCCTTGGACTAGTGAGATGATTAGGGAGGGAAACCTTTCCTTTTCTAGTAGATTAGTTATGTAGTTAATTAGTAGAGGCTAGCTTATGTAATGCTTGGATATTAATGAAGAAATACAAGTGCTATTCTACTAGCAATTCCTATCGGTATTTTCTATCCTTTCTATTATTAATTTGTCATATTGTTCTTGTTTGTTGTATGTGATTTATTAATATTAGAAATGTTTATTACTATGCATTGTGAGTAGTGTGCTTGTATGTTTGCCATGATTTAGATAGTAGTGTTGATGTTACTTTAAATATATGATTGGGATAATATCATTATGAAACAACGGAGGTACGTTATACGGCTTTCATTTGTATAGCGCCGGAAACATCACTAATGTGTGGAGTACGGAACGTGGAAGCTATGAAAGTCGTGGGCACAATTCGTTGTGGAATAATGTTCCCAATTATTATATATTACGATTGAAAACTTGTGGTGCAGTTTAACTATACATTTATGATTTTAAACTAAACTATCACCTTTCCTCCAATAAACGTGGTTAGAACCTTTATGATAAAGGAGTCATGAACCATTGATCAAACGGTCACTACCTATCTATGTTTTCCAAAATAAACATGGTCTGATTCTGAAGCTGTGGAAATACTGCCTAAATTTATCGTATAGTACACCGTGAATTAATCAGGGATTTATTGGGCTGGGATTTATTAAGTGAACGGGTTGTTTAGCTATCATAGATGGTTTTACTGTAATACAAGCTTAGATATATTTAGTTCAGATCACCGTAAAGTATGTAATCCAGGATAAAGCCCTAAAACGTCTAAGTATCCTGTATATCGTTATAAACACCTCTGGTAGAATACAAATAAGTGGAAGCCGTGGAAAGGCCGTAGGCTGAACACTGTACACATCCTGGTGTAGTCTGTGCTCCAGGAAAGACTGTAAAACGGGTGAATATCCGGTATAGCGCTGGAAACACCTTAAGTGGAGTACAAATACGTGGAAGCCGTGGAAAACCCTGTAGGTTGATGACTGTATCACAGCCGAATAACTCTGAATTCAATCACAACCATTAATGTATAAGTTAGCAGTCACCAATTGTCTTAATCTTAAATGCCTCGCCCATCTTAGATATCTTTGTATGTGTTAAAGAAAGGTCAGTGGATAAATCGCGGACTGTCGCCTTATTCCTGCACCCCATCTGGAGGGTCACTTGATCTCGTCACAAGAGATGGTGAGGGAGGTTTCAAGGCAGTCCGATCTGACCATACTCTCGATAGCCTAGTACTCAGTGACATACTGATCGGTTAACCTGATCAATAGGGTGCTAGTGTTTACACTACAAGATATCTACGTGAAAGCAAGACACAAATTTTTAAAAGACGTTTTCAAACTAAAAATCATCACAGCTATCCAAAGTCATGGTGAACCACGTCTTCGTTATCCTTAAGTGTTATATATGCTAGTCTCCCTTTAGTTTTATGTTTTATTAGTTTAGTAGTTTAATTAGATAAAAATCCAAAAACAAACATCCTTCCAGTTATAAAAACCCTAGCTTAAATACCGACATATTAGAACTAGCTCTGTCTCAATTTTGCCGTCGTGAGGAACGACCCTGGATCATTCTTACCGCTTACTCGTATCAGGTATTCATACCAGTTCTAGTAGGTAGTACGAAGGATTAGTATAACACCCCTCATTCGAAACAACAATATTATATTATTTACACGGAAGCGTATAATTTAAAGCATCTGAAAACACTGTACATTATGATAATGTACATAAATAGTTTACATATCAAACACGCACCCGATTAAAACTATTAAACATTACATCAAACGGGGTATTATATTATTTCAAACGTTAGTTTTGTTACAAAACATGTCAGGGTAGCACGGAAAGTCAAACACTCCCATCTCCATAAGCGTCACAATCCTGCAACCCACATCCCAAAACATAACCTGCAGGAAGTAAATTGAGGGATTAGCACAAAGCTAAGTGAATGAATTCGTCACACACAATTCAACTTAGTATAACCACCTGTTTACACCAAACAACCGTAAATATATGATCCAACTAATCAACAATATAGTAATGAGGATCGGTGGCTCTGGGGAATACCATAATACCCGGGTGGCTTCCCAAGAACACTTAACCAACCATATCGGTATGGCCATAACGGACGAGACCGATGGCTAGTGGTTACTATACTCAGACACATGTTCTATACACACAACAAATGAAGCAAGACCTTGTGTCATTCACACAACAACCAACTAGCCCAACCAACCAGTTCAACCTGTTGACCTCATTAACAACTGATGCCCGAAGGCCACTCATAGCACGTAGATTCATAATTAACAATTGATATTAAATGCAACATCAACATATCTACGTTACTTGTTGTAATCAAACGATTACAACTAAATCAAATGGTGAGTTCTGAATCCACTCACCGATACCTTTGTCTTCAAAATCTCAGAATTCCAAGTGTCACTTATCTTTTGGAGGATCTGAGAATCAACAATCAAATATAAGTTAGTAATAACATTCTTAAAATCATAACTTATATTCGAATATAACATATATTGATACACACTCGCAAACATATATACTAGAAATGATAGGTACACATTTGCTAACTGTATCAATATACTTGCTAATTAAGATCATGAGGGTCAGAATTGGTAAAAGTTTAAACTAAAAACAATCAGCTTTTAACAAACAGGGGAATCCGCCAGGATTTAATTGAATCCGCCCGGATTCGTATGAATCCGTCGGATTCAGATGGAATCCGCCGGATTCCCAAGCCCATTTTACTTCCATTTCTGATCAGACCAAAGTTAAATGAATCCGCCCCTGAATCCGTTTATGAATCCGCCGGATTCCCCAAAAATCCGGTTTCCACCTTTTAGAGGAATCCGCCGGATTCAGAGGAATCCGCCGGATTCCCTTGTCCTGCGCAGACTTGCAGAACCTGCTACAGCACTTTTCCAGCTACGAACTAAAATCACTAATTCTCACTTTCAGCTACCAATTCACCAAAAATACGTTTTTAAGCATCAAAGTAACATCATATTACAATCAACAACTTCTAATAACATCAAGTAATCATCAAAATCATAGAACCCTTTTTGATCATTAACATAAACTCAAATCACATTTAAGAACTTGAATTCACTATTAGAATTACATTCAATCAGTTTGTAAGCATCACTATAATCCTTCAATCATCATATATATTAAATAAATCAACCTACTCATAAATTTGATATTTAATCTAACCAAAGCTTGAGCTCACAAACATAGCATAACTTACACTAGTTGTAGAAGATGATGATTTCCACAAGTGATGGAGATGATCATGTAATCACAGCTTTAAATCAACAACTTTGTTTAGATGTTTTTAGTTTCCTGTTAGATGCTTTAGAAAAGATATTAGGTTTCCAAAAAGAGAAGTAATGAAACTTTCCTAAAAGGGAAAGTTAAATAGGTCGGCTTAAGTTTCCACCGACCTGTATTCACTTAAAACTAGTCCCCTTTTTATCTATTGCCTGGAACCTAAAAACCTTTTGCGAGAAGCTTATTTTATTCTACCGTCAACTATAGTAAATTACAACAAACAATAATTTACTATTCACAATAAGTCCTGAAACTTATTTACCTAAGTTTCTCAAATAAATAAATAATATCGAATAATTTTTAACACAATTAAATATATCAATTTAAAATTAGAAATTACCAGATACGAAGAGAGGATGTTACAAATCTCCCCTCCTTAAGAAGATTTCGTCCCCGAAATCTCAACATGATCAAACAATCCAGGATATCTGGATCTCATACTCTCCTCAGTCTCCCAAGTTAGGTTTGAACCTAAACTATGTTTCCACTTTACTAACACCATGGGAATCTGTTTCTTCCTAAGTTTAACAACTTTTCGGTCTAGAAGTTCAACGGTTTCTTCAACTAACTTCTGGGTCCGATCAACTTTCAAATCTTTCAAAGGAAGAATCTGAGACTGGTCCTTCACGTTAAATTTCCTCAAATAACAAATGTTAAACGTGTCATGAATACCAGCAAGTTCTGAAGGAAGACCCAGTGTAACGGACCGATCATTAACGACTTTACTGATTCTGAATGGACCGATATATCGAGGAGCCAATTTACCACGTTTCCCAAACCGAATAACCCCCTTCCAAGGCGAAACTTTAAGATAAACAAGTTCACCTTCAACAAATGATACCGGTCGTCTACGTGGATCTGCATACTGCTTCTGTCTATCACGTGCAGCTTTCAACTTTTCACGTGCCACTGCCACTTTGTCAGCTGTCATCTGAACAATGTCTGGCCCAGCAAACTATTTCTCACCAGCCTCTAACCAACACGTAGGCGTTCTGCAACGTCTACCATACAACATCTCATAAGGAGGCATACCAATGCTGGAATGATAAGAATTGTTATATGCAAATTCAACCAATGGTAAATGAGAATCCTAAGAAACTCCATATTCCAAAACACAAGCTCGTAACATATCCTCAAGTGTCTGAATCGTACGTTCTGACTGATCGTCGGTCTAAGGATGATAAGCAGTACTGAGATTAACTCTGGTACCCAACTCTTGCTGTAAACTCTGACAGAAATGAGAAATAAACCGAGAATCTCTATCCGATACAATCGACAACAGAATACCATGTCGGGAAACAATCTCATTAACATATAACTGGGCAAGCTTACTCAACGAGGCAGTTTCACTACAAGCCAGAAAATGAGCACTCTTGGTTAACCTATCAACGATAACCCAAATCATATCATTTCCTCGAGATGTACGTGGAAGTTTAGTTACAAAATCCATAGTTAAATGTTCCCACTTCCACTCAGGAATTTCTAACTGTTTCAGTGACCCATACGGTTTCTGGTGTTCAGCTTTAACCTGAGCACAAATATGACACGAACTAACAAACTGTGCAATATCGGTTTTCATCGTGGGCCACCAATACAAGGGTTTCAAGTCATTATACATACGGGTACTGCCGGGATGAACAGATAAACGTGACTTATGGGCTTCAGTTAAAATCATATCCCGAATACCACCAATCAGAGGAATCCACACACGAGATTGAAAAGTTTTCAATCCTCTAGAATCATCAATCAACAAATCTTTCCTTTTCAACATAATTTCCGACTTTAGATTATGATCTAATAACGCTTCCAATTGTGCATCTTTAATTCTATCTACCAAGTCAGAAGAAACATCAACTTTCAAGTAATAAACTCTATTAGAGGTACCTTTTCGGCTTAACACATCTGCAACCACGTTTGCCTTTCCTGGATGGTAACGAATTTCACAATCATAATCCTTGATTAATTCTAACCACCGTCTCTGACGCATATTCAGTTCTTTCTGAGAAAACATGTACTGAAGACTCTTGTGATCTGTACAGATTATACACTTTGTACCATAAAGATAATGTCTCCAGATTTTCAGTGCAAACACAACAGCTGCCAGTTCTAAATCATGGGTAGGGTAATTTCTTTCACGCTGTTTCAATTGCCAAGAAGCATAAGCAATAACTCTATCTCTCTACATAAGAACACCACCCAAACCAGCATAGGATGCATCACAATAAACAATAAAATCATATGAGCCATCTGGTAAGGCTAACACAGGTGCCTGACACAATAACTGCTTTAAGGTCTGAAAAGCTGTCTCTTGTGACTCATCCCACTGAAACTTAACATCTTTTCTTGTCAATTTGGTTAACGGACCAGCAATCTTTGAAAAGTCTTTAATGAATTTTCTATAATATCCAGCTAGCCCAAGAAAACTTTTAATTTAAGAAGGATTCTTTGGAATATTCCAATTCATTATAGCTTCAATTTTAGAAGGATCAACTTTTACACCATTGTTACAGATTATATGACCCAAAAATTGCACTTCTCGAATCCAGAATTCACATTTAGAAAACTTTGCATATAAGTATTCTCTTTTCAACGTATCCAACACTAACCTCAAATGCATTTCATGTTCTGATTCGGATTTAGAATATAACAGAATATCATCGATAAACACAATAACAAATTTATCAAGAAAAGGCCGACAAACACGGTTCATCAAATCCATAAAAACTGCTGGAGCATTTGTTAAACCAAAAGGCATAACCAGATATTCAAAATGACCATACCTGGTACGAAAAGCAGTTTTAGGAATATCCGGTTCACGAACATGAACTTGATGATAACCTGACCTCAAATCAATTTTAGAATAGAACGAAGATCCCTGCAACTGATCAAACAAATCATCTATTCGAGGCAAAGGGTATTTATTCTTCACTGTTCGTTTATTCAGTTCCCTACAATCAATACACATTCTAAAAGACCCATCCTTCTTTTTCACAAACAAAACAGGTGCACCTCAAGGAGAAGAACTAGGTCTAATGAACCCTTTATCCAATAACTCTTGTATCTGATTCATCATTTCGCGTATTTCAGAAGGAGCTAATCTATAGGGAGCTTTAGCTACAAGCGACGAGCCAGGAACAAGATCAATATGATATTCAACTTCCCTAACCGGTGGTAAACTAGGCAGTTCATCGGGAAACACTTCCGGATATTCAGAAACAACCGGAACATCAGAAATGGATTTCTTTTCTAATTTCACATCAATCACATAAGCCAGGTAAGACTCACAGCCTTTAGACAACGACTTCCTAGCTTTCATCATGGAAATCAGATGTATACACTCACCATCCCTTTCTCCTCGAGCCACAACATATGACTCTTCAGAAATTGGGATTCTAATCAGCTTATGGTGGCAATCTATACTAGCTTTAAACTGACTCAATCAATCCATGCCAATAATCACATCAAAACTTGGAATCGGCATTAACAGAAATGAAATTGGAAAAGTCTGGCCATCAATTACAATATTAGCTCCAGTCACCGAGGTGGTAACAGGAACTAACTTGCCACTAACAATCTCTACTTCTAAGGGCTTAGTTATCACAGTAGGATTCAGTTTCAACTTATCACAGAAACACACAGATATAAAAGAGAAGTTTGCTCCAGAATCAAATAAAACACGTGCTGGTACAGAGTTTATAAGAAAAGTACCAGTAATCACATCATCTGTGTGAACAGCCTCATCGACTGTCATCTGAAACGCTCTACTAGTAGCTGGCGGAGGATTCTTCCATTTTTTCCCGGGAGATGACGAACTCCCGACCGAAACCGAACCCTGTTTCCCCGCCTCTGGACACTGACCAACCCGATGTCCTTCTTTCTTACACGTCCAACATACAAAATTAGGAAACCTGCAATTCTTGATTTCATGCCCCAATTCACCACATTTGAGACATTTGTTCGTTTGTGGAGTACACGGACCAGAATGTCGTGACTTACAAGAATAACACCAGTTTGAACCTCCAGAGGAACCACTTTTGCTACTAGACCTCTGACCCTGTCGGTTACCCGACCATCTCTGCTTTCCTTTACTTGAAGAATCACTTTTAGGCTTCTGATACGCAGTATCTCTAGCTTGAATACCAGAACCTCTCATGTCACTATCAACAGAACGTGCAAGGTTAAAAGCTTGAGATAAAGTACTTGCCAATCTCACAGTGGTACGATAATTAGAAGGTAAAGCATTGTAAGTCCCCTAGTTTTAGGATCGATAACTTCGTTATCTGTAGTATTAAGGTGCGGAATCCCTCAATACGGTGTTATCTTACTAACAACGAATATGTTCGTAATTGCGTATATTAAAGCTTAACTTTAAACGAATAATACGTCAAAGCCTAGCCGTTAGGTATATGTTTTCTCTGGTTGTCGAGTTCGCAGATCAGAAAGACGAATAGCCAAAAGTTATGTTTTTCACCGTATGAAAAACATTATATAGTCTGGTCTCGGCTCGGCTCGCATGGGCCTGCGAGTTTGGTCCAACTCGCAGCCCAAGCCCAGTAAAGGACTCGGCTCGCTAGACTAATGCCTCGCGAGTTCAGATCTCACCTCACAGCTCAACTCGCTGCGACCTGAGATCTCGACTCGTCTCGCATTAAACGTCTATTATTTATTTCGTCTTTAAACATTCATCTAACTTAGCACAATAATATGTTTAACGAATATTACTAACAAAACAAATATTTATTTACAAATCTAAACCAATGTACAAACGTAATAAGAATTACACCAGTCCTATTTCAAGCTAGATCTGTTGTCACACTCTATGTCCCAACAGACTCCCCCTTGACAATAGCTCTAGCGTCTTTATCTTCACGCTGTCTTTAGTCTTCATTTGTAAATCTTACTTCCTGCAAAAATTTTAAGCTTGATGCATGTTTTAACCATCCTGTGATAATCTCGTGCTAAATCTCCCCAACCAACAGTAGATTTGATCTTGTTCTTGTATAACATAATCAGATCTTCCTTTGATAAGTTCATCAGATGTCTGTGATCATATACACGAAGAATCTCTTTTTCGCCATCAGGATAATCATCATCAGCTTCAATCATAAAGGCTTCTCCTGTTCCAGCATCTACCCCCCAATATTTCAATTTTCCCAAAATATTCTGAGGCATAGTTTTCATAGGTATTTGCTTAATACAGTTGACCGCTGGATAAACCTTCTTCCTTCTTCTTCTTCCTGTCCTCTGACTGAGTTCGTTCAGCTTTATCGTTTTTCCTTTCCTTGGCTTAATCTTTGAGAAATTCATAGATAATCCTTCAGTCCTAATGTGACACCCGTCAAAATTAGGACTAGAAATTAGTTCCTAATCATTATGAAATACGTGTAATTAGTTCTATGTATTAGGCTAATTGTATGTATCAATATATATATTGTTGAATATATATCAGTACGCGATTATATTTAATCGTTCATTTTCAAATCGGCCAAATTTCCGATTCATATATATATGGCGTTGGTGAAAAACAAATATTAAGTAATATGAAACTATTATTTAATAACTCACTATTTATTATATATTATTTTGATAATATATAAAGTATTCGTATCGTACAAATATAAAGGATTCGCGACAAAAACATATAAATAATGAATTATTATTGAAATTAATAATTATTATTTACATTAGATAAAATAAAACATATTTCGTTTTATATCATTTTACTCAAACGCGACGAAACCAATTGAATACTATCCGTCCCTCAAACGTAAAACAAAGATATATTTTATATCTCGTTAAATGTATTTTTATAAAATACTTCAAATGAAAATACGTACGATATCATTTTTATAAAATTATCGTTTTAAAACATTTTACTACTTTTCGATCGGGTACAAAAACACGTGTATTTTGTACTGCGCATTTGAGCCACCCAACTCCAATTATTGGAGCTGGGTATAACCCAACCGAATACACCCTTTTCACATTCATTTTCATTCTCACTTCTCAATCTCTCTCGACTCTCTCGGTTCCATCTCAAAACAAAAACAACACAAAGATTTAACTAACACAACATCATCACAAACGTCATATTCCTCATCAAGTTGGATCATCATCATCATCCGTGCATCACCATCGTTTTCGTCCTAAATATCATTGTAAGAAATCGTTAACTTTTACCTTGAAATTTCATGTTTAAATTACTTAGATTATCATGTAATAAGGTTAGGATGATTGATTGTTGGTTAAAATTGAGTTTGATTTCGGGTTTGGGTGATTTTTATAACAACAGACTCGAACCAGACCTTTGAATCCGGCGGATTCATGGTGAATCCGCCGGATTCCCACCCAGAACCAAGAACAACCCGGCGTGTGATGTCTGTACCCGGCGCGTCCTTTAAATTATCATGAATCCGGTCGGATTCATGGGAATCCGGCGGATTCCCGCCCAGAAAACATGAATCCGGCGGATTCAATAGAATCCGGCGTATTCCCCACAAATGCCACCAATCCGGCGGATTCAAGGGAATCCGGCGGATTCCTCCCTTATATTTCATGATCCAACGAATCAATAAACTAGCCCGGCGAATTCTAGCTAAAACGAAACAATTAAATTTCTGAAAACATCGATGATTTAACTAAACAGGGTAGCTTCTCGATGAAAATTATATTATAACGGATTGGGCTCAAATTCACACGGTTATTCGAAAACAGCCAAATGATCAAAGCTAAGTACCTTAGCCTAGTCGGTTTTAGGCCATTCGGGGTCATCTAGGGGTCGAAAATGGCATATTACTGTTTTCAGACTCGTACCAAATTTTGTAGTTTATGAAATAAAGTGTAACGGATATAATGAACTTGATTAACAACTAAACCTATACGATACGACTTATATATGAAACACATACACTTTTATAAGCCCAACAAATCATGTATAATAATAATAGTTTGAAATTATTATTACAAACCTTCACCAACGACCCGTATACATTTTTAAAACTCAAACATAATCGACAACCAAAGTATTTGGGCATAACTAGTTGAGGGAACAACTAGCATAGATGGTCCGTAGAGTCATCTAATCAATCAAAACCTTGCGCGTTTAATACGCCTGGCAGGTTCAATATCTAATCATTATCAAAACCTTGCGCGTCTAAGACGCCCTGCAGGTTCAGTCGTTGTAACGACATCAAATCATTGTGAATCATTATAATTGTTGGCTAACAATTCATCAGACTCAGGTGAGTCTCATAGCCCCTATTTTAAATGCTTTTACCTAGGGGTGAGATACATGCTCTGTTTTGTTTTACATGTGAACGCAAGTATCAAATTATCACGTATGTTGCATGAGATGTTTTCATCTAATCAATCAAAGTCCTCTGAAGCATAGTTCTGTTAATATGATTTAGCGTGAATGTTAGTGTATGGTACCATATGGGATTGACAATCCCCGTCCGAGTTAGCAAGCACTAACCTGTCAAACGGACGCATTATCATTTGTTCAAACGTATGTTGATTAGGCATACGCATAGAGGCACCCTCGATCAGGCACTTGATTGTGATCCTGACCCCTCAGTTAAGCTCAGACTATGTGCTCATGTTAGTTGTATCAATCTTTACTTATTTGTTTAATTACAAATATTCATGTGATACTCATCAATCAATTATTTACATGCTTTGTAAATCGAATCATTAAATCTTGCGGTTCACAAATCATATATTATCATATCAAACCTGTGAGCTCACCAGCTTTATAGCTGACCTTTTAGCATGTTATCTCAGGTACTCGGCAGTAGGTTGGACTGCCCATCAGGATACTGTAGCTCGAGTCGCATGCAATCATATAAACATCAAGAGATTTCCCTGCATTTCTATATTTTGCTAAAATTAGATATGTATTAGAATCTCCCAAATATCTATGCGAACTCATCTTTTGTAAACCATATGTAGACTCTTACGTTAATCAACGTAATTGTAAAACGACGCATGTAGTGGTCGTTCATTATGTATCTTATGTACTTTGTGTATTGATTAGTAGCACCCCAATGTATGCTTCCGCGAACAGTAAATCTGGGGGTGCTACACCTAATGATACGCTCAACATACTTAGCATAGTCATCATCACTTGGATTTATCATATCTAATCTAGCCAAGTCTCGAATCTCATATCAAGGCAATGAACTAAACACTGCAAGCTTCTTCTCAAAATATTGAACTCCGTCAAACCTTTTGATCGCGAAGAGCTTCAGGTCAGAGTCATAATACCATCCAATAATGCCAGTTTTAAGTACACGCTTTCCAGTAATATCAACTTCTTTCAAAATGCGTGGCATATTTTCCTTTTTCTTCTTCAGCATTTCTTGGATAAACATAGGATTACCAACCATATGTTTGTATTTGTCCTCAATTTCTTCAACTTCAGTATCAGAATCTTCAGAAGCATTCTCAAAAGCTTCTAAATCAATAACTGATTCTCCTTGTTCATTTACAAAAACAAATTCAGTCGTTGATGGATTCACAACATGTTCATCTACATTTGCATCCAGATCAACACCTTCATCTATCACAGATTCAAATACTGCAGTCCAGTCTTCAGGAAGTTTGAACTCTCTTCTTCAATATCATAATCAATCTCTTCATCTATCTCATCCAAAATGTCATCTTCTGAATCTGATAGATTAAGCATTTCCATTCCTAGAGAAAAACATAAATACAAATATATTAATAATTCAAATTCTTCATTGATTTCCCTGAACCAATCTAAGAATTTCTTTATTAATTCTTTTGTATATTTTAACCTAACATATAAACGCAATTTACATATAACTTATAAAATGTTTTATTGATTACCCTGAATCAATCTAAAATCTCTTAAGTCTACTTAACAAATATTAATTAATTTTAAATTCTAATGCATTGTGAATAATCACCAAACATTTAAATTTACTATTAATTACCTTATATAATTTCCAAGTGTTAATTGATCTCATTTATTATCAATTTAACCTTTAAATTATATATCATTTGTCTAGTTAATACGTATACATTTTTAACTTGTTAATTACTTATATACCTTACGGTCTTAAGTCCATAAACAAATCTAAAATGCATATGTTATTATAAAATTTTGACCGCCGAAATTAATCGGAACACGCCGCTCGACTACTCAATGAGTCGGAAGTCTTTCGATCACTATTTTATCTTAACACATAATTATATAAACTTAAATTACATCAAACATATTTTACTTAAAATAATAATAACCCTAAGCCAAATATATTTACACAATAAATTAAGTTTACATTTGTTCACTACAAGCTATTACAAATATTACAGTACTATGATAATACTAAGCTATCTTACCAGCTTCAGTATCACCTGGTACAGTCTTATCTGCACTTGTATCTACTCCAGAACCACTAGCACCAGCACCAGACTCCCCCTGAGTTGTAGCTTGCTCACCAGTCTTTGAAGGACCGGTCTGCTCACCACTCGGTGCATTGGGATCATCGTCCTTGTCAGAGTCTCTCTTCCTCTTCAGCTCATCCTCTCTGCAAGACTCCAGATATACCAATATCTACCCCTGAGTAGACTGTCCTGAATGTGATCTCAAGACCAGACTCTCCAAAGAAGATAACTTCAGTCTCTGTACATTGAAGTCCGCAAGCAAAGTCTCATGAATCTTCATCAACAGATTGTACGATTCACTCTGGTTGAGTATCTGCTGAGAAAGAAGAAGATTGCTCGACACCAACTCTGGAATCTGAGAAGTAAGCTTCTCTAAATCCTTTACCCTCGACTCTAAGGATGTAATCCTTTCAGCATCAGTCGTTGGAGTAACAGGTATCGTTCTGGGTCCAGGCGGTGTAAGAGACTCAATATGTCAGTCTCTGGTCAGCGGTGTATGAGGTTGAGACAAAGCTTGTGTAAGCAAGCTTGTCGCAAATCTAGCTGTTTTGTTCGTCGGAAAAGTAGCTCCACGAACTAGATCAGCAACCTCATGCTGTAAAGTTAAACACAATTAAAATCAGTTATTGTTACAGATTACTCTGTCTCAAACTCTAATTAATTGTATAACACTCATAGTTATAGAACTTATATCTCATACCTGAAGCGGTAAAGACATCGGTTCAGTAACTACCGGTGCATCCATCTCCACCTGTGGTGTATCTTGAGCAACTGTATACAGAATTAACTGTCTCAGTTCAACTCCTGATAAACAACAAGTTAAGATAATTTAACTTTTATAATCAATACTAACCTTCTCGAATAGTAAGCGTTCTCGGACGCTTCATCAAAGGAATCTCAACTTCCTCAGTACCTTCCTCCATAACACTCTTACCTTTCCTTTTCTTTTCAGAAGCAGATGGAGGAGGAGAAGATGTATTCTCCTAATCATCATCTGAAGCCGTCTCACCATCACGACCTCTAGATGATCTAACAGGATCCTAAAGTTTAAATATATTAAACATTTATGATTAGCGTAAGCTCTATCATACAAGTTCTATATATTTAAGATGAATCAGATATAATACCTCAGTCGGTACAACAACTGATCTATCAAGCTGTATCTGCTCCCCCTCAAGTAATATAACTTCTGGGTTTGCAGCCTCAGCTTCAGCTTCCTGTTCGGTTAATAATATTTATATTTTAAAATCAGAAATAATATCCAATTAACTAAATATCTATATCATAATCATTATATAATAATATTATGCATCGATGATTAATAAAACAATCTATCAACTAAGCATCTATATTATTATATAAATAAAATAAAATATTACCTCAGGTGGTGCTAAATAACTCTCAATATCTTGAAGCAAAGGATTTGTCGCATCATCATTATGCTCCAAAACCTCTTGCACAACCTGTGCAGCAACCTCTTGGTTCACCTGCTGACCAACCTGAATAAGAACATCCTCAAGGAGCCCTTGTGGATCTTCAGGTTGAGCTTCCTCAGCTGCAGGTTCTTGTAAAACATCAGCATCGGCAGGAGCAACAGCAGCAGCAGGAGCAACGTCTAACCACCCATGATTTGGCGGTGCAACGTAGTTCGGGTCAATAACATACCCAAAAAGTGGTCTAACTTCCGGTTTCACCACTCCCTCCTTCCTAACCGTCTGCATAAACATGGCGTTATCCCCACGATGGTCAATCGTATTAACCACTAGATGTGGTTCTGGTATAGCCAAATCCGGTAGACGTGCACGGATAATCAGCATGCAAAATCGCGAGTAAACCAAAAATCTTGATCTAACAGACCCCGATATCTGTTTCACAATCTCACCAAAAATATAATCACAAAAACTGTATGGTTTATTATAAACCAGTGACAGTGCAGCCGATAGAATCGCAGGGCTCAACTCATCAAAACCACCCTTCTTCGCTGCAAAAACTATATTCATCACGTGCCAAAGAAACCTCCACTGACCAATGACCAGAGGTTTCTGGAACTGACGTCCACGTCTATCTCCTGTATAACCCATACGTCCTATCGCACCCTCTATAAAATCCATAGGGTACTCCGTATCTCCATTCTCCTGTTCTACTGTACCTAGCTGCAAAATCTCACGGAGATTACCAGCTGAAAATGTAACAGGCTGACCACTAACCGTAGCTCTAATCTCTGGCGGGTTGACAGATTCGTCATATACTATATCCGTCCAGAAATCGTTCAGTATAGCCTGAGAGATAGGAGGATTGGCCGTAATGGCGTATCTAATCCGTGATCGTGCAAGGAATCGTAGTATATCAGCAACCCTATCAGCCCGCTTGGCTTCAAGGTTCAGATCAACCAAAATATTGTGACCCTTGTCAAATGCTCTAGCCATATTTGTAAAATAAACACAAACAACAGATATAATTTAATGCACGATTAAAAATATTTAAACTATTACGTATTATGAATCAAGATTCATCAAACATCTTAGTTTAAAATTGAAAATATATATAACTTGTTACAAAATAGTCTCAAGTCGTATATAAAAATTTAACTTATAACTAAAAAGTCTTAAGTCTAATTTAAATTAATTATATAAAAGTTATTATTTAAAACCTTAACAATTATATAACTACGTAAAAATAAAATTTATCTAAGTCCCGGACTCGCATAAACTGGCCTAACGAGTTGAGGTCAACTTGTTTTGCTTATCAACTCGCTATACTCATCAACTCGCTACATTGATCAACTCGCTATACTCATCAAGCAGCTATTGAAGTGAACTCGCTAATCACACCGATTCGCTAGTCAACTCGCTGCGAGTTGATTTCACAATGTCAACTCGTTCGATGAACTGCCGTCGCGAATTTACACTTAAAATCGATTAATCCGTTGATTTTAACATGATCTATCGATTGATTTACGTTCATTAATCTTTATTTAACATAAACCCTAAAGATCCATGTCCAATAACATTGTAAGCAATGCAAATCGTTTAAACTTCAAACCGAAACCCTAAGTTTTAAAAAAACCTTCGATTTCGTGCAATTTAAACGGTGAAATCCGTTGATATATACCTCAAAATGTTCGTAAATTGAAGGTGTACAAAGTCTACGGATTGAAAAACTCATTCCCATACTATAAAAATCGAAATCAAGCGAAAAGATAAAATCGCCTCGTTTCGCCTGTGTGACGGATTCGCAAAGTTTTACTGAACTCGCGAAGTTTGTGGGTTCGGTGGGTGAGCTTGACTCGTTTGACCCCCTTTATACTTTGTATCCGATTCGCGAGATTTGAAGCGGACTCGCAAGTCGATGTCAACTCGCAGAAATAAATAAAAACGCGAATTTAATTCTAAGTATAAATAAAAACCCAATATTTACAAGTCTAAATTATAATTAATTTTCACTTGTATTTGTCACATTTGTTCAACTTAAAAATATTCAGTATAATTTAATTCCGAAGGGTTAATTCAGATAAACATAAAAACTTAAATAAATAAAAATAAATAAATAAATAAATAAACATACGATAAAAATACAACGATATAAACATTGGTATTAAGTACCATTTTATTAATCACTCGAAACAAAGTAAATATACAAAGTAAATAAAATTTTATCTGCTTAGGGATCATATTAGTAAGAATAAGCAATTAATTATATATTAAAAAGTCTGAGCAGATTGGTAGTATACATACCTCATGAAATTCAAATAAATCACTGTAAAATTACAACTAAATTCATCATTGATACATTTATATTTATAAAACTATATCTTATGTACCTTTATCCACAAAGCATAATTAATAAATACATTACTCACATAAAGTGAATATTTAATTATAGACAGTTCAAGACGATTACCGGTATTATGATCCACATAAACAAATTATACTCAATTTTTTAAGCAAACTCTTTATTGTTAGTATGAATATTATCAAGTGCTTCCTATTATATGACATACTGAAGAATTCAAGTAAAACACATAACACTGCATCATTAAATTTCAAGGTAGCGGTTACTAAATGATGTATCTTTTCGAAACATATAACATACACTTGAATTTTTAAGGTTAGACAAATATCAAACATATTTTGAATATGCTATGTTATCTAAGTCTGTACATAGTACAACAGAAGATCCCTTCTAGCATAATTTAAAATATATTTGAGAATATTAATTTAATTAAAGGTTTCAGTTCTGTACTTAGTACAACAAAGTTACCAGTAATTAAGTTAATACCCATATTGCTACTATTTGTCACTTCAAATTAATATGCATGATAACAGTGTATGGTAATACCATCATTCAACAATTAAGACTTAATGTCATACATCATAGAATAGTAACACAAAATAATAAACAAGTAGTTAACTAACTTCTTAAGGCTTAGAAAATTTCATATAATTTGCCTACCAGTACATCATATGATGAAGCCATCTAAAGTTTTCACTAAAAATAGACAAATTATAACTTGTGGATATAGGTGTATAATCAAATAAATATAAACACATACCTGATAGAACCGCTGTAGTTCTAAAGCAACTTTATTTGAACCTACTTACCATATCATACTTAGGACTTAAGCTTATTATTGTAAAGCTTATTCTCCTAATGTACTATCATATCCCTTAGTTTTTGCAAATAAAAACTTAAATGAAGGCGATTCCCCTTAGGTAACAAGCAAATGAATGCCATACGCCCTTTTTTTTTTTTTTTTTTTTTTAAATGAACACAGAAATACTAACTATTACAAAAATACCCTTGGAAGACTAATCACTCTGGATTTCTCATTCCGTTTAGTTGAACCAACGTCTCAAATCTTGCTCTGTCGAACGCCTTTGTGTATAAGTCTGCTAAGTTATCCAATGATGGAACCTTAACTAACTTTATCAATTTCTTTTCAGCACAATCTCTAATAAAATGATGTCGTATATCAATATGCTTAGTTTTACTGTGCTTCACCGGATTATTGGTGATCGACATAGTAGATTCGTTGTCAATCATCATAGGAGTATTGGTTATATTTAACCCGTAATCCCGCAGTTGCTGTTGAATCCAAAGTACTTGCAAGCAACAGCTGCCAGCTGCAACATACTCAGCTTCACATGTAGAAATGGCTACCGAGGTTTGCTTCTTGCACTGCCAGGATACTAATCTACCTCCTAGGAATTGACATCCTCCGGTCGTAGATTTCCTATTCAGATTGCATCCTCCGTAATCCGAATCAGTATATGCTACGAGATCTAAGTCTCCATCAATCGGATACCAAAGACCCAGCTTAGGTTTCCCTTTGAGGTAACGAAAGATTCGTTTAACAGCTTGCATATGTGACTCTTTTGGATTAGCCTGATATCTTGCACATAAGCAAACAGCAAACATTATGTCAGGCCTAGAGGCTGTAAGATACATTAGTGATCCGATCATGGCTCTATAAAGAGTTGGATCCACATCGCTATCACTCGATGTATCTGGGCCTAGTCCATGATTGACTGGAATTGGAGTATTGTAGACCTTACTTTCATCCATCTTGAAGCGTTCTAATAGCTCATATGTATATTTAGATTGATGAATAAAGAATCCATCCTTCTTTTGATCAACTTGTAATCCTAAGAAGAAATTCAACTCTCCCATTGCAGACATTTCGAAACTTTTTCTCATGACTTTCTCAAATTCTTGACACATCTTTTCATCAGATGATCCGAAGATAATGTCATCAACATAAACTTGCACTAGAAGAAAGTCTTTCTTTTTCCACTTCACAAACAGTGTACTATCAATTGATCCTCTTGTAAATCCATTCTCAAGTAGATACGTTGATAGTGTTCCATACCATGCCCTAGGTGCTTGATGTAATCCATATAGAGCCTTATTCAAACGATATACTCTATCTGGATACTCAGGATCAGCAAACCCTGGCGGTTGTGAAACATACACCAATTCTTCCACTTTGCCATACAAAAAGGCACTCTTAACATCCAACTGATACACTTTTATACCAAAATATGATGCGAATGCTAAGGATACTCTAATTGCTTCTAGCCTAGCAATTGGTGCAAACACTTCATTGTAGTCAATACCTTCTTGTTGATTAAAACCTTGAACCACTAGACGAGCTTTATTGCGAGTAACGATTCCTTTATCATCTCTCTTGCACTTAAATACCCATCTAGTTCCAATTGGATATTCTCCATTTGGTAGGTCAACCAACTCCCATACTTGTAATTTAGAGAACTGAGATAGTTCTTCTTGCATTGCTTCTACCCACGAACTTTCTTTTAAAGCCATTTGAACATTTTTAGGCTCGATTTGTGAGATAAAGCATGAATATAGACATTGATTAGGAATCCCTGTCTCTTTCATTGCAGTATACAAGCTTTGGTATTCTAAGTTCTCAAACGTACTAACTCTGGATTGATGCCTAGTTTGAACTGGAGTATTAATATCACCGATGATGTTTTCAACGGGATGATTCTTACTCGTTCTAGTTGTAGTAACTGGTTCAACCGGTATCTCATCTTCCAAATTAGTACCAATCTCTTCCAATTCAGGTACATCTTCCGTACGTGCTGAAGATATCCCTAAATGTTTCAAAGGAGTAAGTATATCATCAAACTTTGTAGAAAGATCATCAGGATCTTCTGTTTCTTGAGACTTATCCTCTGAAGGTTGTTGTGACTCACTTGTGGAAGCTTTATCTGAGTCGACATTAGTCTTAATTCCAGACTGCTTAACACTTGATGCTGAAGCGGGACCAATATTCTCATCTTCAAACAATAAATGTTCAGCTATCTCTGAATCACTGACATAGTCAATAATAGGAACTTTAAATGAAGCAAAGAGATCAGAATAATCAAATTGCCAATCTAAGCCCTTATGAACATCCGGTGAGTAGCTCGTAACCTCAATATTATAAACAACCTCCAAACGTCCTGTGACTTTATTAAAGACTCTCTTGTTTGGCGAATTTGGCATATAACCTAGGAAAAATCCTTCGTCAGCCTTCTCACCAAATTTTGCTTGATGTCCAGTCTTTAATATGGTGCATGAAACTCCAAAGGGTTCAAACCCTTTTAAGTTTGGTTTCTTATTGTTCAAAAGCTCATAACAAGTCTTGTTATGTCTCTTCACCGTAAGAACTCTATTAAGAACATAACATGCTGTATTCACTGCTTCTGCCCAAAAGATGACTGGAAGCTTTGAATCAGCAAACATTGTTCTTGCAGCTTCAATCAACGTCCTATTTTTCCTTTCATCAACACCATTCTGTTGAGGTTCATACGGTGCACTGAATTGATGTAATATCCCTTTGCTTAAGCAATAGATATTCAACGTTGAATTCTTGAATTCTGTTCCATTGTCACTACGAATACGCTTAACTCTCTTTTTATAGACATTCTCTACTAGATCAAAGAACTCAATTAGAATTCCAGGAGTCTCATCCTTTGATCCCAAAAAGAATACCCATGAGAATCTAGAATAATCATCTGTGACAACCAAACAGTACCATTTGCCACCTAGACTTCTCTTGCTTATAGGGCCGAAGAGATCCATATGTAGCAATTCAAATGGCGAGGAGATAGAGTTTTCAGTCTTAGGTCTGTGTGGTTTCTTGTGCTGCTTTCCTTTCATGCAAGGAACACACTTATCCTCAGACTCGAAACGTTTTTGTGGTACACCTAGAACCAAACCATTTTTGGTTATGTAATTCATCTTTCTCCAGTTCAGGTGTGCCATTCTCCTATGCCATAACAAAGCATCTGCTTCCGAAGCCTTGGATAATAAACATGTAGACACCATTGAAGAGTTAGGAACACCCATGTTGATAGCATAGATGTCCTTCTTCCTTGGCGCCCTCATCAATATCCATTTATCAGGAATTTTGAAACCTGGCTTCAGGACTAAGGCCTCCTTTTCATTAAAATAAACTGGGTGAACTTTATCACAGACTTGGGAAACACTCACTAGGTTGTGAGTTAGTTCTTCAACATAGTTCACATCCTCAAGAGTCAAAGTTCCATTTGAAACTTTTCCTTTTCCCAAAAATTACTCCTCCTTTATCTCCTGCAAAATTTACTTTTTGCTTGAGACTCTCCTTGAAGTCCTTCAGTAGACTTATTTCTCCGTTCATGTGCCTCGAGCATCCACTGTCTACATACCACCAGCTGTCCTTGTTCACAGCATGCTCCTGCACATAACACAGAACACGATCAGTTATCAAGAGGGACCCAAGCTATTACGGTCTTGGTTTGTCCCTTATCATCAACAAACTTAAGCTCTTTAAAATAACCATCCTTCCCATCAGGAGCTTTAGTTACTTTCGAAGTAGCTTTAGTTTGTGGACGATCAGCCTTAAGAGGTGAATTTGAGGAGAACCTCTTAGGCACATAATTATGAGCTCTATTATTATAATTAAACTCATGTGATCGCGAAGTAGTACCATTCTCATAATGACTCTGGCCTCTACTTGGAGTTCTAAACCTCGACGGTGTCACATCTCTAGACTTATAGACAGAATTATCACCTTGAGTATATGGCCGTTTAGGTTTAGGTGGGGAGACACTATGTTTACCATCTCTTTTAAGAATGTTAACAGGTTTATTACCTAACTTAGGTTTGGTATCTAACCTATCTACAGTCATACTAGAGTCGGTCTGTGTCTTTTCATCAATAAAAAGCTTATGTGGTGTTTCAGGCTTTTTGTTAGGACAACACAAAGCCACGTGTCCCTTTTGATGACACTTGAAACATGACATCTGCTTGCGTGATTTACTCACTTTTGCTTTCTCATCCGGAGTCTTAGGCACTAAAGGTTTAGGCTGTTCCTTATTAACCGTATCATCAGTCTTAGCATCGTTAATCACTCCACCCGATACAAATTGTATTTTGGTGAAATGAGAAACCTTACTATTATCTGATGAAGGGTTCTTAATAACATCATTCTGTGCCTCTAACTTTTCCTGATCATTAGTTACTGAAATTTCAGGAGTAGCATCTGTCATTTCAGAATCTTCAGGAATAGAAGTGTAATTGGCATTAAAAGGTGGGGATACATCATTGTAACCTAACCCAGTCTTGTCCTTTACACTACGTTGAGCATCTAACATTTTATCCATTTGAGATGTCCTATAATTCTCAAGTTTACGGTTTTGCTCAATTAACCTTAAGTTAAGGTTCACTATTTCCTGATCCTTACTAGCAATTGTCTCATTTAAGTCTTTGATATTCATATAGAGACCATCTATGATAACAGATTTTTCACTTATGGTATCTCTAAGTTTTGTTCTATCCGAAGCATCAGACTTAATTTTATCTTTTAAGACTTGTTTATCATCACTTAATCTACGAATATCCATAATAGCTTGATCAAGTTCAGATCTAACAGTCTTATAGGATTCCTTATCCATATTCAATTGTGATGACAGGTTGCTATTTGACACAGTTAAGACACTATTCTGAGATTGTAAATCAGTAACTAAGTAACAAACATCAGCAAGATTAAGAATATCTAAACATACATTCTTCTTGTCAGTTTGTAATTCAGCCATGCGTGCCACGAATTCTTCAGGACTCATATCTGGAGCTGAATCCATATATAGCACGTCATCATCACTTGCCTTCACTTCAGACTCAGGCACCTCTACTTTCTGTTCCATATCAGTGGGCATGTAGGACACTGATCCAGCAGTTGTCTCTTCGATCTCGGCCATCAAAGCTTCCTCAGAATGAGCTTGCCAATCATAAGAGCCATCCAACTGCTTCACCACTAAGGCTTTGGAAGCTAGTGTACTTCCCGAACCTTGTTTTCCTTGTGCTTCTACTTTAGGTCTTTGGCATTCTCTAGCAAAATGACCAATACCCTGACAGTTAAAGCATCTGACCTTGGTTTTGTCAAACCCTGATCTATTGCCCAACACCTTTCTACCAGTTCTCTTGAGGAAATTCTTCACCTTTCTAGATATCAACGCTAGTTGATCTTGAAGCTCCAATTCCTCAAGATAATCAGAATCTATCTGCTCATAATCCTCATCAAACATAATAGGATCATTGATCTTTCCCTCTATGTAGTTCTCGTATGATGCCACAAAGGAAGCAAGAACAGACAATTGCTGTTCAGCAGATTTCACACTCATGGGCATCTTCTGATGCTCTTGAGGTGACTTCTCAGAATTCTTTCCCTTTGTCTCATCACCAGAGGAGGAAATAAAACACAGATCTTCAGTAATCATTTCTCCATTTTCACTAGTATCACCAACTAACAGTGCAGTGGTCGAACTAGATGACGCAGTCGAAAGACTTGACTTTCCATGATACAACCCAGGGTTCTGAACCTGATCAAAATCACTATCTCTTGACTTTTTGGAGAAATCATAACCTTTCAGCTTGTCAATGACTTACTCTAAGGTCATAGTAGAATACCTAGTTTCGTTATCCTTAATCATAACGCCATACATTTCCCATTTAGAAGGCAAACCCTCAAGAAACTTGTCGGTTTTAGCTACTTCTTCTTCAACAATTTCATGGTATCCCAGTTCACTTAGTAGATGGTAGAAACGCGTGACATAGGCATCAAGATCTTCTCCTTTTAAAGCTTTAAACATAGTAAACTGCTTTTTAAGAAGACTCCTCTTGCCAGCTCTCACTTGTGGACTTCCCTCACCTCTTTTCTCTATAGCTTCCCAGAGCGTTCTAGCAGTATGAAAAGATTTCAGTTGATGAGCAATCTCTTTAGGAAGACACATTTTTATGCATGAATGTGCTTTATTCTCATTTCTGTAAGCTTCCTTCTCTTGATCACTCATGTTAGCATAGGTAAGAACCACAGTGGCATTCTGAACAGTTTGTGTAGGTGCGGTGTATCCACTCTTGATACACATCCAGATTGACAGGTCATGGAATCTACAGTAAGATTCGAATTTGTCCTTCCAATTGTAGTAATCTTCGATTCTTAACAACTTAGGTGGAACGTTTGACTTTCCCACCTCGTGGTCCATTTCGATCATTCTACTTAAGTCAGACATCTTAAAAACGTAAAATTAAACTGTTTCAGCGAATTCAGAAAACTCAACTCGCAAGACTCAGCTCAACTCGCAATCTCAGCTCGACTCGCAGAATTTGTCGATTCGCAAGCCTCAGTTCGGATTGCCAAAGATGTCGATTCGCAAGTGATGTCGATTCGCGAGGGATCTCGGTTCTACTCGCAAGCCTCAGTTCGACTCGCTAGTTCAACTCGGTTCGCAGGCTACGCTGGAACCCTAATCTCGACTCGCGAAACGGCTGTTAAACCCGAAAACGAATTTTTAAGGTATTTTTACGACTGAAACTTAGAATTTCGGCTGTAAACAAACCCTAAAACGTCCAGAGAATGATTTTGATCGTTAGTATTGCAAGAATGCACGTAAAAACGACCCGAATCAAAAACGCAATAACACTAAAACTTATGAACACACTCGTATTTAGCCCGAAAGCTCTGATACCAGATGTAAGTCCCCTAGTTTTAGGATCGATAACTTCGTTATCTGTAGTATTAAGGTGCGGAATCCCTCAATACGGTGTTATCTTACTAACAATGAATATGTTCGTAATTGCGTATATTAAAGCTTAACTTTAAACGAATAATACGTCAAAGCCTAGCCGTTAGGTATATGTTTTCTCTGGTTGTCGAGTTCGCAGATCAGAAAGACGAATAACCAAAAGTTATGTTTTTCACCGTATGAAAAATATTATATAGTCTGGTCTCGGCTCGGCTCGCATGGGCCTGCGAGTTCGGTCCAACTCGCAGCCCAAGCCCAGTAAAGGACTCGGCTCGCCAGACTAATGCCTCACGAGTTCAGATCTCACCTCACAGCTCAACTCGCTGCGACCTGAGATCTCGACTCGTCTCGCATTAAACGTCTATTATTTATTTCGTCTTTAAACATTCATCTAACTTAGCACAATAATATGTTTAACGAATATTACTAACAAAACAAATATTTATTTACAAATCTAAACCAATGTACAAACGTAATAAGAATTATACCAGTCCTATTTCAAGCTAGATCTGTTGTCACACTCTATGTCCCAACAAGCATCCACAAACTGTTCAATCCGAGTTTTCTCATTCGGAACCCACTGCTGAACAAACCGCAGCTTCTCAGAAAACTGTGCTATCAACTCATCCATTGTCATCTTGTCAGTTAATTGTAAATTCACAAACTCACGTCTAATTCGACCCATTTCAAAGTCTGAACAATACTGATTACAAACTGCATGATGAAAATCAAACCAACGAATAGCTTCCTTTTGTTGTTGAGTTAAATGACCAGTGATCGAATCCCACCAAACCATAGCTTCATCTTTCATGCATTGAACGACATATGGAACCTTAAACTCTTCCTCACAACGAGTGATGTCGCTTATGAAAGCGCGTCTTATTTTACAATTTATAAATAGAAATACCTAATAAATACTTTCAAGCAACCAGGCAAGAATACCCGATCAATTGTAAATATAGATTTGGTAAGTCAGATTCGAACACAGGGAAATGGTGGAATATTTAAAATAGAAATTAACAATTAACTAGAAAGCAGTAAAAATGGGAGGCGTTTTAGTTCCGTACGAACATTTGTTTAGAAAACATTTAATTAAAATAAACAAACTTAAATAAAACTTTAAATTAAAATAATAAATAAATAATAACAATAAATTCTAATTGGAAGGAATAAGTAATTGTATAGTTAATGTCACTTAAATTCATATTTCCCGATTTATTACGTATTGATTATCTAATTGTGATTCTTTTAGATCAACTTAATACCAAATTCTTCAATGAATACTAAGTCGAAGGTGAACTAGCCAACGTTTCGGGTCCAACTAATTCCTATAATCTAGGGTCCAACATGAAACACTGGTTCCAATGTCACAAGATGATCAGTCAATTGTGTGCCTTTCCCTAAATTATGCATTAAACATTCACAACTCGTTATAATTAACTCTATGGTATGAATCAACAATACCCAATAATTAACTTATTGTCTTGCTCATTTTAAAGTAGATAATTATTGTATACTCGACCTATCAGACTCAACGTATTTAGTGATAGTCCAAAACCCTAAGGTAGTACTAGCAATAATCAATAATCTTAAAGGAACTCAATCTCATTAAAATTATTAATCACGTGAAGCAACAATAATAACTAGTTACCAATAAACAAGTGTCCACGAGCAATATAACAGTTTTCAATTAAATAACTTAGTCAATACGCAATTATAATCGTTCAATAATCATAATCTAACTTAAATTAACTACACAATCACTTTGGATATTCAACTCATCATCAAAACAGAAATAATCATATTATTCAATGACAAATTCTTCAATGAAATCGAA
This sequence comes from Helichrysum umbraculigerum, assembly GCA_949592205.1. NCBI lineage: Eukaryota > Viridiplantae > Streptophyta > Magnoliopsida > Asterales > Asteraceae > Helichrysum > Helichrysum umbraculigerum. The sequence goes on along the minus strand of CATIUR010000004.1, from coordinate 100,087,939 downwards.
TAAAAGAATTATACCGAATCGAAAACGATGAACTACAACGATCCGCGATGAATAAACTTCAATCCCGAGCCTTTGTACCTCCAAAATACTAAAGAAATTCGTAAACCTAACCTAATAACCGAATAAAAACGTCAGGAATCGAAAAACTAACAAAAACTATCGAATTAGGGTTTAAAACGCGTTTTTATACTTCCTGGAATTTTGATCCATACGGCGTATGGATTTCCATACGGCCTATGGATTGATTTCAAGCCCAGCCCATGTCCGCGTAACCTGGGCCTCCACTGCTGCAATCCATACAGCGTATGGATTTCCATACGGCATATGGATGCCTTTTTCAGCCGGATTTTTGATTTTTCTTCATTTCTTCATTTCTTTGACTTCGGCTTTACTTTATTCTTCAAATACGCATCATTTAGCTCTTTTATTGACTGTTTTCCATTCCTTTCTTCATAAACGCTCCATTTCCACATCTATTTGCAAATATGAACGAAATCAATATCTATTCTTAACAAAATGCAATAAAAACATTCAAGAATAGGGGTAAAATACTACTGAAATATAGTACTTTTGAGCGTTTATCAATGAGTTACATCAAATTTTCTTTCCATATCCCTCAACCAGTTTAAAGTCACAGATGGATTTGTACTACCGCTAAACTCCGGTGGTTTACTTGCCATAAACGTTTTAAATGAACACGTTTTACTTGACTGAAAAGGAGAAACAGTACCAAACACAGGTATTTGTTGCTGAGATGACGTAGCTTCAGTTCGTCTTTTAAATTCTCTAAGATTAATCACCTTGTCTTCTAATTCGTGCATATAATCATCTCTGTTTGATTCTCCAACAACAGGAACAGATGTACCATCATGACCAGGTTGTTCACCAGGAATCTGCAAAGGAGGAACATCGGTTCTTGAGGCATTGTTAGGGTTGGCGGTCGTTTGCTCATTATCTGCCATATCTGAAATCATCACAACAACTCAACAATTGTTAATCGTTAGCACCTAACTACTAACAGATTCACAATACATGCTAAATCCCATACCCAGGAATGTTTGACATATCACGCTCCAGAATTGGGATTGAACACTTTATAATGCTCAATTAGCCCAAAACTATGCTCTGATACCAACTTATAACACCCCTCATTCGAAACAACAATATTATAGTATTTACACGGATGCGTATAATTTAAAGCATCTGAAAACACTGTACATTATGATAATGTACATAAATAGTTTACATATCAAACACGCACCCAATTAAAACTATTAAACATTACATCAAACGGGGTATTATATTATTTCAAACGTTAATTTTGTTACAAAACATGTCAGAGTAGCACGGCAAGTCAAACACTCCCCGCTCCATAAGCGTCACAATCCTGCAACCCACATCCCAAAACATAACCTGCAGGAAGTAAATTGAGGGATTAGCACAAAGCTAAGTGAATGAATTCGTCACACACAATTCAACTTAGCATAACCACCTGTTTACACCAAACAACCGTAAATATATGATCCAACTAATCAACAATATAGTAATGAGGATCGGTGGCTCTGGGGAATACCATAATACCCGGGTGGCTTCCCAAGAACACTTAACCAACCATATCCGTATGGCCATAACGGACGAGACCGATGGCTAGTGGTTACTATACTCAGACACAGGTTCTATACACACAACGAATGAAGCAAGACCTTGTGTCATTCACACAACAACCAACTAGCCCAACCAACCAGTTCAACCTGTTGACCTCATTAACAACTGATGCCCGAAGGCCACACACAGCACGTAGATTCATAATTAACAATTGATATTAAATGCAACATCAACATATCTACGTTACTTGTTGTAATCAAACGATTACAACTAAATCAAATGGTGAGTTCTGAATCCACTCACCGATACCTTTGTCTTCAAAATCTCAGAATTCCAAATGTCACTTATCTTTTGGAGGATCTGAGAATCAACAATCAAATATAAGTTAGTAATAACATTCTTAAAATCATAACTTATATTCGAATATAACATATATTGATACACACTCGCAAACATATATACTAGAAATGATAGGTACACATTTGCTAACTATATCAATATACTTGCTAATTAAGATCATGAGGGTCAGAATTGGTAAAAGTTTAAACTAAAAACAATCAGCTTTTAACAAACAGGGGAATCCGCAAGGATTCAATTGAATCCGCCGGATTCAGATGGAATCCGCCGGATTCCCAAGCCCATTTTACTTCCATTTCTGATCAGACCAAAGTTAAACGAATCCGCCCCTGAATCCGTTTATGAATCCGCCGGATTCCCTAAAAATCCGGTTTCCACCTTTTAGAGGAATCCGCCGGATTCAGAGGAATCCGCCGGATTCCCTTGTCCTGCGCAGACTTGCAGAACCTGCTACAACACTTTTCCAGCTACGAACTAAAATCACTAATTCTCACTTTCAGCTACCAATTCACCAAAAATACGTTTTTAAGCATCAAAGTAACATCATATTACAATCAACAACTTCTAATAACGTCAAGTAATCATCAAAATCATAGAACCCTTTTTGATCATTAACATAAACTCAAATCACATTTAAGAACTTGAATTCACTATTAGAATTACATTCAATCAGTTTGTAAGCATCACTATAATCCTTCAATCATCATATATATTCAATAAATCAACCTACTCATAAATTTATATTTAATCTAACCAAAGCTTGAGCTCACAAACATGGCATAACTTACACTAGTTGTAGAAGATGATGATTTCCACAAGTGATGGAGATGATCATGTAATCACAGCTTTAAATCGACAACTTTGTTTAGATGTTTTTAGTTTCCTGTTAGATGCTTTAGAAAAGATATTATGTTTCCAAAAAGAGAAGTAATGAAACTTTCCTAAAAGGGAAAGTTAAATAGGTCGGCTTAAGTTTCCACCGACTCGTATTCACTTAAAACTAGTCCCCTTTTTATCTATTGCCTAGAACCTAAAAACCTTTTGCGAGAAACTTATTTTATTCTACCATCAACTATAGTAAATTACAACAAACAATAATTTACTATTCACAATAAGTCCTGAAACTTATTTACCTAAGTTTCTCAAATAAACAAATAATATCGAATAATTTCTAACATAATTAAATATATCAATTTAAAATTAGAAATTACCAGACACGAAGAGATGATGTTACAATTAGGCTCCCCCCCCCCCCCCCCCAGACTATTACAAGTTTTAAAACTACCACACCGGTGTTGCTGCCAGCGGAAGGTCCAATGACAGAACGTAATTCCTAAACCGACCTCTGGTGGCACGTCAGCGATCCCACAGCTTCATTCAAACCGGAGATAACTGTGTATTCGTAGTTAGGGTTGATCAGATCCTATCCTAAGGTAACAGTCAAGTGAGAGACCAGAAAGGGTGATTAATTAAATCTACATCCAGGATAAGTTTAAACATGTACGCAGCATAACAACTACCAATTGTATATAAGAAATATTAATTAAACACCATCCCTAATCCTAACATCTACATTTCAACAATCACATATTAATCTACATAATCGGCATGGCAATAATCATAAGTCGTACTGAAATAACATACAAAGTAAACATTATTACAGTAAGAGAGTAAGATAATATCACCGGATTAGAAGAGTAATACCGAAGATTACAACAGTCTGACTTGAATAACCTTGCTACAGCTTGATTACCCAATTACAACTTTCCTCTAGCTCTAACCACTACTTATATCTCTCTAGTTCTCTAGAAAGAGAAACTAGCTAAACTAATTACAAAACTAAAGAAAATCTAGAGAGAGAGAGAATTCTAGAGAGAGAGAAGAGAGTGTAAGGTGTGTTTTGAAATGAGGAATGAGCCAAGTATTTATAGGAGGAGGTACTAGGTCATGGTACAAGCCTTTAAGCACAAAGCACAAGCACCAAAGCGTTACACGGGGCGAGCGAGCAACAAGGGGGGTCAAATGGCACCTGGGTACCATTTATCAAGGCAAAAGGAGGCACAATCGGCACCCCTAGTGCCGTATACGGCACCTAGGGTACCGTATACGGTACCTAGGGTGGAGGGGGGGGGGGAGGTTGGTGCTCCAAATGCCTTCTGCTGACTTCTCGGTTGCTTGGTTCGTCCGTATCTTCATCGTTTTAAGCCCGATTTGCTTGATTCTTGCACCGTTGGATTCGTTTTTCCGTTACGCTTCTAATGACACTAAGTTTGCCAAATTTGGAGATATTTAACTTTTGCGTGTTCCGGATGACGATCAGCGGGCTTCCAGACTGCACATCTTCTTCGTTCTTTGCCCGTTTCTCTTGATTCTTTCACCTCCGGTCTTGGATTTTCCTATGGAATCATAAAATATGCACTAAGATTTAACTTCATAGGATAATTAAGAACGGAATATTTATGGTGATTGTTTTTGCCTCGGTTTGCGTGTAAATTGGATGTTTTAACTGATTTTTGTAGCAACGTCTGTATTTAGACTACCTTGATGATTTTTGATGATAAATGATTATTTTGAAATGTTTTCACCAGAGAATAGTTCAAAAAGTGCGGAAATAAGTACTTAAAAACATGACTTTTGACCCATTTACCAAAATCACAAAATTAATACCACTTAGTACTTTATATCATATTCCCATCCAAAATTGACCATTTCCAATGTAACAACTATTTGTCGTCACTCGTTTGAACCAAGTTTCCATTTGTCACTTAACCACATACCTAAACTATATATATAATTTCAACAAACGGTGATATTAACTGTTTACATATAATACTTTTGTAATCCAAATAAAACACCAACTGTGACACCCGCCAAATTAGAACTATCAATTAGTACCTAATTCTTTGTAATACATGTAATTAGTCCTTTGATTAGGGTAATTAATGTGTCCTTATATATATTGTTGAATATATACGATTATGCGATTTGATTAAATCGTACGCCCTTCAATTTGAATGTAATTCGAATCAATTAAATACGGACGTTGGTGAACAATTTTATTAAATAATATAATATTATTTAATACAACCATTATATCCAGAATAAAATTTCGAGAATATTTCATAATTATTTTGTATCGTACAAATAAACGTCTACGCAATTAAAATATTAAAACGCGTAAACAACCAAAATAAAGTTAAGTTATACTTTATAGCTCAATTATTAAATATTTAATGAAATACTCTAACAAAAACACCGGGTAAATATTCGTATTTTAAAACCCACAATTAAACGCACACGAAATTATTTAAAAGTTTAAACGAACGGGAAAACGAACACCACACGGAGCACGAACAAGAGAACGAAAAAGGAGGAGGCTTTCAACAAAATCCCCTCCCTTTCCCTTTCTTTTCTCATTTATCACCTCCCCACTCACTCTCTTCTCTTTCTTTTTCTCTCAAACCACCACACCACCACAACCTCCTTAAATCACAAAATTACACCACAAAACGATCTCGAATCCTCACGCTCGTTTGGAAGAAAAGATTCACGGAGTCACGATCTACATTCCTATCTTTTCGGATCCTCACGCTCGTGTGGTTGTTTATCTAAGCTTAAAATGTCCATATATGGGTTGGGTAAAAGAATCGTACTAACGGTAACTGGAAAAAACTCGTTTTCGACTCAAAATCTGGTCATCAGACGTAAGTGTCGCACGGGCCAGAAACAGTGATGCGTCACTTCCTTAAGTGACGCATTAAGTGTCACAAAAGCCCTAATCTTGCGTTACTTGCCTAAGTGCCGCTAAAAACCTTCTTTTTGCATCACTACCTAAGTGACGCATTTTCAATACCCGACACTTCAAGCGACACTTGCTTAAGTGTCGCCTAAAATCATAAATCAGAAACCAACGACACTTACTTAAGTGTCGCCCAAAAATTGAAATTCGACACCCGACACTTGAACCGACACTTATACCCGACACTTGCTTAAGTATCGCCCTGTATGCGTCACTTCCCCAAGTGACGCTGATACTTCAGAATTTCCCATTTTATGCGGCACTTCCTGAGTGTCGCCTAAACCCTAAGTGACGCTATAAGTGTCGCATGAAACAGAACCAAGAAAACACAGGTTTTACTAAGCGTCGAGACCTAAATTTTATCATTTGACTTCACCCAAATTCAAGTTTCAGATGCGTTTTTCACCAAAGCAATTTAGTAGAAATAAAATTTTTTCGAGCTGATTTGGCATCTCGACCCCAACCAGGGGCCAGCCCCTTGGACCCCGCCAGGGGTTGCCATCCCTGGAACCCCGCTAACCAGGGGCGCTGCCCCCGGACCCCCGTCACCTAAAGTTTGTAAATACTTTATAAGTATAACACTTCAAGATTATAATAATAATACTTTAGGGTTATTATTACAAACAGTCACCAACAGGCCGTACACGTTTTCAAATACTCAAACAAACCAACCAAATCGTAGTAATTTGGACATTCTAGTTGGACGAACAACTACAAGGGTAGTCTTTATAGATACCTGCCCACGTTTATAACCATCACGTGTTGTGGACACCCTTAGGTTACAAGTCTTTGGACTTCATTACTCGGCTAATCAATTCAAGTTTATTGAGTTAAACTCTCAAGACTCAGGTGAGTCTCATAGCCCCTCTTTTTACTGCTTTTCACTCAGGGGTGTGATTCAATGCTTATTTTAACATGTGAACGCAAGTACAACTTTTCAATATACTACATGAGTTATTTTCACTAATCTTTTCAAATCCCTCCATCAGCATAGTTTGGTAAAACTTTGTAGCGTGAATATTAGTATATGGTACCATATAGGATTGACCCTCCTCGTCCGGGTTAGCATGCACTAACTGGATAAACGGACGTACTAAAATTTGTTCAGACGAGTGTAGATTAGGCACTCGTGGAGGCACCTCGATCGGGCTTCCCTTGAATGTGGACCTGACACCCCGAGTTAAGCTCAGACTATGTGCTCATGGCTGTATACATTATTATTTTCTTGATTGCAAACTACTATATTAAATCTTGCGGTTCATACGATATTTGATACTCAAACCTGTGAGCTCACCAGCTTTAGCTGACCCATTTTAGCATGTATCACAGGTACTCAGCAGTAGGATTGGACTGCCTCCCAGGATATCATTAGCTCGAGTCATCATGCAAAACATTCAGAGATTTAGCTGCATTATTACATTTTGTATAAATTAATCATGTGTGTAAATCTCTTAATTCAGAAACTGGGCTAATGTAAACTATATTTTGATGTAAACATTGGTTTTATCAATACAAGTTACAAAACGACGACTATAGAGTCGTTCATTATATCTAGGGTGCTTTGATATTTGATTCGTCGCGCCCCGACCCGAACCGCTTCCGCAACCCGAATTCGGGGGTGCGACACCAACTAACCCATTAAGAGTGTTTACTACAATTCTTATGTCAACTTTAACATGGCTAACATTTCTAGAATCGTAGAGTCAACCAAACTCCACTTAGGCATTACACCATAATTCTATCCAATTACCTGTAAACATGAACCCAATGTAGACACGTTCACCTAATCATGTACATGTATGTATTCAAACTTATATTATGTTTTATTCAATAAAGAGTTCATTACACATCTTACTCTTAATCACAACACAGTCACATTAAATCTATTTGATACTTAACAGCCTCAATAATTTTCATGTGACATAGCATAATATAATTACGTTGGTCAGACGTAACTAGATTATGTAATTCACACTTCCATTCTCAGGCTACCTCATACCATTAAGATTTATTGGGACTTATCGTTACACACTTAATCATATAACACAAACTTCTACAGCAATCAAAACTTAAAATTTTAAATTGCTATCCACATAATTGTTTTCACATAATCAATTAATTCCACATAATCAGTCAACATCTTTTATAAGGCATTCATTAATGCCTCTGACAACTTTATCTTTTCACAGAATATTTTTTACATAACAACTTACCTAAGTCAGTATTTCTGATTATTTGGAATTTTGTACACGTGTGACATTTACCATCACATCATCTATAGCTAACATAAGTCAGCTATTTCATTATTCAAACCTTTAACATACTGCCAATCTTTACCCCTTATTAAGCATTTGGCTCTTTTAGCCTTAAACTTAGCCAAGGGGATATGGGAAATTTCCAACATGCCCCTCATTTTTAAAACAATACTCCTTATAAATGGTTTCACATTTTCTTCCCTAATATACTCTTCCACTCAATTAAGTAATTAATATGACAGTGTATTATAATAGAAAGTCTCAAAATCTCTAGAAGACATCACAATCATGTTAAATATCCATATACATATGTTCTATTTATGATTTGTGACTTATGAAGTAATGTATATATGTTTTTTAATTTTGAGAGTCTACCACCAAATTTTCACGTTTCTACATAAATGTTTTTCCATTTCATTTTTTATTTAGTGACAATTTTGAACTTATCAATAATAGAGTTGAGTACCTGTAAGTAGTTTTTCTTTGTTTCATGTTCAATATTTTCTAGGGTTTAAAGTTTTAACCTGTCACGAAGTTATTAATGACTATAAAGATGACAATTTAATTTGCAGAGTATATTTGTAGGTAAATCAGATCATTTGCGATTTCAATTCTTCATGTTTAAAAACACGATATATATTTTTGCTAAGTTTTTAAGTCGTTACAATGAATCATATAATTATTATAATCGAACTTTATTATGTCTTTCATATATGATATATATTTTAATTTGGACAATTTTAAAAACTTTATCGCCGCATTGCGCGGGTAACCTACTATATATATATATATATATATATATATATATATATATATATATATGTAACACCCCATTTTCGTAGGTGAAAACGGATGTCACATTAACGATTATCAATATGAGCAAAATCCGTTTATTTCAAATATCTATTGAATAAGCCATATAAATGTCTCCAAAATAAGCCAAACGGAATGTGTGCGTTACAAAAAATTTAAAGTGAAAGTCTAAATAATAAAGAAATTAGTAACAATCTAAAGAAATATTGAGCTAACTTTTCCACCTACTTCAACTTCCCTCGAGCTCCGTTCCTTACGCTCCTTGATCACCTGCCGCATAGAAAGAAATACGGCTAAGCTAAAAGCCCAGTGAGCAGATACAAATAAAAGCAAACGAATATGGATATTTTATAAAAATGATTATTCAATGGCAGAAGCGGTTTATTCGTGGTGAACCAAACAAAGGCAAATATTTATCACTGAGATTCAAACGATCCAGAGTTCAATGGGGTAGTCAATCCGAGTTCAATAAAATACATACAATACAATACAATACAATGGGTACATGGACTGTAGATCCAAATGTACCAAACAATGGTGAATGAGGCATTGGGCACTACACCTCCATCCACAACAATACAAGGCGTTAACTATGGTTAACCAATGCGCCCTCGAAAATCCCTTATCACACCGCAATGAGGAGACGCCGTAACAATCCACCGTTACGGAAGTGTCACGCCACCGGTGCCACGATGACATGCCTATGGTACCTCCATAGGAAGTTAATTGCTCGCATACCCAGAATAGAATAAATAACGCTAAACAAGTATTGGGCCAAATCAAGTACGTACTAACAACAAAGACAACAATGATGAATCCAAAATTTATAGGCCAACAACAATTACAATGAAAGTCAATCGAACAATATGAGGTCAAGAACGTATATGATATCGAATAAATTTAACTAGTAAAATAATATTTGATCACGAAATATGAAACAATCCGTACACAATAAATTTTAGTTATAAAAACAGAGATCCGTACCTTGTATAAAAAGTCCTATTTAGTTTTAAATAGTTCACCGCAACTCGTTGAAACAAAGTTTGTGCATTTTAAAACAGATTCGATGGCACTCTTTTAAAACGGCTGCTGCTAGCCTTGAACAATATAGGTTTATAGTTTTCTAAAAGAATTGGGTATGTATTTATATATGAGAGAAACCGAAATTTGTGATTTCTAATCTAATACGTTTCCTTGTTTCGGTATACCACTAAATAAGATAATTTAATCTAATTAGTATTCATCCAAATCACCCAAATTCCTGTAAATCGCAGATGCACACCGCAACCAGAAAGATTGATAGATTAAAAGAGCTATGGAAATCAAAGATAAAGCATAAATGTTAAAGAAAATTGATGGAGAAAACATATAAAGATGCTGCTATGAATCTATGAATGTTTCTGTTTCTTTGTTTCTTCAATGGAATGGAAAAAAAGTATGACAAAAAATCAAGAAAAGAAGATGAAGGAGAAAAATATGATGAATTGAGCGGCTCAAATCTTTTGAGGTGCTATTGATAAAAGTGAACCATTCGTATTCCAGGCAGCCACCTCACAGGCTCACACAATGCATCAGCTAATGAAAAGCCGCCTGACAAAAGCATGCATTATAGGTCTTGCATAGGAAGTAACATAAAGCAACCACCATTAATTAATGCGCAGGAGGAAATTTAAATCACCAAGTAATTAAAAAAAAACTCAAAACTTCGAAAAAATTTCTTGAATTTGAGGGTGTCCATGTAGGCAAGGTTGTTTCTTCGGATTGGGCCATGTCAGCCCATGACATCATCTTCATGTGCCCTTTTAATATAATATAGATAGTATATTAAGTAATCGAAGATTCCATAGCAGACATGTTACATATGAAAAAAAATAATACAATTAATGTATTAATTAATAGAAGATATCTTTACTCCTTATAAAGTTTATGACATCCTCGCTCTTAAATACTTAAAACACTATATATGTACAATGTACAACTCTTAAAACTCATGCACAATACAAACTTAAATGTATAGTTGTTTAATTGGCTTTCTAACTTTGTAGTCAATTCACGTTTTCAGTTTCAATTTTTCAAGGTGCACGACTCATATAATTATTATATTTGTTATATCTAAGACGTATAACTCAAATCAATATTTTAATAGTTAATCATTTCTATTTTACCGATTTCAAATTCGTTTCCCTTCGCATTGCGCGGGTTAGCAGCTAGTATATATATATTAGCAGTTATCAGTACATCTCAACACATGGCTAACATAAATTAGCCTATTTAATCATCATCGAGCTATTGTCAATATCACTACTCCAATATACCATATCCATCTACCCAATTATATGAGTAATGGAAATTTTACAAGTATGCCCACATTATATAAGTATCAGCAAGGAATATTAACAATGCTTTGCAGTAATTTATTAAGTCCTTCACTACTACTTTCACAATTTCTTTATCATTTCAGGTATACTAACGTTCAACTAAAACTAGTCAAGATACTAGCATCTCAATTAACATTGTTACCAATTCAACAAGTAACAATCATCTAATAGTTCACTACAGGGAATCATATCAGTTCAATATACTGTACTTTACTACACATAATCAGCATAATAATTTATGCTATTCACATCGGTTTAAGATTAGGCAATCCTATCGTGGATCACCTAATTCTCTCAAACCATTGCTCTGATACCAACTTGTGACGCCCCAATTTATTTCTTCTTATAAAACATATTTTATTCAAATTTCATTCTAGTCCCATTTTAATATTATAATATTTATCATATCTTGACGACTTTAAAAGTCAAACCATACAAACTGTCACAACTTACAAACTTCTTTTCTCCTAAACATCTGACTTAATAACATAAAATGGGCGACTTATACAAGTGCCATCGTTACAACAGTTTAAAAGAAAGAGAATCTTGTCTAACCATACAGCAAGCTCCAATCCACGTTATTTTCTGGCAACCATATACAAGTCTCTAAGTCCATTGGTTCAATCGAACCAAACACCTACAACATAAAAACTGAAAAGAGTAAGCCAAAGCTTAGTGAGCATATGAGTAGTTAAATGAATAATCTTTCACACATTAATATATAATCAAGTATTATTTCATATATATATAAATAATACTACTTTCGTCTTATTATTATTAGCTAAGGATCCTCAATTTTCATGCTAATAGTATGCTACCAGCAATCACCACAAGTCAATGACCGCAACCATTGCTTGCACCAAACTATAACCATCTAGCTAATGACCGCAGCCATTCCTGGACACCAATATCATGTATTCAAATATTTCCACATATTTAATATCAATATGCACATAATTATTTATTGAGCAATCATAGAAACTCTTCATGGACTTTGCCCCTTAGTATCCCACCTCTCGGGTGATAGCATACTAAGCATTTATAACATGCTAATTATCCACAATTAGTCTTACAGTCTATTTCCCAATTAATGCCCGCGTATTTATATATCATTAATTGAGAACTTTCCATACACTGCGAGGAAGCGATGGAGCAACTCCGACACAAGCCCATTAACAAAGTTCCACAATTCTCAATCCACACAATTTATATATTCACATAACAAATCATTTTTATCGTTAAAGATCCTTAGTATTAAACCATGCTAATTATATACAATTAGCAATCAACACAGTATAATGCAACCCATATATCAACAATTTTATTGTACATGCTATATCATAGCATATAATATATCATTTCCATCTATTTATATCACATAAATAATGGAATCATTCATATCCACACTTACAAGTTATCTGTATGCCACATCATAATAAACAATGTATATATAAGCATACACCCATCTGCAGCACAATTACACACAATTTAACCATTCGTTCGATTATGTAATCCTCTTGCTCATAAGCAATCCGGATTACATAATCATTAACCATTTAACCCCCATAATACTCACCTTTGCTTTTAGATGAATAAGCAAATAAATCACAATGTCCTTGAGTGCCACATCTTGAATTACCTATTAGATAAACACGTAGCCATAACGATACATTTAGTAACTTATAACTATCACAATCACATAACTAGACTTTTTCATACTGTTATTAACTTTAATCTTTCGTTACTTTACTTATTTGTTTTAAGCGTAATCATATTCATAGATATCAAAAGTCTGATTATAATGAATTCATTTATTTGGACACATTCTCATCCTAGTTAAATCTTTAACTAGTCGATAAAATCATAACTTTAGTATCATAAACAACACAAGTGATTAAGTATTCGAATCCCGACTCAAACTCTAAGTCTAATTCATTAAAGTGATTAAACTTAGCCGTTTAGTTAAACTATATTTACTTTTACTTATCATAATCCAATAATTCGATTATAACGAATTCATTTCTTGGAATACATTTCCATTCTGGTTATATTGTTAACTATTCGGTTAAATATTCCAACAACCTTTCATTGATCATAGTCAGTTTATCAACTATAGCACGCCCCCTTAATAACTTATGCATTAACTAATCATAAACGCTTCAATTGAGATATCACCCGAATCTTTACATAACTTCTGTTTCTGATCCGTTATCATCATATAATAGTATCTATGTTTATAATTTATATCATGGACACAATTATACAGATTATGAACAAAAAACAGAATATGAGTAACCCTAAATCACGTCGCAACTACTTAGGATCGCGTCGCGATCCCAGACACTTCGCGTCACGACCATTAAGGATCGCGTCGCGACCTGGTTTGTTCCAAACCTGCGTATTTCCCGTTTAAGCATGGCAACTCGAATTCTTTTCAAACAAACAAAGGTTTCAGACTGTAAATCATTATTCCAAGCTAGTATGTATCAACTTATCATCATTTCAAACCTAATTTCATCTCAAATCAATAACCCATATCAAATCCATCATAATCCACTTTTTAGGTTAAAAGGAAGAAATTAAACTTACAATTAGATTTAGAATATGATGAGGATGATGAATCATAGCTTCTAATCTGAATTGAAGATGAAATTTTGATGGGTTTTGGTTCCTGATTTGAATCGCACAAACCACAGGGACGTTTGGGGTTTTAATTTTTAGTCTGGAACATATGGGAAGTAAAAGAATATATATCTATACACATGTACTACTTTTGTCCCCTTTTAAACCTATTGTCTGAAACTTAAAATCCATTTGCGATTTTCAATATTTTATTTTTCTTACAACCTTATCAACTTAAAACAATTATATTTTTGATTGTCACAATAATACTTTTAGATTTTGGGGTGTTACAAACATAGATCTCATATATATATATATATATATATATATATATATATATATATATATATATATATATATATATATATATATATATATATATATATATATAATATCAACCATTTGGTTATAATGAGTTCATTAACTCTAATACATCTTACTTAAGTTCATTTTAGAATCGTAATCAATTCACAACCTACTTTAATTTGGTCGTTAATTAATCGATCATAATCATATTTGCAATAGTTATAAACGGCTCAAGTGATTTATTACACGAATCCATACTTGAATTCTGGTTCTTAATCGTTATCATAATATGCTTTTACTTCTGTTTACACTTTCATATTATTAGCATCATTAGATTGAACAAGAAAACATAGACATATTTTGAAATGGCAACAATCGCGTCACGATTAGTACAAGATCGCGTCGCGATCTTGGTAGTTTCGCGTCGCGATTCTACTGGTTTCGTGTCGCGATTCTAAGCCCTGTCCAAACCTGCAACTTTCATTCTAAATACCAATACGAATTTCAGCCACAAACAAAATGGGACCAGATTCCTAATCTTCATCACAGTCTAATAACATTAAATTGGGCATCATTCTAATCTAATTTCATGTTAACAATCACTACTCATAATAATTTCACTTATCAAACTCTTAGGTTAAACAAGGAAGAAAATTAACTCACTCAAGGTAAGAGGAATTATAATAGATGATGGACTGATTCTTGATAGCTTGGATTAAAAAAGGTTGAATGAATTTGGAAACATGAATTCAGTTCCTGCGACACAAGCCCTTCTCCCTTTTGTTTTCTGGAATAATTTAGAACATGAGGGAGAAATGTCTGTACGGGTGTGAGTATATGTATTGTAAATTTTGTTCCCCTTTAATACCTATTGTCTGAAACTTAAAAACTATTCGCGATTTCTACTATTTTATTTTTCTTACAATAATAATAACTTAAAACAATTATTTATTTATTCGCCACAATAATACTTTTTAAATTTTTGGGTGTTACAGAAATAGTGAAATCAAAATCATTATTATATGCCTTGTTTTCCATGAGACAATAGTAATTGTAATAATTAATATGTCTAAGAGATATCAAATTAATAAAAATTAAGAAAGTAGATGGTATACAATTTTCATTGAAATAGTGAAATCAAAATCATTATTATATGTCTTGTTTTCTATGAGACCATTGTAATTGTATACGTGGTAGATTTGGTATCTCTCGTTGGTTTAGTATGTAGAAATCTATTACGACGTGGCATTCAGCATCTTGAATCCATGTGATAACATGATCAATGGTATGCTTGTTCCTAGCAATGTAATCTAGTAGCTACATTGCATATTCTCCCCAAACGTTGCAATTCACCTTCTTCCCACTGTCATTTGAGAAACACGATTATCATTGATTATTATAGCTATATTAAACAAAATAATGTTTACTAACATATAATAACAATAAATAAAAATCAAATATTGTATATTAAGAGTAGTACGCGATATCTTGTAGTTCAAACTCAATTGACTTTGATTCCTTCATGTTCTCTTTTATGATCTTCAGTGTTTGCTTGACACAAGACGGCCCACGGCATCTGCATAGATCTTTCAAATTAGTTAAATCACTTAAAAAGCAAACGACTAAAACCAATTGAATAAGAAAATGAAATTTCGCGAACTAACCAAACCTAAATATGCTTGGAACATTTCATGACAATACATCATCGAATGAGACAGGGTTGAATCCATCCGTATCTGGCTCAAAATATGGACATCTACGTACTTTAGATGACCTGAAAAGATTTTAACTTCCATGCATGGTCAATAAGATGATAATCTTCATTATATGGTCCCACACCAAAACCATACAAATCAACAAAGTTGCCTTATTTCAATGTATCCTCAAAATCGGGAAGAAAGATTTTATTTAAAGAAGCAATGATCTTGTTCCCCTGCATAATCTACATATTAGAGTGTATGTAATTTAATTAAATAGAGCATATAAATTAATCTTGGCAAAATATTATTAAATGACAAATTCGATCAATATCATCAAAATCATAATCAGGATTATAAATCATTAGTAACTTAAAAAAATGGTGTATTCACATCCAATCCAATGATATAATAATACTCTTCTACTGGTACGTGCATAAATTTGATATCGACTATTATTCATTTTCAAAATATGAAATTCCATAATAAGCATATGATCTCCACCACTCATTATAAGCATATATAAATATTCATGTACGTATATTGGATGTTTTATAATAGTAATCATTATCATTATCAAATTTATTGTATATAAAGTTAGCATGTAATAATATTAATTATCATGAGTGTATATACTAATGAACACAAATCAACTCCATAACTAAAAACAAATTCATCCAAAACATAAGCATATTAGATATTCATGTATGTATATTGGGTATTTGATATTACACTTCCAACTTAAAAGTGTAATGAGAATTGATGTATGTATTATATAGATTTCATGCAAAATCAAAGTCTCATTCATAGGTGTAGATCCAGAAGGATCATTTCCATTGAAGCAACTTATGTTGTTGTGTTCAAGTAACTATGTTTCCACAAAAGAAACACCTTAACACGGACCTTATAGTCATCACTCTCATCGTTAATAAGGTTCAGAGGTGTAAAATTTTGATCAACATCTATTTGTTTATAAGATTGTGGGTCTCACTAATTGAAGATAAATTTGCAAGTAATCATATACATACTCCTTTATTACTAATAAGCATCCAACCTTTTATAGAGTGGGATAATGAGTTAGTGAAAGACATTGGGGGAAAATTCATTTAGTAATCGAGTATAAAGTTTTCAAATTGGAATAAATTAATAATAATGATTTAAAATCGTTTAAATCCGGGAAAATTAATTTTGTAATGTTCAACAAAAATAGGTTCTGAAAAAAGATTAAAATATTTTCTCTATTCTAAATTCAAATTCAACTATCATCTGATTCAGTTACTATAGATTACTTGTAAATGGAAATATAATTATAGAAATGGCTCTATTTTCATATATGTATGCTAAAAATTGCATATTTATGAGAAAATAGCATGAGAAAATATTAAAGGTTGCACTTGTAAATGTTCTCCAACCTATAAATGGTATGTGAAATATGAATTATTGGTTATTGACTTAAATACGTTATTTTTATTTTTTTTTTGATAATAAATAAAAATATATAGCATAAGCTAAATGAATGTAGCATATTGATTTTGTCTGATAAGGAAGTGAAGGAAAGAGGTTATGTATTAGATTATTATGTTGGTTGAAGTATCTCATGACATGGGCTATCCGGATGATTCTGATTACAAGTATATTTCTGTGTGGCTTATAACATCCAGATGAAGAGTAGATAAGTTGGTTTACTAGATGAAGATTTATAGAACATAACTCATTAAGTGCTAATATGTAGAGAATACATATGTAAAGACTGATGAACATGAAGGATTTCTCCACAGAGACAATAATGATATTGAGTGCTTTCAATCTATCAACAGACAACACAATTCTGAGCATTTATCATCTATTTGCTCTTTTGGAATTGTGCAAAAGTGATCAGAGTCTAGAGTTCAGAAAGAAGGTAGTTAGATGCCTATTTTATCATTTGAGTGAACTTCTGAAGATTCCAAAACTCAAAAGTAAATGTGAAAGAATCAGGAAAGAGCATAGAAAATTTGAGAAGGATAATCTTGAAGGACTTGAGTTGGTAGAGAGAGGAATGGAGGATGATAAATGGAGAAACGTGTACAAATGGCATCCAAGAATGCTGTAATAGACTAGTGTTTGTAAAAGACTTATTGAATATATAAAAGTATTATTTCAGTGTTTATTTCATTTGGCATATGTATTTTTGTAAAGTTTTGACATCATCAGATAGGGGGAGATTGTTGGGAAAAATAATAGTCGAACCTAAATTATAAATCTGATGAGTCAAAATAATCTAAGTCTCAGAAAATTTCTTTAAGTTTTCTAGTTGAGTCTGGAGGTGGTCTGAGTCAGACTTTGATAGAAGTTGTACATCAGACTCTAACAGATTGGTTAGATATCAAACTCAAGTGACAGACTTAGCATTTCAGATCCAGAGTTGAAGCTGATGAATATTTGAAGATAGAGATTATAGCTGGGATTCTGAAAGGATTCGAAGATAATATATTTGATTAGAAGATTTGTAATTATCTTGTTTCCTTGTATATCGGTCTAGTTTGTTAGATACGATATTGATAGAGATTAAGTAGGATTCACTAGCCGACTTATCTCTTGTATAAATAGCTATAGATTCAATGGGTTGTCATTGAAACCTAATAAAACTATTGTACTTCATTGATATATGAGTTGAATAAAAGCTAATATATTCGTTGAGTAACATTGTATTACTGTTTCATAAATTCTGCAAGATCAATTACATTAATATTAAACGTTGAATACTTAATTGTTATTAATTAATTAACTTGTTGATTGATTAATGAACTGAATACAAGTTTCTGGGTTATACAATAAGACCTATCAAGGTGGTTAGCAGCTAACAGGTAACTTAGATATAAATATTTATTTCAAGTAGTGATATGATTTGTGAGTGACTTATAATTAGTGCTCATGCGGATTAACATTCGCTTCAATAGTAATATGGTATTTCTTACATTTTTTTTGTTTTTGAAAGGCAATCGTGGAATCACTGACGGACCTTTGGCTTGAAATATGGAAAGATGCCTAAGGCTAAGTATTCTCTTTATATCCCAGAATGGTCTATTTTATTTTGAGGACATAACTCATATTGTAGATCATGTTATATGTATGTATTAAAGGTAGCAAAATTGGTATGTCAAAATGAGTTCGTGTCTAAAAGGGTGGCCTTGGTACATTTTCGAAATAATTTCAGTCAAACTTGCTTTGAATATAATGGCAAAATTAACATTTACTTAACATATCTCAATTTTCACAAAACTTGGTGGGGGAAAATTTTTGTGAGATGGAGGGAGTATGAGATAATATGAAGTGTTAGGTACATATAAACAACTTGTCAAGACATCATATATTAGATCATATGTAATTATCACATGTACCACACCAAAAAACTTCGCGTATCACACGACATTGAAAATCACATGGAACTCATACTTACTTATGTTGTGATCACACTGATATTTACTTTAAAATCACACTTATTATCATGTTAATGTTCTCCAATAAATAATCAAATAAAGAATCGCACACATTGATACTAGGAATTCAGAACTATTCTCCAATTTGTAAGCTATGTTAAACATGTTTAGTTCTCATATAAGATAATTGGTGAATTGCTTACATGATGGTTTTGATTATTGAGTTGTTTGCATGTCAACTCAATAGTTTATTGGTTTGAAATCATAAATATTATTTGACGTAAGATTCATTTTAAAATATCATCAAAAATGAAATATAATAAACGAGTACTACAATACTTATACAAATAATTTATGTGAAACTGACAACAAGGGTTAAAAAATAATTAAATTCGATCGATCAATGTGTGTCTCAGGGATATGTTACGGTTGGAAGCGGTCTAACTTCCACATGTTTTTATCAATCAATCCCCATTGATAAAAACATGATCTATTATTATTATTATTATTAATGAGGGCTCATCAAACCAAATGCAACTACCTGGTTATCCTTTTAAGCAAATGTATAGTTATAAGCTTTCACTCTTCTTAACATGCGATGGAAATGTACGGATTTTATTTTTTAGTTTTTACCTAGTATGTAAATATCCTTCAACATCAACCACATATATAACGGTTACAATTCAAGGTTTTTAAATGAATTTATCAAAATATGAGATTGAAAGTATCGTCACCATTGTATAATGTGTAAGTGTAACCACGCGAACCATGCCATCATGTAGCGTGTTACTCTAACAAATCAACTCTCATTGCAAGACCAAACCTTCTCGTATAACCTTTTCAAGCGCCACATTTAAGAGACTTATAAAGAGACCCGTACACTCTTCTTTATAAAATTTACTTGACAAAGTTGTAATCTAAATCTATCTTTCTATGTTAAATACCGTCATACCCGAAGTTTACTGTCTTTACATATGTCATAATAATACTTGATTTTAGTAGATTAGCGGGTCTTAATAAAATAAAAAAGTAAACGACACTCAGTTGTGGCAATTCAAATTCTTTTCATGTTCACATACTTGCTTATAAAAAAAGCGAAGTCCCTTTAGAAATTTGAGGGCTAGCTAGCTAGTTGGAATACATTAACAATTTCCCCCTGTAGTCGAGTAGGCCATGAAATAAAATAATGTGCAACGACTTGTTTTTATTCCATTATATATATACTACTAGTACTATAGTTGATTAATTAATATTAATATATTAATATAAAACCGTGTTTATATGTAACTTCCCAACACAAGTATGTTCATATTTTGCAAGGGTTCGAGATGGGAGAAGTAGATGCATTTTGAGGGAAGAGTTGATTTATGTGATCAACTATCCAGATTCGCAACACAATATTTACGTACCCACTACATTTTTAAGTAAAATGTAGTGGTGTTAAATTGTAATGATTTCAAATCGTTGATCATTAAAATCAATAGCTGAAATCGTTTGTCCCTCATTCCACTTCCTAGTTCATAATTCTTATAATTCATATGAAAAGTATATATATATTTTTTAATTTTAATTTTAATGTAATTTATTAAAAAAACTAGTTAAATTAAATTAAATTAATTAGGTATTTTGAGTTTGGTAACGATATTTAATTTAATGTCGATGATTCACATATAATTGCGTAGAATCTGCGTAACATCAAAACATACAAACAAACAAACTCATTCATCCATCGCCGTTCATATTTTCTGCAAATCTCGGCCAACCATTACCAAAACCCCTTTTTTTCCTCTTAATAAAATAATCAAACAAATCAACTTCTTATCCATATTTTATTTATTTATTTCCATTGCCGGTGCCCTTTTATTTTTATCCCCTCCCCCAAATATACACACCTCTCTACCTCTACCTCTACCTCTACCTCTACCTCTACCTCTGCTTTTTATTTTATTTCCATTTTTATTTATCTTAAAAAAAAGTCAATAAATATAATCTCCAATATTTTCGATCCAACCCCTTTCTTCCCTAGTCTTTTTATTACTTTTTGTTACGGAGTATCATATAACATCATCATCATCATCATCCCCAATTTCACAGGAAAAATAGGATAAATAAACCTTTTTTTTTTCTTTTTGTTCCCATCAAATCTGGCTATAAAGAGGTTAGATCTTTATACCCTTTTGTTTTTATTCAATAATTAGATTGTTTATTGTCTTAAGCTTGAATTTTTTTAGTTTTTCATTTATTATTGTGTGTTTAGGTTACTGTGCTATTGTATTTATCAACAATTATTCCATCTGCTTGATGAAATTATTGTTTTTTTCTTGCCTGCTTTCTTAATGGATATGTAATATTGTTGAATTGTTTGTTACATAGTGATGATTTATGAATTATTATTTTTAATTTTCTTGAAAATAATGATATATGTTGATGAACTCATCACCTACCGCCTACCGGCTACCAGGAATATATGCTTATATTGAGACTTGGGAGATTTCATAATATTTAGCTCAATGTTTGCTTTAAATTCTGATTGGGAATTGGATGTATTACAATACATGTTTATTCGATGTTTTTTATTGTATTTTTTTCGTTGTTGTTGTTGATAGTTTGGTATTATGTGGGTAGTGTATGTGATTGTTTTGATGCATGAATCATGATATGTATGCGTGTTCATATACACGCAATTATTTTCCTCGAAACATTGTTTGTGAATGTATTATGTGTGTATGTGCATACTGCGTTACTTGTATTTATGGATATATGCAAGCATGAATTCACATATAGACATGTACATATACACTATGTACAATTGTTAGAATTTACAAAAGGTGATCCATCTATCTGTACAAATAAGTTGGTGCGATTAATTTTGGGTCGCAAGTTTTTCGGATAATGTATGGTAACTCTGTCGATGGGTATTTGACTATTGGTCAAACATTATCCTGTCTTTGTGCAAGTATTTTATGATATTATCTGCACAATACCACTTTGTTGTTTCTGTTGTTTGTTAACGAGTACTTAATTTTTTATCTTTTGAAATGTCAGGCATTTGTCTCTTACGCATGTCAAAAACTGGGATCCAATAGGACCCAAAGGAGTTGTTTCAGTCTGGCAGCTACAACAAATCTAAACCGTTCTCGCACCACTAGGTCGGTGGTGGGTGATAATAATGAAGGAGTAATTCTACTTTGCGTATTGAGAAGATCAAGATCATCACACATATGGAGATTGCGCCGTGTTTCAGTCGGCTTATCACTTGACTACGGCTAAGATCACTATTTTTCACAAGTTTATATCGAGTTATACGTTTGTTTCAATCTTTTTAATCATCTAGATGTAGTTGATTAGTGAGTTTGTTGTCAAGATACATTTGAAAGTCAACAATAAGTGAGTTACCTCGGCCTGTTTGGCCAGAATGTTTAGGTTCTCCTGCTTCCATTCTCCAACTAATCCTCAGAAACCAAAGGTGAGCTTGCTAATCTTCTTTGGCCAGATGAAATCAATGGCTTTGATTGTGGCTCAATGTTAGGTGGGCAAATGGGCGGTTTCTCTAGAGGATCCAAACGGGCCGGGATGGGTTGACCCAAATACTTTATGTCCCTATTTGTTTAATTATTTATTATCGTAAATAGTTCGTGTATTTTTATATGATCACATTTACTATAGCATTAAACTAATATTCTGTTGTATATATATATATATATATATATGAGGGAGGTTCAAATGAGAACCAACTAAAAGTTGAGAACTACTAGATTACGTGTTTGTTCACATGTGATTAACTTCAATCATATGTGAACATTGATGAACATTTAATAACGATTTAGCAGTTTTCCACCCATTCCCTTTTTAGCTATTATTCTTATTCTACCCTTTGATCCGTTAGAGATAAAACATAGCCCTGATCAACCCATTTATAAAGTGGTAGAATTTCCACCTCTAGTTTGGACTTAGACCCCTTGTCATTGACCATTTCATCTTTCTACATGCAGAAAACTGTCCAGTTGCCTACCGAAGCAATGCATAAAACATTGGAAGATTACAAAACAAATAAACCCAACAACGATCCCGTCTTTTCTAAAGTTCCTGAAGGCAACAATGTTAATCCATCTCCATCTTCTATGGGTCAAGATTGGAAATCTGAAGGACTTAAAAGCATGAATGACACCGATAGTGAACATGCCCATGAAATCAGAACAATGAGGAAGAGTGTATCTTTAGGAAGCGGCCTAGCACACTATCAGGATATGACATCTGGTGACCAATCATCTTCTTCTCATGGTAATGGTAGTGGAGACGAGTATAAAAAAGCACAAGCATCTCTGTCTCCTCAGATAAGTTCAAATATGGTTAATATTGCATCAGATTTATCCCCTGATCACCTGCAACAATCTGATAAAGAACTCGGTGATAACTCCGAGACTCGGTTTTCTGGTGCGTGTACTGGTGGTTCTAGTAGCCGTACACCTGGCACCCCACACAATATTGTGAAGTCGAACTCTTTGCCCTACTTGCATTTGGGTCATAGTAATGTGGTTCATCAATCTCGATCTTCTGAGGACTTGAAGGAGTTAGATTCAGGATGGAATGATAAATCTGATGGTGGTGAAACTTCGCCGGAGCGGGAAATAGAAAACAACAGTGAAGGTCAAGTTGAGAAAGCTGATGGTGATGATGTTGATGGTGATGACGCATATGACTATGTCGGTTCAGCAAAAGATTGGATTGTCCCTGCGGTGGATGAACTGGGCAAGGGTAAAAGTGTCCAAGAAGATTATTCGGATTGTCAGTGGGAGCAATTGCCTAATGAGGATTTCAAGATTAAACGTATCGAGAAATGGGTTATGGATCTTCAGCATTCTTCTCCATTGGAAGAAACCCTACTTACCGACTTTGATGACCATGGGCAACATGATGTTAACAGCACCATCTTGGATCCTGTGGCATCGCTAAAAAATGACGCCAAGTCCATTTTGGGTATGGATGCTGCTAAAAGATACATATCTTCTTTAAATGCTTCAGCCACAACCGCTCAGCTTGCAAACCATGGGTTAGTTGTGATCCCATTTATGAGTGCTTTTTCAAGCCTTAGAGCTCTTAACTTGTCAGGAAATTCAATAGGTTTGAATTCTATCCTTTGTTCTTTGATCTTTTGTTTATTCGATATATTCGTTTGTTGATGATATTTTTTGTTTTTCAGTGAGAATAACCGCTGGTGCCCTTCCTCGAGGACTCCATATTTTAAATTTATCAAAGAACAGTATCTCCACCATTGAAGGCCTTCGAGAACTCACGAGACTGCGTGTACTTGATCTTAGCTACAACCGGATTCTCAGAATTGGGCATGGTATGTATTATAGTTTCGTTGTTTTATAAATATGCTAACTCTGATTTAGTTACTTGAACTGAACTGGAGAAAACTTGTTTGAAGGTCTGGCTTCGTGTTCTTCTCTCAAAGAACTATACTTGGCGGGAAACAAAATAAGTGAGGTGGAAGGTTTACATCGTCTACTGAAATTGAATGTCTTGGATCTACGTTTCAACAAGCTGTCTACGACAAAAAATTTAGGGCAGCTGGCGGCTAATTACAACTCCTTACAAGCCATCAGCGTGGAGGGCAACCCTGCACAGAAAAATATAGGAGATGAGCAACTCAAAAAGTTCCTGCTTGGTCTTCTCCCTCATCTGGCCTACTACAACAGGCAATCGATCAAAACAGGTACCATGAAAGACTCGGCTGACCGAGCTGCCCGACTCGGTATTTCTGCACATCAAATTGACCGTGGGTTAAGGTCAGAATCAAAAAAGTCAACTCACGGTCGGAAAAGTCAAGCGGTGGGTAGTCGTGGACGGCACGTTAGGCTGCCGCCAAGTGGGGTTAAGGTGACGAGTGATAAGCATCAGTTTGCTGATGTGAGTAGCAAACTTGTGAGCTTCAGGCCGGATCTTTCAATGCGAAGAACTCACAGTGAAGGGTTGCTGAGAGCTGTTTGAGATGGAAGAATTATAAATAATAACAGAACTTTGATTGGTGGGTAAACTTTCTTTATGGATTTGGTTTTGGCTTTGGCTTGCTTATCGTGTGATATGAACATTTCATTGCTGTTTGGATTTAAAGTTTGATTATAATATATTCGACACTTGTGGTTAGAAACTACACATTGAAATCATTCCTCTACTTTGTTGTTGATTAGTTCTGCATTATGAACCATTGTGAGCCATGATCTAAAGAATGATTCAAAATTTCAAAGTAAAGCTATGAGCATGTCTACCGATTTACAGAAACCTTATAGTAGATATTTGGTGAATTTCGGTTGCCCCGGACCTACAAGTAAATCAGCAACGAGTCTCAAATTTTGTTAACCTTATTTTGACTTAGCAATCGAATTACAACCTAAATTGTTTACGACTTTGCTATGTTGTTTATACAACCTTATTTGTTTAAGAGTTTGCTATGTTTATAACATTAGGTTCATATCAATGAGTTCTCAAATTTTGTTAACCTTATTTTGGCTTAGCAATCGAATTACAACCTAAATTGTTTACAACTTTGCTATGTTGTTTATACAACCTTATTTGTTTACGAGTTTGCTATGTTTATAACATTAGGTTCATATCAATGAGTTATTGACATAGCGATATCGAGATGGCCTTTCAACTCTGAGGTTGGTGATTTTACTCTTAGTGATATCGAGATGACCTTTCAACTATAGGGTTGGATATTTAAGTCTTGTGAATGGGACAATTATACATGTTATTGGATTAAATGTATAAAATGACGTTATTGTGACAAGTGTGAAGGAAATAGTCGAACACGCTAATGGAACTCAGGTTAGTACGAGGATTTTCATATTATTAAGAAGTCTTTCGATAATTTTTTTAAATCATTTTCTTACTTTTTTTTTTATAATTATTTTGTATGTTTATCTCTACTGCATGTGAACCATTTTACCACTCTATTTATAGAAATCTTAAAATTTTAGTACTCTAACATTTTTAAATTTAAAATATTTAATTTTCATATTGTATTAACTTCTATCAAATTTTGTTCTTAACCTGAATCTTTACCTCTACAAACTAAATTATTATTATCGATATCATCGAGTAGTTTACCCAATTATATATACAACTACCATTGGGTTATAATATAGTACTAGTTTAAGACCCGTGAAAACACGGGGTTTTCTTTATAATACTTATAAAGGTTCAGTATTTTAATTGTAATTATAATTAACATTTAAGAACCAAAAAAATTATATATGGTAACATTGATCTGATTATTTTATTATCTTAGACATCTCTATATTTACATTATTAATTATTAAGTACATATTATAAAACTTAATTAAATGCATTTTATTTCGTGTTAATATAAGAGGAACAATATTCAAATGTTTTTAACAAATATATTAGAAATTTAAAATGAAATGCAAAAGATAATTAGTTGGCAGAATAATACAAATGAAAAATAGTACACCATTTTCACTATTTCATTTATAAATCTTCGACAATAAACCATGACAACAAACTTGACTACTGACACAGACACCATGATACCGATCACCCACATTTCATTATCATGGTCCTTGTTAGGGTGAGTCTGCAATCACCACAAAAGGAGATGATGTCAATATAATGACCTTAGAGTAACATACTGTAAGATATGGAAATGATGTCACATGACGGCCTCCGACATTTATATGGTATCCATCAACCCCAGCACGTATGGTCAAGACAAACAATTTACACTCCACAAAAGGAAATGGCCAAGTCACTTCCGGTTTCTAAGCACGCCCTATGAATCGCTTGAACCATGACGATGTCCGTGATTCCTTCTGAATCGACAACATCATTACGTATCCATTTTTCACATCTTGGAAATCCATCAACCGTAAAAACATAGACCATAAGCAATAAAGAGTACTGATATGCCCAACAATAAGCTAAGGATCTAAAAACACTCTACAATGGATGATTAGTTCCCAACATGAACACATATTTGTCAACAAATTATTCTTAGATAAACACACATAGCTCTAAACCTTTCAAGATAATGGTATTCATGTGAACCCAATTAGAATGAACCTCACAATGTAAGAATCGCGATAAGTATCACGAAAATAAAGATAAGTAAACATATCAATCATCCTACTGTGTTGTGTCTATGCAACCATTCAGTTTCTTTTATAATACCACAGTCCCGATAGACATGTCCTAAAAATAGCAAATTGGTGTTTAAAAAAAACAGCAAAGCCCAACATGCAAATAAAAAAAGCCACCAACTTTCTTATTTTTGGAAATTGATAGTTATAGAAATATGCTTACCAAGCATGTCATCATCGCCTTTCGATGGTAACCCATCACACCGCTGAGCTGCACCCCACTGCATCCTATAACACGCAGCATGTTCAATAACTGGTTGTTGACTCCAATCACCTCTCAATCGAGGGTTCAGATGCAATATCTTTGGCGGATCCTCTGCAACTACAGACTTGTAACAACCGCCAAATTAGGGCTAATATTAGCGCCTAACTCTTTGTTAATACATGTAATTAGTACTGAGTTAGGCTAATTTATGTATCGGATTATATGTTGGTTAATATATATACAACTTTACGATTTGATTAAATCGTACGCGACTTAAATAGAATGAAATTCTATTCGGTTAACACGGACGTTGGTGAACAAATGTTTATAAACTAAGATAACGCAATTATGACCGGAACGCTACTTTATAATAATTGGTAATTATCTCGTATTACTCGATATACACTTACACGATTTAAAAACAAAAGAAATTAAATGTAATTTAAACTATTAAAGATTTAAGGAAATAATTTAAATAAATTATTTAACAAGATTTGTGATTTATAAATATAATTAAACGCGTAAAATAAATATTTAAAGTTTCAATGACGGAGCAAACGAACACCGCGCGGAGCGGGAACACGGGGCGAAAGTGGGGATTTAACCTCCCACTTCCACCCACCTTCTTTCATTTCACTTTCTTTCTTTCTCTCTCTTTCCTTTCCTTTTCTCTCTAATCACTAAACACCACCACCAAAAATCTATCTAAATCAACAAATAAACATATCAAACGACATCCGATCTTCAAGATTTTTAGAGATTCACGACCACCGCATCCCGATCTACATTCCTATCTTTTCGGATTTTCAATCCGACACTTTGTAAGTTTCCGACAAATCCCGACAACTCTCCGTTTCTACTTATTTTTACGTTTTTATAGTTTATAATGGCTTAATATGTTCATATAAGGGTTGGGTAAAAGATTTGGACCCAACGGAAACCGGAAAACTCGTTTTCGACAAAAATTCCGGCCATCAGACCGCTACGTCGCATTTGACCACCGGCCTCTGCGACGTCGCGGCCTACGTCGCATAAAAACCCCAACGTCGCATTAGCGACGCTGCATCCTACGTCGCATTGATTTGCGAAGGTCGCATCATGCGACGTACATGCCCACGTCGCACCTGACGTCGCACCTGACGTCGCACGCTACGTCGCATCTGACGTCGCACCCTACGTCGCACCCTACGTCGCACATGACAGAACCTTGAAAACTCGGATTTTACTAAGTGTCGATCTTACACAATTTCCAATACTTATACTATACGACTTAACAAACATCATAGAATATGCTTTTCTATTACAATCACTCTAAATTGCGTTATTAACAATAAAACTTTAATTATAACAAACCACCAACGGGCCGTATATACTTTGACACGAACGTGAACGAACCAACATTTAACACAACGGGGTATGAACAACTAGCCTAGATGGTCTTGCGAGACATCTACTTACTTAACCTTATGTGTTTAGGCACTAGAAGGTTACGGGTTCGGAGAACCTACGGTTGATACTACTTACTCGTTTATTGACATAAACGTACTTGCAAAGACTCAGGTGAGTCTTACAGCCCCACTTTTACTGTTTTATACTTTGGGGTGAGATACTTAGCAACTGTTTTACGCATGAACACAATGTACTGAACTGAAAACATTAATGATTACAAACAAACGCATGAGTTACTTTTATCCACTGAAAGCCTCCTAATCGTAAGTTGTTAGTTATGGTCTTAAGCGCGAGTACTAGTAGATGGATCCATTTGGGACTGACAATCCCTGTCTGGGGTGGTAGCGCCACCACGTACTGATTTACACGTAGAAACAGACATATTAGTATTTGTTACATATGAGTGTGCGGATAACACTCACGGGGGTACGTGATTTATTTCACACTACACGGTTAAGCTTCAACTTATGAGCTCATGGCACTGTACTGATATACTGATTAACTTACTTTGCTTGATAGCAATACGGGTACATACTTGTGGTTCATAACATTTACTTATTACTAAACCTGTGAGATTCACCAACCTTTTTGGTTGACACTTTCTAGCTTTGTATCTCAGGTACACTTACGGAGTAGGTTCACTCCGGGATTGCTAGCTAGAGTCGCATGATTTACAAACTGCATTTAACGAAGATTCTTTGGCATTATCTTTTGTAACTATGATTATGTAATAGAATCTTCCGCTATACGCGCGGACTCTAGGAAACTACATTTTTGTGTACGAAAACCTACGGTTTTCAAACGATCCAAATTATGAAATGTAACTATTTTACAAACGTCTCATTTAGAGGTCGTTTGCTATATATCTTGTGCTTTGTATATTGATTAGTAACACCCAAAGTATGCTTCCGCAAACCGTTAAATTTGGGGGTGTTACAGATTGGTATCAGAGCCTAAGGTTATAGTGAACTAGGTTGCATTTAGTGGGCCTAGACTATGACCGTTAGGCAGTATTCTCTTATTAGACATGACTAGTTCAGGAAATTACAGCATACAACTTTAATTTAACATAGCCTGATCAACTATGTACAATTAAGGAAATATGATGTAAGATCTGAAATGATTATGTTGAACAGGGATACGTTAGTTGACTCTGACTACGAGAGAACCGGACCATTACTTGATACGTGCTAGACACTAGGCTAGATATGATATATGTATATATATTAGCCTCAAACTTACTAACGCTTTGTCTCAGAAATGGCAAACACCCCATCCAACTCATCTCGTTCTCAAACCGGGTCGCAAAACCCAAGGGTAGCAAGGAGGAACAACAGGTTGCCTCGAGCTGGCCCATACCCCACTCACTTCACCTTGCCGGCCTTAGCCGCTAGGGTGAGCCAACACGAGCAACGACTTCGCACCATGGATGTCGTGTTGCAAGAAACCAACGAAAACTGGAGACTTACATCTCTCGAACGCATAGAACAAGTCTCCGACGATCTGGAAACCACTAACAACAACATGGACGTCCTTCGCAACCAAATAATAGAAATCAGGGTGGAAAATGCCCTTCTGCAACAAAGGATGGATGAATATGTGCAGCGCTCACTTGAGGCAGAAGAGTATGCGCGTGGACTAACCCAACGACTAGCGCTAGCAGAAGACAACGCCCGACAAGCTAGCAGGCTTGCAAACACTGTGGATCGCCTTGTCACGATGATGGAACAGATTAACCTACGTTAAGACTAGTGTAGTCTTTGTCTTGTAATCTATCTTGTAATCTAGTAACTATCTAAGCACTACTCTACGTTTCAGTCGGATGTAACAATTCCCGACATCTTTTGTAATACATTTGTAGGATGTAACCTTTGAACTTGTATCATCTATCAAATATTTCGTGTTGTTCAACTCATATTAATTGCCATAATTCTTTTCCATATTGATGTGATGTATTACCATCTTTATACATGTACATCTGAAATACATACACCTTTCTTGCAAAATCTCATGTATCTTCATTTCTTTTATTGAAGAGTCATGCCGCCAAAGACAAGACCTTACACGGATGCTCAGATCACCTCCCTCATAACCCAGGCTGTTACTGAAGCCTTAGCTCGGAATACTCCACCAGGTTCCACAAGAAACAGCGATGCCGCTGAAACCTCTGCTGCTAAACCTTGTTCATACAAGGATTTTCAAAACTGCAAACCCTTGAGCTTCAAGGGGATTGAAGGAGCCATCGGACTTATCAGATGGTTCGAAAAGATGGAATCAGTTTTCCGCATCAGCAAATGTGCGGAAGACGACAAGGTCAAATTCTCCACCTGCACCCTCGAAGATGGTGCCCTCTCGTGGTGGAATTCCTATACCCAGTCTGTGGGTATTGATACAGCTTATCTACTCCCTTGGGAGGATCTGAAGAAAATGCTCACTGATGAGTATTGCCCGGCCGAACAACTTTACAAACTGGACGAAGAGTTCTGGAACTTGAAAGTACAAGGAACTGATATCGTTGGATACACCACCAGATTCCAACAACTCACCGTCCTTCGCCCGACTATGGCGGGTACTGAACCCGAAAAGATCAAGAAATACATCCGCGGCCTCCCGGAACCTGTCCGGGGAAATGTCGCCTCGTCAAAACAAACCACTCTTCATGGTGCCATTCGGTTGGCCCATGAACTTCTAGCCATGAACGAGGACCCAGAACCACCCACTCCATCCTCCAACAACAATAAAAGAAAATGGTCCGACAACCACAACAACTACCAAAACAAGAAACCAGAAACCATTAAAGCCTACACCTCCAGTTCTGATGACAAGGGGGCATACAAGGGAACCAAGCCCTATTGCCCAAAGTGCCAACGACACCACCATGGTTCGTGTCCCTGTAGCAAGTGTAAGAGATTTGGACACTTGGCTAAGGACTGTAGATCAAACACCACTGACACCAACACCTCTGCACCAAAGACTTGTTATGGGTGCAACGGAACGGGGCATTTCAAGAAAGACTGCCCGAAGCTGAACAACAACAACAACAGGAACAACAACAATGCTCGAGGAAGAGCTTTTGTACTGAAATCTGGGGAAGCCCGTCAAGACCCGAATGTGGTCACGGGTACGTTTCTTCTCAACAACTTGACTGCATCTGTATTATTTGATACTGGTGCTGATAAGAGCTTTATTTCCGATGGGTTTTATCCACTACTTGACACTACACCTATTGCCTTAGATTCTAAGTACACAATAGAATTGGCAAACGGAAAACTTATTGAGGCCGACAGTGTAATACCTAATTGCACTCTGAACTTAGCTAACGAGCTCTTTTCCATTGACTTGATACCTGTCGAAATCGGCAGCTTTGACATCATCGTCGGTATGGATTGGTTGTCCAAGCACCGAGCCGAAATCGTTTGTTTCGAGAAAATTGTACGCATTCCTCTCGTCACCGGTAGAACTTTGAGCATACAAGGGGAGACCGGTGGTACGAGAATCAATATCATTTCTTGCATGAAAACCCGAAAATACTTGAGAAAAGGGTATCAGGCAATCCTCGCACACGTTATGGAGAAAAAGTCGGACGAAAAGCGACTGGAGGATGTGCCTATCGTTCGAGACTTCCCAGAGGTCTTTCCTGACGACTTGCCTGGCCTACCGCCAACTAGACAAGTCGAATTTTCTATTGACCTTGTGCCCGGTGCAGCACCCGTGGCACGAGCCCCTTACCGACTAGCCCCATCCGAACTTCAGGAGTTGTCTACTCAATTACAGGAACTCCTGGACAAGGGATTCATTCGACCAAGTTCCTCACCTTGGGGAGCTCCGGTCCTGTTTGTGAAAAAGAAAGACGGTTCTTTCCGCATGTGCATCGACTACCGTGAACTCAACAAATTAACTGTCAAGAACCGTTACCCACTTCCTCGCATTGATGACCTGTTTGACCAACTCCAGGGATCGAGTTTTTATTCAAAAATCGATCTACGGTCAGGTTATCATCAACTCCGAGTTCGTGACGATGACATTCCAAAAACAGCTTTCCGAACTCGTTACGGGCATTATGAATTCCAAGTAATGCCATTCGGCTTAACCAACGCACCAGCAGTATTCATGGATCTTATGAATCGGGTGTGCAAACCTTACCTTGACAAGTTTGTCATCGTCTTCATCGATGACATCCTGATTTACTCGCGCACCGAACAAGAACACGCGCAACACCTGAAAACCATCCTAGAGCTGCTCAAACACGAAGAGTTGTACGCCAAATTCTCTAAGTGTGAGTTCTGGATGAAAACCGTTCAATTCCTTGGACACGTCATTGACAATCAAGGGATTCATGTTGATCCTTCAAAAATCGAGGCTATCAAGGGTTGGCAAGCACCTACTACACCGACTGAGGTACGCCAATTCTTAGGACTCGCCGGATACTACAGGCGATTCATTGAGAACTTTTCGAAAATAGCCCTACCTCTCACTGCACTGACTCAAAAGGAAAAGAAGTTCGATTGGACTGACAAACAGGAGTCAGCTTTTCAGCTACTAAAACAGAAACTCTGCAGTGCACCTATCTTATCTTTACCCGAAGGCAACGATGACTTCGTGGTATACTGTGATGCTTCACACCAAGGTCTTGGTTGCGTGTTGATGCAACGAGACAAGGTCATCGCTTACGCCTCTCGACAACTCAAGGTCCACGAAAAGAATTACACAACTCATGACCTAGAGTTGGGGGCTGTTGTTTTCGCTCTGAAAATCTGGAGACACTACTTATACGGTACCAAGTGTACAATCTTTACTGACCATAAAAGTCTCCAACATATCTTCGATCAAAAGGATCTCAACATGAGGCAACGTCGATGGGCCGAGTTGCTTACTGATTACGACTGCGAGATTCGCTATCATCCAGGTAAGGCGAATGTTGTCGCCGATGCCTTAAGCCGAAAAGAACGAGTGAAACCACTTCGAGTTCGAGCTCTCGGTATGACCATTCACAACGACCTCATCAATCAAACTCTCACTGCTCAACTCGAAGCACTCAAACCAGAAAACTTGATAAACGAGGCCTTGCGGGGCATGGACAAACAACTTGAAACCAAATCTAACGGGGCCAAATACTTCTCAAATCGAATCTGGTTACCAAGTTTTGGGAACCTTCGAGACTTGGTGATGAATGAAGCTCACAAGTCTAAATACTCTATACACCCAGGTGCCGACAAAATGTATCACGGCATCAAGGAAATGTACTGGTGGCCCAACATGAAAGCTGACATTGCAACCTATGTTGGCAAGTGTCTTACTTGTTCTAAAGTTAAAGCTGAACACCAGAAACCTTCCGGTTTGCTACAACAACCTGAAATACCACAATGGAAATGGGAGCAGATCACCATGGATTTCATTACTAAACTCCCTAAAACTTCTAGCGGTTGCGATACCATTTGGGTGATCGTCGACCGACTCACTAAATCTGCTCATTTCCTAGCCATCAAGGAAACTGATAAGATGGAACGTTTGACACGGATCTACCTGAAAGAGATCGTGTCAAGACACGGCGTGCCCATCTCAATCATCTCCGACCGAGACGCTCGGTTTACTTCTCGCTTCTGGCAATCACTGCAGAAATCTCTTGGTACTCGTCTGGATATGAGTACGGCTTACCATCCTCAAACCGATGGCCAGAGCGAACGAACCATACAAACACTGGAAGACATGCTACGGGCCTGCGTAGTTGACTTCGGTAAAAACTGGGAAAATCACTTGCCGTTGTGCGAGTTTTCGTACAACAACAGTTATCACACCAGCATAAAGGCTGCACCCTTCGAGGCACTGTACGGTCGTAAGTGCCGGTCACCCATCTGTTGGACTGAGGTGGGGGATACACAACTCACCGGTCCAGAAATCATACATGAAACAACTGAAAAGATCGTCGGCATACAACATCGACTAAAAGCCGCGCGTGATCGTCAGAAAAGCTATGCTGACGTGAGACGCAAACACCTTGAGTTCCAAGTAGGGGACAAGGTACTTCTCAAGGTGGCACCGTGGAAAGGTGTCATTCGATTCGGAAAACGAGGCAAACTAAATCCTAGATACATCGGACCATTCGAAATTCTTGAAAAGATTGGTCCAGTGGCATATCGCCTGCAACTCCCTGCTGAGCTTAGCAGCGTTCACAACACATTCCACATTTCTAATCTGAAGAAATGTTTGTCTGATGAGACACTGATTATACCGCTCGACGAAATTCAACTCGATGATAAACTTCATTTTGTCGAGGAACCTATGGAAATAATGGACCGCGAGGTCAAACAACTAAAACAGAGTCGTATTCCCATCGTAAAAATCAGGTGGAATTCTAGACGTGGTCCTGAATTCACTTGGGAACGGGAAGACCAAATGCGACTGAAATACCCACATCTCTTCCCTGACAACGCACCGACCGTGCAATCAAGCTAATTTCGGGACGAAATTCTTTTAACAAGGGGAGAATGTAACAACCGCCAAATTAGGGCTAATATTAGCGCCTAACTCTTTGTTAATACATGTAATTAGTACTGAGTTAGGCTAATTTATGTATCGGATTATATGTTGGTTAATATATATACAACTTTACGATTTGATTAAATCGTACGCGACTTAAATAGAATGAAATTCTATTCGGTTAACACGGACGTTGGTGAACAAATGTTTATAAACTAAGATAACGCAATTATGACCGGAACGCTACTTTATAATAATTGGTAATTATCTCGTATTACTCGATATACACTTACACGATTTAAAAACAAAAGAAATTAAATGTAATTTAAACTATTAAAGATTTAAGGAAATAATTTAAATAAATTATTTAACAAGATTTGTGATTTATAAATATAATTAAACGCGTAAAATAAATATTTAAAGTTTCAATGACGGAGCAAACGAACACCGCGCGGAGCGGGAACACGGGGCGAAAGTGGGGATTTAACCTCCCACTTCCACCCACCTTCTTTCATTTCACTTTCTTTCTTTCTCTCTCTTTCCTTTCCTTTTCTCTCTAATCACTAAACACCACCACCAAAAATCTATCTAAATCAACAAATAAACATATCAAACGACATCCGATCTTCAAGATTTTTAGAGATTCACGACCACCGCATCCCGATCTACATTCCTATCTTTTCGGATTTTCAATCCGACACTTTGTAAGTTTCCGACAAATCCCGACAACTCTCCGTTTCTACTTATTTTTACGTTTTTATAGTTTATAATGGCTTAATATGTTCATATAAGGGTTGGGTAAAAGATTTGGACCCAACGGAAACCGGAAAACTCGTTTTCGACAAAAATTCCGGCCATCAGACCGCTACGTCGCATTTGACCACCGGCCTCTGCGACGTCGCGGCCTACGTCGCATAAAAACCCCAACGTCGCATTAGCGACGCTGCATCCTACGTCGCATTGATTTGCGAAGGTCGCATCATGCGACGTACATGCCCACGTCGCACCTGACGTCGCACCTGACGTCGCACGCTA
The DNA here is from genome assembly GCA_949592205.1 of Helichrysum umbraculigerum. Taxonomy (NCBI): domain Eukaryota; kingdom Viridiplantae; phylum Streptophyta; class Magnoliopsida; order Asterales; family Asteraceae; genus Helichrysum; species Helichrysum umbraculigerum. Next base: position 100,051,360 of record CATIUR010000004.1, on the reverse strand, counting down.
CGTCGCATCTGACGTCGCACCCTACGTCGCACCCTACGTCGCACATGACAGAACCTTGAAAACTCGGATTTTACTAAGTGTCGATCTTACACAATTTCCAATACTTATACTATACGACTTAACAAACATCATAGAATATGCTTTTCTATTACAATCACTCTAAATTGCGTTATTAACAATAAAACTTTAATTATAACAAACCACCAACGGGCCGTATATACTTTGACACGAACGTGAACGAACCAACATTTAACACAACGGGGTATGAACAACTAGCCTAGATGGTCTTGCGAGACATCTACTTACTTAACCTTATGTGTTTAGGCACTAGAAGGTTACGGGTTCGGAGAACCTACGGTTGATACTACTTACTCGTTTATTGACATAAACGTACTTGCAAAGACTCAGGTGAGTCTTACAGCCCCACTTTTACTGTTTTATACTTTGGGGTGAGATACTTAGCAACTGTTTTACGCATGAACACAATGTACTGAACTGAAAACATTAATGATTACAAACAAACGCATGAGTTACTTTTATCCACTGAAAGCCTCCTAATCGTAAGTTGTTAGTTATGGTCTTAAGCGCGAGTACTAGTAGATGGATCCATTTGGGACTGACAATCCCTGTCTGGGGTGGTAGCGCCACCACGTACTGATTTACACGTAGAAACAGACATATTAGTATTTGTTACATATGAGTGTGCGGATAACACTCACGGGGGTACGTGATTTATTTCACACTACACGGTTAAGCTTCAACTTATGAGCTCATGGCACTGTACTGATATACTGATTAACTTACTTTGCTTGATAGCAATACGGGTACATACTTGTGGTTCATAACATTTACTTATTACTAAACCTGTGAGATTCACCAACCTTTTTGGTTGACACTTTCTAGCTTTGTATCTCAGGTACACTTACGGAGTAGGTTCACTCCGGGATTGCTAGCTAGAGTCGCATGATTTACAAACTGCATTTAACGAAGATTCTTTGGCATTATCTTTTGTAACTATGATTATGTAATAGAATCTTCCGCTATACGCGCGGACTCTAGGAAACTACATTTTTGTGTACGAAAACCTACGGTTTTCAAACGATCCAAATTATGAAATGTAACTATTTTACAAACGTCTCATTTAGAGGTCGTTTGCTATATATCTTGTGCTTTGTATATTGATTAGTAACACCCAAAGTATGCTTCCGCAAACCGTTAAATTTGGGGGTGTTACAAGACTTTAGCCCCTGCAACTCAACCTTAAACTGAGAAACCAAAACCAACGGATCAACCGCTTTTGTTTTAGCAAGTTGAGGAACATACTCATTATGAGCAAGTTTAGGAGTTCCAACCACCGTAATAGACGACCCTGCAGCAAGACCACATGGTAGAAACATCATTCGATCCCCTTTAGTTAACTCTTCACCACTAATTGACACCCATGGCAGACACCATTCCTGTTTCGTTTCAAGTACAGAAGCTATCTGCGCATCTTTTTAATTATACTCACGCACCTCTTCCCACACTTTTAAACCTAAATTCCACGCTTCATCAGCCATTTTCTCTAATCCCGACATATCACGAGTCCTACGCTTTTGCAGCAAGCAAATGACTTCCTTCAATTCTAAAAACCGGATGATCCTCAAATGCATCTGTTATATTAAAAAGATGGATTTAAAAACATGAATAAAACTAATTAAAACCCATAAGGAGTGTGAACCAACATGTCATATGAGTATGTATCAAACAAAAATCGATAAGCATTTTGCGTATAAGTTGTCCATCATTCCCTTCTTCAACAAACAAACAAACATTAATTTCATCTCGCCCAACCTTATGCTACCAACAAAAAGTGTGAAATACAAAGAAAAAAGGAAAGAAATGGAAAAAAACCTTGCGTAGCTTCACGTTTCAAAAGCATGTGGCTGAGTTTTGCAATGAAAAAGATCGTACGGTAATCGATTGAGTCCTGCAAAACATTACACATCTCTAAAATCATTACACATTATGATCCAAATCAAGGCTACACCCAAAATCATTACACATCTCTAAAACTTGCAAAGTGAAAAAACATCACTTTTATTAAACACAGAAACTTACAATACATCTTTTTGTTCATGTCAATGAAACGCAACTCTATATAGATCGTTTAAAGACATCTCTTTAACAATTAATTGCTCTAACTCCTAAACATAGTGATTAATAATACAAAATTCCCATGAATAAACAAAGGCAGGAGCTATAAGGTCCCCTGGACAACCACATACTCATGAATTATATTGTGTATAACAAAACTTACCAAGAACATAGTTTATGTAACCATAGAAACTCACCATAGGATGCTGTAAATGTACAAAATATACATGTTCAAGAGGTTTCAGCATGAACCTCACCATAGGAAGAACGGTCTAAATATATATGTATTTCAATTACCAAACAAAAAATACCAAAGAATGACAAACCCAAAATTCATTGAATATTCACCATTGCATACAAAAATTAGAACTGCAAAATCTTGCAATTAAAATGCATACAAACCTGAGGATCTTGAACCAATGAAACTTGAGCATACGCATCATCAGTCCCAACTTCAGCCTAATTTCATCGAATTTACACAAATTAAACTAAACCTACGAACAATTAATTTAATTAACCAGTAATTAAAACTTACATGAAGCTTGACATCAAGAACACGGCAGAATACATGAGGAGGAAGAACAAACTCACCGGATTTGGGACAATCACCGGCGGATTGCAGTTGTTCAAGGTAACCCTGAGGGCAGTAAACGACGGCGTTACCTTTCTTAGGTAGAGATATCAAAGGTCCAGCGCAAGCTTGCCATAACTCCAAACAGCACACTACCGGAGTAAAACCACCAGTACCCACCGCCGGCAACAAATCCGCTGGAGCAGAACCAGAGGACTCCGACGATGTCGAAACCTCATCCGTATCGTCGTTATTAACAGTATTCAAATCAATTAAACCACATCGGAGTAAAATTTTATAATGATGAACTTTGAAAAGCAAATATTATGATGGTTTACAATTTGAATTTTGAAATTATCAGAAACATGAGAAGGAAGCATTGATACCAAGAAGGGCGGTGCATACCAGTAAGAAAAAAAGCGTGCAAAATAATCTTCATGTCTTCAAGAAAATGGGCGGCCCAACAACATTTAAGTGTCTAGATACTCACAACTAAATTAAAGTAAGTTAATTGGGTACAATATTTTTAAACCTTACCATTTTATTTATAATTATTACATACTGATGACATCAGCGGTTTAACCACAGCTTAACACATCAGCATAAAAACCTACCTCATAAGGTGACACATCAGCTTTATGACATAGCCGTAACCCCCTTTATTAGTATTATTATTAGTATAGATAGATAGATTATACTCCCTCCATCCCGATTCTATTGTCCAGTATTCCTTTTTGGGATGTCCCAATTTTATTGTCCACTTCCATAAATAGATAAGAATAATGAGATAAAGTTCATTTATGCTCCTAATTTATATATGTAAAACAAAAAGGTAGGTAAAAAGTAAAGGGTAAAACTGTCTTCTTATAAAAAAGTAAGTAAGAGAGCGGGTGATATTTTTCTTAAACCGACTATTTTTTTGTCTGCCACAATAAAATTGAGACGGAGGGAATACTAAATATTTGAGAAACTGTACAATGAGCCTCTGAATTTTGAACCTTTAAACCCTAGGTTTCAGTAAAAGTAAAATCCAAATTCGAAATCCGAAGAACATGGAAACAGGAATTATATCAGTGGATCGGTGGGGTGAAGGAAGTCAGGTTTATTTCCTAACTCATCTGCACGCCGATCATACCGTTGGTTTATCTTCTCGCTGGAATAACGGTCTGCTTTATTGCTCGCGCATCACTGCTAGGCTTTTCCCTTCCAAATTCCCCAATTTCAATTTATCATTGATTCGGTCTCTCGAAATTGGCAAATGGTATTCGTTACCTTTGGTTTCGTTGTCGTCTGGATCAGAAACTAGAGTTGAGGTTTTTGCCATTGATGCTAATCATTGCCCTGGTTAGCCTTCTTCGTTATTGTTCATCAATTGTTCGTTTCCCACTTACGAATCAAATTTAGTTAGTTATTCTGCTGCATTCTGTGTGATAAGAGACACATTTTAATTAATTACTAATTATTGCAGATGAGGACATGTTTGATGTAGGTTTATTAGTTTTTTTTTACTATGTGGCAGGTGCAGTTATGTATCTATTCCGTGGTGAGTTCGGCATTACGCTTTACACTGGGGATTTTCGTTGGGAAGTAACGTGTGATCTTGCAGAGATGGGAAAGAAGATGCTTCTTAGTGCTCTCAAGAATGATAAAGTTGATACCCTCTACATAGACAACACTTACTGCAACCCGTTCTACTCATTTCCTTCTAGGGAAGTCGCTGCTCAGCAGGTGACATTCTTTCCTTGTACTGCATTGTCAATCCTGATTCTAGCATCCTGCAATTCACCCAAGTTGAATGAGCTACACCTGTCCTGTGCCGCTTGTACCATTTAAATGTACTTATCTTACTGAAATTATTATATTTTAAATCTATCTGCAGATAGTCAATATCATTAACTCTTATCCGGAACATGACATCATCATTGGCATAGACACGTTGGGAAAAGAGGATTTATTACTGTACATATCGAAAATGCTGAAAGTCAAGGTATATCTCACTGCTAACTGTTTCACTTTTATACAATAATGTGTGTGTGTATAACTGAATAATATATTTGTTGGTGTTAGCTGTGTAAGTGCTATTAGCATTGCTGTCTATACGTATGTTAGGATCATTTTAAGGGACCTTGTTGCTGTTTTGTCGCCTGCTATTTCAAACTTAAATTAAATATTTTTGGTAGATTTGCGTGTGGCCAGAGCGGTTGCAGATTATGCATCTTCTCGGACTACATGACAATTTTACTACCAAAACCACTTTGACAAGAGTGCGAGCTGTTCCCCGTTACAGTTTTTCTGCTGAGACTCTAGAAGGATTAAATACTATGCATCCTACCATTGGGATCATGCCATCTGGTTTTCCGTGGGGTCTAAAGAAAGTTGGAATCAAAGATAAATCTTGTGGTCATTATTTAATGAAGACACAGATGGATGAGGATGTTCATACAAATATGCGGAATAGGTATAAATATAATATCGCGAAACATGATCAGTACATCTACACGGTTCCATATTCTGATCACTCCTGTTTTCCAGAGATAGTGAAGTTTGTTAAGTTTCTATGCCCAAGAAACGTTAAAGGTATTGTGTCTTCATCATCATCTTATATTGATCCTTGTTACCATCTTCGCAACATGTATGGAACATTGAGTTTATATCAAAAACATCTGGCTGAGGAAGAAAGGGAAAGAGTTGAAGGCAAATTTAAGTCTACTCTTGATTGTGATAGTTTTACTTATGAGAAATCAAAGAGTAAAAGGATAAAGAAAGTATCATCCGTGTTGTAAAACTAGGGTAAGTATGTAAAGGGCTAATATGGCGTGAATCTAACCCATGTAGATTAATTTGATGATTAAATGTTAATTAATTCGTGAAATGAAGGTTCAAGTGTCCATTGCTTTAACAAACTATAAATAAAACAAATTCGATTGTGACTTATATTTCATATAATCATGGTTTTTGTGGGTTCACTAATTTAGCAGGGACTGAAATCATTCGAGGTATGTTGGAGGATAATTTTATAGGCTAAGAAGCTAAGTTCATTTAATGTTACATTGACCCGTACAGATTTCCTTGAGAAAATAATCAGTTGAAGTCCCACCATGTAGAAATGTTGACTTTGATTTATATTAGTGGTGGCCTGGCGGGAGGGGGTGAATGTGACTTTTCTAACATATGGAATTTTAGCTACTCCATAATAGACGTTTAATTTTACATTTAATGGCGAAAGGACTTGGAATGGAACAAGTATTCGAATTCATATTGACTTGGCTTCTATTTTTTCTTTATTCCAAGCGGGTTTAGCAAGTTAGAGTCTTATTTTCGTTCTGACTGGCATCCGATGGTGCATAAGCTCTATAAGACCTAATACTGGTACTATGATTTTTGGCATCTCTCTTTCCCTCTATATCCATCTCCTTGTCAAAATTTTGTATCAGTTATGTGCTTCACAAGCAGTAACAGTTTAATGGGCTATTTGCTCATGATGTGTTTCTTTCTCACTATTTCTCTCTCATATGGAAGTGCCATCATATCTGCAAACCACTCTTTATCTGGAAACCAAACAATCATATCCAATGGTGAAAACTTTGCGTTGGGTTTCTTCGAAGCAGGTAACTCATCCAACTATTACATAGGCATCTGGTACAATAAAGTATCTTCCAATTCTCCTACTATTGTTTGGGTAGCAAACAGAGAATCACCCATCTTTGATAGATTCAATTCTGAGTTAAAAATCTTAGATGGTAATTTAGTGCTCTTAAACGAATCCAAGTATGAAATTTGGTCGACAAATGTCACTACCACCACCACTACCAATTTGAATTCTGTGACTGCTGTTATACGTGATGATGGTAACTTAGTTTTGACAGACGGGTCAAACTCAGTTGATCCCGTTTGGCAAAGTTTTGACCACCCAGTTCACACTTGGTTGCCTGGTGGTAAACTGGTTTATGATAACAGAAAGAAAAAAGCTCAGCTTCTTACTTCATGGAGAAGCCATGAAGATCCTGGTGTTGGACTCTTTTCTTTGGAGCCTGTCCCGTCTGGTAAAGAGTATGTTAGTAAGTGGAATGGTTCCCACCAGTATTGGACAAGTGGGCCTTGGAATGGACACATATTTAGTTCAGTGCCTGAAATGAGGTTGAATTATATTTATAATTTCAGCTTCATTTCAAACGAGAATGAAAGTTACTTCACTTATTCTGTGTATGATCCTTCCATCATATCTAGATTTGTTATGGATGTTTCTGGTCAAATTCAGCAACTAACATGGTTGGAAGGTAGCAAGCAGTGGAATTTGTTTTGGGCTCAACCTAGAACACAGTGTGAGGTATATGCTTTATGTGGGACTTTTGGTACTTGCAGGCTGACTGGATTGCCATTTTGTAATTGCTTGACTGGTTTCAAGCCTAGATCAGAGAATGATTGGAATCAGAGTGATTTCTCTAGTGGGTGTGTGAGAATAACAAATTTGGAATGTGGAAGTAGCAAGGAAACATCAGATTTTTTCATGCTTAAAGTCAAGAGTCTGCCGCCAAATGATTCTGTGGTGGTTGGTAGTTTTGGAGAATGTCGTACAGCCTGTTTGAACAATTGTTCATGTAATGCTTATTCTTTTGTTGATAACCAGTGTGTAGTTTGGTATGGAGATCTTTTGAATCTTTCGGAAGGCGACACTAATGGGGAAACAATCTACGTTAAAGTTGCTTCCAAAGATCTTCCACGTCGTGTTCGTAAAAAGAAAAACGAAGTCGATCTGGGTGCTGTTGTCGGGTCTGTAGCAGGTGTGGTTCTTGTCTTGGGTGCAATTTTGTTTATAATCTATAGAAAAAAGAGGATATTGGTTGGAAAAACGACAATGGAAGGATCGTTGGTGGCATTTGTCTACAGAGATTTACAAATAGCCACCAAAAATTACACAGAGAAACTAGGAGGAGGTGGTTTTGGTTCAGTTTTCAAGGGGGTATTGCGTGATTCGTCCATTGTGGCAGTGAAAAAACTTGAAAGCATCAGCCAAGGTGATAAGCAGTTTAGAAGCGAAGTCAGCACAATAGGGACCATCCAGCACGTTAATCTTGTACGTCTTCGTGGGTTCTGTGCAGAAGGGAACAATAAGTTGTTGGTTTATGATTACATGCCTAACGGTTCGTTAGATTATCATATTTTCCATGATAATATTCTAAACTGGAAAACAAGATATGAGATTGCACTTGGAGTTGCAAGAGGGCTAGTTTATCTTCATGAGAAGTGCAGAGACTGCATAATCCATTGTGACATAAAGCCAGAAAACATTCTTTTGGACGCCGATTTCTGCCCAAAAATTGCAGATTTTGGCCTTGCAAAGCTTGTGGGCCGAGACTTTAGTAGGGTTTTGACAACAATGAGAGGGACACGGGGGTATCTAGCTCCAGAATGGTTATCAGGTGTCGCTGTCTCAGCCAAAGCAGATGTTTTTAGCTACGGTATGATGCTTTTTGAATTAGTATATGGTAAACGAAATGCAGAGGTATCAGAAAATGTAAGGAGTACTTTCTTTCCTAGTTTGGTTGCAAGTGTTCTTATGGTAGGAGGTGATATCCTTAGTGTACTAGACAATAGGTTAAACAGGGAAGCTAGTGTTGAAGAAGTCACAAAGATATGCAAAATTGCATGTTGGTGTATCCAAGATGAGGAAGACAGTAGGCCGAGTATGAGTACGGTGGAACAGATTCTTGAGGGGGTGTTGGATGTGAATATGCCTCCAATCCCACGATCTGTCGTGTTATTTCTTGATAACACGGAGGATGTCGTCTTCTTCACCGAGGCTTCCTCAAACAGCAGTTCACCCAATTTCTCGAGTGGTGATCCCCCGTCCAAGACTGCATCTTCCTGAATGTTACTGTTTTTATTTTTATTGTTGTAGTCACACTATGACTATACAATGTATCTCATTAGAGAATAAAAGAGTCATTGACTTTCTAAATCTTTGTAGTTGACCTTTCGGTGTAAACTGAAGTATTATTGTAAAGACGCAATAATATACTATACTATACTACTAGAATAACTGAATAAGCTATTTAGAAAAGAAAAGAAAAGAATTTTTTTTTTTTTTGCATTTACTTTTTACAGTTCTTCTAGAGTTGTGCTCTTTCGATATTTTCTATCGAATGATTCATATAAACCAAGTACAATGGCTCAAAAGTTTAGCTTGCTAGAAGGCTAGAATAGAAGCCACATTTCTTTGTGTCTTGGCATTCAAACCCGAGCTTAAGTGACAAACATCTCAAAAAATGTCATTTTGATGTATTCATTGTAAAATAAAATTCACTTCGACTATTTGACAACATTTCTTATGATTAAACACTTTGAAGCAATAAAATTTAAATTATTTCATATTGTACATAAGTATCCCTCATACATTTTTAACTAGTAGTATCTCACTTTGATTTTTTTATTTTATCAGAATATCTCACTTTGATAAAGATGCATCCATACGCAGAGAAGTATTTTGTCGGCTATGTACCCCCTGTTTGTCCCAAGGTCGGCAACTTACCCTCTAAAGTTTCAATGTCTGCATTCAAGTGGTAAAGTTTGTATCGATGTAGGTAAGATGGTAACTTGTGACCGGAACAACGGGTTAAATTGACGACGTGGACGATTACTAAATGTGACACGTGGTCTGACACATGGCTGCTCAGTAAGCAATTAAAAGCCCGAAACGGTAAAACTTAATTTTTAAGAGATTCTAGCACATAATATAAGGTTAGATAGCATACATTGGAATTTTAGAGGGTAAGTTGCCGACCTTGGGACAAACAGGGGGTACATAGCCGACAAAATCAATTTACCCAGAGAAGTAATAAAGAAAATATAGAGAAAACGTATTATTTGTAATTAATTTTATTACAAAAATTACAAAAACAACATTTTTTTTGAGTTTCACTTGTCAATTAATTTTAAAATTTTGGATTAAGTGCTTGTAAATGCAGTTAAGTAATGTATGATATTTGTTGTATATATCCAACTACTCGAACGTATATTGTATGTATAAAACTTGTTATTTATTGTCATTGTATATATTTTGCTGACGTGTCAACTTGTAAAGATGTCATGTGACACCTAATATAGATAACACGTCACTAGAATACATACAATATCAATAAATAACAAGTTTTATACATACAATGTATGTCCGAGTAGTTAAGTAGAGTAAGCTTCAAATAAGTACATCAAATTTTTGTGAGAATGAAAGAATTAATATGAATGCGTCACGTCACTAAACCTACTTTTCCCCTCGTTCTTAAAAATTAAATATCTTCCAAATGGTAAGTCGAAAAATCACAAAAATTGCACCATAAAAATCAGCATTTTATTCTCTTCAATTAGAGATGTACAAGGTATATTTTCGACAAACTTTTTTTATTTTATTTTTCGGTGGATTTTGAAAACGAGTAACGCCTGTGATACCAGCGGGTAACACATATGATACCATCAAGTAACACATATGATACCAGCGAGTAACATATGTGTTACTAATTTTGTACAATTTGTAACCCCCAAAAAAAAAGGATGGCAAATCGAAGAGAAAAAATATATTGATTTTTATGGTGCAACTTTTATAATTTTTCAAATTACTGTTTGTGAGATATTTGATTTTTAATAAAGTTGGTGAAAATTGGGTTTTTATACAATGGGTGAACAAAAAAACCGAACCCGGAACCGAACCCGATTTAAAAACCGAAACCGATTTGGAACCGGTTTTTGAATACCCGGTTCGGGTTTTTGGACAACCCGGCGGGTTGGTACCCGGGTTGGGTATTTAAATTCTGAAACCGGGTTGGAATCGGGTTGGGTTGGAAAACCGGTCAAAAACCCGGCCAAAACCCGGTCAAAAACCCGAAAACCGGTCAAAACCCGGTTCGGGTTGGGAAAAACCGGTTTTGACTTTTTTTGACTAAAAACCGGGTTGGGTTCGGGTTTGGGTCGGGTTGGGCCTAACCCGGTTTTTGTGCACCCCCTATAATTGTATAATATATTTGTTGGTGTTAGCTGTGCAAGTGCTATTAGCATTGCTGTCTATGCGTATGTTAGGATCATTTTAAGGGACCTTGTTGCTGTTTTGTCACCTACTATTTCAAACTTAAATTAAATATTTTTGGTAGATTTGCGTGTGGCCAGAGCGGTTGCAGATTATGCATCTTCTCGGACTACTTGACAACTAAAATTATACCCGGGCGTTGCCCAGTTAAATGCCTGCCATAAAATAAACGTTAGTATCGTAAAGTTCATTTACATGGAAGTTTTCTAAACCATAATCATATATAACACTTGTGTATTATATTAAATCATAAACCGAAAGCAAAAGAATATATATGATCAGAAAACACTTATAATCTCTCTATATATATATATATAAGAAAACCCTTGGAAGATTTATCCCCTTGATTAAAAGATAAGTCTTTATTAGATGACCATTAGATAGGTTAATGATGTCATTAGGCTGAATAATGATGTTACAAATTACTAATATGCCCTTTATTCAAAATTAGGGTTACCTGTGGGCGGGTGCTGTACGCTTCAAACACAACACCTGTGCAATTGTTCATCTTCAAGTGCTTTCTAACTTTGATACGTCCTGACAGAATACTCCCCTTGTCGATCCATATGTATCGCTTCCATCAATCTCGGGTTTATTCATCTTCTATGCGATTTTCTTTGCTTTTTATTTCTGAAATTAGGGTTCATAAGGTTCATTATGATCATCAATTTGTGAAGATATACGATATGTGTTGTTGTTCTATCTTGATGAATCGACGTACGGCCTGACTGAATACTTCCTCGTCGATCATGATGCACCGCTTCCATCAATCTGGGTTTTTTCATCTTCACAACCAGGTATGCGATTTTTGTTGCTTTTTATTTCTGAAATTAGGGTTCATAAGGTTCAACAGACGTGGCGTACATTTCCAATTCGTTCATCTTCAAAATCAGGTGTTAATTTTTCAAAAGTTTGATTTCAGAAATAAGGGTTTATAGGAGTAAAAAACAAGTGACTTTGTTAGTGTATACCATCAAGCCGATGTTTTAAACAAGTGACTTTGTTAGTGTATACCATCAAGCCGATGTTCTAAACTAGTTTATGTGTATGCCGTATTCTGATTAGTTCTACCATCAGATATCTTTTTATAAATTAGAGGTGTTTTTTTCCCTAATATTCATATTCTTTAGTGTCTAATTCTTTCTTTCCTCAATTTTTCGGGATTTTTCTATTGATATAAACGTGTTCACTTCATGCCGAACTACTAAAGTACTGGTTTTGGATATTTCCCTGTAGGTATTTGATGAAATGTGTGTGAAGCAAGGTAGTTTCAGAAAGACGTGAAAGCTATTTCAAGGAGTATGAGAAGAAACATTAAAAGAGTCATTGGCATTTATTCATTTTAGTTTCATAAGTTAATTTATTTAATTGGTACAAATGGTTTCTTATTTATATATAGACAGATGCTTATTATGGATGATAGGCAAATAGGAAATATCTACAGGTCAACATAATTCTTAGAAACATGATAAGGCAACAACTTTTTGGTTATATATGATGTTTTTGTGATATGCAAACACATAATTGGTTAAAGATCAATAGATAGTATTTTGGCCCAGTTTTCATTAGTCAATGCCTATTATATAGCAACTAAGCGTATGTTATGTATTAATAAGGAATTCACAGCCGTTTCGTGTACATTATAATAGACATTCGATGTGGCAACTGATTTGTCTTTATGTATCTGTTTGCTGTTATTGTGTGGTCAACATTGCTGGTAGGTACATCAACTCGAATTCTAATATACACGCTGCAGGAATTTCAGTGGTTTTTAAAATGATCCGTGTGGTTTGTCTCGAACGCAGGCAATTCTTTTCACAGGCACGTCTTGGAGTCAGGTCCGTAATGATGGGTTTGACCGCTTTAAGTACACATATAAGTGTACTGGACTATATGTGTTTCTCCCCCTTCCAGGTAATGTGTTTCTTCTACATTGGTAGGCGATCAGTCATTTAACGAGCATACATACGCAGCAGACATCAGGTTCCTTTTATTACATACTGACCAGTTGCTGCTGTATCTTTACACCCCTACCAATCAAAACTGGGTTAGTATGTGTGTATTAGTCTACAACGCAAGTATGTTGCTTCATATGGCGTGAATTTTCTGAAAACTATGTATGATATTGGTAAGCTTGATTCATATGCTTGTATCTTTACACCCCTACCAATCAAAACTGGGTTAGTATGTGTGTATTAGTCTACAACGCAAGTATGTTGCTTCATATGGCGTGAATTTTCTGAAAACTATGTATGATATTGGTAAGCTTGATTCATATGCTTGTATCATGGTGAATTTGAGCATGATTAAAATAACACTTGTTGTTTACGTATCAAACACTTTATGCTTTAATGCTTACTTGTGCGTAACTCTATATTATAAAATGATAAATTTAGAATATTGAAAAATGGTGTAAATTGTCTGAAAAATGGTCTAGAAGAGGTCAGATACATAAGTGATCCTATCATTGACCTGTACAAATGTACATCAACTTCTTCTCCTTCAGGATCAACTTGTAATGGCTTATGTGCTTCCATAGGTGTACTTGTCACTTTTGCATCTTTGTACCCAAACTTATCCAGTATGTCTTTAACATATTATTCTTGACAGATAAAAAACCCATCAGATTTTTGTTGCACTTGTAAACCCAGGAAGAATGTTAACTCTCCCATTGAACTCATGCTAAATCTCTTATGCATAATGGACTCAAATTCCTTACATAAACTATCCCTTGTAGAACCAAAAATAATATCATCTACATAGACTTGAACTAGTAGGATATCATTTCTAACTCTTTTAGTGAACAAGGTTATGTCTATTGTACCTCTCTTGAATCCACTTTCAAGCAAATAAACTGATAAAGTGTCATGCCAGGCTCTAGGTGCTTGATGTAAGCCATAAAGAGCTTTATCCAGTTTTAACACTTTCTCAGGATATTTGGGATCTTCAAAACCTGGTGGTTGACATACATACACCTCTTCATCAAATTTGCCATGCAAAAAAGCACTCTTGACATCTATTTGATACACTTTGAAACCTTTAAATGTAGCAAAAGCTAAGAATAATATGATGACTTCAATTCTAGCAACAGGAGCAAATACATCATCATAATCAATACATTCCTCTTGTGTATACCCCTATGCTACCAATCTTGCTTTGTTCTTGATAACAATGCCTCTCTTATCCTTCTTGTTTCTGAATACCCATCTAGTACCGATTGTCCTTTTTCCCTTGGGCAAATCAACCAATGACCAAATTTCCTGAATCTTAAACTGAAGTAATTCTTCTTGCATTGCTTCAATCTAACTTGGATCCTTCAAAGCTTCAGTTACCTTCTTTGGTTCCATCTGAGAAAGAAAACAAGCATATAAAGAGGTATTGAGCTCCTCTTCATCTACTTGTGTATGCATTCTTGTTTGAACAGGAGAACCAATATGTCCAATTACATTCTCAAGAGGATGATGTAACAACCCCGAAATTAGGGCCAATTTAAAATTTTCCTAATTACTTGTTTATTACTTGTATTTAATATGAAATAGGATTAAATACATTACTTACTATATATATATATATGGATGGAATATATGTATATATACGCGTATACGATTCGTACAAATATCGTATAAAACTACAATCGTACAAACTTGCGTACACTGATAAAACAATTATTAAATAATGTGAAATTATTTAATTACTTTGATTGTTACTTTATATTATGTTTATAATATAACGGAAAACGTACGTTTTGATTAAAACGTCACCGAACTCTCCGAAAACTCGACCAACCGACAAAACAAAACTAAATTATAATTGATAACTTAGAATCAAGTATTTTATTTAAATACTCCAACAAAAATACCGGGGAACGACTCGTATTTTAAAACGTATATTAATCGCGTATAAAAACTATTTTAACGTTTAAACGACCGAGGAAACGAACACGTATTTGCGTAAACTAGGAAAAGACCAAAATGCCCTTCGTGGGACCCAATGGGGGCCGGCCAAAATGGGAGGGGATGGCCTCCCATCCCTTGCTTGTTGACTTGGTTAATCACCACCCCATCACCTCCTCACTTCTCCAATTTCACACTCAATCAACCACCAAAATCCTCTCATCTCTCTCTCTAAAATCTGCACTCTCTCTCTCTACTCGACAGCCCCAAACACCCCTAAAAACCATCACTAAAACACCTTAAAACGCTAGGCTCGTTTGGAGAAAGTCGATCACCATCACGAGAGCTACAAACTCATCTTTTCGGTTTCTCGATTCACCAACTTTGTAAGTTTTCCGGCGACTCGTAAACTTTTCCGATTATCATTATTTTACATATATGTTGTTCCCCTAGCTTTATAATGTCCAAATTATACGTTAAAACTCGTTTTTGGAACTCGAAAACTTAAACCGAGAACCACCACTGAAAACAGTCCACTTCCGGAATTTTTATAAAATCGTGTGTTCAAAATCAACGAAAACTTTCTAAATAAGAAATCTTCGTCTCTTCGTCGCCTACGACTTTCATGAAGGGCGTTTTGCCCAGAAATACACCCATCTTCGGCTAATACTAGAACTTTGGACTTAGTTCTGTTTGGAACCAAATCTGACCACACTTCACTTTTATTTTTGTTTAAAATAGTAAACGGACATAAGAAAATACCATAAAATGCAGAAATGAACTTTAGATATATGAGAATATGTGTGATTTTTCGTTAGGCTTGAAATGGACTACAAATGGGTTAAATCGAGGGTTGGAACCGAGTCAAGAATCTGAAACAGGAAACCACTAAACTGAGATCAGTCCACTTCTCGAATTTTTATAAAATCATACGTTTGAAACTAGCGAAAACTTTCTAAACATAAAATCTTCGTCTTTTCGTCGGCTACAACTTTCGTGAAGAAGGTTTAGCCCAGAAACGCCCTCGTTTTGCTATAAAAATCAATTTACAAACATATATATTTTGTGTCAAAACTTTGGAAAAGATTAACTAAAAACCGACACCTCGAGGACCTCTAGAACCGAAAACTCAGTTGATAAAGTGATTATTAGCCATAATATGACTTAGGTAAAAGCCTCGGGTCAAGACTCGAACGTTTGACCTCAAAACCGAGCAAACACCAAAACAGCCCCTTTGTGTCGCATCTGGACACATCTTTATGCGACACTACCATAGTGTCGCATGGTTGTGTCGTACCCGTCGCTTGACTGCGACACAGCTCTTATGTCGCACCTTGTTTCCACGACACTTCTCTTGTGTCGCATATTTTCGCTTGATTGCGACACCACGACTATGTCGTATATAGTGTCGTACCCATGTCTGCGACACAGCCCTTGTGTCGCATAAACTCCAAACCAGAACCAAGTCATACGACACTTCCCTTGTGTCGCATATTGTCTGCGACACTACCCCAGTGTCGCATTATAGTGTCGCATAATGCCCAGAACAGAAAACTAAATATTTTTCTAAGTGTTGGAACCACTTTTCAATTACTAAAACGAATACGATACGACTTATACATGAAAACAATATACTTTTGAAAGTATACAACGATACCCGAATACGTACAAGTTTATACTAAACTGAACGTGAGATTTCACTCACACCCGCACACGAGTTTACACTCGAAATACTTAGGAGATTACACTCCAACGAACTTACTCTTGTACACTACACGGATTACAACCGATACAAACTTACAAGTTCACCCACTAGTTACGTGCTGGATTACACGTTAACTGATACGAACTTACATACGAATACTTACGAGATTTCACTCGTACCCTTTGGGGACTAAGCCCATTGGAACTTACGCAAACGATATACAATGTGATACGAAACAAACAGTTATACACGTACGCTTTACAAAAGTATAACTACTACGAATACATAATAATAATGGATGGAATTATTATTATACACCGATAACAAACGATTACAAACTTACAAACAAACTAATGGACATTAACTAGTTTGGGAACAACTAGCGTGGATACTTTACAAGTATTCCATTTACTTACTAAACCTTATGCGTATTAGGACGCTAAGGGTTGCTAGTACGGGAATACTACTTGCTTACTTACTGCATTGACTGCCAGACTCAGGTGAGTCTTACAGCCCCTACTTTACTGTTTTATACTCAGGGGTGAGATGCATTACTGTTTTACATGAACACACAAAACTTACTTGCTGACATGATTTACTTACTGTACGAGATTAACGATACGCCAATTGCATGGGTTTACGACTAATCCAATGAAATCCTCCTGAACCATAGTTGTTAGTTATGTGATAAGCGCGAGTTTTAGTATATGGATCCATATGGGACTGACAATCCCCGCCCGGGGTAGCAAGCACTACCACGAACCGTTCCTGTAGAAACGGGCGTTTCTTACTCGTTCCGTATGAATGTTTTGGATTACATTCATGAGGGGGGTACCGATATTTACTGTACGTTAAGCATCAACTATGGGGGCTCATGGCGATTGTATCAAACGGTTTGCATGACTTGCAACCACCCACTTATTGAAACTTAAGTAATTGATGAGCATAACCTGTGATCATTACTTACTGGCTAGCTATGATTTACAAATACTACTTGTGTGTTCAAACTGTTTACTTACTTACAAACCTGTGAGATTCACCAACCTTTTTGGTTGACCGTTTTAGTAATGCTTCTCAGGTACACAGCATCAATAGGGATGCCCAGCAGGATAAGCTTACTTAGCTCGAGTCGCATGCATTACAAGCTTGGAGATTTTATTGCATTACTTTTGTACTTACTGTTATGTATTAGAATCTCTAGGAATTTACTCGAACTCGAGCTTGTATTTTGAAACTACTTATGTATTAATGTAATAACTTTTCGAACGTCTCATTTAGAGTCGTTCACTGTATCCTTTGTGCTTGTGATTATTGATTAGTAACACCCAAAACATCGCTTCCGCAAACTGTTCAATTTGGGGGTGTTACAGATTGGTATCAGAGCCTAAGGTTATAGTGAACTAGGTTGCATTTAGTGGGCCTAGACTATGACCGTTAGGCAGTATTCCTCATTAGGTATAACTGGTTCAGGAATTACAGCATACGAGTTTAATTTAACATAGCCTGATCAACTATGTACAATTAAATGAAGATGATGTGAGTTCTGAAAGGGGTTATGTTGAACCGGAATGCATTAGCTGACTCTGACCTCGAGAGAACCGGGACTTTTACTTGATTGTGTGCTAGACACACACTAGGCGGTTATGTGTTATATATATATATACATAGGCCTCTTTCCCCGATACGATACTCTCTCGACTAATACGAAATTGCTTTCAGATTTCATCGAACAAACGACAACTTGATTCTCGTCATTCTGTCCTTATTTAACTTTTATGAATCCACGAAAACCATACACGCTACCGACATACGTCTGAAGATCTCCACACTATTGTAACCGACAACAGTAGATACTCGAACATCCTTCGATATGAAGATCGAGACCTTGTTTTCATTTGCTATTCCTATCTAATTCGACGTTTATACCATTCTACAACGTACCCCACCGTACCGTTATATGTATCCCAATAAAATCATTTTCAACTTAAGTCTCCGTCAGACTTCAAATTATACAACCGATTTTTAACACCAAAATTTTATAAATGTATTTTTGTCAAACATGTTACAAAATTTCTTACAAAATGTTTTATAAAATTTTCAAAAATTTCGAAACTGTATAAACTTATTTATAACCCACAAACTTTGAACCAATTTCAACCGTTGACGAAATTTCTTTAAACGTACTAAATCATCACCGCCATAATTCTTATTCAAATCCTCACATGTTCTTTATTATTGTTTCAAGGAACATGCCTCCTCGACGTCAAATCATGCTTACTGAAGCCGAAGTAGCGGGTATAATTGCCCGTAGCGTGGCTCAAGCTCTAGCTACCCGGACTTCAGCACCTGGTAGCGAAGATACCGCTAACAACGGACCCCAACCCAAAACCTGCACCTACAAAGACTTCCATAACTGCAAGCCTCTGAGCTTTGCAGGAACTGAAGGAGCGATTGATCTGATTCGTTGGACAGAGAAAATCGAGTCAGTGTTCCTCATCTGCAACTGCAAGGAAGAGGATAAAGTTAAATTCGCCGCCAGCACCTTTTCTGAAATTGCCTTAACCTGGTGGAACACTTATGCTCAAACGGTGAGCATTGCCGATGCTTACAAAATACAGTGGGATGAACTGAAACTTATGCTGAGGGGCGAGTACTGCCCAAGAGATGAGCTGAAACAATTAGAGATGGAATTCTGGAATCATAAGATGCAAGGTGACGATATCACCGGTTACACCAACCGCTTTCACCAGCTGGCACTTCTGTGCCCATCCATGGTTGATCCTGAGTATAAAAGGATCGAAAAGTACGTTGATGGACTTCCTGAGCGAATTCAAGACTTAGTAACTTCGTCCAAGCCGGGAACCATTCAAAGCGCCATTCGTATGGCTCATGAGTTAACGGCAAATTCTGTTCGCCGTGGCTCGACTTCGACCCCACCTGCGAATAACAAACGTAAATGGGAAGTGAGTCCTCACTCATCCAACTCTACCTCTGACAAAAAGCCTTCAACTGTCAATGCCAATGACTCAAAGGCTTACAAGGGGAGCAAGCCTTACTGCTCCAAATGTAGTCGTCATCATAACGGCTCCTGTCCCTGCACTAAGTGCAAGAAATTCGGGCACCTGGCCCAAGATTGCCGAACCAACCCCACTGGTACTGAAGCTCCTGCACCCAAAACTTGCTATGAGTGCAATGGTACCGGGCACTTCAGGAAGGACTGCCCAAAACTGAAACTCCGAACCAACAATACAAGGAGTAGAGCTTATGTAATCAACGCTAGGGAGGATGACCCAAACCCGAGACTTTGTGATTTGCTTAACCCGGGTACGCTTATTCTTTGACTACCCGAATCCGTTTTTCTCATAAATCTCTCGCTTAATGACTTATGTATAACTGTATTTTATTCTGTGTGTTTTCTTTGATCCTAAGTACACAATAGGATTAGGAAACGACCGACTACTTAAATCCCGACAACACAATTTGCCTTACACTTTAGATACAGTAACCCAAACTCCCCTCCCAATTATCTCACACTGGTTGAGACCGGGAGCTCGTATGCTATTCGTTACTTTAAACAGATAAATTAATATAACTTCACTTACTTGAGGCAAATTCTTAAATAGAACACTTATTTCGTAGGAAATGACAACTCACTCCGTCAACAACCCTACACTGCAAAATGAACTGCTCAGTGAGGAACCGAAGATGTTTCCTTACCTCCTCGAACTCGAGTGTGATACAGAACACTCCGCTGAATCAGAAATGACACCTGTTGTTCCTGCTGCTCCAACTGCTGCAAAAGCACCAGTTGATGTAACCTTGACTGCTGAATCAGTCAGCCACCTCAACCAAACTATCGATTCGCTGCGAAAACAACTGACTGAAGCACGGGAAGACATTGATGACCTGCGACGAATTGCCTTCCAAAATGACCTGAGTATGCGTGAGTACGAGCTACGTCTAACAACTTTAGAAAACCCTACTTCACCATCAACTTCACAAACTACTCCTACTGAAGAGGATACCGACACTGACTGTACCCCGCCTCCAGCAAAAAGGGTGAAGGTTTACTTAGGAAATAAACCCTACTGTTCCCAATGCACTCGGCATCATGACAACCCATGTACCATACCCACGGGTCAATGCAAATCCTACCCTAAGAGTACGAACCCTCCTAAGGTGAAACTCTGCTTCAACTGTGGGAGTGCTGGCCATCTTAAGGCCCAATGCCCACTACCTTCAGGCAACTAAAATTAGGGTACGTTACCACCTGACAACTACTTGATTTCGAACACTGTAGGACCTACCCTACTACCCATTACTACTTCGAACAAATTTCGGGACGAAATTTTCATAACAAGGGGAGAATGTAACAACCCCGAAATTAGGGCCAATTTAAAATTTTCCTAATTACTTGTTTATTACTTGTATTTAATATGAAATAGGATTAAATACATTACTTACTATATATATATATATGGATGGAATATATGTATATATACGCGTATACGATTCGTACAAATATCGTATAAAACTACAATCGTACAAACTTGCGTACACTGATAAAACAATTATTAAATAATGTGAAATTATTTAATTACTTTGATTGTTACTTTATATTATGTTTATAATATAACGGAAAACGTACGTTTTGATTAAAACGTCACCGAACTCTCCGAAAACTCGACCAACCGACAAAACAAAACTAAATTATAATTGATAACTTAGAATCAAGTATTTTATTTAAATACTCCAACAAAAATACCGGGGAACGACTCGTATTTTAAAACGTATATTAATCGCGTATAAAAACTATTTTAACGTTTAAACGACCGAGGAAACGAACACGTATTTGCGTAAACTAGGAAAAGACCAAAATGCCCTTCGTGGGACCCAATGGGGGCCGGCCAAAATGGGAGGGGATGGCCTCCCATCCCTTGCTTGTTGACTTGGTTAATCACCACCCCATCACCTCCTCACTTCTCCAATTTCACACTCAATCAACCACCAAAATCCTCTCATCTCTCTCTCTAAAATCTGCACTCTCTCTCTCTACTCGACAGCCCCAAACACCCCTAAAAACCATCACTAAAACACCTTAAAACGCTAGGCTCGTTTGGAGAAAGTCGATCACCATCACGAGAGCTACAAACTCATCTTTTCGGTTTCTCGATTCACCAACTTTGTAAGTTTTCCGGCGACTCGTAAACTTTTCCGATTATCATTATTTTACATATATGTTGTTCCCCTAGCTTTATAATGTCCAAATTATACGTTAAAACTCGTTTTTGGAACTCGAAAACTTAAACCGAGAACCACCACTGAAAACAGTCCACTTCCGGAATTTTTATAAAATCGTGTGTTCAAAATCAACGAAAACTTTCTAAATAAGAAATCTTCGTCTCTTCGTCGCCTACGACTTTCATGAAGGGCGTTTTGCCCAGAAATACACCCATCTTCGGCTAATACTAGAACTTTGGACTTAGTTCTGTTTGGAACCAAATCTGACCACACTTCACTTTTATTTTTGTTTAAAATAGTAAACGGACATAAGAAAATACCATAAAATGCAGAAATGAACTTTAGATATATGAGAATATGTGTGATTTTTCGTTAGGCTTGAAATGGACTACAAATGGGTTAAATCGAGGGTTGGAACCGAGTCAAGAATCTGAAACAGGAAACCACTAAACTGAGATCAGTCCACTTCTCGAATTTTTATAAAATCATACGTTTGAAACTAGCGAAAACTTTCTAAACATAAAATCTTCGTCTTTTCGTCGGCTACAACTTTCGTGAAGAAGGTTTAGCCCAGAAACGCCCTCGTTTTGCTATAAAAATCAATTTACAAACATATATATTTTGTGTCAAAACTTTGGAAAAGATTAACTAAAAACCGACACCTCGAGGACCTCTAGAACCGAAAACTCAGTTGATAAAGTGATTATTAGCCATAATATGACTTAGGTAAAAGCCTCGGGTCAAGACTCGAACGTTTGACCTCAAAACCGAGCAAACACCAAAACAGCCCCTTTGTGTCGCATCTGGACACATCTTTATGCGACACTACCATAGTGTCGCATGGTTGTGTCGTACCCGTCGCTTGACTGCGACACAGCTCTTATGTCGCACCTTGTTTCCACGACACTTCTCTTGTGTCGCATATTTTCGCTTGATTGCGACACCACGACTATGTCGTATATAGTGTCGTACCCATGTCTGCGACACAGCCCTTGTGTCGCATAAACTCCAAACCAGAACCAAGTCATACGACACTTCCCTTGTGTCGCATATTGTCTGCGACACTACCCCAGTGTCGCATTATAGTGTCGCATAATGCCCAGAACAGAAAACTAAATATTTTTCTAAGTGTTGGAACCACTTTTCAATTACTAAAACGAATACGATACGACTTATACATGAAAACAATATACTTTTGAAAGTATACAACGATACCCGAATACGTACAAGTTTATACTAAACTGAACGTGAGATTTCACTCACACCCGCACACGAGTTTACACTCGAAATACTTAGGAGATTACACTCCAACGAACTTACTCTTGTACACTACACGGATTACAACCGATACAAACTTACAAGTTCACCCACTAGTTACGTGCTGGATTACACGTTAACTGATACGAACTTACATACGAATACTTACGAGATTTCACTCGTACCCTTTGGGGACTAAGCCCATTGGAACTTACGCAAACGATATACAATGTGATACGAAACAAACAGTTATACACGTACGCTTTACAAAAGTATAACTACTACGAATACATAATAATAATGGATGGAATTATTATTATACACCGATAACAAACGATTACAAACTTACAAACAAACTAATGGACATTAACTAGTTTGGGAACAACTAGCGTGGATACTTTACAAGTATTCCATTTACTTACTAAACCTTATGCGTATTAGGACGCTAAGGGTTGCTAGTACGGGAATACTACTTGCTTACTTACTGCATTGACTGCCAGACTCAGGTGAGTCTTACAGCCCCTACTTTACTGTTTTATACTCAGGGGTGAGATGCATTACTGTTTTACATGAACACACAAAACTTACTTGCTGCCATGATTTACTTACTGTACGAGATTAACGATACGCCAATTGCATGGGTTTACGACTAATCCAATGAAATCCTCCTGAACCATAGTTGTTAGTTATGTGATAAGCGCGAGTTTTAGTATATGGATCCATATGGGACTGACAATCCCCGCCCGGGGTAGCAAGCACTACCACGAACCGTTCCTGTAGAAACGGGCGTTTCTTACTCGTTCCGTATGAATGTTTTGGATTACATTCATGAGGGGGTACCGATATTTACTGTACGTTAAGCATCAACTATGGGGGCTCATGGCGATTGTATCAAACGGTTTGCATGACTTGCAACCACCCACTTATTGAAACTTAAGTAATTGATGAGCATAACCTGTGATCATTACTTACTGGCTAGCTATGATTTACAAATACTACTTGTGTGTTCAAACTGTTTACTTACTTACAAACCTGTGAGATTCACCAACCTTTTTGGTTGACCGTTTTAGTAATGCTTCTCAGGTACACAGCATCAATAGGGATGCCCAGCAGGATAAGCTTACTTAGCTCGAGTCGCATGCATTACAAGCTTGGAGATTTTATTGCATTACTTTTGTACTTACTGTTATGTATTAGAATCTCTAGGAATTTACTCGAACTCGAGCTTGTATTTTGAAACTACTTATGTATTAATGTAATAACTTTTCGAACGTCTCATTTAGAGTCGTTCACTGTATCCTTTGTGCTTGTGATTATTGATTAGTAACACCCAAAACATCGCTTCCGCAAACTGTTCAATTTGGGGGTGTTACAGATGATCTCTATGAGCAATGTATTGTGATGTTGAAAACTCGGGTATCCCTGTTTCCAGATTAGAATAGTTCCCATCAAACAAAATGCTCTCAACATCCCTTGTAATCCTATCAACTAAAGGCCTAGTATTTTCAGAAAAGTCCCCCATAGATCTTTCAAATTGCTGTTCTGGACTTAATTCACTTTCATCTTCACTTCCAGTTCCTTCCAAATCAGCACTGTCTTCTAATGGAGGCATATTTGGATCATGAGGCAAATCAACTGGTGTTTTATCATCATCTTTACTCCTTTGACCTGACATGCCTTAATCTGTACTTTGTGAAGACTATTGTGAAGTGGAACCAAACACTTCTGGTGGATCAGGTGACCACACAGGAAATTGAGCATATTCAGTTGGATAGCTATTCCTTACTCCATTTAGTCCAGTGTTTGAATCATCTGTTCCAGCACTTGTACCTGCACTAAATTGCACATTTGTATATCTAAAAGCATGGGTTAGTGCATCAATATCAAACAAATAATCAGAACCTTTTCCCTTAGGATTTGCTGTATGTTCATTAAAGGGTTACATTCACAGACTCCTCAATTATCTTAGTCCTTTGGTTAAACACTCTGTAAGCCTTGCTTTGTACAGAATAACCAACAAACAATCCTGCATCTACCTTGCTATGAGACTTGCCTAAATGATCTTTGGTATTTAAGATGGTACAAGGATACCCAAAAGGTTTTAAGAAACTAACCAATGGTTTTCTCTTAAAGAACAGTTCATATGGTGTCTTGTTATGAGGCTTAACAACTAATACCCTATTCTGAACATAGCAAGCAGTGCTAATTGCTTCTGCTCAGAAAGTTATAGGTAACTTAGCATTAGCTAACATGGTTCTAGTAGTCTCAATTAGTGTCCTATTTCTTCTCTCAGCCATTCCATTTTGTTGTGGAGTCCTAGGTGCACTAAACTCTCTCTTAATACCTTTAATGTCACAGAATTTGTCCATCTCATGATTTTTAAATTCTATTTCATTATCACTTCTGATGATTTTAACTTTTTGATCCATTTGATTTTCAATCTTAGTTATGAATGATCTCAGTATTTCACATGTTTCATCATTTGTTTTAAGAAAGAATACCCAACTAAACCTTGTATAATCATCAATGACCACTAAGCAATAAGACTTTTTCCCTATACTACTCACATTAGTTGGTCCAAACAAATCCATGTGAAGTAAATATAAAGGTGAGCAATTTGTATTCACAGTTTTGGACTTAAAAGAAGATTTGTGTTGCTTACCTTTTTGACAGGCAACACAATGATTATCACATGAATATACATTTTCAGGTAAACCTCTAACAAGCTTGTTTTTAACAAGTTTATTAATGGTTTTGTAATTAATGTGACACATCCTTCTATGTCACAATTCAGATTCATTCAAACTTGCTTTAGAAATAAGACAGTTTAATTCTGGTTGAGGTGCCATATTTGCTAAGTCACACTTATATACATTGTCTTGTCTTGGAATTCTCACTAAAATCATGTGTTATGGTATTTTAAATTCCTTTGACAAGATAAGACATTCAGTGTCAGTTAAATGAACTGGATTCTTTTTATCTGTGATCTGACTCACACTTAGCAAATTGTACCTCAATTGTTCCACAAAATAAATATTATCAAACCTTATCTTATCACTATTGATTGTGCCTTTCCCTGTAATCTTTCCTCCTCTTGGATTGCTTCCAAATGCTACGTATCCGCCATCAAATGACTTGAAGTCCTGTAGCTTTCCTTTATCTCCAGTCATGTGCCTTGAACAACCACTATCCACATGCCATAAGCTTCTTGGTTTGTTCTGCACATACATTCAAAAAGAGAAAATTAGTTACTCTTGGGAACCCAAACCAATTTGGCTTTGGGTTTCCCATGTGCATTCACAAAATCAAATTTCTTATAGATTATTGATTGTGAAGCACTGTTGGTATTTGGACCTGTAGATTTATTAGATTTAAATGGTGTCCAAATCCAACTAATTTTAGACTTAGCAGTTTTAACTGGTAAACTTTGCTTGGCAGTCATAAAATTGTTATAATTATTAGAATGTCTAGCAGTAATAACTTTAATATGTCTACCAGTCATAACAGTTTTAGCTGCTTGAGTCTTTTGACTGTTGGCTTTATTTCCAGTTATGACTGCTTTAGTAGTTTTAGCTGCAGCAGTTTTAACTTGATTAGCCTTTGAGTGTATCTTCTGAACTTTGGCAATATGATTAACTTTAGATTGAAAATTTTGTTTGTTAATCATATTTGCTTTTGTCCATGGCTGTTTTCTAATTCTTTGAACATTTGCAGAATTATGATAACAGTCATATTGAAGATGACCCATTTTACCACAGATAAAGCAAGCCTTTTCTTTTATCACAGTGACATTGTTACCCAGTTTTTGTGAAATCATTTGATTCCAATTTCTTTGATTACCTCTGGGTTTCTGCTTTTGAAAATTTTGTGAAAAAGAATTACTTGCTTTACAGTTGCAATTAGTACAGTTATTCACAACATATTTATTGACTGATTTATTAACTGATTTAATTGCATTACTAACATACCCTAAGTCATTCTTAGATTTGTTAGTGATTAAACTCACATTTTCTAAGGCTTGCTTAACCTTTTCCCTAAACAGTTTCTTATCATCTTCTAGTTTATTAGTTTTAAACTCAGAAACCAGACCAGTAATTACTCTTTTCTCATCCACACATGATGACTTAGACATGGATGATTCAGATTTTACACTCTTTTCACTCTCAGATATACTATCACTCTGATCATCTTCCTCAGTCCAATCACTAACCTCAATTCTATCAAAATTCACATCTTCTTCTAAACTATTGATTGGATCAACCCTTTTAACATCATCATTCATTCCTTCTTTAAGTGAATTTATATCAATATCAGCTTTGGGAGGAAAGTAGTTGTTGTTATAGGGTGGAGGTACATTATTGTACCCTAATCCAGTCTTAAGTTTATCATGAATCTGTGAATTGATAAGCTTTTGCACACTTTTAGAAGCATTTTCTAAGTCACCTACTTTAAGCTTAATGCTATGTCTTTCACATGTAACTTTAGTAAGTTTCTTAGTTAATGTTTCTATTTTAGCTTTAAGATTATCTCTTTCCCAGTTAGCATATTGAATGTCAAATTTAAACTGTGTTTCATTGACCTCACACTACTACAAAAACAAGTATAGAACACTCCTAATAGACCACTAAAATCATAAAACCCGTGATCCATTTGACAAAAATCAAACAGCTTTTTATTTTTTGAAATAGCACACGGTTTATAAAAAAAACGGACCACGTTTCTTGGTTTTGAACCGTGGTCTCCATTCATAAAAAAGAGGGACACGGTTATATGTAAATAACATAGTGGTCTATTGCTTTTTAACCCTCCCCTTTATTATTTAAAACCCTTTATAAAAAAACGGACCACGTTTCTTGGTTTTGAACCGTGGTCTCCATTCATCAAAAGGAGGGACACGGTTATATGTTTAAATAAAAGAGTAGTCTATTGCTTTTTAACCCTGCCCTTCATTATTTAAAACCCTTTGGTCCAAGCAAAGTTGATTTGGTTACTCTCAAATCATAGTAAAGACATCCTATGATTTTTTTCCTCCTTTCTTTTACAAATCACAAATCTTAACACGGAATCATCAAACACGAGCACAATCAAAAACAAAAAAACAAAAAACAAAACCCAATTCTTCAAATTTAAAGATAGCAACCGAATATGTACGATTGACGCCGGAAGTCGCCGGAAGTATGCCCGAATCGATACGGAGACGGTTAGCCTCAGATCTCATGCGTAGGAACACTTAAATTGACGGAAATATGCTCGATCGGTGACGGCGGTTGACAGATTTTTCAGATCTTGTTGGCTCGGATATGGGGATGGAATTGATGTTGACGGATTTTTCAGATCTCGTTGACGGATTTTTCAGATCTTGTTATGTTATATTTTTATTGTATTAAGCATTACAATCATTGTTAGAATGGTGTGGCAATGCTCATCTACTATTTGAGCAAGATAATATTTCTATACGTCTTGATTCATGGACAACATATTTATTTGGAATATTTAGATAGCATTTTTCTTAGTATTTATGCTTATTTGAAAATTTTAGGTGGTCACCCTATGTTTTGTTTCTCACACATTAAATTCTTTGGTATATGCAAGATAAAGCTAGAAAGGCAACTGGGATGCAGAGTGATGTAATGGAGGATGGTTATACAAATATATAGAGTTATTTTTTATATCATCTATCAAGGTCAGATTTATATCATATTCGTCACATTTACATTTGTATTTATCATCAATTTAGTTAAATCACTCAATCCTAGTATCCATTTATTTATAGGATCATTAAGGCATTTTTGGTCAAAGAGCAAAAGATTGTGAACAAGATGATGAAGATTCAAAAGGCCAAAGAAAAACTGCTTCCGAGAGTTGGAATTCACAATGTATCGTAGTCGATTTTAAACCTTATGCGAATTAGAATTGTGAGGTGTTTATTTGAGTATTTGATCAAGCCACTTTGTTCTTACTTTGTCGGTAATCTAAACACTTGATTTAGATATTGTTGACAATAATCTTTTTAATTGTATTATCGAGTTATGAATATAATTTGTGATGATTGCATTTTTCCACATTCGGTGTCTATTTGAATACAAAAATTATTTTATATATATATAAATAAAATTTATATAAAAAAATATTTTTTTTAAATAGTCAAATAGACCACGGTTCTTAATGTGGGAACCGTGGTCCTTATGTCAAATAGGCCACCCCAAAAGATCCGTAGTCCTTTTGTTTGTCAAATAGACTTCTCCCCTTATAGACCACCTCTCAAAATCTGTGGTCCATTTGACTATTATACCGTGGTCTTTTTGTGTTTTTGTAGTAGTGTCATATGCTTTTATCTGTTTTTCAAGATTCTCTATAGCTATTATTGTATGTTTGTTCCTAATATTCCATTGTTTTAGTTACTCACAAACTTTAAAGTTATGATCCCTGTAATGTTTAACAGTTTGTTGACACACTGAAGAACATAATTTAACTTGTACCTCATATGGAATTTCTGACTTTTTGTCAGATTCAGCAATGGCCATCAATGAGTGATTCTGAACCTCATGCTCTTCCTGATCACTCAAGTCAAATCCAAGTCCATCTTGAGATACCAATGCATTTGATTTACCACCTTGAATTGGTACATTCCTTCTTTGTATCATATTTCCATTGCCTGCTTTCTGCCCATTCTGATCTTGTCTTGGACTTCTACATTCTCTAGCAAAGTGCCCCATCTTATGACAGTTGAAACATTTTACTTTACTCTTATCAAACCAGGTAACATTATTCCTTTGATTTGAGAAGTTGTTCCATCCAGTTCTATTCATAAACCTTTTAGCTCTCTGTGTAATCAAAGCTATCTGCCACTTAATGTCCATCTCTTCCAGATCATCAGAATTAATCTGCTCCAGATCTTCATTAGTAAGTGATGAATTCACATTACTAGCAAATGACTCTAACATCTCATCATTAGATCTAGTTTGTGATGAACTAGACCTTCCAGAAAAACAAGTAGATCCTTGATTTAGATTACCTTTGGATCCACCTACAGACATAAAAACAACATTATGAGTCTGCCCAGATGATTGCTTTATGTTCTCAACTCCAGGTTCAAAATTCCTCAAATCATTATAGATGTCTTCCAACTCTTTGACCTCTATATCTGTACTTTGTCTCAATCCCACAGTGTAGTGTAACACCCCCCAAATTTTTGATGATTTGCGGAAGCTTGATTTGGGTGTTACTAATCAATAACAAAGCACAAAGATATATAGTAAACGACTCTATATGCGTCGTTTTAACAAAACATATTGATAACTGAAATGTTTACAACATTTAAAGCTTTCCATAGCTCGAGTTTAAATAAAATGAGATTTCAGTACATAAGTACTTGTACAAAATATACTAATGCAAGAAAATCTCAATCGTCTGTATGCTGACTCGAGCTAAAGTCCTGGAGCAGAAACATCCTACTGCTTGGTACCTGCGATATATGCTAAAAGGTCAGCTAAAAAGCTGGTGAGCTCACATGTTTGAAATCAGTTAATATAGTATGAACCGCAAGATTTAAATAATGAATTGCATCCAGCAATTAAATAATGAATTGCATCCAGCAATTAAATAATGAATTACATCCAGCAATTAAATGATAGTCATCGTGTATACAGCCATGAGCACATAGTTGAGCTTAACTCGAGGGCCGGGTCCCCTATAGAGAATTCCGGGCGAGGTTGCCTCCACGAATGCCTAATCCAGATTCGTCTTCCCAAATATTAGTACGTCCGTTTACCCGGTTAGTGCTTGCTAACCCGGACGAGGTGGGTCAATCCTATATGGTACCATATACTAATATTCACGCTACAACGTATTAACAACTATGCTGACGGAGGACTTTAAAATGATTAGTTTCGAAAAACTCACGTAGTATATGAAATGTTTGTACTTGCGTTCACATGTTAAAAGTTGTGCAATATATCACACCCCTGAGTAAAACAGTAAAAGAGGGGCTATGAGACTCACCTGAGTCTGAAAGCGTTTAAACAAACGTAAGTTGATTAGCCGAGTATGAAGTCCAAAGACTTGTAACCTGAGGGTGTCCACGACACGCGATGGTTATAAACATGATTGGGTATCTCAAAAGATCACCCTTGTAGTTGTTACACAACTATATATATGTCCAAATTACTACGATTTGGTTGATTTGTTAAGTGTTTGAAAACATGTACGGCCCGTTGGTGACGGATTTGTAATAATAATCTCAACTATTATTATTTTGATTTCGTGGCGTTTTACTTGAAAAATGTGTTTTAGAAGCCGTTACGGAATCTAAGTACGGGGGTCCGGGGGCAGCGCCCCTGGTAGCGGGGTCTAAGGGGCGGCAGCCCCTGGCGGGGTCCAAGGGGCAGAGCCCCTGGCTGGGGTCGAGCTGCCAGGTCAGCTTGGAAAATTTTTATTTCTACTATATTGCTTTGACGAAAAACGCAGCTGGGATTTGAATTCGGGTAAAATCGAGTGATAAATTTCGAGTCTCAACACTTAGTAAAAATCTGAGTTTTCTGTGTTTTGCGACACAATATGCGACACAAAGGTAGTTATGCGACACAAGAGTTGTGTCGCATAGAAAATGCGACACAATGTCTATGCGACACAATGGTTGTGTCGCATAGATGCGAGATGCTGATTCAACAGCGACATAGTGATTGTGTCGTATGGTGTATGCGACATAGTGGTTGTGTCGCAGGACTTGCGACACTAATTATCGGGTACGACACAAGGTGCGACACATGGACTTTTATACGACACAAATGCCAAAATACGACACAATATGCGACACAAGGCTTGTGTCGCATGGAAGAACACCAGCCCAGAAAGTCCGGCTGTCGCGATTTTTCCGGCCAAAAACCCATTTTAAACTCGTTTTTAAGCTATGAAATCGTGTTCTACACTTAGTAATGGACATATATAAGTTATAATAACAATCACAAATGAAAAATACTAAGAATCGAGAGATTTCGGGATTTTGTCGGAAACTTACAAATTACCGAAATGAAAATCCGGAAAGATAGAAATGTAGATCGTCGCGAGGTGGTCGTGAATCTCTAAAAATATTGGTGATCCGAGTGCGTATAATGGCGTTATTTGGCGTTTTTGTGGTCGGTGGTGGTTTTGGAATAAAGAGAGAAAATAGAGTAAGTGAGAGAGAGGAAAGAGAGAAATGAAAAGAAAGAAAAGAAAATGGGAGGTTAAGTCCCCCATTTTCGGTTTCCGTCTCCGTGCTCCGCGTGGTGTTCGTTTTCTCCGTCGTTTAACGTTTCAATAAATAATTTACATATTAGATGGTAAGATTTAAAGTACGAATTATTACGCGATATTTTATTTAAATATTTTTCAAATCAATTTATATTTTACTTTTATAAAATGTAAGTTTGTTCATTTAGTTTGCGCGTTTTATTTTAAATTGTGCAAGTTCTGTTTGTACGATAAGAATTGAAATTCGAGCATTATAAAAATGATATTTTTAACATAACAGTGTTACGTAATAAAAATTGGTCACCAACGTCCGCATTTTATGGAACCGAAATACATTCGATTTAGATTGCGTAAGATTTAATCAAATCGCATTTTCGTATATATTCAACAATATATATAATTCGATACATTAATTAGCCTAACACGGAACTAATTACATGTATTAACATATGATTAGACACTAATTATTAGTCCTAATTTGGCGGGTGTTACATGTAGATCGTCCATTCTTCACCCAATGATCTTAAGAATTTTCTATTTAGATCATCCTTATCAATTTTAGCCTTGTGATTTTCCAATTCTCTAACTAATTTTGTAAACCTGTCAAAGGTTTAAGTTAGAGTTTCAGTTTTCACATGGTTAAAATTTTCAAACTGTTGCTTTAACAATGATCTTTTGTTCTTCTTTGTGTTATCATTCCCACCAAACCTCTTTTGAATTGCCTCCATTAGTACTTTAGCATCTTCACAGTTTACAAACTTACTTTGATATTCATTGGGAATAGATAACAACAGTGTACTTAGTGCCTTGTATTATGTTGATCTTACTTTTCGTTCAGCATCAGTTGTAGGTGGTGGTCTTTCTTGTTTTGCTCCATCACCATCCACCGGATAAGGAGGACCATTAACAACCACATCCCACATCTGATAATCTGTGAGAAGCATATATTGCTTGATCCTATTCTTCCATAGATCAAACTCATCTGGCCTAAGCATAGGTATCTTAGTAACCAAAGTTCCTTCATTGTTTTGTGACGCCATTGAAATCCAAGCTTAATTATGAACTAAAACCTTAATAGAATTAAGTTTCTTGATCTTCACTGATTCAAAGCTTTCCGTAGCTCTGATACCACTTTGTTAATCCCTAAATCGATGTTGTAAAGCTTTGACAATATGTTAAACAATTGCGGAATAATTGTTTAGCAGTTTATAAAGAACAAGAACACAATAATGATTACTTTACGATCAAGTAATTATCTAAAGCTTCAATCTTATTAAATTAACAAGACGAATACACAGATGTATTAGGGTTAAAACCTTGAAGCTACGTAACCTAATCTAGGTTCTAAGGATCTCTATTTATACTGTATAGAGTCCTGTACAAGTCATCCTACGATTATGGAAACAAATCTATTCCACATACAACTCAAATACCTATAACCGCCTCAACAATATAACCAGTCATAACGACCTATTTACACTAACAGTCATAACCACAAACGGCTAGACAGTTATAACCACTATAAATTCAAAGACAGTCATAACTATGTAAACAGCTATAACTACTTTACTCTATTATGAATAGCAGTAATAAAACCTTCAAGCAGTTATAACGACTTGTCTTCATTCTTCAAGCAGCAATAACTTCAACAGCAGTCATAATCTGTAACACCCCCAAATTTACTGTTTAGCGGAAGCACAAATTGGGTGTTACGAATCAATAATCACAGCACAAAGATATATAATGAACGACCACTATATGCGTCGTTTTGGACTTGTATTGATAAAACAAAAGTTTACATCAAAAATATTGTTTACAATAGCTCAGCTTGAAATTGAGAGATTTAAGTACATAATTAATCTATACAAAATATAATAATGCAGCTAAATTCTCTGAGTGTTTGCATGATGACTCGAGCTAATTGATCCTTACTTGAGCAGTCCAACCTACTGCTGGTCACCTGTGATACATGCTAAAATTGGTCAGCGAAACGCAGGTGAGCTCACAGGTTTGTATGTCAACACACAATTGTATGAACCGCAAGATTTATAATTGAATTTAAAGTGCAATTAAGCAAAATAAAAGTTATACAGCCATGAGCACATAGTCTGAGCTTAACTTGAGTTGTCAGGCCCACTTAAGGAAACCTAACTTGAAATGCCTCCTACGAGTGCCTAATCCACACTCGTCTTCCCAAATGCTAATACGTCCGTTTGACCAGTTAGTGCGTGCTAACCCGGACGAGGATTGTCAATCCTATATGATATCATATACTAACATTCACACTACAAATGTATTACCAGACTATGCTTAGGAGGACTTTAAATTGATTAGCTTGAAACTCATGTAGTATTTGATTGATTTGTACTTGCGTTCTACTTGTAAAACAAAACAGAGCAGTAATATCACACCCCTAGTTGAAAAGCAGTGAAATGGGGCCATGAAACTCACCTGAGTCTTGAAAGTTTGAATTAATAACTTGGATTGATTTGCCTTGAAGTGTGGTCCGAAGACTTGTAACCTGAAGGTGTCCATGACACGCGATGATTATTAATTTTTTTTTTTAGGCATCTCGAAAGACTACCTTTGTAGTTGTTTGTCCAAATTACCCCGATTTGGTTGATTGACTTGTCCAAATTACTACGATTTGGTTGATTGAATTGTATGTTTGAAAACGTGTATGGCCCGTTGGTGATTAGTTGTAATAATAGTCTTGATGTTATCACATTGATTTCGAAGCGTTATGCTAGAAAAGCAAATTCCATTATGTTTGAAAAGTTGTATCGTATAACCGTTTTGAAGTTGTACAAGTTTGACACTTGGTGAGAAATGTGCTTACGGAATCTAAGTACGGGGGTCCGGGGGCAGCGCCCCTGGTTAGCGGGGTTCCAGGGGTGGCAACCCCTGGCGGGGTCCAAGGGGCTGGCCCCTGGCTGGGGTCGAGATGCCAGGTCAGCTCGAAAAATTTTTATTTCTATTAAATTGCTTTGGTGAAAAACGCATCTGGACTTGAATTTGGGTGAAATCAAGTGATAAAATTTTGGTCTCGACACTTAGTAAAAATCTGAGTTTTCAACATTCTGTTTTATGCGACACACTATGCGACACAATAATTTGTCATGCGACACAAGGGTTGTGTCGCATAGAAGTGCGACACAAGGGCTTAGCGACACAAGGATTGTGTCGCATAAGCGTACGATGCTGATTCAACAGTGACATAGTGATTGTGTCGCATGGGATTTGCGACACAAGGTACGACACAATATTGTGTCGCAAAAGGTCCGACATAACTGAGTTTTTACGACACAAAATACCACACAAGGGGTTTTATGCGACACAACCTGCGACACAAGGCTTGTGTCGCAAAGATGAACACCAAAACAGAGCCCAGCGACTGTCGAAGATTTTCTACCCAAAACTCAAATCTAACCCATTTTTAAGCTGTAAAATCGTGTTTTACCCTTTGTAATGGACATATATAAACCCAAATAACCCGTAAACATGTAAAAATAAGCTAAAACGAGAGGTTTCGGGATTTTGTCAGAAACTTACAAAGTGCCGAAACGAAAATCCGGAAAGATGGAAATGTAGATCGTGATGCGGTGGTTCCTTTTCTCTAATTACTTTGTCGTTTTGAGTTCGTTTGTGGGTGTTATTTGGTGATTTGGTGATTTTTGGTGTGGTTTGTGTTTGAGAGAAAATGGAGAAAGAGAGAGAGAAAGAAGATGATGGAAATGAAGAAATGGGGAAGAGATCCCCACTTTTGGGGCAGATTTTCGGTGGGGTCCACGGTGTGGGCTTCACCAAATTTTGCTCCGTGTAGTCGCGCTCCGTACGGTGTTCGTTTTCCCGATCGTTTAAACGTTAAATAATTATTTTATAAGTTTAATATACGTTTTAAAAATACGAATATTTATTCGATATTTTTGTTGAAGTATTTCATAAAATACTTAATAGTTGTGTTATAAAAATATAACGTTATCTCGTTTTGTCTGTTTGTGTGCTTTAACATTTTAATCGCGTAATCATCGATTGTAAGTTAGGAATTGTGTACGAAATATTATAAAATAATATTGTGGATTTAAGTGTATCTTTAAATAACATTGTATTATTTAAATTAATTTGTTCACCAACGTCCGTATTTAATTGATCGAAACACGTTCGGTTTGAGACTTGTACGATTTAATTAAATCGTATTCTTGTATATATATATTCAACAACATATATATTGATACATTAATTAGCCTAACACAGAACTAATTACATGTATTACAATTTGATTAGGCACTAATTACTAGTTCAAATTTGTCGGGTGTCACATAATCTCTACTAGCAGCTATAACAACTTAAATGCACAGTAATAACACCAACTACTAGCAGCAATAATAACTTGTACATCAGAAACAAGCTATTCTGACTTTACAAATACATACGAGAGGAAAACAAAGGAACTACGTGATCAGGAAACGCACGAGGGACTTCGAGCCGACCTTGTGGAGCATCTTTGAAGGTATCGTGAACAAAGGTGGAATGAAGCGCACCCTTCGGGATCGGAAACGGGAGCTGAATTTGAAGATGAAGATGAAGATGACGATGAATGATTTTACTTGTATTACATTTTTACTTTTTAGAATTTCTTAAATTATGTATATTATTTTTTTAGGTCTTGTAATTTTTATTATTTGTTTTTAATGAATTAAATGTGTTTTATTTGATTTATATGTTTTTAAATATGAATATAATCATTTAATTACATTAAAAAAACAAATAAAGTAAATAATAAAATATTCCAGAACACTGTCACCACACCACAGAATCCTGACTCACAACATTCTCGAGAACACAGTATTCTGTTCTGAACACTGTGAAAACAGTGTTGCCACACCCAGTGCTCTAAGTAAAACAAATTCAATTGCGACTTATATTTCATATTATTATGGTTTTTGTAGGTTCACTAATTTAGCAGGGACTGAAATCATTCGAGGTAGGTTGGAGGATAATTTTATAGGCTAAGAAGCTAAGTTCATTTAATGTTACATTGACCCGTACTGATTTCCTTGAGAAAATAATCAGTTGAAGTCCCACCATGTAGAAATGTTGACTTTGATTTATATTAGTGCCTTAGTGGTGGCCTGGTGGGAGGGGCGAATGTGACTTTTCTAACATATGGAATTTTAGCTACTCCATAATAGACGTTTAATTTTACATTTAATGGCGAAAGGACTTGGAATGGAACAAGTATTCGAATTTATATTGACTTGGCTTCTATTTTTTCCTTGTTCCAAGCGGGTTTAGCAAGTTACAGTTATTTTCGTTCTGACCGGCATCCGATCGTGCATAAGCTCTATAAGACCTAATACTGGTACTATGATTTTTGGCATCTCTCTTTCTCTCTATATCCATCTTCTTGTCAAAATTTTGTATCAGTTATGTGCTTCACAAGCAGTAACAATTTAATGGGCTATATGCTCATCATGTGTTTCTTTCTCCTTCATTCTCTCTCATATGGAAGTGCCATCATATCTGCAAACCACTCTTTATCTGGAAACCAAACAATCATATCAAATGGTGAAAACTTCGCGTTGGGTTTCTTCAGAGCAGGTAACTCTTCCAAGTATTACATAGGCATCTGGTACAATAAAGTATCTTCCAATCCTCCTACCGTAGTTTGGGTAGCAAACAGAGACTCACCCATCTTTGATAGATTCAATTCTGAGTTAAAAATCGTAGATGGTAATTTAGTGCTCTTAAACGAATCCAAGTACGAAATTTGGTCGACAAATATCACCACCACCAATTTAAATTCCATAACTGCTGTTATTCGTGATGATGGTAACCTAGTTTTGACAGACAGCTCAAACTCAGTTGATCCTGTTTGGCAAAGTTTTGACCACCCAGTTGACACTTGGTTGCCTGGTGCTAAACTGGGTTATGATAAAAGAATGAAAAAAGCTCAGCTTCTTACGTCATGGAGAAGCTATGAAGATCCTGGTTCTGGACTCTTTTCCTTGGAGCCTCTCCCGTCTGGTGAAGAGTATATAAGCAAGAGGAATGGCTTCCACCAGTATTGGACAAGTGGGCTTTGGAATGGACAGATATTTATCAGAGTACCTGAAATGAGGTCGAATTATATTTATAATTTCAGCTTCGTTTCAAACGAGAATGAAAGTTACGTCACTTATTCTTTGAATGAACCTTCCATCATAACTAGAACTGTAATGGATGTTTCTGGTCAACTTCAGCAATTTGCAACGTCGGAATATGGTAGGCAGTGGAATATTGTTTGGGCTGAACCCAAAACACAGTGTGAGGTATATGCTGTGTGTGGGGCTTTCGGTACTTGCAGGCAGACCAGATTGCCGGTCTGTAATTGCTTGACTGGCTTCAAGCCAAAATCAGGGAATGATTGGAATCAGAGTATTTTCTATAGTGGATGTGTGAGAATCACAAATTTGGAATGTGGAAGTAACAAGGAAACGTCAGATTTTTTCATGCTTAATGTCGCAAGTCTACCTCTAAATGATTCTGTGG
The DNA here is from genome assembly GCA_949592205.1 of Helichrysum umbraculigerum. Classification (NCBI taxonomy): domain Eukaryota; kingdom Viridiplantae; phylum Streptophyta; class Magnoliopsida; order Asterales; family Asteraceae; genus Helichrysum; species Helichrysum umbraculigerum. Next base: position 100,012,721 of record CATIUR010000004.1, on the reverse strand, counting down.
TGGGTGGAAGTGGTGGTGAATGTCGTGCTGCCTGTTTGACCAATTGTTCATGTAATGCTTACTCTTTTGTTGATAACCGGTGTTCAGTTTGGTACGGAGATCTTTTGGATATTTCTGAAGACGACACTAATGGGAAAACAATCTACGTTAAAGTTGCTACTAAAGATCTTCCACGTCATATTCGTAAAAAGAAAAATGATGTCAATCTGGGTGCTATTGTCGGGTCTGTTGCAGGTATCGTTTTTGTCTCGTGTCTAATTTTGCTTATAGTCTATAGAAAAAAGAGGATATTGATTGGGAAAACAACAATGGAAGGTTCGTTGGTGGCCTTTGTCTACAGAGATTTACAAATAGCCACCCAAAATTTCACCGAGAAACTAGGAGGAGGTGGTTTTGGTTCCGTTTTCAAGGGGGTATTACGCAGTGGCGGATCCAGGATTTTGATTCACGGGGGGCCTCTTTTAATAGAACAATATAAACGGGTTAGCTAACTGCTAAAAACGGGTCGGAAATGTATGATAAAAATGTGTAGAAAAGAATATAAAATCTTTTAAAATGTGTAACAAAGTTTGGTATGTAAATGTATCCCATGAAAATAGCCTATATAGATATTTATAAATAATAAGAAGTCCAGCTTTTACCTAAAAATCCACTCCTTAATGAAAGCAAAATACATAAATATATCGGTTGGATTCAAGGAATTTCATGGAGACTATATACATAAAAACCCAACTAAATATGATTTTAGGTGGGCTTTTAGGTGGATGTCCATAATTCTAGCTTTTACCTATATAATTAGTTGGACTTTTAGGTGGATGTAATTAAATATATACATAAATATATAGTAGTGGGCTTGAAGTCATAATTATATACATATAAGTCTAGCTTTTACCTATATATTTAGTTGGGCTTTTAGGTGGATATACATAAATATATAGTATTGGGCTTGGAGTTACTGGGGGCCCGGGACCCCCCTCCTAACACTGTAAATCCGCCCCTGGTATTACGTGATTCATCCATTGTGGCAGTGAAAAAACTTGAAAGTATCAGCCAAGGAGATAAGCAGTTCAGGAGCGAAGTCAGCACAATAGGGACGATCCAACACGTTAATCTTGTACGTCTTCGTGGGTTCTGTGCAGAAGGGAACAATAAGTTGTTGGTTTATGATTACATGCCTAACGGTTCGTTAGATTCTCATATTTTCCATGATAATATTCTAAACTGGAAAACAAGATATGAGATTGCACTTGGAGTTGCAAGAGGGCTAGTTTATCTTCATGAGAAGTGCAGAGACTGCATAATCCATTGTGACATAAAGCCAGAAAACATTCTGTTGGACACCGATTTCTGCCCAAAAATTGCAGATTTTGGCCTTGCAAAGCTTGTGGGCCGAGACTTTAGTAGGGTTTTGACAACAATGAGAGGGACACGGGGGTATCTAGCTCCAGAATGGTTATCAGGTGTTGCTGTCTCAGCCAAAGCAGATGTTTTCAGCTACGGTATGATGCTTTTTGAATTAGTATATGGTAAGCGAAATGCAGAGGTATCAGAAAATGTAAGGAGTACTTTCTTTCCTAGTTTGGTTGCAAGTGTTCTTATGGTTGGAGGTGATATCCTTAGTGTACTAGACAATAGGTTAAACAGGGAAGCTAGTGTTGAAGAAGTCACAAAGATATGCAAAATTGCATGTTGGTGTATCCAAGATGAGGAAGACAGTAGGCCGAGTATGAGTACGGTGGAACAGATTCTTGAGGGGGTGTTGGATGTGAATATGCCTCCAATCCCACGATCTGTCGTGTTATTTCTTTATAACACGGAGGATGTCGTCTTCTTCACCGAGGCTTCCTCAAACGGGAGTTCACCCAATTTCTGGAGTGGTTCCCCATCAAAGACTGCATCTTCCTGAATGTTACTGTTTTTTTTTTTTTTTTTTATATATTGTTGTAGTCACACTATGACTATACAATGTATCTCATTAGAAAATAAAAGAGTCATTGACTTTCTAAAACTTTGTAGTTGACCTTTCGGTGTAAACTGAATTATTATTGTAAAGACGCAATAATATACTACACTAGATAAGCCATTTTGAAAAGATTTTTTTTTTTTTTTTTTTGCATTTACTTTTTATGATACGTAGAATTACAGGTCACTAATACGGTTTGTTATTACCGTATACGTGGGCTCGTTAATCGGTATCAATCATGGTAGAAGATTTTATTGTTAGAATAATACTCCCTCCGTCCCATTTCTATTGTCCATTATTTCCATTTTGGGGTGTACCAAATTAATTGTCCACTTCCATAAATAGAAAGTTTAAGGAAATAAAGTTCTTTTTTACCCCTAGTGTATATATATAAGACAAAAAAATAGGTAAAAAGTAGAGGGTAAAACTGTCATTTTATCAAAAAGTAAGAGAGAGATAGTTATATTTTCTTAAACTGCGTGCCTTTTTGTCTGGTGACAATAAAATTGGGACGGAGGGAGTACGAAGGTTTAGAGGAAGGTTATTGTATCGGGTGGCGATTCCCTATTTTGGTAATTCGCATTACACTAAAGTGTAATTGGTTTTACACCACATATCCATGACTGGAGCCCGAACAATTATAGGTATCAAAGAGTCAGGGGAGCCATGTAGAAGTTAGGGGTAGTCGCTACGGGTCCAATTGCTATATGCAAGGTAAATTCCCTATAAAAAATTGTATTTTTTGCTGCATTACTTGTTTGTGCTACGGGTTCACAAAATTAAGATGCCCCTGCTACGGGTCATCCCAAATCCTGGATCCGCCATTGCAAAGAGTGTAGTATTGGAACCGTGAAGAATCATGTATTTGAACTTATAGTTTTAGTTCATAGAAAGGAGATGGAATATAGAAGGTAATAATAGAGAGAGTTGTAGATACCTTATCCCTTTCTTCACTTATATTGGCTACTATTTATAGTAACTATTAGTAGCTTTAACTTGGTGGATCAAGCATTACGTTCTTTGGTTGTTTTGTTGGTGCGTTTAAAATCACCCAGATCAAATTAGAGTTGGTTCCTTCATTATTTTATAACTATTATTTGGATCATTCTGGTTGTTTCTTTACCCATAATATAATAATAATATACTCTTATGTAGGATATTTTGGTTGCAATGAGAATAATAACTGATATTTGTTAGTCACTCTATTATTGGATCATTTTAATAATAAAATAATATTAATTAGTTGTTACTCTATTAAGTCCCCTAGACTATGTATGCATGGTGTAAGACAGTTGAATGTATAGTCTCGTGTTTTATTTGATGATATGTTGGACTTTTGTTGAATGTGATACCATGGCATAAAATGATGCTATTAGCGAGTTTACAACCTTAAGTTTTATGGATTTAAGCAATGCATATTTAGCTATGGCACTTTTTGTTTGTTACCAACTAGCTCATTAGAATATAATGTTGATTAATGTCTTGTTTATTTTTAAATGTTACTTTAATACTTGAAATGTCGATTAAGCTTTATATGTTCACTGTATATAGTATATAGCTTTGTTGTTTCTCTAATGGTGGCCATGAAGTATATCATTATTTTAAATTTGAGACATTGTTATGTAATTACACGTTTAGCTATTCGTAGCTTTTTATCCCTTGAATTGTGAAATTATTTTCATTGATGCGGTCAAGTCGCTTTGCACGATCGATCTCATATCTTTTGCGATAATATGACTCTTTTGAGTGATAGAATCTCATGTATTTGGAGTGATCGATCGCATCGCTTTTTCATGATAATGTTTCATGTCTTTTGGAACTTTCATGCTACTTAGTTTAGCATTAGCCTTTTGTGTTAACCTTTTTCGGCTTTTAATCCCTTTTCATGACGGGACGTTGAAACTTTGCTATAGCTTTTATCCCATTTAAAGGCGGGAGAGCGTTCATGCCGCTTTGCGCGATGATATTTCACGTCTTTTAAGCATGCCTGCAGCTTTGCATGATAAAATATCACGTCTTTATATTTGTCAAGCGATTTTGCGTGATGATGTTTCACGTCTTTTGAGCAGACATGCTGCTTTGCGTGATAAAATATCACGTCTTTAGATTTGTCGAGCAATTTTGCGCGATGAGTTTTCGCGTCTTTTGAGCAGACTTGCTGCTTTGCGTGATAATGTATATATCACATCTTTATATTTGTCGAGCTATTTTTCCGGAAGATGTTTTGCGTCTTCTGAGTAATTACTTTACTTTCCTATGAGTAACATGGCGATGTGGTTTTAGCCTGGACGAAGGCCACTGACATGAACGATCACTCATATGTAGTGTTTCTTTTCCAAACCTTGCTAAGTAATCCTTTAACGATTCATCTTATCGTTGTCGAATGCCTAGTATTTCTGCTTGACTTTTCTGAAATCGTTTTTGTTGCAAAAAGTTAGCTCAAAACTTTTTTGTTAGTTCATCAAAGTGATCTATACTTTCAGGTGGCAGGTTATCGTACCAAAATATTGCGGCTCCGCTTAAGGTAATTTGGAAAAACTGACACCAAGCAGTTTCTAGGAGTTTATGTATGTCCATGGTTCCCATGAACACTGTTAAATGATCATCGGGGTCAGACAAACCGTCATACGTTTTTAGATTAGTTGGTACTTTGAGTTCACCGGGCATATATTAATCCCAAATCCGCTTGGTGAAAGGGAACGCCACTAGGTTGCGTATGTTTCTTTCCTCATCTTTGAATATGAATGGGTCGTTGTAAAAGTTAGTGGTTCTTGTAGGTTTTTGTTTCGTAAATCCTTCTTGGTTTTCAAGGACAGTCTCAACTCAAGTCTTTTTTAGTGGCTTGCGTGTCAAGGTATTTCTATCTCCCATTTCCAGCATTGGATCGTCACGTGCTTCTTCGTAGTCTGAATGCGATGGTTCGTCTTCGGGTAAATCTTCACGGTCTAGTAATTGTTTTCTGGTCGCCTCTTTTCTTTTTGTGGAAAACGCTAAGTACATGGCGTTGATCCGATCAAAGTTCTGGCCAATGAATTACATGATTGGATCCTCAAGGTTTTCTACACAAGGCTCTTTGCCCGTCCGATTCTTAGCTTTGAGATTTGGGATACTTGCTTCGACACGTTGGTCCTTAGGAAATTCGGAACTATTCGGGCATTCACCATGGTCATGAACCGGTGTTGTGAATGAAGCCTCTCCGATCATGGTATGCTAGCTTGGTGAATATGGGTTTTGAATCGGTCCCATGGATGGCACCAAATGATGATACCTAGAATTACAAGTCACTAATACAGTTTGTTATTACCGTATACGTGGGCTCGTTAATCGGTATCAATCATGGTAGAAGATTTTATTAGTTAGAATAATACGAAGGTTTAGGGGAAGGTTATTGTATTGGGTGGCGATTCCCTATTTTGGTAACTCGCATTACACTAAAGTGTAATCAGTTTTACGCCACATATCTATGACTGGAGCCCAAACAATTATAGGTATCAAAGAGTGTTGTATTGGAACTGTGAAGAATTATGCATATGAACTTATAGTTTTAGTTCATAGAAAGGAGATGGAATATAGAAAGTAATAACAGAGAGAGTTGTAGATACCTTGTCCCTTTCTTCACTTATATTGCCTACTATTTATAGTAACTATTAGTAGCTTTAAGGGATAAGTCCCCCGAAATGCAACCAACTTTGACTCGAAATCTATTGTGTGTAACCAACTAACGTGTGGGTGTAAGAATGTAACTAAGTCTCAAAAAGTAATTTTTGATATAGTTTTTGACTGGTTTAACCTTTAGCCGGTTACCTGATGAGTTTTTGGTGTATACGGGGCATGTCAGGTAACAAAATTTTATCCACGTCTTTTTTTTTTTGACATGTCGATATTTTTTAATTTTTACAACAAACTAATCAATTAATTACACACATCACTCATCATCATCACTCATCAATCATCATCATCATCACTAGCACTCATCATCATCAGAAACCCACTCATCATCATCACTCATCATCATCACTCATCAATCATCATCATCATCACTAGCACTCATCATCATCAGAAACCCACTCATCATCATCATCATCATCATCAGTGGCACCCCAATTTCCATCCGATTCAATACCTCACTTGACGACGAATCTGTATCACCTGCACACATAAATGTAAAATCAATTTCGTCTTCTTCCTCGTCTTCACTATCATCTTCGTTATCATGTTCCTCATCATCGATGTGTTGTGAATCAGAATCATGATGAAGATGACTAAAACCGGAGATGACATCATCATCAACAACAACAGCAGGGGGTTTGATTTTCTGGTTGAATCAGACCACAAACACCCCCAATTTCCATCCGATTCAAACCCAAACGTCAAAAACGATGAGATGGCCGTGCTGCCATGTCCAAACTTAGACTATGGTTTGATGACGAAAACGGAATTGTAGATCTAGATCCGGTAAACATATAAAACACACTAATCCAACGAATTGAGTGTTTTGTTAATTTGTATCTTTCAATATAATCACTCATTTTTGTTGGCATCATTAATTTTCTTCAAGTTTTGATTGTATTGAGAGAAACTAGGAAAACAGGGGGTTTGATTTTCTGAAAGTGATGGTTTTGTTTTGAAGATAGAGATGAGCAGATAGAGATAACTAATAAATTAAATAATATTCAATATCCACATAGACGAACACTTGTCGCCCAAGGTGGCAGCTGACTAGGATGAAAAAATGGTAACCGAGATGACATCAGCTTTTTGTAGATAAACTACATCGAAAATCGATTTTAGCAGGTTGGTTGCATTCTTACACCCACACGTTAGTTAGTTACACACAATAGATTTCGGTTCAAAGTTGGTTGCATTTCGGGGGACTTATCCCTAGCTTTAACTTGGTGGATCAAGCATTACGTTCTATGGTTGGTGCGTTTGAAATCACCCAGATCAAATTAGAATTGGTTCCTTCATTATTTTATAACTATAATTTGGATCATTCTGGTTGTGTCTTTACCCATAATATAATAATGATATACTCTCATATAGGATATTTTGGTTGCAATGAGAATAATAGCTGATATTTGTTAGTCACTCTATTATTGGATCATTTTAATAATAAAATAATATTAATAAGTTGTTACTCTATTACATTTTTACAATTCTTCTAGAGTTGTGCTCTTTCGATATTTTGTATTGAATGATTCGTATAAACCAAGTACAATGGCTCAAAAGTTTAGCATCCTAAAAGGCTAGAATAGAAGCCACATTTATTTGTGTCTTGGCATTCAAACCCGAGCTTAAGTGACAAACATCTCAAAAAATGTCATTTTGATGTATTCTTTGTAAAAAAAATTCACTTCGACTATTTGACAACATTTCTTATGATTAAACACTTTGAAGCAATAAAATTCAGATTGGTACATGTTTTACGTAAGTATTTCTCAGACATTCTTAACTAGTAGTATCTCACTTTGATAAAGATGCCATCCATATGCAAAAAAGTAATAAAAAAAATATAGAGAAAATTTTTTTATCTTTATCTTATTTTGTATTTTATATATAATTAAACCAAATCCCATAGAGCAATCTAAGCCCTTGAATAGGATTTTTCAATTTGATTCGAGGATCTAGATTTGATTAAAATAATTACACTCCCCTCCTAAATATTAATTAAAAAAAATTCGGCTAATAATACTATTAAATTCGGCTAATAAAATAAAGACCTGGCAATCGGGTCGGGTCGGGTCAGATTTGGGTCGGGTCTGAATGGGTTTGGGTCGAAACGGATTCGGGTCGAAATGGGTCAGATTTTTCAAACGGGTCGAACGGGTTGGGTCAAATCCGGGTTAGGTCGGGTCGGGTCGGGTCAAGACCCATTTTTTCCCCAAAACTTTTTAACTCTTTTCACTTCTCTCCAAATCATGGTAAACTTCCTATAAACTTTCCGGTATGCCTTAAACTTTTTATATCTAAAGTTATTATAATCAAAAAGATATAGAAATACAAGAACTTAATTTTTTAGAAAGTGCATAATATATTAATTAGGGATGTTCATGGTCCGGTTTGGATGGTTTGATGATTAAATTTTAATCAAACCGGTAAATACGGTTTGACATTTTTTTAAACCAAACCACCCAATATAGTTTGTTAAACCAAACCAAATAAAGCGGTTAAAATGGTTTGGTTCGTCCGGTTTGACGGTTTGAACTAATTCTTTTTATTATTTAATTTTTAATTAAAAATATGGTTAACTAACATTTAAGTTGCATAATGAGAGTAGTCATTCGATTGTTAGTATCGTGGTAGTTTTTAAAGATATAAATAACTACATTGTATAGTATTGGTAAAAAGAAAAGTTTATACTGTTGAAGAAAGCGAGAACGGAGAGTAATTATATATCATAACATTGTTACATAATCACAAGTTTTCTTACGATTAGTTGCATAATCGGTCTAGTGGTTCGCATATTTGAACGCTTTAGATACTATATAAGAAGCAACTTTAAAGTTTGTTTGTTAAAGACATACTCAATCTTCTAAATTAAACGTATATACCCACGATTTATATAAGAAAATATAATGCGGTCCGGTTTGGTTTAGACGGCCGGTTTGAGTCTTGAAACTGCAAACTGAACCATATACGATGGTTTGAAAAAATCCAAACCACTAGAGAAATTAAGAAAAATGAACCCGGCCAAACCGACAAAAACAATTCGGTTCGGCCGGTTTAAACGGTTTCGCCCAAACCATGAACACCCCTAATATTAATACCATTACCAAATAAAAAGCAATTCCATTTACTTGTGCATAAACTGTGCACTTGTGTTATATATTGATATACTTATTGGAATAACAGTTAATCATTCTCTTCTTTATATTTGAACTTGATTTAAGGCTAAGAATCTGACTCAGAAGACTCATCTAACTTTGCGTTTATAGGCATATTCTATCCTCTTGTGTATTTCTGTGTTTGTGAGTGAATGTAGGTTTTATTTTACTTGCCAATCAGACAAAGTGATTCATCGCTAAGAAACATCGAAAGAACACACTCAGCCTAATTAGGTAAATATTATTACTCATGAGAAGAACCAACAAAGATAAAGTAATATAAGATTAAATGATTAATGGACCCAATACATACTATCAATTATCAACCAATTAATCATCACCTTTAATACAATTATAGAAATTAAAAAAAAAAAATATGTGATTGAATCGTTGATTCGTTGAGAGGGAAACCTAGTACCTGATTTAGTGATATATGAAAGCGAATTGAATTAGAATTGTCGAAATTGAGGATTGAAAGAACACTGATGATCAAATCGATTGAAACCTAGAAGTTAAATTTGATGATTTTGATTAAAACCCGCTCAATTACTCGCGTTTAATTGTCGACCCGCTCAACCAGTCAACGGACCTGTTGGACCTGTAAGTTATTTCGCAGATTTTTGCTTCAAAGTGGGCTGGACCCATTCTAATTCTATTTTATAAGATTAATGGACCCAATAGGTCACATATAAATACCCATTGGACCCTCTAAAAAGGATTTGGGTCTCAATTGCCAGCTTTTCCTGTCTTTCGAGGGGTTGTTACTAACCCAAACAAGAAAAGATGTACATCGGGATGGAAATCAATGGGCGCAGGCAGCGGATATCACCACATTTCTCACATGTTATTATCGACAATCGCTTTCTGTAACTCGACTAAAAAACAGGTAGGACTAGCCTCAGCCGCTCTTCGAGGGGCAGGGTATGCCGATGGATGGAGGCGGCTGCATGCTGCATCTAAGAGTTTAGTTCCATGAGACTGAATAACATGGCCTGAAACGAAGTCAACTCACTTTGCTTAACACAGGGTAGCAGAGCAGGACTTATTTCTCACCCTCACCCGTCATCCAACATGGTTCGCACCAGCGTTATTTGACTCGCTTAGTCCATCGCTGCTTGGCTCTACTTCAACCACTACAACCTGATGGTTCCCTTGCAGCTAAAAGAATGCGATAGAACACCTTTTCTGACATCAGGAGATGAAAGCAGTCAAGCAGGCAACAAAGTCGACTATTCGTCTTCACTTCCTTAAAAGTGCTAAAAAGAGCCCCTGCGCGCAGACCCATCTAAAATTACACAAAAAATAAAGACACACACAACTTTCACAACATATTTTTAATTTTAACGAATTTTTTTCATAAATTTAAGCAAAATCAATATTATCAAAAATAAAATTCTATTCCATTCAAATCTTTTCTTAATTATAATTATTTATTTATAACCTTATATATAAAATTAACCGTTCTCTACGTTTCCCCTCAATATTGATATCAATGGATCCACAAAGATCTCAAACCTCTTTCAAAAAATTATTTATCCCATTAATCAAGTGTAGTTGAACATCTCTTCGATCAAAAACAACCGGTTGTTCAAGATCTCAAAAGTCCAAAAAAAATTAAAAGGTATGAATTTTTTTTTTTTATATATATGTGTCGCACCCCCAAATTCATGATGCGGAAGCGATTCGTGTCGAGGCGCGACTAATCGGGTAAACACAACACATAAGATACAATGAACGACTCTATATGCGTCGTTTACAAGTTACATTAATATAACGTAAAAGTTTTACAAAGTTGTAATAGTTACAAAAGCTCGTAAGCCAAATGTGAGAGATTCTAAGGCATATCTAGTTTACAAAATGTAGAAATGCAGGGGAATCTCCTGGTGTCTGTATGCGACTCGAGCTAATAATCCTGAGCAGATCTACTGCTGCTGAGTACCTGAGAATACATGCTAAAAGATCAGCTAAAAGCTGGTGAGCTCACAGGTTTGTATACTGATAAAGTATAGTGTGTGAACCACAAGATTTAGTATAATGATTTGAAATCAATCAAATAATGTATATGTCTGCCATGAGGTCATAGTCTGAGCTTAACTGAGGTGTCGGGATTACATTCAAGTGCCCGATCGAGGGTGCCTCCCTGCGAGTGCCTAATCTACACTCGTATGAACAAATGATAATGCGTCTGTTTGACCAGTTAGTGCTTGCTAACCCGGACGGGGATTGTCAATCCCATATGGTACCATACACTAACATTCACGCTACAAAAGTATTACCAAACTATGATCGTAGAGGACTTTTAAATGATTAGAAAATAGCTCATGTAGAATATAGCGAGGTTTAGTATTCGTGTTCACATGTAAAACAAAGTAGAGCATGTATTCCCACCCCTGGGTTAAAAACAGTAAAATGAGGGGCTATGAGACTCACCTGAGTGTGATACGTTTGCTAAGAGTAGCTAATGATGGTGCACAATACAATGATGTCGTCCCAACGACTGTAACCTGTCAGGCATCCTAAACGCGCAAGGTTATGATAATGAGTAGGTATCTCAAAAGATTACCTATGCTAGTTGTCCACTCAACTAGTTATGTCCAAATACTTTGGTTGTTGATTGTGTTTTTGAAAACATGTACGGCCCGTTGGTGAGTTTTCGTAATAATAATTTTCAAAGTGTTACTATTATATGTTTCGTTGTTTGTATACTTATAAAAAGTATATTTGTACACGAGGGTATGTAAAAAGTTACCAATTAAATAATTATTTAACGTTTAAACAATCGGGAAAACGAGCGCCACACGGAGCGCAATTGCGGGGAACGAAAAATGGGGGACTCCCACCAAAACCCCCACATCTTCTTCGCTTTATCTCATTTCTATCTTCTCCCTCTCTCTCTCACTCTTCCTTCCTTTTTCTCTCTAAGAAACACCACCACCACCTTAATCCGCCAAAAAGCACCACCAAACGACCTCAAATTCCAAGACTTATTTGGAGAAAAACGTTCACCTTGTCACAATCCACATTTCCATCTTTTCGGATTTCTCTCGCGACAACTTGTAAGTTTCCGACAAATCTCGAAAACGCTCCGATTTCGTTATTTTCTTTGATATTTCATGTTTAAGATACTTAATACATCATGTTTTAGTGTTTTTACCAACTGATTATGTCCAAATCAAAGCTTAAAACTCATTTTTACAAACCGATTCACGAACAATTGTAAGTGACGCATCGGGGCCAAAAACAGTGTAGCGACACTTAAGTGACGCATTAAGTGTCGCATAAAACCCTCTTTTCGCGTCACTTCCCTAAGTGATGCCAAAAACCCCCTTTTTGCGGCACTTCATTAAGTGTCGGCTAACCGACACTCCATGCGGCACTAACCTAAGTGACGCCTAAATCCGATTTTATCTTTGCCTGACACTACCAACAAGTGACGCATAAACTATTAAACATTATTAGCGACACTCACTCGAGTGCCGCCCACTACCCTACGCGTCACTTAATCCGACACTTACTTAGTGACACAACCCCAAGGCGAGTGACGCCTCAAGTGACGCTAAAAACAACAGGTTTACAACTACTTTTTCACTAAGTGTGGAACTTAACCGGGAACGAATATTTACACAATACGATACACGAACTTTATAAACATTAAAAACACACTTATATTATTGAAATTGTGATTTAAAACTATCACCAACGAGTTGTATACCTTTTCACCACTACAGAATACAAACTTAATCGTTAAACGAACGCTTTGGACATAACTTGGTTGTACGAACACTAGCATGGGTGGTCGACTTAGACATTCACATACTTATTAAATCTCATACGTTTAGGGCGTTAGGAGATTTCGGACTAGACTTGGGCTTTAGGCTTTGCTAGCACTCAAACATACTTAACTCAACAGGTGAGTTCACAGCCCCTACTTTTACTGCTTTGCTACTTTTGAACAGGGGTGGAAAACATAGTCAACTCTTTTGCTACGGGTGCAAACTTTTTTACAACTGATTTGATGTAAACTATATAAACTGTTTATGACTGCGGTCAGACTGTTACAACTTTTGCTCATGAAATGGTATTTCATACGAAAACTAAATTAGAACTAGCTGGAGAAGGACCAGCTACACATTTTTGTTAACTATCTTTTATGAAACAGCATTTTCATAAACATACACAGAAAGTCCCTACGACTTGGGCAAACACACACAGAAAGTCCCTACGACTTGGGCAAACACATACAGAAAGTCCCTACTTCTTGGGCAAGGTTCCATCCTACGTCTTGGGTGAAGGCTCTACTTCTTGAGCAGTAGGTCCTACGTCTTGGATGCCAGTCCTACTTCTTGGACACAACTTGAAAAGTCCCTACGACTTGGGCACATAGAAAGTCCTTACTTCTTGGGCAGTTACTGATGGGTCCTACTTCTTGGACAAACGTTTTAGTCCCTACTTCTTGGGCAAAAATTGAAAGGTCCTAAGTCTTGGACAAACTTTTAGAAACTGTACTTTTGGGTGACATCCCAACAACACTTTACGTTTGACGAACATTACTTAAACTATTATGGCAAAACGTTACAAACATATTGGTTGATCAAACTTTATACGTAAACATAAAACCTATGAATTCACTCAACCTCGTTGTTGACTTTTACTATGTTTTTCAGGGAATTAGCTGCACGTAAGAACCGCATGCACATATGGAACTCTAGGTGACCCGTGAAGCTTTTAGGATGCCAACTTTTTGAAACATATGGATTTCTTTTATATAACTAATATGTTTTTAGTCATACTTACGAAATCCACTTTTGTACAACTTAACTACTTATACGATTCGATGAATCGTAAACATTGTAACTATTACTCTTGGCATCTTAATATATATTTTCTGTTGTAATCATATGCTCTGATATGTATGTATGTACCTTGTATACATCGTCTCCCCCACTTGATCTAATGCTTCCGCAAAACAATCTGATAACTTTAATTAACAAATTTGGGGGTGCGACATCTATACTCGAAATGCAAAGGAGACGCGATAACCGAGCTTTTTCTTCGTTTCTTCAAAGGAGAGGTGGAGGCTCTTGGTGGTTTGCTATGGTGGTGTGGTGGTGAGTCTTGGAGGCTGGAAAACCAGTAGAAATCATGTAGGGAGAGAGAGAGTGAGATGGTGAGAGTGTTGGTTGAATGTGATGATAAATGAGAATGGTGATGTTGCTTGTTGTGTTGTTTAAGAAGCAAGGGAAGTCAAGGGTATGGCATGCCATCCCTTGGCATGTGACTGATTTTGGGAGGGCCCCACTAGGGTGTGGGTTCTTCCAAACTTGTTTACCCAATTCGTGTTCCGTGCGGTGCTCGTTTACCCGATCGTTTATACGTTAAACGTTTAATTAACTAGGTTTCGTTAATAATAAAAATACAACATTTTTATTGAAGGTATTATCTTGAATACTTTATTTCCATGTTTCAAAAAGTGGGTTGGACCTCGTTTAATTGTCGGTTATAAGTTGTACGTTTATTTAGTGGTTCAATTAATTCGCGTAACGTCTTAGACGTTATAATTGTCCGCGTGTAATCGCGATATTTTTAAATGAAGTAATTTATCAAAATATTTAATTTTGAGTTATAAAAATTTAACTTGAATTTATTTCGTTGGTCGGACGCGTTTCACGCTTTTTCGTCGCGTATGAAGTGTTTTATACGATATTTAACACGTATAATATAGTCTTGTAATATATTAAGGTAAATAATTTTTGTTTGGATATTTCCACATTATTTTAATAGTTTGTCACCAACGTCCATATTTTACAGTTGCGGACTCTGTCTGGTTATAAATCGCACGATTTAACCAAATCGCGTACGTGTGTGTGTGTGTGTGTGTGTATATATATATATATATATATACAGAGTTACACATTATTAGTCTGATACTAAACTAATTACATGTAATTACAAGATAGTTAGGCACTAATAAAAGTCCTAAATTGGCGGGTGTCACAATATGACAATTTCAATCTACAACAATGTATACACTCATATTCAATTGAATCCCTCAATTTATTCGTTCGCGTTGTCGCGCGTTTTCATCGCGTATGAAGTGTTTTATACGATATTTAACACGTATAATATATTCTCATAATATATTAAGGTAAATAATTTTTGTTTGGATATTTCCACATTATTTTAATAGTTTGTCACCAACGTCCATATTTAACAGTTGCGGACTCTGTCTAGTTATAAATCGCACGATTTAACCAAATCGCGTACGTGTATATATATAAATATACATAGAGTTACACATAATTAGCCTAATACTAAACTAATTACAGGTAATTACAAGATAGTTATGCACTAATAAACGTCCTAAATTGGCGGGTGTCACATTCTCCCCTTGTTAAGAGAATTTCGTCCCGAAATTTAGCTTTGAGTCATGGTTTGAGTGGAGTTTGAGAATAGATGTGGATACTTGAGTCACATCTGGTCTTCCCGTTCCCAAGTGAATTCCGGACCACACCGCAAATTCCATCGGACCTTGACGATGGGGATACGACTTTGTTTCAACTGTTTTTCCATGTTGCGCAAGGCCTCATTTTTCAGGTTTTCAGTTTTCAATGCTTCGAGTTGAGAGGTGAGAATTTGAATGATGAGATCATTATGAATGGTCATGCTGAGGGCTCGGACTCGAAGTGGTGTTGTGCGTTCTTTTCGGCTGTGGGCATCAGCAACAACATTTGCTTTGCCCGGATGGTATTGGATCTCACAATCATAATCAGTAAGCAACTCGACCCAGCGATGTTGCCTCATGTTGAGATCCTTTTGATCAAAGATGTGTTGGAGACTTTTATGATCGGTGAAGATTGTACATTTAGTACCGTACAGATAATGTCTCTAGATTTTGAGTGCAAAGACGACAGCTCCAAGTTCAAGATCATTAGTGGTGTAATTCTTTTCATGGATTTTGAGTTGTCGGGAGGCGTAAGCGATAACCTTGTCTCGTTGCATCAACACGCAATGGAGACCTTGGTGAGAGGCGTCGCAGTATACCACGAAGTCATCGTTGCCTTCGGGTAATGATAGAATAGGTGCACTGCAAAGCTATTTTTTGAGTAGTTGGAAGGCTGACTCTTGTTCATCAGTCCAATCGGACTTCTTTTCTTTCTGAGTCAGTGTCGTGAGTGGTTGGGCTATTTTCAAGAAGTTTTCAATGAAGCGCCAATAGTACCCAGCAAGTCCTAAGAATTGGCGTACTTCGGTCGGCGTTGTAGGTGCTTACCAGCACTTGATAGCATTGATTTTTGCTGGATCAACATGAATTCCTTGACTGTCAATCACGTGTCCAAGGAATTGAACGGTGTGCATCCATAACTCACACTTAGAGAATTTGGCATATAACTCCTCGTGCTTAAGTAGCTCTAGGATGGTTTTGAGATGTTGCGCATATTCATGTTCGTTGCGTGAGTAGATCAAGATGTCATCAATGAATACAATGACAAACTTGTCGAGATATGGTTTACACACTCGGTTCATAAGGTCCACGAATACAGCCGGTGCGTTTGTTAAACCAAATGGCATCACTTGAAACTCATAATGCCCGTAACGAGTTCGGAAAGTAGTTTTTGGAATATCAATGTCGAGAACTTGCAATTGCTGATAACCCGATCTTAAATCAATTTTTGAGTAATAACTTGATCCTTGAAGTTGGTCGAACAAGTTATCAATGCGGGGAAGTGGATAACAGTTCTTGACAGTTAACTTGTGCAGTTCCCTGTAATCGATGCATATGCGGAAAGAACCGTCTTTCTTTTTAACAAACAGGACCGGAGCTCCCCAAGGCGAAGAACTTGGTCTAATGAATCCTTTGTCCAGGAGCTCCTGTAACTGAGTAGACAACTCCTGAAGTCCGGAAGGGGCTAGTCTGTACGGTGCTCGTGCCACGGGTGCTGCTCCCGGCACAAGATCGATAGAGAACTCGACTTGTCTTGGTGGCGGAAGATCAGGCAAGTCTTCAGGAAAGACTTCTGGAAAGTCTCGAATGATTGGCACATCCTCAAGTCGCCTCTCCTCCGACTTTTTCTCCATGACATGCGCGAGGATTGCCTAATAACCCTTTCTCAAACACTTACGGTTTTTGATGCAGGAAATGATATTTAATCTCGTCCCACCGGTCTCCCCTTGTATGACTAGAGTACTACCAGAGGCGAGGGGTATGCGAACAATTTTATCAAAACAGATGATCTCGGCACGATGCTTGGATAGCCAATCCATGCTGATGATGATGTCAAAACTTCTGATCTCGATAGGTATGAGATCAATGGAAAACAATTCGTCGGCTAGATTTAAAGTGCAATTGGGTATCACACTATCAGTTTCAATGAGCTTGCCGTTAGCTAACTCTACTATGTACTTAGCATCTAATGCAACAGGCGTGATGTCAAGTAGTGGACAGAATTCATCAGATATAAAACTTCTATCAGCACCAGTATCAAATAGAACAGAGGCAGCTAAGTTGTTGAGGAGGAACATACCCGAGATCACATTCAGGTCTTGACGGGCTTCCACTGAGTTCAGAACAAAGGCTCTACCTTTAGCAGTGTTGTTGTTGTTGCCCTTGTTTTTCAGTTTCGGGCAGTCGTTCCTGAAATGCCCAGTGTTGCCACACTCAAAGCAAGATTTAGGTTGACTGGTGTTGGTGCTGGTGTTGGCAGTGGTAGACCTGCAGTCTTTGGCCATATGCACATAACGATGACAATTCATACATGGAGTACCGCAAGGACCATCATGATGTCTGCGGCACTTAGAACAAAAGGGCTTGTTCCCAGTGTAGCCCTTTTTGGGTTCAGACCCAGAAGAGTAGGCCTTAGTGGTGTCAGGCTTCTTGGATGATTGGGAGTTATTGTTGTTCCCAAACCATTTGCGCTTATTATCTCCGGACTGGTTTGAGTTGGTGTTGGCAGCAGGTGTTCCTCGGTGAACCACTTGTGCCATGAGATTGTGTGCCATACGAACGACACCTTGAATGGTCCTGGAGTTGGAAGCAGTGACCATGCCCTGGATGCGTGGGGGAAGTCCTTAGATGTAGCGTTCGATCTGCTTATGTTCCGGATCAACTAAGGATGGGCACAGCAGTGCCAGCTGATTAAATCGGGTTGTGTAGCCGGCAATATCATTCCTTGGGTGGTGAGGTGCCAGAACTCGTTCTCAAGCTGTTGTATCTAATCTCTTGGACAGTACTCGTCCTTCATCATTTTCTTCATTTCTTCCCAGAGAGTTAGATAAGCATTGTCAATGCCCATAGTTTGAGCATAGGTGTTCCACCATGTCAGAGCACCATCCATGAAGGTGCAGGTGGAGTACTTGACTTTACAGTCTTCCTGATAATTACAGATCCGGAAGACCGACTCCATTTTCTCCATCCAGCGCAATAAACCAATAGCACCCTCGGTGCCTTTGAAGTTCAGTGGTTTGCAGTTCAGAAAGTCCTTGTATGAGAAGGGTTTTGGTGGAGGGGTGTTGTTCAGTGTTTCATTGCTCTCAGATTGTTGCTGTCGGGAAGCTAGAGCATCAGCTACCCCTTGGGCAACAAGTTGGTCAACATCAGCTTGATTAAACGTACGTCTCGGAGGCATAATCCTGAACACAAAGGAAAGAGATAAATGATATGTTTGTACAAAGTCATGATATATCACATATGTATATATATTGAGGTAATATACAACAGCACGAAGTGATAATCATATTTCATTAGATAATAAGATTAGATTACAAGGCACGAGTTTTCAAAAGGTTACAAAAGATAAGAATTACAAAAGATGTCGGGAATTGTTACATCCGGTCGATTTACATGAGTTTACATAGATAACTATTAGGTTACAAAATAGATACTACACTACTCTTGACATAGGTTTAGCTGTGGCAGTAGGGAAGTAAGGTGGTCAACTGATTCAGCAAGTCTGCTGACCATTCTGAGAGCATCCTCAGTTTCCCGCAGGCGCGTCTCGCATTGTTGCAGTCGTGATTGTAAAACTGAGATATCATTTCGGTTATTGATTACTTGATTATGAATGATCTCCATGGTTTATATGGTTTCCTCCAATTGATCGTGCGTACGAGTGATAGTCTCAGAGATATCTGCCTGACCTATGTACAACTGTGCGATACCGTCTTGGGTTTGATCCATCCAGTTGGAGCGAATATTACTTTGTTCGATTTCCATATTGTGTAGCCTGCTTCCATGACGGTGCACTCGAGCGGCTAACACAGGAATAGTGAGGTGTGTAGGTTCTTGGGTGTAAGGGGAGAGATCCATGGCTGCATATCTTTCAGTATTAGCAGTGATTTCTATGTTTTCTTCGATCCTCCACATGGCCATAGCCGTAGGCAACCAACTCCATTGGTGAGCAATGGCCCGATGGCGATCTATGGCAGATACGTTTTCTGTGATGGCAGGATTATGATATGGCCTAGCTCGGTGTGAGCTACCAGTGCGTCTAGCCACTAGTGGTTATGATCGGCTGCGACGTGAGCGAGAGAGAGATGTCGAAGTGCGTGGAATTTGTCTAGAGGATGAGTCTGCCATTTCTGTGGCAAGAACGTTTAATAATGTGAGGCCTATATATATATATATATATATATATATATATATATATATATATATATATATATATATATATATATAACATATAATATAGCCTAATGTGTCTAGCACAAATAAGTATAAGTTCCGTTTCTCTCGTGGTCAGAGTCAATTAGTGTATCCCTGTTCAACATAACCGTTTCAGACTCACATCATCTTTCCTTAATTGTACATAGTTGATCAGGTTATGTTAAATTAAAGTCGTATGATGTAATCTCTGAACCTGTCATACCTAATAAGGAAATACTGCCTAACGGTCATAGTCTAGGCCACTAATGCAACCTAGTTCACTATAACCTTAGGCTCTGATACCAATCTGTCGCACCACCAAATTCATGATGCGGAAGCGATTCGGGTCGGGGCGCGACTAATCGGGTAAACACATCACATAAGATATAATGAACGACTATATATGCATCGTTTACAAGTTACATTAATATAATGTAAAAGTTTTATAAAGTTGTAATAGTTACAAAAGCTCGTAAGCTAAATGTGAGAGATTCTAAGGCATATCTAGTTAAAAAAATGTAGAAATGCAGGGGAACCTCCTGGTGTCTGTATGCGACTCGAGCTAATAATCCTGAGCAGATCTACTACTGCTGAGTACCTGAGAATACATGCTAAAAGGTCAGCTAAAAGCTGGTGAGCTCACAGGTTTGTATACTGATAAAGTATAGTGTGTGAACCACAAGATTTAGTATAATGATTTGAAATAAATCAAATAATGTATATGTCTGCCATGAGGTCATAGTCTGAGCTTAACTGAGGTGTCGGGATCACAATCAAGTGCCCGATCGAGGGTGCCTCCCTGCGAGTGCCTAATCTACACTCGTATGAACAAATGATAATGCGTCCGTTTGACCAGTTAGTGCTTGCTAACCCGGACGGGGATTGTCAATCCCATATGGTACCATACACTTACATTCACGCTACAAAAGTATTACCAAACTATGATCGTAGAGAACTTTTAAATGATTAGAAAATAGCTCATGTAGAATATAGCGATGTTTAGTACTCGTGTTCACATGTAAAACAAAGTAGAGGATGTATTCCCACTCCTGGGTTAAAAACAGTAAAATGAGGGGCTATGAGACTCACCCGAGTCTGATACGTTTGCTAAGAGTAGCTAATGATGGTGCACAATACAATGATGTCGTTCCAACGACTGTAACCTGCCGATCGTCCTAAACGCGCAAGGTTATGATAATGAGTAGGTATCTCAAAAGATTACCTATGCTAGTTGTCCACTCAACTAGTTATGTCCAAATACTTTGGTTGTTGATTGTGTTTTTGAAAACATGTACGGCCCGTTGGTGAGTTTTCGTAATAATAATTTTCAAAGTGTTATTATTATATGTTTCGTTGTTTGTATACTTGTAAAAAGTATATTTGTACACGAGGGTATGTATATGTTTACATAAACGTTTCGAAGGTAAGTGTGTGTGTGTGTGTATATATATATATATATATATATATATATATGTCTGAATGTATACTTATATATATATATATACTTTGTCCGAAAGTTTGCCCATGTATAAGTATCCGAAAATGTGTAGGCGTTCGCATCCGAAAGTGTTTAAGTCCGAATGTATATGTATATGTATATGTATGTCCGAATATGTATATATATATATATATATATATATATAGGTCCGAAAGTATGTCTAAGTCCGAAAGTTCGTATCCGAATGGATATATGTGTTTCCGAAAGTATCTGTGCGTTTATATCCGAAAGTTTGAGGTCCGAAAGTGTAAAAATCCGAACTTTAGAGTCAAAAGTACTATTTGTCTGAAAGTCAACATAAGTCAACTCCGAAAGTTGACTTTCGGAGTCAAAATCCGAATTTGGCATGAAAATCCGAAAGTCAACAAAAGTCAAAGTTCGGAGTAAAAATCAGTCCGTATTTGTGATTTTTATTTGACTAAGCAAATATTATCGAAATGTTCCAAAATTTTTACACAATGATACCACATATCTTAAGTATTTCTTGTAATTTTTTCATGACTTTTAGAGGTCTTTTGATATTTTTAAAAAAAATCACAAAGCATCATAGGTCTAACTCGGACTAAAACAGACCTGTGTTCCTAATCCGAATTTTCTGAGAAAATCGGTGTATTTCAAGGAAAGTGTTCTAAACGAAAGTTGTAGATGACAAAATTACTAAACTTTTCAAGTGGTCTCATACATTTTAGTGGTCTAGAACTCGAGTTATGGTGTCGAGAAGTAGACGGAAGTTTCCTGGCCGCCGGAACAGTGAGTCTATGTCACCGGAGAAAATTATTTTCGTGTACTAAACGGAGTCGAAATGTTAATTTTCTTAGAAAGATTACTTCTTGTACTTCATTTTAGGCTTAAGAACCGCATCATTTCATGGAGAAATGATTTTTAAATAATTCGTTGAAGTGGAACATATAATCTGGACAGAAACTGATTTCAAGATTTCGAGTTTTAAAAACGCGTTTCGGACATTTTATAGTTGAATGAACACTTAAACATGAAACCATATTAGTTCCAAGTAAATATAAGAGGAGAAAAGGGGTTCCTTACAAAAGATGGAAAATCTATACTCGAAATGCAAAGGAGACGTGATAACCGAGCTTTTTCTTCGTTTCTTTAAAGGAGAGGTAGTGACTCTTGGTGGTTTGCTATAGTGGTGTGGTGGTGAGTCTTGGAGGCTGGAAAACTAGTAGAAATCGTGTAGGGAGAGAGAGAGAGTGAGATGGTGAGAGTGTTGGTTGAATGTGATGATAAATGAGAATGGTGATGTTGCTTGTTGTGTTGTTTAAGAAGCAAGGGAAGTCAAGGGTATGGCATGCCATCCCTTGGCATGTGACTGATTTTGGGAGGGCCCCACTAGGGTGTGGGTTCTTCCAAACTTGTTTCCCCAATTCGTGTTCCGTGCGGTGCTCGTTTACCCGATCGTTTAAACGTTCGTTTATACGTTAAACGTTTAATTAACTAGGTTTCGTTAATAATAAAAATACAACATTTTTATTGAAGGTATTATCTTGAATACTTTATTTCCATGTTTCAAAAAGTGGGTTGGACCTCGTTTAATTGTCGGTTATGAGTTGTACGTTTATTTAGTGGTTCAATTAATTCGCATAACATATTAGACGTTATAATTGTCCGCGTGTAATCGCGATATTTTTAAATGAAGTAATTTATCAAAATATTTAGTTTTGAGTTATAAAAATATAACTTGAATTTATTTCGTTGGTCGGATGCGTTTCATGCTTTTTCGTCGCGTATGAAGTGTTTTATACGATATTTAACACGTATAATATAGTCTTGTAATATATTAAGGTAAATAATTTTTGTTTGGATATTTCCACATTATTTTAATAGCTTGTCACCAACGTCCATATTTTACAGTTGCGGACTCTGTCTGGTTATAAATCGCACAATTTAACCAAATCGCGTACGTGTATATATATATATATATATATATATATATATATATATATATATATATATATATATATATATACAGAGAGTTACACATAATTAGCCTGATACTAAACTAATTACATGTAATTACAAGATAGTTAGGCAATAATAAAAGTCCTAAATTGGCGGGTGTCACAATATGACAATTTCAATCTACAACAATGTATACACTCATATTTAATTGGATCCCTCAATTTATTCGTTCGCGTTGTCGCGAGTATGAAAGCTATACATATACGAATTATAACACTTTATATTTGACACACTAACATATATACTAATTCATTTGATTAAAAAATTAAAATTATGAAACACCCCGACATTTTTCGTGCTTATTTTAAAGTTTTAAAATGACCTGCTGTAAACTGTGACCAAATCGCGCCGCAACTAAAGGCAATCGCGTCGCAACTCACTTATCAATCGCGCCGCAACTTCCAACAATCGCGTCACAATTAAAGGTCATAATCGCTTCGCAACCATCTGAAATCGCGTCGCAATTGTAACAGGATCGCGTCGCAATCTGTAAACATCGCGCCGCGACTCTGGTCATAACAGACCCTGTGCAGACTGTAAAACAGCCTGACCAAAACTATGCCAAAATAACTTTCCGCAACATTTTTAATCCATCACCTGTACATAATACTATTTCCGCAACAACAATACATCAATTTACAATCAAACACACTTTGGATCCACTTATCGAGTTACTTGACACGTCTAATATTTTGAAACAAGACAACCTAAACATTAGCACCATATCAATATTGAAACCCAAAACTTAGATATGGTATCACATTTACATACTATTATATCGACAACTTACTACTACAAATTTTAAGTGTCAAAAACAACTTATAACATAGTTTTACAAAAGGATGGGGTAATAGCATCGAGAGCATGATTTAATGAATACGAGTCATTACCCCAATTAACAACATCCACCGCTAGCTACCCAACGGTTTCTTGCCCAAATCACCTCTTGAACCGCTAGCGTCACCTAAAACATTTAAATCATTCAACCGTAAGCAAAACGCTTAGTAAGTAATGAAATACAATCACTTGTAATAATGATAATTTAGCTAAGGATCCTTAACCGCCCATGCTAGTTGTATACTACTAGCAATCACACGAGTCTATGGCCGCAACCATTACTCGCACAAAACCGTTAGCAAATGACCGAAGCCATTCCTAACCCATGTTCATGTAATCCAAAACTTACCTTGCGATTGCACAATTAAATCACTAGTAACTCTTCCAACTTCTTTAACACCTAATCACATAATCAAATAACACATAATTACACTTTGCACATTAATAGTACACTTATCAATTTAATCCAATATTCTTTACTTTATCTTAATCTACTTTCTATGTAATTATTCATATCAATTTCCATATACACCTAATAATGGTTCTTTTAACCAACTCACATCAACTTATCCAATAACACCATACATAAATTTTTAAGAACCATTTTTATAAGTGCATATAGAATCATTACTTCATACTCCATTTCTTTCTTTTGAAATATGTTAATAGTCATATCATGATCACATATATGTTAAAATTTAGTATCTCATCAATCATATATCAATTGGTATAACTTAGGGTTTACAATTTTCTAAACCCTAACTCAAATCATCATATAAGCTTCATAGTATGAATCATTAACATGTATATAACATCTATATACTAATAGCCTACTCATATAACCAAATAAATACTTAGGGTTTCAAAACTAATCAAACCCTAATCTGACTTTGAAACAAAATTAGTGATTCATACCTAGAAATTTGCTAGTGGAGAAATTAGAAGTTGATTTTGATGCTTTCTAGCTTAATAATGAAGAAAATAACCCTTAATCCCCTAAAATCGCCATCTCCAGAGTTCTATGTGAATTTTTGATGATTTTTGGTGAAATAATCGAATCTGGAAGTCTGTGGAAGTTAAAACCCGTTTCTGTCGCTGGTCGAATCGCGCCGCGACCATCCAGGATCGCGCCGTGATCTCTACCTAGACAGGCCCATAACTTTTCTTTTATTGCATTTCTAGCCCAAAACTTTTTATATAATTCCTAACACATATTTTAATACTATAACATATACATATGCATATAATACACACAAACAAATAATATAACAATTATACATATGTATATTTTATAAATTAATATTATTTAAAACTTACGAATTTGGGATGTTACAACTATCCTCCACCAATTTAGGATTGTGTCCTCACAATCCAGTCCTGGTACAACGAGGGATAGAAATGAATGACTTCTTCTTCCGGTTCCCACGTAATTTCAGAACCTTTGCGATGTCTCCTTGGACTTTAAACATTCTAAGATCTTTATTTCTTAATTTGGTAACTTTTTCACCGAGAATAGAGACAGGTTGCTCAACATAATTCAATTGATCGTTAACTTCAATTTCTTCTAAGGGAACATAAGCAGATTCATCAACTAAACATTTTCGGAGAAATGACACATGAAAAGTATTATGGATTCCGGCTAGTTTGTCGGGTAGCTCAAGACGATAAGCTACATTACCCACTCTAGCCAAAATAGTGAAAGGACCAATGTATCGAGGACCCAATTTACCTCGTTTTCTAAATCGAATTATTCCCTTCCACGGAGACACTTTCAACATAACTTTATCACCAACCTGAAACTCAATCGGACGCCTTCTATTATCAGCATATGACTTTTGTCGATCTTGGGCAGCTTTTAACCGTTCTCTGACTTGATTAATCTTTTCGGTAGTCAACTGAACGATGTCAGTGCTTCCCAGTTCCTTCTGTCCGATCTCTCCCCAACAAATAGGATTTCTACATTCTCTTCCATAGAGCATCTCGTAAGGTGACATTTTAATACTCGAGTGATAGCTGTTATTATAAGAAAATTCTACCAAAGGTAAATGTGAATCCCAGCTACCACCAAAATCAATAACATATGCCCTTAACATATCTTCCAGAGTCTGAATAGTTCTTTCACTCTGGCCGTCTGTTTGAGGATGATAGGCGGTGCTAAAATTGACACGAGTACCCACAGATTCTTGAAATTTCGTCCAGAAACGTGAAGTAAATCTAGTATCTCTATCAGAGACAATAGATACAGGAGTACCATGACGAGCAACAACTTCACGTATGAATAATTCTGCAAGTGCTTCCGAAGAGAAAGTTTCTTTAATTGGTAAGAATAAAGCACTTTTGGTTAACCGATCCACAATCACCCAAATTGCATCATGCTGGCGTAGCGTTTTAGGCAACTTGGTGATAAAGTCCATTGTGATATGCTCCCACTTCCAAACAGGTATTTCTAAAGGTTGCAATTTACCATATGGTTTCTGATGTTCAGCTTTTACCTGTAAGCAAGTTAAGCATTTTTCAACATATTTCACAATTTCTCTTTTCATACCTGGCCACCAGAAGTTAGATTTTAAATTATGATACATCTTTGTAGCTCCAGGATGAATTGAATATCGAGACTTATGAGATTCATCAAGCAATATCTTCTTTAACTCGAGTGAGTTAGGAATCCAGATTCTACCATATCGTGTCTTTAACCCGTGAGAATCATCAACGAAGTTTTGAACTTGACCTTTAATACGTTCAGAATTGAAATCGCCTTTTTGCCAAGCTTCCAATTGTGCACTTTTTATTTGATCAAGTAAATCTGGAACAACGGTGATTCTAAAAGATTTAACCACCAAAGGTGGCTGAATAGCTTTCTGGCTAAGTGCATCAGCAACAACATTAGCTTTTCCAGGATGATAAAGAATTTCACAGTCATAATCTTTTACCAAATCAAGCCAACGCCGCTGCCTCATATTTAAATCCCGCTGATCGAAAAAGTATTTGAGACTTTTATGATCAGTGTAAATGGTACACTTTACGCCATAAAGATAATGTCTCCAAAGCTTTAAAGCAAAGACAACCGCCGCCAACTCAAGATCATGAGTTGGATAATTCTTTTCATGATCCTTAAGCTGTCTAGATGCATAGGCAATTACTTTACCACGTTGCATCAAAACACAGCCTAAGCCAGTATAAGAAGCATCACAGAATACAACCATATCTTCAGTACCATCAGGAAGTACTAAGATAGGCGCTTGACTAAGCTGTTGTTTAAGAATATGAAACGCTTGATCAGCTTGCTCATTCCACTCAAACTTAATATTCTATCTGGTGAGTTTAGTGAGAGGAGTAGCAATCTTTGAAAAATCCTGGATAAAACGTCTGTAATACCCAGCTAATCCCAAGAAACTTCTAACTTCAGTTGGAGTAGTTGGAGGTTCCCATTTCATAACCGCTTCAATCTTAGCAGGATCAACTTTAATTCCTTGATCATTAATCACGTGACCCAGAAATTGAACCTCTCGCAACCAGAATTCACACTTTGAGAATTTAGCATAAAGCCTTTCAGTTCTCAAATTTTGCAACATTTGCCTTAGATGAATTTCATGCTCACCAGCTGATTTAGAATAGATAAGAATATCGTCAATAAATACAATTACAGACTTATCGAGTAAAGGTCGACATACCCGATTCATAAGGTCCATAAAAGCGGCTGGAGCATTAGTCAGACCAAAAGGCATCACCACGAATTCATAGTGCCCATATCGAGTTCTGAAAGCAGTTTTAGGCACATCATCATCACAAACTTTCAATTGGTGATAGCCTGAACGTAAGTCAATTTTTGAAAAATAACTGGCACCCTACAACTGGTCGAACAAGTCATCAATCCTAGGTAAAGGATACCTATTCTTGATGGTTACCTTGTTCAATTCTCTGTAATCGATACACATTCTCATGGTGCCGTCTTTCTTTTTAACAAACAGTACCGGAGCTCCCCACGGTGAACTACTAGGACAAATGAAACCTTTGTCTAGTAATTCTTGCAATTGTTTCATCAACTCTTGCATCTCCGATGGGGCAAGTCTATAAGGAGTTTTAGCGATAGGAGTGGCTCCAGGTACCAAATCAATATGGAACTCGACTTGCCTATCGGGTGGAATACCCGGTAGCTCGTCAGGAAATACATCAGGAAATTCATTTACTACAGGAATATCTTCCAGTTTAGGAACAACTTCCTGAATGTCTACCACATGTGCCAAGAAGGCATGACAACCATGTAGCAGATGGCGTTTAGCACGAGCATATGTACAAATGGATAAGGAAGACTTCCGTTTTTTGCCATATATATCAACTGTTTTACCACTAGGTGAGCTGACTCGAATTATCTTTTTCTCACACTGGATAATAGCATTATGCTGTCCTAACCAATCCATACCTATCACAACGTCAAAATCACCCATTTTCATAGGAATCAAATTTATCACAAACATTTCATTATCGATTTCAAGTTGACACCCTCGGTAAACATTTACCACATATATATATATATCTATTATCCGCTACTTCAACATCTAAAGGAGTATCTAACTTTGTAAGGGGAATCGATAAGTTTTGACTGAATCGTTAAGATATAAATGATCTTGAAGCACCAGAATCGAATAATATATAAGCCGGTTTCCAATTCACAAGAAAAGTACCTGTCAATACATCTGAAGCTTTTTGAGCTTCATCAGCAGTGATCTGAAAAGAACGAGGTCTAGATCTTTGAGGTTCATTTGGTTTTCTCTCCACATTAGGCCGAGGAACAACAGGAGCAGATTGAGTCCTTAAGTCAGGGCATTCAGCTTTAATATGACCCGGCTTATAGCAGTTATAACAAACACGAAGTGGATTAGGGCAATTGGTACTCAGATGACCTTCCTGTTTACATTTATAACATGTAGGTGGTTTATAACGACAGATTCCAGAATGTCTTTTATGACAGATTTTACACTCAGGAGGTGGTGGTCCTCGTCTTTCATCAGATTTTGAACTATCACCAGTTCTTGGTTTCTTGGAAGGAGTAGAAGTGGTTTCAGCTTTTCTTTTGGAAACATCCCGAAGTAATTCCAATTCATGAAATCTAGCCTCGTCAACCATTTCTTCAAAACTAGTACATCTTTTGGGAATGATAAATTGCCGAATTTCTTTCTTCAGAACATTATGGAAATGACCCATAAGCATCCTTGGATTTGACATGTATTCAGGGCAGAAACGAGCTCGATCAAGAAAAACACCAACCAATTCATTCACAGACTCAGTTGTTTGTTCCATAGAAAGGAACTCCCTACGAATCCGGTTCAGCTCAGACTCTTGAGAATAAGCAGTTTGAAACATATGTCTAAAATCATTCCAAGATAATTGTTTAATAGCATCGTCGCCCAAAGTACTACACTGTACCTCCCACCAGCCTTTAGCACCAGATCGTAAAAGATTTGCAGCAAAATGAACCTTTAATCTTTCAGGACATTCAGTGGTAGCGAACGCCCCTTCCACCTCAGAAAGCCAACGATAACACTTTATTGGATCCATTTCACCATGGTACTCAGGAGGATTACAAACAGAGAAATCTTTATAGCTGAATCTGCGGTTCTCATCGAGAGGAATAACAGGTGGTATAACAGGAGGAGGTTCTTCCTCTCTAGCTAGATCTCTCTTTTGGAATTCAGACATAACAACTTCCTGGACAGTTTCAGAAATTTGGTTTAACATAGAAGAAAGATTCGCTTCTTGAACACGTCCCACTTCTTCAAAAACAATGGCTCTTAGATCAGATAATGATATTTTAGCTTCCCGTGCAGGAGAATCAACTCTTTCGTGTCGTTCTCCCGTTTGGTCAGTTTCACGTTCCTCAGTCATTATTATACTGAAATAGATATCAATATTTAATATAACAGTTTATATGTTTACCAATCTACTTTAATTATAATATACACAATTAACAGTTAACAATCACTATAACTTCCTTATCATAACATCTCGTGGTTTCAAAGATTCCATAAAATGTAAGATGATATTTACTGCGTTGGCTAGGCGCAATAATTACCATATCACATTCATATGCATACTAAGTCTCCACGCGACATCCTGATTTAAGAAATCTAAGCAATATGTTAACCGGATCACATATCAAATAATAACAAACACTTATTATGCTCAAATGCAACTAAAGTGGTCTAAGTTCAAGTACCCTCCTAATGGTGGATACTCGAATCCCTTAAACCGATGCTCTGATACCAACTTGAAACACCCCGACATTTTTCGTGCTTATTTTAAAGTTTTAAAATGACCTGCTGTAAACTGTGACCAAATCGCGCCGCAACTAAAGGCAATCGCGTCGCAACTCACTTATCAATCGCGCCGCAACTTCCAACAATCGCGTCGCAATTAAAGGTCATAATCGCGTCGCAACCATCTGAAATCGCGTCGCAATTGTAACAGGATCGCGTCGCAATCTGTAAAGATCGCGCCGCGACTCTGGTCATAACAGACCCTGTGCAGACTGTAAAACAGCCTGACCAAAACTATGCCAAAATAACTTTCCGCAACATTTTTAATCCATCACCTGTACATAATACTATTTCCGCAACAACAATACATCAATTTACAATCAAACACACTTTGGATCCACTTATCGAGTTACTTGACACGTTTAATATTTTGAAACAAGACAACCTAAACATTAGTACCATATCAATATTGAAACCCAAAACTTAGATATGGTATCACATTTACATACTATTATATCGACAACTTACTACTAC
Organism: Helichrysum umbraculigerum; assembly: GCA_949592205.1. NCBI lineage: Eukaryota > Viridiplantae > Streptophyta > Magnoliopsida > Asterales > Asteraceae > Helichrysum > Helichrysum umbraculigerum. The sequence goes on along the minus strand of CATIUR010000004.1, from coordinate 99,982,192 downwards.
AAACTTTAAGTGTCAAAAACAACTTATAACATAGTTTTACAAAAGGATGGGGGTAATAGCATCGAGAGCATGATTTAATGAATACGAGTCATTACCCCAATTAACAACATCCACCGCTAGCTACCCACCGGTTTCTTGCCCAAATCACCTCTTGAACCGCTAGCGTCACCTAAAACATTTAAATCATTCAACCGTAAGCAAAACGCTTAGTAAGTAATGAAATACAATCACATGTAATAATGATAATTTAGCTAAGGATCCTTAACCGCCCATGCTAGTTGTATACTACTAGCAATCACACGAGTCTATGGCCGCAACCATTACTCGCACAAAACCGTTAGCAAATGACCGAAGCCATTCCTAACCCATGTTCATGTAATCCAAAACTTACCTTGCGATTGCACAATTAAATCACTAGTAACTCTTCCAACTTCTTTAACACCTAATCACATAATCAAATAACACATAATTACACTTTGCACATTAATAGTACACTTATCAATTTAATCCAATATTCTTTACTTTATCTTAATCTACTTTCTATGTAATTATTCATATCAATTTCCATATACACCTAATAATGGTTCTTTTAACCAACTCACATCAACTTATCCAATAACACCATACATAAATTTTTAAGAACCATTTTTATAAGTGCATATAGAATCATTACTTCATACTCCATTTCTTTCTTTTGAAATATGTTAATAGTCATATCATGATCACATATATGTTAAAATTTAGTATCTCATCAATCATATATCAATTGGTATAACTTAGGGTTTACAATTTTCTAAACCCTAACTCAAATCATCATATAAGCTTCATAGTATGAATCATTAACATGTATATAACATCTATATACTAATAGCCTACTCATATAACCAAATAAATACTTAGGGTTTCAAAACTAATCAAACCCTAATCTGACTTTGAAACAAAATTAGTGATTCATACCTAGAAATTTGCTAGTGGAGAAATTAGAAGTTGATTTTGATGCTTTCTAGCTTAATAATGAAGAAAATAACCCTTAATCCCCTAAAATCGCCATCTCCAGAGTTCTATGTGAATTTTTGATGATTTTTGGTGAAATAATCGAATCTGGAAGTCTGTGGAAGTTAAAACCCGTTTCTGTCGCTGGTCGAATCGCGCAGCTACCATCCAGGATCGCGCCGCGATCTCTACCTGGACAGGCCCAGAACTTTTCTTTTATTGCATTTCTAGCCCAAAACTTTTTATATAATTCCTAACACATATTTTAATACTATAACATATACATATGCATATAATACACACAAACAAATAATATAACAATTATACATATGTATATTTTATAAATTAATATTATTTAAAACTTACGAATTTGGGATGTTACAAAATAAAACTTAAAACCTATAACAATTTCAATTTAATTGCTCGCGTTGTCATGGAGGTTTAAGCTAGTTAAATTTATAACAAAAAAATAAAATCAAAAACGATCTTTTTTAAAAGTGTTTGTCACATTAACTTTGATATATGAAATTTTAATATTCACTTTTCAATTATTTAAAATTTTCTATATAAGTGATGAACTCTAGTATCAATTTAAGAAGATAAATCTTAACCAATTAAAAGTTTTTTAAAAGAAACAGATTGTAGTATACTAGCGTAATACCCGCGCAATGCAGCGGATTACGATGTTTTATTGTATATAGTGAGTCGACGATAGTCGTATATTATGCCCGGTCTTCATGAATTATCCATGATTGTGACTCACTAACGATAGTTTGCTCGTATGTAGATTTGATAATTCGGGAAACAGATGTGAAACTAATAATATTAATACTAAATGAAAAATTACATTGCTTAATTTTAGAAATGTTGAGTCTAATTTTTTTAAGAGTTTCTATATGTAAAACACCAACATGCTTTAAATGTTAGTATATATATATATTGTAGATTCTTAAAAGAAAAGAAGAAAAAAGATCCCTAATCAAGTGTGACAAAATTGTCAAAAAGGTTATCATCAACTTGACACCATCTAACATAATGGAAGACTTGATAAAAGATATTTTGATCATTACTCTTGAAAATTGGTGGTTTTTATTCTTAACCTTTGTTCATGGTGCTTCTTTTGTCAAAGTCAAGAAAATTTGACTTTCAAGTCTATTGACTTTGAATTTTCAACATAAACAAAGGCCTCATAACGTAAAAACAAATACATAGGTTTGTGATGAAAATTGTAAGTTTTAATATATATTGCCTCTACTTTCTGCATCTGCTATACATATTACATATAAACTATAAAAAAATAAAATGCATCAACTTAAGCCTCAACATATATGTATCATATATGCATAATAAACAATTAAACAAGTTGTAACTCAAATAAATAAGTGAGAACAAAGGTGTAAAACCTGTTTGTTTTTTTATAAGAAAAGTACATCCAAACATGCACCTTTTGAAAACAAGATTTAATGATTTAAAAGATTTTTTGTTCTTTAATTATTGAGAAAATTATACAAATCATCCTTATGATTTGTTTCAAATTTCACTTATAGTCCTTTAATTAATTTAATTACATCACCTATCATTTCTTTTGAAACTTGTTACGTCAATAGTCCTTTACACTAACAATTGTTAGCTCTTTGTTAAAAAGGACTGTGTGTGTAAATATTTTTATTCTTTTAACTTTTTTTGATTAAAATATAATTTATAAAAACGAAGATATGTATAGATACATTATTAGGTCAATTTTTTTTTTATATTTCTCTCATTTTATTCATCATCAAATTTGGTACATCTAATTTTATATTGCACCACTCAAATTCACCACCATCTTTCTCCACCTATATATACATTTTGGCTTAACTAGTTCACACTTATCAATGTCGTTTTACTTTGAAGCTAGGGTCATCGGAATGGATGTAAAAGAGAAGAGATAGCAGCCATCAAAGTTATGACGAGATAAGATGTAAAAGATGAATATGATGTTTGAGCCGCTAATAATGATCTATACATATCTTAGATTTTATAATCTATCAACAACAACAACAATACCCAATCCCACTAAGAGCACGGTATGGGGAAGGTAAGATGTAGACAGTCGTACCTCTACCCTAAGGTAGAGAGGCTGCTTCCAGAAAGACCTCCGGCAAGTAAGTGTGTGTATATTGAATATATGTCTATACGGATATTTATTTGTTTAGTATTACTATTAATTAGTTACATTTACTAATTTGATTTTTCATTTTTTGTCCTAGTTATGTATCTAATAAAAGATGTAAAATAATGTAATTAAGAAATGTATTTACGTAGCATTGCTAAATAATTTATTTGGATCTCAATTTTTTTTTTTAATTTCTAAAACTGATATATATTTGAATTCTTTCGGATTCTAATTATTATTTCTATTTTTTATTAATTTGTTTGTTTTTATATATATTATATTAATTTATTTGTGTATTTTTTTATTACTCTATAACTTTTTTAATCTAAACAATACAACATGATTAAAAACAAGAAGGTCAGTGACACAAACAATTGCCGGAATTCGTTATTCCGGTGAAGATCCGGCAGAGGAGATGCGGCAATCAACAATGATAATCGGCTTTCAACAATTTTAGATTGCCAAACTTTACCCGGGAGATTTTACGTATTCTGAATGTGTTGACGTGAGGCTACCGCTTGTGGTCTTTTACGATCGATGGAATGAGAGAGAGATCAACAATTACCGTCAAACTCTTATCACCAGAAATTTATTTTGATGATCGTTATACTCCAACCAAAATATGAAGATGATGGATTGATGACGTAAACCAAAAACAGAGTTGGAGACATAAATAATGTATATTGATACATTAGCTTTTCTTCCCACTTGTTAGTTGTTTGATCGGAAGTTGCGTCAAGTCAAGTTTGAATTTTGCCAAAAACTATGGGATTGGAAGTGGTTGAGTGACATTGACGGGAGAGTTTTAACTGTCAAAAAACACACATTATAAAAAGTGGCATTTTCGACGGAGAAATGTATAGATTTTATAATTTATTTACTTAAAAAAAGTTGATAAATAAAATGACACACAAGGTTCTTTTTAATAGATAGTTAACAATCATTAGTCTAAAAGACTATTGACGTAACAAGTTTAAAAAAAAAGGATGACCAATGTAATTATATTAATTAAAGGATTGCGAGTGAAATTTGAACCAAATCATAAGAATGATTTATGTGATTTTCTCTTGATTATTGTTTGCTACTTTGCTTATATTTAGTTTTGGTAGCGTTGACTATGGTGCCACATATTAAGTGGAAGAATAGGTCAAAAGAAGATGATCAAGTATAAAAGCACACGGAGTTGCGATCCTGTTTTTACAGTGTTCAGGACAGTGTTCTAGAGAATGTTGTGAGTGAGGATTTTGTGGAGTGGTGACAGTGTTCTGGAATTTTATGTTATTTGTTTTATTTGATTTTTTAATGATGGTAATTGTATAAATTAATATATAAAAACAAATTAATTAAACAAACAACATTTATTTCATTAAAAAAAATAAAAAAAATTACAATCCTAAAAAATAAAACCGTTACAAGTCCTAAAAATAAAATCGTTACAATCATAAAAAGTCCTAAAAATTCAAAAAACAATACTAAAAATTCAGTTTCTCGATCCCGAACCCGAAGCACCACCCATAGCTCCGATTGAGTATGGTCATCCCATCGTGTCGCAAATTTTATTCTTCTCCATTTAAAATATGAACCTCGCTGGCTCCGATAATTCTCAGTAGGCATGGCCAAAATTCTAAGTTTCGCTTCGAGATCCTTCGTCTCGTAGTAGTCTTGTTTTTCATTTCGGATGCCTTCAAAGGTTGCTGCAAGTGATTCATCAAACGAAGCACGAGATGAACCGGCCGAACCAGAAGATGTAGTTTTTTGAGACTTATGTTTTTGTGACTTTCCTTGCGGACGTGGAAAGGATCGGGACCAAATAAACCTTCATTTGGGTTTTCATCCGTTTGTTGCTCCGGTACCTCATCAAAGTTCAAGTCTTCAAAATGCACTGTCTCGCAACGTCTAGGGACATTTCGTCTACCGACGACAAACGGGCCGGATGGAGCCACTTTTGCTTATCCTTCAAAAAGTTCCACGTGCTAAAATTTGTGAAACTTTTTTCATCGTTTTCCACCTTGTATTGATGGTGACAACGGATCAACAAATCGGCACCGTCTTCACCACTCCTTTTTTGGTCATTGAGCCGTTTCCAAACGCCTTGAAACTTGTCGCAATCCGCATTGAGCTTGGTCCATTTTGAAGACAACGCGTCTTTTCCACGTACGAATGGTGGATTGCGGGCGTTGTAGGAATCCATAACTAGATACCCAAACGAAGACCCTTGTTGGTCAATTCCATGGTTGGAATTTGTGACACCCGGTTAAAAAGTGCCAAAATTTTGCGGCCAATTTAAACTTTAAACCTTTGTACTTAGTACGAGATAGTACGAAAGTAGTGAATATTATATATGTATTTATATATATATATATATATATATATATATATATATATATATATAACACGATGATTTCCTTAATCGCGTACAAACAAATCTGAAAGAATGCGAAACCTTAAATATGAACGTTGGTGAAAAACATTTTAAATAACGTATTATTAACAAGAAGAATAATTTTTTACTCTATTTCAAATTTAAACATATTCTGTACATAGAAAACTATCCGTATGTTCTAAGTAAAACAAAGATATAATTTTATATCTCGTTTAAAACATTTTCATAAAACATTTCAATTAAAAATATATACGATTATATTTTTAGAGATTTATCATTTTAAAACATTATACTACATTACGATCGGGTAAACAAACACGGGTATAAAGTACCACCTAACTACAATTATTGGAGGCCGGTATACAACCGACCTCAATTATTTGATACACACACACGCACACAAGAACTCAGTCTCTGCTCTCTCCTTCTCCTCTCTTTCGGTTCCAAATCAACAACCAACAACAACATCACCAATATAATCATCATCTTCATCTTCATCTTCGATCATCATCATCAACGGGTTCATCATGATCATCATCTTCACCACCATCAACATCATTTTCGGTTCCAAATTCTATTACGTAAGAACACTTACTAAACTACTTTAATTTTGTGATTATAATACTTATATTAGCTTATAATAGTATTGTACATGCGAAAAATTGGTAAAAATTTAGTTTGAAACTCATTGCTGTGTAAATGGCTCGAAACAGACCTGAACCAGGCTCAGACCCGAACGGGTGAGGAAACAAACCCGAACGGGTAAGGTTGCATACCCGATTGGGTATGGACCTGTACCCAGACGGGTAAGTCCATACACCCGAACGGGTGAAAGGTGAAACCCGAACGGGTGGTACACACAGACCCAGACGGATTAGAAAACTCACCCGTACTGCTCAGGTAACATACCCAAACGGGTATGAAGCCCCACCCGGACGGGTGACATGCTTCCACAACACCATATTTTGTAGTTTTGTATTCCTCTGAGTCATGGTCGTTTGGGCAGCTTGATCGCCTAAATCCGAGTTCGTATGAGAAAGTTATGGCCAAAACGGTGCAACATAGTCAAATCAGCAAAATGCACTATCTTTTCATATTATCTTCCTCAATCTTTAACCTTAACACATGAGATCAATTTCAAGCTAAATAAGTATCTAAAGTTCATGAAATCAACTAGAAAAAAGTACAAAAATTGTATTTTGAAATATGATTTCAATTCCGTCACCAACGGGCCGTACACTTTTACAAACTACAAACTTAATTGGATTTCAAACATATAAACGTAAACACTAGTCGAATGCGTTGAACATAACTAATCAAGTGAACAATTATATGAATGATTTACTAAACAGTCACTTACAAATATATAATATCGCGTGTTTAGGGTACTAGGAAGTTACACTTGGTACACGCGCGCACATTTAGGTGAGTCTCATAGCCCCTTTTTACCGTTTTTACTGTTTTGGAGGAGATGCATTACTTGTTTACAGAAATTACTTGTTTTACTTGAATACATGTATAAATGTATTGATTTCCTACTTGTACTTACTGTGTTACAAACTTATAAACAAAATGCTTTACTGATTTACAAACTTACCGATTTCTACTTTACTACCTTATGGGTTTACTACTTTACGGAGTTACTACTCCACAAACTTACTACTTTACCAATGAACTACTTTTCTACTGTACAAACTTAGTGATTCGCTGTTTTACTACGATACTGATACTTTGCTACTTTTACAACGAAGTAAGCTACTGTTTTACTACATTACCGATTTACTACCTTGCTACCGTACGAACATAGCAACTTACTGTTTTACTACGCTACTGAATTACTACTTACCGGTATATCAAATTGCATGAGTTTCCATTTAATCCAATGAAGGCCTCTGAAGTCATAGTTGTTAATTATACGATAAGCGCGAGTTTTAGTATATGGATCCATATGGGACTGACAATCCCTGCTCAGGGTGGTAGCGCTACCACGAAACGTACTCGTATAAATGGGCATTTTCTACTCGTTTTTCATATGAGTGTTTTTGGATTAGCCCTCACGAGGGGCAAAAATTACGTACGTTAAGCTTCGACTATGATGGCTCATGGCAAGATACACCGACCCCACTACAACTGTGAATTACTTACTTACTGATATATACATTGTGATGTATTCACTACTGATTGGTTTTACTTGTATGATAACTTACTTACTACTTTGTGTACAAAACTCTGTTACTACTTATTACAAACCTGTGAGATTCACCAACCTTTTGGTTGACGTTTTTAGTGATGCATTCTCAGGTACGCATCAACAATAGGGATGCCCAGCAGGACTACTTGATAGCTTGAGTCGCATGCATACATACTTGGAGATTTTATTGCATTACTTTTGTACTAACTGTTATGTTTTAAAATCTCTAGATACTATTAGACGAACTCCAAGCTATGTAAACTTTTGAAAACTTATGTAATGTACGGTGATGTAATGTATTTTCTAAAACGTCTCATTTAGAGTCGTTTGCTATTAATCTTGGTGCTTGATATTTGATTAGTAGCACCCCAAAACTCGCTTCCGCAAATCATTAAATTGGGGGTGTTACAAATTGGTATCAGAGCCTAAGGTTATAGTGAACTAGGTTGCATTTAGTGGGCCTAGACTATGACCGTTAGGTAGTATTCCTCGTTAGATATAACTGGTTCAGGGATTTCATCATACAAGTTTAATTTAACATAGCCTGATCAACTATGTATAATTAAATGAAGATGATGTGAACTCTGAAAGGGGTTATGTTGAACAGGAATGCATTAGTTGACTCTGACTACGAGAGAACCGTGACTTGTACTTGTTTTGCGTTAGACACGACTAGGCGGATATATAGGTATATATGGTATATACATATACGATTAGACTATTATGTGATATAGGTATATATACATATATAGGCCTCGACTACATACTACTCTCTAGGCTATTATATACTGAAGGTATAGGAATAGGCCTTATCCGATGATACTTTTGTTACCACTCATACCACTGTAACCGACAAATATAGCTACTCCAGCGTCCCTTAATGTGAAGAACGGGACTTAGTATTTGCTTACTGCTGATTACCTAACTATACACCTATAACATTTTGCAACGCACTCCACAGTACCGTTAGGTGTTCCCTAGGAAAACTGTTTTCAACAAATTTCAACAGACCTTTACCTCGAAATTTTCACAACTCCCGTTTTTCAATGAATTTTGTTAAACAGAATTTTCAAAAGCCTTGTCGCTGACAAGAGTTTCAACCGAACTATTTATCGACCCAAGTTTTCATCGGACCTCCAGTTTTCAACAGACTTTCACCATCATAGTTTTCTAACAAATGTATTAAAAAAAAAATTAAATTATTACAAAATTTCTCACGAAGTGTTTTATAAAATTCTCAAAATTTTATAACCGTGTAAACTTATTTATAGTACACAACTTTATACAAATTTCAAACTCTGGATGGTCAACAAAATTTCACAGTATACAATGACATCCTTACTACTAATGAGAAAAATCTATCAATACCCGAATGAGGACGAGGGTATGGTCACTCACTAATAACCTGACTGCCTTTATACTATTTACTTTGATAGATCTTACTTGCTGCTTGATATCTTTTATGTTTTCCCTAGATTCTAAGTGCACGCTAGGGTTAGGGAAAAATGACAATTTAGTTTTTATATGAGACTGATAGAGTCTATTTTATGCTACGACATTACTGTCCGTTACAAACTGTATGAACACAGTAGAAGTTACTACTATACTTTAAGCCACTAGTACACATGGTAGCTACCCTCTAGTGACTGATTGGCCATGTCATGCAGACATAATGGTCAGTGATATGACGTAAAAAGTCATGTTTTTAGAAGCGTTATTCCTCACATTTTGAACCTTTCTTTAGTGAAAACATTCCAAAACATTGATTATTTACTAAAATACACTAAAGTGGTTCAAAAGTAGACGTTGTGATAAAAATCACTGAAAACACTCTAAAAATGCACAAAACACAGCATTTTAATACATGCCGATTCCTCCGATCTCATTTTCCTGTCAAGACACACTTCCTAACTTCTACCATCTGTTGTACAGGTAAAATCGAGACGGAAAAATCTGGAATCAAGTGAAACGGCCAAAGGACGGAGAAACCACTACGCTTTCAGAGCTAATAAAAGTCATTTCGGCTACGCCTAAGCTCTACACATCCAATTTCTATGAGATTGGCATCATTAGAAGCGTAACGGAATTACGAAACCACAGGCGAAAGAATCAAGTCAAACGGACGCATAACGAAGGAGATACGGACGTTTTAAGCAACGAACGAAATCAGACGGAGACCGTATACGGCCTATACTACACCGTATACGGCCCCTGCAAGGCCGTATACGGCCCCCCTACCCCATATCGTGCTCCGTTTGGTTGTACGTGCTGCTTCGTGAGTTGTACGTGCGATTTGGTGGTTTGCCTATAAATAGTGGACATCCCCAACACCTCATTAATACCAACTTTCTCATTTCATTTCTTCCTTACACTTTCTCTCTCACACACATCACTCTCTCTCTAGTTTCTCTCTCTAAGGGATTTTCTCTCTCTAGAATTGAGCTAGTTAGAGAGATAGTTAGGTAGAGGTAGCTTTTAGCTTTTGTACGGAGGCACTCCAAGACATTGTATTTGCGAAGATCTGTCTGTAATAAATTCGTATCAGGTTCTATTTATATATCTCTTACTTTCCAGTTTTAAACATGTGTTGCTTTGTTTATGCTTGTTTAGGATTGTATGCTAGATATATAATGTTAGGCTAGACATTTCTTTGTGTTTACTATGATGTAGTTATGTTAGAATAGTCAAAATGTTTATGCCATGCTGTTACTCTGCCCGTGTTACTTTAAACTGTGTATGAACTCGTAAACTGAATCTCGAATGTTTATCTATCCAACCTATGCTGTGGTTAGAAGCTTCCTGTAACACCCCCAAATTTAGTGATTTGCGGAAGCATACTTTGGGTGTTACTAATCAATATACAAAGCATAGATTTATATATATTGAATTATAAAATGTAAGTTTGTTTATTTAATTTGCGCGTTTTAATATCTAAATTTGTGTACATTTTGTTTATACGATACGAATGAATAAGAAATATTATCATAATAATATTTTTGACATAAAAGCGTTATTTAATAAAATTGGTCACCAACGTCCGTATTAATTTGAATCGAAATACATTCGATTTAAATTGCGTACGATTTAACCAAATCGCATTTTCGTATATATTCAACAATATATATAATTCGATACATAAATTAGCCTAACACAGAACTAATTACATGTATTAACAAAGAATTAGGCACTAATTCTAGTCCTAATTTGCCGGTTGTTACACTTCCTGCTAGAACTTGGCCAATTACTAGTGGTACGTTCTCTACCTATTCTATACTTGATGATCAATGAACTTGGTATGGCTGTGTTCTCTAGGTTGAAACAAATCATAAGAGACACGGAGCGTAGGATTAGAGATAGGTTAGATTCATGTTTATTTGTTATATAACTTTGAGAGAACTTTCGGGATATTTATGATTTAATTATTGGTTATCTGCTATGCTAGGATTACGGTGTTCTGTTATGTGTTACCCTATCGCATGTTCTTGTTTGATTGTTGCCTTAGGATTAATGCATACTAGAGTTATCTCCTTGGTTCATATAAGTAACTGTATAATTAGGTTCTCAAACACAGAATATTGGTTTACACAGTAGATTAACATGCATGGAATAGTTGTGATGGTTTATATCTGTAATGCTGAACAATTTAACTGATCGTTAGCCCGATTATCCCAACTTGGTCCGCGGGATTATCCCCGTTCGTGTTCTTGTTCAATTAACAATTCACGCTACGATACAGACGTCTCTGATGACTGTGACTGGGTACCAGGATTCGAGGATAGTCGTCGGTTGAATTGGTCTGTACATTTGGGAGAACTTCCGGTGTATCTGACTTCTATAACTGCTATCCACGTGACATGTTACTTATCTGATTGCGGACAACTCTACGTTAGATATTTAATAGGATCGTAGTTGTAGCTCATTAGGATATAGGAAATCTGCGGGAGTAATGTGGAACCCTAATTAATGTAACGGAAAAACCGTAAAACGCCCTATTACTCGGTATAGTGCTGGAAACACCCATTGGTGGAGTACAAACGTATGGAGGCCGCGGAACGGTCGTAGGTACAATACTTTGCATTAATTATGTTTCTATCCTCTCCGGATTAGTCATCACATCTAGTAGCCTTACCCTTGACTATTCATCAATAACATTTAACGAAATCATAGTAAACACTCGCTTATCCTCTGTTGACCGAGTCTCCGTACAAACCTCTTTAGTTCTGTTTTCTTTATTTAATTAATATTTAGTTATAAAAACCAAACCTATCCAAAAGCTTTTAAAAAACCTAGCTGAATCTCCAAAGATAATAAAACTTCCTAGAATCCCATGCCCGTTGTAGTTTGAAGAACGACACCTGAGTCATACATACCACTTGCTGCCCTTTTAGGTCTGTCAGTAGTATACAGCTTAGGATTCCCCTGCTCTACAAATTTAAAACTCACTGTTCGCCGCTTCTATTGCTGTTGGATCAACGACCGGAATCAAATCCGTCCGACCGATAGGGGTGACGACAAGTTTTTGGCGCCGCTGCCGGGGACTACAACGACCGATTTTAGGAATTTTGTTATCTTAGTTATTTAGCGATCCTTACAGAAGATCAAAATCATCCGGAAGTTACAGTTTTTATCCCTAGGTTAGTTAGTTTTTAATTTCCCGTCCTTAGTTAAACCTATCCTTTCCAAAACCCTATTTTCTTCTTAAAACAAGTTATGGCGAATCGTATCACTCTCGCCTCGTCAACCCAACCACTGCTAGAGGGATGAGGAGGACCAATCGTATCACCAACCGACGAAACCATTGAAATCAAGCCACACTTCATTAAATTACTTAAATCTTAGTGTCAATTTCATGGTCTTTCGGTTGAAAATCCAAACGCCCATCTTAACAAATTCATCAACCTTTCCGACTCTTTTGAACAAACCGGATCCAGTGTCAAAGTCACCCGACTTCACCTGTTTCCTTATTCTTTAGCTTTCCGAGCTCAGACATGGTTTTATGAACTCGAACCCAATTCGATTCATACATGGGAGGAGATGGCTACTAAGTTCTTGGCTAAGTTTTTCCCTCCGTCCCTACAAACCAAGCTCAAAAATGAAATCATTAACTTTCGTCAAGGAACTACTGAATCATTAAGCTCCGCTTGGGAACGCTTTAAGAATCTGCTTGGAAGATGTCCGAATCATCAGTTGGCTGAAACGAATCTGGTCTGCACATTCTACAACAGTCTGAATCCTCATCACCAACAAACCCTCGATGCTGCTTCATCCGGAAATTTCATGCTACATACTTCAGAAGAAGCCTGGAAGTTGATTGAGACGATAACGATGCACCAACATGACTTGGAGTTTGATGAATCAACCTCGGAAGACAAAGACACTTCTACTCAAGCGTTCGACACTTTAAAAGCTCAACTCGAATCCATCTCTAAAGTTGTTAAGGATATGCAAGACTCTTCCAAATCTAGGAAGCAACCTCAACGGCTCTTCTCACACTCGAAGCCCAAGGAAGATGTTCTCGCCACATCAGGAGCCACTGATCAAATCATTCATTCAAAATCTTTCACTCAGCGGTTATCCAAACAACCTATCTCTCATTTGTTAGTTGCCTCTATACCCTCTACTTCCTCTCAATTGTCTTCTCGTCTAAACAATACGATTTTCAATAACTTCATGGTTGAGCAAAATAATAAAAACAAACAAATTGTTGATTTTCAAAACCAAATTGATTATTTGCTCAGAATTTCAAACAATTTAATTAAAAACATGGAGGATAATGTTAAAAGATTGTTTTTAAAAGTTGAGGAGAAGCAAAGAGAAGAAGCGATTAGCAAAGCTATTCATCATTCATCTTATGATTATGATGATATCCTTGTTGTCACTAGAGGCGGAAAAGAGACTAAGAATGAGAAATCAAAATATATTCCTCCAGACGAGCCTTGTAGTTCTTCTGATTCAGTACCTGTTGACACTCCTGTCACCTCTCCTGAACCAGAATCTTCCAAAGCCTCAGAAGTAGTTAAACCAACACGTATACCTTACCCTGGTAGGCTTAAGAAAGAAAAACAAGAAGCCCAGTTTGGAAAATATCTAGAGATGTTCAAAAGCTTACACTTAAACGTTCGATTATTAGATGCTTTAGTTGAAATGCCTAGTTGTGCCAAATTCTTTAAAGAACTTATATCCAACAAAGAAAAACTCAGACAAATAGTTAACTTGCCCTTAGACGCAGAATGCTCTTTAATTATGCAACAAGGACTGCCTCCAAAGCTAGGAGACACTGGCCGTTTCACTATTCCTTGTTACCTTCAGGATGTTCAAATAAGTAACACCTTAGCTGACTTAGGAGCTAGTGTAAACCTTATGCCATACTCGCTTTATAGGAAACTAGGATTAAGCGAACTTTTACCAACCCGTATGACCATCCAATTAGCTGATAGATCAGTTAAACTCCCTCGAGGAATTGCTGAAGATATTATGGTACGTGTTGATAAATTCGTCTTTCCTGTTGATTTTGTTGTTATGGATATTGAGGAAGACACTCAGGTACCACTCATCCTTGGTAGACCTTTCCTAAATACTGCCAAGGCTGTCATTGATGTGAATGAAAAATCTTTAAAACTTAGAGTGGGAACTGAGGAAGTCACCTTCAATGTCGATAAGCTAATGAAACTTCCTATGGGAGAAGACCTTGGTCTTGTAGATTCTATGCAGGAAATAATTGAAGAACACTTGGAAGAAATCCTCGCAGTAAGCAGCATTAATCCCCTTCTAAACACTGTCATCACAACAAGGAAAATCTGTGAAGAAGGTGCGGGTCTATGCTCAGCTATCTCGGATCCATCCATTGCATCAAAGGAAGTACTATTACCTTTATAGAATTCCAACTTACAGCCCAACAGATTTATCACTGCTGTACCACTTGGGCAAGGCACTCCGGTCACTCTCTTGAGAAGAAGCCCTACTTCTGAAGTTCCTGATTCATCTCTCTCAAAAGAAGAAATTCTGAAGACTCTCAAAGAAATGGAGTCAATGCTTAAACCATCCGATCCGCAACTTTATGAAAGTTGTGAAAACTTGAAACCTGAGATTACTTTTACCACATCTTCTTCAGCTCAGTTTCAGAGATTTGCACTCACAAAGGACAACAAAGAAATAATCACTGAAGATAATGCACTCTCTCAATCCTCCCAAGTAAAATATGAGCTGAGAAAAGATGAGCTGTACAACAATACAGAATGGGTTGAAATAGCATCAGCCGACATCCCAGAGGCACCTGCAGTTGAGTCAGATTATCAGACAACATACGATGAGCTTAAGAGAGACGAGATTGCCAGGATGAAGCCTTCCACTGAAGAACCACCCGAATTGGAGCTAAAGGAACTCCCCTCACACCTTGAATATGCTTTTCTCGAAGGAACTTCGCACTTACCAGTTATCATATCCAAAGATCTGAAGCCCGAAGAGAAAGCACTACTCATTAAGGTTCTAAAGTCACATAAGAAAGCGATTGCATGGAAAATCTCTGACATACAAGGGATCAGCCCAAATTACTGCACTCACAAGATCTTAATGGAAAATGACTTCAGGCCTTCCATTCAAAGGCAAAGGAGAGTTAACCCAAAGATTCAAGATGTGGTGAAAAAGGAGGTTATCAAATTCTTGGATGCTGGTCTAATTTACCCTATTTCGGATTCCCCATGGGTCAGTCCAGTCCAAGTCGTCCCAAAGAAAGGAGGCATGACGGTCATCGCTAACGAAGACAACGAGTTGATTCCAACACGAACCGTCACCGGTTGGAGGGTATGTATCGACTATCGGAAACTAAATGAAGCTACACGCAAAGATCACTTCCCTCTACCGTTCATTGATCAGATGCTTGAAAGATTGTCAGGAAACGAATTCTATTGCTTCCTCGGCGGTTTCTCTGGCTATTTTCAGATACCTCTCGATCCAAAGGACCAAGAAAAGACAACGTTCACTTGTCCATACGGAACCTTTGCCTACCGACATATGTCATTTGGCTTATGTAATGCACCGGCGACATTTCAAAGATGCATGGTAGCAATCTTCCATGACATGATTGAACAATGCATGGAAGTGTTCATGGATGATTTTTCGGTTTTCGGAGATTCGTTCACCACTTGTCTTTCTAACTTGAACAAGATGCTCACCCGATGTGAAGAATCGAACCTAGTTCTGAATTGGGAAAAATGTCATTTCATGGTAAAAGAAGGCATAGTTTTAGGACACCGTATATCCAAAGCTGGAATTGAAGTTGACAAAGCAAAAGTCGAGACCATCTCAAAACTTCCACCACCCACCTCTGTTAAAGCCATCCACAGTTTTCTAGGACACGCCGGGTTCTACCGTCGCTTTATCCAAGATTTCTCTAAGATATCCCGACCTATGACTCATCTCCTCGAAAAAGATGCTCCGTTTGTCTTTACAGACGAATGTCTCAAGGCCTTCGATCATCTGAAAGATCTGCTTGTCCATGCACCGATCATGGTTGCTCCAGACTGGAGTCTCCCATTTGAAATAATGTGCGACGCCAGTGATTTCGCAGTCGGAGCAGTTTTGGGACAGCGGAAGGAGAAACAGTTTCAACCAATATACTACGCCAGCAAAACGCTCACTGACGCCCAAGAAAATTATACAACTACAGAAAAAGAGCTGCTAGTGGTAGTATTTGCTTTTGATAAATTTCGTTCTTATCTAATCTTGTCCAAAACTATTGTCTATACAGATCACTCAGCTCTGAAATATCTTTTTAAGAAGCAAGATGCTAAACCTCGCCTTCTACGATGGATTTTACTCCTTCAAGAATTCGACATTGAGATCAAAGACAAAAAAGGAGCAGAAAACGTCACGGCGGACCATCTTAGCCGATTAGAGAATCCTTCAATGGATAAGTTGCACGAAAAAGACATTCAGGACCAGTTTCCAGAAGAACAACTCATGCACATTGGTAGACGCCATCAAGGGTCACGATCTACCAATGATCCCTGGTATGCTGACTATGCCAATTATTTGGTGGGAAAAATTGTACCTAAAGGGATGCCAACCTCTCGAAGACAAAAATTCTTCCGCGATATAAAATATTACTATTGGGACAACCCTTTCCTCTTTAAGGTTTACCCTGATCAGATCATTAGAAGATGCGTTGATGGGAAAGAGGCAGAACACATCTTACACCAAAGCCACCATGGACCTACTAGAGGACATCACGGTACCAACATGACCGCAAGAAAAGTGTACGATGCCGGCTTTTTCTGGCCAACCATATTTCGAGATGCATACGATCTGGTGAGACGCTGCGATATCTGCCAAAGACAAGGCAATATAACAGCCCGGAATGAAATGCCACTCACAAACATCCAGGCCGTGGAAATCTTCGATATCTGGGGATTAGATTTCATGGGACCATTCCCTAAATCTAACGGTAAAGAATACATCTTGGTTGCAGTCGACTACGTCTCCAGGTGGGCCGAAGCCCAAGCTCTCCCAACAAATGACGCCAAAGTGGTAACCAAATTTCTCAAAAAGCTATTTAGTCGATTTGGAACTCCAAAAGCAATAATTAGTGATCGTGGTACACACTTTTGCAACGTTCAATTCATGAAAGTTCTGCAACAGTATGGTGTCACTCACAAAACATCAACAGCTTATCACCCCCAAACAAATGGGCAAGCTGAGGCAACAAATCGAGCTTTGAAAAGAATCTTGGAAAGAACCGTTGGTAATCATGGGTACAAATGGGCTGAAAAATTAGATGATGCATTGTGGGCATTCAGAACCGCCTATAGAACACCATTAGGAACCACACCATATCGTCTAGTTTATGGCAAGGCATGTCACTTACCAATAGAGCTGGAATATAAAGCATACTGGGCTTTGAAGAACTGCAACTTAGATATTTCTACAGCTGGAGCAAATAGACGAATGCAATTGAATGAGTTAGCCGAACTAAGGGATCAGGCATATGACAGTTCGTTAAACTTCAAAGAACGAACTAAGAAAATTCACGATGCTAAGCTGAGGCCCTCACGATTCAAAACAGGAGATAAAGTGCTGCTTTTCAATTCGCGATTCAAGAAATTCTCTGGCAAGTTTAAGATCAGGTGGAGCGGACCATTCATAGTATCAAAGGTATTTCCTTACGGTGCAGTCGAACTCGAGGCACCAGAAGGTAATTTTAAGGTTAATGGTCATCGCTTAAAGCATTACTTCGAAGACTTTCCCATCAGGGAAGATGTCTTTATCTTTGAACCACCGTGAGTCGACAGAAAGGTACAAAGAGTCAAGCTAGAGACTCGTAAAACAAGCGCTCTTGGGAGGCACCCCAAGCCTATCTTTATTTCTGTCATTTTATTTCTTAGTTTATTTTTATTAAGTATGGTTATCTCTGAACTAATAAAATCGCAGGCTTGCCACTTATCTGAATTCGAATTGCAAAATCTGAGATAAGTATTGACTATCACTGTCAGGATTACCTATTTATTTTATCTTGTTTCAGGATGGACGCTGTTGACGCTGATCATGTAGCTGTGAGACCACGCAGACGACACAGACCCCGTAGACACAGAGTACAGAGAGCGGCTATGCTGACCATCACTGAGGAGGACCTGACTGATGTCCCGATCACTCACGAGGAGTTGCCCGATGAGAGGCCCTCATCACCTTTGCCAGCCCCCGTACCCACTTTTGAGTACGGTATCACTACGGCTGACCCAGCTGCTTCGTGGGCCCTCTTTCGGACACTCTCCATCCAGCATGACATCATGTCCTCTATCTGTGAGCAGCTCGAGATTCCGAGACCTGATGCCATTCCCTACAGGCTTGGCCCAGATCCAGGACCATCTCGACTTCCATGGTTCTTCTGTCCTCCTGCTGATCCACCTGTTCTCTCTACTGCTGGACCTTCCACTGGCCCCACTACTGCAGCTGCTGATCTTGATCCAGCATTACCCACAGGATTTGCATCACCAGATCACAGCCTCACAGAGCAGCTTCTGGCCAGTTTTGATGCTCATACTTCTGTCACTTCCTCTGACGAGATCGTGAGTCAGGCTATGGCTGCTATGGATTTCTCCATTCCATCCCCGACTTCTGTTTTCGACAGGGACGTTGAGGCAGAGTTTGATCCTGACACTGACGACCTACTTGATGATTACTAGATTTTATCTTTATTATTTACTTTCTGTATTATGACTCTGTACTTACGCTTTAGACCTGCTACCTAGATGAGATACTGTGATATGTGTGTCGTGGTTTATTGCAGAATTCAGCTTTGTGTGGAATGGATGATCTTAAACGAGCCTGGTCCTTAAAATCCAGCAATTCACTAGCACCACTCCTGCACAAACCTGGTCTATTCCAGTAAACACAAATGGGGAATCTCTCTGTTCCTTTCTCCCCGTTTCAATTATGTTTATTATGCCTATGTTAGTACATTTAATTTTTGTACCTCATCCTAAACTTATCACTAAGTGTGGGATTCCAGCCCAAATTAAACACTTGAGAAACATCTACTTTCATGTTCAAACTCTAAGTGTGGGATTTTACTAAGTAAAATCTCTACTCAAGAGAACATTAGGGACAATGTTCCTCTAAGTGTAGGATGGTAGGTATAGAATACCTTAATAGGTGATTTTTATGTCCAATAGTAATCTTTCTCTCAAAATTTTTTCAAAAATAAGGTCAAATTTTTTCAAAATCAATGAGTCTAACTCAATTTTTGAGTCTCAAATACTACTGAGAAAAACCATTTTCAAAATATAAGTATGATATTTCTAAAAGCCTAAAGGAAATAAGGTAGAAATTGCTTAAACAAGAAGTAATAATTGAAGGAACATGACTAGACACATACAACCCTTGCAGTGAGGTATCTTGAGCCCAAAAGCATTCATCTTTAATGCTTCACTTTCAATTCTTGTGTGTATGCCGATGTCTGTATCTCTGAATTAGAACTTTCTCTTGACATACTCTTCGAGACCATATTGGTGTGTACCGTACGCGGTATAGGTGCAATTAGATGACCTTGACATTCCTTAGGACTTAACCCATTTCTTACATATCTTTTCAAGCCCAAAACCCTTTCCGATGCTCATTTTTAGTATCGAAGATCTGCTTAGTATACCCTGTTGAGCCTAAACCCTTCGTTTCTTCAAAACCCTAATTTTCACCCACTTCCCAAAAATTACCTCCAAACTTATCTTGGAATTTCTGAGGTTATGAAGAACAACCTTTTAGAATATCTGTTTCAAATATCCTACTCATTCGCATTCTCCAAAATCAAGCTTCTCAACAAATGGTGCGGGAAAATTAGCACACAAGAGAACTGGAAGGACGATGGTGCGGGAAAAATTAGCACCTGGAAAAGAATCAAAATGATCAAGATAAGAGGAAAAGATTTCTAAAGATTCAAAATATAAATTCCTTGGAAACTCTCTAAAAGAAAAGAAAAGAAAATAAAATAGCTCCGCAAATAAAGCTGAAAGTTTCAAAGCATAGCTCTTCATGAAAAATCCGGCAAAAGCTGAAACAGCTAACAACTCTCCGCTCCCCTCCGTTCTAAATAAAGTTGTTCATAATCTCAGTGATTTTAGGATAAGCTAAACACCCTCACAAACCACTATCCATACCCTTCACCCTCACCAAACATTACAACCCTCTGAATGTCTTGAGATAATTAACACCGTCCTCACCTAAGTGGTGGAGATCCGATTCTTGATCAAGCCTATGACGATGAGTGCAGCATGACTGGCTACTTTGAGCGATTTCGTTTGAGCTAGATTGATAGGAAACCCGATACACTTTGAGTGAATTGAGTGACCACCTATAGTGAGATCGCCTAGTCATGTGTACTCCAAGATCATGAGATTTGGATGTACGCCTAAGAGAATCTCTTCTTGTTTATGGAAGGATCATCTTATCCTCCTCCACACTTTTAGAAATAACTGACTCATATGAGGAAATGCTAATCTCGGAACATATTCTCTGACTCGCCCCTAAAAACATGACCTAAAAATATTTTTTCAGAGAGTTGTTGCTTGAGGACAAGCAACGTCTAAGTGTGGGATAACTTGATATGATGTAAAAAGTCATGTTTTTAGAAGCGTTATTCCTCACATTTTGAACCTTTCTTTAGTGAAAACATTCCAAAATATTGATTATTTACTAAAATACACTAAAGTGGTTCAAAAGTAGACGTTGTGATAAAAATCACTGAAAACACTCTAAAAATGCACAAAACACAGAATTTTAATACAGGCCGATTCCTCCGATCTCATTTTCCTGTCAAGACACACTTCCTAACTTCTACCATCTGTTGTACAGGTAAAATCGAGACGGAAAAATCTGGAATCAAGTGAAACGGCCAAACGACGGAGAAACCACTACGCTTTCAGAGCCAATAAAAGTCATTTCGGCTACGCCTAAGCTCTACACATCCAATTTCTATGAGATTGGCATCATTAGAAGCGTAACGGAATTACGAAACCACAGGCGAAAGATTCAAGTCAAACGGACGCATAACGAAGGAGATACGGACGTTTTAAGCAACGAAAGAAATCAGACGGAGACCATATACGGCCTCAGGCACCGTATACGGCCCATATAAGACCGTATACGGCCTATACTACACCGTATACGGCCCCTGCAAGGCCGTACACGGGCCCCCTACCCCATATCGTGCTCCGTTTGCTTGTACGTGCTGCTTCGTGAGTTGTACGTGCGATATGGTGGTTTGCCTATAAATAGTGGACATCCCCAACACCTCATTAATACCAACTTTCTCATTTCATTTCTTCCTTACACTTTCTCTCTCACACACATCACTCTCTCTCTAGTTTCTCTCTCTAAGGGATTTTCTCTCTCTAGAATTGAGCTAGTTAGAGAGATAGTTAGGTAGAGGTAGCTTTTAGCTTTTGTACGGAGGCACTCCAAGACATTGTATTTGCGAAGATCTGTCTGTAATAAATTCGTATCAGGTTCTATTTATATATCTCTTACTTTCCAGTTTTAAACATGTGTTGCTTTGTTTATGCTTGTTTAGGATTGTATGCTAGATATATAATGTTAGGCTAGACATTTCTTTGTGTTTACTATGATGTAGTTATGTTAGAATAGTCAAAATGTTTATGCCATGCTGTTACTCTGCCCGTGTTACTTTAAACTGTGTATGAACTCGTAAACTGAATCTCGAATGTTTATCTATCCAACCTATGCTGTGGTTAGAAGCTTCCTGCTAGAACTTGGCCAATTACTAGTGGTACGTTCTCTACCTATTCTATACTTGATGATCAATGAACTTGGTATGGCTGTGTTCTCTAGGTTGAAACAAATCATAAGAGACACGGAGCGTAGGATTAGAGATAGGCTAGATTCATGTTTATTTGTTATATATCTTTGAGAGAACTTTCGGGATATTTATGATTTAATTATTGGTTATCTGCTATGCTAGGATTACGGTGTTATGTTATGTGTTACCCTATCGCATGTTCTTGTTTGATTGTTGCCTTAGGATTAATGCATACTAGAGTTATCTCCTTGGTTCATATCAGTAACTGTATAATTAGGTTTTCAAACACAGAATATTGGTTTACACAGTAGATTAACATGCATGGAATAGTTGTGATGGTTTATATCTGTAATGCTGAACAATTTAACTGATCGTTAGCCCGATTATCCCAACTTGGTCCGCGGGATTATCCCCGTTCGTGTTCTTGTTCAATCAACAATTCACGCTACGATACAGACGTCTCTGATGACTGTGACTGGGGACCAGGATTCGAGGATAGTCGTCGGTTGAATTGGTCTGTACATTTGGGAGAACTTCCGGTGTATCTGACTTCTATAACTGCTATCCACGTGACATGTTACTTATCTGATTGCGGACAACTCTACGTTAGATATTTAATAGGATCGTAGTTGTAGCTCATTAGGATATAGGAAATCTGCGGGAGTAATGTGGAACCCTAATTAATGTAATTACTCGGTATAGTGCTGGAAACACCCATTGGTGGAGTACAAACGTATGGAAGCCGCGGAACGGTCGTAGGTACAATACTTTGCATTAATTATGTTTCTATCCTCTCCGGATTAGTCATCACATCTAGTAGCCTTACCCTTGACTATTCATCAATAACATTTAACGAAATTATAGTAAACACTCGCTTATCCTCTGTTGACCGAGTCTCCGTACAAACCTCTTTAGTTCTGTTTTCTTTATTTAATTAATATTTAGTTATAAAAACCAAACCTATCCAAAAGCTTTTAAAAAACCTAACTAAATCTCCAAAGATAATAAAACTTCCTAGACTCCCATGCCCGTTGTAGTTTGAAGAACGACACCTGAGTCATACATACCACTTGCTGCCCTTTTAGGTCTGTCAGTAGTATACAGCTTAGGATTCCTCTGCTCTACAAATTTAAAACTCACTGTTTGCCGCTTCTATTGCTGTTGGATCAACGACCGGAATCAAATCCGTCCGACCGATAGGGGTGACGACAGTCAGCATACCTCAAAACTTCTTTTCAAATTCTTTTAGTCGCCGGTAGGGCACTCGTCCAACAAGGGGAGGAAGACAACGCTAGATAAGTGTTGTGTCGCTTCCACACTTCCTTAGAATATGCACATATTATAACTTAAATACATTGACAAATACTACAAACGAATTTCGGGACGAAATTCTCCTAACAAGGGGAGAATGTGACACCCGGTTAAAAAGTGCCAAAATTTTGTGGCCAATTTAAACTTTAAACCTTTGTACTTAGTACGAGATAGTACGAAAGTAGTGGATATTATATATGTATTTATATATATATATAACACGATGATTTACTTAATCGCGTACAAACAAATCTGAAAGAATGCGAAATCTTAAATATGAACGTTGGTGAAAAACATTTTAAATAATGTATTATTAACAAGAATAATAATTATTTACTCGATTTCAAATTTAAACATATTCTGTACATTGAAAACTATCCGTATGTTCTAAGTAAAACAAAGATATAATTTTATATCTCGTTTAATACATTTTCATAAAACATTTCAATTAAAAATATATACGATTATATTTTTAGAGATTTATCATTTTAAAACATTATACTACATTACGATCGGGTAAACAAACACTGGTATAAAATACCACCTAACTACAATTATTGGAGGCCGGTATACAACCGACCTCAATTATTTGATACACACACGCACACAAGAACTCAGTCTCTGCTCTCTCCTTCTCCTCTCTTTCGGTTCCAAATCAACAACCAACAACAACATCACCAATATAATCATCATCTCCATCTTCATCTTCGATCATCATCATCAACGGGTTCATCATGATCATCATCTTCACCACCATCAACATCATTTTCGGTTCCAAATTCTATTACGTAAGAACACTTACTAAACTACTTTAATTTTGTGATTATAATACTTATATTAGCTTATAATAGTATTGTACATGCGAAAAATTGGTAAAAATTTAGTTTGAAACTCGTTGCTGTGTAAATGGCTCGAAACAGACCTGAACCAGGCTCAGACCCGAACAGGTGAGGAAACAAACTAGAACGGGTAAGGTTGCATTCCCGATCGGGTATGGACCCGTACCCAGACGGGTAAGTCCATACATCCAAACGGGTGAAAGGTGAAACCCGAACGGGTGGTACACACAGACCCAGACGGATTAGAAAACTCATCCGTACTGCTCAGGGAACATACCTGAACGGGTATGAAGCCCCACCCGGACGGGTGACATGCTTACACAACACCATCTTTTGTAGTTTTGTATTCCTCTGAGTCACGGTCATTTGGGCAGCTTGATCGCCTAAATCCGAGTTCGTATGAGAAAGTTTATGACCAAAACGGTGCAACATAGTCAAATCAGCAAAATGCACCATCTTTTCATATTTTCTTCCTCAATCATTAACCTTAACACATGAGATCAATTTCAAGCTAAATAAGTATCTAAAGTTCATGAAATCAACTAGAAACAAGTACAAAAATTGTATTTTGAAATATGATTTCAATTCCGTCATCAACGGGCCGTAAACTTTTACAAACTACAAACTTAATTGGATTTCAAACATATAAACGTAAACACTAGTCGAATGCGTTGAACATAACTAATCAAGTGAACAATTATACGAATGATTTACTAAAAAGTCACTTACAAATATATAATATCGCGTGTTTAGGGTACTAGGAAGTTACACTTGGTACACACGCGCACATTTAGGATTGCTTGCTCTTCAGGTGAGTCTCACAGCCCCTTTTTACTGTTTTTACTTTTTTGGGGGAGTTGCATTACTTGTTTACAGAAATTACTTGTTTTACTTGAATACATGTATAAATGTATTGATTTCCTACTTGTACTTACTGTGTTACAAACTTATAAACAAAATGCTTTACTGATTTACAAACTTACCGATTTCTACTTTACTACCTTATGGGTTTACTACTTTACGGAGCTACTACTCCACAAACTTACTACTTTACCAATGAACTACTTTTCTACTGTACAAACTTAGTGATTCACTGTTTTACTACGATACTGATACTTTGCTACTTTAACAACGAAGTAAGCTACTGTTTTACTACATTACCGATTTACTACCTTGCTATCGTACAAACATAGCAACTTACTGTTTTACTATGCTACTGAATTACTATATACCGGTATATCAAATTGCACGAGTTTCCGTTTAATCCAATGAAGGCCTCTGAAGTCATAGTTTTTAATTATACGATAAGCGCGAGTTTTAGTATATGGATCCATATGGGACTGACAATCCCCGCTCAGGGTGGTAGCGCCACCCCGAACCGTACTCGTATAAATGGGCATTTTCTACTCGTTTTTCATATGAGTATTTTTGGATTAGCACTCACAAGGGACAAAAATTACGTACGTTAAGCTTCGACTATGATGGCTCATGGCAAGATACACCGACCCCACTACAACTGTGAATTACTTACTTACTGATATATACATTGTGATGTATTCACTACTGATTGGTTTTACTTGTATGATAACTTACTTACTACTTTGTGTACAAAACTCTGTTACTACTTGTTACAAGCCTGTGAGATTCACCAACCTTTTGGTTGACGTTTTTAGTGATGCATTCTCAGGTACGCATCAACAATAGGGATGCCCAGTAGGACTACTTGATAGCTTGAGTCGCATGCATACATACTTGGAGATTTTATTGCATTACTTTTGTACTAACTGTTATGTTTTAAAATCTCTAGATACTATTAGACGAACTCCAAGCTATGTAAACTTTTGAAAACTTATGTAATGTACGGTGATGTAATGTATTTTCTAAAACATCTCATTTCACTACTAGAAAAAATGCATATTCCAACGGGAAAATTCCGTTGGTGAACAAGTAAATTCCGTTGGTAATATCAATCATCAACGGGTTTACCAACGGACAAGGGGTGTGGCAAAAAAGCTCATTGCTAATCGTATTTATCAACGGATTTCATTAATTTGTTGGTAAACCACCAACGGATATGCCGTGGATAATTGAAAATTTCCCATTGGTAATTATATTAACCAAGACCTCAAGTTCCGTTGTTAAATTGGTAGACCACCAACGGATATGGCGTAGATGATTGAAAACTTACCGTTGGTAATTTTAATTGCCAAGAACTCAAGTTCCGTTGGTAAATCTATAACTATCAACGGATATGCCGTTGGTGAATGTAATACCTTCGATCTGTTTTATTTATGAATTACCAACGAGAAATTTGTAGATCTAACAACGGGTTTCAAATCCATGGGTGTTTTGAAAACACTTCTAGCAACAAATGCTTCACATTGGTATTTGACACACAAACTCTATTGTATCTATCTATATATATATATATATATATATATATATATATATATATATATAATGAATTTGAGATTAACCTAATTACACATTATTATGAATTAAAAGCTCAAACATGCATACTAAAACAAATTTCCAATTTTTACAAAACAAAGCCAAATTACTACTATTCATCAACATTCAAAGAACTTGAAAACATCAAATACAAAATACTTAATAACTAGCAAAGTCTTGCAAGTTGCCATCAGCAGACCTCATTCAACTTCGAATAATTCTCAATTACACATTTGTCTCATTTTCTCTTCCATCTTGGCACGCATTCTATCTTCATCAGCATACATCTATCACTGCATATATAAGAGTAGAAACAATATGTATATGAGAGTCAATGTTAAGAATAGAATAATAAGATGCCTAGAACTTGGGTGTCAAGAATGAACTTTTAATTAACATTCGATCAAACATGCCGAGAGTTTACATGAAAATAAAGATGTTAGACCATGACAACCACAGTCCACATGAACTTTTAACCCCTGCAAATTTAGAGTTTAGTAGGATACCCACTCACTTTTAATAAAGTGATAATACCTGCAAATTAAAAGGTTAATTCCAAATTTAATCTAAAGATAACATACAAGCTACCTATTATGTTATACCTTTTGTAAGGCAATTAATCTAGAAATCACCTCTGGAAGAGAAAAACAAGGTTGGTGTGGATATAGCTATATGTTTTATCTTGATTCTTCTCTGACTTCACCGGGTGTTCCCCTGTATGCAAAGTCTATAAGATTATTCATATTCATAATATAACTAACATAAATATGAAAGCATCTACTGTAATATTAATGCGTCAAAAACAATTAGGGTTTTAGAATAGATACCTTCAATTGAGTCTTATTCATTGTCGATCTCCCGAAATCTACACAACAATTAATTTTGAAGGAGAATCAATCTGCATATTTCACACATCCTAGAAATCACATGTTTGATCATAAACACTATCGTATAAAATATTACCTTATTAACGGCCCAATATCCTTTATCGTAAAAGAAAACATAAATTACACAAATATGTAAACCATAAAAGACGAAAAGACATCAAAATGGTGGTGGTGGTTCCGCAATGAAAGTAAAGATCGAATTGAAATTGATGTGGTGCTGCGGTGCGTGGCGGTCTATGAATGGAGTGAAAGTAGTGATGTTCAGGTTAATGGCGGTGGTTTTAGGGTTAATTGGTTAGAGAGAAATTGGTTTTGGAAAAATTTTTAAAAAATGGAAGAATTAAATAACTAGATGGGCTTGAAAAATTTTGAAATGCTAAAAGTTAGGCGGCCATTTAATGTTTTGAGAGATTATATCCCGCCTAATTAGAAAAGGTAGGGCGATTCTTTGTTAATTGATGATGAAAATTACATATCTACTTTGTTTACATTATGAGTAGTTTATTATCCTGAAAGCTAAAACTATTAAACTATCATTGTATAGAATAATTGGTGACACTCCCACTTTGGATCTTTACGTCGTTAGTTCAAATCCATGTTTTTGTTAGTTTTTTAATAATTTTTGAATTCAACATCTCATTAATAACATAACAATAACAATTATTATTATAATAATTTGTTTTTATTAGGTTTTAAATTTAACTTACTAAAATAGATAAACTTATTTGATTAATTAAATTTCATTTTAATTGAAAATATCATAACATCTACAAAAAGGTGTAAATTGGCGGGAACACCCTGGTCCCGTGTGCCTTTGGCACCAGTCATTGTCTACCCCACAAGGATGACTCTGGGCAACTCCCCTGGCACAGTGAGAGCGTATGGAGTTGAAATGAACATTTATCTGCAAGTTCCCCCATGGCCCATGTGTTTTACGGGTATGATTTAAACCCCTGACCTCTAGGAAGCCAAGAGCCCACCCTACCACTGTGCCATTTAGACAAGTGGTGAAAATGTCATAACATCACTTCCTATATTATAGTTAATATATTTATACTTTATAAACAATTATAGTTATAAGGGCTGTTAATGAGTTGAGGAACTAATGAGCTACTTGAGTTCAATCTCATTCAACTCAAATTTCTGCTTGAGGATATTCGAGCTCGAACAATTATACTACTATTTCGGTCCAAGTCAAACTGTCCAATTTGACTTTGCATACAGTTTTAGAATTATCCACTGACTACACTTTTAACCAAATAAAAAAGTTACACGAATTAGAGTTTAAACATAATTTTTAACATTTACTTGAGTTCAAATTCGAGTCAAGTAATAAATAAACAAGCTAAATGCAGTGTTTTTAAAGTCATTTATATGTTCCCACGATATTTTCCCTTATCGTTCCCACTTCATATTGTACATCCACATCTTTGAATATATCGCGGGTTCTCAGCAGATTAACTAATTATTACAAATAAAAATAATAATATATATTAATATCTATATCTATATCTATATATCTAAGTTAAAAAAATATTTAAAATAAATCCTATATAATCTATGTGCTAATCCTATACATAGACAATTTTTCCAACATAAGTACACATTACAAATAATTATAATCAATAAAACACATTAATCGGTTCAAACATAAATAAAAGTAAGAATATACTAAATCACTATTATGACTCCTTTTATTATTAATTATTTCTATTTTATCAAGCACTTATATCTTAATAAAACTCTACGTTAATCCTAATATATCAAAGCATTAAAGCTTTATCTCAAATCGTTGAGAGTGTCGTTAGTTAGAGAATTACAGAATATGATTCTTATATTAATTCTAAATAAATTTTTTTTATAGTAATAAAGTAGAGAGACCTGTTTGTATGTAGTCAACGGTCTATGTTCAACCACCAAAAATTCACATAGACCTCTTGTTATGTGGTGGGTCCATATTTTACCATCTTAAGGGCATGTTGCTTTGTATTTCTATCAAACTGGTTTATTTCTTAAAACATGTTACGTTGAAATATTTGTAGTAGTAGTAGTTATTATAACAATTTAGCAACTATAAATAATAAATTATCTCTTAGTTAGTTTTGGAGAGACTTATTCTCTCAAGAATAAGTAAAAAATTTTCAACGGAAATATAAAAAAATTCGTTTGCTAAACCGCAATACAAAAATTCCTTCCAAAAGAAGATCCGTTACCAATGGAAAATGACAAAAATGTTGTTGCAAAAAGAAGCGCTAAAATTCCCTCCAAAAGAGGATATGTTCCCAACGGAAATATCAACATAAAAGTACAATTTTTGTGTTGCAAACACATAGCACCAAAATTTTCCTCGAAAAACCTGAATTTTACAATGGACTCATCAACATTAGCAACGGAATTTAAAAAGTAACCATCGGTCCAATTATGTTGTTAATTTCATGTTTCTAATTTACCAACGGAAACTTTACGTTGGTACTTATTATAACAATTTAGCAACTGTAAAATCACAAAATATCCCGTTGGTAGTTTTGGAGGGAAATTTTTCATCCAGATAAGCAAATTTGTCAACGGAAAACCAAAAAGAAAATCCGTTGCTAAATCTTGATACAAAAATTCCTTCTAATAGAAAATCCATTACCAACGGAAATTATAAAAATGTCGTTGCTAATATTAGCGCTAAAATTCCCTCCAAAAAGTGAAATGTTACCAACGGAAACGTCAATGGAAAAGTAGAAAATTCCCGTAGCAAACACATGGCCCCAAATTTCTCTCCAAAAACTAGAAATTTACAACGGAATCTCCAACGGAAATCCCTTGTTGAATTCTTAAACTCCTTTTGGTGTTGTTCCGTTGTTAACTCCGTTGGTAATACCCACTATTACCAACGGATTATTTAGTCGTTGAAAAAATTCCGTTGCTGTTTGCAACTTTTCTAGTAGTGTTTAGAGTCGTTTGCTATTAATCTTGGTGCTTGATATTTGATTAGTAGCACCCCAAAACTCGCTTCCGCAAAGCATTAAATTGGGGGTGTTACAGAATTTTCAGATACCGAAATCCAACTTTCCGCCAAACGAAGCTCGTCCTCCGGTGTCCAAAGGTTACGGTTTAGAACGACTTTTTTTTGTTTTGGCCGGTGAGTCTTTTTTGGACTTTCTTGCTTTGGTTTTTTTGGATGATTCGGGTGTCGGGTTGGTTTCTTCACCGGATTGGACGTCGGGTTATTGTTGACTTTGACGCCACATTTGAAATTGAGCATAGTCTTCGGGTGACATTTGCGGTGGTGGTTGCATGGGTTGTGGTTGTTGATTGTAGACGGAAGTATATGGTGGTTGTGTCGGGTAAGCCTATGGAGCGAAATCGTGGATTTGTGGGGTGGAAGATGATGTATTTTTTTGCGGTTGTGAGGATTGCCAGTCGCCGGTGAACGGGCTCCAAGTGGAGCGTAAATGATTCGGGTTGTTCGACATGATATGAAAATGGGATGAATTTTAGTGAATTTTTGTGGAGTTTTTGGAATGAAAATGGGATGATTTGAAGTGTTGGAGATGGGTTGTATTTATAGGTAAAAAATGTTAAGGTTTAAAAATTTAAAAAGTTTTTGAAAATTTTTTTTTTACCGTTTTAAACGGCTCATTTTTAAAAGTTTTAATTTTTTTTCCTGATCGTTGCACCGAAAAAAAAAAGCGTTTAAAATTTGAAAACGTCGAGTTACAAGGCATCGGATATGGGACGTTTGAGGGAAAATGACATCCAGAACGCCGTCGAGAACGGCGAGCCGGAGTGGCAAAACGCCGTGTCTCAGCGTTCTCGATCAAAAACGTCAAAAAATCGACCTCTACTCCGTGTGCTCTAATTGGTTAGAAATTGTTTGGAAACAGCCTATATGTGATATGGACATGCACTTCATTCGGCATGGCATTGACTTACACCATTAGCTATGCTCACCGTTTTGATACAAAGTATAATTTCAATAGGTTATTTTGCATCCAAGTCATCAGTTAACTGCATGTTTTTCCTATAAGTTGTCTAATACTCATGCTCGTGACTTCATTTTCTCATGATTTCAATAGCATTTGGGCTTCTTTTGTGCCTCCTTTTCATTTTTCCTATCACATATGCAGGAGATGCATTAGTTGTTGATGAGGTACCATGCTAGGACTAAGCCCAAACTAAAGCCCATAATATATCTCAAAGAAATGAATGACAGCTGACGTCAGCGGTCGAAGGCCAACAAACGACACCAAGTGACTAGTTAACATCATGTGACAAAAGCATGATCAGAGATCAACATGCCAGAAGGGTACATGATGACGACGAGGGATATTGAAATTTCAATTAAATGACTAACGTCACACACGACCAACAAAAGGGGTAAGGAGAAAGGAAGCATATGTGTACTACACTTCAGTCCAGAGGAGTGAAGTCAAATGAGGAAACTATAATAGTCCAACTTACAACCACTATAAATACAACTCACAAGCCACAAGTCAAGGGGATCCAATTCATTCACTACACATTTACTCTACTACAACTTCCACTTCCATACCGATGGAGGTTCTCGACTTCGTGGCGTATAACTTGCACCTGCTTGAATGTGTTGAAGGTTACCATCTGGGAATCGCCAGCTGAAGAGCTATTTAGCTCTTCGATTCGAGACCTCTCGTAGTGTATGGTGTAAAGGATCCCTTCATCCTGAACCTTCATCCAGTGACAACTAAAGGTCACCCTTCGTCTGGTGATTGCTGAAGGTCACCCTTCATCCATTGACAGCTGAAGGTCACCCTTCATCCATTGACAACTGAAGGTTATCCTTCAGCCTTAGTCAATGACCCCTAAGCACTGCAGTAAGTCTCTTGCTGCAACATTTGACGCCATCCGTGGGACCGCTACAACTAGCTAACGTGTTCCATAAATTCTTCACACCCTCATTCCGATTTACAAGTTTTAATCTCTAATCTACATTATTTATAATTTATGATATTTTCATCCTAAGATGAAACCTTACGTATTCGGTTCTTTATTAAAAGATGTTACTTCTAAATAGAAACACAAACAACTAAGGTCTTTACATTGTTCATGAGTTTCCTAAAAACCTTTCGGTCGAATACATAACGATAAAGAGAGTTTCAATGTGTCGCACCCCCAAAACACGTGGCAGCGGAAGTATGAGGTGTCCCGGGGGCGCCGACCAAATCAAATATCACAACACAAAGATTAAAGCAAACGACCTCTACATGAGACGTTTGAAAAATAGTTACATTGCCATAAGTCAAATGTTTACAAAAGCATCCGCAGTTCGCATAATTTAAGTAGAATTACATAGCTATAACTACAAAATATAGGAATGCAATCTAGTTCCTTGATGTTTGAAAACAATGTGACTCGAGCTAAGCTATCCAAAAGCTTCCTACTGTGGTGGGTTACCTGAGAAATACATACTAAAAGGTCAACATAAAGTTGGTGAGTTCATAGGTTTGTAAACAGTTGTAAACATAAGTAAGAAACACGAGATTTCCGTTGTGATGCACGTATGCAAAAACAGTTGTAAAAGTATCATGTTATAATTTGTTATCCTTTGTTATCATTTGTTATCCTTTGTTTTCCTTTGCGTCATGAGCTCATAGTTCGAAGCTTAACCCTTGTTGTTGCCTCGGCAAGTGTCTAATCCGGAACACTCGTTTAAACAAATAATACTGCGTCCGTGGGTTGGCTAGAGCGACTAGCCCGGACGGGGGTGTCAATCCCCAATAGATCTATTCAATAATATTCACGCTTAAAAATTAACGAACTATGATGTGCGAGGGCTTTGTTGGATTATGGTCTCACTCATGCGTTATCCTTGTTTCCTTTGTTTCCTTTCTTATCCATTGTTTATAAAACAGATGCATAAAAGCATTTGCATAATGACAGTTGTATAAAGCGTGTATAAAGAAAGTTGTATAAAACATGTGTGTATGTATTCTCACCCCAAAATAATTAAAACGAGTAAAAAGGGGCTATGAAACTCACCTGAGTTTAGCAAACAGCTAACAAGTAATCAAGTAAGCAAGCAATGTGTTCCCGTGTGCAACCTTCTAACGTCCTAAACGTATAAGGTTGTGTATAAGTAGATGTCTCAATGACCATCTATGTAAGTGGAGGGTTAAAGTCCACTTAGGTTAATCGTGTAGGTGGAGGGTTAATGTCCACCTATGCTAGTTCACTCAACTAGTATTTTCAAAGTAAGTTGTTTATTAAAAAAACGTGTACGAGAAAGTTTGTAATAATAATTTGTTAAGACATTATTATTAGGTTTGTTTCATTGTATACTATGAATTAGTATATAGTATGTGTAGTCGTGTTGTTGTAATAAGTTGTTACTCAAGTTCAATACTTAGTGAAAATCAAGTTTTAAGCATTATGTTAATGGCAACACTAGGTTAGTGTCTCTACTTGAGACTTAGAATATTTTGTTCAAGTGTTCTAAGTGTCGGTTTTTCGTTCGGAAGTGTTTTCTAGTCTCGTTTTTTGTCCAAGTTACTTAATAAGTCACCCAAACCCTTATAATTACCATTTTTACCAAAAAAAAAAGTAAGGTTTCTGTTTTTACCAAAAATAGTAAGGTTGCCATTTTTAGAAACCGAGTCCCGTTTTTGTTGACTTGGTCCAACCTACTCGGTTTGACCCAAATCTTTTCCCAAGAGCTTAAATATGTTCATAAGCCACAAAAAGTTAGTTTTTCCCTAAATAGCAAGTCCACAAGTGTCGGTTATCATATTTAACCAAAATTAGTCCACATTTGAGGTTTTCCAGAAAATACATCTCCTTGTTGAATTTTTATAAAAATCCACAGTCCATAAACAAATCCAACAAAATTACCAGTTGTACCCCCAAATGTTATCTAGTTTTAGTAATTTTTATAGGAATTTTAAGTATTTTTAATAATTACTTTTCTATTCTAAGTTCAGATTTGGACACATGCATGCAATCATCGTTTCTGGGCAAAATCTACAAGGAATCAGTAAAAGTGGTCAACACAGTAGTTGTAGCCAAGGAAATTTGTGAAATTTGGGAGGTAGTTTCAGTTCATTTGGAGCTGTGTAGATTGAGATATGGCCAAAATACTAAGAGAAAAGTTTCTGGATTTCTGGAACAGATTGTCTATGTGTTTTTATATAAAATTATTAAAAATAGTATTAGATCTCATAAAAATATGAGGTTTTCGGGGTTGGAAAGATTACTTCTTGAACTTGTTTTTAGACTATAAAATCGTCCAATTTCATTAAAAGATGACTGAGTTATGGTTTGGTACATTTCGTGTTACAATCAGGACAGTTGCTGAAAATGTATTTTTATGAACTTAAAGTTAAGAAAAACGATTTTTATGCCACATTTTGTTATATACAAGTTGAGTGAACATTAATATCATGTTATTTAAGAAATCTAGATGAGGATAATAAGTTCCTTACAAAGGATTTAGATGAGGAGAAGGAGAGGATGATCTTGAGCTTAAATCCTTGCAAAAGGGTGTAGAAATTAAGTGGTGGTTGTTGGTGGCTTTGTGGTGGACTATATTGGTTTGTTGTGGTGGTGGAGGTGGTTGTAGGGTGGTGATTGGGTCTGAGATTCCCAGGCTTTTAGTGAGAGAGGGAGTGGTTAGAGAGATGATGGAGAGATTCTTGGTTAAAGGGTGATGTTGAAATGAAAGGTTTGCATGTCTTGCATGAGTTTTTAATGGAGAAGAAGTCAAGTGGGCATGTGGGTGCACATGAGGGGAATTCTTGGTCAAATGCAGATTTTTGGGAGTGGGTCCCATCATGTGGGTGTGTTTAAATTTCAATTTTCAGACTGTGTTGCGTTCTGTGTTCGTTTGTTCGTTAAATCG
This sequence comes from Helichrysum umbraculigerum, assembly GCA_949592205.1. Taxonomy (NCBI): domain Eukaryota; kingdom Viridiplantae; phylum Streptophyta; class Magnoliopsida; order Asterales; family Asteraceae; genus Helichrysum; species Helichrysum umbraculigerum. The sequence goes on along the minus strand of CATIUR010000004.1, from coordinate 99,946,819 downwards.
TTAATTCGTTAAATCGCCTAACGTTTTCTTGTGTTGTTTTAATTCACGATATAATTGAGATTATTTTTTCGTTGAAGTATTGTTAAAATACTTTATTTTAGGTTGTGAAAATATTTATTGACTGTCGTTTGGTTGCCGAATTAAATTCGCTCGTTTTCGTTGCGTTTGAGACGTTTTAGCCAAAACGTCTAGGTTTTTCGTGTATTATTATATAAAAATAATAATATATGATAAATAACTTCTAAAAATAGATTTACGTTAGTTATGGAAACGTTTTCACCAACGTCGTATTTTAAGTCGGACTCCGTCCGATCGTTTTGCGCAATTATAGATAAACGCATAATCACGTAAGTGTATATTCAAATATACATGTAATTACAAATATTTAGCCTAATACAAACTAAATACAAGTAATTAGAGTTTCGGTTAGGTTTAACGGTTAACCTAAAGTGCCGGGTGTCACATTCTCCCCTTGTTAGGAGAATTTTGTCCCGAAATTATCTTCTTGTTGTGGTCTGTGGGGTATCTAAGAATAGATGTAGGTGTTTCAGTCGCATTTGGTCTTCCCGTTTCCAAGTGAATTCAGGACCGCGCCTGGAATTCCACTGCACTTTAACGATGGGAATACGACTCCGTTTAAAGCGTTTGATCTCTCGGTCCTTGATTTTAATAGGTTCCTCGACGAAGTGGAGTTTGTCATCAATGTGGATTTCGTCGAGCGAAATAACAAGTGTCTCATGTACTTTCAATGCGATTAGGTATTCAACCTTGTTTTATTGGTCTCCCCTTGTTTGATAAATGTTCCACCGGTATCGAGAGGTGTGCGAACGATTCGAAACTGATGATTTTGACACGATGCTTTGATAACCAATCCATGCCTACTATTATATCAAAGCTTCTGATTTCGACGGGTGTGAGGTCTATGTGGAAAAGTTTATTGTAAGCACGTCTTGCATTATAAATTAGTGGGAAATTAAATCGTTGTTATAAAAGTAGACATAATGATGTGTAAGTTGTGTTTAAAAGCAGTCAATTCATGACCGTTTCGTTGTTCAAATCGTAGTTCGAATCGTAGTTGAATCGTTACAGCATAGTCGTTTACAAAGTAGTCTAATCGTGACTAAGTAGTTGTTAAAACAGTTGGTAAACTCGTTTGTAAATCAATCGTTGTAGGTATAAATAGTGATAAATCCTCGACTCAAACGATATGTTTTATATAAATGAGTTTATACACTTATGGATTTTGAAATTTTTATAAAACATTTCGTAGAGAGGTTGTTATAAAATCTTGTTGAAAATATTACGATGAAATCTGTTAGATATCTCATAGTCTGTTGAAAAGTTTGAGTAAGTCTTGTTGAAAATATTACGATGAAATCTGTTAGATATCTCATAGTCTGTTGAAAAGTTTGAGTAAGTCAAAATACGTTCAAAAACTCTTGACAGCACGTTGAAAATTCTGTTTAACAAAAATTCGTTGAATATTAGAAGTTATAAATAATTCTGGATAGATGTTCGGTGAAATTTCTTTGAAAACTTGAGTTTGTAGAAATCTGTTGAAAACTCTTTTATTGTAAAGTGTCGGAAATTCCCTTTGATTCTCGTAGTAGCGTATCCCTAGACGAAAGGAGATGAAAGAGTGAATGAGATTTTGTATGATAATTTAGATCATCATAGACGTGTTTAGAGTGATATGTGACATCGTAGTACTACAAATAAATTAGCGCAAGGTAGAAAAGTTTAGAAAGTCAATCAAAGCGAGTTATAGATAATATATTTGATTCTTCGTTTACAAAACATGCCGGACATTGTTACATCCGGACGAATACGAAGGTCTTACATAAAAAGTGATGAGGTTCTTATATACCCATCGAGATAGAAGTTTTATTAAGACAGTGAATTAATAACAGGAGGGTTTAGTGAGTATCGTAGATTCGAAAAGTAGTCATAACAATGACCAGTGGTGTTCTCAAAGTAGTCAATCATGACAATGTTATTGTTTCGAAGTGAACAAGTGTTTGATAGAAAAAGCTGGTAATTTTTCATAGTTGCAAGTATCTCTTGCAGTAGTGATCAAAATGATCAAATTGTTGTTGGAATAGCGGACATATGTACGACGACATGTCCTAGTGAGTGGAGTATCAGTAGTAGTAGTATAGATATGGTGAGGTCTAGTTCGAGGTGGTCTATCAGTCTTTCTAGTCGTGTGTAGCACACGCGATCCCGATTGTCTACTACGCGAGTGGGAGGAAGTGTGCGGAGTAGAGGAAATAAATGTTACGCGCCTAGGTGACGAATCCTCATGCGGTTCTAGTTCCATACGTGTTCCCGAATGATTTAAACGAGAGCGGGAGGAAGAGGGTGAAGTAGATGTCACTTGTTTGGTTGGCGAATCCTCAGGTGGATTCTCCTCAAGTGAGTCATGTTCGATTATGTAGTTGCCCGATAGGGTTGGGCAAGTGGTACCGTGGAAGTCTCCACAGTATTAGGTAAGTTTTGAGTCTCGTTTTCTGGGTCAGGTGACATAGTTGTAGGAGTGGTTGTCATGAAGTGTGTCAAATAAGTTCGTATTCGTAAAGTTATATATATATATATATATATATATATATATATATACACACACATATACATATAAAAACCTAGCACAAAAGCACGTATAAAGGTTGGTCCCGTTCTATCCTCGGTTTATGTCTGCTACTGTATTCTCTTTCAATATAACCATTTCAGGTCTTGCATCGACTCTCACTTAATTGTACATAGTTGATCAGGCTATGTTAAAAAAATTCGAACGATGCAATTACTGAACCAGTCATACCAAATGAGGAATACTAACCTAACGGTTATAGTCTAGGTCACTAATGCAATCCTAGTTCACTACAACCAATGGCTCTGATACCAATCTGTAGCACCCCCAAAACACGTGGCAGTGGAAGTATGAGGTGTCCCGGGGGCGCCGACCAAAGCAAATATCACAACACAAAGATTAAAGCAAACGACCTCTACATGAGACGTTTGAAAAATAGTTACATTGCCACAACTCAAATGTTTACAAAAGCATCTGGAGTTCGCATAATTTAAGTAGAATTACATAGCTATAACTACAAAATATAGGAATGCAATCTAGTTCCTTGATGTTTGAAAATAATGCGACTCGAGCTAAGCTATCCAAAAGCTTCCTACTGCGGCGGGTTACTTGAGAAATACATACTAAAAGGTCAACATAAAGTTGGTGAGTTCATAGGTCTGTAAACAGTTGTAAACATAAGTAAGAAACACGAGATTTCCGTTGCGATGCACGTATGCAAAAACAGTTGTAAAAGTATCATGTTATCATTTGTTATCCTTTGTTTTCCTTTGTGTCATGAGCTCATAGTTCGAAGCTTAACCCTTGTTGTTGCCTCGGCAAGTGTCTAATCCGGAACACTCGTTTAAACAAATAATACTGCGTCCGTGGATTGGCTAGAGCGACTAGCCCGGACGGAGGTGTCAATCCCCAATAGATCTATTGAATAATATTCACGCTTCAAAATTACCGAACTACGATGTGCGAGGGCTTTGTTGGATTATGGTCTCACTCATGCGTTATCCTTGTTTCCTTTGTTTTCCTTTGTTATCCATTGTTTATAAAACAGATGTATAAAAGCATTTGCATAACGACAGTTGTATAAAACATGTATAAAGAAAGTTGTATAAAACATGTGTGTATGTATACTCACCCCAAAATAATTAAAACGAGTAAAAAGGGGCTATGAAACTCACCTGAGTTTAGCAAACAGCTAACAAGTAATCAAGTAAGCAAGCAATGAGTTCCCGTGTGCAACCTTCTAACGTCCTAAACGTATAAGGTTGTGTATAAGTAGATGTCTTAATGACCATCTATGTAAGTGGAGGGTTAAAGTCCACTTAGGTTAATCGTGTAGGTGGAGGGTTAATGTCCACCTATGCTAGTTCATTCAACTAGTATGTTCAAAGTAAGTTGTTTATTAAAAAAATGTGTACGACCCGTTGGTGAAAGTTTGTAATAATAATTTGTTAAGACATTATTATTAGGTTTGTTTCATTGTATACTATGCATTAGTATATAGCATGTGTAGTCGCGTTGTTGTAATAAGTTGTTACTCAAGTTCAATACTTAGTGAAAATCAAGTTTTAAGCATTATGTTAATGGCAACACTTGGTTAGTGTCTCTACTTGAGACTTAGAATATTTTGTTCAAGTGTTCTAAGTGTCGGTTTTTCGTTCGGAAGTGTTTTCTAGTCTCGTTTTTGGTCCAAGTTACTAAATAAGTCACTCAAACCCTTATAATTACCATTTTTGCCAAAAATAGTAAGGTTGCCATTTTTAGAAACCGAGTCCCGTTTTTGTTGACTTGGTCCAACCTACTCGGTTTGACCCAAATCTTTTCCCAAGCGCTTAAATATGTTCATAAGCCACAAAAAGTTAGTTTTTCTCTAAATAGCAAGTCCACAAGTGTCGGTTTTCAAGTTTTACCAAAATCAGCCAACATTTGAGGTTTTCCAAAAAATACATCTCCTTGTCGAATTTTTATAAAAATCCACAATTCATAAACAAATCCAACAAAATTAGCAGTTGTACCCCCAAATGTTATCTAGTTTTAGTAATTTTTACAGGAATTTTAGAGGAGTCTAAGTATTTTTAATAATTACTTTTCTATTCTAAGTTCAGATTTGGACACATGCATGCAATCATTGTTTCTAGGCAAAATCTACAAGGAATCAGTAAAAGAGGTCAACACAGTAGTTGTAGCCAAGGAAATTTGTGAAATTTGGGCGGTAGTTTCAGGTCATTTGGAGCTGTGTAGCTCGAGATATGGCCAAAATACTAAGAGTAAAGTTTCTAGATTTCTGGAATAGATTGTCTATGTGTTTTTATACAAATGATTAAAAATAGTATTTGAGCTCATAAAAATATGAGGTTTTCGGGGTTGGAAAGGTTACTTCTTGAACTTGATTTTAGACTATAAAATCGTCCAATTTCGTTAAAACATGACTGAGTTATAGTTTGGTACATTTCGTGTTACAATCTGGACAGTAGCTGAAAATGTATTTTTATGAACTTAAAGGTAAGAAAAACGATTTTTATGCCACATTTTGTTATATACAAGTTGAGTGAACATTAATATCATGTTATTTAAGAAATCTATATGAGATAATAAGTTCCTTACAAAGGATTTAGATGAGGAGAAGGAGAGGATGATCTTGAGCTTAAATCCTTGCAAAAGGGTATAGAAATTAAGTGGTGGTTGTTGGTGGCTTTGTGGTGGACTATATTGGTTTGTTGTGGTGGTGGAGGTGGTTGTAGGGTGGTGATTGGGTCTGAGATTCCATGGCTTTTAGTGAGAGAGGGAGTGGTTAGATAGATGATGGAGAGATTCTTGGTTAAAGGGTGATGTTGAAATGAAAGGTTTGCATGTCTTGCATGAGTTTTTAATGGAGAAGAGGTCAAGTGGGCATGTGGGTGCACATGGGGGGAATTCTTGGTCAAATGCAGATTTTTGGGAGTGGGTCCCATCATGTGGGTGTGTTTAAATTTCGATTTTCAGACTGTGTTGCGTTCCGTGTTCGTTTGTTCGTTAAATCGTTAATTCGTTAAATCGCCTAACGTTTTCTTGTGTTGTTTTAATTCACGATATAAATGAGATTATTTTTCATTGAAGTATTTTTAAAATACTTTATTTTAGGTTTTCAAAATATTTATTGACTGTCGTTTGGTTGCCGAATTCGATTCGCGTGTTTTCGTTGCGTTTGAGACGTTTTAGCCAAAACGTCTAGGTTTTTCGTGTATTATTATATAAAAATAATAATATATGATAAATAACTTCTAAAAATAGATTTGAGCTATTTATGGAAACGTTTTCACCAACGTCGTATTTTAAGTAGGACTCCGTCCGATCGTTTTGCGCAATTGTAGATAAACGCATAATCACGTAAGTGTATATTCAAATATACATGTAATTACAAATATTTAGCCTAATACAAACTAAATACAAGTAATTAGAGTTTCGGTTAGGTTTAACGGTTAACCTAAAGTGCCGGGTGTCACACAATGCTTTCAAATTCCTTGTATAAGTTAATTAAGATTAATTCATCATGATACGCTTGCTATGACCCCATAGTCAAATAATCATTTTCATTTGTCTTCGGATCAACACTTCAAATTGACCAATAGCCATCGGTAATCACCTTCAGTTTGGTATACGTCGGTTACAGTCGAACAACCCTTTATGCTATTCAATCGACCCATCATGCAATGTTCGATCACCCCATCACGCTACGCACAATTGGTTATTCAAGCTACAGTCGATCTGCCTTTCATGTACATTCGATTGTTCCTTCAAGCTATATCTGATCGACCCCTTCATACTACTGTCGATCGATGTCTTCATAGTACAGTCGATCGCTCCTTGATACTTCTTTCGATCGACCCCTTGAAGCTACAGTCGCTCGACCCCGACCCCTTCATACTACATTCGATCAACGCCTTCATATTATAGTTGATTTTTCCCTTAATTGTGCTTTCGATCGATCCATTAAATGTATAGTCGATCGAAACCTTCATATTATAGTCAATCGTTCCTGTCGATCGTTCATGTTATACTTATTGCGATCAACTCCTTCATGCTACAGTCGGTCGGCCACTTCATACTACATTTGATCGATGCCTTTATAGTACAGTTGATCTTTCCCTTCATTATGCTTTTGATCGATCCACTTAATCTAAACTCGATCGACACCTTCATATTAGAGCCGATCATTCCTCTTATACTTATTGCGATCGACCCCTTCAAGCTACGTTTGTTCGACCCATCATGCAATGTTCGAGCGACCCATCATACTACAGTTGATCAATACCTTCATAATACATTCGATCATTCCTGCCTCACTTCTTTCGATCGATATTTTCGTTCTAAAGTCGATCTGCTCTTTATGCAACGTTCAATCGACCCCATCATACTATAGTCGATCGACGCTTTCATATTACATTTGTTCATTCCATTCATACTACAGTAAATCCAACCGGTCGTTCCCTTCATACTTATTTCGATTGACTCCATCATACTGCAGTCGATTGACCCTTCAGGGTACATTAAATCTTACTACTGATCATTTGGGGGTTAACTTATATTTAGTTGTGACTTCAATATTAATAACTAAAGGTATTTTAGTTAGCAACATGGAACTTGGGGCCTACATTGGTATATTACCACTTGTAAGTAAAACCTTCAGTTCATTTGCAAGAAAAAGTGCTCGTGAAGAACCACAAATCTCTTAGCATATGACGAAGAGTTACTAAAACTCTTTATTATTCACTTTGGATAGAACAATCTCGGATCAGGCGATTCAATCATACAAGAATTATGAAAATATCATGGTTGAGCACACCTCCCTAATTCGATCTAATGAACTTCTCAAGTTCACTTTATTATATACATGTGAATCTACATGTTAGATATGAAAGACTAGCTACGTCTTTCCACTAGTTTTGTTGGTCTATGTTCCATTTGTAACTTTCTTTATTTTAGTGAATGAAATCCTTTGGTACCATCTGTTTAGATGGAGCTTTTATCAAAAACAATATCATTTATTGAAGTAATCTAAAGTTTCAGTAGAATAGCTGGCATTACACTGGCTGAGCACACCCCTCAAATTTGCTCTGATGTCTCGGCAATGGCTAGGACACTGATGGGTTAAGCTTTCCTCACTAATTAGCTTCGTTGTGACAACTTATACGGTCACTGCGAGGTAAGTGGTCACCTAATAATATACCACGTGTCTGCAAAGGACGCTTTGTTCAAACACATTTAACTTGATCATTTTCAAGTGTCATTCAGTAAATGAATTACTGTAATTGTTTGTAGGTAGTCATTTAACTTGATCATATTCAAGTGGCATTTGGTAAACGAATGACTAAGATTGTTTGTTCGGTACTCATTTAACTCGATCATTCTCAAATGTCATTCAATAAATGAATGACTACAATGAATGACTGCAATTGATGATTGCAATTATTTGCAGAAATTGTTTGCTTACATAATACAACTCATAAGTATGAAAAGAAAAACAAGAAATACATTTAAAATACTTGTTGATGCTAATACATGAAAACCCCAAACATAAGCCAAAATATTGAGGTCATGAGCATTCTCTAACCACAAAAGTCAACAGGTTCTCATGAATATTCTACCACATTCATTACATAGGAAATAAAAAGGGTTGATGCAACAACCGATACTTGCTCTAATCAAAAGATAACACAAAAAACACTAATAAAGATAGATGACAAACATGATCAAACAGGAGCATCATCCATCATCCATGGAAGGATGAACATCATCAGTTAAAAGAGAAACTTCAGGGTTATTCGCCATAAACTCATCAATGGTGACTTTACGCTCTTCACCAAGCCGCTTAAGTTATGAATATTCGAGCAGCAAGTGAATGTCCAATTTATTCAAGCTTGTGCTTAACAACAGGTGAGTAGTACTTTGACTCCTCCATCAGTACTTTATCAAACACATTTTCGTAACCTTTAGCCCAGATAATGCTTATCATAAACTAATGACCGTACAAAATACACACATAAAGCCGTAAGAAGCATACCGTTGTGTATATTAATTTAGTATGTATAAAAACGGTCATAACTCAACCTGCCTAATGGAGGAAAAAAAACTCATGGCTACGACGGAAATTCTCAAAACAAATTGTTGGAGGCATTTTTTAGCAATCCATCGCATCTCCTATCTCAACTGGTCATTCTCTAATTCTGATGCTTTAAAATGAACTTTAAACTCATTTTCGAAAGCCAACAACTCCGAAGCATATGTCCTCCTACTTAATGATAACATTAAATAATGTTATATTTATTTTAATAATATTTACTATTTTTATTTATATTTATATTGCATTTATTTAATAATAGATACTGATTTGGTTAATATTTGCAAATAGATATATAATTGAGTTGGGACAAGAAAATATACAAGAAATGAAGAAAGTAATACGAATAATTAAGTTTGAAGATTTAAATGGATTGCGCGAAAATAAATTGGATTGAAGATTTATTAGAGTGTACGAGTTGGACCGAAATAGAATTGGGCCAAGCTAATAAATAAAATGGGTTGAAGATTAATGAGGCTAAATTATATTAAGGTTGGATCACATAAAGCAGGTAACCTAGCTGGGTCAAAATGATTTGGAATTAAATTCATCTTGGGCCAAAGCACATAAGTGCACGTGAAGTCATAGAAAGAAAAAATAAATATAAGTGTAGCCTAAGAAAATAAAAGAGACACAGTCACATGGCCACATGGGGTGACGGTGGAAGAATATTCGAGAAGAATTTGAGCCACCGTGCATATGTCGGTTTAGTAAATTGAGAAGTATAGGGAATCTTATTTCAGCCGCCGGTTGGGCTCATTAGCCGCCGGTTGATTTTGGCTCACAGAAAATATAAATAGCAGCCTAAGCCATACGAATTTGATACCACTTTTTCATAAGATTAAACCCCAAAATCAAAAATAAAATTCTAAATTCAAATTTTTAACCTTAAATTCGAATTTAGGGGTTTTTCTAAGGGTTTAGGAGCGCGCTTTTGGAGCAAGAGGAGTTAGGGTTACGCACAATCATTGTAAGGGTATAATAATTATTTTGTTTACATTCTTTTATTTTTTTTAATAATAATGTTTACTTTATTTTCAATTATTATTTGTGTTTATTTTATAATGATTATGATTGGCTAAATTTCTTTGCACTTACTTGAATGAAATAATTAATGATTAGGGGTGTTATCTTTTGAAGTTTATGCAATTTAATTAATGTTTAATTGAAACTGTTATGTGTTTAAGTTTTATTATATTATTGAAGCTTGTTAATGATTTAATTAGTGATTATAGCGAACGTTTGTCACAAAGTTATTTCATTATTTGATTATATGTCTATGTATGATTAATCCAATGATAGCGAACGCAGATTTGGTATAAGATAAAAAATTAAACTTAAATGTAAAAGGTGATGATATTGACGGACGTCTTTCATTAAGTTAAATTATTAATTAGTTAATCAAGATTTATGTGAAGGTCATGGAGAACGTTAAACCTGATCTAAATTAAGATGAGCATTGATTGCTAGATAACCTGGTTTTAATTAAACACTATGAAGTCATTAATGAAATAATTCAAGTAAGTGTCGTTTTTAATATATGATAAAGTTTAATAAATCAAATTTAACTGTTTCCGAGTTTACTTTACTTTTAGTTTAATTTTAGTAGTTTAAACAAAGTAACAATTCGGTTACACAAACCTAAGTCTTTTTCTGTATTTAAATTAATTATAGTTTAAGTATTTAATCTACATTCCCTGTGGAACGAACCTAGACTTACTGTAGCTATATTATACACGATAGGGTATACTTACCTCAGTTGTCTAATAGTAAAGTATCAGTATTTCTTAGTTTATTTTATAACTAGATTTTACACATCATGTTTTTGGCGCTGCTGCCGGGGATTGTGATAGAAATACTTAGAAAATTAAATTATTAAATTATTGTACATAGTTTGTCAATTGAAAAATTGGCTCACCCATTGTAACAAAACACAAAGAGGTATAAGGAGGGTCGCTCTGCTTTCCTAAAGAAGTAGGTTTTTTATAAGCTTCGCGCTGACCAATTTCTCCGCTTTTGTGTCTGTTCAAAGGAGCTACCGAGGACTTTTGATAAGCTTTGTTAAGTAATTTATAAATTTAATTTAAGTATAGTTAATTGATCCTTTCTTAGATTTTTCTGAGAAAGTTACTTTTATAGTTCTTAGTTATATCATTTAGTTTTTATTTCTTTTGTATAGAATAGTTACGTTTTACCATTTTTAGTGTTTGTGATTTTAGCAGTTTTTATTTTACCAATGTCTTATTATTCTAATTATCAAAGTTACAAACCTCTTGTTCGTAAGAGTGATGATGATGATGTACATATTATATTAAACAAAAGGCATAGACAAAACGTGAGGAATGCATAACAGGAGTGTTACCAAGGTAATAGGAATTTCATAGATAGCCAACACTACTGATCAAGGTCTTGGAATGACGAATCTTTAGTCATCGAAGAGATAGAACAACCGAGAATTTCGAATCTTGAAAGATTGTTGAAAGAGGCGATAGAGCAGACAAAGAGACAAAGTAGAGAATGGGATGAATTTTTTGATAGACAAAATAGAAAAGTTGATGAAATCTTTGATTGGACTATAGAATCTAACCATGAAAAGCAATATGATACATTTATCAATGCAAATGAGCATGCAGATGATGTTGGGGCTATTGAGTATAATGATTATTATTCTAACGTTGATGTTGCAAATTCTTCTAACTTTATTTTTCAGGATGATAGTGAATCTGAAACGGACGAGGATGAAGAAGATGATGAATTTACTAATTACCCTCATGTAACCTCACAAGTTGTTTTGCAGGATTTATACACACTTGAGCCTGAATTGATGGAAGATTCAGATTTGGTAGACTCGGATGAAGAAGACGAGTTAGATATTGAAGAAGAGAAGTTGAAGGAAGTAGTTGAGGATAATTCTGTCATACCTATTTTTGAAGTTACTAATAAACCAATTGAATCAACTACTATGAATGAGGAGTTGAAAAAGGAGGTGGAGACCGTCAAGAACAAGCTCGAGGAAATACCCATAACGGTTGAGAATAATGAGTATGCGGTTGAGTTAGAGAATCAAATTCAGCCAAGGTTTGATGACCCAACTTTGGATGATGAGTTGCAGGTTTTGAATGGTTTCGATGATGGGGAGCTAAATGAGATAAGAAATAATGAAGATGAGATGATGAATGAAAATGATTTGTTAGAAATCATGGATTTGAGCACGGATGACTCCCATCTATTGCATGAAGAAGTTGAAAAGTTCGACGATAATCGGATGATAATCGAGGTTTTAGTTAAGGAATCGCCAACGGATATGCAGTCTAATCTTTTGCCAAGTGATAGTGAATTTGTATTGGTAGAACAACCAAAACCACCAGACGATTTCTCAAAGAGGTTAAGTGGATTAGTTTCTATAAAGGATATTGAGGAGTTGAAAATTGCGCATGAGCAGATAGATAGGTTACAAGAAAAAGATAGGGTTGTTATTTTAGAAGAGAGTAATGTGTGTTCACGACCAAGCTATTTTGAAGAACCACCCGACTATTTTAGTATGGTTTCCAAAGATTTTTCATTATTTGAAGATGTCGATAAGATGAAGTTTGACCTGGAGGACGACATTGGGAGAAATCAGCCACCTGATAAAGACAATAGATTCCATATAGGCTCAGGAAACTATGGTATTGAAGGTGATTTTAGAAAAATAGAGATAGCTATGTATTTATTTGGTTATGGCATGTGATGGATTTTTATCAAGAAGATATTGGGGAATCATTATGATGATTTACAAGATACCAGAAAATGAATGGAGAATTGACGTGCACATTGGTACTTGTATTGAGAAGAATTTTCATATGAATGATAAAACAAATGATAACATCCTCCCATGTGAGTATGATTGGAAAGGATGTGGTAGTATAATGGAGGATCTACCATGATGAAGGAAGGTTTGAACTTTGTGGGTGTGTTCACTGGAAATCCTCACGAGACTATAACTCGTCCACCTGGGATACCGAGGGGTTTAAAGGCTTATTTCATATGCTAAATGCAATCGTGATTCCTACGAAAGTGAGTTAGGATTTATTTTTCTGTTTGAACTATATATTTAATTGTTTTGTTTTGTTTTGTTTTGTGTGCTGTGCTTTCGAATGATGCTGCTAACACGGACTTGAACTCGCATACTATTGGACTATTCAAGATATATAAGGGGAGTTTTCTGTTCTGACTTCTTTTCTATTTCTTACTTTTTAATTTTAATGTTTCGTACAATGGGGACATTGTACAATTTAAGTGTGGGGAAGGAGGTAGAAAAGAAGTTTACTTGTCCTTAGGTTTTATTTTATCCTTTTAAGTTTATTAGTAATTTACTTTATTTTAAAGCAATTAAATTTTTTTTTTAATAATCACTATTCTTAAAAATGAATTATTTTAAGTTGTGAAACTAAGTATTTATTAATTAAAATAGTTTTATTAAAAGTTTGTTTTATTTTTAAAATTTAGACTTTAACATAGATTTAAACTTTTTGTGCATATAATTTTATTTAATAATAATAATAATAATAATAATAATAATAATAATAATAATAATAATAATAATAATAATAATAATAATAAGTGATGTATAGTTTCATTGTATGATGTACTGATAGACAATCTATATGAAAATTTCTGAATTTTAAGAAGTAAATTTAAACATGTATGTTACTTTGTGATAAACACTATGATGTATGACAAAAAATCTTAATTCCTAGATTTAGCATGCATTATGCTATATTTTTGATATTTATATAAAACCATTTGGGGGTTTACTGATAGTTTCCTCCGTTGTATGAAAATACAGACCTGGTCTCATATTAGTATTCTTAAAACTAAGCAAAAGAAATATAAATTTTTTAAAATATTAAGATTCCTAAATTAATCAAACTATGTCTCTCTGTTATACTAAGGTATAGACCTGTCACCGCTGGTTTGGTTTAAAAGGGTTTGCTTTACTTGAATCAAGTTATGTCGCTTTGTTGTGTGAAAATGCAGACCTGTCACCAATATCTTGATTCTTAAAAATGATTTTTATATACTTATATTATATATAAAGTAAAATGCATAACTAAATTTTAGGGGTATATCGTAGGTGGGGGTCATAAGTAATGTACGTACTAACAATAAATGTGTTTTCAGGAATATAAGTATAGATTGTATAAGTGGACAACAATATTGGTAATCATTCATGAGCTATATATATATTACGTGAATAATAATAATAATAATAATAATAATAATAATAATAATAATAATAATAATAATAATAATAATAATAATAATAATAATAATAATAATAATAATAATAATAATAATAATAATAATAATAATAAAGGAATTTATTTCCTTATGAATAGTTATCCAAGTTAATTAAATTGTTTAAATTTTTAAAATTGAAAACGGATTTTTAATTTAAGTATTTTAATTTTTAAATATTAGTTTAATGCTTATAAGTAATCATATTTGGATTAGTGGTGTGCAGTTATATTTAGTTTATTTAGTAGTTTAGTTTTAGCCTATTTGAGGACAAGTAGAAGTTAAGTGTGAGGATAATTTGATAACATTAAATAATGTTATATTTATTTTAATAATATATACTATTTTTATTTATATTTATATTGCATTTATTTAATAATAGATACTGATTTGGTTAATATTTGCAATTAGGTATATAATTGAGTTGGGACAAGAAAATGTACAAGAAATGAAGAAAGTCACGCGATTAATTAAGTTTGAAGATTTAAATGGATTGCGCGAAAATAAATTGGATTGAAGATTTATTAGAGTGTACGAGTTGGACCGAAATAGAATTGGGCCAAGCTAATAAATAAAATGGGTTGAAGATTAATGAGGCTAAATTATATTAAGGTTGGATCACATAAAGCAGGTAACCTAGCTGGGTCCAAATGATTTGGAATTAAATTCATCTTGGGCCAAAGCACATAAGTGCACGTGAAGTCATAGAAAGAAAAAATAAATATAAGTGTAGCCTAAGAAAATAAATGAGACACAGTCACATGGCCACACGGGGTGATGGTGGAAGAATATTTGAGAAGAATTTGAGCCATGCATATGTCGATTTAGTAAATTGAGAAGTATAGGGAATCTTATTTCAGCCGCCGGTTGGGCTCATTAGCCGCCGGTTGATTTTGGCTCACAGCAAATATAAATAGCAGCCTAAGCCATACGAATTTGATACCACTTTTTCATAAGATTAAACCCCAAAGTCGAAAATAAAATTCTAAATTCGAATTTTTAACCTTAAATTTGAATTTAGGGGTTTTTCTAAAGGGTTTAGGAGCGCGCTTTTGGAGCAAGAGGAGTTAGGGTTACGCACAATCATTGTAAGGGTATAATACTTATTTTGTTTACATTCTTTTATTTATTTTAATAATAATGTTTACTTTATTTTCAATTATTATTTGTGTTTATTTTATAATGATTATGATTGGCTAAATTTCTTTGCACTTACTTGAATGAAATAATTAATGATTAGGGGTGTTATCTTATGAAGTTTATGCAATTTAATTAATGTTTAATTGAAACTGTTATGTGTTTAAGTTTTATTATATTATTGAAGCTTGTTAGTGATTTAATTAGTGATTATAGCGAACGTTTGTCACAAAATTATTTCATTATTTGATTATATGTCTATGTATGATTAATCCAATGATAGCGAACGCAGATTTGGTATAAGTTAAATAATTAAACTTAAATGTAAAAGGTGATGATATTGACGAACGTCTTTCATTAAGTTAAATTATTAATTAGTTAATCAAGATTTATGTGAAGGTCATGGAGAACATTAAACCTGATCTAAATTAAGATGAGCATTGATTGCTAGATAACCTGGTTTTAATTAAACACTATGAAGTCATTAATAAAATAATTCAAGTAAGTGTCGTTTTTAATATATGATAAAGTTTAATAAATTAAATTTAACTGTTTCTGAGTTTACTTTACTTTTAGTTTAATTTTAGTAGTTTAAACAAAGTAACAATTCGGTTACACAAACCTAAGTCTTTTTCTGTATTTAAATTAATTATAGTTTAAGTATTTAATCTACATTCCCTGTGGAACGAACCTAGACTTACTGTAGCTATATTATACTCGGTAGGGTATACTTACCTCAGCTGTGTAATAGTAAAGTATCAGTATTTCTTAGTTTATTTTATAACTAGATTTTACACATCAAGTTTTTGGCGCTGCTGCCGGGGACTGTGATGGAAATACTTAGAAAATTAAATTATTAAATTATTGTACATAGTTTGTCAATTGAAAAATCGGCTCACCCATTGTAACAAAACACAAAGAGGTATAAGGAGGGTCGCTCTGCTTCCCTAAAGAAGTAGGTTTTTAATAAGCTTCGCGCTGACCTATTTCTCCGCTTTTGTGTCTGTTCAAAGGAGCTACCGAGGACTTTTGATAAGCTTTGTTAAGTAATTTATAAATTTAATTTAAGTATAGTTAATTGATCCTTTCTTAGATTTTTCTGAGAAAGTTACTTTTATAGTTCTTAGTTATATCATTTAGTTTTTATTTCTTTTGTATAGAATAGTTACGTTTTACCATTTTTAGTGTTTGTGATTTTAGCAGTTTTTATTTTACCAATGTCTTATTATTCTAATTATCAAAGTTACAAACCTCTTGTTCGTAAGAGTGATGATGATGATGTACCGATGATATTAAACAAAAGGCATAGACAAAATGTGAGGAATGCATAACAGAAGTGTTACCAAGGTAATAGGAATTTCATAGATAGCCAACACTACTGATCAAGGTCTTGGAATGACGAATCTTTAGTCATCGAAGAGATAGAACAACCGAGAATTTTGAATCTTGAAAGATTGTTGAAAGAGGCGATAGAGCAGACAAAGAGACAAAGTAGAGAATGGGATGAATTTTTTGATAGACAAAATAGAAAAGTTGTTGAAATCTTTGATTGGACTATAGAATCTAACCATGAAAAGCAATATGATACATTTATCAATGCAAATGAGCATGCAGATGATGTTGGGGCTATTGAGTATAATGATTATTATTCTAACGTTGATGTTGCAAATTCTTCTAACTTTATTTTTCAGGATGATAGTGAATCTGAAACGGACGAGGATGAAGAAGATGATGAATTTACTAATTACCCTCATGTAACCTCACAAGTTGTTTTGCAGGATTTATACACACTTGAGCCTGAATTGATGGAAGATTCAGATTTGGTAGACTCGGATGAAGAAGACGAGTTAGATATTGAAGAAGAGAAGTTGAAGGAAGTAGTTGAGGATAATTCTGTCATACCTATTTTTGAAGTTACTAATATACCAATTGAATCAACTACTATGAATGAGGAGTTGAAAAAGGAGGTGGAGACCGTCAAGAACAAGCTCGAGGAAATACCTATAACGGTTGAGAATAATGAGTATGCGGTTGAGTTAGAGAATCAAATTCAGCCAAGGTTTGATGACCCAAATTTGGATGATGAGTTGCAGATTTTGAATGGTTTCGATGATGGGGAGCTAAATGAGATAAGAAATAATGAAGATGAGATGATGATTGAAAATGATTTGTTAGAAATCATGGATTTGAGCACGGATGACTCCCATCTATTGCATGAAGAAGTTGAAAAGTTCGACGATAATCGGATGATAATCGAGGTTTTAGTTAAGGAATCGCCAACGAATATGCAGTCTAATCTTTTGCCAAGTGATAGTGAATTTGTATTGGTAGAACAACCAAAACCACCAGACGATTTCTCAAAGAGGTTAAGTGGATTAGTTTCTATAAAGGATATTGAGGAGTTGAAAATTGCGCATGAGCAGATAGATAGGTTACAAGAAAAAGATAGGGTTGTTATTTTAGAAGAGAGTAATGTGTGTTCACGACCAAGATGTTTTGAAGAACCACCCGACTATTTTAGTATGGTTTCCAAAGATTTGTCATTATTTGAAGATGTCGATAAGATGAAGTTTGACCTGGAGGACGACATTGGGAGAAATCAGCCACCTGATAAAGACAATAGATTCAATATAGGCTCAGGAAACTATGGTATTGAAGGTGATTTTAGAAAAATAAAAATAGCTATGTATTTATTTGGTTATGGCATGTGATGGATTTTTATCAAGAAGATATTGGGGAATCATTATGATGATTTACATAATACCATAAAATGAATGGAGAATTGACGTGCACATTGGTACTTGTATTGAGAAGAATTTTCATATGAATGATAAAACAAATGATAACATCCTCCCATGTGAGTATGATTGGAAAGGATGTGGTAGTATAATGGAGGATCTACCATGATGAAGGAAGGTTTGAACTTTGTGGGTGTGTTCACTGGAAATTCTCACGAGACTATAACTCATCCACTTGGGATACCGAGGGGTTTAAAGGCTTATTTCATATGCTAAATGCAATCGTGATTCCTACGAAAGTGAGTTAGGATTTATTTTTCTGTTTGAACTATATATTTAATTGTTTTGTTTTGTTTTGTTTTGTGTGCTGTGCTTTCGAATGATGCTGCTAACACGGACTTGAACTCGCATACTATTGGACTATTCAAGATATATAAGGGGAGTTTTCTGTTCTGACTTCTTTTCTATTTCTTACTTTTTAATTTTAATGTTTCGTACAATGGGGACATTGTACAATTTAAGTGTTGGGAAGGGGGTAGAAAAGAAGTTTACTTGTCCTTAGGTTTTATTTTATCCTTTTAAGTTTATTAGTAATTTACTTTATTTTAAAACAATTAATTTTTTTTTAATAATCACTATTCTTAAAAATGAATTATTTTAAGTTGTGAAACTAAGTATTTATTAATTAAAATAGTTTTATTAAAAGTTTGTTTTATTTTTAAAATTTAGACTTTAACATAGATTTAAATTTTTGTGCACATAATTTTAATTAATAATAATAATAATAATAAGTGATGTATAGTTTCATTGTATGATGTACTGATAGGCAATCTATATGAAAATTTCCGAATTTTAAGAAGTAAATTTAAACATGTATGTTACTTTGTGATAAACACTATGATGTATGACAAAAAATCTTGATTCCTAGATTTAGCATGCATTATTTTATATTTTTGATATTTATATAAAACCATTTGGGGGTTTACTGATAGTTTCCTCTGTTGTATGAAAATACAGACCTGGTCTCATATTAGTATTCTTAAAAATAAGCAAAAGAAATATAAAATTTTTAAAATATTAAGATTCCTAAATTAATCAAACTATCTCGCTCTGTTATACTAAGGTATAGACCTGTCACCGCTGGTTTGGTTTAAAAGGGTTGGCTTTACTTGAATCAAGTTATGTCGCTTAGTTGTGTGAAAATGCAGACCTGTCACCAATGTCTTGATTCTTAAAAATGATTTTTATATACTTATATTAAATATAAAGTAAAATGCATAACTAAATTTTAGGGGTATATCGTAGGTGGGGGTCATAAGTAATGTACGTACTAACAATAAATGGGTTTTCAGAAATATAAGTATAGATTGTTTAAGTGGACAACAATATTGGTAATCATTCATGAGCTATATATATATATATTACGTGAATAATAATAATAATAATAATAATAATAATAATAATAATAATAATAATAATAATAATAATAATAATAATAATAATAATAATAATATAATAATAATAATAATAATAATAATAATAATAATAATAATAATAATAATAATAATAAAGGAATTTATTTCCTTATGAATAGTTATCCAAGTTAATTAAATTGTTTAAATTTTAAAAATTGAAAACGGATTTTTAATTTAAGTATTTTAATTTTTAAATATTAGTTTAATGCTTATAAGTAATCATATTTGGATTAGTGGATTGCAGTTATATTTAGTTTATTTAGTAGTTTAGTTTTAGCCTACTTGAGGATAAGTAGAAGTTAAGTGTGAGGATAATTTGATAACATTAAATAATGTTATATTTATTTTAATAATATATACTATTTTTATTTATATTTATATTGCATTTATTTAATAATAAATACTGATTTGGATAATATTTGCAATTATGTATATAATTGAGTTGGGACAAGAAAATGTACAAGAAATGAAGACAGTCACGCGAATAATTAAGTTTGAAGATTTAAATGGATTGCGCGAAAATAAATTGGATTGAAGATTTATTAGAGTGTACGAGTTGGACCGAAATAGAATTGGGCCAAGCTAATTAATAAAATGGGTTGAAGATTAATGAGGCTAAATTATATTAAGGTTGGATCACGTAAAGCAGGTAACCTAGCTGGGACAAAATGATTTGGAATTAAATTCATCTTGGGCCAAAGCACATAAGTGCACGTAAAGTCTTAAAAAGATAAAAATAATTATAAGTGTAGCCCAAGAAAATAAAAGAGACACAGTCACATGGCCACATGGGGTGACGGTGGAAGAATATTCGAGAAGAATTTGAGCCGTCGTGCATATGTCGGTTTAGTAAATTGAGAAGCATAAGGAATCTTATTTCAGCCGCCGGTTAGGCTCATTAGCCGACGGTTGATTTTGGCTCACAGCAAATACAAATAGCAGCCTAAGCCATACGAATTTGATACCACTTTTTCATAAGATTAAACCCCAAAGTCGAAAATAAAATTCTAAATTCGAATTTTTAACCTTAAATTCGAATTTAGGGGTTTTTCTAAGGGTTTAGGAGCGCGCTTTTGGAGCAAGAGGAGTTAGGGTTACGCACAATCATTGTAAGGGTATAATAATTATTTTATTTACATTCTTTTATTTATTTTAATAATAATGTTTACTTTATTTTCAATCATTATTTGTGTTTATTTTATAATGATTATGAGTGGCTAAATTTCTTTGCACTTACTTGAATGAAATAATTAATGATTAGGGGTGTTATCTTATGATGTTTATGCAATTTAATTAATGTTTAATTGAAACTATTATGTGTTTAAGTTTTATTATATTATTGAAGCTTTTTAATGATTTAATTAGTGATTATAGCGTACGTTTGTCACAAAGTTATTTCATTATTTGATTATATGTCTATGTATGAGTAATCCAATGATAGCGAACGCAAACTTGGTATAAGTTAAATAATTAAACTTAAATGTAAAAGGTGATGATATTGACAAATGTCTTTCATTAAGTTAAATTATTAATTAGTTAATCAAGATTTATGTGAAGGTCATGGCGAACGTTAAACCTGATCTAAGTTAAGATGAGCATTGATTGATAGATAACCTGGTTTTAATTAAACACTCTGAAGTCATTAATGAAATAATTTAAGTAAGTGTCGTTTTTAATATCTGATAAAGTTTAATAAATCAAATTTAACTCTTTCTGAGTTTACTTTACTTTTAGTTTAATTTTAGAAGTTTAAGCAAAGTAACAATTCGGTTACACAAACCTAAGTCTTTTTCGGTATTTATAAATTAATTATAGTTTAAGTATTTAATCTACATTCCCTATGGAACGAACCTAGACTTACTATAGGTATATTATACACGATAGGGTATACTTACCTCAGTTGTGTAATAGTTAAGTATATTATACTAGATTTTACACATCACTTAGCGTCTAACTCAACAACTCGAGCAGCCAAACCCCTGACACTTTCGCTCGAAGCGACTCCTCTCTATTTTTTTTAAACCTTTTGAGGGAATTTGTATGATCTTTAAGCTTCACTTTCAACTTAACATTGAGATGATCTCCCTATCCAAGCTTTGCTACCTTCTGACTTGGGTCGGCTATTTGATCGTCGTGAATGATGGTATTAATCTTCAACCATTGTGTGATAACCCTTTTTCTTCGCTAAAAAGACACAAGCATCTCACTTTCTAATTCCGTCACCACCCCAACTGAACAATATTGGTGTATAAGGACAAAAACTTGTTCCGTACCTCTAAACTTGGTTGTTGATAACCTTCCCAATGACAATCATTTCAGATTCATTTGGTAAAGAGGGGATGAATTCCTCACAAATCTCATCAATATCCAACAAAACCCAATTTCTTATACTCAAATTCGAGTGAAATACCATATTTCCTACTTTTGGATCAATGTGAAGAGAAGGCTCATTGTACTTACCCTCGTCAGCAACACTATCATCCTAGTGATCATGGATAGCAACTAAAGGGTTTTTATTAGAATTATACATTATAAAAGTTTAATCTTTATTAACAATTTAATACAATTAATATGCGGAAGCTTTATAAAAAATATTTAATCACATTAAATTAAACCCTTAGCCAAGATCTATAATTTTCGTAATAAAACTTGTATTATATTTAATTACATATAATTAAATAGTTAAGAAGAAACGTTCTTACATCGAGTGCTCGACAAGAACTCTAAACTTCAACTCGTTGCCTAAGTACGAGTGGACTTATCTTGAACTTCTTTCTTCTTCTTGAAATCGACTAGCTATGGGATACGTTAGGTATCCACCTTTGATTCACAGTTGAACAGTTGGTAGAAACCTAAGTGTGTATACTAAAACATCTCGCGAAATCAAGCTAGTTGCGATCGAATCACGAACTCGAAACCCCTTTGGGGTTTGGCCGATTTCGGCAAGAGAGGGAGAGAGATATCGATCGGGAGAGGGGGGGAGAAAGAGTTAGGGTTTTGACCACCAAATAATGAACCCTTGGGCCTCTATTTATAGTTGTGATCCAACTTGTCCAACAAGTTAATAATTTCTCTTTTAATCCCTCTAGTTTAATAACTAATTAAACTTAACCCAAACTTATTAACTTACAATTAAAACCTTGTAGTTTAATAATAATTAAACTAGTTAATTTATTTACAAAAAAAATTATAAATAAATTCTTTTTATTAAATAAATAATTACACTAATTATTTATATTAATAAATGTCTCAATTGTATTTGACCAACTCTATCATAGTATCACACTACTTGTTCGGTTGTGCTCATCGGTGTGACCCTGCGGTGTTCATGTGAAGCTGGATTTGATATTTAATTAGATTAATATTAAGCACATAATCTTTCAGACTCCCACTTATGCAAAATATTAGCATCGGTAAAATATCATGTACCTAAGGCGGTCCCTACCAACACACTTAGGTTAACCAGATCAATGAAGCAATCACTCCTCGTAGCTTAACAGCCTAGCTGAAATAAAATATAAACAGTGAGGATGTGGCTATTATCCTTTTGCACTTTCTTAAGATATTTTAGAGTATAAGGCATGGACCGTATCAACCTTCCAATACTCAATTCCTATTTTCGATTACAGATTTGTACCGACTAAGCAAGTGACTTATCACTCGAGTATGGCCATACATTTCTTCAGTCCAAATCATCGACGGCCTAGGATATATCTCTCTTGATTTCATACAAGAGTTGCAAAGTCCCATCTTGCGAGTTAAACTAGAAATCACAACATGTGTTCTTCGTCATCCAACGAATAACCGTTATGGATGTTCATTTACGAACACCGTTAGATCTCATTAGAAACCAACTAGGTTCACATGCGAAAATCTAGCCTGCTCAGGTCAGAGGATAGTTCGCCACAATTGAGAATACCCATGACAATGGTCCACGAAGTATTCACTCAATATGTGGGTCAATCCAACATTTAATCGCATTAAGTGCTAGTGATCAGGCATCACAAATTAACAGTGACAGGACAAGTTGCTACTTAAAGCTGTAACATACCATCTTTCACTATAAACGATCGCCCTATTATAGTTCCCACGACAATAAGCGGTTATGGATATGTGTCTCAAACACTTTAGAATAAACTTGCATTTATTCATGGATACTAAAATATACTAAATATGAACAACATAAAGGCCTCGTCATATCTCAATGAGTCATCCAACCTTAACATGCTACAGTTCATGGTTTCGGAATCAGGTTGTCGTATATGAATATAATCAGAACTAATTTTAATCAATTCATATTAACTATATTTATTAAGAAGCATTTCTCCAAACATATCTTAACAAATATCTACCCACTAATCTAATAAATATAAAGATTTTAGACTTTATTTGTTATAGCTATAATTCGAATCTTTGTTAATGTTATTCAATGATCATTTAATATGCACACCGAAGTAAAACATATTAGATCATAATATCATTTATACAAAGCATTCACTATGACTAACCATTAATTCAACTTAATGAAATTGACTTCACAATGAATTTGATGTTTTCAAATACTTGGATTTTAAAATTTATTTTAAACAATCATCAAACATTTTAAATCAATCCAACAATAAATTTTAATTATTCAACAATAATATTAACGAATTAATGTTCTTGTGATATATTAAAATTTCCATTTCAATCCCACTAAATCTAACAATACTTATGAATCCCATTTCTACAAAACAAATCTCATGATTCATTTTAGAAATAATTCATTTTATGCATTAATTAAATAAACTAATGTTTTTGGTTTCTTGATGTGTTTATAGAAAACACATTATCAATTTATTTCTCATTGACAAAAATAAATCAAACCACAACAAGTTTATTTTAATCTATCATGATTAATTGACAATTCAATTAATTGTATCTAATAAGTTTAGCCAACTTATTCATACATCTTTATGCATATAATCGATTCAATAATCTTGAAGTATTATTATTTAGTGCTAAGTTCTATATAAATCAAACATTTATACTATTTGGCAACTTTCGTATTCAATAATTCACAATTATATAGATATCAATAAATAACATGTATTACTCATGAACTCGTATCTTATAAAGATAAGTTCTAAATGAGTCATATATTAAGATTATTTACATGTGGATCATATTTTGGGATTTAAACACAAGTTTTAGATAAAGAACATTTCAAAAACTTTTAAATACATTTCAAACATTATTTCACAAACCAAACTTTAATATTAAATAAACAAAATATTTAAATATTCAAAAACAAATATCCAAGCTCAAAACGAGCAAACCATAATGTGTAAAACAATGTATGAAATAATATCCCAAAATTTAAAATGAAATAATGTGCCCATAGCACTTATTCTTCCACATCCAAGCTTCTTGAATCAACAACGCCATCTCTTATAGCTCCACTTCAAGTGCTCCATCACTTCTTGACCCCTACAATAAAAATTGTACACATTAGATCAACCATCTAATATAGTCATGTGAAGTAAATAAACAATCCTTTATAGGATATCAATACTAACCAGAACTCTCGGCACCATTCCTCTTATCAGCAAGATAATCAGGACAGTTCCTCCTCCAATGTCCAAGCTTATTACAATGAAAGCAGTGATGCTCAGCTTTGGACACTTTGGCTTTAGGTGCTGGCTATGAAGTTGAATCACCATTCTTCTTCTTTCCCTTGTTGCCACGGAACTTACGCTTCTTCATGACACCCCCATCATGAATCATTAACACATCTTTATGCTTGACATGCTCCATATCCCTTTCCGCAGTTTTCAACATTTGATGCAGTTCGTGGATAGTTCTTTCCGTGTTGTTCATATTGTAATTGAGCACAAATTGCTTGTACTCCTTACTCAATGAAGCAAGAGTTATATCAATAGCTAATTCTTGTGGAAAGGCATGTCCAAGTCTTTCAAGAAGGTTAAGATACCCAATCATTTTTACAACATGGGCACTCACATCAGATCCCTCGGCCATCTTGCAACTATTCAAATTCTTAGTGGCGTCGAACCTTTCGGTTCTAGCAGTGGATTGAAATGTCTCTCTCAATCGGCGAATCAAATCATACGCCGAAGTCTCCATGTAATTAACTTGGAGTTCGGGAGACATAGTAGCAAGCATCAAACATTGCACATCAAGAAGATAGTTCTCATGCTTGGTATGAGCATTTCTAATGTTCTCAACAACATCGTTTGGTGGCGCAGGACCAATAGGTGTCTCGAGCACATACCACTTTCGTTCATGGCGAAGAACAATTTGAAGGTTCCTTTCCCAATTACGAAAGTTAGGCCCGGTCAACTTATCTTTCTCAAGGATAGAACGAAGCGACAAGTTCATCATATTATTTGCGTTAATGTTGTTATTAGCCATCTACAGTAAAACAAACAAACTTAGTTATTCCGTTTTAAACTCTTAATAATTCATAAACCCTAATATAACTATTAAGCTAGAATCCGACATTCACACTAAAGTGTGCCCTCAACGAAGGCTGCAATGACAGACAATAGCTTTTTAGGTAGATCACATATCAATTGCATCACATATACAACTTCTTGACTCTTGAGACTCTAAATTTTAATGTTTAGGTATATTTAATCTCAACTTACACCTTGGGCCAAGTCTCACTTAGAATCACCAATAGACCAAACCATTTGCTAACTGTGGGGAACCGGTCGTCTTCTCAAGTGGATATCCCGGCCCTTTCACTTTACCCTAATCGAGTGCAACCATGCCCACCCGCGGAGGCAACAAAGGACACGGAGTCGGGTTCGGTATGAATGTCCACAAATGGAGGGTGCTTACGGTCTTAAATTAAATAGGGTTTTAGGTTTTAATTCTCTAATTAAACCTACTTCGGTATTTTTCTTAAACTAATTTCAAAAATTACTTTTAAATATATATATAAACTATGCATGAGTTTATATATAATAGCTTTAATAAAACACGACCCTTAGGAAATCATCAAGTTTAAACCATTTCCCAGCTTTATATCTCTTATTAAAACAGGTGTTTCATTAAGTCTCTAATAATATTTTTATCCTAGAGGAATCAACATTTCATAAATGCATTCACTCGATAAAATACATTAACTTATGTTTTATTTACTATGTCCTAATTAATTATCTAATAATTTACACATTATTTCATTCAATCAACTAAATAAATAAGGACATAAACAAAAACATACAATATGGTGCCATAGCCTTGCCATAATCTATGTTTGGTTTCCATGAGCCAACACGGAAACCAAGGGTCAACCTAAGGGACAAACATGACACATGGTTGGCAATCTTGATCTTCATGCTCCCACTAGCTTCAACGACTCCTCATGACACCATGGAACGCAAAGACGTCTTTTTGGTTGCTCCTCTTCTTTTGGACTCCATCTTCTTTTGTATTACATTTTACTAATGGAATTTGAAAAATACATTTTACATAAAACTAAAACTACCCTTTTACATAAAATAAAATTACAAAATAAATAGGGTTGTAAGTGACACGCAAGTCTCCCCTTAAACCAAAAGAAAATTACAGTACAACGAAAATAAACACAACCACACAGTTCATATATTAGGTCAAATTTTGGCTCGGCTATGGTCACGATGTTGGGTTTTCTAATTCCCTAACTAGATTAATATGCGTAGCGGAATATAACAAAAATTAATCTAAGGCAATTAGGAAACTAAACCCTAAGATATCTTAACTTGAATAAATAAAAGCAATAAAACAAATAAGATAAATAGGAAATTACTAACCTTTGAGAAAAACAATTTCTCACTCGTAGACCACCTTGCAGAACCTTCGTAAGTTGGAGGCGAGTGCCCAAACTAGAACACCTCTAATGCTTCACACCCACGAACAAAGAGAATTCCCAAGTCTCCTATGGTCACGACTCTAAGTCGTAAAACTCTTACAAGGAGTAGGAGTAAGAAAGAGAGAAAATGAATTGAAAACTATTCAATTCAAAAATGGTGTATGGAAAACTAAGGGTTAGGCCCCTATTTATAGGGGAGGAGGAGACCCACATTTTGGTCTTCCAGCCGATGTGGGACAAACTGTTTTTCCATCCATACGGCGTATGAAATTCCATACGGCGTATGGATGATGTTTCAAGAACTTTCTGACAGCCGTCCACCGCCTTACAAACCCTAGCATCCATACGGCGTATGGAACTTCCATACGGCGTATGGATGAAGATTTCAGAATTCCTTTTTCTTTTAGTTTCTAATTAATATCCAATTAATAAACTAATCATTATATTAATTCCAATTAATATTATCTCTCGTTTATTTCTCTTACTGTTCATTGAGGGCGACCCAAAAAGGACTCCACTTTTAACGATAGTCTTACCAATTTGGTTATGACCTTGGACACTATTCCAACAGTCTTCCACTTGGAAAAGTCATCAACTACTATTGGTCTAAGCCTATTCCATTAACTAAGCAGAGAGTGCCATCCAACGCAACTGCCGAACTCTTATTCATATCTAAGAGTTAGCCCTTTAGATAAGTGATCAACTACTCCTTTGTTCTACTGATATCATATGAATCGAGACATGGATTTTAATCAATCTCAAGATTCATAATTAGTTTTCTGATTTCCGATTACATTGACTTTATGAGACTATTGAACCATCAACTTAGTCTCAGTCAGGCCTAGCACTTTAGAGTCAATCTTTAATCATCAGAGGGCCCAAGATATCGCTTTTCCCTTTTAGGCAAAAAGGAACAAATAAATTTCGACTACATAGCACTAGTCAACTCATCATGTCATACCTAGCATACCCTTTATAACAGACTTGAAAAACTAGAAACTCAATGTATCTCCATTTTAAGAATAGAGGATATTACCATCTTAAAATCACTCGTGATTTAATCCATGAAGTGATCTCTTTAAGTACGGGTCTCTCCTATACTTAAATCTCCATTAAGTACCCATGAGTATTGCAGCAATCTCCATGCCATGTCTAATCTCCATAGACAATCTACTAACACTCCATGACAGTCTTGATTCACCACTTACTTCCAGGAGTGTGAACGACTGAGGAGGTTTGAATAAAAACTGTTTTACTCGGGAAGTGATGTCTAAACATGCAAAACTGAAACACAATGACAAACAATAGTAAATGGTAGAACTCCTTCCAATAAATAAATCTCCATTATTTAATCACCAAGTCTATATCAATTTCCATCATTGTTTACAATGTTTCAAAATCAAACTAACAACTCAAACTTTACATTATCTCTTAAGCCTATGCTCCTAGCATGCTCATCATGTCTGAACTTTCCATGTGGTTTTGTAAAAGGATAAGCCGGATTGTCCTCTGATCTTATGCCTTCACAATCATGTGTACTTCTTCTACTTTTCTCCGAACAAAATGGTATTTTCTTTCAATGTGCTTTGACTTTCCGTGATCCTTGGGTTCTCTACTCAAGGAGACAGCACTTTCGTTATCACAGAATAATGCAATGGGGTCTTGAACCGTTGGAACAACTCCAAGATCTCCAATGAAATTCTTAATCCAGATAGCTTCCTTTGAAGCCTCGCAAGCTTCTATGTACTCAGACTCGCACGTTGAGTCTGCCACCGTATCTTGCTTGGAACTTTTCCATGTCACCGCTCCCCCATTCATTAAGAATACCCAACCAGACTGTGAACGACTATCATCTCTATCTATTTGGAAACTTGCATGACTATAACCCGTTACTCTGAGTTCTTCTTCTCCACCATAAACCAAGAACCTGTCCTTAGTATTTCTCAAATACTTAAGAATATTCTTTACAGCTGTCCAATGACCTTCACCAGGATTCTGCTGATGTCGACTCACTAAGCTCAAAGCAAATGAGACATCAAGCCTTGTACACATCATGGCATACATGATCGATCCTATAGCCGGAGTATATGGGACTCGACCCATTCTATCCGATTCTTCCTTAGATTTCGGACAAAGATCCTTACTGATCTTAATGCCATGATGTAAGGGTTGATTCCCTTTCATAAAGTTCTCCATTTTGAATCTTTTCAAAATTTTATCTAAGTATGTGTCCTGGCTAAGTCCTATGAGACGTCTCGACCTATCTCTATAAATTTTTATACCAAGAATATATGCTGCACTCCCAAGTCTTCATAGCGAAACATTTCCCCAACCAATCCTTTACACCTTGTAAATTTGGGATATCGTTTCCTATGAGTAGTATATCATCCACATATAATACTAGGAAGACTACAACACTTCCACTGAACTTGACCTATATACAGGACTCATCTTCGCTTCTAGAAAATCCAAACTCTGTGACTTTTTCATGGAAGCAGAGATCCCAGCTACGAGAGGCTTGTTTAAGTCCATAAATAGCCTTTTGAATCTTACACACTCTATTAGGATACTTTACATTTTCAAAACCCTCCGGTTGTGCCATGAACACATCCTCTATCAATTTCCCGTTAAGGAAAGCGCTTTTGACATCCATCTGCCAAATTTCATAATCATGAAATGTAGCTATGGCTAGCATAATCCTAATTGATTTTATCTTAGCTACTGGTGAGAAGGTTTCCTCATAATCAATTCCATGAGTTTGAGTATAACCTTTCGCTACCAACCTAGCTTTATAAGTGTGTACTTTCCCATCCATGTATGTCTTCTTTTTGAAGATCCACTTGCAACCCACCGTCTTAAGACCGGGTGCAGCGTCAACCAAATTCCAAACTTGGTTGTCATACATAGACTGAATTTCGCTTTTCAAAGCTTCCTTCCACTTAGCAGCCTCAGGGCCTGCCATCGCTTCCTTGTAGTTAGCAGGCTCATTTAAGTCATTTAGTGTACCATCACTAATTTTATCCTCTTCTTCAATATGGAAACCATAATAGAATGCAGGAGGCTTGCTAACTCTACTAGATCTGCGAATGGTTAAGGATATGTCGTCAGGTTCAATAGGTGTTTCCACCTCATGTTGAACATCAGTGTTTACTGTAGGTTCTTTATTGGTCGACTCTTGAATTTCTTCAAGATCTATCTTACTTCCACTGTCCTCTTTAGATATCATTTCTCTCTCAAGGAACACTCCTCTTCGAGCTACAAAGACCACATTATTCGCGGGTCTATAGAACAGATATCCAAATGACTCTTGTGGATAACCGACGAAAAGACACTTTTCAGATATGGAGTCTAGTTTGTCCTGAGTTTCTCGTCTAACGTAAACTTCACAACCCCAGATTTTGATGTGACCAAGAGAAGGATGTCTTCCCTTCCACATCTTATAAGGTGTCTTTGAAACCTTCTTGGTGGGTAAAAGATTTAAGATGCGAGCAGCTATTTCAAATGCATAACCCCCAAAAATTTATCGAAAGTGTAGCCCGACTCATCATAGACCGAACCATGTCCAACAAGGTTCTATTTCTCCTCTCAGCAACCCCATTAAACTGTGGCGTTCTAGGAGGAGTTAACTGTGAAACTATTCCACAATCTCTAAGATGATCGAGAAACTCGATACTAAGGTATTCTCCTCCACTATCGGATCGGAGTACCTTTATCTTTCTGCCTAGTTGATTCTCTACTTCGCTTTGATATCTTTTGAATACCTCAAAAGTATCCGACTTATGCTTAATCAGATAGACATGTTCAAATCTACTGTAATCATCAGTAAATGTAACATAGTATCAATTTGCATCTTTTGTGGCATTTGAATGGTCCACAAACATATGTGTGTACCAAGTCCAACAGTCCTTCACCTCTTTCACACGACCCAGTGAATGTTGATTTAATCATCTTGCCCAATAAGCAAGATTCGCATACATCATCCGATTTGAGTTCGAATGATTCCAGCACTCCATCCTTTTGGAGTTGGCCGATGCGTTTCTTGTTTACGTGCCCAAGATGATAATGCCACAATTTGGATTTATCAAGCTTATTAGACGAATCAACATTTAAAATCAAATTGCTAACACATTCAACATTTTCATATATGCCATTGTAAGGAGAAGCTTTAAAAATAAAACAACCATTTAAATAAACCAAAATATCACCATTCTCATTATCAAATGAAAATCGATAACCATCCTTAAACAAAGCATAAAATGAAATAATGTTTCTAGTCATTTATGACGAATAACAGCAATTATTCAAATCTATCCTAACTCCAGACTTTAGCATGAGCTCATACTTTCCAATCTCGGTAACAGGCGTGATTCCTCTATTTCCCATGACTAGATTAAGCTCCGCATGCTTCAACTTCTTACTTTCCTTTAGACCCTGTAATATAGTGCAAATGTTAGTACCACACCTTGTATCCAGAACCCACGAATTAGAAGTTGTAGTATTATGGAGTTCGATCATGAACATACATGAGTGAACACTCTTTTCAACCTTGCCATCTTCAAGGTCTTTCAGGTATTTCGGGCAGCTACGCTTCCAGTGCCCCTTTGTGTTGCAGTAAAAGCACACTGCTTCCTTTGGATCACTTGCAGGTGCAATATCAGAGTCGGTCTTTTTTTTGGATCCACGATTGGACTTTCCATTCGTAGCCTTTCCTTTCCAATTTGACCTCTTTCTTTTCTTTGCATTCTGACCAATTGCCAACACAGGAGCTGCTGAGCTAGAGGACACATCATCCTTTTTGATTCCTTGCTCAGCAGTTTGCAGCAAATTATGGAGTTCCATTATTGAGCCTTCTCTCTCATTCATATTCATCTGATATGATATTACAAACTGATTGTAGACAGCTGGCAAACTGGATAGAATTATGGCAATGGAAAACTCTGTGTCAAACATCATATTCAATGATTCCAACCTATCAAAGTACCCTTTCATCTCCAAGACGAAAGCACAGATAGATGCTCCAGGTTTGGGTTTACAAGCCATGAGTGACTTAATTACATCAAGGCGTTCTTTGCTTGCCTTTGCCTGAAACATTTCCTTAAGCTATTGGTTCATTTCATAAGCCCAAGTATTCTCAAAAGTCTTTTGCAACTCGGGGATCATGGAGGATGCCATGATACAAGACACTTTATTCGCATCATCATAATGTTTCCTGTGTGCCTCAATCTCCTCTTGGGTTGAATTTTCATCAATCACGGGAATCTGCTCATCGAGAACATACTCCTTGTTCTCGTACCTCAAGGTAAACCTTAGGTTATGCATCCAATCCATATAGTTTGGACCAGTCAGTCTTTCCCTTCCAAGAACCGAGAGTAGTGAGAAGTTCGAGTTATGTGCGGGATTGGGAACGAGAGGATTATTACCATTTGTAGAATACATCTATAAGATAAACAGTTTTAGTTAGTTTGAATATTCCTTTATTAATTACCCAATTTCAAAATTAAGGCTAGGATCCATATTTTAGATTCGCTTTATGAAGAGGTTTGCCATAATCATATCACAAATTTATTTTAGGTAGACAATGCTCTTGTCAATTTCACTCTCTATGAAATTCCTAGTTCTTTTGAGAATCATTGATTTCCATCAATGGCATGTTAATCTCGAATATGCTCATCTACCATTCATGACTGGTATGCCGAGGATCATGAACAAGATGGTGAACTTAACCATGCAAAACCCGCGTGGTCCCCGGCCCGATTACGCTAGAGAATCGCGAGTTCCACATCACCTCTCAATATGTTCTCATATTAATGTGCCGGTAAACCACACACGCTCCATTAACAGACCATACGAAAGATGTGCGGTTTTCATGGGTTAGCATACTATTCACGTTTTTAGTATCTAGAACGGGATTTTGTTTTAGTACTTATAGGTCATACTTTTGATCTTGACATCATCCTATCAAAAGTTCTCGGTAGCTCCATTGAACGTACAAAGAAGCGTAGAAGCAGGTCAGCGCGAAGCTTATTAAAAACCTGACTTTTTTAGGGAAGCTGAGCGACCCGCCTTATACCTCTCTTATAGTTTGTTCACTATGGGTGAGCCGATTTATCAATTGACTGACGATGTATATATATATATATATATATATATATATATATATATATATATATATATATATAAAACTCATAATATATGTAAGTTCTCTCTTAAACTTTTAAGGTCTACTGTCGTGCCTCCAGTGGTTGGACGGGTTTTTGTCCGGTCGTTGAACCAACCAACCAGGATGCGCGGACAGGGTTTAAATTTATAGAGCAGGGGAATCCTAAGTTGTATACTACTGATAGACCTAAAAGGGCAGTAAGTGGTATGTATGACTCAGGTGTCGTTCTTCAAACTACAACGGGCATGGGAGTCTAGGAAGTTTTATTATCTTTGGGAATCTAGCTAGGGTTTTTAAAAGTTTTTGGATAGGTTTGGTTTTTATAACTAAATACTAATTTAAATAAAGAAAATAAAACAAAAGAGGTTTGTACGGAGGCTCGGTCGACAGAGGATAAGCGAGTGTTTACTATGATTTCGTTATATGTTATTGATGAATAGTCAAGGGTAAGGCTACTAGATGTGATGACTAATCCGGAGAGGATAGAAACATAATTAATGCAAAGTATTGTACCTACGACCTTTCCGCGGCATCCATACGTTTGTACTCCACCAATTGGTGTTTCCAGCACTATACCGAGTAATAGGGCGTTTTACGGTTTTTCCGTTACATTAATTAGGGTTCCACATTACTCTCGCAGTTTCCTATATCCTAATGAGCTACAACTACGAGCCTATTAGATATCTAACGTGTAGTTGTCCGCAATCAAATAAATAACATGTCACGTGGATAGCAGTTATAAAAGTCAAATACACCGGAAGTTCTCCCAAATGTACATACCAATTTAACCGACGACTATCCTCGAATCCTGGTCCCCAGTCACAGTCATCAGAGACGTCTGTATCGTAGCGTGAATTGTTGATTGAACAAGAAAACGAATGGGGATAATCCCGCTGACCAAGTTGGGATAATCAGACTAACGATCAGTTAAATTGTTCAGCATTACAGATATAAATCATCACAACTATTCCATGCATGTTAATCTACTGTGTAAACCAATATTCTGTGCCTGAAAACCTAATTATACAGTTACTGATATGAACCAGGAGGATAACTCTAGCATGCATCATTCCTAAGGCCACAATCAAACAAGAACATGCAATAGGGTGACACATAATAGAACACCATAATCCTAAGCATAGCAGTTAACCAATAATTAGATTATAGATATCCCGAAAGTTCTCTCAAAGATATATAACAGATAAACATGAATGTAACATATCTCTAATCCTACGCTCCGTGTCTCTTATGGTTTGTTTCAACCTAGAGAACACAGCCATACCAAGTTCATTGATCATCAAGTATAGAATAGGTAGAGAACGTACCACTAGTAATTGGCCAAGTTCTAGCAGAAAGCTTCTAACCACAGCATAAGTTAGATAGATAAACATTCGAGATTCAGTTTATGAGTTCATACACAGTTTAAAGTAACATGGGCAGAGTAATAGCATGGCATAAATATATTGACTATTCTAACATAACTACATCATAGTAAACACAAAGAAATGTCTAGCCTAACATTATATATCTAGCATACAATCCTAAACAAGCATAAACAAAGCAACACATGTTTAAAACTGGAAACTAAGAGATATATAAATAGAACCTGATACGAATTTATTACAGACAGATCTTCACGAATACAATGTCTTGGAGTGACTCCGTATAAAAGCTAAAAACTACCTCTACCTAACTAGCTCTATAACTAGCTCAATTCTAGAGAGAGAAAATTTTCTAGAGAGAGAAACTAGAGAAAGAGAGATGTGTGTGAGAGAGAAAGTGTAAGGAAGAAATGAAATGAGAGAAATAGTGTGTTTTGGAGTGTTAGGGTAGTCCACTATTTATAGGCAAACCCTAAAATCGCACGTACAACTGACGAAGCAGCACGTACAAGCAAACGAAGCACGATACGGGGCAGCAAGGGCAGTATACGGCCTTGTAAGGGCCGTATACGGTGTAGTAAGGGCCGTATACGGTCTCACAAGGGCCGTATATGGTGTGTGGGGCCGTATACGGGCTCTATCTGATTTTGTTCGTTGCTTAAAACGTCTGTATCTTACGCGTCCGTTTGACCTGATTATTTCGCCTGTGGTTTCGTAATTCCGTTACGCTTCTAATGATGCCAATCTCATAGAAATTGGGTGTGTAGCACTTAGGCGTAGCCGAAATGACTTTTAGTGGCTCTGAAAGTGCAGTGTCTTCTCCGTCCTTTGGCCGTTTCTCTTGATTCCAGATTTTTCCGTCTCGATTTTACCTATACAATAGATGGTAGAAGTTAGGAGGTATGCCTTGACAGGAAAATGAGGTCGGAGGAATCGGCTTGTATTAAAATGCTGTGTTTTGTGCGGTTTCAGAGTGTTTTCAGTGATTTTTACCACAACGTCCACTTTTGAACCACTTTAGTGAATTTTAATAAATAATCAATGTTTTGGAATGTTTTTACTAAAGAAAGGTCCAAAATGTGAGGAATAAAGCTTCTAAAAACATGACTTTTTACGTCACATCAAGTTATCCCACACTTAGACGTTGCTTGTCCTCAAGCAACAACTCTCTGAAAAATATTTTACGTCATGTTTTTAGGGGTGAGTCAGAGAATATTTTCCGAGATTAGAATTTCCTCATATAAGCAAGTTACTTCTAAAAGTGTGGAGGAGGATAAGATGATCCTTCCATAAACAAGAAGAGATTCTCTTAGGCATACATCCAAATCTCGTGATCTTGGAGTACACATGACTAGGCGATCTCACTATAGGTGGTCACTCAATTCACTCAAAGTGTATCGGGTTTCCTATCAATCTAGCTCAAACGAAATCGCTCAAAATAGCCAGTCATGCTGCACTCATCGTCATAGGCTTGATCGAGAATCGGATCTCCACCACTTAGGTGAGGACGGTACTAATTATCTCAAGACATTCAGAGGGTTGTAATGTTCGGTGAGGGTGAAGGGTATGGATAGTGGTAATTTTGGGTTGCGAGGGGTGTTTAACTTATCCTAAAATCACTGAGATTATGAACAACTTTTATTTAGAACGGAGAGTTGGTAGCTGTTTCAGCTTCTGTCGGATTTTCCATGAAGAGCTATGCTTTGAAACTTTCAGCTTTATTTGCGGAGCTATTTTCTTGTCTTTTCTTTTTCTTTTCTTTTTCTTCTTTTGTCTTTTCTTTTTCTTTTCTTCAGAATTTCTTTGTCAGAGAATTTCCAAGGAATTTTATATTTTGAATCATTTAGAAATCTTTTCTTCTATCTTGATCATTTCGATTCTTTTCCAGGTGCTAATTTTTCCCGCACCATCGTCCTTCTAGCTCTCTTGTGTGCTAATTTTCCCGCACCATTTGTTGAGAAGATCGATTTTGGAGAATACGAATGAGTAGGATATTTGAAACAGATATTCTAAAAGGGTGTTCTTCATAACCTCAGAAATTCCAAGATAAGTTTGGGGGTATTTTTGGGAAGTGGGTGATAATTAGGGTTTTGAAGAAATGAAAGGTTTAGGCTCAACAGGGTATACTAAGCGGATCTTCGATACTAAAAATGAGCATCGGAAAGGGGTTTTGGGCTTGAAAAGATATGTAAGAAAATTGGGTTAAGTCCTAAGGAATGTCAAGGTCATTTAATTGCACCTATACCACGTACGGTACACACCAATATGGTCTCGAAGCGTATGTCAAGAGCAAGTTCTAATTCAGAGATACAGACATCGGCACACACACAAGAAATGAAAGTGAAGCATTAAAGATGAATGCTTTTGGGATCAAGATACCTCACTGCAAAGGGTTGTATGTGTCTAGTCATGCTCCTTTGATTATCACTTCTTGCTTAAGCAATTTCTACCTTATTTCCTTTAGGGTTTTAGAAATATCATACTTATATTTTGAAAATGGTTTCTCTCAATAGTATCTGAGACTCAAAAATTGAGTTAGACTCATTAATTTTGAAAAAATTTGACCTTATTTTTGAAAAATTTTGAGAGAGATTGCTATTTGGACATAAAAATCACCATTTAAGGTATTCTATACCTGCCATCCGACAGTTAGAGGAACATTGTTCCTAATGTTCTCTTGAGTAGAGATTAGTAAAATCCCACACTTAGAGTTTGAACATGTAAGTAGATGTTTCTCAAGTGTTTAATTTGGGCTGGAATCCCACACTTAGTGATAAGTTTAGGATGAGGCACAAAAATTAAACGCACTATCATAGGCATAGTAAAACATATATGAAACGGGGAAAAAGGAATAGAGAGACTCCCCATTTGTGTTTACTAGAATATACCAGGTTTGTGCAGGAATGGTGCTAGTGAATTGCTGGATTTTAAGGACCAGGCTCGTTTAAGAGTATCCATTCCACACAAAGCTGAATTCTGCAATAAACATCAACACACATATCACGGTATCTTATCTAGGTAGCAGGTCTAAAGCGTAAGTACAGAGTCATAATACAGAAAGTAAATAATAAAGATAAAGTCTAGTAATCATCAAGTAGGTCATCAGTGTCAGGATCAAACTCTGCCTCAGCATCCCTGTCGAAAATAGAAGTCGGAGATGGAATGGAAAAATCCATAGTAGCCATAGCCTGACTCTCGATCTCGTCAGTGGAAGTGTGGGTGACAGAAGTGTGAGCATCAAAAACAGCCAGAAGCTGCTATGTGAGGCTGCGATCTGGTGATGCAAATCCTGTGGGCAATGCTGGATCAGGATCAGCAGCTGCAGCAGTGGGGCCAGTAGAAGGTCCGGCAGTAGAGACAACAGGTGGATCTGCAGGAGGAAAAAAGGACCATGGAGGTCGAGATGGTCCCGGATCTGGGCCAAGCCTGTAGGGAATGGCATCAGGTCTCGGAATCTCGAGCTGCTCACAGATAGAGGACATGATGTCATGCTGGATGGAGAGTGTCCGGAAGAGGGCCCACGAAGCAGCTGGGTCAGCCGTAGTGATACCGTACTCAAAAGTGGGTACGGGGGTTGGCAAAGGTGATGAGGGCCTCTCATCGGGCAACTCCTCGTGAGTGATCGGGACATCAGTCAGGTCCTCCTCAGTGATGGTCAGCATAGTCGCTCTCTGTGCTCTGCGTCTATGAGGTATGTGTCGTCTGCGTGGTCTCGCAGCTACATGATCAGTGTCAACAGCGTCCATCCTGAAACAAGATAAAATAAACAGGTAATGCTAATAATGATAGTAAATGAATAATACTTATCTCAGATTTTGCAATTTGAAGTCAGATAAGTGGCAAGCCTGCAATTTTATTAGTTCAGAGACTAGACAGAATTAATAAAGATAGGCTTGGGGTGCCTCCCAAGAGCGCTTGTTTTACGAGTCTCTAGATTGACTCTTTGTACCTTTCTGTCGACTCACGGTGGTTCAAAGATAAAGACATCTTCCCTGATGGGAAAGTCTTCGAAGTAATGCTTTAAGCGATGACCATTTACCTTAAAATTACCTTCTGGTGCCTCGAGTTCGACTGCACCGTAAAGAAATACCTTTGATACTATGAATGGTCCGCTCCACCTGATCCTAAACTTGCCAGAGAATTTCTTGAATCGCGAGTTGAAAAGCAGCACTTTATCTCCTGTTTTGAATCTTGAGGGCCTCAGCTTAGCATCGTGAAGAATCTTAGTTCGTTCCTTGAAGCTTAACGAACTGTCATATGCCTGATCCCTTAGTTCGGCTAACTCATTCAACTGCATTCGTCAATTTGCTCTAGCTGTAGAAATATCTAAGTTGCAGTTCTTCAAAGCCCAGTATGCTTTATATTCCAGCTCAATTGGTAAGTGACATGCCTTGCCATAAACTAGACGATACGGTGTGGTTCCTAATGGTGTTTTATAGGCGGTTCTGAATGCCCACAATGCATCATCTAATTTTTCAGCCCATTTGTACCCATGATTACCAACAGTTCTTTCCAAGATTCTTTTCAAAACTCGATTTGTTACCCTGTGCTTGCCCATTTGTCTGGGGGTGATAAGTTGTTGACGTCTTGTGAGTGACACCATACTGTTGCAGAACTTTCATGAATTGAACGTTGCAAAAGTGTGTACCACGATCACTAATTATTGCTTTTGGAGTCCCAAATCGACTGAATAGCTTTTTGAGAAATTTGGTTACTACTTTGGCGTCATTTGTTGGGAGAGCTTGGGCTTCGGCCCACCCGGAGACGTAGTCGACTGCAACCAAGATGTACTCTTTACCGTTAGATTTAGGGAATGGTCCCATGAAATCTAATCCACAGATATCGAAGATTTCTATGGCCTAGATGTTTGTTAGTGGCATTTCATTCCGGGCTGTTATGCTGCCTTGTCTTTGGTAGATATCGCAGCGTCTCACCAGATCGTACGCATCTCGAAATATGGTTGGCCAGAAAAAGCCGGCATCGTACACTTTTCTTGCGGTCATGTTGGTACCGTGATGTCCTCCAGTAGGTTCATGGTGGCTTTGGTGTAGGATATGTTCTGCCTCTTTCCCATCAACGCATCTTCTAATGATTTGATCAGGGCAAACCTTAAAGAGAAAAAGGTTGTCCCAATAGTAATATTTTATATCGCGGAAGAATTTTTGTCTTCGAGAGGTTGGCATTCCTTTAGGTACGATTTTTCCCACCAAATAATTGGCATAGTCAGCATACCAGGGATCATTTGTAGATCGTGACCCTTGATAGTACTTACCAACATGCATGAGCTGTCCTTCTGGAAACTGGTCTGAATGTCTTTCTCGTGCAACTTATCCATTGAAGGATTCTCTAATCGGCTGAGATGGTCCGCCGCGACATTTTCTGCTCCCTTTTTGTCTTTGATCTCGATGTCAAATTCTTGAAGGAGTAGAATCCATCGTAGAAGGCGAGGTTTAGCATCTTGCTTCTTAAAAAGATATTTCAGAGCTGAGTGATCTGTATAGACAATAGTTTTGGACAAGATTAGATAAGAACAAAATTTATCGAAAGCAAATACTACCGCTAGCAGCTCTTTTTCTGTGGTTGTATAATTCTCTTGGGCGTCAGTGAGCGTTTTGCTGGCGTAGTATATTGGTTGAAACTGTTTCTCCTTCCGCTGTCCCAGAACTGCTCCGACTGCGAAATCACTGGCGTCGCAAATGATTTCAAATGGGAGACTCCAGTCTGGAGCAACCATGATCGGTGCATGAACAAGCAGATCTTTCAGATGATCGAAGGCTTTGAGACATTCGTCTGTAAAGACAAACGGAGTATCCTTTTCGAGGAGATGAGTCATAGGTCAGGATATCTTAGAGAAATCTTTGATAAAGTGACGGTAGAGCCCGGCGTGTCCTAGAAAACTTCGGATGGCTTTGACAGAGGTGGGTGGTGGAAGTTTTGAGATAGTCTCGACTTTTGCTTTGTCAACTTCAATTCCAGCTTTGGATATACCTTCTTTTACCATGAAATGGCATTTTTCCCAATTCAGAACTAGGTTCGATTCTTCACATCGGGTGAGCATCTTGTTCAAGTTAGAAAGACAAGTGGTGAACGAATCTCCGAAAACCGAAAAATCATCCATGAACACTTCCATGCATTGTTCAATCATGTCGTGGAAGATTGCTACCATGCATCTTTGAAATGTCGCCGGTGCATTACATAAGCCAAAAGGCATACGTCGGTAGGCAAAGGTTCCGTATGGACAAGTGAATGTCGTCTTTTCTTGGTCCTTTGGATCGAGAGGTATCTGAAAATAGCCGGAGAAACCATCGAGGAAGCAATAGAATTCGTTCCCTGACAATCTTTCAAGCATCTGATCAATGAACGGTAGAGGGAAGTGATCTTTTCGTGTAGCTTCATTTAGTTTCCGATAGTCGATACATACCCTCCAACCGGTGACGGTTCGTGTTGGAATCAACTCGTTGTCTTCGTTAGCGATAACCGTCATGCCTCCTTTCTTTGGGACGACTTGAACTGGACTGACCCATGGGGAATCTGAAATAGGGTAAATTAAACCAGCATCCAAGAGTTTAATAACCTCCTTTTTCACCACGTCTTGAATCTTTGGGTTAACTCTCCTTTGCCTTTGAATCGAGGGCCTGAAGTCATTTTCCATTAAGATCTTGTGAGTGCAGTAATTAGGGCTGATCCCTTGTATGTCAGAGATTTTCCATGCAATCGCTTTCTTATGTGACTTTAGAACCTCAATGAGTAGTGCTTTCTCTTCAGGCTTCAGATCTTTAGATATGATAACAGGTAAGTGCGAAGTTCCTTCGAGAAAAGCATATTCAAGGTGTGAGGGAAGTTCCTTCAGCTCTAATTCGGGTGGTTCTTCAGTGGAAGGCTTCATTCTTGCAATCTCGTCTCTCTTAAGCTCATCGTACGTTGTCTGATAATCTGACTCAACTGCAGGTGCCTCTGGAATGTCGGCTGATGCTATTTCAACCCATTCTGTATTGTTGGAAAGCCCATCCTTTCTCAGCTCGTATTTTACTTGGGAAGATTGAGAGATTGCATTATCTTCAGTGATTATTTCTTTGTTGTCCTTTGTGAACGCCAATCTCTGAAACTGAGCTGAAGAAGATGTGCTAAAAGTAATCTCTGGTTTCAAGTTTTCACAACCTTCAGAAAGTTGCAGATCGGATGGTTTAAGCATTGACTCCATTTCCTTGAGAGTCTTCAGAATTTCTTCTTTTGAGAGTGATGAATCAGGAACTTCAGAATTAGGGTTTCTTCTCAAGAGAGTGACCGGAGTGCCATGTCCAAGTGGTACAGCAGTGATAAATATGTTGGGCTGTAAGTTGGAATTCTTTAAAGGAAATAGCACTTCCTTTGATGCAATGTACGGATTCGAGATAGCTGAGCATAGACCCGCACCTTCTTCACAGATTTTCCTTGTTGTGATGACAGTGTTTGGAAGGGGATTAATGCTGCTTACTGCGAGGATTTCTTCCAAGTGTTCTTCAATTATTTCCTGCATAGAATCTACAAGACCAAGGTGTAACACCCGCCAATTTAGGGCTTTAATTAGTGCCTAAACTACTTGTAATTATGTGTATTTAGTTTTGTAATACTCTAAATATATGTAACGTTTTGGTGTAATTACATACACGCTTACGCGATTTAATGAATCGTACACTTACAATCCGGACGATGTCCGACATTATTTATATGGACGTTGGTGACAAAGCTTTTAAATACTGTGGAATTAGCCAAACAAACATTATTTGCATTAATATATCATGAAAATATATTACACGTATTTCGTATCGTTTAAAACACTTCGAACGTGATGAAAACACGTGAGACGCGCCCAACAAAGGAAAATAGTGCAAATTATATTTTTATAACTTATTATGAAGTATTTTGGTAAAATACCTCGGTTAAAAATATTACAGATACACTTTAACATATAACGCGAAACAACATTTAAGCAACTACGGGACTTAACCGACTACGACTCGTGATACAAAATTCGGAAACACAAACCCGCTAGCCGAGACCCAAACGGGTCGACCCAGCCCCGCGGATCCAACCCGCGACCCATGACCCGCCCCTTTATAACCCCATTTTCCCCCATTTCACCTCTCATTTCACCAACAACCTTTTACCAAATTCTCTCTCTCTTTTTCCTCTTAAAAATCGCAGCCCAAAAACGCCCAAAATCATCACCAAAAACGCAGCAATTCACGAAGTTGATTCAAGAAGAACGATCACCAACTCGAGCTCTCCATCTTCATCTTTTTCGTTTTCAATTTCGAGGTATAAAACGTTAAAACTCTTTTAAATTACTTGTAACACTTTTATTTACATGCTAGAACGTTTCCCCAATTAGTTTATGTCCAAAAACCGACTTAAAAATCCGATTTTTAAAGTTTATATGCGAACAGCCCGTTTCGCGAGCCGAGATCTGTTCGTCCAACGAGTCGAACCGAGATCTCGACTCGCGAAGCCATCCTGCGAATCGGAATCACCTACGAACCGAACTGACCCGCGAGTTGACCTACGAGTCGAGTTGACCTGCGAGTTGAAGTTGACTTGCGAGTCGAGTTGCCCTGTGAACCGAACTGACCCGCGAGTCGAGTTGACCTGCGAGTCGAGTTGGCCTGCGAGTCGAGTTCTCCCAGCTCGGTTCGCAGCCCACTTTGTCTTTCGAACCCAAATTCGGTAATAAAAGCACTAATATGAACTAAGATTTATCACTTGATTTTACACCGAATTTAGATTTCAAATGCGTTTTCGATAAAGCAATATAGTAGAAATAAAAATTTTCCAAGCTGACTTGGCAGCTCGACCCCAACCAGGGGCTCTGCCCCTTGGACCGCGCCAGGGGCTGCCGCCCCTTGGACCCCGCTACCAGGGGCGCTGCCCTCGGACCCCCGTCATTAGATGTTGTAAATACTTTTCGCACTAAGTGTCAAACACTTACAAATAACGAAACCTGATTCAACGATACATATAATAATATCACTTTTGGATTATTATTACAAACCGTCACCAACGGGCCATACTTGTTTTCAAACTACAAACGAATTACTAAACAAACACTTGGACATTTCCTAGTTGAGTGGATAACTAGCATGGGTGGTCTTTTAAGACACCAACTTATTTACTTGTTTACTTACAACCTTGTGCGTTTCGGACGCCAGAAGGTTTCAGGGTTCTGAGAACCGACATAGGACTTACATCCGCCTCACTTGGTTGATTTCACATACGCACTTACTAGACTCAGGTGAGTCTTACGGCCCCACTTTTATTGTTTTTATACTTTGGAGGAGATACTTAGCAACTGTTTTACATATGAACACAATGTACTAAACTGATTACTCTACTTTTTACACACATTGCATGAGTTACTTTTATCCAGTGAAAGCCTCCTATCATAAGTTGTTAGTTATGGACTTAAGCGCGATTACTAGTAAATGGATCCATTTGGGATTGACAATCCCTGCCTGGGATAGTAGCGCTACCACGGATTTCACCATAGAAACAGGCATATTAGTATTTGTTACGTATGGGTTGTTCGGATAGCACTCACGGGGGTACTTTATATGATACTTAATTGAATCATATTTACGCACTGTTAAGCTTCAACTTGTGGGCTCATGGCACTTGTGATGATTTACTGATTTACTTACTTTGCTTGATAGCAATACGAGTACATACTTGTGGTTCATAACGCTTATTTAATACTAAACCTGTAAGATTCACCAACCTTTTTGGTTGACACTTTTAGCTTTGTATCTCAGGTACACAGACGGAGTAGGATTTCCCCTGGACACTAGCTAGAGTCGCATGATTTCTACCTTGCATCTAACGGAGATTCTTAGCATTATCTTTTGTATATTATGATTATGTAATAGAATCTCCCGCTATACGCGTGGGCTCTAGGGAACTACATTTTTGTAACTGAAAACATTATGTTTTCAAACATTTATTATATGGAAATGTAACTATTTTACAAACGTTGCATATAGATGTCGTTTGCTTTACTTTTG
This sequence comes from Helichrysum umbraculigerum, assembly GCA_949592205.1. Lineage (NCBI taxonomy): Eukaryota > Viridiplantae > Streptophyta > Magnoliopsida > Asterales > Asteraceae > Helichrysum > Helichrysum umbraculigerum. Next base: position 99,902,080 of record CATIUR010000004.1, on the reverse strand, counting down.
TGCTGTGATATTTGATTAGTAGCACCCCAAAACTTGCTTCCGCTAAACAGTGAAATTGGGGGTGTTACACAAGGTCTTCTCCCATAGGAAGTTTCATTAGTTTATCGACATTGAAGGTGACTTCCTCAGTTCCCACTCTAAGTTTTAAAGATTTTTCATTTACGTCAATTACGGCCTTGGCAGTATTTAGGAAAGGTCTGCCAAGGATGAGTGGTACCTGAGCGTCTTCCTCAATATCCATAACAACAAAATCAACAGGAAAGACGAATTTATCAACACGTACCATAATATCTTCAGCAATTCCACGGGGGAGTTTAACTAATCTATCAGCTAATTGGATGGTCATACGGGTTGGTAAAAGTTCGCTTAATCCTAGTTTCCTATAAAGTGAGTATGGCATAAGGTTTACACTAGCTCCTAAGTCAGCTAAGGCGTTACTTATTTGAACATCCTGAAGATAACAAGGAATAGTGAAACGGCCAGTGTCTCCTAGCTTTGGGGGCAGTCCTTGTTGCATAATTAAAGAGCATTCTGCGTCTAAGGGCAAGTTAACTATTTGTCTAAGTTTTTCTTTGTTGGATATAAGTTCCTTAAAGAATTTGGCAAAACTAGGCATTTCAACTAAAGCATCTAATAATTGAACGTTTAAGTGTAGGCTTTTGAACATCTCTAGATATTTTCCAAACTGGGCTTCTTGTTTCTCTTTCTTAAGCCTACCAGGGAAAGGTATACATGTTGGTTTAACTACTTCTGGGGCTTTGGAAGATTTTGGTTCATGAAAGGTGACAGGAGTGTCAACAGGTACTGAATCAGTGGGTAGAGAAGAACTAGAAGGCTCGTCTGAAGGAATATCTACCGATTTCTCATTCTTAGTCTCTTTTCCGCCTCTAGTGACAACAAGGATATCATCATAGTCATAAGATGAATGGTGAATAGCTTTGCTAATCGCTTCTTCTCTTTGCTTCTCCTCAACTTTTAAAAACAATCTTTTAACATTATCCTCCATGTTTTTAATTAAATCGTTTGAAATTCTGAGCAAATAATCAATTTGGTTTTGAGAATCAACGATTTGTTTGTTTTTATTATTTTGCTCAACCATGAAGTTATTGAAAATCGTATTGTTTAGACAAGAAGACAGTTGAAAAGAAGTAGAGGGTGTAGAGGGAACTAACAAATGAGAGATAGGTTGTTTGGATAACCGCTGAGTGAAAGGTTTTGAAGGAAGGATTTTATCAGTGGTTCCAGATGTGGCGAGAACATCTTCCTTGGGCTTTGAGCGTGAGAAGAGCCGTTGAGGTCGCTTCTTAGGTTTGGAAGAGTCTTGCATATCACTGACAACTTTAGAGATGGATTCGAGTTGAGCTCTTAAAGTGTCGAACGCTTGAGTAGAAGTGTGCTTGTTTTCCGAGGTTGATTCATCAAACTCCAAGTCATGTTAGTGCATCGTTATCGTCTCAATCAACTTCCAGGCTTCTTCTGAAGTATGTAGCATGAAATTTCCGGATGAAGCAGCATCGAGGATTTGCTGGTGATGAGGATTCAGACTGTTGTAGAATGTGCATACCAGATTCATTTCAGCCAATTGATGATTCGGGCATCTTCCAAGCAGATTCTTAAAGCGTTCCCAAGCTGAGCTTAATGATTCAGTAGTTCCTTGACGAAAGTTAATGATAATATTTTTGAGCTTGGTTTGTAGGGACGGAGGGAAAAACTTAGCTAAGAACTTAGTAGCCATCTCCTCCCATGTATGAATCGAATTGGGTTCGAGTTCATAAAACCATGTCTGAGCTCGGGATGCTAAAGAATAAGGAAACAGGTGAAGTCGGGTGACTTTGACACTGGATCCGGTTTGTTCGAAAGAGTCGGAAAGGTTGATGAACTTGTTAAGATGGGCGTTTGGATTTTCAACCGAAAGACCATGAAACTGACACTGAGATTTAAGTAATTTAATGAAGTGTGGTCTGATTTCAATGGTTTCGTCGGTTGGTGATACGATTGGTCCTCCTCGTCCCTCTAGCAGTGGTTGGGATGATGAGGGTAGAGTGATACGATTCGCCATAACTTGTTTTAGAAGAAAATAGGGTTTTTTGAAAGGATAGGTTTAACTAGGGACGAGAAATTAAAAACTAACTAACCTAGGGATAAAAACTGTAACTTCCGGATGATATTGATCTTCCGTAAGGATCGCTAAATAACTAAGATAACAAAATTCCTAAAATCGGTCGTTGTAGTCCCAGGCAGCGGCGCCAAAAGCTTGTCGTGCCTCCAGTGGTCGGATGGGTTTTTGTCCGGTCGTTGAACCAACCAACCAGGATGCGCGGACAGGGTTTAAATTTATAGAGCAGGGGAATCCTAAGTTGTATACTACTGATAGACCTAAAAGGGCAGTAAGTGGTATGTATGACTCAGGTGTCGTTCTTCAAACTACAACGGGCATGGGAGTCTAGGAAGTTTTATTATCTTTGGGAATCTAGCTAGGGTTTTTAAAAGTTTTTGGATAGGTTTGGTTTTTATAACTAAATACTAATTTAAATAAAGAAAATAAAACAAAAGAGGTTTGTACGGAGGCTCGGTCGACAGAGGATAAGCGAGAGTTTACAATGATTTCGTTATATGTTATTGATGAATAGTCAAGGGTAAGGCTACTAGATGTGATGACTAATCCGGAGAGGATAGAAACATAATTAACGCAAAGTATTGTACCTACGACCGTTCCGCGGCTTCCATACGTTTGTACTCCACCAATTGGTGTTTCCAGCACTATACCGAGTAATAGGGCGTTTTACGGTTTTTCCGTTACATTAATTAGGGTTCCACATTACTCTCACAGATTTCCTATATCCTAATGAGCTACAACTACGAGCCTATTAGATATCTAACGTAGAGTTGTCCGCAATCAGATAAATAACATGTCACGTGGATAGCAGTTATAAAAGTCAAATACACCGGAAGTTCTCCCAAATGTACAGACCAATTTAACCGACGACTATCCTCGAATCCTGGTCCCCAGTCACAGTCATCAGAGACGTCTGTATCGTAGGTGAATTGTTGATTGAACAAGAACACGAACGGGGATAATCCCGCGGACCAAGTTGGGATAATCGGACTAACTATCAGTTAAATTGTTCAGCATTACAGATATAAATCATCACAACTATTCCATGCATGTTAATCTACTGTGTAAACCAATATTCTGTGTCTGAAAACCTAATTATACATTTACTGATATGAACCAGGAGGATAACTCTAGCATGCATCATTCCTAAGGTAACAATCAAACAAGAATATGCAATAGGGTGACACATAACAGAACACCATAATCCTAAGCATAGCAGTTAACCAATAATCAGATTATAGATATCCCGAAAGTTCTCTCAAAGATATATAACAGATAAACATGAATCTAACCTATCTCTAATCCTACGCTCCGTGTCTCTTATGGTTTGTTTCAACCTAGAGAACACAGCCATACCAAGTTCATTGATCATCAAGTATAGAATAGGTAGAGAACGTACCACTAGTAATTGGCCAAGTTCTAGCAGGAAGCTTCTAACCACAGCATAAGTTGGATAGATAAACATTCGAGATTCAGTTTATGAGTTCATACACAGTTTAAAGTAACACGGGCAGAGTAACAGCATGGCATAAATATATTGACTATTCTAACATAACTACATCATAGTAAACACAAAGAAATGTCTAGCCTAACATTATATATCTAGCATACAATCCTAAACAAGCATAAACAAAGCAACACATGTTTAAAACTGGAAAGTAAGAGATATATAAATAGAACCTGATACGAATTTATTACAGACAGATCTTCGCGAATACAATGTCTTGGAGTGACTCCGTACAAAAGTTAAAAGCTACCTCTACCTAACTAGCTCTCTAACTAGCTCAATTCTAGAGAGAGAAAACTCTCTAGAGAGAGAAACTAGAGAGAGATGTGTGTGAGAGAGAAACTGTAAGGAAGAAATGAAATGAGAGAAATGGTGTGTTTTGGAGTGTTGGGGTAGTCCACTATTTATAGGCAAACCCTAAAATCGCACGTACAACTCACGAAGCAGCACGTACAAGCAAACGAAGCACGATACGGGGCAGCAAGGCCCGTATACGGCCTTGTAAGGGCCGTATACGGTGTAGTAAGGGCCGTATACGGTCTCACAAGGGCCGTATATGGTGTGTGGGGCCGTATACGGGCTCTGTCTGATTTCGTTCAATGCTTAAAACGTCCGTATCTCCTTCGTTACGTGTCCGTTTGACCTGATTCTTTCGCCTGTGGTTTCGTTATTCCGTTACGCTTCTAATGATGCCAATATCATAGAAATTGGGTGTGTAGAACTTAGGCGTAGCCGAAATGACTTTTAGTGGCTCTGAAAGTGCAGTGTCTTCTCCGTCCTTTGGCCGTTTCTCTTGATTCCAGATTTTTCCGTCTCGATTTTACCTATACATCAGATGGTAGAAGTTAGGAGGTGTGCCTTGACAGGAAAATGAGGTCGGAGGAATCGGCTTGTATTAAAATGCTGTGTTTTGTGAGGTTTCAGAGTGTTTTCAGTGATTTTTACCACAACGTCCACTTTTGAACCTCTTTAGTGAATTTTAATAAATAATCAATGTTTTGGAATGTTTTTACTAAAGAAAGGTCCAAAATGTGATGAATAAAGCTTCTAAAAACATGACTTTTTACGTCACATCATCTACTGTTCTATTTTAAAACATTTTAAAATTCAGGAGTATATTTTAAAACAATTCAAAATATAAGGGTCTAAAGTGTAAATACTTTTTACCAATTTAGACAAGCCAAATCCAATTTATCCTTACCTACATACTATTGCAGATAATTAAATGCTAATATTTATCAAGCTAAGGCTCTGATACCACTGTTGGGTTTTCTATTCCCTAACTAGATTAATATGCGCAGCGGAATATAACAAAAATTAATCTAAGACAATTAGGAAACTAAACCCTAAGGGATTTTAACTTGAATAAATAAAAGCAATAAAACAAATAAGATAAATAGGAAATAACTAACCTTTGAGAAAAACAATTTCTCACGCGTAGACCACCTTGCAGAACCTTCGTAAGTTGGAGGCGAGTGCCCAAACTAGAACACCTCTAATGCTTCACACCCACGAACAAAGAGAATTCCCAAGTCTCCTATGGTCATGACTCTAAGTCGTAAAACTCTTACAAGGAGCAGGAGTAAGAAAGAGAGAAAATGAATTGAGAACTATTCAATTCAAAAATGGTGTATGGAAAACTAAGGGTTAGGCCCCTATTTATAGGGGAGGAGGAGACCCACATTTCGGCCTTCCAGCCGATGTGGGACAAATTGTTTTTCCATCCATACGGCATATGGATGATGTTTCAAGAACTTTCTGGCAGCCGTCCACCGCCTTACAAACCCTAGCATCCATACGGCGTATGGAACTTCCATACGGCGTATGGATGGAGATTTCATAATTCCTTTTTCTTTTAGTTTCTAACTAATATCCAATTAATAAACTAATCATAATATTAATTCCAATTAATATTATCTCTCGTTTATTTCTCTTACTGTTCATTGAGGGCGACCCAAAAAGGACTCCACTTTTAACGATAGTCTTACCAATTTTGTTATGACCTTGGACACTATTCCAATACACAACACATACAACATTTATAATCATAATTATAAAATTATAATGGAATCTTAAACAATAGATTGCTTAGGGCGTTTAATTGGATACATACATTATCTAATAAACGCACCTATTCAAGACATACAAACTATGAGTTCCATTATATCTATATTATCTTTGTATCAAATACAACAATTAATAATTGTCCATTTACAATTCTAATGAATTATAAACTAACAATTACCTAACAACTAGTTTCTTGATTTATTGCTTCTTTGACTCAACTTTTAAATAAAATTAACACGTTTGACCGAAAATTACATTTTCTTTTAAACAAACCTTTTAAACAATTTTTAATTTAAAAATATGTCAATCTTACTTAAACCTTTTTAAAACATTACTTTAGTGATTTCAAAAATTACTAACTTATTTTAATGACATTAGTTTTAATTATGTTTACTTAAAACATTAATTTATACAAAACTAGGATTTCACATAAAACCTAATTTGTATAATCAAAACGTCCAAGTAACATAAAGTTTCATAAACCCTAGATTTTAATTAGACGCATGTTTTACAGACCTTATCTCAATTCTTCTAACAATTCCTTTGTTATTCCAAAATCAATATTCTTGGGTTAAATAACCTCAGTCTCGATTCTTGCTAAAAACCCTAGATTGACTTTTGTTAAAGGTCACATACCTTTAGCAAAAATCAATTTTCACATAGAGTTTCATAAATCCTAGTTGATCAAATCGATGGATTAAGAAATTGATTTTCTTGGGTTTATAAAACCCTTATAAAAATCGGCCAACACTAGGGTTTTATTCAAACCCTTGTATCGAATTCTTGCTTGCCAAGTTAATACCGGTTATATTAGATTTAGTTAGGATATCAAATACCTAACCCTTTGCCCAAGTCGATTTTCCTAGGGGTTTTGGGTAAACCCTAAAATCGATTTTAGCATAGGTCAAATTAATAAAGTCAATATTAACTAAAAACAAGAAATATTAATCGTTAGTTTTCGGGTTAAATTATTTAAACCATTGATCAACAAAACACGACATGTTTTCGGTTATGGTGTTGAACACCATATACCAAATATCGATCAACAAGGTTTCGCATAAACCTTGGAGCAATATTGGTACAACCAAAACACATCAATATTGGATCAATCGCGAAAAACCAATTTATTCGCGTTTTTTAAATAGTTAACAAACTACACGATTTTAAACGATTAGAAAGAAAGGTAGAAGAAGAGATTGCAATAATTAAAACTTAACTGAAAGAAGCACACAAGAAAACTAATTAACAGTTTTATTAAAAAATAACCTGGCTCTGATACCACTGAAGGGTTTTTAGTAGAATTATATATAATAAAAAGTTTAATCTTTATTAACAATTTAATACAATTAATATGCGGAAGCTTTATAAAAACATTTAATCACATTAAATTAAACCCTTAGCCAAGATCTATAATTTTCGTAATAAAACTTGTATAATATTTAATTACATATAATTAAATAGTTAAGAAGAAACGTTCTAACATCGAGTGCTCGGCAAGAACTCTAAATTTCAACTCGTTGCCAAAGTACGAGTGGACTTATCTTGAACTTCTTTCTTCTTCTTGAAATTGGCTAGCTACAGGATACGTTAGGTATCCACCTTTGATTCACAGTTGAACGGTTGGTAGAAACCTAAGTGTGTATACTAAAACCTCTCGCGAAATCAAGCTACTTGAGATCGAATCACGAACTCGAAACCCCTTTAGGGTTTGGCCGATTTTGGCAAGAGAAGGAGAGAGAGATCGATTGGGAGAGGGAGGGAGAAAGAGTTAGGGTTTTGACCACCAAATAATAAACCCTTAGGCCTCTATTTATAGTTGTGATCCAACCTGTCCAACAAGTTAATAATTACTCTTTTAATCCCTCTAGTTTAATAACTAATTAAACTTAACCTAAACTTATTAATTTATAATTAAAACCTTGTAGTTTAATAATAATTAAACTAGTTAATTTATTTACAAAACAAATTATAAATAAATTCTTTTTATTAAATAAATAGTTACACTAATTATTTATATTAATAAATGTTTCAATTGTATTTGACCAACTCTATCATAGTATCACACTACTTGTTCGGTGGTGCTCATCTGTGTGACCCTAAGGTGTTCATGTGAAGCTGGATTTGATATTTAATTAGATTAATATTAAGCACATAATCTTTCAGCAACAACATCATTCTCAACACTATCATCCCGATGATTATGGATATGAACAACATCATTCTCTACATCATCATCTTCATCCTCCTTCTGAACGCCATTATCATAGACCATTCAATCATTCTCACACCATCATCACTACCCGGATGATCCATACCTACAAAATATTTCTCAGAGTCATTTAATGTATCAACCTTTTGCTTTTTAGAGCCACTAGGTTGCTCAACATATGTGGTTCGAAAAGTATGTGAGATGAACTAATAATAGTAGTAGTAGAAGCCCATACCTTTCTTAAGAAGCTGCGAAGACTCCGACTCAGGGATGGTGTCACTCATCTCCTCAGCAACAAAACGTCTTTTTGGCTTCAACACACATTGTTGCGATGTCAAGGCAACTGGTTTAGTTTTAAAATTTTTAAAAGCTGGGGTCTAAGTTGTGGCTTACGATTATTGAACCAAAATGTTAGCAAGTAGTAAGTTGGACCTAGAGTCGTTCTTAAAGAGAAACTGAATTGAAACAAAGGTGTCCAATCAATCAATTGTTTTCTAGTAAAATGGGTTTTATAAAAGTGATCGGGGGTTTTGGTTCAGTTTGCAAAGTAACTTAAATAAAGCGATAAAAGATAATAATAAATCAGATGATGGAAAGATGTATTTGTTGTGATTTCATTAGCTGATAATTATGGGATGATGACTTTGGTTGTAAAGATTCGTGGATCTAAATTGGGTATGTTCATTAAATCCGATATTTTATGGTATAACCGTTAGGTTCCTTATTAGTCGGTTATCAACTAATATGTCACGAGGAACTAAGTTATCGTGATTCTGATCAGACAGATGATGCTCAACTCTCCACACTCTCCTGTGAGGGAGTCAGTGGCCCTTATTATTGAACGCAGTCATTCATGGGCGAAGGAACAGAGTAGCAGGCCCATATAAAAGTCTGATCGGTCTTAATACCATAAAGATTACAGATTCGATAAACTGCTAACTTAGATTATTTGTTCAGACTACTTGATTGTTTCCTATCAGTGAAATTTAAGACTGATAGGCGAGAAAAACGTTTAATTGTTTCGTGCGTATCTTGCTTTGGAAAACTGAGTTATAAGAGAAACATTTCTTTAAAATGGATTTTAAACGTGCCTTGCTGAACATAATCAACAAATCCCTAGGTTTTCGCAAATGTTTATTTAGCCTGTAGCCTACCTACTTTAATCTAAAATGTTGGTGGCGTTTTTCATAAAGTTAAACCCAGACCATGTCAGAAAATGCTATGGTATTCCGCAGTGTAATTCATCGTCGTCCGATGTTTCCATTGCGGATTTAATTACTTCGTAATGTTTACATAGTAATTACATTGTAATCAGAAGTGTACTACACCAATGGTAATTCCAACATAATCACATTGCGTTTTACGATGTTTGCATGACGTTGTAATTAAACCATAGTTTTGACACAGATAATTATTGACCAAGTATTGAGGTTCGCGACTCCTCTTTACAAGGTTACAATCACGTTTGTTGATCGAAAGGCAATTAAATAGTTTTACGTTTAAAATCGTAAAGATAAAGTAAGTCCGAACATAAAGTTTCCGTTTTTATAATATCGATTCATAATATAACTACCTTCGGTCCTTCCAGACTTCCGTACGTTTGTACTTTGCATAAATCATTTCCAGCACTATATCAAGGAACAGTCGAATCGGGGCCGTCATATTATTTCATGATAGATTAAAGTCGATCCGTAATATGATTACCTTTGGTCATCTCAGACTTCCGTACGTTTGTACTCCGCATAAAGCGTTTCCAGCACTATATCCGAGAACAGTCGAATAGGGGCCATCATATTACTTCACGACAAATTAAAGTCATCCCATAATTATTTACGCTAACTACATCACAACAAATACAATAGTAATCTACTCGCTAAGTATGGCAATAACTATATCTAGCATAATTAAAGAATACATTTTAATTAAGATAGATTAGGATAGAAATAACCCGGATTAAATGCGAGAAGGAAAAGAGTTTTAGATATTGTAATTCAAAGCGTACATCCACAAGATTACAACACGTTCCATGTTTTCTTTCTATTTAAATTACACTCCTAAACTAATCCTAAAACTAATCTAGAGTGAGTTAATAGAGAGAGAAAGTAGAGCTGATTTTTAGAGTGAGAAAGTATTCTAGGAATGTGTGTTTTTAAAAAATGAAACTATGGATAAATTTATAGTTGAAATTCGGCTCACGATAGGGAAGTTAGGCTCATTTTAGTGCGGTATGGGTACGGACGAAAAAGCAACCGGAAAGCACGCATACGGATGAAAAAGCACCCGGCACCAGGCTGTGCGGGCCGGCATCGGCCGGCGGCCAGCCGGCACGGGGCCAAAGCCAGCCGGTGCCGGGCAACGAGTGTCCGTGCAATATTTCAGTTTACGTTTTCGCTTATATCTCCTTCCTTATGCGTCCGTTTTCGATGATTCTTTTTGCGTTGGATTCGATTTTTAAAAATGAATACTTTGATATAAAGAAATCCCTGAGATGATTTTCCTATCTTGAGATATCTTGTTCCAAGTGATTTAAATCTTTCGTTGCCCGTAGAATATTCATTCCTTATTCGTTTTTGATTATTCTTTTTGCGTTGGATTCGATTTTTGAAAACAAAGACTTTGACATGGAGAAATATCTGAGATTATTCTTTTTTCTTGATAATCATGTCCTGGTTGCTTCGAATCTTTAAACGTGCGTGAAATCTTCGTTTTTCGTCCGTTTTACTTGATTTTTCTTGCGCTTCCTTATTTTAACCTACTTAACAAAATGTCATTGATTAATATAATATTTGAGCTTATTTTCCAATTATTTTTCTACAATGAGAGAGATATCGACAGTAAAAATGTGACTTTTTACGCGATATCACACTTTTATTTACAATCTTATCCTTTTTGGGAGGAACGTACTCCCCATCACTAGCAACTTGCTTGTTGGGAACTCTCGGCTACGGGACCTTCGACATAGGTCCCAGCTCAACCAATAGTAATCTTCGGTCAAAAGGATGAATAATAACATTCCCAGTACCGGTGAGGCGTGAAGCTTCATTTTCACCTAATAGTCGTGATCCATCCACCACTCCGTTAAGGACTGTACGATAGTATATAGGGGTACTTGATTAAAGATGATAACCAATGGCTCTATCTTCAACGCCCAACATCGGATCTCAAAATTAATAATCCCGAGAACTCCTACTGGTGCTAACTGCATGATATTAACACTAAAGTATTGAAAGTATGATATCGCGTAAAAAGTCACATTTTTACTACCGATATCTCTCTTCTTTTAGAACAATACTTGGCAAATGAACTCAAATATTACATTAATCAATGATATTTTATCAACTAGGTCCAAATAAGGAAGCACGAGAAAAATCTAGCAAAAAGGACGAAAAACGAAGATTCCACACACGTTTAAAGATTCGAAGCAATCAAGACATAATTATCAAGAAAAAAATAATAATCTCAGAAATTTCTCCATACCAAAGTCTTCGTTTTTGAAAATTGAATCTAATGCAAAAAGAATCACCAAAAACGGATAAGGAATGAAGATTCTACAAACAACGAAAGATTCAAATCATTCGGAACAAGAAATCTCAAGATAGAAAAATCATCTGAGAGATTTCTTTACATCAAAGTCTTCGTTTTTGAAAATAGAATCCAACGCAAAAAGAATCAACGAAAACGGACACGTAACGAAAGAGATACGAAGCAAAATGTAAAACGAAAAATTGCACGGACACCACTGGGCAGGTACCGGCCGACCGCCGTACCCGGCCGGCTCGCCACCCATCGGCACCGGCTGATTACCAGCCAATGCCGGTTCGTCATCCAACCGGTGTTGGCTCAATGCACTTGTTTTGGGCCGGTACCGGCCCGTTACCACTCGGTGTCGGCCTACTATTTGGTCCGTGCATTACCTTTTTCGTCCGGTACATGTACCGCGTGTGCTTTTTCGCTAAAATGAGCCTAGAAATGCTATCATGAACCGGATTTCAACTATAAAAGCATGCTTGGATTCACAATTAAAAAACACACCTTCCTAGCATATTTTCTCACTATAGAAACCAATTTCAAAATTCTCTCTTTTTACTCTCTCTCTAGATTAGTTTCAACTAATAATTAAACTAGTTAGGAGTTTAATTAGGCGTAGATGGAAAGTAAGGAACGCATTGTAATGTTCGGTGTACGCTCGGAATTGTATCACTTAATTCAAGTTTATTCTCGCATTTAAATCACGGTTACCTCAATCCTTTTCTATCTTAATTAATTACGTTTACTTTAATCATGCTAGATTTAGTTATTGCCATTATTTGTGATTAATTTAATCGTTGTGTTTGTCTATGATATAGTTAGTTAATTATAAGATGATTAATAATTAATAATAAAGTAATATGACGGCCCCTATTCGACTGTTCCTCGATATAGTACTGGAAACACTTCAAGGTGGAGTACAAATGTATGGAAGTCGAGGAACGACCGAAGGTAGTCATATTATGAAACGATACCATATTACGAAGTAACATGACGGCCCCTATTCGACTGTTACGCAGTATAGCGTTGGAAACACTTTAGGTGTAGTACAAACACGTGGAAGCTGACGACCGAAGGTAGTCATATCACAGATTAATATTATAAAATGAGAAACCTAGTTTAAATTAACCTTTCTAAATAGACTTTTAAACGTCAAATTAATCTATCGCCTTTCCACCAATAAACGTGATTACAACACCTTTTTAATGACGTCCAAATAAAAGGTAGTTAGTCATCTGTGTCAAGATAATTTGTCGAAAGGTATGAAACCACAAGGCTACATGGAAAATTACCGTAGGACAAGACATGGCCAAGGTTTGAAGCAGCGGAACCACTTCAAGTGAGGAACGCTGTGAATAGCTTGGGGATTTATTGGGAAGTCTTAAGCAAGGGCTTGTTTAAAGTCATAAATGAACTTTTATACAAATCTGTTAGGATGACGAGGAATCGTTAAGAGATCCAGTTTTATCTAGTACCTTTAGATTTTTGTCACCCTTCATAAGAAAGTAATATTAAACTTAAATTAAGATTTTGCTTATTATTCTAAATACTTTGTGAAGTTAAGAATGATCGGACCTGATAATTGATCTGCCACGCTATTCATGCGGATAGGAATCCTCGTATTCCGGGAAAGAGCCATTTGTTCTTCACAGGACAATTGTTGAGAGTTGGACATGTCAGTTTGATCAGAATCACCATAGCCTAGTTCCTGTGTGACATGCTAATGGGAATTTAATTAGTAGGGAATCTAGTGTTTACATCACAAGTATCCAAGAATAGTAATTACCAAACATCTTTCAAACCAGTTTCTCTATACATCATCCCATAACTTAATTAACGAAATCTCAGCAAAACACTATCTTTATCTTATCTATTTTATGCTTTATTTTATTTCTCTTTTATTTACTTACCTAAGTTAGAAAATATAAAAACCAAAACTCCCCCACTATTTTATAAACCCTTCACTAGGTTGAAAGCCATCATCTACCTCGTCTAAGTTTCAATTCAGTTGGTTTGAAGAACGACTCTAGGTCATACCTACCACTTGCTCGCCCTTAGGATTAGCATTGTTAGGGAAAACTTAGGCCCCGCACTTATAAAATTAAAACACCACTGACTGCCTCCGCTCGGCGACATCTCGAAAATGACACCGACGAGTGGGTGCGCGTCAAGTTTTTGGTGCCACTGCCGGGGAACCGACTATACGATCCATAGGCGTCAAGATGAACTTACATTCCAGTGAACCTTTAGGAACTAATCAACCACCTGCCAACGAGACTATGACTGCTACACGTATCACTCTCGCTGATGACTCTAAACCTTTGATTGAAGGTCGAGGAGGACCAATCGTCTATTCGGAAATTGGTAGAGGGTCATTTGAATTAAAACCACACATTGTTCAGTTAGTCCAAAACCTATATCAGTTCCGTGGCCTACCAAATGATGATCCCAACTCCCACCTTGACAAATTCATTTCTTTATCCAACTCCTTTAAGCCAATTGGGGTTAAGCAGGACATAGTCTATCTATACCTATTTAACTACTCACTCACTCTTAATGCATAAACCTGGTTTGAGGAACTAGAGATTAACTCTATAACCTCTTGGGTAGAACTAGCAACCAAATTTTTGGCCAAATATTTCCCCCCATCAAAACAAGTCACGTTTAGGACCAACATCATAAACTTCCACCAAGTTCATGATGAATCAATCTACGATGCATGGGAACACTTTAAGGGATTGCTTAAGAAATGTCCAAATCATCGATTTGAGCGTTCAGACCAGCTGCGCATCTTCTACAATGGTCTCTTCCCACATCACCGTCCTTTACTTGATACCTCCTCTCAAAGTAGTTTCATGAACTGTACGGCCAGTGAAGCTTGGAGTCTTATGGAGAAAACGGCAATGCACAACCATGATTGGAACAACGAAAATCACCCCTTAATAGTGAATTCACCTATTACAATCAGGAATGAAGCTATCAAAACTCCCGCTCAGCAAGTGGAAGACCTAACCAAAAAGATTAAGGAATTAAAACTTCAACCACAACAAGTCTGTCAATTTTAAACCTGCCCTAACTGTGCAAATTTGAACCACTCAGCTCAAATTCCTCAATCTCCTCTAACTGCACCCAATACTAACCCTTCCCTTAACCCACCTAGCCTACCAACTTACCAAGCCCAACCTTCTGGAACCTCTTCCTCACGAACCTCTAGTTTTGACGAAACCCTGATACAGGTCATTCAAGGAATCTTAGATAGACAAGACCAAGCAGATCTCATCTTAAGAGACCAACTGGCTTTGTTAAAGCTTTCGAATCCCAGTTAGGACAATTAGCACACTATATTAATGCTAAACCTCGGGATAGTCCAACTAGCTATCGTAAGGAAGCTTCCCACATTCAAGACTCGCAGGTAGCACATAGCCCCCCTTCGGTTTCTTCTCTGGTGAAGGAACCACCTATTGTCCCATCGACAATGGATTTAGAGTCTACACCAAATAGGAAAGTAAACATTCCATTTCCGGCTCGTCTTAAATAGCGACCCGACAAGCTTAAGTCTTTTAAGCTTGATAGGAAATTCCTAGATACTGCATCTGAAGTTCATTCCAATAAGTACTTCGGAAAACTTCTTACAACCAAGGATAAGGTACCCGAAGTACCCAATGTCCTACTGAACAAGGAATGTTCAGCTACCTTGAGAAATACCATTCCTGAAAAACTCGGAGATACCGGACATTTTACTCTACCCTGTTCCATCTACAATTCAGGCATTATATGTTCTCTCGCCGATTTAGGAGCTAGTATTAATCTTTTATCATACTCGCTTCTCAAGAGGCTTGAGTTAGAAAATCTTCGACCTATCGAAATGAGCATTCAGCTTGCTGACCACTCAGTCAAATACCCTAAGGGAATAGCTGAAAATGTTTTAGTAGGATTGATAAATTTCTTTACCCAGCAGATTTTGTAGTAATGGATATGTAGGAAGACGTACACATCCCAATCATACTAGGAAGACCTTTCATGAATACGGCCAAGGCAATCATCAACGTCTTCGCACAAACTATCAGCTTGCAATCTCAGGGAGAAACCATCACTTTCTATATCGACAATCCAAATGCTGGAGAGCAAGCCGATATGTACATGATCTCCATGAACAAGACCGCCAAAAACGAAGAAACTGCAAAGTCAATAAGTGAAAGGAAATCTAGCAAGGAAATGGCAATCACGTCATATTGCCCGATTGACCTCCGACGGATAGGACAAGAGACAAAGAACGCATCAGCGGACAAACCAACGATGGAAGATATAATCAGAAAGAGAAAGATGGAAGAAGAAAACAAAAGAAGCAGACCGCCACCTAATCTATTTACCACTAAAGAAGTGGCGGGAAGTAACCATAACCATCCCACGAGAAGAGAAACACTGGAGGAATATTCCAAACGCACCAGAAACCAACCACAAACCATTGCAGATCCCAAAGTACTCAACGAAATCATCCAAAGATTCGACAAAGCGGTAGGAGGAATAAGTAACTCAGTTAAATTGCTTACTCTTTCCCCCACTGAACTGCAATTCTGCCAGCAACAGAGACGGGCGTATATTAGGATCTACAATGCCCTTGAAAGATCTAATATCCCCTTCACTTTAACACAGTGGGAGACTTTAGGATCCATTAGAGCACATATGAAAGAGACTACTGGACATCCAAGCAGTCATGCCGACATCTCGACGATAAATGACCTCACATCATTGCTTAACTTGCTAAGTAGAGAAGATCATCTCAGTTCCAAAGAAAGCGGATCTATGGTTATCAACTCCACTATTGAAAATCAAATTGAGTTATTGATCGAAGAACTTAGAGATCTCGTTTGGGAGGAATCAAGGCATGAACGACCTTTCGAGGTTACACATGTCACCCTTGATATCGCTACTTTTGTTACGATCCATCTACGAGAGATTCAATAACGAAAAAGTAAATCCAGAACAAAGTTCATATTCCGCTCAGGATGCAAGGAGATACTTCATCAGCTCACTTTAGTTTTCTTAGAATCTGACTTTCCATTAAACAACCATCAGCACTGGCAAATTAAGGACTTGTGCACACACGTTAGAAGATTCAAAGATCGAGAATTATGAAGACATAAAACTGCAATTCTTAGCGTTTGTATGCTCTCTCTGGAAAGCCCACCGCCTAGAGAGGTTGTTCAGACAGACACAACCACCCTGACCGACCCTAGTGGACCCGTCACTAAAGCAGTTGACTACATCACCTTCGGACTTCACGGACTTGCGAGGACGACTTCAGAGCATCTTCAGAACTACAAGGCAGCATCGAGAGATAGTCCACTTGAATTGATTACGACAATAATCAATCATTTCATGAGAATCTATCCACCTCGATACACTTTCCCGCAACCTAGGGCCCACAACATCAACATAGGGGACCCTAGGGGCTCATCCAGCATCATCTGAAGAGGAAGAAGTCGAGCTCTCAACTCTAAAAGAGCGCTTCTTGGGAGGCAACCCGTGTTTTACATATCTGCAATTTTACATTCCAAGAAGTGATGAAGTCTCCGACTATCTTTCACACTTGGATATACGAAGAAGTTTCTGCATGACGCATCAAGTTCTTGGCGCCACTCATCAAAGAATTAAGGAAAAGTATATCCAACGTGTTCACACCTATGAGACAAATCACAAAAAGACTTGAAGAAATTGGAGCACACAACAGCAATAAATGGACTCTGCGAAAAATTCGGCAATCAGATGCTTCGGAGCACTCCTCATCGTCTTCATCAAGCCACATATATAACTGGGGAGTACTTCTGTTCTAAACTCTTTAATTCTTTGTTACAAATATACCCTATCCTTTATGCTTATCACTAAGTATGGGATTCAATCCCGACAAACATCTCTAAAGGATCAGTTTTAGATGTTTCAAACTCTAAGTGTGGGATTTCATCCCGGTAAAATCTTAATAGAATATCGAGGACGATGTTCTTTTAAGTGTGGGATAGCAGTATATACTTGATTTTAATTCTCAATTTCTTAGACTATCCTTCTCCAAAAGTAACTCGAAATTTAAACAACATTTTTCAAAATTAAGTTAGAAATGTTTCGATAAAGAAAATTTTTAGACGATGAATGATTTACTCTAGGGAAAGAAGGATAAATAAAATGGGAATTTCTTTAGAAAATTAAATTATTAATCTTAGAAAGAGCATCGCATGACTAGGCACACAAACCCAACTTTCGATTCGTGAGGTATCTTGAGCCATAATAAACATTCATTTTTAATGCTTCACTTATTCGATTCTTGTGTATGCCGATGTATGCGTTTGGAATCAGAACTTGCTCATGTTATGCATTTTGAAGCCGATTTGTTAAGAAAATGAAACAATTGAAGAGCAACATTGTTAGGACCATCCCTACTCCCAAAAACACCCAACAAAAATCCGTCATCTCTACTCTCTCAAAAACATCTCTTGAACTTCATAAAATCTCAATCTTCGAGTAAAATCTCCGCGTGATGAAAAAGAGAAGCCAAGAGGTTATGACGCTCGAAAAAAAAGAGAGAAAAACATTGAAGAAAAGAAAGACTTAGGGAAAAAGACTCCCTTCGAAATTATAGATAGAAAAAGGGCGTCAATCACCCAAAAATCTCGGCTTTCTATTTCACCAAAAAGAAACCCACAAAATAAAGTGCATAGAACATAGTAAACCTTCCCACAAAACCTTCACCTCACTCAAATTCCATTAACCACTTTCCATAGAATGTTGTGACCTGATTAGTTCCATTCTCACCGCAGAGGTAACGATTTGATTCTCGATTAAGCCTATGACGATAAATGATACATGACTGGCATTCTAAACGATTGATGAAAAATAGAATAGGACACCCTAAACACTTTGAGTGACCACTGTAAGAGGATCGCCTAGTCATGTATACAACAGATCGAGAGGATCAAAAGCATGCTCCGAAAAGATTATTTCTTTATTTTTCTAAAAGCATGAAAGTCTTATTTATTCCTAAAGACCCTTGATAAAATGTTCTGCGCTAAAACAATTCATTATCTATGCATTCAAACTTGCTTGAAAGACGAGTTTGCTTGAGGACAAGCAAAGTTCTAAGTGTGGGATACTTGATATCGCGTAAAAAGTCACGTTTTTACTACCGGTATGTCTCTCATTTTAGAATAATACTTGTCAAATGAACTCAAATATTACATTAATCAATGATATTTTGTCGAGTAAGTCCAAATAAGGTAGCACGAGAAAAATCAAGCAAAAAGGACGTAAATCAAAGATTCCACACACGTTTAAAGATTCAAAGCAATCAAAACATAATTATCAAGCAAGAAAGAATAATCTCAGAGATTTCTCCATAACAAAGTCTTTGTTTTTGAAAATCGAATCTAAAGCAAAAAGAATCACCAAAAACGGATAAGGAATGAAGATTCTACGCGCAACGAAAGATTCAAATCATTCGGAACAAGATATCTCAAGATAGGAAAATCATCTTAGGGATTTCTTTACATCAAAGTCTTTGTTTTTAAAAATCGAATCCAACGCAAAAATAATCGACGAAAATGGACGCGTAACGAAGGAGATACGAAGCAAAACGTAAAACGAAAAATTGCACGGACACTACTGGGCCGGTACCGGCCGACAGCCGTACCCGGCCGGCTCGCCGCCAACCGGTACCGGCTGGTTACCAGCCAATGCCGGCTTATCTCCCAACCGGTGCCGGCTCCATGCACGTGTTTTGGGCCGGTACCGGCCCATTACCACCTGGTGCCGGCTTACTTTTTCGTCCGTGCACCACCTTTTTCGTCCGGTACGTGTACCGTGCGCGCCTTTTCGCTAAAATGAGCTTAGAACTGCTATCATGAGCCAGATTTCAACTATAAAAGCATGCTTGGATTCACAATATAAAAACACACCTTCTTAGCACATTTTCTCACTATAGAAATCAGTTCTAAAATTCTCTCTCTTTATACTCTCTCTCTAGATTAGTTTAAACAAGTAATTAAACTAGTTAGGAGTTTCATTAGGCGTAGAAGGAAAGTAAGGAACGCATTGTAAACTTTGGTGTACGCTCAGATCCTTATCTATCTTAATTAATTACGTTTACTTTAATTATGCTAGATTTAGTTATTGCCGTGATTTGTGAGTAATTTACTCATTGTGTTTGTCTGCGATGTAGTTAGTTAATTATGGGATGATTAATAATTAATAATAAAGTGATATGACGGCCCTATTCGACTGTTCCTCGATATAGTACCAGAAACACTTCAAGGTAGAGTACAAATGTATGGAAGTCGAGGAACGACCGAAGGTAGTCATATTACGAAACGATACAATATTATGAAGTAACATGACGGCCCCTATTCAACTGTTACGCAGTATAGCGTTGGAAACACTTTAGGTGTAGCACAAATATGTGAAAGCTGACGACCGAAGGTAGTCATATTACGGACTAATATTATAAAATGAGAAACCTAGTTTAAATTAACCTTTCTAAATAGACTTTTAAACTTCAAATTAATCTATCGCCTTTCCACCAATAAACGTGATTACAACACCTTTTTAATGACGTCCAAATAAAAGGTAGTCAGTCATCTGTGTCAAGATAATTTGTCGAAAGGTATGAAACCACAAGGCTACATGGAAAATTACCGTAGGACAAGACATGGCCAAGGTTTGAAGCGGCGGAACCACTTCAAGTGAGGAACGTTGTGAATAGCTAGGGGAATTATTGGGAAGTCTTAAGCAAGGGCTGGTTTAAAGTCATAAATGAACTTTTATACAAATCTGTTAGGATGACGAGGAATCGTTAAGAGATCCAGTTTTGTCTAGTACCTTTAGATTTTTGTCACCGTTTATAAGAAAGTAATATTAAACTTAAATTAAGATTTTGCTTATTATTCTGAATACGTTGTGATGTTAAGAACGATCGGACCTTATAATTGATCTGCTACTCTATTCATACGCATAGGAATCTTTGTATTCCAGGAAAGAGCCATTTGTTCTTCATAGGACAATTGTTGAGAGTTGGGCATGTCAGTCTGATCAGAATCACCATAGCCTAATTCCTGTGTGACATGCTAATGGGAATTTAATTAGTACGGAATCTAGTGTTTACATAACAAGTATCCAAGAATAGTAATTACCAAACATCTTTCAAAACAGTTTCTCTAAACATCATCCCATAACTTAATTAACGAAATCTTAGCAAACACTATCTTTATCTTATCTGTTTTAGCTTTATTTTATTTCTCTTTTATTTACTTGCCTAAGTTAGAAAATATAAAAACCAAAACTCCCCCACTATTTTATAAACCCTTCGCTAGAAAAGTTGCTTTGAGGAAGGTATGTGGTTTGTAAGTGGAAAAGTGGCCAATGGATGAGTCGAAAGGTTCATAGATGTATGTTTTGTCCAATCATAATAAGGCGTTGTGATGACTGGTTGAAAGTTGGTAAAGAGAAATTCGTTTATACTAATCTAAGGGCAAAAAGTAACTTTCGGATGATGTTGATCTTCCGAAAGGATCGCTAAATACTAAGGTTGCTAAATTCCTAAAATCGGTCGTCGACGCTCCCCGGCAGCGGCGCCAAAAACTTATTAACCTGCACACCAGTCGTTGATATTTCTGATGGTGACGCGGGCACAACAGTGGGTGTTTTAAATTTATAAGGTTGGGGCCTAGGGTTACTACTATTGCTAATCTATAAGGGCAACCAAAGGATAAGTATGACATAGGATCGTTCTTTAAAGCGTGACGAATTGAAACTAGGGGATTTAGAAAGTTTTATTTATTTAGCTGGAATAAAAAGTTGGTTTTGGTTTGGGGTTTTCTAATCTACTAAATAAATTAAAGACAAGATAAAGGTGGAGGTTACTTCGGGTGTTCAGCGATTAAAGTGATTGCCTACTATGATGTGGTCTTAGGATAATTAAATAAGAAGAGTTCTAGTGAGGATTAATTCGTAAGTTAATGTGAGTTATTACTACAATCCTTCCATTGGACTGACGCGGAGATGTCCACAATCAGGCAGAAGGAATGTCACGGGGATTGCAAAATACATAGACACGTACACCGAAAGTTTACTCAAATGTACGGCCGTATTATTCAACAATTATTCTCGAGTCCTATTTCCCAATCTCGATCGTCAGAGATGTCCGAATCATGGCATAGTCTGTTGAATAAACAGTCTTATAAACGGGTTTTACCCTCGCCAGAATAAGTTGGAATAACTGGTCTAGGCGGTCGAATAATACATCATCACGTATTCGTACGAATTATCGACACTACTCAAGTATGCGAAATAACAGGGGTAATTTATTTTATAAATAGAAACCTGGGTAATACATTTGACATAACATTCGATCCTTAATATAAATACCTTCGGTCGTTCCAGACTTCCGTACGTTTGTACTTTGCATAAAGCATTTCCAGCACTATATCAAGGAACAGTTGAATATGGGCCGTCATATTACTTCACGATGACCTAAAACCTTTTATGTTTTACTATTATGACAATCCTAAAGCAACAATCAGACAAGAACATGCAATAAGGTGATCAGAATAGTATTTTGTTTAAGGTAGGCAAAAGTATTAACTAGGTCAAGGATACTCCGAAAGTTGTCTCAAAAGTATCCCCTATCTGGATTTAATCTTAATCTACCTCTATTCCCATATTCCGTGTCTCTTAGATCTTATTCCAGTCTAGAGAACACCGGCCATGCCGAGCTCAATGATTCAATCTAACATAGTATAACTAAGTGACCTGTACCCTATGAGTTAGCTACATTCATTTTTGGATAAGGTTTTAGTCACAACATGAGTTGGACAGATAAACGATAAATAATTTAATCCCTACATCTATTGATAATTTAAATTATCCGCAACTACGTAACATACAGTTTATTACATATTTAAATATTCCCTAAACGACAATCATAGCAGTCAATTGAGTTATTTAGCTAATCATGGAAAATCTAACATGCATAATTAAATATTGAAAATAAACAAGAAACATAACTTAAATAATAAAAGAAATTAGATTGAAACCTGATACAGCGTACAATAACTCGCAGCTAAAATGCGTCCCGCAGCACATCCGTACAAAGATAATTAATCTCCCTTAGTTAACTAATTAGCTAGCCTAATTAATTTAACTAATCTTATAAAAGAGAAATTTAAAACTAATTTTCAGGGAGAAAGAATAAGCTAGGAATGTGTGTTTTTGAATTGTGAATCCAAAGGTGCTTTTATAGTTGAAATCTGGCTTACGATAGCGAAGTTAGACTCATTTTAGCGAAAAAGAGCACGCGGTATGCGTACCGAACGAAAAAGGTGGTGCACGGACCAAAAGTAGGTCGGCACCGGGTGGCAACTGGCTGGCACCGGCCCAAAGCAAGTGCAGTGAGCCGGCACCGGCTGGGTGGCGGGTGGAAGCCAGCAGGCACCGGTTGGCGGCGAGCCGGCGGTGGGCGGTGGCCCAGTGGTGTCCGTGCAATTTTTTCATTCACGTTTTGCTTCGTATCTCCTTCGTTATGTGTCCGTTTTCAACGATTCTTTTTGCGTTGGATTCGGTTTAAAAAAAAAAGACTTTGATGTAAAGAAATCCCCGAGATGATTTTTCGATCTTGAAATATCTTTTTTTGATTGATTTGAATCTTTCGTAGCACGTGGAATCTTCATTTCTTACTTGACAAAATATCACTTATTTACATAGTATTTGAGCTTATATTCCAAGTATTGATTTAAAATGAGAAAGATATCGGTAGTAAAAACGTGACTTTTTACGCGATATCATGGATTTAAATGAACGTCTTCACTCTTTAGATGAATACTTTGAGTACAATCTCCCAGATATTTTGTGAGCCCACCCCACTACACTTATATCAAATGTAGCTGAGGAAGAGCGTCTCCAATATCACGTTGAGAGTGAACTTAAGACAGAAACACCCAACCCTTAGGAACTTTGAATCAAGGAACCATCTACCCGATTCAAAGACCGACCATCACTTAGGAAATTCTCACAAGCCCGATAGGAGGATAGATATATATGCCAACTTTCTGAAATATCTTAAGATATCTGACTTCCCCTTTTCGAATGAGCAGAGAAAGACCTTTGTCGAGATTGATAGAATAATAAGATTTCTTCGCACTAAACATAGTAGAAAAGATGAGTTATCGTTAAAATCAGAGTTAGATCTTTTAATGGATTTAATTGCCAGCACCGATTAACCACCTGTCTCACAAACACGGATAAATCATTATGTTGCGGCCCTGATTGACGAACTTGAATTTTGGATAGAAAGAAACCCTATCAAGTCTGTCTTAATTCCTGTAGATATTCCATTCTTTGTTGATCCTGCTGCTTATTTGATTAATGAACTCAGAGCTATTTTTCCTGAATCAACTGAGGAAGCCATTGAGTCTGCTTTCTTTGTAGAAAGAAAACAGATTCATGTTCGGCTGATTCAGTTATTTCAACAGAATAAATTTCCGTTTACAGATCAACAAAAGATTTATATCAGAGAACTTTCGCAATTAGTATACACTACTTACAGAAACCCTGATTCTAACGAGGAAACGGAATTTCTAGAAGTTTTAGGAAAATTACTCTATGATCTATGTTATTTAGATACAGGATTCAGGGATGGCATTTCGAATCAGAAGAAGGTGAAATGAGAGTTTAACCATTTCGTTGATGCATTGCTCCAACTCGGTTAGGTAGAAAGAGAATTCTTAACTGAATTTGAACGATTCTATATTAACCCTGCCGACTTAATTTTCAATGTCATCTGATCCCTCCGAGGTACGTATATCTCTCGCCACACCTTGTCTATGTCTAATGCATCAGTCGTACCCAAAAGTATCATCTCGGACAACGAAAGGTAAAACAGGAAAGTCTGGTAAGGACGAGCTCTCGTCTTTAACATAGCACTCTTGGGAGGCATCCCAATCTTATCTAGTATTAATAATAATAATAATAAGTTTAATTTTTAGTTAGTAGCTTTCCTTAAAAACCAAAGAAAACGTTCTTTAAACTTTAATTCGCGCGATTCGCGTTCGTCCAAACTTTTTAGAAAATTTAACAAAGTTTTATTTTAAAATTTTGGTAAATAAATTTTGGACTTGTTTTGAAGTTTAAAGAACCCAAAAATATTGTTTTGTTTTACATAACCTCGTTTCGTTAAAATGCAAGAAATTTTTCGCGCACAATATAAAGTACAATCTTAATTCGCGAAAAATTTTTATAAGATTACATATTTACTTTTGGTTACTTTATTAAAAATTTTAAAACCTTTTGAAAACCAATCGTACGTATTGTATCTTGCACGTTTTAAACCGAAACGTATTTAAACCAATGAGAGGCTCCTCACTATCAAACAAAAAGTAAAAAAAAAAATCAAATTTTCTTCCCCCCTTTCTTCTTCCCAAGGCCGACGGCCTCCATCACCTTCCTAAACCCTCATTTTTCCACCATTTTTGATGATTTCAAGCTTCACATTCATCATTTAATCATCTCTAGTGCATACATAACATTATTTCATCACTTGCAAAGTAATTCCTAACCTAAATCTTTGAAGTTCATGAACTTTCAAAAAGTTAGGGTTTCAAACTTTGATCTATGAAATCTATGGTGAAAACTTGCATTTTATGGTTCAAATGTGTTCTTGCATAGTTACTTAACATGATTACATACATAATTGAGAATTTTGCTTGATGATTTGCTAGTTTGATATTCAAGTGTTGACTTTAGTGGTCAAATTTGCTAGAATTGTTGACTTTTGATAGCTAGTTACTAGTGTTGACTTGTTTCGATTGATTTATGCTTATTATGCTTAGTTAAACATAAGTATCTTGAATACTAGCACTATATGAATGGTTTTGATAACTCTTTGAAGTTAAAGTAAGCATATTTTCATTGAAATTGATCGAGCATCACACTTTATTTCAAAAAAAAAAAATCTTTAATTTTAAGATGTTCGCGTTTAATTAAATCATGATAAGTTTCTTAGATTTTCAAGAGGACTTTAGTTAGCTTTTGGTCTTTTAATGGTTTTTAAATTTCATCACTTAAATAAATAAATTGCTTGGAACTCTAAAACGTGACCATCACATATTAAGCTACCGCCGTTCATTTATCAAAGTCTTTAATTTTGCCAAATCGTTAAAAGTAACCGAATAAGTCAACACGTGTCTTTGACCTCATGGTAATTGCATGAATACTTTTTATGTTCGTTTATTGTTCAACTTGGTATATTTGAGGTAATTACATGGTTTTAAAACCTTATGCTAACTTAGATTAAGTTGCCATAAACGCAAAGTAGGAATAATTGCTAGTTATTTAAAAATGATGAGTTTACTTGGATTAAAATACTAGTGTTATTATTGCTTTATTACCCTTGTCATAGGTTAGACACTAATAGGTATAAAAAATGCGGATTCAGGATTGATTGTGGCCTAGGTTTAGTCTTAATAAATTTATGGATATACCTATTTCTAAAGCCTACATTTCCAATTTTTGTTAAAAATTTGGAAATAAATTAGCAATTTGTTATGACTTATGCTTCTCATTTTGCTTGTAACAGATGAATCTATCACACCTATCATTGAGGAAGCTTGCTACATCCCCAGGAAATATAGAATAAATTAGAGAATGGATGGCACAGTTTCTGGGATGCAATAGGGTCATCATTTGGCAGGATATGAGAAGGTTGGGAATAAGGGACGAGTTAGAGGATTTATTGAGATATGAGACGGATGGTCAGGAGCATGCTGCTTTCTTTCAACTTTTTACTTTAGACGAGGCCATATACCGCGAGGTTGTCACGGAATTCATGATGACCTACGAGTTCCATGAGAGGATGGATATCAAAGACAAGAAGAAGATCTCTTTCAGGTACCGTGGGAAGATGCATCGAATGTCCGTTGGTGATTTTGGGGTTTATCTCGGTCTATACACAAGTTCTCAAACAGAGTCTGACTAGTTCACTAATAGCTTCCAGTCCATCTCTAGTTTGCCATCAAGGGGTCACAAGGAGATTTGGAGAGAGTTGGCTGGAACAGATTTCAAGAGTTGTGTGAAGTCATCTACCATGATCAGACCAGCTCACCATGCCCTCCACAAGCTCCTTTGTTGCACCATATTTGGGAAGAGAGAGGGTGGAGCCACGACAGCAGACGAGCTTAAGTTTATGGAGGTGATCATAAGGAAAAGGAACATGAATGTCGCCTACATTCTAGCAGAAGGAAAAGAATGTGTTCTTGGGAGCCATCATTACGAGACTTTTGGTTGGCATGGGGATTCTTACAGATAGTCACCGAGACAAGTACACTCACCATACTAGTTCACAGCCGTTTGACTGTGACACCCGTCAAATTAGGACTAGTGATTAGTGCCTACTCAATAGTTAATACATGTAATTAGTTCTGTGTTAGGCTAATTAATGTATCGATTAATATATATTGTTGAATATATACAAGTATTGCGGTTTAATTTAAATCGTACAAGTTCAAATCGAATGTAATTCGGTCAATTAAATACGGACGTTGGTGAATAATTTAATTAAATAATGTAACATTATTTAATAACTCTATTATATCCAAAATATTATTTTTTTTATAATATTTCAGTTTTGATTCATATCGTACAACAACGTTTACCCAATTTAAAATGTTAAACGCGCAAACAAACGAAACAAGTTACGTTTTATAACACAGTTATTAAGTATTTGGTAAAATACTCCAACGAAAATATTGAGTAAATATTCATATTTTAAAACGCATATTTTTGTGCATAAAATAAATAACTAACGTTTAAACGATCGGGAAAACGAACACCGCACGGAGCGCAAACACGGAGTTAAATGGTGGAGACCCACACTTCGGTGGGCCCCCACCGAAAATATGCCCAAAGGTGGGGGAACCCCACCCTTATCCTCATTCATCATCATCACTTTCTCCATTCTCTCTCTCTTTTCCATCTCTTTCAAAAACCACCACCATCATCCACACAAATCACCAAAATAACACCATAAAATGTCATCTAATCACCTCACTCGTTTGGAATAAAAGAACCACGGCATCACGATCTACAATCCTATCTTCTCGGATTTCTCCGGCGCTAACTCGTAAGTTTCCGACAAAACCCGAAACTCTCCGTTTTTACTCATTTTTACTTGTTTGTTGTTTATATATGCTTAAAATGTCCAAAAATGGGTTGGGTAAAAGATTTGGACCAAACGGAAGCCTTTCGACTGACTTTCTGGCCACCGGAATCCGAACAGGCTCTGACGTTGCATCTGGCTTGGCCCAATTGCGACGTCAGTCGCAATGTCGCAATACCAATCACCACGTCGTTTATAGCGACATCATCATTAACGTCGCAATTAAGTTGCTAACGTCGCACATAGAGACATCGACCCCTACGTCGTAAGAATCCACAACGTCGCATATAGCGACGCCACCCAAAACGTCGCATTAAATTGCGAAAGTCGTACATAGCGACGCCATGCTTAACGTCGCAGTCAGGTACTGCGACGTCGCACCCAACGTCGCACAAAACAGAAACTCAGATTTTTACTAAGTGTCGAGACCTGAAATTTATCACTTGATTTTACCCAAATTCAAATCCTAGATGCGTTTTTCACCAAAGCAATATAGTAGAAATAAAAATTTTTCGAGCTGACTTGGCATCTCGACCCCAACCAGGGGCCAGCCCCTTGGACCCCGCCAGGGGTTGCCACCCCTGGAACCCCGCTCACCAGGGGCGCTGCCCCCGGACCCCCGTCACTTAGAGTTTGTAACGACTTCTAAAACACATCAAAACACACTTTTCAAGTATAACCCCACGAAATCAAAATAAATATAGTTGAGATTACTATTACAAATCCGTCACCAACGGGCCGTACACGCTTTCCAAAACTCAAGTTAAATCAACCAAATCATAGTAATTTGGATAATCAAATCAACCAAATCGTAGTAATTTGGACAAGACAATCAACCAAATCGGGGTAATTTGGACAAACAACTGCAAAGGTATTCTTTCGGGATGCCTAATCAATCAATAATCATCGCGTGTCATGGACACCCTCAGGTTACAAGTCTTCGGACATCAATACAAGTCAAGCCAAATCAAGTTTATTTGTTTAAACGCTTCAAGACTCAGGTGAGTCTCATGGCCCCTACTTCACTGCTTTTAAATCAGGGGTGTGATATTATTGCTCGTTTTGTTTTACAAGTTGAACACAAGTACAAATCAAATCAAATACTACATGTGTTACTTCAACTAATCAATTTAAAGCCCTCCACAGCATAGTATGGTAATACGTAGTAGCGTGAATGTTAGTATATGATATCATATAGGATTGACAATCCTCATCCGGGTTAGCACGCACTAACTGGTCAAACGGATGTATTAGCATTTGGGAAGACGAGTGTGGATTAGGCACTCGTAGGAGGCATTCAAGTGGTTTCCTTAATTGGACCTGACACTCAAGTTAAGCTCAGACTATGTGCTCATGGCTGCATAACTTTTATTTTGCTTAATTGCACTTTAAATTCAATTATAAATCTTGCGGTTCATACAAATATGTGTTGACATACAAACCTGTGAGCTCACCAGCGTTTCGCTGACCAATTTTAGCATGTATCACAGGTAACCAGCAGTAGGCCGGACTGCTCAATCAAGACCAATAAGCTCGAGTCTGTATGCAAACAATAAGAGATTTAGCTGCATTATTTTATTTTGTATAGATTAGTTATGTACTTAAATCTCTCAATTTCAACCGAGCTATTGTAAATAATATTTTTGATGTAAATTTTGGCTTTAGCAATACCAGTTGTAAAATGACGCATATAGAGTAGTTCATTATATATCTTTGTGCTTTGATTATTGATTAGTAACACCCAAATCGTGCTTCCGCAAATCATTAAATTTTGGGGTGTTAAATTGACCTTGAGTACCGTAAGCTTATCCGGATGATAGATGAGGACAAGAATAAGCAGTGCTTATGGTATTACTCTCGGCAGCCCATTCTTGGATGCTTCATGACCAAGAAGCGCATAGCTACATCGGTCAGAGATGTTGACCCCAGATCCGAGGTACCCACAGCAGAGACAGCTGAGCCTACCTGAGGAGGAGCCGACACATCAGCACAGCCTCCACAGGCCGTTGTGCATCACACAGACCCGGTCACTCCTCTCACTCAGTATTATTTGTTACATGCTTTGCAGGTTATTCAAGATCAGCAGACTCTGACAGCTCGAAGGATCGGTATGCCAGATCCTGAGCCCTTTCTCTACAGATGAGGACCACCACCATCACCCACTACCCGCCCACACACCGCTAGCTGGCCACCACCACCATCACATAGATGCCCACGTACACCCACTACATATTCGGCACCATTACCCACCTACCGACCCACATTCAGTACGGAGAGGGTTGATACAGTTGAGACCCCGACTCCAACAAGTTAGCAGGCATCATTTCCTCGACCGATGGCACCCGCTCCTGCACATAGTCAGCATCAGGGAGTTGCGGCCCATATTTGGACTTAGGACCTATCCCTTCAGACCAGGTTCCTACATAGAGTATGTTGTGGCAGGCATATCTGGGCATGTTACAGTTAGCCGTTATTACTACAGAGATGTTGCTCGAGCTGGGTTATGATGATGTGATGGCACTCCCGGCGATTACTCTCAAGCAGATCCTCATTCAGTTCAAGTTGATTGCAAGTAAAGATGAAGAGCAAAGGGTTTCTAGTGGATAGCAGTCAGTCGTCGGACCCACAGTTCAGCCCGATGATGCACCTGCACAGGATCCCCCTATCTGACCACTCCCTTGAGTTATGTTTCATATCACTATTTTTGTACTGATTAGTTGTTGTGGTCCTCTGACATCTGGTTTACTTTATTTTGGGATATTTTTCAACCTGAGTATGGTTGAACTATGTTATGTTAGTAGTATTATCATGTTAGTTACTTACTATGTTTACTTTTGTGTTGTTAACAAGTGATTGAATGTTTTGCAAACAAATGAGCATGGAGCCTCAAAGAGATGACGAGCATCTAAAGAATGAACACGTGGAGTCAAAGGCAGACGAACAAAGCTCACACACCTGCGGACCGCAGAGCATACACACACCTCTATAAGGAGCTTGGTTTATCTTCTTTCGAAACTCGCACGTGCCAATTATCTACACACTCTTCAAAGATCTAAGTGTGGGATTTCACCCCACACTACACTTACTCAGCAAGAATCGTATCGAAGACTTAAAATTCTAAAGTGTGAGATTCACCTATAAGAATCTCCACTTACATTATAGAACAATTCTCTGCTAAGTATAGATACAAGGTACCGTGCACCAGATCAATGCAAAGCTTAGCCGTTCTTCATGCAAGGAGAGGAGCAAGAATCACATCGAATCTTCTTCTCTCACTTACCATTCTCATCTTCATAACGATAATCGTTATCTGGGGAGTTTCTTAACCTTTGCTCCGTTCTCATGATTTTATTTCGCTTTGTTTGCTGTTAAAATACAAAGTAATCTATACTCTATCCTAAACTTATCACTAAGTGTGGGATTCCAGCCCAAAACAAACACTTGAGAAACATTTTCTATATGTTCAAACTCTAAGTGTAGGATTGTACATACAATCTTAACTCAAGAGAACATTAGGGACAATGTTTCTTTAAGTGTGGGATAGCAGGTATAGAATACATTGGATGTTTATATTAGATTTTTATGTCTGAATAGCTCAACTCAGAAAATGTTCCTCAAATTTTTCAAATTTTTCAAAATTATTAAACAAATATAATAAAGTATGAGCCAAATCACTCGATTAGTTCTATTATTTTTGAGTTATAATATCTTTCAGGATGAACCATTTCTAATATGAGTCAGTTATTTTGAACTATTAGGGAAATTAAGTAGGAATTTGTTAAATAAGAATTGATAATCTATAAGGGACATGGTTAGACACATACAACCCTATTTGCAGTGAGGTATCTTGAGCCTAAAAGCATTCATCTTTAATGCTTCACTATTCATTTCTTGTATGTGCCGATGCTAGTATCTCTGAATTAGAACTTGTTCCTGACATATGCTTCGAGACCACATTGGTGAGTACCGTACGCGGTATAGGTGCAATTAGATGAACTTGATATTCCCTATGATTTAACCCACTTTTTAGCCTTCTTTTCAAGCCCAAACCCTTCCGATACTCATTCTTAGTATCGATGATCCGCTTAGAAAACCCCGTTGAGCCTAAACCTTTCATTTCTTCAAAACCCTCAATAGAAAACCTACCTACCCAAATTTCCCAAAACTTATCTTGGAATTTCTGAGGTTATGAAAAACATCTGTTAGAATCTCCTTCTATCCTACTCCTTCGTGTTCACCGAAAAGTCATATATGTTAAAGAAAATCTAGGTGCGAAAAATTAGCACCAGGAAAAGACTCGAAGAAGTTCAGAAAGTAAAGAGTTCTAAGAGAAAAGCAAAAAATATCCTTGAAAATTCTCTAGCTAAGAAGTCCTGAAGAAGAAAAGAAAAAATAAAAAGAAGAAAAAGAAAAGAAATAGAAAAGAAAATAAAATAAAGCTAAGTGCTTCAAAGTATCAACCGTTCAAAGAAAAATCCGCTAGAAGACAAGTAGATATTATCTCCGTTCTAAAATAAGTTTTTCATGATCTTAGAATGCCCAAGATAAGCAACCCTTACAACCAAAAATCACCACTATCTATACCCCTTAACCCTCACACAAACATTACAACCCTCATGAATGTCTTGGGATAATTAGCAATGTTCTCATCTGAGTGGTTGAGATCCGATTCTCGACCAAGCCTATGAAGATAAGTACCGCATGACTGGCTTATTGAGCAATTTCAATTGTTCTAGAATGATAGAAAACCTGATACACTTTGAGTGAATTGAGTGACCACTTTTGTGAGATCGCCTAGTCATGTGTACTCCAAGATCATGAGATTTGGAAAGTATGCCTGGGAAAGTCAATACTTATTTCTGGAAAGATCATCTTAATTTTCCCTATATTCTCATAATGATTTTTCTCATATGACAAAGTGGTGAATCTTTGGAAATGTTTTAACTCACCCAACCAGACTTAAAATGTTTTTTGCGGAATATAAGTAAGTTGTTGCTTGAGGACAAGTAACGTCTAAGTGTGAGAAACTTGATGTAACGTAAAAAGTCATGTTTTTTTGTACATATTTTCGCACTTTTTGGACTAAACTTTGGTGAAAACACTTTAAAACAATAATTATTCACTAAAAATCACCAAGGTGGTTCAATTATAGGTGTTGCGATAAAAATCAATAAAAACGTCCAAAAATCAAGCAAAACAGAGCAAATAAAGCCACTCCGATTCTTCCGTTCTTAATTATCTTATGTATACAGCTCTTAATGGATATTTTATGATTCCATAGGAAAATACGAGATCGGAGAATCAAGAATCATGAAAAACGGGTGAAGAACGAAGAAGATAGAGCACTTGGAATACAACTGATCGTCCTCCGAAACACGCAAAAGATACACAACTCCAAATTTGGCAAACTCGGTGTCATTGGAAGCGTAACGGAAAGACAGATCCAATGGCGCAAGAATCAAGCAAAACGGGCTTAAAATGAAGAAGATACGGGCAAAACAAGCAACGAATTGAGCAAGTGGAAGCTGAAAAAGCCAACCCCCCCCAGGGGCCGTATACGGCACCCTAGGGGCCGTATATGGCACTATAGGTGCTGTTTGGTTGGTTTTTGTGCTTCATAATTGGTACCAAGTGCCAATTGCTTACCCCCTTGTGCTTGTGACCCTCCAATTGTGCTTGTTTGATGGTTCTTTGTGCTTAAAGGGTAGTACCAAGCTTCCACCTCCTTCCACTATATAAATAAGGCTTCACCTCCTCATTTCAAACATCTCATTCTTTCACACTTCTCTCTCTCTCTCTCTCTCTTAAGTTTTGTAGTTAGTTTAGTTAGTTCTCTCTCTCTAGTTTCTCTCTCTAGAGAACTAGAGGGATATAAGTAGTGGTTCGAGTCTAGATGAAGGTCTAAGCTTGATAGTTGCGTTGTAACAAGATTTTCAAGTTCAGACTGTTGTAATCCTCAGTATTACTCTGCTTAATTTCTGGTGATATTATCTTTCTCTCTCTTACTGTTATAATGTTTGCTTTGCATGTTATTGCGGTACGATTTATGATTATCGCCATGATTATTACATAGATTAATATGTGATTGTTGAAATGTAGATGTTAGGATTAGGGATGATGTTTAATTAATATCTCTTATATACGACTGGAAGTTGTTATACTGTGTACATGTTTAAGCTTATCCTAGATATAGACTTAATTAATCACCCTTTCCGGTTTCTCACGTGATTGTTGTCTTAGGATATGATTTGATCAACCCTAACTATGAATATATAGTTATCTCCTATACTGTATGAAGTTGTGGGATCGCCGTAAAATGTCAGAATACTTGGTATAACGTTGAAAATACCACTGGTAGAGTACAAATACGTGAAAGCCAAGGAAATGCTGACGGATTATCTCACCGTGGATTACCAGGAAGTTTCCCTTCCAGACACAGGTCTAGGTCTTGTTAAGCCGATAAAATTCTATAGTACACCGTTAAACTACCTCTGGTTATAAAGCTGTGTAAAGACACATACGATCTTTAAAACACAGTAGATATACCTATGGTTAGAGTACTGTGGAAAATAAACGCACTATACACTGCACACATACCTAGGGATGAACGACCGATGGCAAAGGAGGGTCTAATTCACGATGGAAGTATTTATGCTTAATTAGATATAACATGAGTTTTGAAAAGAAAGCAAGGATGCCGGCTGTGTTCCAAGATGCTTAAACCCCTTAACTCTACTTAACCGATAGTTTAACTTACATAGCATACAACCAATATTTCCCAATTAAAATCAGATAGACATAGGTGTTAAGAAAGATTAGTGGTATGGACTGTCTCCTTATTCCCGCACCATAATCAGAGGGTCACTTGGTCTCCGAAAGAGACGGTGAGGGAGGTATTAAGGCAGTCCTATCTGATCAGAATTAGGATAGCCTAGGATTCAGTGACATATGCTTTTAAGGTTACACCTAGAATGTAGGGTCCTAGTGTTTACATGGTCCGTCTAGATGATTCTTAATTAGGGCAATCTCTAATCAACCGTATAATGAATATCATCCCGAAACCCTAAAGTTTCAGCAATCACTCTCTACCTGCTGCTTATATTATCATTTAGTTTCCTGTCATTTACTTTCTGTTCAGTAGTTTAGATTTAATAAAAACAAACCTACCTACCTTGTTTAAACCCATCATATTTGCGATCTTATCTTTGGTAGCTCAATTCAATTCAATTCGTTCCGATTTAAGGACGACACTCGAGTTATACTTGCCACTTACCCACAAGGTAGGTAGCATGAGTAATTTGAGCCCGCAATTATAAATTTTAAAACTTAACACAAGCCGTCCCTCTGTTGCGGTAGGGGGACGACATAAGTCAACCCAAAGTGGGGGAGGGTTGAAAATGATTGTCAACTGAATTTGATAATTATTAGATTCTAAATATATTGTTATGTGATATATGATAGGTGCTAAAGACGTGGAATCTTTTGTTGGTCACACTTTGTAAATCTTCATTTAAAACGCAAAGGTGAGTGATATGGGGGTTAATTGGGTAATGATTGCGTGATTTCGTA
The DNA here is from genome assembly GCA_949592205.1 of Helichrysum umbraculigerum. NCBI lineage: Eukaryota > Viridiplantae > Streptophyta > Magnoliopsida > Asterales > Asteraceae > Helichrysum > Helichrysum umbraculigerum. The sequence goes on along the minus strand of CATIUR010000004.1, from coordinate 99,866,895 downwards.
TTGCATATGTGCAAGAAGCTCACACAATCAAGTGGAGTGTTAATTGTGCCTTAAATTTTGATGTTTGTTGTTGATCATTGTTGTTAATTGTTGCTTATTGTTGGATTGTGTGGATTGAGCAATTGTAGAGATTTGCTAACTTTGTTAGCATAGTGTTGATGTTGATGAATATGTGCTCGTTGTTACACATGATGTTGTTGTAGTACTCGTACGTGTTGTTGTATAGTACAAAGTGATTAGTTGGTCGTGGATCCGCATAGTGAAATTGATCTTTACATATTGCTCAGTAGTTGTGTGCCTAAGCTTATGTGGTTATTGTTTGATTGTTGCTAATTGTTGATTGATTGATGAATTACTCATTTAATTGCCTATATGCTCAATAAGCTATATGCTTACTCCTTTAAGTTGTTGAATGTTGTAGGTACAAGTGAGCAAAGGGAGGGAAATGCAATTGCAAGGGAATAGCGTAGATTTTCTTGCTAATATGTGAGTTAGCAAGTCTCCTTCTCTTTGATTATCGTTATGTATCACTTGTATAATTCGCCCAAAAACTCACATTTTAATGACATGGTTGTTTTAAAAGTGGAAGTCTCTAGTAGTGGTAGACACATGTTTTGACATTGTATGCCAAGGGTATAATGATGAACTTGTGGTTTTGTTGTAAATATAGCTTAGGTGTCAAAACGGATAAGGGAAGTGATGTAAGCTATGTTTAGCTAAATGGTGAAATATATATATGATTGGGTAGATACGTGGTTTAATGTAAGAGTTGATTTTTGGTTGACTTTGGTAGTAAGAAAATGTTGGTCATTTTGAATTTGACGAATGAATGTTGAAATTTGAATTCAATTGGTTGAATTGTTGTTGATTCTCTCAAAGGGTCATTGTGGTGTCTAAATGGGTCACAAAAAGGGTTGACCCGTTAGAATGAATCAAATCAGAGATTGATGTTATTGGTTATTGACTTTTGAGTCAAAATGGTATTTAAAACTTGTAGGTATGAAGCTGTAGATTATAAGGCATTTGGTTTGAGTTGTGAGCCTAAAATGGTCAAAACGACCATATTTTGAAAATTAGCCTAAATTCTTCGTTCGCGTGAAATTTGAAAAAGTGTCAAAAGAGATACCTTTATTATGACGAGTGAAACATGTCTGCAAATTTTCATGTCTAATATGTTAACGAGTCAAAAGTTATGCGCATTCGAAGTTTAGATTTTGAGCTGAGTTTGTGTATGTCTGATCTGATTAACTACCCGGCTGGTAATCGGACTACCCGGCTAGTAGTTAGGCTACCCGGCCGGTACTTTTTGCATAAAAAGAGGTCATGGTTTCGATGAGAAAAATGCATTTATACCCGGCTAGTACCTGAAGTACCCGGCTGGAACTTGTTTAGAATCGTGACGCGATTTACGAGGATCGTGACGCAATTGTATCTCTAGCCCAAACTTGTTTTCATTTCTTATTTAGCTCAGTTAATTAACCATTACGTCTATAAGTGATGCGCCCCCAGCCGTCAGTGTCGTCGGTGTTGTTGTCACGACCGAGGTTGCGATCAGGGTGTTTTAAAATTTATTTTTCTCGGGGCCTAAAGCTCTGAACTACCTACTGGTACTAGGTACATGTACCTGATACTAGTACGTGGTAAGGATGACCAGGGTCGTCTCCAGATGGTCGAATTTGAAGCGGAGCTCGTTTGGACAATTCAGTCTTCAAGATGGGGTTCGGATAGTTGGTTTGGTTTGGGTTTTTATCTAATTTAAACTACTAAAGCAATAAAACTAAAATGAACTAGCTAGCAAATAAGGAACAACTAAGGATAGGGAAGACGTGGTTTACCATGACTTGGGATAATATAATATCGGGATTGTGTTTATGATGGGGAAATTATTAACTTGTTATCTTTAAAGGAACATATATGTAAGATCTATGAGGTTATGCATCTAAGTCACTAGGACTTTCCTTCCTAGACCTTGTTAATACTTTTCTTAAGCTCTAATTACTTTGATTTATGACCTAGACCTCTCCTTTTCAAACAGTTATACATCCCTGGATTATTCGCAGTTTGTCAAAACGTGTTTCATATGCAGACCATGCCTTTCAGTAATGGACAGTGTACTTTACATAGTAAATCCACAGCTTCTCACATCCAACATGCGGTCAAGAGCAATTGACAGTGAAGATGACACTCTAAACTAACTAAATGTAAAGCAGTGCAGAAATGTAAACCTAATATATACAACGAGTGGTTTCACTGTGTCTTACTTATTGCATGTCATGGGCACAGATAACTACTTACCACAATTAAGGTTCATGACTCCCTAATATCTAGGTTGTAGTCACGTGGATAACTGGAAAGGGTACTCCATAAATTAGGTCTGGTGTCATATATTTAAACAAAGTATAATGATTCCCATTCATATAAGTTTCTTTTTATAAATTTAAACTATGTTGGAATGAGTTGTTTTTACGATCCTATCAACTAAGTAACGTAGAGTTGTCCGCAATCAGATAGAAGATATGTCACATGGATAGTAAACACAAATAATTACAATACACCGGAAGTTCTCCCAAATGTACTGAACACATCGGCCAACAACTACCCTCGAATCCTATTCCCCAATCTCGGTCGTCAGAGATGTCCGTATCATGGCATGGTCTATTGAATAAATAGTCGCATAAACAGGTTTTACCCTACCGGAATAAGTTGGGGCAGTCTGGTCATAAGTGGTTGGCCAAACATGCCATCATTCGTTCATAATATTATAATTAAACAGAAATTCATTTATCACATTTATAGTATTGATCCGTAATATAACTACCTTCAGTCGTTCTCAGACTTCCGTATGTTTGTACTCCCCATAAAGCGTTTCCAGCACTATATCTGAGGACAGTCGAATAGGGGCCATCATATTATTTCACAATATTTAATATCATCCCATTATAACTATCTAAATCATGGTAAACATATAAGCAACTACTCGTAGATCATGGCAATAAACATTTCTAATGTTAATAAATTGTAAACATCAAACAAGAACATTACAAATAATTGTAAGTCCCCTAGTTTTAGGATCGATAACTTCGTTATCTGTAGTATTAAGGTGCGGAATCCCTCAATACGGTGTTATCTTACTAACAACGAATATGTTCGTATTGCGTTTAACTAGACTTAGCTTTAAACAACGAATCGTCAAAGCCTAGTCGATAGGTTATGTTTTTCTCTGGTTTGCTGGAATCGCAGGTTTGGAATATGCAAAAGTTGTTAACGATTTTCTAAGGAAAATCGTTTAAATAGTTCTGTCCGGCTCGGCTCGCATGGGCCTGCGAGTTCGGTCCAACTCGCAGCCCAAGCCCAACTCGGAGCTCGGCTCGCCAGACTGATACCTCGCGAATTCAGAACTCACCTCACAGCTCAACTCGCTGCGACCTGAGATCTCGACTCGCCTCGCATCAAACGTCTGTTTATTTATTTCGTATTTAACATTCGTCTAACTTAGCAAAACAATATGTTTAACGAATATCACTAACAAAACAAATATTCATTTACAAATCTAAACCAATATACAAACATAATAATAATTACACTAGTCCTATTTCAAGCTAGATCTGTTGTCACAATCTATGTCCCAACAGACTCCCCCTTGACAATAGCTCTAGCGTCTTTATCTTCACGCTGTCTTTGGTCTTCATTTGTAAATCTTACTTCCTGCAAAAATTTTAAGCTTGATGCATGTTTTAACCATCCTATGATAATCTCGTGCTAAATCACCCCAACCAACAGTAGATATGATCTTGTTCTTGTACAACATAATCAAATCTTCCTTTGATAAATTCATCAGATGTCTGTGATCATATACACGAAGAATTTCTTTTTCACCATCAGGATAATCATCATCAGCTTCAATCATAAAGGCTTCCCCTGTTCCAGCATCTACCCCCCAATATTTCAATTTTCCCAAAATATTCTGAGGCATAGTCTTCATAGGTATTTGCTTAATACAGTTGACCGCTGGATAAACCTTCTTTCTTCTTCTTCTTCCAGTTCTCTGACTGAGTTCGTTCAGCTTTATTGTTTTACCTTTCCTTGGCTTAATCTTCGAGAACTTCATAGATAATCCTTCAGTCCTAATGATACGCTCAACATACTTAGCATAGTCATCATCACTTGGATTTATCATATCTAATCTAGCCAAGTCTCGAATCTCATATCGAGGCAACGAACTAAACACTGTAAGCTTCTTCTCAAAATATTGAACTCCGTCAAACCTTTTGATCGCGAAGAGCTTCAGGTCAGAGTCATAATACCATCCAATAATGCCAGTTTTAAGTACACGCTTTCCAGTAATATCAACTTCTTTCAAAATGCGTGGCTTATTTTCCTTTTTCCTTTTCAGCATTTCTTGGATAAACATAGGATTACCAACCATATGTTTGTATTTGTCCTCTATTTCTTCAACTTCAGTATCTGAATCTTCAGAAGCATTCTCAAAAGCTTCTAAATCAATAACTGATTCTCCATGTTCATTTACAAAAACAAATTCAGTCGTTGATGGATTCACAACATGTTCATCTACATTTGCATCCAGATCAACACCTTCATCTATCACAGATTCAAATACTGCAGTCCAGTCTTCAGGAAGTTTGAACTCTCCTTCTTCAATATCATAATCAATCTCTTCATCTATCTCATCCAAAATATCATCTTCTGAATCTGATAGATCTAGCATTTCCATTCCTAGAGAAAAAAAAAAAAAAAAAAATTTAAATACAAATATATTAATAATTCAAATTCTTCAGTGATTTCCCTGAACCAATCTAAGAATTTCTTTATTAATTCTTTTGTATATTTTAACCTAACATATAAACGCAATATAAATATAACTTATAAAATCTTTTATTGATTACCCTGAATCAATCTAAAATCTCTTAAGTCTACTTAACAAATATTAATTAATTTTAAATTCTAATGCATTGTGAATAATCACCAAACATTTAAATTTACTATTAATTACCTTATATAATTTCCAAGTGTTAATTGATCTCATTCATTATCAATTTAACCTTTAAATTATATATCATTTGTCTAGTTAATACGAATACATTTTTAACTTGTTAATTACTTATATACCTTACGGTCTTAAGTCTATAATCAAATCTAAAATGCATATGTTATTATAAAATTATGACCGCCGAAATTAATCGGAACACGCCGCTCGACTACTCAATGAGTCGGAAGTCTTTCGATCACTATTTTATCTTAACATTTATAAAATCAAATAACTTAACAATATCTAATACATTTAACTTGTAATTACAAATCTCAAGCCGAATATATTATTACAATATTAAGTTACAATTATTCTGTACAAATTACTACCAATAATTACTACACTATGCTAATACTAAGCTATCTTACCAGCTTCTGTATCAACCTGTGCAGTCTTATCAGCATTTGTACCAGCTCCAGAACCACTAGCACCAGCACCAGACTCCCCCTGAATAGTAGCTTGGTCACTAGTCTTTGAAGGACCAGTCTGCTCACCACTCGGTGCATTGGGATCATCGTCCTTGTCTTGATCTCTCTTTCTCTTCAACTCATTCTCTCTGCAAGACTCCAGATATACCAATATCTCCCCCTGAGCAGGCTGTCCTGAATGCGATCTCAAGACCAGACTCTCTAAAGAAGATAACTTCAGTCTCTGTACAGTGAAGTCCGCAAGCAAAGTCTCATGAGTCTTCATCAACAGATTGTACGATTCACTCTGCTTGAGAATCTGTTGTGAAAGAAGAAGATTGCTCGACACCAGCTCTGGAATCTGAGAAGTAAGCTTCTCCAAATCCTTTACCCTCGACTCTAAGGATGTAATCCTTTCTGCATCAGTCGTTGGAGTAACAGGTATCGTTCTTGGTCCAGGCGGTGTAAGAGACTCAATATGCCAGTCTCTGGTAAGCGGTGTATGAGGTTGAGACAAAGCTTGCGTAAGCAAACTTGTCGCAAATCTAGCTGCTTTGTTCGTCGGAAAATTAGCTTCACGAACTAAATCAGCAACCTCATGCTGTAAAGTTAAACACAATTAAAATCAGTTATTGTTACAGATTACTCTGTCTCAAACTCTAATTAATTGCATAACACTCATAGTTATAGAATTTATATCTCATACTTGAAGCGGTAAAGACATCGATTCCGTAACCACCGGTGCAACCATCTCTACCTGTGGTGTATCCTGAGAAACTGTATACAGAATTAACTGTCTCAGTTCAACTCCTGATAAACAACAAGTTAAGATTATTTAACTTTAATTAATACTAACCTTCTCGAATTGTAAGCGTTCTCGGACGCTTCATCAAAGGAATCTCAACTTCCTCAGTACCTTCCTCCAGAATACTCTTACCCTTCCTCTTCGTTTCAGAAGCAGATGGAGGAGGAGAAGGTGTATTGTCAGAAACTTCATCTGAAGCCGTCTCACCATCACGACCTCTAGATGATCTAACAGGATCCTAAATTTTAAATATATTAAACATTTATGATTAGCGTAAGCTCTATCATACAAGTTCTATATATTTAAGATTAATCAGATATAATACCTCAGTTGGTACAACAACTGATCTATCAAGCTGTATCTGCTCATCCTCAAGTAATATAACTTCTGGATGTGCAGCCTCAGCTTCAGCTTCCTGTTCGTATAATGATATTTATATTTTTAAAATCAGAAATAATATCCAATTTACTAAATATCTAATATCAGAATCATTATATAATAATATTATGCATCTATGATCAATAAAAACAATCTATCAACTAAGCATCTATATTATTACATAAGTAACAGATTACCTCAGGTGGTGCCAAGTAACTCTCAATGTCTTGAAGCAAAGGATTTGTCTCATCATCATTCTGCTCCAAAACTTCTTGCACAACCTGTGCAGCAACCTCTTGATTCACCTGCTGATCCACCTGACCAGCCTGAATAAGAACATCCTCAAGGAGCCCTTGTGGATCTTCAGGTTGAGCTTCCTCAGCTACAGGTGCAGGTACAACATCAGCAACAGCAGGAGCAACAACAGCAGCAGGAGCTACGTCCAACCACCCATGATTTGGCGGTGCAACGTAGTTCGGATCAACAATATATCCAAAAAGTGGTCTAATTTCCGGTTTCACCACTCCTTCCTTCCTAATCGTCTGCATAAACATGGCATTATAACCACGTTGATCAATGGTATTCACCGATAAAAACGGCTCAGGAATAACCAAGTTCGGTAGACGCGCACGTATGATAAGCATACAAAACCTCGGGTAGATCATAAATCTAGATCTAACAGAACCCGATATCTGTCTAGCTATCTCTCCAAAAATGTAATCACAAAAACTGTATGGTTTATTGTAAACCAGTGACAGTACAGCCGATAGAATCGCAGGGCTCAACTCATCAAAGCCACCTTTCTTTGCTGCGAAGACTATATTCATCACGTGCCAAAGAAACCTCCACTGACCAATGACCAGAGGCTTCTGGAACTGACGTCCACGCCTGTCTCCTGTATATCCCATACGTCCAATAGCACCCTCAATAAAGTCCATAGGATACTCAATATCCCCGTTCTCCTGTTCTACCGTACCTAGCTGCAAAATCTCACGAAGATTACCAGCTGAAAAGGTAACAGGTTGTCCACCAACTGTAGCTCGAATCTCTGGCGGAGTGACAGATTCGTCATAAACAATATCCGTCCAGAAATCGTTCAGTATAGTCTGTGAGATAGGAGGATTGGCCGTAATGGCATATCTAATCCTTGATCGTGCTAGAAAACGTAATATATCAGCAACCCTGTCAGCCCGTTTGGCCTCAAGGTTCAGATCAACCAGGATGTTGTGACCCTTATCAAATGCTCTAGCCATATCTGTAATAAATACAAACAACAGATATAATTTAATGCACGATAAAAAATATTTAAACTATTATGTATTATGAATCAAGATTCATCAAACATCTTAGTTTAAAATTGTAATTATATATAACTTGATACAAAAATAATCTCAAGTCGTATATAAAAATTTTACTTATAACTAAAAAGTCTTAAGTCTAATTTAAATCACGTTAGGTACTTGTTATTTTAATAAAAATCTCAAGTCGTTAACGTTAAAAATTATACCGCTAATGTGAAATTAGGACACGCCACTAATTTTCTTCTTAAATTAGTAGACTTTCGATATAATCATATAAGAATTAACACAAATCCATTTCATAAAAGTCATTACTTAAAAAGTCTTAACATTTATATCACTACTTTAAAAAATAAAATTTTTCTAAGTACTGGACTCGCATAAACTGGCCTAACGAGGTGAGGTCAACTCGTTTTGCTTATGAACTCGCTAAACTTATAAACTCGCTACATTGATCAACTCGCTAAAGTTATTTAAGTGAACTCGCTAATCTCATGGATTCGCTAGTCAACTCGCTGCGAGTTGATTCAAAATGTCAACTCGTTCGATGAACTGCCGTCGCGAGGTTACACTTAAAATCGATTAATCTTGTAATTTTAACATGATCTATCGATTGATTCACGTTCATTAATGTTCGTTTAACATAAACCCTAAAGATCTATGTCCAATAACATCGTAATCGACGCAAATCGTTTAGTTTTTAACCCGAAACCCTAAGTTTTATAAAAACTTCAATTTCTTGTTATTTACACGGTGAAATCCGTTGGTTTATACCTCAAAATGTTCGCAATATGAAGGTGTATAAAGTCCTCGGATTGAATAACTCGTTCCCGTAATCTAAGAATCGAAATCAAACGAAAACAATAAATCGCCTCGTTTCGCCTTGTTGACGGATTCGCAAGCTTTACTGAACTCGCGAAGTATGTGGGTTCGGTGGGTTGGTCTGACTCGTTTGACCACCTTTATACTTTACATTCGATTCGCGAGATTTGAAGCGGACTCGCAAGTCGAAGTCAACTCGCAGAAATAATTAAAAAACGCGAATTTTAATTCTAAGTATAAATAAAAACCCGATATTTTCACAAGTCTAAATTATAATTAATTTTCACTTGTATTTGTCACGTTGTTCAACTCAAAAACATTCAGTATGATTTAATTCCGAAGGGTAAGCATAATTAACACAAAAATTAAGAACTAAAACAAAATTACATAATCATAGGTATCAAGTACCATTTTATTAAACACTTGAAACAAAATAAAATACATACACAAAATGAATAAGAATTTATCTGCTTAGGGATCATATTAGTAAGAATAAGCAATTCATGATATATTTAAAAAGTTTAAGCAGATTGGTAGTATACATACCTCATGAAATTCAAATAAATTACTATAAAATTACAACTAAATATATCATTTATACATTTATATTTATGAAACTATATCTTAGTTACCTTTATCCACATAGCATAATTAATAAATGCATTACGCACATAAAGTAAATATTTTAATTATAGATAGTTCAAGACGATTACCAGTATATGATCCACATAAACAAATTATACTCAATTTTCTAAGCAAACTCTTTATTGTTAGTATGAGAATTATCAAGTGCTTCCTATTATATGACATACTGAAGAATTCAAGTAAAACACATAACACTGCATCATTAAATTTTCAAGGTAGCGGTTACTAAATGATGTATCTTTTCGAAACATATAACATACACTTGAATTTTTACGGTTAGACAAATATCAAACATACTTTGAATATGCTATGTTATCTAAGTCTGTACGTAGTACAACAGAAGATTCCTTCTAGCATAATTCAAAATATATTTGAGAATATTAATTTAATTAAAGGTTTCAGTTCTGTACATAGTACAACATAGTTACCAGTAATTAAATTAATACCCATATTGCTACTATTTGTCACTTTAATTAAAATGCATGATAACAGTGTATGGTAATACCATCATTCAACATTTAAGACTTAATGTCATACATCATAGAATAGTTACACAAAATAATAAACAAGTAGTTAATTAAATTCTTAAGACTTAGAAAATTTCATATAATTTGCCTACCAGTACATCATATGATGAAGCCATCTAAAATTTTACTAAAAATAGACAAATTATAACTTGTGGATATAGGTGTATAATCAAATAAATATAAACACATACCTGATAGAACCGCTGTAGTTCTAAAGCAACTTTATTTGAACCTACTACCATATCATACTTAGGACTTAAGCTTTATTATTGTGAAGCTTATTCTCCTAATGTACTATCATTTCCCGTAGTTTTTGCAAATAAAAACTTAAATGAAGGCGATTCCCCTTAGGTAACAAGCAAATGAATGCCATACGCCCTTTTTTTTTTTTTTTTTTTATATTTTTTTTTTTTAATAATAAACACATAAATACTAACTATTACAAGAATACCCTTGGAAGACTAATCACTCTGGATTTCTCATTCCGTTTAGTTGAACCAACGTCTCAAATCTTGCTCTGTCGAACGCCTTTGTGTATAAGTCTGCTAAGTTATCCAATGATGGAACCTTAACTAACTTTATCAATTTCTTTTCAGCACAATCTCTAATAAAATGATGTCGAATATCAATATGCTTAGTTTTACTGTGCTTTACTGGATTATTGGTGATCGACATAGTAGATTCGTTATCAATCATCATAGGAGTATTGGTTATATTTAACCCGTAATCCCGCAGTTGCTGTTGAATCCAAAGAACTTGCGAGCAACAGCTGCCAGCTGCAACATACTCAGCTTCACATGTAGAAATGGCTACCGAGGTTTGCTTCTTGCACTGCCAGGATACTAATCTACCTCCTAAGAATTGACATCCTCCAGTCGTAGATTTCCTATTCTGATTGCATCCTCCATAATCCGAATCAGTATAAGCTACGAGATCTAAGTCTCCATCAATCGGATACCAAAGACCCAGCTTAGGTTTCCCTTTGAGGTAACGAAAGATTCGTTTAACAGCTTGCATGTGTGACTCTTTCGGATTAGCCTGATATCTTGCGCATAAACAAACAGCAAACATGATGTCAGGCCTAGAGGCTGTAAGATACATTAGTGATCCGATCATGGCTCTATAAAGAGTTGGATCCACATCGCTATCACTCGATGTATCTGGACCTAATCCATGATTGACTGGAATTGGAGTATTGTAGACCTTACTTTCATCCATCTTGAAACGTTCTAATAGCTCATATGTATATTTAGATTGATGAATAAAGAATCCATCCTTCTTTTGATCAACTTGTAATCCTAAGAAGAAATTCAACTCTCCCATTGCAGACATTTCAAACCTTTTTCTCATGACTTTCTCAAATTCTTGACACATCTTTTCATCAGACGATCCAAAGATAATGTCATCAACATACACTTGTACAAGAAGAAAGTCTTTCTTTTTCCACTTCACAAATAGTGTACTATCAATTGATCCTCTTGTAAATCCATTCTCAAGTAGATACGTTGATAGTGTTCCATACCATGCCCTAGGTGCTTGATGTAATCCATATAGAGCCTTATTCAAACGATATACTCTATCTGGATACTCAGGATTAGCAAACCCTGGCGGTTGTGAAACATACACCAATTCTTCCACTTTGCCATACAAAAAGGCACTCTTAACATCCAACTGATACACTTTTATACCATAATATGATGCGAATGCTAAGAATACTCTAATTGCTTCTAGCCTAGCAACTGGTGCAAACACTTCATTGTAATCAATACCTTCTTGTTGATTAAAACCTTGAACCACTAGACGAGCTTTATTGCGAGTAACGATACCTTTATCATCTCTCTTACACTTAAATACCCATCTAGTTCCAATTGGATATTCTCCCTTTGGTAGGTCAACCAACTCCCATACTTGTAATTTAGAGAACTGAGATAGTTCTTCTTGCATTGCTTCTACCCACGAGTTTTCTTTTAAAGCCATTTGAACATTTTTAGGCTCGACTTGTGAGATAAAGCATGAATATAGACATTGATTAGGAATCCCTGTCTCTTTCATTGCAGTATACAAGCTTTGGTATTCAGAATTCTCAGACGTATTAGTTCTGGATTGATGCCTAGTTTGAACCGGAGTATTAATATCACCGATGATGTTTTCAACTGGATGATTCTTACTCGTTCTAGTTGTAGTAACTGGTTCAACTGGTATCTCATCTTCCAAATTAGTACCAATTTCTTCCAATTCAGGTACATCTTCCGTACGTGCTGAAGATATTCTTAGATGTTTCAAAGGAGTAAGTATGTCATCAAACTTTGTATGAAGATCATCAAGATCTTCTGTTTCTAGAGACTTATCCTCTGAAGGTTTTTGTGACTCACTTGTGGAAGCTTTATCTGAGTCAACAGTAGTCTTGATTCCAGACTGCTTAACACTCGATGTTGAAGCGGGACCAATATTCTCATCTTCAAACACTAAATGTTCAGCTATCTCTGAATCACTGACATAGTCACTAATAGGAACTTTAAATGATGCAAAAAGATCAGAATAATCAAATTGCCAATCTAAGCCCTTATGAACATCCGGTGAATAGCTTGTAACCTCAATATTATAAACTACCTCCAAACGTCCTGTGACTTTATTAAAGACTCTCTTATTTGGCGAATTGGGCATATAACCTAGGAAAAATCCTTCGTCAGCCTTCTCACCAAATTTTGCTTGATGTCCAGTCTTTAATATGGTGCATGAAACTCCAAAGGGTTCAAACCCTTTTAAGTTAGGTTTCTTATTGTTCAAAAGCTCATAACAAGTCTTGTTATGTCTCTTAACCGTAAGAACTCTATTAAGAACATAACATGCTGTATTCACTGCTTCTGCCCAAAAGATGACCGGAAGCTTTGAATCAGCAAGCATTGTTCTAGCAGCTTCAATCAACGTTCTATTCTTCCTTTCAGCAACACCATTCTGTTGAGGTTCATAAGGTGCACTGAATTGATGTAATATCCCTTTGCTTAAGCAATAGATATTCAACGTTGAATTCTTAAACTCTGTTCCATTGTCACTACGAATACGCTTAACTCTCTTTTTATAGACATTCTCTACTAGATCAAAGAACTCAATTAGAATTCCAGGAGTCTCATCCTTTGATCCCAAAAAGAATACCCATGAGAATCTAGAATAGTCATCTGTGACAACCAAACAGTACCATTTGCCACCTAGACTTCTCTTGCTTATAGGGCCGAAGAGATCCATATGTAGCAATTCAAATGGCGAGGAGATAGAGTTTTCAGTCTTAGGTCTGTGTGGTTTCTTGTGCTGCTTTCCTTTCATGCAAGGAACACACTTATCCTCAGACTCGAAACGTTTTTGTGGTACACCTAGAACCAAACCATTTTTGGTTATATAATTCATCTTTCTCCAGTTTAGATGTGCCATTCTCCTATGCCATAACAGAGCATCTGTTTCCGAAGCCTTGGACAATAAACATGTAGACACCATTGAAGAGTTAGGAACACCCATGTTGATAGCATAGATGTCCTTCTTCCTTGGCGCCCTCATCAATATCCATTCATCAGGAATTTTAAAACCTGGCTTCAGGACTAAGGCCTCCTTTTCATTGAAATAAACTGGATGACCTTTATCACAGACTTGGGAAACACTCACTAGGTTGTGTGTAAGTTCTTCAACATAGTTCACATCCTCAAGAGTCAAAGTTCCATTTGAAACTTTTCCTTTTCCCGAAATTACTCCTCCTTTATCTCCTGCAAAATTTACTTTTTGCTTGAGACTATCCTTGAAGTCCTTCAGTAGACTTCTTTCACCGGTCATGTGCCTCGAGCATCCACTGTCTACATACCACCAACTGTCCTTGTTCACAGCATGCTCCTGCACATAACACAAAACACGATCAGTTATCAAGAGGGACCCAAGCCATTACGGTCTTGGTTTGTCCCTTATCATCAACAAACTTAAGCTCTTTAAAATAACCATTCTTCCCATCAGGAGCTTTGGTTACTTTCGAAGTAGCTTGAGTTTGTGGACGATCAGCCTTAAGAGGTGAATTTGAGGAGAACCTCTTAGGCACAAAAGTATGAGCTCTATTATGATAATTATAATTAAACTCATGTGATCGCGAAGTAGTGCCACTTTCATAATGACTATGGCCTCTACTTGGAGTTCTAAACCTCGACGGTGTCACATCCCTAGACTTATGGACATAATTATCACTTTGAGTATATGACCGTTTAGGTTTAGGTGGGGAGACACTATGCTTACCATCTCTTTTAAGAATATTCACAGGTTTATTACCTAACTTAGGTTTGGTATCTAACCCGTCTACAGTCATATCAGAGTCGGTCTGTGTCTTTTCCTCAATCACAAGCTTATGTGGTGCTTCAGGCTTTTTGTTAGGACAACACGAAGCCACGTGTCCTTTTTGATGACATTTGAAACATGACATCTGCTTGCGTGATTTGCTCACTTTTGCTTTCTCATCCGGAGTCTTAGGCACTAAAGGTTTAAGCTGTTCCTTATCAACTTTATCATTAATCTTAGCATCGTTAATCACTCCACCCGATACAAAATGTATTTTGGTGAACTGAGAAGCCTTGCTATTATCTAATGATACGTTCTTAATAACATCTTTCTGTGCCTCTGACTGTTCAGGTTTATCAGCTACTAAAATCTCAGGATTAACTTCAGTCATCTCAGAGTCCTCAGGAATAGGAGTGTAATTGGCATTAAAAGGCGGGGATACATCATTGTAACCTAACCCAGTCTTGTCCTTTACACTACGTTGAGCATCTAACATTTTATCCATTTGAGATGTCCTATAATTCTCAAGTTTACGGTTTTGCTCAATTAACCTTAAATTAAGGTTCACTATTTCCTGATCCTTACTAGCAATCGTCTCATTTAAGTCTTTGATATTCATATAGAGACCATCTATGACAACAGATTTTTCACTTATGGTATCTCTAAGTTTTGTTCTATCCAACGCATCAGACTTAATTTTATCTTTTAAGACCTGTTTATCATCACTTAATCTACGAACATCCATAATAGCTTGATCAAGTTCAGATCTAACAGTCTTATAAGATTCCTTATCCATATTTAATTGTGATGACAGATTACTATTTGACACAGTTAAGACACTATTCTGAGACTGTAAATCAGTAACTAAGTAACAAACATCAGCAAGATTAAGAATATCTAAACATACCTTCTTCTTGTCAGTTTGTAATTCAGCCATACGTGCCACTAATTCTTCAGGACTCATATCTGGAGTTGAATCCATATATAGCACATCATCATCACTTGCCCTTTTTTCAGACTCAGCCACCTCTACTCTCTGTTCCATGTCAGTGGGCATGTAGGACACTGATCCAGCAGTTGTTTCTTCGATCTCGGCCATCAAAGCTTCTTCAGAATGAGCTTGCCAATCATACGAGCCATCCAACTGCTTCACCACTAAGGCTTTGGAAGCAAGAGTACTTCCCGAACCTTGTTTTCCTTGTGCTTCTACTTTAGGTCTTTGGCATTCTCTAGCAAAATGACCAATACCCTGACAGTTAAAGCATCTGACCTTGGTTTTATCAAACCCTGATCTATTGCCCAACACCTTTCTACCAGTTTTCTTGAGGAAATTCTTCACCTTTCTAGATATCAACGCTAGTTGATCTTGAAGTTCCAGTTCCTCAAGATAATCAGAATCTATCTGCTCATAATCCTCATCAAATAGAATAGGATCATTGATCTTTCCTTCTATGTAGTTCTCATATGATGCCACAAAGGAAGCAAGAACAGACAGTTGCTGTTCAGCAGATTTCACACTCATCGGCATCTTCTGATGCTCTTGAGGTGACTTCTCAGAATTCTTTCCCTTTGTCTCATCACCAGAGGAGGAAATAAAGCACAGATCTTCAGTGATCATTTCTCCATTTTCATTAGTATCACCAACTAACAGTGCAGTGGTCGAACTCGATGACGCAGTCGAAAGACTTGACTTTCCATGATACAGCCCAGGGTTCTGAACCTGATCAGAATCACTATCTCTTGACTTCTTGGAGAAATCATAACCTTTCAGCTTGTCAATGACTTGCTCTAAGGTCATAGTAGAATACCTAGTTTCGTTATCCTTAATCATAACACCATACATTTCCCATTTAGAAGGTAAACCCTCAAGGAACTTGTCGGTTTTAGATACTTCTTCTTCAAAAATTTCATGGTATTCTAATTCACTTAGCAGATGGTAGAATCGTGTAACATAGGCATCAAGATCTTCTCCTTTTAAAGCTTTAAACATAGTAAACTGCTTTTTAAGAAGACTCTTCTTGCCAGCTCTCACCTGTGGACTTCCCTCACCTCTTTTCTCTAAAGCTTCCCAGAGCGCTTTAGCAGTATGAAAAGACTTGAGTTGATGAGCAAGGGATTTAGGAAGACACATCTTTATGCAAGAATGTGATTTATTCTCATTTCTGTACGCTTCCTTCTCTTGATCACTCATGTTTGCATAGGTAAGAACTACAGTAGCATTTTGAACAGTTTGAGTAGGTGGGGTGTATCCACTCTTGATACACATCCAGATAGACAGATCATGGAATCTACAGTAAGATTCAAATCTGTCCTTCCAATTGTAGTAATCCTCGATTCTTAACAACTTAGGTGGAACGTTTGACTTTCCCACCTCGTGGTCCATTTCGATCATTCTACTTAAGTCAGACATCTTAAAAACGTAAAATTAAACTGTTTCAGCGAATTCAGAAATCTCAACTCGCAAGACTCAGCTCAACTCGCAATCTCAGCTCGACTCGCAGAATTTGTCGATTCGCAAGCCTCAGTTCGGATTGCTAAAAGATGTCGATTCGCAAGTGATGTCGATTCGCGAGAGATCTCGGTTCGACTTGCAAGCCTCAGTTCGACTCGCTAGTTCAACTCGGTTCGCAGGCGACGCTGGAACCCTAATCTCGACTCGCGAAACGGCTGTTAAACCCGAAAAACGAATTTTAAGGTATTTTTACGAACGAAACTGAGAAATTCGACTGTAAACTAACCCTAAAACTTCCAGAGAATGATTTTGATCGTTAGTATTGCAATAATGCACGTAAAAACGACCCGAATCAAAAACGCAATAAACTAAAACTCACGAACACACTCGTATCTAGCCCGAAAGCTCTGATACCAGATGTAAGTCCCCTAGTTTTAGGATCGATAACTTCGTTATCTGTAGTATTAAGGTGCGGAATCCCTCAATACGGTGTTATCTTACTAACAACGAATATGTTCGTATTGCGTTTAACTAGACTTAGCTTTAAACAACGAATCGTCAAAGCCTAGTCGATAGGTTATGTTTTTCTCTGGTTTGCTGGAATCGCAGGTTTGGAATATGCAAAAGTTGTTAACGATTTTCTAAGGAAAATCGTTTAAATAGTTCTGTCCGGCTCGGCTCGCATGGGCCTGCGAGTTCGGTCCAACTCGCAGCCCAAGCCCAACTCGGAGCTCGGCTCGCCAGACTGATACCTCGCGAATTCAGAACTCACCTCACAGCTCAACTCGCTGCGACCTGAGATCTCGACTCGCCTCGCATCAAACGTCTGTTTATTTATTTCGTATTTAACATTCGTCTAACTTAGCAAAACAATATGTTTAACGAATATCACTAACAAAACAAATATTCATTTACAAATCTAAACCAATATACAAACATAATAATAATTACACTAGTCCTATTTCAAGCTAGATCTGTTGTCACAATCTATGTCCCAACAATAATTAATAAAAGAAAGGATAGATATTACCCGTAATTATTGCGAGCGGAACAATGCTTATATTACTTTCAAATATTCCAAAGTGTTACATTGCTAAGCTAGCTACTACTAACTACTACATAATTAATCTCCTACTTATCTCTCACCAAATTAATTGTATTAACATAGAGAGAGAAAGTAGAGAGAAAAAATAATAAAAGTTGAAAGAAATTGATCTTAGAGAGAAGTAAGAAAGATATGAAAGGTGTGTAGAAAGAAATATAAGGGGTGTGGCTAAAATGTGAACCCAAGGCACCTATTTATACTTGAATTTTGGCTCAAGTTAGCAACTAGAGGCTCAAGTTAGAAAAAGGTGGAAAAGGTGGTGCACCGGGTACCAAAAAGCACGTAAAGGTGGTGCACTGGGTACCAAAAAGCATGTAAAGGTGGTGCACCAGGTACGCTCAAGGACCAAAAAGCGGAAACGAGATGGGGGAGGGGAGGCCGGCGCCGCCCACCTGCAGGCCGGCGGCGGCTGGCTGCCACCCACCCCGGTTCGTCGCCTGTTGCCTCGTTTCTTGATTCGTGCGTGTTTTCTTCGTTACGCGTCCGTTTGCGTTGATTCTTTTTGCGTTGGATTCGTAATTAAAAAATGAAGAATTTGATGAAAATATATCCCAAAAATATGTCTCCCATCTTTGGATGTCTCGTACGAATCATTTGGATCTTCCGGCGTACGTAGAATCTTCATTCTTCGTCCGTTTTTGTTGATTCTGCTTTTGTTGGATTTGTAATTTGAAAACGAACATCTTGGATGAGATGGATGTTGGTGATGGGCACTTTTGTCTTAAAATCTCGTTTTGATGCCTTGAATCTTCAAACGTGCGTGGAATCTTCGTTTTTCATCCGTTTTGCTTGATTTTCATCATCCAACCTTGTTTTGACCTTCTTGGCATAATACTATTGGTTTGTACTGTTTTTGAGTTAAAATTGCCAAGAATCGTTCCAGAATGACAGAGATATCGGTAATAAAAACGTGACTTTTTACGCGATATCAAGTATCCCACACTTAGAACGTTGCTTGTCCTCAAGCAATCTCATTCATAAAAGGCCTTTAGAAAGATTCTAGATGCACATATCTTTTAGAAATACTATTTCCAAAGAATACAAAGCTCTAGTTATGAAAGAATTCTTATGAGAAACTAAGGGTTTATAGAATTTGATACTTTCTTCAAGCAACTTAGATGGTAATCATGACTAGGCAATCCTTGCAGTGGGTCACTCAAATCACTCAGGTGTTTAGGGTTTCCTACTTGCTAGTGTCAATCACTCAGATAGCCTGTCATGCAGCATTCTCGTCATAGGTTTGATCAAGAATCAAATCTCCATCACTTTGGAAGAGAACGGTACTAATCTTTCAAAACATCTTAAAAAGAAATCGGGTTTTTGGTTTGGAGAGATGAAGAAGGTGTATGGTGAGTAAGAAGGAGAGTATCTTTGGGTTTTCTTTTCTTGTATCTTCTTGAAACTGGGGTATTTTTCCGAGAAAGTCTCTTTTGGAATTTCTCAAATTTGAAAAGACTTAATGTTGCAATCCTTTTTGGGTTTTAATTTTTCCTTTTCTGGACTTTCTTGAGTAGTGCCGGCATGTATATTTTTCTACTTTTTCTTTTTATCTTTTTTTATATAATGCCGGCTTTACCAAGGAATATTTTTCTGGTCCGAAGGGTTTCTTTTGGAATTGGGTTGCGAAATTGTGTTGGCTTTTCTTGTGAAAATTTGGGAAATTGAGAGTGTCTATGAAAATTTTGGAAGACATGACTTCCGTGGTTTCGGGATGAAGGTACAAAAGGGAGGTTTGGTTGGATAGTGGGTGTGAAGATGTTTGATGGTTGAGGGAGTCGGGGATTACTTAGAAAATATCCAGATAGATTGTACTTGTACCATGTATGGCACTCATCGGTGTGATCTCGAAATGTATTACAAGAGCAAGTTCTAATTCAAATACATGCATCGGCACACACATGAAACGAAAAGTGAAGCATTTTTGGATATATGCTCAATATGGGCTCAAACTTCACGAATCGAATATTTTGGTCATTGTGTGCCTAGTCATGTGTTGCCTTTTTCGTCCATATCTTATTCTAAGAAAACCGTTTTGTTTCTTTGTTAAAACTCAATTCTTGCTGTAATTTATATTTTCGGAAAATAGAGGTTCTAAAGAATGCTGCTTTTGAATCAAACATTTTGAAAACTTCTTCATTTTTAGCCTTTTAATGAAAATATTGTTTATTTTACGGACAAGAGGTTAAACTTGCGGTTGCAGACCGTATATCCCACACTTAGAGGAACATTGTCCCTAATGTTCGAATCTATATATTGAACACCTCTTGTCGAAGTATCCCACACTTAGAATTTCTACTAATTATGGAAAATATCTCTTAGTATTTTGTGGATTCCAAGGATCCCACACTTAGTGTTTGGAATGGGATATAGGCCGATATAATCTTGCAAAAATGGATAAATAAACTAGAGAAAGGAATGCAGAACTCCCCTATCGTATATACGACTGTGAGCTGAGGATCTGAGTGGTCGACTTTGTCATCTCCAATGTTTGTTGAACTTGTTGGCATCAGCCTTCATGTATTGAACTCGAGCTCCAGCAGTATAACCTTTCTTCAATACCTCAACCAGTTTCCTCATGAAAATAACTAAGAACTAAAGGATAGATTGCAGAAAATGAAGTGATGTCACCCTCCGGACACAAACATAATTAACCAATAAACACCAAATGTTGGATAGAGTTTAATGGACAAAGATCCTAATCTTCAAGAGCCGCTGCTATAACTAAACTGCTCCTAATGATCTGAAAGTGTTGAAGTCAATGACCATGAATCTTTATTATCCGAGATCTTTTTCCGACAACTGATGTAATGAATCTGATGTTGTTCTTTTATCGACTGAGATCTCCAGTTTCCAAATTGTTCCCGTATCTATTCCTTTGTCTGAATAGTCCCTGAGGGCGATGATTGTATGTGTGAAGGGGTGGATGGATGGGTGAATGTGGGCGGATATGGTGATGATGGTTTAGGGTTCCATTATGTGGCAAGGTTTAGCTATAGGACTTGGAATTTGTGGGCATATATGATGAGTATTGAGCTGGTCAACTTGATGAACTAGTCATAGACAACTAGAAATCATCTTTGTATCTAGAAGTGTCATCTCTTGTCCCCTGCAAAGCAATGCTCCAAAGATTCCCATACTCAATGAACTGTAAGCTCCTCTTGTCGTCTTTCCATTATCTTTAAAGATTCTTTATCCATAGGTGTCAGTCCCTGTCTGTTACAAGTAGATCAAACAAACATGATCTAACAAACAAGTGATTATTCTCCAAATCATAGATTCACTGGTTTGCGAAGAACCTATCAAAGTGAGTGCTTTGTAGATGAAACAAACCAGTGTATGACTTTGAGTTTAATCTCACACAGAAAGTGTTAGTTGCCTATAATTTCACCGCAACACAAATAGCAGACATGGAAATACCAGTATTATCAGTTGAATCAGGTAGCCAAGTATAAAGATATCCAAAGCACATATTTTTAAACGAGTTTGAGCATAATACACATATTGACAAACAAATCATGTTATCAAATTAAGCATTAGTATCTCATGTATGTTCACAATAATATATGTAAGTACCTCAAATGCTCGTAACATGTCAGTGGGTGTTTAGAATGACTAAGGCTCCTAACTCCTAGTAGGTTTCCATTTTTGTGAGTGAAAGTGATAACAAGAACTTTAGAAAATGGTGAAAAA
This sequence comes from Helichrysum umbraculigerum, assembly GCA_949592205.1. Lineage (NCBI taxonomy): Eukaryota > Viridiplantae > Streptophyta > Magnoliopsida > Asterales > Asteraceae > Helichrysum > Helichrysum umbraculigerum. Next base: position 99,845,414 of record CATIUR010000004.1, on the reverse strand, counting down.
TAGATGTTGCAATAAATTCCAAAAGACTGTGAGTATGAAGTATTAAGGTTTGACAAAAAAAATTTGACTTTTAACGAAGTAATTTCGCAAACCATCCATTTTTGTTCATAAAGATAGAAAACTTGGAATATTCATTTTAGGGTTTCATTTCTACTTATTGAGTTAGCTAATATTACCATAACTATGTTAAACACGGGTTGCCTCCCGAGAAGCGCTAGTTTTTGTTCGAGTCTCTAGCTTGACTCCAAACCTATTTCTTGGGAGATCTAGGGGGCTCCCTTGCATCCATCAGTAGATACAAGCGGAAATATTGGTACAGACCTAAGTGATTAAAGTGGACTATGGTCAGGGTATGTCCAATCAGTGGAAGAGGCATGATAAAGCGAGTGATTTGTTTTACTTGAGGTAAAACAAAGCTCTCGACTTTTTCTACCTCTTGAGTTTTGGGTTGTTCGGGTTGGTCAAAGAGATCCTCATCACTCCATGACGTGTACGTCATCATGTAATGGAGAGACGGTTTGTAGGGTGCTCTTGATGCAAAACCCACCTTGCTTCCTAAAGCCTTTAGTTGGATGATAATGTTGTACTCTGGGCATGGAGGTGGGACAATGTCCATTAGTGTCTCCAATCTTGTAGCAACGTTATCATCAAATACCTGGGTGTTTGTTTCCTCTAAGGTACTAGTGAAGTCTATTAGATCAGAAAGTGAATCAATCAAAGGGATTTTTGGGATACATTCAGCCACAACTAGTTGTGGGATGTGTTCAACCATATCAGTTCGAATGAGTTCACTACTCAGAGTCGGTATGTATTCCTTCAGTTCATGTGAAGTTGAGTCTTCTATGTAAATCTCCAAATTCGGGCTTTCCATCTCGATTTCTTTGTCTACTTCGTCATCCTCGTCACTTCGACCGGAAGTTTTGAGTTGCAGTGGTTCGAAAAGTTCTTCTAGAACAAACCCTTCGTCGATCTTTGACGTTGATAGGTCAGGAATAGGTGAAATTGAAGGTTTAGAAGTTTGGGTTGGTGTGGGAGTTGAAGGGATATTGCAACCAAACTCATGAGAATGTAAGTCCGTGTCGGGTGCAATAGATGTGGAGTGTGTGCGTCTCTCAACTTTTTGTATGCTAGAGTTAGCTCCAGCTCGATTCCTACTCTCCTCACTACTCTCTTGGGCTTGTGTTGGTAGTTCAGTAAAGATTTTAGACATATTATAAGTAAAACTTCTAAGTATGTCTTCTTGTTCTTTAATCATTTCTTTAAGTGATTCAGAAGGAGGTGAGAAAACAGCATTACTGCTGAGACACGCTAAGGGCGTATCTCTCAAGTCAGAATTTTCATAGGGTTGTGGTATACTTACAGGGTGAGGTGAGTGTGGGTAGATTTCGAATGGTTGAGGATGAAAAGGTTGGCATGGATGTGGTTGGAAAGTGTTAGGGTCATTTTGATACAGTGTTTGAGGATCTAAGTACCCTAGGTTATCCGAATACATCATACGATGGCTTTGACATTCTCCATCTACGTGGGTATTATATCACGTGCTACATCTATTTTGGATTGAATTAACAAGACTTTGCATTTGATCTAATCGTTCCCATTGATTTAACATTTCCCAAGGGTCCATAACGGATGGCATAGGGAGAAGGTTTCAGAATTAACGTTGTGGGTGAGAAGGGAATTAATCTAACCTAAGGTAATCCTAACTACGCTAAACTACGTGCAAAATGTAACTTTTGACAAGGATGGTAAGTCCTGGTCAAAAGGATCTGATGACACGTAAAAAGTCAAGTTTTTATGTGTCACTTTCTCACCTCTTTAGCCCAAAACATGATGAATATATCCAAAACCAACACTTTATTATCAAAACACATCATTGGGGCTAAAATATAGACAACATTTCAAAAATCATCTAAAATGGTCGAAAAACACGATAAATATAACGAATACGATCATAAGCATTCCGGTTCACGTTTTCAAGCACTTTTTAAGCTCTACTAAGAATTATGACCTCTAACCTATGTCATTTTCTTCGTCAGGAGATTACGATCGCGTGGATATAAAGAACGCTGAAAACGGACACCCGAGTCAAAAGTTACGCCCGAACGAAGATTACAAGCAACCGACGGATCACGATACGGGAGAGACAAGCCGGATACGGCAAAGCCCAGCCGTATACGGCTTAGACCTGACTGTATACGGCCTGTTTTGGGCGTATACGGCCTAGAGCCAGCCGTATATGGGCAATCTCCCCCGTATCCGGCCTTGTCCCTCCCCCGATACGGCCAATCTCTCCCGTATACGGCCAAATTCAACCGTATCGTGTGTTTTGGTCATCCAAGGTGCAATCTTGATACGGCTGAGGAATACGGCTGAGATTTTGAAGGCTAGAATACGGTTGAGGAATACGGTTGAGCCATGCCTATAAATACTAGCCATCACCTCCTCATTTCAAGCATTCAACATTCACCATTTCTTCACTTTCTCTCTCTACTCTCTCTCTAGAAATAATTAGTTTAGTTTAGTTTAATTAAGCTAGTAGATTAGCTTCTAGCTTAGCTTTACGGAGGTGCTCCGAGACTGCGATTGCGCAAGATTTGTAATTACGCTTTGTCAGGTTTTATTATAATCTCTATCTTGTTGTTTTAAATATGTTGTGCTGTTGTCATAATTATTTAGAATTGCTTGCTAGAATTATTGCCATGATTAGCTAAACAAATGTGTGTTTGCTATGATAATCATTATGCTAGGGTAGTTATACTTTAAAATGCAATTGGATATCATGAAACAACGGAGGTAACGTTATACGGTTTTCATCTGTATAGCGCCGGAACCATCACGAATGTGTGTAGTACGGAACGTGGAAGCTATGAAAGTCGTGGGCACAATCCGTTGTGATAATGATTCCAATTGTAAAGACGTCGTTATTCTGTCCGTATGCTGTTAGTATATATTTGAATCTATGAATTGCGTCTCCAATGTTTATCTATCCAACTTATGCTGTGGTTTGTAACTTACTGCTGGTCCTTGACTAGTGGTACGCCGCTTATTATTCTGTGTCTGATGATCGTTGAACTCGACATGGCCGGTGTTCTCCTGGTTGAAATACACCGGAGGGAGACACGGAGCGTAGGATTAGAGATAGATTAGATTCAATTTATTTAACACATGTTTTTGAGAGAACTTTCGGAATATGTGTGACTTAACCAATTATCCAGTTATTCTGTACAAATTAAACTGATCCTTGTATGCTGCTCTGTCGCATGTTCTTGTTTGATTGTTGCTTTAGGGTTTGCATGCTAGTATCACTTGTGTTATTGGATATATGATTAGGTTTTCGAGTATAGATTAATTGCATACATCAGTTTAACATGCGTAAAATAGTTATGATGGTTTATATGAAATAATGATGAACAATTTAATCAGCCGTTAGACCAGGCCATCCCAACCTGTTCCGGTAGGAAACCCCTATTTCATGTTTTTGTTCATTCAACAATTCATGCCATGATTCGGATATCTCAAATGTCCGAGATTGGGGAATAGGACTAGAGGATGGCTGTTGGTTAAATTGGTTGCTATATTTGGGAGAACTTCCGGTATAGTTTACATTCTATAACTGCTATCTTCGTGACATGTTATTTATCTGATTGTGGACAACTTCGCGTTAGGTATATAATAGGCTAGTAGTTATGGCTCATTAGGACATATAACTCAGGATAGATAACAAGAACCTTTTAATGTTTCAACGGAAATACTGTAAAACAACTTACTACTGGTACAAGCGTTTAAATACGTGGGAGCTAAGGAAAGGTTGTAAGTAGAGTACTTTGTTGTCATTGATTGTTTCAAGTACGTCTGTTAAGTCCTGACTTCGTCATCATAGCTAATACCTTAACCAAAATAACTACCCCTAAATAGCATATATAATTATCATAGTAGACACTCGCGTTAATCTGCTGTTCTCGTAGCCACCTCACCTATCCTCTAGTTTAGTTTAGTTTAAAATTAGTAGTTATAATATAGAAAACAAACAAAACCCCTATCAACCTTTTGATAAACCAGCTAAATTACAAAAGATAATCAAAAGACCTAGATCTCATGCCCGTTGTAGTTTGAAGAACGACCCTAGGTCATACTTACTACTGTACCCCATAGTTTTAAGTATCCTTAGGCCCCGCATTTACAAATTATAAAACACCCGCTGGTGGCGCGCCAGGAGGAAGGCCCGCAACGACGCGAATCAAATCGCGACCGACCTCTAGGCGCCCATCAAGTTTTTGGCGCCGCTGCCGGGGACTACAACGACCGATTTAGGAATTTAGTTATCTTAGTTATTTAGCGATCCTTTCGGAAGATCAATATCATCCGAAAGTTCCTTTTCTGTTATTTCCTTTTCAGTACCCTTTCCCTTCCAAAACTCTCTTTTCTACCAAAATCCCAAATTCTTCAGCCATGATGCCTAGTCAACATGACTGTAAGTTTGGGACAAACCCTGAACCAAGCTTCCAATCCACATCTTCAGTTCAGTGGCAAAACAAAACCCCTCTTAATCAATCTCTGTCTACTCTACCGTCCACTCTATCCGATTCCTCCTTTAACTCTCAACAACACTATAACGAAACTTTAATTAACTTCATGGTTGAACAAAATAACGTTAATAAACAAGTAATAGATTTTCAAGATAAAATTGATGCTTTACTTAGAATTTCCGAAGATTTGATCAAAAACCTTGAAGTTAGTCTTAAGCAATTATTTTCAAAAGTTGAGGAGAGTCAAAGGAAAATCACAATCGGTAACGACATCTTAGTTGTTACAAGAGGAGGTAAAGAAACCAGAGTTGAACAAACCTCAGATAAATCTTCAAATAAACCTTCCACTTCTACTGATCCAGTGCCAAGTGACACCCCTGTCTCTGCACCTGATCCAGAACCTTCTCAAGTTCCAGAAATCATTCCACGTACTCGAATTCCATTCCCTGGTAGACTTAAGAAGGAGAAGCAGGAAGCGCAGTTTGGGAAATATCTTGAGATGTTTAAAAGCCTGCACTTAAACGTTAGATTATTAGATGCTTTAGTAGAAATGCCCAGTTGTGCGAAATTCTTCAAAGAACTTCTTTCAAATAAAGAAAAATTAAGGCAATTAGTTAATATACCCTTAGATGTTGAATGCTCTGCAATCATGTTACATGGCCTTCCACCAAAACTAGGAGATACTGGCCGTTTCACTATTCCTTGTTACCTTCAAAATATCCAAGTTAGTAATGCCTTAGCTGACCTAGGTGCTAGTGTCAACCTTATGCCTTACTCACTATATAAGAAACTAGGATTAGGAGAACTGCTACCCACTCGAATGACCATCCAATTAGCTGATAGATCAGTTAAACTCCCTCGGGGGATTGCTGAAGATATTATGGTTAGAGTAGGTAAATTCATCTTCCCAGTTGACTTTGTCATTATGGATATTGAGGAAGACGCCCACGTTCCCCTCATCCTTGGCAGACCTTTCCTAAAGACTGCCAAGGCTGTTATTGACGTAAACGAAAAATCTTTAAAACTAAGGGTCGGAACGGAGGAAGTCACCTTTAATGTCGATAAACTGATGAAACAACCTATGGGAGAAGATCTTGGTCTTGTGGATTCCAAGCAGGAAATATATGACGAGCATTTGGAGGAGATTCTAGCAGTTAGCAATCCCGACCTTCTTCCCAACACAGTCATCACTACAAGGAGACTATGCCAGGACAATGCCGGACTCTGCTCAGCTGTCTCTGACAAACCAGCACACTCTAAGGAGCTACTATTTCCTTTATCTGAAACGAAGTATCCTTTTGCACCGCCTATCAGCACTTTCACAAACAACTCCTTTGTTGTTGTTCCCTTAGGCGAAGGCATTCCTCTACCAATTTTACAAAGGGGTCAAGCTGATTCATCTCCTTCAGTAGCTGAAATTCTCAAATCTTTTGAGGAGATGGGATCAGAAATTTCAGCTAAGCCGCAACTAACTGAAGGTTTTGCGCCACAAAATCCAGAAATCACCAAAAGTACTTCTTCAACGGCTCAATTTCAGAGGTTTGCATTCACTGACGACTACAAAATCATCCTTACTGAAGATAATGCAACTTCCTCATCATCTACAAGTAAATACGAGCTGAAGAAGAACGCACTCTCTAACGAGACAGGATTAGTAGAAATAGCATCAGCCACTGCAGCCAACTCATCTCCAAACGAACCAGAGTTCCAAACGAAGTATGATGAGTTACGAAGAGACGAGATCGCTCGAATGAAACCTTCCATTGAAGAACCACCAGAATTGGAGCTGAAGGAACTACCCTCTCATCTAGAGTATGCTTTTCTTGAAGGAACCTCGCACTTACCTGTCATAATTGCAAAAGGTCTTACACCCGAAGAGAAAGCAAAACTCATCCAAGTATTGAAGTCACACAAGAAGGCGATTGCATGGAAAATCTCTGATATCCAAGGGATCAGTCCAAACTACTGCACGCACAAGATACTCATGGAAAACGACTTCAAACCTTCTATACAGAGACAGAGGAGAGTCAACCCAAAGATTCAAACGTGGTCAAAAAGGAGGTTATCAAACTCTTGGACGCTGGCTTAATCTATCCTATTTCAGATTCCCCATGGGTCAGCCCAGTTCAGGTTGTCCCCAAGAAAGGAGGAATGACGGTTATCGCTAATGATGATAATGAACTCATTCCAACACGTACCGTCACCGGTTGGAGGGTATGCATTGACTATCGGAAGCTGAACGAAGCCACTCGAAAAGATCATTTCCCTCTACCGTTCATCGATCAAATGTTGGAGAGATTATCGGGGAACGAATTCTACTGTTTTCTTGATGGTTTCTCTGGCTATTTTCAGATTCCTCTCGACCCTAAGGACCAAGAAAAGACGACTTTCACATGTCCTTACGGAACATTCGCTTACCGACGCATGCCTTTCGGGCTATGCAACGCACCTGCTACATTCCAAAGGTGTATGGTGGCGATATTCCACGATATGATTGAACAGTGTATGGAAGTATTCATGGATGACTTCTCAGTCTTTGGAGACTCCTTCACTTCTTGTCTTTCCAACCTCGAACGAATGTTAGCCCGATGTGAAGAATCAAATCTTGTCTTAAACTGGGAGAAGTGCCACTTTATGGTGAAGGAAGGAATAGTTCTGGGACACCGAATATCAAAGTCTGGAATTGAAGTTGACAAAGCTAAAGTTGAGACTATTGCCAAACTTCCGCCACCTACTTCTGTTAAAGCCATTCGCAGTTTTCTAGGTCACGCCGGATTCTACCGTCGCTTTATTAAGGATTTCTCTAAGATTTCTCGACCTATGACGCACCTTCTCGAGAAGGACACTCCGTTTGCCTTTACAGACGACTGCCTGAAAGCTTTCAATATTCTGAAGGATGAGCTCACACATGCACCGATCATGGTTGCTCCTGACTGGAGTCTTCCATTTGAAATCATGTGTGACCCCAGTGACTTTGCTGTTGGAGCTGTCTTAGGGCAAAGGAAGGATAAGCATTTTTAACCGATATACTACGCCAGCAAGACACTCACCGATGCTCAAGAAAATTATACTACTACAGAAAAGGAGTTGCTTGCGGTAGTATTTGCTTTTGATAAATTTCGTTCTTACTTAATATTGTCCAAAACTATTGTCTATACAGATCACTCAACCTTGAAGTATCTTTTCAAAAAGCAAGACGCTAAACCAAGACTACTTCGATGGATTTTGCTTCTCCAAGAATTCGACATAGAAATCAGGGATAAGAAAGGAGCAGAAAATGTCGCAGCAGATCATCTTAGTCGATTGGAAAACCCATCGATGGAAAAGCTTAATGAAAGAGATATTCACGATCAGTTTCCTGAAGAACAACTCATGAACATCGGAGGCCACCAGAAGGGTTCACAATTCAACCACGACCCTTGGTACGCAGACTACGCTAATTATCTGGTTGGAGGAATTGTGCCGAAAGGAATGCCCACCTCTAGAAAAAGCAAATTCTTCAGAGACGTTAAAAATTACTATTGGGACGATCCATACTTATTCAAAGTATGTCCGGACCAAATCATCAGAAGATGCGCAGACGAGAGGGAAGCAAGGAACATTCTCCACCAGAGTCATCACGGACCCACTGGAGGACATCATGGAGCAAATATGACTGCGAGGAAGGTATACGATTCCGGATTCTACTGGCCGACTATTTTCAGAGACGCTCACGACTTGGTAAAACGTTGTGATGCTTGCCAAAGGTTTGGAAGTATCTCACAGAGGAGTGAAATGTCACTTACTAACATCCAGGCCTGCGAGATCTTTGATATATGGGGGTTGGATTTCATGGGACCATTCCCAAAGTCCTTCGGAAAAAATACATTCTGGTAGCTGTCGACTATGTATCCAGATGGGCCGAGGCACAAGCATTTCCTACAAACGACTCACGAGTAGTGACCAAGTTCCTCAAGCAACTATTTTCTCGTTTCGGAACTCCAAAGGCGATCATCAGCGATCGAGGCACGCACTTTTGTAATGCTCAGTTTATGAGGACATTACAATATTATTGTGTCACCCATAAGACCTCTACGGCCTATCACCCGCAGACGAATGGGCAAGCCGAAGTGACGAATAGAGCGCTCAAAAGGATCTTAGAACGAACCGTGCTGAATCATAGGGAAAGATGGGCCGACAAATTAGACGATGCTCTGTGGGCGTTCAGAACTGCATATAAGACACCATTAGGGACCACGCCTTACAGACTAGTCTATGGGAAAGCGTGTCATCTGCCGATAGAGTTGGAATACAAGGCTTACTGGGCGCTGAGAGATTGCAATCTAGACCCTTCCACAACAGGATTACATCGCAAGATGCAGCTGAACGAACTAGCCGAATTGAGAGACCAAGCCTATGACAGTTCTCTACATTTCAAGGAGCGAACCAAAAATCTTCACGATGCTAAACTCAAGTATTCTAAGTTCAAACCTGGAGATAAAGTTCTTCTCTACAATTCGCGCTTCAGAAAATTTTCAGGTAAATTCAGATCAAGGTGGAGCGGACCATTCGTTGTATCAAAAGTCTTTACCTTCGGAGCAGTCGAACTAGAAGCACCGGACGGTAATTTTAAAGTAAATGGTCACCGTTTAAAACACTACATCGAAGACTTTCCTTCAAGTGAGGAAGTCTATATCTTCGAACCATCTTGAGCCGACAAAGTAGGTAAAAGAGTCAAGCTTATGACTCGTTAAACAAGCGCTCTTGGGAGGCACCCCATTGCTTATCTTTATTTTAGCTTTAAATTTTATTTCGTAGTTTATTTTTGCTTAGTATTATCATCACTGGACTAATAAATGCAGGATAAGCTAGATACCCGACAGAACCGCACTCTTATATATACATCGGTGATAAGTTTTATTTGACTTATGCAAATGCAACCACTTAGATGACTCAAACTTTTTATAAAAAATCTTTTTAAAAGTCATCTGATTTTGCTGCATTTGTATAACCATATAAGCTTTAGCATTACCTGTTTTTCTTTATGTTTCAGGATGGACGCTTCAGCTGAGACTTCAGGGCACACTGCTGCTCAACAACAGAAGAAGAAGAAACACCGCAGAGGAAGGAAGAAGGCGACCACGATGTGACGAGCACTCCAGTCTTTGACTACGGGATCACCACAGCAGATTGAGCTGTGACCTGGGCGATTCTGCGAGAGCTCTCCATCCAGCATGACTCCCACTCTGACATCAGAGAGAGGGTTGGACTTCCGAGACTTCCTGACCAGTCTTTCAGACTTGGTCAAGGTCCGAGACCACCTCTCTCTCCATGGTCATTCTTCCCAGCTGCCCCGACGACAGAGTCCACTCTTCCTGCTGCTGATGCTGAATTAGCCCCTGATCTTCCTGTTGCACCCATCATGCCTGGTCCGATTGTTGCCACGTCACCTACTTCAGTTCCAGACAGTGACGCACTTGCAGCATTTGACCCAGACATGGATGATTTGCTAGACGACCTTTAGTTTATTTTACTTTATGCTTTTTATTTATGTTAGACTTTTATGATGTTGAATTGTTGGATTGGTGATTATGACTATGTTTATGGTATTGCAGAACTCAGCTTCGTAAGGAATGGATGAGCTTTAATTAGAGTCTGGTCCACAAATCCAGCAGATCACTAGCACCACTCCTTCACGAATCTGGTCCTGAATCCAGTGTTCACCAACCGTAGGGAAGTAACTGTCCTAAACTCTTCTAGTTTTGACGTAACTTAGATATGCTTATGCCCACTTAAATCTCTAAGTGTGGGATCCTCTGTACTTAAAACTTTAAAAATAACATTTTTCCTAAAAACAAAACCCTAAGTGTGGGATTTTCCCTACTTAGTGCAGAAACATTGGGGACAATGTTTATTTTTAAGTGTGGGATAACAGTATATCTCTCGTCTAGGTATCCGTAAGTTGATTCAGAAGTATGCATGTCCTCAAAATGATTTTCAACCCTTATTTTTGCCAAAATTTTCAAAAATTTTAAATTTTTGAGTCACAATTGTAAGAAAGAATACAGATTTTTTTTACAAATATTCAAAAATTGGTAAAAAGAGGTCGAATCATGTCGGATTCCAAATAAATTAAGATGAGGATCTATGAGGGGCATCGCACGACTGGACACATATAACCCATTTTTTTGCGGTGAGGAATTTTGAGCCTTATAAGCATTCATTTTAATGCTTCACTGTTCGTTTGTTATGTGTGACCGGTGCACGCATTTCTGAATTAAAACTTGCCCCGGGTATGCGCTTCGAGATCACATTGACGGGTGTCATACGTGACATAGGTGCAATTAGATGACCTTGACATTCCCTAGGATTAAACCCCATTTCAACATATCTCTTTCAAACCCAAAACCCTTCCAACACTCATTTTCAGTGTTGATGATCCGCCTAGTAAACCATGTTGAGCCTTAGCCTTTTCGTTTCTTTCAACCCATATTTTAAACCCAATTACCCCCATACCAACCAAAAGCTTATCTTAGAATTTTTAGAATCTTTTGTGGAAAAAGCTAGTTAGGTATGCTTTTTGTTTCTACCCCAAATCACAAAAATTCGTGTTTACTTAAAAAGTTACTCGCGTGCGTTTTACATTAATAATATTCAAAAGAATTCGAGAGCCTTGTGGTGTGAAAAATTGACACCAAGTAAATTTCGAAAGTGAAAAAGGCTGAAAAAACAAAAAGATGAAAGAAAAAAAGGATGTCTACAGGGCAAAAAGAAAATAAAAAAAGAAATTCCTTAGAAAATCTCTGGCCAAGAAATTCTGAGCCAAAAATAGAATAAAGCTAGGTGCTGAAATCTCCCGAAAACTCTTGCTCTCAAAAGCATAAATTCTTCGTGTGTTTTCAAAAAGATAGAAGACATAAATAGCTATCTTCTTCCTTTATAGTTATCCGTTTCCGTTTTCATTAAAAAGTATATCTAAATAGTGTTTTTCATGAAAATTTTGAAGGTCCTAAGATTAGTAAAACCCTTAAACCCTTTTTACCCTTATCCATACCCTTTAAACCCCCATCACACATTACAACCCACTTGAATGTCTTGGGATAATTAGTGCCGTCCCCATCTAAGTGGTGAAGATACGATCCTCGGGCAAGCCTATGACGACGAATGCTGCATGACAGGTGTTTGAGCGATTTTTCATTTGGCTTAGGATAATAGGAAACCCGATACACTTGAGTGAATTGAGTGACCACCAGTGAGATCGCCCAGTCGTGTATATTCCACATCCCGAGAATTGAAAGTTTGCCTAAGTGAATCATCTTAAAGACCTTTGGATACTTCATGTGAACATCTTTTCTTTATCTTAATTGGCACAATACTTGTTTTCAATATGTATGACTTCTTCTTTGTGGCGTAAAAAGTTTAAGATTTAGAAAGTTTCGGCTGGTAAGATGAAGTTTGCTTGAGGACAAGCAAAAGTCTAAGTGTGGGATATTTGATGACACGTAAAAAGTCAAGTTTTTATGTGTCACTTTCTCACCTCTTTAGCCCAAAACATGATGAATATATCCAAAACCAACACTTTATTATCAAAACACATCATGGGGGCTAAAATATAGACAACATTTCAAAAATCATCTAAAATGGTCGAAAAACACGATAAATATAACGAATACGATCATAAGCATTCCGGTTCACGTTTTCAAGCACTTTTTAAGCTCTACTAAGAATTATGACCTCTAACCTATGTCATTTTCTTCGTCAGGAGATTACGATCGCGTGGAAATAAAGAACGCTGAAAACGGACACCCGAGTCAAAAGTTACGCCCGAACGAAGATTACAAGCAACCGACGGATCACGATACGGGAGAGACAAGCCGGATACGGCCAAGCCCAGCCGTATACGGCTTGGACCTGACCGTATACGGCCTGTTTTGGGCGTATACGGCCTAGAGCCAGCCGTATACGGGCAATCTCCCCCGTATCCGGCCTTGTCCCTCCCCCGATACGGCCAATCTCTCCCGTATACGGCCAAATTCAACCGTATCGTGTGTTTTGGTCATCCAAGGTGCAATCTTGATACGGCTGAGGAATACGGCTGAGATTTTGAAGGCTAGAATACGGTTGAGCCATGCCTATAAATACTAGCCATCACCTCCTCATTTCAAGCATTCAACATTCACCATTTCTTCACTTTCTCTCTCTAATCTCTCTCTAGAAATAAATAGTTTAGGTTAGTTTAATTAAGCTAGTAGATTAGCTTCTAGCTTAGCTTTACGGAGGTGCTCCGAGACTGCGATTGCGCAAGATTTGTAATTACGCTTTGTCAGGTTTTATTATAATCTCTATCTTGTTTTAAATATGTTGTGCTGTTGTCATAATTATTTAGAATTGCTTGCTAGAATTATTGCCATGCTTAGCTAAACAAATCTGTGTTTGCTATGATAATCATTATGCTAGGGTAGTTATACTTTAAAATGCAATTGGATATCATGAAACAACGGAGGTAACGTTATACGGCTTTCATCTGTATAGCGCCGGAACCATCACGAATGTGTGTAGTACGGAACGTGGAAGCTATGAAAGTCGTGGGCACAATCCGTTGTGATAATGATTCCAATTGTAAAGACGCCGTTATTCTGTCCGTATGCTGTTAGTATATATTTGAATCTATGAATTGCGTCTCCAATGTTTATCTATCCAACTTATGTTGTGGTTTGTAACTTACTGCTGGTCCTTGACTAGTGGTACGCCGCTTATTATTCTGTGTCTGATGATCATTGAACTCGACATGGCCGGTGTTCTCCTGGTTGAAATACACCGGAGGGAGACACGGAGCGTAGGATTAGAGATAGATTAGATTCAATTTATTTAACGCATGTTTTTGAGAGAACTTTCGGAATATGTGTGACTTAACCAATTATCCAGTTATTCTGCACAAATTAAACTGATCCTTATATGCTGCTCTGTCGCATGTTCTTGTTTGATTGTTGCTTTAGGGTTTGCATGCTAGTATCAATTGTGTTATTGGATATATGATTAGGTTTTCGAGTATAGATTAATTGCATACATCAGTTTAACATGCGTAAAATAGTTATGATGGTTTATATGAAATAATGATGAACAATTTAATCAGGCGTTAGACCAGGCCATCCCAACCTGTTCCGGTAGGAAACCCCTGTTTCATGTTTTTGTTCATTCAACAATTCATGCCATGATTCGGATATCTCAAATGTCCGAGATTGGGGAATAGGACTCGAGGATGGCTGTTGGTTAAATTGGTTGCTATATTTGGGAGAACTTCCGGTATAGTTTACATTCTATAACTGCTATCTTCGTGACATGTTATTTATCTGATTGTGGACAACTTCGCGTTAGGTATATAATAGGCTAGTAGTTATGGCTCATTAGGACATATAACTCAGGATAGATAACAAGAACCTTTTAATGTTTCAACGGAAATACTGTAAAACAACTTACTACTGGTACAAGCGTTTAAATACGTGGGAGCTAAGGAAAGGTTGTAAGTAGAGTACTTTGTTGTCATTGATTGTTTCAAGTACGTCTGTTAAGTCCTGACTTCGTCATCATAGCTAATACCTTAACTAAAATAACTACCCCTAAATAGCATATATAATTATCATAGTAGACACTCGCGTTAATCTGCTGTTCTCGTAGCCACCTCACCTATCCTATAGTTTAGTTTAGTTTAAAATTAGTAGTTATAATATAGAAAACAAACAAAACCCCTATCAACCTTTTGATAAACCAGCTAAATTACAAAAGATAATCAAAAGACCTAGATCTCATGCCCGTTGTAGTTTGAAGAACGACCCTAGGTCATACTTACTACTGTACCCCATAGTTTTAAGTATCCTTAGGCCCCGCATTTACAAATTATAAAACACCCGCTGGTGGCGCGCCAGGAGGAAGGCCCGCAACGACGCGAATCAAATCGCGACCGACCTCTAGGCGCCCATCAGGATCTCTTAAAAACGAACTTATCTAAACAGGCTCCGAATCGTACTACCGTCCCCGGCAGCGGCGCCAAAAACTTGATGCGCCCCCAGCCGTCAGTGTTGTCAGTGTTGTTGTAACGACCGAGGGTGCGATCAGGGTGTTTTAAAATTTATTTTGCTTGGGGCCTAAACCTCCGAACTACCTACTGGTACTAGGTACAAGTACCTGATACTAGTACGTGGTAAGGATGATCAGGGTCGTCTGCAGATGGGGTTCAGATAGTTGGTTTGGTTTGGGTTTTTATCTAATTTAAACTACTAAAGCAATAAAACTAAAATGAACTAGCTAGCAAATAAGGAACAACTAAGGATAGGGAAGACGTGGTTTACCATGACTTGGGATAATATAATATCGGGATTGTGTTTATGATGGGGAAATTATTAACTTGTTATGTTTAAAGGAACATATATGTAAGATCTATGAGGTTATGTATCTAAGTCACTAGGACTTTCCTTCCTAGACCTTGTTAATACTTTTCTTAAGCTCTAATTACTTTGATTTATGACCTAGACCTCTCCTTTTCAAACAGTTATACATCCCTGGATTATTCGCAGTTTGTCAAAATGTGTTTCATATGCAGACCATGCCTTTCAGTAATGGACGGTGTACTTTACATAGTAAATCCACAGCTTCTCACATCCAACATGCTGTCGAGAGCAATTGACAGTGAAGATGACACTCTAAACTAACTAAATGTAAAGCAGTGCCGAAATGTAAACCTAATATACACAACAAGTGGTTTCACTGTGTCTTACTTATTGCATGTCATGGGCACAGATAAGTACTTACCACAATTAAGGTTCATGACTCCCTAATATCTAGGTTGTAGTCACGTGGATAATTGGAAAGGGTACTCCATAAATTAGGTCTGGTGTCATATATTTAAAAAAGTATAATGATTCCCATTCATATAAGTTTATTTTTATAAATTTAAACTATGTTGGAATGAGTTGTTTTTACGATCCTATCAACTAAGTAACGTAGAGTTGTCCGCAATCAGATAGAAGATATGTCACATGGATAGTAAACACAAATAATTACAATACACCGGAAGTTCTCCCAAATGTACTGAACACATCGGCCAACAACTACCCTCGAATCCTATTCCCCAATCTCGGTCGTCAGAGATGTCCGTATCATGGCATGGTCTATTGAATAAATAGTCGCATAAACAGGTTTTACCCTACCGGAATAAGTTGGGGCAGTCTGGTCATAAGCGGTTGGCCAAACATGCCATCATTCGTTCATAATATTATAATTAAACAGAAATTCATTTATCACATTTATAGTATTGATCCGTAATATAACTACCTTCGGTCGTTCTTAGACTTCCGTACGTTTATACTCCGCATAAAGCGTTTCCAGCACTATATCTGAGGACAGTCGAATAGGGGCCGTCATATTACTTCACAATATTTAATATCATCCCATTATAACTATCTAAATCATGGCAAACATATAAGCAACTACTCGCAGATCATGGCAATAAACATTTCTAATGTTAATAAATTGTAAACATCAAACAAGAACATTACAAATAATTAATAAAAGAAAGGATAGATATTACCCGTAATTATTGCAAGCGGAACAATGCTTATATTACTTCCAAATATTCCAAAGCGTTACATTGCTAAGCTAGCTACTACTAACTACTACATAATTAATCTCCTACTTATCTCTCACCAAATTAATTAAATTAACTTTGAGAGAGAAAGTAGAGAGAAAATGAAAATAAAAGTTGGAAGAAATTGATCTTAGAGAGAAGTAAGAAAGATATGAAAGGTGTGTAGAAAGAAAGATAAGGGGTGTGGCTAAAATGTGAACCCAAGGCACCTATTTATACTTGAATTTTGGCTCAAGTTAGCAACTAGAGGCTCACATTAGAAAAAGGTGGAAAAGGTGCTGCACCGGGTACCAAAAAGCACGTAAAGGTGGTGCACCGGGTACCAAAAAGCATGTAAAGGTGGTGCACCAGATACGCGCAAGGACCAAAAAGCGGAAACGAGACGGGGGAGGGGAGGCCGGCACCGCCCACCTGCAGGCCTGCGGCGGCTGGTGGTTGGCCGGCGGCGGCTGGCTGCCACCCGCCCCGGTTCGTCGCCTGTTGCCTCGTTTCTTGATTCGTGCGTGTTTTCTTCGTTACGCGTCCGTTTGCGTTGATTCTTTTTGCGTTGGATTCGTAATTCAAAAACAAAGACTTTGATGAAAAGATATCCCAAAAATATGTCTCCCATCTTTGGATGTCTCGTACGAATCATTTGGATCTTCCGACGTACGTAGAATCTTCATTCTTCGTCCGTTTTTGTTGATTCTGCTTCTGTTGGATTCGTAATTTGAAAACGAACATCTTGGATGAGATGGATGTTGGTGATGGGCACTTTTGTCTTGAAATCTCGTTTTGATGCTTTGAATCTTCAAACGTTCGTGGAATCTTCGTTTTTCATCCGTTTTGCTTGATTTTCATCGTGCAACCTTGTTTTGACCATCTTGGCATAATACTATTGGTTTGTACTGTTTTTGAGTTAAAATGCCAAGAATCATTCCAGAATGAGAGAGATATCGGTAGTAAAAACGTGACTTTTTACGCGATACCAATAAGTGTTAGGATTTTATATTTAAATACTTATAAATTTATATAATCAGTTTTTTAAAATAAAAAAAATGGGGCGTTTTATGTATGTAGTATTTATTTGAGGGGGTATCTTACATATAATTAAACCAAAACACCATGGAGTAATCTGGACCCTTCGATGGAGTTTTTCAATTTGATCTGCAATTAAATTAGAATAAAAAATATTAATATTACACTTTACCCCCCTAAATACAAAAATTTCTATTTTCAATATTAACGGCGTTTTCATAACTTTAAGCCAAAATTTTGTAATTATAAATTTTTTTCTCGAACCATGTATATATAATTTATCATTCTTTACGTTTCCATTATAATATAGATTTAACTAGTGTCATTGTCCGTCCGATGCACGGTTATATGAATTTCGGTGCTATATAATCATGATAGTATATTTTTTAATAGTTAATGCGAATTCTATTGATGACAGATACTTAGCGAAGAAATTCGAATTATTGGATTGAAATTAAATTCACGGATGATTAAAAAGAATTCATGCCTTTCAAAATGTACGTCTTGGTAAAGAGTGGTGGCTAGAATAGTGATAAATTCGATCTTTGAACATATAAATCAGAGGTCATGGTTTCGATCTGAAAAATGCATTTATACCCGGCTGGTACCCGAAGTACCCGGCTGGAACTTGTTTAGAATCGTGATGCGATTTACGAGGATCGCGACGCAATTGTGTCTCTAGCCCAAACTTGTTTTCTGATCTTATTTAGCTCAGTTAATTAACCATTACGTCTATAAGTGTTAGGATTTTATATTTAAATACTTATAAATTTATATAATCAGCTTTTTTAAAAAAAAAAATGGGGCGTTTTATATATGTAGTATTTATTTGAGGGGGTATCTTACATATAATTAAACCAAAACACCATGGAGTAATCTGGACCCTTCGATGGAGTTTTTCAATTTGATCTGCAAATAAATTAGAATAAAAAATAATAATATTACACTTTACCCCCCTAAATACAAAAATTTCTATTTTCAATATTAACGGCGTTTTCATAACTTTAAGCCAAAATTTTGTAATTATAAATTTTTTTCTCGAACCATGTATATATAATTTATCATTCTTTACGTTTCCATTATAATATAGATTTAACTAGTGTCATTGCCCGTCCGATGCACGGTTATATGAATTTCGGTGCTATATAATCATGATAGTATATTTTTTAATAGTTAGTGCGAATTCTATTGATGACAGATACTTAGCGAAGAAATTCGGATTATTGGATTGAAATTAAATTCACGGATGATTAAAAAGAATTCATGCCTTTCAAAATGTACGTCTTGGTAAAGAGTGGTGGCTAGAATAGTGATAAATTCGATCTTTGGACATATAAATCAGAGGTCATGGTTTCGATCTAAAAAATGCATTTATACCCGGCTGGTATCCGAAGTACCCGGCTGGAACTTGTTTAGAATCATGATGCGATTTACGAGGATCGCGACGCAATTGTGTCTCTAGCCCAAACTTGTTTTCTGATCTTATTTAGCTCAGTTAATTAACCATTACGTCTATAAGTATTAGGATTTTATATTTAAATACTTATAAATTTATCTAATCAGTTTTTTTTTTTTTTTTTAAATGGGGCGTTTTATATATGTAGTATTTATTTGAGGGGGTATCTTACATATAATTAAACCAAAACACCATGGAGTAATCTGGACCCTTTGATGGAGTTTTTCAATTTGATCTACAATTAAATTAGAATAAAAAATAATAATTTTACACTTTACCCCCCTAAATACGAAAATTTCTATTTTCAATATTAACGGCGTTTTCATAACTTTAAGCAAAAATTTTGTAATTATAAATTTTTTTCTCGAACCATGTATATATAATTTATCATTCTTTACGTTTCCATTATAATATAGATTTAACTAGTGTCATTGCCCGTCCGATGCACGGTTATATGAATTTCAGTGCTATATAATCATGATAGTATATTTTTTAATAGTTAGTGCGGATTCTATTGATGACATATACTTAGCGAAGAAATTCGGATTATTGGATTGAAATTAAATTCACGGATGATTAAAAAGAATTCATGCCTTTCAAAATGTACGTCTTGGTAAAGAGTGGTGGCTAGAATAGTGATAAATTCGATCTTTGGGCATATAAATCTTAAAATATCTACCAATTTTCTAAAAGGGAAGTCTTTTTTAGTTTTTTACTGTAACAACCTTGGTAAAATGCCAAGTCAGCATCTACATTCTGAGACTATTCCCCAAAGACTTTTTATGCAATTGGACCATCTATAATGAATCCCCAAAGTCACCATCCCTTCATCACTTTAATTAAGAAATCAAATTTACAAACATATTATAGAAAACTTTTCATAAGATAAGATGTGGATGCTTACCAACTTTTAACCCCTCTCATTCCTTAACCTTGGAGGTAACCTCTGCTCTCTTTCCCTACACAAATATTCATTGTTGGCTCATACATGCATGCGAGTTTTGTGTTGATTAGCTTGGATTTAGATGCATCTTTCAAGAAGATGACGATAACTACTTGTTAAGAAAAAAAATTCATGGCATGCATGTTTTAATTCATTGTTATATTTTATTTCTTTAGACATGAAAAAAAAAAATCATAATATGCATGCTTTAATTCATTGTTTTATTTCTTTAGATATAAAGAAATCCACAATATGGTAGCTACTATGTGATGCTTCTCTCAAGAGAATGATGGAACATGTGTGTTAAGAAAAGAAAAATCTCATGGTATGTAGCTTTAAAACCATTATTTCATAACCTCCCCACTATTTCTTTAATCTTTATATATTCTGGTTTTTCAAACTAGAGACGAGATAAAGCAGAACTTTATCAATTATTCCCTACTGACTTTCTTCAAGACTTTCATGCGCTTTCATTGATTACGTGTTGATGTTTCATTATTTAAGTAAAGAGATGATCATACACTTATATGCAGTGGCGGTACCAGAAAAAAATTAACGAGGGGGCGAATTCAAAATAATAAAAATATCTTATAAAATTAACCTTAAATTTTAAAATTACGTGTGGGCATAATTTTTTTTTTACAAAATTAACCTATAAAATTTTAAAAAAATATTTTTTCCCGAAAATCGGGTGGGGGCGGCCGCCCCCACTGCCCCCACCCTAGTACCGCCCCTGCTTATATGGTGATTTTATCTAAACCTGTGTTTATTTTGGTAGCCATTTGCAGGTCCTTGGTAAGCATCCACATCTTATCTTATGAAAGGTTTTCTATAATATGTTTGTAAATTTGATTTCTTAATTGTTAAACAAACGCATCTATCGTTATTGGTTCTTTGTACTACCAAATGGGTATTTTGTTTGGGTTGCATTTTAATTAGATATGGACTGATTTGTTTTAAACTTGCTCCTTTTTAACCTCAATTGAAAACATATTAGATTGTCCAAAATCTCCTTGTAGTAGAGCTTGGTGGTACTATGTTATAGATTTACACATAGGGTGGCTGTGTTTGAGGAGGGGATTGAGTGGTTGACTGGTTAAGTGGTTGATTGGTTGGGTGTGAGGGGATGGGGATAGGAATGCAGGGAATGGTCGGCCAATGTTGTCCAATCAAAGAAAGTTTTGATTGGTCCAAAATCTTTTATTTATTTATTTCAACCATTTAAAACTATTAAAATGGAGTAAATGAAAAACTAAAGAATAATAACGAAAAACTTTATGTTCTTTAAAGTAACTGGTTTTTCCTTCAAGGAATTTACAATTCCATCTTCAAAAGGAGATTACATTATGTCAACCAAACACATGATATGATTTTTCAATCCTTAGAGATTTCAAATTTCTGAGACTTAGGGTTCCCGAATTTCAAATCTCTAACATAAACATTGGTGACGATTTCGTACACTATCATTTTATTCTTACGCCACAATATGTTTTAAAGTGTTTGAAGATATGATACTGTAAAACAAGTATGATTGGTGTACGTACATATCGCTCCAGTAAGACTAAACAAGTATATATAATAATATAGTATGAAAATGTAATTGAAATGATTAAAAAAAATACGTGGATTAAATTGTTTTGAAAATATAGACTTGGGCAAACTAGAGTAGATAACTTCATGGTTTCTTTGAGCCAAGTGTGACCCCCTGTGCATGAGGGTTATATAACTTGATATGTGTGTATGATTTATCTGTGATCCTTCTAATAAAAAAAATTTACGACTTTGAAACATTAATAAAAATCAGCATGGGCCGTGCTAAGCACGGCGTAGAAAACTCCCTAGTAGTTTTATATAGTAAGGTACATTATTGTACAGAAATAAATTTGCTATACTCTACACGAAATGAATTGTCTTATTCTTGTTTATGAGATTTTGTCACTTAAATGGACAATATTTCATATAATCTGAAAATTAAATATCTAATACTATTTTTAAAGAGTGTCCATATGTTGAATCTTAAACTTCTTAAAAAATTAATGTGACTAAAATACCCCTTACATCAATCTAAGCATAGTAAATAAAATCAAATTAAAACATCTAATCAATTACCAAATATACATTGTTGTACATTTCAAAAATACACCAAATAATTGTGTACACATTTTAGGTGTGATTTGATAACATTCGATCTATTAATAGAAATTAGACTACATACGACCTATTAACTCATTTACAACATTCTATTAGTAAAATTTACTCCTTATTACTAACCTATTACTATAAATAAATTCAATTCCTTTTTATTATATTACTATATGAATAATAATATTCAACACATACCTCATAAAATAAATTTTCAAAACACACATTTACTCTCATTCTACCATCGCCACAATCATCATTGTCACCACTTTCACCGCAGCATTACGCGGGTGTTGTGCTAGTATTAATAATGTATGTGAAATTTTAGAAGGAATATATGACTTAAAAGCTTAGATGAAATTACGAAAGAGTTACAAACAATCTCACGTGAAGAAATAGATTATCATTACCCCAATAATAAAAATTATTATTGGGTTTGATTCGTTGAATTCAACGTAATTCGATGGAATTGAAATCTCAATTTCATTCCACAAACACTTTTTTGAATAAAACAAATGAATTGAGTTATAAGTTATCAAATTCTCTCAATTAAAGGAATTTACATTTCATGAAAAAATTAATTCCTTTGATGACTTCCTATTTCATCAAAAATATTTTACGAACCAAACGCAACGTTAGTTTTGAAATTTGAAGAAGTTATCTTTTGATAGTACGTTAAGTTATGAATTAACCAACAAATAAAGTTTTTAACTTTTTCAATTGTGAACCTTTTTTTTTTAACTGTGAACCTTTTTTTTTTTCGTTCACGAAAAGTTTTTAACTTTTTCAATTGTGAAACTTTTTGTTTTTTCAACTGTGAACCTTAATTTTTTTCAGGTTCACGGAAAGTTTTTAACCTTTTCAATTGTGAACATTTTTTTTTCTTTTGGGTTCACAAAAAAATTTTAAGTTTTTCAATTGTGAACCTTAATTTTTTTTGGTTTTATTTTACGGATTTGACTTTATTTTATTTTTTTTCACAAAAAGCATTTTTTTTGTGCGAACCTTTATTTTTTCTGGTTTACTTCACACAAAAAAAAAATTAACATATTGAAAAAATTGTGAAGGAAAAGTGTTTTCACCGTTTTTTTTATCTCCACCCCTTTTACACACACATATATATATATATATATATATATATATATATATATATACTAGATATATGCCCGTGCGATGCACGGCAATTCAATTATACAATCATTAGTGATACAATGTCAATTTACCAAGTAGATATATTAGTGTATGGAACATTGGGCAAGAATGTCATAGCTTTCGTGAAAATTGTCACCTTTATATAAGGCTAGTCCCAACGGGAGCGTCGGCTGGGCGTCAGTTTAAGGTGACGGAACCGACGCCATAGGCACCAAGCGTCGGTTCCGGTCCATCGGTTCTCTTCTTCGGTTTGGCGATGAGAAATCGAGTGAGGTGGGGGCCCGCGTCAGTTTAAGTTTGTGTGTAACGTTTAAGAGCTCTTCCAAACTTCTTTTTTTTTTCCTTTTTATAAAATTGTAAAATTGTAAAATGTATAATATGTATTTTATATGGTTTGAAATGATTATTGAACACAAAATGAAGACGAAAAGCTTGAATTGATTTTGGTTGAAACTTGAAAATAACTTGCTGGTTGCAATTTGGAGAAGATGACTTTTTTGTTAAAAGTTTCATATATGTCCCTCTTTATATTTAAGAGTAACTATTTTAGTCCTTTAGTATTTTATAGTTTATCAAATTTACCTTATCTTTTAAATGATACATATTTTTTTAACATTAATGTAAATTTATGTTTTGGACGAAAATATATTTTAAACATTAATGTAAATTTTATAAATGTATTTCTTTTCAAGAAATGTATTTTTTTTTTTAGGATTTGTAACGTTTTATTTTTATTTAATGTAATGTTTTTAATTTTAATGAATATATTTTAATTAAATTTGTGTTATAAATAAATAAAAAAATTAGTGTGTGGGGCCCAGAAAAAATAGAAGTGATGTTAAGTGATATTCACTGTATGGAGTGAAGCGTCAGTTTGTGTCAGTTTTGAAAAAATCTGATATGACGCTGATGTGACACAAACTGATGCATCAGTTTGTGTCACTTATTGATGCATCAGTTTGTGTCACTTATTGGGAGGAGTCTAAGAACCATTAACAAAACTACTACATCATAAAGATAATTATTCTGGAAAAAGAAAAAAAAAAAAAGCTGAAAAATGAATACTAACAGAAAAATTATATAAGCCCCAATGCAAACCTCTTAATACTTTCTTCATAATTATTCACCATTAATCATGACAAAGCAATAGAGCATCAACTTTTTTGTGTCATTCATCAAAGAATCACTTTTGTTACAAAGCAAATAAACCATGCTATGCTTATGCAAGTTACATGAAAAGCTGCCATGAGCCATTACTAAACACATCTATTGATCTACAGTTCATGCATAGTGATTTTTATAGTTATGTGCAGATATTTTACAAAGGAGTTATTAATATACATAATGTAAAACTTACCATCTGATCTCCATTAATTGAAATATGGAGTTTTTAATTTCTTTTTGCAAATAATAGACACCGCAGTACTATTGATGAATTAAAAAATTCAACTAAACTTTCATTGTTATACCCTTGGAGTTTTAATTGGAGTAGGAAACGTTTTATTTATCATCCTAACTATCATACGGCTCCTAGTCTAACTTACTGTATTTGTTTTTTTTTTAATGCATGAAGCTATCTAAAACTATTGATTTGTATTATATTACTAGTATAGGGACCCGTGTTTACACGGGTTTTAAAAAATACCCCTGATTAAAAAATAATACCCATGATTTAAAATTGATATTTTTTTGGATGGGACACGTGGCATGATTAGGGAAGGGGAGTGGGACACGTGGCATGATTAGGGAAGGGGAGCTTGCACAGATTCTTAAGCAACTCCCCTTTAGTATATTATATAGAATATAGAATATAGATTTTATTAGCTAAAATTATGATAGGATGCCACATGGCATCTTTGCTTACGTGATAAAATCTGAAGCAATTTTCAATACTCGCTTAGTATATACATAGACATAGATATTAATATTAATGTTAATATGGTTTCCTTGTTTGTGTTTAATATTAATAAACCATACGTGGCTGACTTTTTGTTTTCGTATTATTTATTTATTTATAATCACTATAATAATTAATTCATATGTTGATTGAAAATTTAGGAATTTGTGTTTTAGCATGACACTTCTCATACGTATTTTTAAAACTATATTTAATTAATAATTTACTTAATTTAATTTCTAAGTTTAAATAATGAGAGATCGCCAAGTGGCATTTGAGCATAGGTGGTAAATTCTGAAGCCATCTTTACTACTCGCTTAGTTTATACATAGATATAAGTTATATTAGATCAATGGTTGAGATCTGTTTTCACCGTTTTTTTATTTCCTTATTTTCACAGGATCCCATTCATATATATATATATATATATATATATATATATATATATATATATATATATATATATATATATATAGGGATGGGTTCTGGTGAAAACAAGGAGATAAAAAAAAACAGTGAAAACACATCTTCACCCTCCATCTAATCTAACATATATCTATATTATTATTTAAAAGAAAAACCTTGAATTAAAGATGACCATTAGATGGGATATCAACTTTATTAATCTCACCCGTAATCTCTTTAATGACATCATATCTCTCTAACCCCTTATATGGAAAGACTTAATTACCCTTAATGAAATGTTTCTTTTAAGTCCTTTATCATTCCTAATTATATCACATTAACCCTTTATATTATATAGCTAATTACATATTACGTTTGTTATTTATAGTTAAAGTCATATCACAAATATAAAACGGCTTTATTAAACTCAATCACAACAACCATTTTATTTGTTCATTGGCATATACTTTTTGTTTATTATTATTATCATTATCATTTTACATATACTAAAATACTCAAACATCGTAAGGTAGAATATACGTATATCTATCTTTAAAAATCATGTATACAACATTTGTGCATATGAATCAGAATCCATAACATATTAAAATTGAACATACTAATAATAGAATATCTAAAAGACACCATTTGCATCATTCATAAAAGTTATTAGGTCACTTCTATGTTAAACTAATGTCGAAATTTATGCCAGGATATGAATTAAAAATTACGAGGAGTAATCATTATTAGTCAAACACTAAGTTTCGCATTATGTAACTAATTTTTATCATTATTATACCACCACAAATCCGAAAATTTCAAACTTATTTACAAAACGATTTCATATATTTTAGGTAATCTTCTATCTATTATCTAATAAAATAAATAAAATAAGATAATATCGTGTATCATTTTATTCCATCTATTTACATATGATAGATGCTATCCATAAATAGTAGGAACACATACTACTTTCTTTTCTAACACTCATGATTATTTTTTTATTTAATAAGAATATAATTAAAATTCCACTAAAACTAAACGATGAGACGTATTCATAATGTAATTTACATTGATTTTTCACCATAAATGCCAGCTAATATCACTATTAAGAAAATGTATTGAGACATAATCACATTAAAAAGAACGTATTCCAAAGTAAACTTTTATAATGCCACAAAAGTTCGTAGGGTTGCCCCATTCGAACACGATGTTAATGGATATTCAATTATGAGAAAAATTTTGTAGTGGTCAGTCAACGCATATGTTTACCCTCCATGGTCCGTGTCGGAGTTTTTTTCCTTGACAGTGGACACTAACCACGGGATAAAAATAGCAGGACCGTAGAGCTAGACAGCCAATACGATTACACCAAGTGTACCAAAAATCTCGCGGTCAACATAATATTCGCAGGTCAACCAACAATCCGGCAGTCTTTTTAAAAACAAAATACCCGCTGTATTTTAGAAAATCCCGTTAGATACTTGAAATTTTGTTGCATCAACAGGTAAATTTAATACAATTGCATACGAAGAAAATTTATATAATTTCATTGCATTTTCATAATATGTGCATAAATATGAATAGGATCACTCTGTCACACTAATAGGAAAATAGCTCAATAATTTGATGAGTTAAAATCGAATAAAGTATCCAGTGCATTGTATAACACATTACACATAGAATGAAACCAAGAACGTTTTATTACTCATTATAGAGGCTCATTCAATATGCTTACATAAGGAGGTGAAAAAATTAGAAATAATTAATTTTTGGCATACAAATAAAATATCAACGAGTAGCAGAAAATCACATGAGCTTCAACACCTGAGCGGAGTTTCACATGTCTGACGAAGATTCTGAGAAAATTGGTATACTTTGTGAGTTGCCTGCCGGAAACCACCACAAACTAAAACCAATAAACCTACAAATTTCAAACGACAACAAACTGAGTTGCCAGCTTCTTGCCATATTTATGAAAGATCAAGTCACCGGAATCATATTGCATATACATGTTAGAATTTAGACAAAGAAGACGAAACAACTTTTTCCCGCTTGAAATCGAAAACAAAACACTTTAACTCGAAAACTTGAAATACCCTCGGATATTTCAAGAAAACCATGGGATCTTTATAAATACGACGGGTATTTGGTTTTTAAGAAGACTACGGGATTTTTGGTTGACCCGCGCACGTGGTGTAATTTTATTGGCTTTCTTTTTCCGCGGTCCTACTGTTTTTATCCCGCGGGTCAGTGTCTATTGTCAAGGAAAAAAATTCTGACACAGACCATGGAGGGTAAAGTTGTGCATTGATCGACCACTACAAAAATTTTCTCTTCAATTATTCCATATGATGATATCAACAACTCTATAGTTAACCCCGACATAGCTTTCGGTATTTATATGAATCCCAAGTCTATGATACACCATGTGAGATACCTCCTAGCTACGTGCTCTTAGCGCACTCTAGGTTGCTCGGCACCAAGATTAATTCTTCCAAATGTTAGATGGATACTCTGGAAAATAGGACTTTTTAAGTTCGATATATAATTTTGTAGTAGACATCCACCAAATTTTATATTTTATACGCATTAAAATAAAATGCAATTGTAGTAAAATTTACTGTTAAAATCCGCGAATCTCGTGGGTCTTAATCTAGTATATATATAAAAGGGGTGGGGATAAAAAAAATTGTGAAAACACTTTTTGATTCACAATTTTTTTAAGTTGTGAACCTTTATTCTTTTTTGCTTCACATATGAATTTTTTTTACCCTTATATTTTTTTTGTTTCACATAAAATTTTCAGCGTGAACCTTTAATTATTTTTTTTGCTTCACACAAAGTTTTTAACATTTTTAATTGTGAACTTTATTTTTTTCAAATAAATTATTTTATAAATTTTTTCACGAAATTTTTACAGTTTTTTTATTGTGAACTTTAATTTATTTTTTTTTGGGTTCACAAAAAGTTTTTAAATTTTTCAACTGTGAACCTTAATTTTTATCGAGTTCATAGAAAGTTTTGAATTTTTTCAATTGTGAACCTTTTTTTTTTTAACTATGAACCTTAAATTTTTTTAGGTTTACGGAAAGTTTTAAAATTTTTCAATTGTGAACCATTTTTTTCAACTGTGAACCTTAATTCTTTTTTGAGTTCACGGAAGGTTTTTAACTTTTTCACATGTGAACCATAATTTTTTTTTAGTTCACTAAAAGTTTTTAACATTTTTAATTGTGAACCTTTTTTTTCAACTGTGAACCTTAATTTTTTTTTTTTTGGGTTCACGACTAGTTTTTAACTTTTTCAATTGTGAACCTTATTTTTTTTTGTTCAGGTAAAGTTTTCAACCTTTTCAATTGTGAACCTTTTTTTTTAACTGTGAACTTTAAGGTTTTTTGGGTTCACGGAAAGTTGTTTAACTTTTTCAACTGTGAACCTTAATTTTTTTTTTGAGTTTCACGGAAAGTTTTTAACTTTTTCACTTGTGAACCTTTTTTTTCAACTATGAACCTTAAGTTTTTTAGGGTTCACGGAAAGTTTTTAACTATTTCAACTGTGAACCTTAATTTTTTTTTTAGTTTCACAAAAAGTTCTTAACCTTTTCAATTGTGAACCTTTTTTTTTTCAACTGTGAACCTTAATTTTTGTGGGTTCACGGAAAATTTTTAACTTTATCAATTGTAAACTTTTTTTTTTCAACTGTGAACCTTTTTTTTTTTTGGTTCACGGTAAATTTTTTATTTTTTCAATGTGAACCTTACTTTTTTGTTTTGGGTTCACAGAAAGTTTTTAAGTTTTTCAATTGTGAACCTTAAAATTTTTTGTTTTGATTCTCGGATTTGACTTTATTTTATTTTTTTCCACAAAATTTTTTTTTTTGTGTGAACCTTAATTTTTTTGATTTACTTCAGAAAAAAAATAGTTCACAACTTAAAAAAAAAATGTGAAGGAAAAAGTGTTTCACCGTTTTATTTTTATCTCCACCCCCTTATATATATATATATATATATATATATATATATATATATATATATATATATATATATATATAGTAGAGTTCGAATGAGTATATCAATTTTGAGTGAGAATAGGGGAAACAATCTCAACCATTTATTTTCATCAAATACCCATTTCCCCCACATTTTTGAAACTCAAATATCTTACAAACGGTAAGTCAAAAATTCATGAAAAATGCACTATAAAATTCAGCGTTTTCTCCTCTTCGATTTGCCGTCCCTCAAGGCATACTTTTGACAACTTTTTTTTTCATTTTTTGGTGGGTTTTACAAATTAGTGACACATGTGTTAGTGTTTAG
The DNA here is from genome assembly GCA_949592205.1 of Helichrysum umbraculigerum. Classification (NCBI taxonomy): domain Eukaryota; kingdom Viridiplantae; phylum Streptophyta; class Magnoliopsida; order Asterales; family Asteraceae; genus Helichrysum; species Helichrysum umbraculigerum. The sequence continues at coordinate 99,815,937 of CATIUR010000004.1, read as the reverse complement.
TTGTACATTTGATTTGTGGTTAGGGTTAGGGCTTAGGGCTAGGGTTTAGGATTTAGGGTTAGGGTTTAGCAGGGTTTAGGGTTGGGGTTTAGCAGGGTTGGGGTTTAGCATGATTTAGGGTTTAGAGTTTTGTATAGGGTTTGGGATTTAGGGTTTAGGGTTTGGGGTTTCAGGGCGAAACCCCATACCCCCAACCCTAAACCCAAACCCATAAACCATATACCCTAAACGCAACACTTTAACACATGTGTTGATGGATGTGAAACCCACCAAAAAAGATGGGGAAAAAAAACTTGTCGAAAGTATGCCTTGAGGGACGGCAAATCGAAGAGGAGAATACGCTGAATTTAATGGTGCAATTTTCATAATTTTTCGATTTGTCGTTTGTGAGATAATTGATGTTTGGGGTAAATGAGTTTTGTACATTTGAAACATTCTCTTTGTACACATGGCACAATATCATTGGTTCCCTCATTCTCACATAAAATCATATTCTCATTTGAACCCCACCTTATATATATATGGTAGATTAAATTAAGGGTTGAGATCTGTTTTCACCGGGTTTTTTTTATCTCCTTGTTTTCACAGGATTCCATTATATATATATATATATATATATATATATATATATATATATATATATATATATATATATTGAGAGTGCCCCTTGCTGTGGATCTAAATGATTAATAACAATGATTGAATGGCGGAAACAAACAATCACACTCAAACAAATATATATATATATAAACAGGATTCCATTTATATATATATATATATATATATATATATATATATATATATATATATATATATATATATATATATATATATATTGAGAGTGCCCCTTGCTGTGGATCTAGATGATTGATAACAATGATTGAATGGCAGAAACAAACAATCACACTAATAACACGTAAACACGAATCGAAACACGTATAAATCAATAATATAACTTTGTATTGATGAACGTAACGTATTAGATTGATTACAAGAATGCTATTTCGACAAATGGTGCTAGGGTTTCGTCAACCCTAGCAAAAAACCCGTAGGTTTGAATTTATACTATACACAAATCGGCAGACATGCGTCACTTGGCTAGTGTCGCATGTGGCCGCCTTCATGTGTCACTTACCTAAGTGTCGCTATGCGTCACTAAGGCAAGTGTCGCCTACTACTAAAGTTAAGTGTCGCTATATACAAAAATGACTTTTCTATAACGATTAACTAAAGACACTTACAACTCGATAGACCAACTGACAGACACACTAATATGCACCAACAAACTCCCCCGTGTCTTCAGCTTGGTCTTCAAAAAAATCTTCAAAATCTTTAATCAAGCCCAACCGGGTGGAAATACTCCACCAGCATGAATACCAACCTTCAAACAAATCTCGACCACCTTTTTAAACTTTGAAGCCTCTTCTTGATCAAATCGTTAATAATCCATTTTGCATTTGTGAAGAGCTTTCAAATCTTTCTTTGTAAGATTATTAAGGCTGATCGGATCAAACACACGAAGAGTTTTTCCATAATTTGCCGGTAAGTGCCATTCACCCTTGCCAATAACCGGATCTTCATCAGAAAGATATTCAATAACCGCTTCTTGAGTAACAGTGTCAAACCACCAATATCGTAATCGCTTGAGAAAATTAAGTGGCAGAGACTATAGTGGCACAATTTTCAGACTAGCAGCTGGAGGATAATGATATTTAACAATCGGTTCTCGAGTTGTTGGGTATATCTTCTTTTTGTAAGAATAACGAACTCCCAGCTCTGGTCTAATCCACAAATATTTCTTGCTGTAGATATCTCTTCTCAAAATCTTCTGAAACATGTTACCACGAAAATCATCTGTATGGTTAACAATGTTCAGCTGAGCAAGGCGATTCAACTCTTCCTTCGGCAATGTACTTATACAGTTGAATCTAGGCCTGAAATACTGTACACCATCTCTTCGTTTGATAAGAACAAGAAAGTTGTCAGCATCAAATTTCCAACTTCTGATCGAACCTGTCAATTCACCTCTAACTTGATAGGTTTTATACGTCTTCAAAACATGTTTAATCTTTTGAAACATAGGAAGACCTGAAGACGTAGAAGGTTGTGCTTGTTCCGGAACTGAATGAGAAGAAGATTCAGGAACAGATTCAACAGTGGGTTATTCCTGAGTAATATTCGTTGAAGGTTCTTTCTCATCTTCAGAATCATCTGACTCAATGATTGGTGCATCAAAATCATACGGTTGAGCCGGTTGTTTCTGAACAGGTTCAGGTTCTCGCTCAGGCGCCGGTTCTTGATTCGGATTATCCATATATTCTTCATACTGCCCTAGAACCTCGGCATCCATCTCAATATCATCCGGATCAATTGATCTATCTTCTTCATCTACCGGATTTATCAAACTTTGCAGATATGTGAGATTGACATTTGAATAATCAACCGAAATTGGTCTCGGTTGTCCTGGAATATCAACAAAATAGTTCAAAGCAATATTTACATTGATAGCAGAGGAATCTTGTACATTTTCAGGTTCTGGGAGAGGCGTTACATTTGTTTCCAAGGTACGCTGACCTTCCTCCCCCGAAACAATAGTAACAGACTCCAATTCTAGCAACCTAGACTCGAGATCTGTCACTTGAAGCTTTAAATCATCAACCTGTGCAGCCTTGACTTCTAAATCTTTGATCTGTGCACCCTGAGCTTCAACTACTGCAGCTTGATCATCAAAACGTTTGGTCAACTGCTCCATCTGAGCAAGAAGCTGCGGAAGCGATGCAGGCGAAGGCTGTTGTGGTTGTCATTATTGTTGTGGAGGTTGCCGTTGTTGTTGTTGTTGACCAAGTTCTTGAATGACAATTCCTGTTTTCTGGCGTCTTCTAAGTGGTAGATCAACATAAGAAGGAGAAGACCCAGCTGGTCGCTTTTCAGTATTCCTCAGTACATGAACTCGCCCCGCAGAAATCCTTCTCAATATACGCTTAAAGCATCTAGGATCTGCAATTTGAATACCATCCAAAGCATCTTGAGGTGGCACATCACCCGGAGAGTCGGGTGGTGTGGGTCCACCATCGGAATCATTCTCGGCCTCAACATGCTCAATATTTTTGATATCATCCAGATCCTGAGCAACTTCATTTTCAACTAAATCCTCTTCATTGACCGGTGGGGGAACAACATCCTCAACCCCATCATTCGGCGGCGCAACATAGTTTTCATCGACTATGTGCTCGAAAAGATCACGATCCGGTAAAACCGCAGAATCCTTAGGCTGAAGTTTGCAGTCATTGAAGACTCGTAACATCATCGGCGTCGGAATCAGTAAAGATCGCTGATCCGGAGCAATACCCAAATCCAAATCATTCAGAAGTAATTGAAGAAATCGTGGATAAAGCAACCATTTATCCTTTCCAGCTCTAACATTCTCAACCATATTCCCGAAGATATAACCACTGAAATTATATCGCTTGTTGTACACCAAAGCCAACATCAAAGATAGAGTTGAGTAACTCGCAGCATCGTAACCACCTTTCCGTGGAGATAAGCAAACGATGACAATATGGCACAAATATCTCCAAACCCTGCAAAGATACTGTTTCCTAAAATCAGAAAGCTGATCCGCGGGATAGCCCATCCGCTGAAGACCACCATAAATAAAAGTTGTCTCGAACAGGGTCGGCATCTCGTGCGTGTCGTTGAACTGCAAAACGCGACGAATAGAATCTTCAGTAATCTCAATCTCTCGCCCAAACATAGTAGATATGATTCTCGGTACATCATTCTCTGTTCTTATAAGCGCGTGGTCATAAAATTCCTCAATCTGATTCATATACGCTGGAGTAGTGGCTGTGATAGCATGATGAATCCTGGATCGTCTGAGAAAATTGATCATCCGCCGAAACGGGGTTGAATTCTTGTGCGCTGAATCCAGAAACGCAGCAATATTATGGCGAGTATTGGTTCGGCGATAATAATCTTGAAGGGCTGCCATCTGTAAGCTAAAATAAGGAAAAGATAACCAGAAATATCGTTACAGAATAAGCTCAAATATACAAACTAAGCGAAAATTCTGATTTTAGGCGTCACTTAGTAAGTGACGCATTAAATAGTACCGACACTCAGGGAGTGCCACATGGTACAGTGAAATTAAAATCAGAAATCAAATGGAGCGTCACTTGAGGTAAGTGACGCATACAAGGCGTCACTGGTGTAAGTGCCGTTGCCACAACGTGCGTAATTTGACAAAGTGTCGGTATAGATGCAAGCGACATTTAAGGCGACAGTTAACAAGTGACGGTAAAATCTAAGCGTCACTAAGGGAGTCACTTGAGGTAGTGATCACAAAAGGGCGTCATTCAGAAGAGTGACGGTGTAGACCTAGGCGGCACTAGGGAAGTCACTTAAAGAAGTGACGCATATAAAGGCGTCACTCAGATGAGTGACGGTACAAGTGACGGTAAGCCTATCAAATTACCAAATAGCGTCACTTACTGGAAGTGACACAAAGATGAAGATCAACGCGTCACTGTTCATACCCAGAAATCACGAAGAACCAAAATTGAGGTTTTTGTAAAACAAGTTAACCAAAAGGTGCGCAATATAGAAACGAGTAATACACACCTAATTTTAACACAAAACAATAAGGTATAAAGCCCCAATTCATCGGATTTCAAAAAAAAAACTAAAAACCGTAACCCTATTTAACGATTAAAGCATGAATACGTAATGATAGAAGTTAAAAGTTATACCTAATGAAGCGTAATCGAGAGGGGAACATGAATATATAGGCCGATTGCACGAACAACGCTTGAAAATCCACAAAAAATTCGAAAAAGCTCTCATAGTCAAAGTGACGCACAGACAAAGGAAGTGACGCTATGTCAGAGTAAGTGACGGGTATTGAATAGTGTAAGTGGTGATTATGAGTGTCGGTTGGAGAGGTATTTATACCGAAAACCTAATACGCATCACTCACCCCGACACTTAATGCGTCTCTTGATGCGTCACTAGTAGCGTCACTTAATAAGTGACGCATAATGACACTTAGTGAAAATTTTTGAAATTTTGTCGATCTTTTGCGTTTTGATTTTGGTACTCAGATTTGATAGTGATTGTAACTTGGTTAAAACACAAAATACAACTAAAAAATAAACTAAATTAACAAATAAGTAGCTCAAAATTACAAATACACATTCTTTTTGGTGACCGAGTTGTTTGAGTCTGGTTAGGGATCATATCGGAATAACATGCAATTATTAGGAATAGTAAGTGTTATTTCGATCATCTGTATATTTGTCCACTTTAAATTTACTTGGCACACTTAAAACACCTTTTATAAAATTTATTTCAAGACGATTATTGATATTGTTTGTCCACCGAAACATGTTACATCCGTATCTGTGAGCTAACCTTTATTGTTAGTATGAATATTAATTTTGTGAAACCTATTATATGATTTACTGATAAATTTTAGTAAAACTCATAACGCTGCAAATTTACAGACAAGGTAGAGATTACAAGACCAAGTTTATCTTGGCTTTCTCGTAACATACACTTGATATTTAAATTTAGGCATACATCAAACCTATTATGAAGATACTAGTGGCCCCAGATCTGTACTTAGGCTAATAATCATGCCTACAACAATAGTCACCATTAATTAGGCTAATAATCATATTATTACTATATGTCAATTTTGCATTTACATAATAATTATGACAGCGTATGGTAGTACCTTCATTTATCAATTAAGACTTATGTCATACATCATATAACATTTTTCACAAAGTAATAGACAAGTTTTAATATTACTTCTTACTCGCTCACAGACCGGTGTGTATCATGCCTACCAATACATCGTATGATGAAGCTAAATTTTATAAAAACTGTTTTAAATATGTCAGATAAACCTACTGACACATCCAAGATAAACCTTAAAATTCCATTTTGTGCATGTCACCCGATGTACTATCATATCCCAAGTTGTTTACAGACACAACTCAACGTCTATTTTAAAAATGTAGCAACCGTGCATTTCTTTTATACTAAATAGAATAAAGAGTGGCTGTTGCCAAAAAAAATTTTTTAAGCACACATAAAAGCAAAAATATACAAAAACTAACTTTCCAAGTCACAAATCACGCGAAAAAGCGAAGAACCTTAAACCAATCATATTGATCAGTTCATCAAATCGAGCACGCGAAAAAGCTTTTGTGAATAGGTCGGCATTTTGCTTAAGGGTGTCTATATGGACCAGGTCTATTAGGTGTTTTTCATAGCAATCCCGTATAAAATGAAACCTAAGTTCTATGTGTTTAGTCTTAGAGTGATGTACGGGATTACGTGTGATAGATATGGCAGCAGTGTTATCTATATGAATAGGAGTCATGGTAAGAAGTAACCCGTAATCGCGTAGTTGGAGCTGAATCCAAAGAACTTGGGCACAGCAGCTCGCAGCAGCAACATACTCAACCTCTGCTGTAGAAAGAGAAACCGTAGTCTGCTTCTTGCATTGCCAAGAGACCAAACGCGATCCTAGAAATTGCCATCCCCCAGTTTTTGACTTCTTATCAGTATTGCAACCGCCATGATCCGAATCCGAATAGGCAGTAAGAGCGAATGTTTTCTCATTTGAATACCATAGACCAAGAGTAGGTCTAGCTCTGAGATAACCGAAATTCGCTTTACCGCCTTCATATGAGACACCATGGGCTTAGCCTGATAGCGTGAGCAGATTGACACGGCAAACATGATGTCCAGCCTAGAGGTAGTCAAATACATAAGAGAACCTATCATAGAACCATAGTCCTTTTCTTTGCAATCTTCGTCATCCTCAGCAGGTCTAAGATTGTGATTAAGCTCGATAGGAGTCCCATAGGTTTTACAATTGAGCAAGTCATACCTAGTCAACATGTCATTGACATATTTTGACTGATGAATATAGATCCCTTTAGCAGACTGCTCAACTTGTACAACTAAAAAGAATGTGAGCTCCCCCATCGCACTCATCTCAAACTCAGACTTCATGATTTGCTCAAAGTTCTTGCACATTGCCTCGTTTGTAGAACCGAAGATGATGTCATCCACATAAACCTGCACAAGTAACATATCTTCTCTATCCCCAGACTGTTCTCTAAGAATGAATAGAGTGCTATCAATATTGCCCCTAACAAAATCATGCTTTATCAGATGAGTAGTAAGCCGCTCATACCAAAGCCTCGGAGCTTGGTAAAGACCATATAACGCCTTGTTCAACTTGCAAACGTATTCCGGATGAGCAGGGTCTTCAAAACTTGGAGGCTGCTCAACATACACATCGGTATCTACTTGTCCATACAGAAAAGCACTTTTCACATCAAGTTGATTAACGCGAAATCCTTTGAAGGATGCGTATGCTAGGAAAATGCGAATTGACTCCAATCGAGCAACGGGGGCAAATACTTCATCATAGTCCAATTTTTCAATTTGACTGAAGCCTTGAACTACCAACCGTGCTTTGTTACGAATCACAATGCCCCGATCATCCATCTTATTTCGATATACCTAACGAGTGCCAGTCAGGTGGGCACCCTTGGGTAATGGAACTATTTCCCAAACTTGCAACTTCTTAAATTGCAGTAGTTCCTCTTGCATGGCCTCGACCCAGGATGGATCTTTTAAGGCCTCTTCAACTTTCTTTGGTTCAATTTGAGATAGATGACAAGAGTTAATGTTAGCGACAAGACCCAAAAGTTGCTGAGTTGGAGTCTGCTTCACTTGTTGTCGCGTTTGAACTGGAGCATGAGGATCACCAACAATATTTTCAATAGGATGATCCTTATGTACACGAGTCACTGGAATGATATCTGGCACAAGAACCAAATCCAAGTTGTTCAAATCTCCCTCAGTAGCAGGAGCATCTTCTTTCTCTAAAATAATAGCGGTTTCGGTTAAAGAAAGATTCCGTGATGCTTCATCATCTTCATCGTCATGAGTATAGAACTGAGAATAATTCGTCTCTAATTCTTCCTCTTCCTCTTTCTGTAAAGGAGGCATGTTTGGATCAAAAGGAAGCTCATTTGTATAGATAGATTTAGAAGTAGAAGGAGCATCCAACGATGGTGTAGCGGGTGATGGTTTACTTGTGGGTGTTGGTGAAGGTGTAGATATGGATGTGGGTGTTGGAGTAGGTGTTGAAGTGGGTGTTGGAGTGGGTGTTGAGGCAGATGCTTGATTGGATGCCGATTCAGGGTTTGGGTTAGATGGTTTGAAGTAAGGATCGGGTGTCTCTTGAGAGAGACCGATTCCATGAAGTAGGGTGACCAACTCTTCCTCTTGATCTACTTCAGGTATGTTGAAAGAGTTAAAGACATCCGCATAATTGAAAAACCAATCCGGACCCGTTCCTTGAGGAGGATCCATATAACGCAAACATTTAACCTCAAAATGCTCCTCTACCTGGTGTGTTGATTTGTTATAAACTCTTTTATTCGGGGAATTTACCGAATAGCCAAGAAAAATCCCTTCAATTGCTTTATCATCAAACTTGGAGACTTTGTCTTTAGTAACCATAATCAAACACGGACACCCAAATGGTTCTAGAAACTACAGATTTGGCTTACGGTTATTAAAACGTTCATAACATGTCTTGTTCTTCTTCTTAACCGTGAGCACCCGATTCAGAACATAACTGCCTCAGCCCAGAAAATGATAGGTAACTTTGAATCAGCTAGCATTGTCCGAGCTGTCTCGATGATAGTCCTATTCTTACGTTCTGCAACTCCATTCTGTTGAGGAGTTCTTGGAGCACTAAATTGATGATCAATGCCTTTTGCAGCACAATATAACTCGAGAGTAGAATTCTTGAATTCGGTTCCATTATCACTGCGCAGTCTCTTCACCTTTAAGTTGCACAAATTTGCCAACTTATCCAACAGATATACCAAAATATCCGCAGTCTCACCCTTTGAAGCTAGAAAATAAACCCACGAAAATCTTGAGTAGTCATCCGTAACTACCAAGCAGTAAGATTTGCCACCAATGCTCTTTGTAGAAATGGGGCCAAAAAGATCCATATGTAAGAGTTCCAGTGGTGCAGCAATAGAATTCACTGTCTTAGACTTATGGGACTTTTTGTGGAGTTTGCCCTTGTGGCAAGAAATACAGTCATCTTTTAAAGAAAAAGACTGTTTTGGAACTCCATTCACCAAATCATTCTTTATAAGAAAATTCATTTTGCGGAAATGAATATGTCCCATCCGTCTGTGCCAAAGAAGTGATTCTTTTTCCGAAGCCTTTGAAAGGAGACAAGTATACTCGTTAGTTGTCTCGAAAGTTCGCATATTCAGAATGTAGGTGTCATCTTTCCTTGGTGCTCGCATTAGCACCCATTCCTCAGGAATGATAAAACCCGGCTTCAATATCACACATTCAGATTTTGTGAATGCAGTGGTGTAATCCTTATCACATACTTGTGAAACGCTCAACAAGTTATGATTAAGTTGTTCCAAATAATTCACGTTTTCAAAACTAACTTTCCCATTAGTTAGCGTTTCACGACCAGAAATCGTTCCTCCCATATCTCCTGCAAAGGCAACATATCCTCCTGCATATGGTTTAATATCCACAAGAAGAGCCACATCGCCAGTCATGTGTCGCGAGCAGCCACTGTCCATATACCATTTACTATCTTTAACACGTTCAGACTGCTGCAACACATAAAAGTAAGGAGATTAGTGAGAAACGGTGACCCAAGCCTTTACAGACTTAGGTCTACCGAGGTCATCAACAATAATCACATCAGATAGAATTTTATTTTTATACAAATCAGAATTTTCATCTGATGGGTTATTGTTGACGACATAAGAGTCAACAGCAGACTCTTTTCTTTTCCAAACTTTAGATGGTTCGGAAGTTGGTTTGAGAGTAATGTCGGGCTTTTGTTTTGACAAAGGTTTTTGTCCAACATTACTTTGCTTCTCAACCGGCTTGGGAGAGTTGGAATAACGCCTAGGTGGAGATTGTGAAAACGAATTTCTATAAAAAGATGTTCTATGCATATCTCTCCCATAGCGCTGATTAGAAAGCTTGGGACAATCACGAATTAAATGTCCCTGTTTCTTGCAGTAGAAACAGGAACGCTTCTCAACAAATGGTTGAGGCTGAGGATTTACTGAAGGAGGTGGAGAAGCATTTCTTGAACATGCACATTGTGTACAAGTTTTAAGAGATGCTTGGTCAGGTTGAATAGTTGAAGTAGAAGGTTTGTCATAAGAAACTTTATCATTATTAACATTTAAACATCGTTTCAAAATCTTTACAGGTGTTTGTAAAGTTTGAGAATTCTTATTCAAAACCTTTTCCTTTCCTTTTTCAGTTTGAACCTTAACCTTAGGTTCATTTTGCAAAATTACCTTTTCAGCTTTAACTTTAACCTTTTTAACCTTAGGATACTCATGTTCAGTAATATCCTCAATCTCAACAACCTCCGGATCACTAACTGGAGGTGCACTTTCAGACTTGACAAACTTAGGCAAAGGATACTCTGGCCTTTTCGTTTTCTCCTTTGCATGCTTCTTAGCTTCTTTAGATTTTGTAGCTGGCCATGATGAGTAGTCAGCTACAAGTTCTTTGGTGCCTTCCTTAACAGGCAGAGGATAGCGGTTAGTAGGGGGTGGGACTGTGTTATACCCCAGTCCCGCCTTACTATTAGTATCCGTCCTTTGCTTGTTAACGATTTCATCGAAGACGTCAAGAGAGTTAAAAAAAACTTGAGATTTTTTGTGTAAAATTCTCAGACTTGGACTTTAACTCAGTAAGTTCTTTATTCAAAAAATCAATTTCTGTTAGATAGCTTTTAATAGCATCTTGTTGACTAAAAACTTTTGATTTAAAAGTCTGAGTGTCTAACTTATGAGCCTCGATTTGCTTATCATAAAGTTTTTCATTTGCTTTTAAAAACTTATTTGACTCAGTAAGTTTAACAACCTTTTCTCTCAAGTTTTCATTGTCTATTTGACAAATCTTTAAAGAAGCAGTTAAAGTAATACATGAAACACAGTTTGACGGTTCCTCAGGTTCATCATGTACCTCATTTGTGATGTGAGCCATTAGACAATGTTGATACTGCTCAGCTTGAGTGGTCTAGTCAAGATTTGTAGGCTCGAACACAACTAGAGCATCAGAAGCTCCAGTCTTCGGTACTTCCTTTTTCGGAGTCTTGGGTGGAGATGGTTTAGTGAGACCCGAAGGTGGCATCTTAGGTTTCTCATATTCTCGGGCAAAATGTCCCAAGTTCTGGCAATTATAGCAACGAACCTTGCTCTTATCAAAACCAAATCCAGATTTACCAGCTCCCTCCAAACTCTTGCGTCCCGTCCTTTGCAAGAATTTATGTACCCTCCTTGTGATCATGGCTATATTCCAGTTCAGATCCATTTGCTCAAGATCATCATCATCCAGCTGACCATAATCTTCCTTTGTCAGCTCCAATGTGGTGTTTGGTTGTGAAAACAAATCCTTGTAAGAGCTCAGGAAAGCTGTATAGATGGCAGTGTTGCTATTGAAAACAACGGGTGGTTTTAAATTTATAATTGATGGGGTCTAAGTGTGACTTACTGATACTGAACCAAAAGGTTAGTAGGCGGTAAGTTGGACCTAGAGTCGTTCTTAAAGAGAAACTGAATTGAAACTGAGGTGATCCAATCAATCTTTCTTTTCTAGTAAATGTTTTAAAAGAGTGCGTTGGGGGTTTTGGTTCAGTTACTAATTAAACTAAATAAAGCGGATAAAATGTAATAGGATATCAGATATGGCAAAGTAGTATTTGTTGTGAGTTCGTTAGTTAATAATTATGGGATGATGACTTTTACGGGAAAACGATTAACTAAATTGGGTTGCTTATGAGATTCATTAACTTATGGTATAACCAATAGATTTCTTATTAGTTGGTTATCAATTAATATGTCACGAGGAACTAAGGTGTCGTGATTCTGACCAGACAAACAATGCTCAACTCTCCACACTCTCCTGTGACGGAGTCAGTGGCCCATATTATTGAACGTATTCGCTCGTGGGCGAAGGAATAGAGTAGCAGGTCCATAACATGTCTAGCCGTTCTTAATACCACAATGATTATGAATCCATTAAACAACTAACTTAGAATTCGTGTCCGGACTTATCTAATCAATTCTACCAATGAAACTTAAGCATGATAAACGAGGGAAAGCCTTTCGGTTTCTTGCTTACCGTACTTTAGGTTTCATGGTTTTAATAAAAAGTATCGGGTTAAGTTGGATTTTAAACTTGCCTTTCTCGATACAATTAACAAATCCCTAGGTTTTCGTAAATGGACATTTAGCCTTTAGCCTACCTAATCTAATCTAATTTAAACAACTAATTAAAATGCTGACGGCTTTTTACAGAAAGTTAAACCCAGACCATGTCGGAAAATACTATGGTAATTCACAACGTATTAAATTGTTTACCAACGTTTCTGTTGTGAGTTCAATCGCTTCGCGATGTTCACATGATAAGTTCGATGTGATCAGAAGTGTACAATGCTCATGGCAAGTCCACGCAATCACATTGCATTTTATAATGCTTGCATGACGTTGCGATTAAAAACATAGTTTTTACATAGATAACTATTGACCGAGTATTGAGGTTCGCGACTCCTCTTTACAAGGTTACAATCACGTTTGTTAATCGAAAGGCGAATATAAGTTTTAGGTTTAAAATCACAAGATAAGTCCGTCCACAAAGTTTCCAATTTTACAACGTCGATCAATAATACAACTACCTTCGGTCGTTACTGGCTTCCATATATTTGTACTATGCTCCAAAGCATTTCCAATACTATACCGAGTAATCAGTCGAATAGGGGCCGTCATATTATTTCACGACGTATTCAAAGTCATCCCACAATTATATATACTAACTACATCACAACAAATACAATAGTAATCTACTCGCTTATCATGGTAATAACGATCGCAAACATAATTAAAGCAAACATGTTTAATTAAGATAGATAAGGATAGAGATAACCGAGATTAATGTGCGAGAAGGAATAGACTTGAATTAATGAGCGTAACTCCAAGCGTACACCAAAGATTACAACACGTTCCTAGCTTTCTTTCTACTTTAAACAAGATGCTAAACTAACCTAATGCTAATTTAAAGAAAGTAGAATGAGAAAGTGAGAAAGTAACTAGTGCATATGTGATATATGTGAAGATGTGTTGGTGTGTTAATGTGTTTTTCAAATGAACCAAAAGCCTCCTATTTATAGGTGAGCATTGGCTCACATTAGCACAAGTTGTCCTTGAGGCTCATGTTAGAAGACTTTCCAAAAGTGGCTTGTACAACGCGAAAAGTGGGCGAACCGGGTACCGTGCGAAAAGTAGGCGAACCGGGTACCAAAGTTTACCAAAAACGGAAACCGGGGCAGGGGAATGGTGGCCGGCGGCGGTGGGCCACCTGCCGGCGGCGGTGGTGAGGTGGCCGGCGGCGGTGGTCCCCTCCCCGCCCCGTTGCGCGGTTTGTTGCTTCGTTTCTTGATTCGTGCGTGTTTTCTTCGTTATACGTCCATTTGAGTTGATTCTTTTTTTGTTGGATTCGTAATTCAAAAACGAAGATTTTGACATAGGATATGCCCTAAAATGAGGTTCCTAGCTCCAGATATTGCGTATGGATCATTTGGATCTTCCGGCGGGCGCGAAATCTTCAATTTTTACCCGTTTCAGTTGATTCTTCTTCTGTTGGATCCGAACTTTGAAAACGAACATCTTGGAAATAATGGATGTTGGTGAAGGGCACTTTGGTCTTGAAATCTCATTTTTATGCCTTGAATCTTCAAACGTGTGTGGAATCTTCGTTTCACATCCGTTTTACTTGATTTTTATCGTGCAACCTCGTTTTGACCTTCTTGGCATAATGTTACTGATTTGTGCTATATTCGAGTTAATTTGCCAAGAATCGTTCCAGAATGAGAGAGATATCGGTAGTAAAAACGTGACTTTTTACGCGATATCAAGTATCCCACACTTAGAACTTTGCTTGTCCTCAAGCAAACTAACGTTCAACATGGTTAAAGATAAGCAGATAATGAAATTATTTTAAGATGGGAACTTTTTACTAAGGGGGGTTTTGGAAAAATAAAGATATTTGGTATTTTAGAAAGCAAGGTTGTAATCTTTAGGAGCATGCTTTTGATCATTGATCGTTGATACATGACTAGGCGATCCTCTCAAGGTGGTCACTCCAATCACTCAAAGTGTTTAGGGTTTTCTATTCTATTATATCAATCGCTCAGAACGCCAGTCATGTATTGTTTATCGTCATAGGCTTGATCGAGTATCAAATCGTTACCTTTTTGGTGAGCGCGAAGTCGATCTAGCCACAATCATTCTAAGGGAAGTGATGTAAGGTTTTTAGTGGTGGAATGTTGGTGATGTGAGAGGGGTTTTGTTGGGTTTTGTTTTTGGTGAAGCGGAAAGTTGGAAATTTTGAATTTTCAGGAGGATTGACGCCTTCTTTCTATTTTGGTCGGAGTCTTCTTTCTCCATTTGACTTTCTTGACTTTGAATTTTCTTGGGACTTTTTCTTTCCTTTTGACGTCATATCCTTGATTTTTCTCTTTTTTCATGATGTTTTTGAGTAGGTAAGGGGTAACGTACTTATTTTGGGTGTATGGATGGGTTCAAGAATGATGTGATTCGATCTCCTTTTTGACTCACAAGTTTGGATTCGAAATGCATAACAAGAGCAAGTTCTGATTCTAAACGCATACATCGGCACACTCAAGAATCGAAAAAGTGAAGCATTAGAAATGAATGCTTTTCATATGGCTCAAGATACCTCACGAATCGAAAGTTGGTTTGTTGTGTGCTTAGTCATGTGATGCTCTTTATGGGATTGTCAAACTAGTTTTTTCGAAAGAACTTATATTTTATTTTTCTTTATTCCCCAAAGTAAATCATTCTTTTAAAATTTTTCATTTTCTACATATTTTTAACTTAGTTTTGAAAAATTTTGTTTACTTCTATGGAGAAGCAAGGTCTAATAAAGAGCAACGATTTAGAATCAAGGATATACCAATATCCATTTAACAGTAGTGCAACTACTGCTATCCCACACTTAAAGGAACATCGTCCTCGATGTTATACTAAGCTCTGAATGGGGTAAAATCCCACACTTAGGGTTTTAAACATCTAAAACTTATTCTGTCAGTGTGTGTGCTGGGTTTGAATCCCACACTTAGTGATAAGCATAATAGATATTGTATATTTAAAACGAATGAGAGAAACGGTTTTAGAAATGCTCCCCGGTGATTGCAGTGTTCTTTTGGTTGCATCTGCCGGTCTTTGTCTTCTTTGGTGCGCTCTTGGTTAAGTCTTCTTGTGATTGGTCTCGTGAGTGTGAACACGTCGGATATACTATTCTTCGGTTGTTGATGCTTTCTTGCAAGCTGGAGCATTCTTTGTATGATCCGAGTGTGAAAGATAGTCGGAGATGTCATCACTTCTTGGAAAGTAAAATAGCGGAAATAAAACACGGGTTGCCTCCCGAGAAGCGCTCTTTTAAAGTCGAGAGCTCGACTTAGTTCTCTTCTTCCTCAGCTTGATGCATCAGTAGTGGTGGTGTGGTGTAACACCCCCAAATTTAATGATTTGCGGAAGCGAGTTTAGGGTGTTACTAATCTGGTAATCACAGCATAAGATACATAATGAACGACTCTAAATGAGACGTTTGAAAATAGTTATACATTTATGAAATTAAAGTGTTTACAAGTTGCGAGCTCGCATAAAAGTAATATTACATTCTACTAGTACTGAAGCAAATGCAATAAATGTCCTGAGTGTTGAAAACATGCGACTCGAACTAGAATCTTGTAGTCCAATCCTACTACAGCAGTGTACCTGAGAATGCACACTAAAAGGGTCAGCTGAAAAGCTGGTGAGTTCACAAGTAATTTGTAGAAACAAGTAGTTCAAGTAATAAATATTTCATTCAGAAATATTAATCAAGTTTAGCAGTTTAAATAACAACAGTTGCCCCTCGAGGCAGTTATAAGTAATTTATGGTAATCAGGTGAACCTAATCAATAGGTTTCTGGTCAAGTAAAGGGGACCAATCCCCAGCCTGGGTGTTATCCGGTAAGATATTGCCACCTGGCAATATGTATATGAGAGTAGCGTAAGGAGACTATCTGTCGTGCTACTGGCCGCAAGCAATCAAGCAAGCAAGTTCTTAGGCAGTCGGTATTGCTCCCCGGCAATACGGTACGGATAGTTTGTACAGTTTCAAGTATTAGTACTATGGCTACTAATAGGTCACGATGCCACCTGGCATGAAAGGTTGCACCCCGGCAACGTGATCAAGTTATCTGTTTTGTAATCGTGTCATATCGGTACGGGTTGTAATTACAGTCAAGTGAGCAAAAGCTCGTAATTTCCTGAGTCTCCGACTCGTAAGTGTTTCGCATCACCTACAGTGATAGTAATGGGTTCGTAATTACGGTCAAGTGAGCAAAAGCTCGTAATTTCCTGAGTCTCCGACTCATAAGAATCTAGTAATCACCTACAGTGATGGTAATGGTTATCCCCCAAGGGAAGTGTCAAGTTATGTCCCGCAGGACTATGTTTAAGTAAATCAACCAGTTATAGAGCCAACGACCCCGACCGTAATAATTCGTAGGTCCGTTGCTGAATGTAAGTAAAGCATAAGTCCATATGCTGAAATGAGTAACCGTGCAGTCCCGCAGGACTACGATAGAGCATGAATCCACATGCTGAGCCAACGACCCCGACCGTAATAATTCGTAAGTCCGTTGCTGAGTGTGAGCATTTAGCTCGTAAGTAAGTTGTACCACCCACCGTGGTA
The DNA here is from genome assembly GCA_949592205.1 of Helichrysum umbraculigerum. Taxonomy (NCBI): domain Eukaryota; kingdom Viridiplantae; phylum Streptophyta; class Magnoliopsida; order Asterales; family Asteraceae; genus Helichrysum; species Helichrysum umbraculigerum. The sequence continues at coordinate 99,799,074 of CATIUR010000004.1, read as the reverse complement.
TCGTGAGCAATCCAGCTCGCAAGTAAGTTGTACCACCCACCGTGGTATCGTGAGCTCGTTTGTAAATCCGTAATACCAATCACATTGGTATCGGGTTTGTACCACCCACCGTGGCATCGTTTTGCTTCACATACAGTGACAGCGTCCGTTATTCTCCCGCAGGAGATGCAAGTAATCGTTTTGGCAGTACACGACATGCCGCAAGTAAGTTTAGCCCAAGGCTAGTAAATTGTTACAGGCACTCAACAGTACCTCAAGTTGTTACGTAAATCACAGTAGTATATCATACTAAGAAATGTAGGAGCGTCACCTAGATGTAAGGGATGATCGTAATCAATTAGTAAGTACGTATCTACGTCACCTAGTTTGCCTGAAGTAATGTGTAAAATCTAAGTCACTTAACTGTAGGGAAGTACTTTCAGTACTTAGTTAAAGTCATCCGTTAGTTCGTAAAGATAGTCATCACTGAGCTAGCAAATCGGTGCCTCTAGTTGGTATTCACAAGTCCACTAGTCATTTCTAGTACTTAGCAAGTCACTGATGTAGTGAGGCGTTTATTCCCTGGGTATCATATGTAATATAATTCTAGGTGTTTCTAACACGGTCATACTTAATATCTCTAAGTATGGTCAAATGGTTCATAGCTGTCGTGGTCTAGCACCGTTACCATAAACGATAGTAAAACGTTCGTAAATGTTTGAACAGTTGAAAATAGTAACACAGGAGTATGCATTCCCACCCCGAAATCAGTTGGAAAACAGTAAAAGAGTGGGGTTGTGAACTCACCTGAGGAGCTAGCGTCCTAGTGTAACGAGTCGTGCCAAGTGAAATCTCCTAGTGTCCTAAACATGAGAGATTTCGTACGTTTGTAAGTGCGGTTCGTTATGGATGGTTCGTAATAATAATTTAGATTATTATTAGGTTCGAGTTTTCGTATACTTTATAAAGTATATTTGTTTTGGATTACAAGCCGTATCGTATTTGAATTTTCATTTGAAAACGTTTTCCGACACTTAGAAAGATTTGGCAAATTTCTGTTTTCTGCGACACAACATGCGACACAAGGGTTGTGTCGCATGGTACGACACAATTCTGCGACACAAGGGTTGTGTCGCATGGATTCGAGGTGCTGAGTCAACAGCGACATAAGCGTTGTGTCGCATGGGTTTTGCGATATAAGATGCGACACAAGATACGACATAAGATATGACATAATACGGTTTATACGACACAAGAGCGCGACACAAGGGTTGTGTCGCATGGATGGTTTATGCGACACAATATGCGACACAATGGTTGTGTCGCAAAGATGAACACCCAGGCAGTCAGCAGCGACTGTCGCATTTTTCCGACCAAAAACCCAATCCAAACGTGTTTTTGAGCTATAAAATCGTGTTTCTTTGTTGTATTGGTTAATACTAAGTATGTTAAACACTATTATGAAAGAAAACTTCAAAATCTAAAGATTTACGGGATTTGTCGGAAACTTACAAGTGGTCGGATTTGAAATCCGAAAAGGTGGTTGTGTAGATCGTGAACTCGTGATCGTTTTTCTCTAAATGGCCCAAGCGATTTGAGATCATTTTGTGGTAGTTTTTATGTGATTAGTGAGTATTTTAGAGAGAAGATTGAGAGAGAAATGGAAGTAGAGAGAGAGAGAGTGAAGTTGAAAATGAGGTGAAAAAGGGGGAGGAAGTTGGGTTTTGTCCAACACAGATCCCCAGTGCGCGGACTGTGGTCTCCAACCACAGTACAAAATATCCGTGTTTTATTTGTCCAGTCATAAGATAATATAAAATTCTTATTTATATTATTTTAAAATGTTTTCTAATGGAAGTATTTTATAAAAATGCTAATTGGAAATAAAAGTTAAATCATTTATCAAAAAGTTTAAATTCGGCGCGAAAATTAACTTTTTGACGAGGTGTTACATTCTCCCCTTGTTAAGGAAATTTCGTCCCGAAATTTAAAAGTGATGTCGTGGTCATGTGAGGTCTGGGGAGCAATGTACGTACATGTTGTATGTCGAGTAGGTTTTAGACATACCATGTCTTATAACGGGGTTGAAGGGCAGTCAATCCATGACTGTGTCGCGGTTTATCGTTGTAGTCACATCCTGACTATATGGTTTTGTTCAAGTTATCGTTGAGTCGTAGTCACTAAGAGACCGTTTGCATTATAGTCCCTACGGGACTAGATAGTTGTCACCACGTGACTGTTCGAGGAGTAGTCCTATCAGGACTGAGTGTTTTGTATACTTTCAGTCGGTTAGTCTGCTGAAAGCAAACTCTAGCTTTTAAGTTTGGCTTCATTCGTATAGTCGGTATTAATTTATGTAATCGGTATCATTTTGGAATCGACTTTCCCGCCGATCGAAACGTTGTGTTTGATTTGGAAGTTTAGTATTGGATAGGGGCATACCCGTGATATTGTCGCGGTTTCGTCCGGTCCTCCCGGAGTTGATCATGAGGATTTTTCGTTTCTGATTTGGGCAATCTTTCTTGAAATGTCCAGGAGTGTTACATTTGAAACACGTTTGTTGTTTGTCGGGGTTGGCAGGAACTCTACAGTCCCAGATTTGGTGTCCGAATCGTTGACATCTCTCGCAAGGTGAGCCACAAGGGCCAGAGTGATGACGTTTACAGCTGTGACAGAAGGGTTTATCCCCCGCATAGCCCCGCTTTCCTTTGTATTCAGAAGGGTAAGATTTCAGGGGTTCGGGTTGATTTGTTGGATTATGACTAGTGCTGGAATCGCCATTCCACTTTTGTGTATGATTTTCAGTTGTGAGGGTTTCGCGTTGAACCACCCGTGCCATGAGGTTATGGGCCATGCGAACGGCGTCGCGAATAGTGCTGGGTTTAGAGGAGGTAACCATGCCTGCTATTTGTGTTGGAAGTCCTTCGATGTATTTTTCGATTCGTTTGCTTTCTGGGTTTACTAGTGATGGGCAAAAGAGTGCTAGTCGGTGAAAACGGTTTGTATAGGTCATGATGTCGTTGTTTTTCATGGTAAGATGCCAGAGTTCATTCTCGAGTCGGTGTAGTTCCTCGCTAGGACAATATTCGTCCCTCATCAGTTGTTTCAGTTCCTCCCACGAAAGTTCATAGGCGGTGTCGACCCCTACGGTGTGGGCGTGAGCATTCCACCAGGTTAGAGCATTATCTCGAAGGGTGTAGGTGGAGTATTTGACTTTGTATCCATCAGGGCAGTTGCAAATGCGGAAAACAGCTTCCATCCTTTCGATCCATTGGATCAGTCCGACAGCCCCTTCGGTACCAACAAAGATTGGCGGGTTACAGTTCAGAAATTCTTTATAGGTGCAGAGGCGCGTTAAGTTTTGTGCAGCCAGAGCTTCAGCTACTCTTTGCTCCGCGTATTGGTCGCGTTCTGTTTGAGTGTACGTTTGTCGTCCACGTGGCATGATTCTTAAACAAGAATGAAACAACAGTCGTGAGATTCCTTATTCAGGAATTGTGATTATTACAGTCGTATACGTAAATCGGTATTACACCGTTGCCCACGGATATAAAAGTGATAATGACCCAGAAACCACTTAAGGTGTCTGTATGAAAGTCCTCGGACTTTGAAATTTTAAATGTGTAGTCGTACTAGCGACCTAGTTGTGTATTATATGTAGTTCGATCAGAACTATGGTATCGTCGTAGTCTATCAGACTATAATGTAGTACTAAAGTACTATAAATGTGATCCCAATAACTTAGAGTGTATTCATCGAATGAGGCATCACATGCCTGAGTAGTCGTGGTGTGGCACTTCGTGCCCATTAAGGTAATTGCGTATGCGTATAAGTGTACAAGTGCCTATAGCGGGTGTTCCTACGCAAAGAAATCGAGTGGGACACCTCGTATCCAGTAGAGTAGTCGTATATAAATATGTGATGCACACGTAGCTATACAAGTATAAGTGCGCAGTAGTAAAGAATCAGGGGTGGCATCTCATGCCCAGTTAAGTAAATGTATATGTACATATAAGTCGTACATGTAACTATAACAAGTCCACATGCATATTGGATAGTAGCTCATCGAGCCTGGGTGTAGCACAACGTGCCAAAATGTAGTGCCCGAAGCACCGTAATTTATTATGATTGCAGTACAAAGTACTATGAAACGCAGCACCACATGCTGTAATGTAGTGCCCGCGGCACCGTAATTGCAGTACCCCTGTACTGTGAGTGTGGCACCATCGTGCCGAATGCAGTATAAATATACTGTGTAGTTGCAGCACCACGTGCTGGAGTAGTATTGTGCCCAAAGCACAATGCAGCACCACGTGCCACATGTTATCCAAGTATGGCCCTCAGGCCGATAGTAAGTTTGAAAGTAATTTGTGGACTTAGTCATTACGAGCATCTCTCGTAATACCAGTCAGTCGTGACCAACCTGGTCAAAATTTTGAGATTAAGTTGTAACGGCTGAGAAGCTGGCGATATGCCACTTCGAAAATGTGTATCAGTTGCACAACGGAATCATGTCGGGTATAATCATACCTACCTGTATATAGATATGCCGGAATAGTATACACGTAAGGCCTATTCATATATACCTACAGTACATATAATAGCCTAGGGTGTCTAGCAAGTAGCAAATAACAATCAGAGTCAACTACTGCATTCCCTTTCAATATAACCCCTTTCAGATCTTACATCATCTTTGCTTAATTGTACATAGTTAGCTACGCTATGTTAAATTAAGTTCGTATGAAGTAATCCCTGAACTAGTTATACTTAATAAAGAATACTGCCTAATGGTCATAGTCTAGGCCCACTAAATGCAACCTAGTTCACTATAACCTTAGGCTCTGATACCAATCCGTAACACCCCCAAATTTAATGATTTGCGGAAGCGAGTTTAGGGTGTTACTAATCTGGTAATCACAGCATAAGATACATAATGAACGACTCTAAATGAGACGTTTGAAAATAGTTATACATTTCTGAAATTAAAGTGTTTACAAGTTGCGAGCTCGCATAAAAGTAATATTACATTCTACTAGTACTGAAGCAAATGCAATAAATGTCCTGAGTGTTGAAAACATGCGACTCGAACTAGAATCTTGTAGTCCAATCCTACTACAGCAGTGTACCTGAGAATGCACACTAAAAGGGTCAGCTGAAAAGCTGGTGAGTTCACAAGTAATTTGTAGAAACAAGTAGTTCAAGTAATAAATATTTCATTCAGAAATATTAATCAAGTTTAGCAGTTTAAATAACAACAGTTGCCCCTCGAGGCAGTTATAAGTAATTTATGGTAATCAGGTGAACCTAATCAATAGGTTTCTGGTCAAGTAAAGGGGACCAATCCCCAGCCTGGGTGTTATCCGGTAAGATATTGCCACCTGGCAATATGTATATGAGAGTAGCGTAAGGAGACTATCTGTCGTGCTACTGGCCGCAAGCAATCAAGCAAGCAAGTTCTTAGGCAGTCGGTATTGCTCCCCGGCAATACGGTACGGATAGTTTGTACGGTTTCAAGTATTAGTACTATGGCTACTAATAGGTCACGATGCCACCTGGCATGAAAGGTTGCACCCCGGCAACGTGATCAAGTTATCTGTTTTGTAATCGTGTCATATCGGTACGGGTTGTAATTACAGTCAAGTGAGCAAAAGCTCGTAATTTCCTGAGTCTCCGACTCGTAAGTGTTTCGCATCACCTACAGTGATAGTAATGGGTTCCTAATTACGATCAAGTGAGCAAAAGCTCGTAATTTCCTGAGTCTCCGACTCATAAGAATCTAGTAATCACCTACAGTGATGGTAATGGTTATCCCCCAAGGGAAGTGTCAAGTTATGTCCCGCAGGACTATGTTTAAGTAAATCAACCAGTTATAGAGCCAACGACCCCGACCGTAATAATTCGTAGGTCCGTTGCTGAATGTAAGTAAAGCATAAGTCCATATGCTGAAATGAGTAACCGTGCAGTCCCGCAGGACTACGATAGAGCATGAATCCACATGCTGAGCCAACGACCCCGACCGTAATAATTCGTAAGTCCGTTGCTGAGTGTGAGCATTTAGCTCGTAAGTAAGTTGTACCACCCACCGTGGTATCGTGAGCAATCCAGCTCGCAAGTAAGTTGTACCACCCACCGTGGTATCGTGAGCTCGTTTGTAAATCCGTAATACCAATCACATTGGTATCGGGTTTGTACCACCCACCGTGGCATCGTTTTGCTTCACATACAGTGACAGCGTCCGTTATTCTCCCGCAGGAGATGCAAGTAATCGTTTTGGCAGTACACGACATGCCGCAAGTAAGTTTAGCCCAAGGCTAGTAAATTGTTACAGGCACTCAACAGTACCTCAAGTTGTTACGTAAATCACAGTAGTATATCATACTAAGAAATGTAGGAGCGTCACCTAGATGTAAGGGATGATCGTAATCAATTAGTAAGTACGTATCTACGTCACCTAGTTTGCCTGAAGTAATGTGTAAAATCTAAGTCACTTAACTGTAGGGAAGTACTTTCAGTACTTAGTTAAAGTCATCCGTTAGTTCGTAAAGATAGTCATCACTGAGCTAGCAAATCGGTGCCTCTAGTTGGTATTCACAAGTCCACTAGTCATTTCTAGTACTTAGCAAGTCACTGATGTAGTGAGGCGTTTATTCCCTGGGTATCATATGTAATATAATTCTAGGTGTTTCTAACACGGTCATACTTAATATCTCTAAGTATGGTCAAATGGTTCATAGCTGTCGTGGTCTAGCACCGTTACCATAAACGATAGTAAAACGTTCGTAAATGTTTGAACAGTTGAAAATAGTAACACAGGAGTATGCATTCCCACCCCGAAATCAGTTGGAAAACAGTAAAAGAGTGGGGTTGTGAACTCACCTGAGGAGCTAGCGTCCTAGTGTAACGAGTCGTGCCAAGTGAAATCTCCTAGTGTCCTAAACATGAGAGATTTCGTACGTTTGTAAGTGCGGTTCGTTATGGATGGTTCGTAATAATAATTTAGATTATTATTAGGTTCGAGTTTTCGTATACTTTATAAAGTATATTTGTTTTGGATTACAAGCCGTATCGTATTTGAATTTTCATTTGAAAACGTTTTCCGACACTTAGAAAGATTTGGCAAATTTCTGTTTTCTGCGACACAACATGCGACACAAGGGTTGTGTCGCATGGTACGACACAATTCTGCGACACAAGGGTTGTGTCGCATGGATTCGAGGTGCTGAGTCAACAGCGACATAAGCGTTGTGTCGCATGGGTTTTGCGATATAAGATGCGACACAAGATACGACATAAGATACGACATAATACGGTTTATACGACACAAGAGCGCGACACAAGGGTTGTGTCGCATGGATGGTTTATGCGACACAATATGCGACACAATGGTTGTGTCGCAAAGATGAACACCCAGACAGTCAGCAGCGACTGTCGCATTTTTCCGACCAAAAACCCAATCCAAACGTGTTTTTGAGCTATAAAATCGTGTTTCTTTGTTGTATTGGTTAATACTAAGTATGTTAAACACTATTATGAAAGAAAACTTCAAAATCTAAAGATTTACGGGATTTGTCGGAAACTTACAAGTGGTCGGATTTGAAATCCGAAAAGGTGGTTGTGTAGATCGTGAACTCGTGATCGTTTTTCTCTAAATGGCCCAAGCGATTTGAGGTCGTTTTGTGGTAGTTTTTATGTGATTAGTCAGTATTTTAGAGAGAAGATTGAGAGAGAAATGGAAGTAGAGAGAGAGAGAGTGAAGTTGAAAATGAGGTGAAAAAGGGGGAGGAAGTTGGGTTTTGTCCAACACAGATCCCCAGTGCGCGGACTGTGGTCTCCAACCACAGTACAAAATACCCGTGTTTTATTTGTCCAGTCATAAGATAATATAAAATTCTTATTTATATTATTTTAAAATGTTTTCTAATGGAAGTATTTTATAAAAATGCTAATTGGAAATAAAAGTTAAATCATTTATCAAAAAGTTTAAATTCGGCGCGAAAATTAACTTTTTGACGAGGTGTTACATGTGGTCACTGTGGTTCCTTGGTAGAGAGTATCCTGGAGGATAGTACTGCAGGAATTGCTTTATCATGTCAGCAATGAGAGTTGGTGGGTTGGTGGATAACATCCTGAAGCTTTTGAAGTGATCGGTGGCGAGTCGGTCGAGAATTGTCATTCCATAGCAGATGTATCGAACTGCCCTTGTAACTGGCCCGTTAGGGTCAATGCGAGTGCAGGTGTAAGTTCGAACGATTTCATGCTGTGGGTGGTTTCTTCCTATCGAGGCGATTAAAGCCATGAATTCGGTTTTCACTTCTTCAAAATCATTAGCCCAAGGGTCTCCTCCGATGGATCTGGTTGCTTGGCACACTTGTCTGATTAGTTGATGTTGCTCGCGGTTGAAGGGAAAATCTAAGTCTGTGAAGATGCAAATTAACTTGCTGAATATCTCACGATATCCATTTCGGTAGACGTCGAGTTCTACATCTTCTTCTTGGTACATTTCGCGTAGTCGGGTAGTCACATAAGTGGCTAAATTGATTTGTGACATGTGCGGGATAAATCTCGGTACCTCACGAGTTTCCTCTTCATAGGCTGGCTCGTTCAGCTCGTCAATTATTAGTTCAATGTGGTGCCCAATGGTGGATTGGATGACGATCCTGCAGTTCTCTGACGCTGTGAGGTGCTCTCCAGTTTCGATGAGATCTAGAAGGGTTCTTAGATCTCCCACCATTCTGATGTCGGCATAACTTCTTGGGTTCCCTGTGGCTCTTTCCAGATTGGTTCTCATTGATGCAAGAATAGCTTTTTGACTTGATGAGTACGGAAAGGCTGACCCTGCTAAGGCACAATATACGTTTTGGTATATTCGCCTTTGGTTTCCGTAGAATTCGATTTCTCCCATTGGGTAGTTGGGTCTTTCTTGCTGTCGAGCTTCTCTGGTAAGTTGTTCTTGAAGCAGGTCAGAGAATGCTCGAATGTTTCTACGAAGAGTGCTGGGCTCTGGTTCTCCATAATTGGCGAGGTATGAATCGTAGTCTCGTATGATTGCCCTTATCATGTGTCTCTGTGCGGTGTTGTAGTCGTTAGTTGATTCTTTGATGGCTTCTACGATGATTCGGACATCGTTGTATTCGTCAATCATCTCGATCATGTCTTGATGAGTATCTATCAGAGGAATTTCTAGTCTCTCTGTTGCGACAGCAGGGGAATTAGGGGGAGCAAGAGGAGATTGTGGAATAGAGCGTTCATCGAGGGTGATGTTGACGTAGTCGTCATCACATTCACTGTGGCAGTCGGAGTCCTTATCACGTGAATCGGGAAATTGGTGGAGTTCTTCGTCTGAGGGCGCGTTGTTGAAGGGTCGAGAACTATCGATTTCGATGGTTCAGACTTCGGTTGTTATGTCATGAATGTTCTCTTCGGCAAAGCTTCCTGGTTGACGTGCCTTATATGCCGAGATTCTCTGTAGTAGTTTGGCATACTGGTCCGGGTGTGGTGATGATCGGAGTCCTTCTTCAAAGGTTTCAATGTCTCGGAGTCAAGTTCTGGTAAAGGGTTTTGATGGATCGAGATAGGAATTCAGGATGTTTCCCATTCTTTTTAGATGAGAGGATCTGAGTTCTTGGCGAATGGCTCCGTAGTCAACTGATTCCTCTGATGAAGAGCAGTCATCACAGTTTTGTATCCTTTTAACTTCGGCCATTTGTGGCGAATCAGTATGATCTTCATCTTCTTCCATCTCTTCCTCTTCTTCTTCTTCTTCCTCTTCGGGGTCAGATTCAATTTCTTCATCTGCTTCCTCGTATTCTTCCTCTTCTGGGTCATATTCAGTGTCAGAAATGAGAACTGATGATCGGGTGAATTGTGGTTCCTCCTCTGGTTCTGATTCATCGTCGGAACAGACTTTTCCTGTGGATATAGCACAACATTCTTCCTCTTCTGGGGTGCATTCCGGTTGGTCGATCTTGTAAGTAATGCTTTCACCATGCGATCGTAAAACAATCGTGTGGTTATACACATCAATCACTGCCCTAGCTGTGTTCATGAATGTTCTTCCAAGGATAATTGGGATGTTTATGTCCTCATGGATATCCATTACCACGAAATCCGTTGGAAAGAAAAATTTGTTAACTTGAACAAGGACGTTCTCAGCTATTCCCTTGGGGTATCTAACAGATTGGTCGGCTAGCTAGACGGTCATCTTAGTGGGTTTCAAGTTTTCAAGTTCTAGCCTCTTAAACAGGGAGTAGGGCATAAGGTTAATGCTGGCTCCTAAGTCGGCTAAAGCGCTCATATTTCCGGAATTGTAGATAGAACAAGGGAGTGTAAATCTACCAGTATCTCCTAATTTTTCGGGAAGGCTATTTTTAAGTAGGGCTGAGGTTTCAGAACTAAGGGGAATGTTGTTCACTTCGGGCAATTTATCTTTGGTGGATAGCAATTTTCTAATATACTTATTACGACCGGGAACTCTAGACATGGTATCAAGGAATTTCCCATCTAACTTAAAGGATGACAGTTTCTTAGGTTGAACTTTAAGTCTAGCGGGGTAAGGGATTCTAACCTCTTTGTTCATGGTTTGAGTGGTTTCCACAGCTGGTATCTTGACCTTTGGTTCTTCCTTTACTGGAACAGCAGCAGGTGGAGTAGTGGCTGCTTCCTTTGGTGTTGTAAGTTGCTTTGCTTCCTCAATATGCGGATTTTGAACCGTGTTGCTGGGCAAACTTCCTCGGGGTCTATTCTCAAGACGTTGTGCCAATTGTCCAATTTGAGCTTCCAAATTCTTTAACACAGCCAATTGATTTCTCATGAAGAGGTCGGCTTGATCTTGTCTAGCGGACGTCTTTTGGTTGAGCAGGTGTTGACCTTGCATGAATTGAGTGAAGGCTTCGTCTGAACTTGAAGCTGGGGCATTCGCCTTGGTGGTTTGTTCAGTGGTTTGGTTTGTGTCAGAAGTGGGTGCAGGGAGTGCAAGGGGTTGATTGTAAGGAAGTTGTGATTGTTGTTGGTAGGGTGGATATCTAGGTGGGTATCGAGGTTGAAAAGGTTGTTAGTTGTTTCTCGGCGGAAAGGGAGGTCCTCTGGGTTGGTTGTTGTTTTGGTTGAAACCGGGAGGTCGAGCTGGAAACTGAGCATAGTAGACAGTGCCATCCGCTTCTTCATATTCAACTTGGTATTCTCCAGATGGTTGCGGGTTGGTGCAGTGTTGACAGACTTGCACTTGGTGTACTTGGTGCTGTTGTTTCTTAAGTTCTCCAAACTGTTTGACGAGCGAGTCCATTTTCTCTGTTAGTGTCTTAATCGCTTCGACTGGAATCGGGTTTGCAGCAGCGATAGGTTTGGAAGATGTTGAATGATCTCCGGAATTCCAATCGTGATGGTGCATAGTCATGTTTTCTATCAGGTTCCATCCTTCTTCATCGGTCTTTGCCATGAAGCTTCCTTGTGCAGCAGCATCGAGGGTAGTTCGGTGGTTAGGATCTAAACCATTGTAGAAAGTGCACAATTGTGCAGACTTATCGAGTCGGTGATTAGGGCATTTCTTTAAGGCTCCTTTGAATCGTTCCCATGTGGTATATAATGATTCATTGAAAGCTTGTCGAAAGTTCATGATGTCATTTCGGAGTTTGGTTTGTTTAGAGGGCGGAAAGTACTTGGTTAGGAACTTTGTCGCCATCACAGTCCATGAAGGGATAGAGCCGGTCTCTAGTCCTTCAAACCATGTTTGCGCATGATGGGTGAGCGAATAAGGGAAAAGGTATAAACGGATTGTGTCGTGGCCAATTCCGTTTTGTTTGTAGGAGTTTGAGAGAGAGATGAACTTGTTGAGGTGAGAGTTTGGGTCATCACTGGGCAATCCATGGAATTGACAGTGGTTTTGGATTAGTTGGATGATGTGGTGTTTGAGCTCGAAAGATTGACCAGGGGTTTCAGGGTAGAGAATTGGTCCTCCTCTTCCTTCGATAGAGGGTTTACTGTTATCAGCGAGAGTGATGCGTTCAGCCATTGCTTGCTTAAGTGCAGATTGTTTCTTTTCTCGTCGAATAGTGCGTATTATAAGTTCTGGATCGGGAAAGTTAAATAGTGGTGCAGATCTAGGGGAACAGGTCATAAACTAAAAGACAATAAAGGAAAATAGACAATAAAGGAAATGTTTTTTGTGTTTTTTTTTAAAAAAAAAGGTTTTATCCTAAGGGTTTTACTAGAATTGGGATTGGTTGGGCCTCTGGATCGGACAGTTAGTCTCCCCGGCAGCGGCGTCAAAAACTTGTTGCTATTGAAAACAACGGGTGGTTTTAAATTTATAATTGCTGGGGTCTAAGTGTGACTTACTGATACTGAACCAAAAGGTTAGTAGACGGTAAGTTGGACCTAGAGTCGTTCTTAAAGAGAAACTGAATTGAAACTGAGGTGATCCAATCAATCTTTCTTTTCTAGTAAATGTTTTAAAAGAGTGCGTTGGGGGTTTTGGTTCAGTTACTAATTAAACTAAATAAAGCGGATAAAATGTAATAGGATATCAGATATGGCAAAGTAGTATTTGTTGTGAGTTCGTTAGTTAATAATTTTGGGATGATGACTTTTACGGGAAAACGATTAACTAAATTGGGTTGCTTATGAGTTCATTAACTTATGGTATAACCAATAGATTCCTTATTAGTTGGTTATCAACTAATATGTCACGAGGAACTAAGGTGTCGTGATTCTGACCAGACAAACAATGCTCAACTCTCCACACTCTCCTGTGACGGAGTCAGTGGCCCATATTATTGAACGTATTCGCTCGTGGGCGAAGGAATAGAGTAGCAGGTCCATAACATGTCTAGCCGTTCTTAATACCACAATGATTATGAATCCATTAAACAACTAACTTAGAATTCGTGTCCGGACTTATCTAATCAATTCTACCAATGAAACTTAAGCATGATAAACGAGGGAAAGCCTTTCGGTTTCTTGCTTACCGTACTTTAGGTTTCATGGTTTTAATAAAAAGTATCGGGTTAAGTTGGATTTTAAACTTGCCTTTCTCGATACAATTAACAAATCCCTAGGTTTTCGTAAATGGACATTTAGCCTTTAGCCTACCTAATCTAATCTAATTTAAACAACTAATTAAAATGCTGACGGCTTTTTACAGAAAGTTAAACCCAGACCATGTCGGAAAATACTATGGTAATTCACAACGTATTAAATTGTTTACCAACGTTTCTGTTGTGAGTTCAATCGCTTCGCGATGTTCACATGATAAGTACGATGTGATCAGAAGTGTACAATGCTCATGGCAAGTCCACGTAATCACATTGCATTTTATAATGCTTGCATGACGTTGCGATTAAAAACATAGTTTTTACATAGATAACTATTGACCGAGTATTGAGGTTCGCGACTCCTCTTTACAAGGTTACAATCACGTTTGTTAATCGAGAGGCGAATATAAGTTTTAGGTTTAAAATCACAAGATAAGTCCGTCCACAAAGTTTCCAATTTTACAACGTCGATCAATAATACAACTACCTTCGGTCGTTACTGGCTTCCATATATTTGTACTATGCTCCAAAGCATTTCCAATACTATACCGAGTAATCAGTCGAATAGGGGCCGTCATATTATTTCACGACGTATTCAAAGTCATCCCACAATTATATATACTAACTACATCACAACAAATACAATAGTAATCTACTCGCTTATCATGGTAATAACGATCGCAAACATAATTAAAGCAAACATGTTTAATTAAGATAGATAAGGATAGAGATAACCGAGATTAATGTGCGAGAAGGAATAGACTTGAATTAATGAGCGTAACTCCAAGCGTACACCAAAGATTACAACACGTTCCTAGCTTTCTTTCTACTTTAAACAAGATGCTAAACTAACCTAATGCTAATTTAAAGAAAGTAGAATGAGAAAGTGAGAAAGTAACTAGTGCATATGTGATATATGTGAAGATGTGTTGGTGTGTTAATGTGTTTTTCAAATGAACCAAAAGCCTCCTATTTATAGGTGAGCTTTGGCTCACATTAGCACAAGTTGTCCTTGAGGCTCATGTTAGAAGACTTTCCAAAAGTGGCTTGTACAACGCGAAAAGTGGGCGAACCGGGTACCGTACAACGCGAAAAGTAGGCGAACCGGGTACCAGAAGTTACCAAAAACGGAAACCGGGGTAGGGGAGTGGTGGCCGGCGGCGGTGGTGGTGAGGTGGCCGGCGGCGGTGGTCCCCACCCCGCCCCGTTGCGCGGTTTGTTGCTTCGTTTCTTGATTCGTGCGTGTTTTCTTCGTTATACGTCCGTTTGAGTTGATTCTTTTTTTGTTGGATTCGTAATTCAGAAACGAAGATTTTGACATAGGATATGCCCTAAAATGAGGTTCCTAGCTCCAGATATTGCGTATGGATCATTTGGATCTTCCGGCGGGCGTGGAATCTTCAATTTTTATCCGTTTCAGTTGATTCTTCTTCTGTTGGATCCGAACTTTGAAAACGAACATCTTGGAAATAATGGATGTTGGTGAAGGGCACTTTGGTCTTGAAATCTCATTTTTATGCCTTGAATCTTCAAACGTGTGTGGAATCTTCGTTTCACATCCGTTTTACTTGATTTTTATCTTGCAACCTCGTTTTGACCTTCTTGGCATAATGTTACTGATTTGTGCTATATTCGAGTTAATTTGCCAAGAATCGTTCCAGAATGAGAGAGATATCGGTAGTAAAAACGTGACTTTTTACGCGATATCAGGCAGCTTGTTCTTCAATAGCTGGTGAAATAGGGGTTTGTTGAGATTGGGAACCTTGTGAAGTTCCAGCTGAATAAACCGATGAGTGAACCCCAGTAGAGTTTGATTGTGAAGTTATATCAGACACAAAGGCCATTCCACCATAGGTTTTCCCTGAATTTACCGTTCCACCATAAAGAGATGGATTTTGAACAAAGCCTCCTGACTTGCACTCTTTCTTCTTTAACTCCATTGCATGAGCTTGGAGTATCCCAATCTATCATCCAACTTCATCGTACTTAACTCTTCACTTTCTTTTAAAAATTGAACTTTAATATCCCAGGCTTTTGGCAGTGCATCCAAAAGCTTTTTATTAATCTCACTTTCAATAAAGGTATAACCCCCTTCAGTCAACTCACTAACAACCTGTGAGTATCGAGTAAACAACCCAGAAGCAGTCTCATTTGGAAGAATATCAAACAGATCATATTGCTTCTTGATTAGCTCCAGCTTAGCTTTCTTGTACTTCTCATTGCCACCACATCTGGTTTCAATAGCTTTCCAAAGATCATATGTTATCTCATGATGCTTGAATAACCTTAAAACATCCTGAGTCAAACACATGCAGATAGCTGAGTGAGCTTTCCTTTCGGTATCATACTCCTTCCGTCCTTCAGGAGTCATAGCTTTGTATGTTTTAGCAGGAGGGACTCCTCTATAATTTCCCTCGGCAACTGGTTTCTCATACCGTTCCGTAAGAGGGCCCCATAGTTCAGGACAATGGAAGTCTACATATTGTTTGAATCTAGATCTCCAGTAAGCATAGTCCATGTCAGCTGAGAACAGAGAAGGTTTATTGTTGCTTCCCACATCATTTTTTTGTTTAAGCATGTCTCGGATATTTTGTAGATTATCTCTTTCTTGAGCCATTTAGAGATACCTGAAATATAGACTTAAACACAAAAATGAAAAGCTGATTAGCAATATAAGGCGACACTAGGTTAGTGTCGCACAGAAGTGTCGCAAAGACTAGCGACACTGAGAAAGTGATGCGTATAAGTGACGTACAAACTTAATGCCGACACTAGAGATTAGTGTCGTACAAACAGATAAGTGACGCACCAAAGTGTCGCTTAAACAAACAAATGACGCACTCAAGTGTAGCCCTTGAGTGACGCAAAGTACAAACTGGCATCACTAGTGGCAAGTGACGCAAATGAGTGTCGTACAATGCTAACTGGCGTCACTAGCAGCAAGTGACGCTTAACACACAAGTGTCGTTAATAAGTGACGCACTTGAGTGTCGGTAAAAACCTAATTTGAACCTGACAGAGTGTCGCCCGAAGTGAGGCAATGAGTGACGCTGAAACGGCTGTAAACGTCCAAAAACCCTAAAAATTGAATTTTCGTAACCCTAACAAAAATTCTTCGATCCCAAACGAACGAAACCTGTAAATCTTGATTCCTAATGTCTGTCTAGCACCCAATCGATCCAAAAACCTTGATTTTTCTTGATTTTCTTCACGAACCAAACCGAAAACAAACTAATTCGTGATCACAATGTCAATCAAACCACCTCGAGGCTCTGATACCAATTGAGAGTGCCCCTTGCTGTGGATCTAGATGATTGATAACAATGATTGAATGGCGGAAACAAACAATCACACTAATAACACGTAAACACGAATCGAAACACGTATAAATCAATAATATAACTTTGTATTGATGAACGTAACGTATTATATTGATTAGAAGAATGTTATTTCGACAAATGGTGCTAGGGTTTCGTCAACCCTAGCAAAAAACCCGTAGGTTTGAATTTATACTAGACACAAATCAGTAGACATGCGTCACTTGGCTAGTGTCGCATGTGGCCGCCTTCATGCGTCACTTACCTAAGTGTCGCTATGCGTCACTAAGGCAAGTGTCGCCTACTACTAAAGTTAAGTGTCGCTATATACAAAAATGACTTTTCTATAACGATTAACTAACGACACTTACAACTCAATAGACCAACTGACAGACACACTAATATGCACCAACATATATCCGATGATATTTACAACATAATAAATGATAGTTTCATCATTAAGTACAATTATTTATGCATATAATATAACCGCTTATAGCACAGTTTTGGTAGATTTATCAATTTTTATGGTGGAAATATCATTATCCATATATAAGTTTTAAAAAGAAGAAAAAAAAGGTACATACTATATAAGTTATGAAAATGTATGGCGAATGTTTTGTTAATAAGATTGGGATAAGTAATTCCTAAGATGAGAAATAAAATAAATGAAAAAAACATAAAGATGCGTATGCCAATTATAACGTAAAGAAATCGAGTGAGTTTTTACGCTCCGATAAGTGCAATTATTTATTAGATAGTTTTATTACGAAAATTGTATACACGTGCACACTTATAAATGTAGTATTTTGTTAATAAGATTGTGGTAAGTAATTTCTAAGATTAGAAATAACATAAAATAAAATTATAAAGATGCGTATGCCAATTATAACGTAAAGAAATCGGGGGAGTTTTTACGAGTTTTTACGCACCGATATGTGCAATTATTTTTAGATAGTTTTTGTTACGAAAATTGTGTACATATTCACACTTATAAATGTAGAGATTTTATACATTATTATAAATGTGTACAAAGTGATAATCTTTTTTTTTTCTTCTTTTAGAATATATGTGCGAAAAGATGTGCATAAATAAAATATTTGTTGTGGTAAGTGGAAATAATTATGAAAGGATTTAATCTTTAAAAAAATGACGTGTTTGTTACTAAAGCTAATGGGACATGTGTTCCCTCCGTTTCATTTTTATTGTCTTGTTTTGACTTTTTAAGTATTTATTTTTCAACTTTAACCTTAAATATATTTGTTTGTGTTATATAATACTTAATGCAAAATATATGAATGGATTGAGATTTAAATATCTTTTCATTGGATATAATTTTCATCAGGTATTACATAATTAAAAAATATATATTCAAGGTCAAAGTTGAAAAAGAAGAACTCCAGAAGTCAAAACAGAACAATAAATAGGGGGGGGGGGGGGGGGGGTATAAAGGTGATTATAGTTGAGACTTTTTATGTATTTCTTTTTCAACTTTGACCTTAAATATATTTGTTTGTGTTATATAATACTTGATGCAAAATATATGAATGGATTCAGATTTAAATGTATTTTCATTGGTTATAATTTTTCATCAGGTATTATATATTACAAAAAATATATATATATCTAAGGTCAAATTTGAAAAAGAAGGACTTCAAAAGTCAAAACAAGATAATAAATAGGGGACAGGGAGTATAAAGTTGATTATAATTGAGAATAAAATAAAAATTTATAACTCTGGTATAAGTAGGAGGGAGAGATAATTATTACTATTTATATATTTACTTATATTATTATCTTTTATATATATATATAATTAAAAACAGAATACCATTAAGAAGTTTTGACCCTTGATTAAACTCCCTAATTAAAGATCAACGGTGTAGATTAATATTTAATATATAATATTTATATTTATATTTATATATATAATTAAAACAGAATACCATTAAGAAGTTTTGACCCTTGATTAAACTCCCTAATTAAAGATCAACGGTGTACATTAATATTTAATATATAATATAATATAATTAAATTTAAATATATATATATATATATATATATATATATATATAAATTTAAACATATATATTTAATATTATATAGGGATGGGTTCTGGTGAAACAAGGAGATAAAAAAAACAGTGGAAACAAATCCCCACCTTCCATCTGATCTAACATATATATATATATATATATATATATATATATATATATATATATATATATATATATATATATAAGGGGTGGGGATGATAAAAATCGGTGAAAACATCTTTTGATTCACAATTTTTTTAAGTTGTGAACTTTCATTTTTTTGCTTCACATATGAATTTTTTTGTAAACCCTTATATATATATTTTTTTCACATAAAATTTTTGTCATGAATCTTTAATTTTTTTTTTTGTTTCACACAAAGTTTTTAACTTGTTTAATTGTGAACCTTATTTTTTTCACATAATTTTTTTTAAATTTTTACACGAAATTTTTTTAATTTTTTTTTATTGTGAACTTTAATTTTTTTTTTGGGTTCACTAAAAGTTTTTAACTTTTTCAACTGTGAACCTTAATTTTTTTTGAGTTCACGGAAAGTTTTTAACTTTTTCAATTGTGAACTTTTTTAATTCAACTATGAACCTTAATTTTTTTTAGGTTCACGAAAAGTTTTAAAATTTTTCAGTTGGGAACCTTTTTTTTTCAACTGTGAACCTTAATTTTTTTTTGAGTTCACGAAAAGTTTTTTACTTTTTCAATTGTGAACCTTAATTTTTTTTTTGTTCACGAAAAGTTTTTAACTTTTTTAGTTGTGAACCTTTTTTGTCAACTTTGAACCTTAATTTTTTTTACGTTCACATCAAGTTTTTAACTTTTTCAATTGTGAACCTTATTTTTTTGTTTTAGGTTCACATAAAGTTTTTAAGTTTTTCAATTGTGAACCTTAATTTTTTTGTTTCGGTTTTCGGATTTGACTATATTTTATTTTTTTCACAAAAAATATTTTTTTCACACAAAAAATATTTTTTTTGTGTGAACCTTATTTTTTTGTGGTTTACTAAAAAAAAAAAAAAAGGTTCACACCTTAAATAATTTGTGAAGAAAAAAGTTTTTTCACCGTTTTTTTTTATCTCCACCTCTTTTATATATATATATATATATATATATATATATATATATATATATATAGGGATGGGTTCAGGTGAAAACAAGAAGTTAAAAAAAACAGTGAAAATACATCTCCACCCTCCATCTAATCTAACATATATATATATATATATATATATATATATATATATATATATATATATATATATATATATATATAAGAGGTGGAGATAAAAACAGTGAAAACACTTTTTGATTTACAATTTTTTTAAGTTGTGAACCTTTATTCTTTTTTGCTTCACATATAAATTTTTTTGTGAAACCTTATATTTTTTTTGTTTCACATAAAATTTCGGCGTGAACCTTTAATTATTTTTTTTGCTTCACACAGAGTTTTTAACATTTTTAATTGTGAACCTTATTTTTTTCAAATAAATTATTTATAAATTATTTATAAATTATTTCACGAAATTTTTAAAGCTTTTTTATTGTGAACTTTAATTAATTTTTTTTTTGGTTCACAAAAAGTTTTTAAATTTTTCAACTGTGAACCTTAATTTTTTTCGAGTTCATGGAAAGTTTTTAATTTTTTCAATTGTGAACCATTTTTTTCAACTGTGAACCTTAATTCTTTTTTGAGTTCACGGAAGGTTTTTTACTTTTTCACGTGTGAACCATAATTTTTTTTAGTTCACTAAAAGTTTTTAACATTTTTAATTGTGAACCTTTTTTTTCAACTGTGAACCTTAATTTTTTTTTTTTGGGTTCACGGCTAGTTTTTAACTTTTTCAATTGTAATTTTTTTTTTCAATTGTGAACCTTATTTTTTTTTTGTTCCGGTAAAGTTTTCAACTTTTTCAATTGTGAACCTTTTTTTTTCAACTGTGAACCTGAAGGTTTTTTGGAATCACGAAAGGTTTTTTAACTTTTTCAACTATGAACCTCAAATTTTTTTTTTAGTTTCACGGAAAGTTTTTAACTTTTTTCCTTGTGAACCTTTTTTTCAACTGTGAACCTTAAGTTTTTAGGGTTCACGGAAAGTTTTTAACTATTTCAACTGTGAACCTTAATTTTTTTATAGTTTCACAAAAAGTTCTTAACTTTTTCAATTATGAACCTTTTTTTTCAACTGTGAACCTTAATTTTTGTGGGATCACGGAAAGTTTTTAACTTTATCAATTGTAAACTTTTTTTTTCAACTGTGAACCTTTTTTTTTTTTGTTCACTGTAAATTTTTAATTTTTTCAATTGTGAACCTTACTTTTTTGTTTTGGGTTCACAGAAAGTTTTTAAGTTTTTCAATTGTGAACCTTAAAATTTTTTGTTTTGATTTTCGGATTTGACATTATTTTATTTTTTTCCACAAAAAAATATTTTTTTTGTGTGAACCTTAATTTTTTTGGTTTACTTCAGAAAAAAAAAAGTTCACAACTTAAAAAAAAAATGTGAAGGAAAAAGGTTTTCACCGTTTTTTTTATCTCCACCCCATTTTTATTTATATATATATATATATATATATATAGAGTAGAGTTCAAATGAGTATATCAATTTTTGAGTGAGAATAGGGGAATCAATCTCAACCATTCATTTTCATCAAATACCCATTTCCCCCACATTTTTGAAACTCGAATATCTCACAAACGGTAAGTCAAAAATTCTTGAAAAATGCACTATAAAATTCAGCGTTTTCTCCTCTTCGATTTGCCGTCCCTCAAGGCATACTTTTGACAACCTTTTTTTTTTTGGTGGATTTTACAAATTAGTAACACATGTGTTAGTGATTGGCTGTACATTTGATTTGTGGTTAGGGTTAGGGCTTAGGACTAGGGTTTAGCAGGGTTGAGGGTTAGGGTTTAGCAGGGTTTAGGGTTTACTATGATTTAGGTTTTAGAGTTTTGTAAAGCGTTTAGGGTTTAGGGTTTTGGGTTTAGGGTTTGGGGTTTCAGGGCGAAACCCCAAACCCCCAAACCCCCAACCCTAAACCCCAAACCCTAAACGCACCACTTTAACACATGTGTTGATGGATGTGAAACCCACCAAAAAAGATGGAAAAAAAAAAAACTCGTCGAAAGTATGCCTTGAGGGACGGCAAATCGTAGAGAAGAAAACGTTGAATTTAATGGTGCAATTTTCATAATTTTTTTGATTTGTCGTTTGTGAGATAATTGATGTTGGGGGTAAATGGGTTTTGTACATTAGAAACATTCTCTTTGTACACATGGCACAATATCATTGGTTCCCTCATTCTCACACAAAATCCTATTACCATTTGAACCCCACCCTATATATATATATATGGTAGATTAGATCAAGGGTTGAGATCTGTTTTTACCAGGTTTTTTTTATCTCGTTGTTTTCACAGGATCCCATTCATACATATATATATATATATATATATATATATATATATATATATATCCGATGATATTTACAACATAATAAATGATAGTTTCATCATTAAGTACAATTATTTATGCATATAGTATAACTGTTTATTGCACAGTTTTGGTAGATTTATCAATTTTTATGGTGGAAATATTATTGTCCATATATAAGTTTTAAAAAGAAGAAAAAAAAAAGGTACATACTATATAAGTTATGAAAATGTATGGCGAATGTTTTGTTAATAAGATTGGGATAAGTAATTCCTAAGATGAGAAATAAAATAAATGAAAAAAACATAAAGATGCGTATGCGAATTATAACGTAAAGAAATCGGGTGAGTTTTTACGCTCCGATAAGTGCAATTATTTATTAGATAGTTTTTATTACGAAAATTGTATCACATGCACACTTATAAATGTAGTGTTTTGTTAATAAGATTGTGGTAAGTAATTTCTAAGATTAGAAATAACATAAAATAAAATTATAAAGATGCGTATGCCAATTATAATGTAAAGAAATCGGGGGAGTTTTTATGAGTTTTTACGCACCGATATGTGCAATTATTTTTAGATAGTTTTTGTTACGAAAATTGTGTACATATTCACACTTATAAATGTAGAGATTTTATACATTATTATAAATGCGTACAAAGTGATAATCTTTTTTTTTTCTTCTTTTAGAATATATGTGCGAAAAGATGTGCATAAATAAAATATTTGTTGTGGTAAGTGGAAATAATTATGAAAGGATTTAATCTTCTAAAAAAATGACGTGTTTGTTACTAAAGCTAATGGGACCTGTGTTCCCCCCGTTTCATTTTTATTGTTTTGTTTTGACTTTTTAAGTATTTATTTTTCAACTTTAACCTTAAATATATTTGTTTGTGTTATATAATACTTAATGCAAAATATATGAATGGATTGAGATTTAAATATCTTTTCATTGGGTATAATTTTCATCAGGTATTACATAATAAAAATATATATATTCAAGGTCAAAGTTCAAAGAGAATGACTTCAAAAGTCAAAACAGAACAATAAATAGGGGACGGGGGGAGTATAAAGGTGATTATAGTTGAGACTTTTTATGTATTTCTTTTTTCAACTTTGACCTTAAATATATTTGTTTGTGTTATATAATACTTGATGCAAAATATATAAATGGATTGAGATTTAAATGTATTTTTATTGGATATAATTTTCATAAGGTATTATATATTACAAAAATATATATATATATCTAAGGTCAAAGTTGAAAAAGAAGGACTTCAAAAGTCAAAACAAGATAATAAATAGGGGACAGGGGAGTATAAAGTTGATTATAATTGAGAATTAATTTTTTTTATAACTCTGGTATAAGTAGGAGGGAGAGATAATTATTACTATTTATATATTTACTTATATTATTATCTTATATATATATATATATATATATATATATATATATAATTAAAACAGAATACCATTAAGAAGTTTTGACCCTTGATTAAACTCCCTAATTAAAGATCAACGGTGTACATTAAATTTAAATATATATATATATATATATATATATATATATATATATATATATATATATATATATATAAATTTAAACATATATATTTAATATTATATAGGGATGGGTTCTGTTGAAAACAAAGAGATAAAAAAAATAGTGAAAACACATCCCTACCTTCCATCTAAGCTAACATATATATATATATCTATCTATATATATATATATATATATATATATATATATATATATATATAAAGGGTGGGGATAAAAAAAATCAGTGAAAATACTTTTTGATTCACAATTTTTTTAAGTTGTGAACTTTCATTTTTTTGCTTCACATATTAATTTTTTTGTGAACCCTTATATATATATATATATATATATATATATATATATTTTTCACATAAAATTTTCGTTATGAATCTTAAAATTTTTTTTGCTTCATACAAAGTTTTTAACTTGTTTAATTGTGAACCTTATTTTTTTCACATAATTTTTTTTTAAATCTTTTCACGAAATTTTTTTAAGTTTTTTTTATTGTGAACTTTGATTTTTTTTTGGGTTCACTAAAAGTTTTTAACTTTTTTAACTGTGAACCTTAATGTTTTTTTGAGTTCACAGAAAGTTTTTAACTTTTTCAATTATGAACTTTTTTTTTTCAGCTATGAACCTTAATTTTTTTTAGGTTCACGGAAAGTTTTAAAAATTTTCAATTGTGAACCTTTTTTTTCAACTGTAAATCCTAAATTTTTTTTTGAGTTCACGAAAAGTTTTTTACTTTTTCAATTGTGAACCTTAATTTTTTTTTGGTTCACGAAAAGTTTTTAACTTTTTTAGTTGTGAACCTTAATTTTTTTTTTTGGGTTCACATTAAGTTTTTAGCTTTTTCA
The DNA here is from genome assembly GCA_949592205.1 of Helichrysum umbraculigerum. Taxonomy (NCBI): domain Eukaryota; kingdom Viridiplantae; phylum Streptophyta; class Magnoliopsida; order Asterales; family Asteraceae; genus Helichrysum; species Helichrysum umbraculigerum. Next base: position 99,774,874 of record CATIUR010000004.1, on the reverse strand, counting down.
ATTGTGAACCTTATTTTTTTGTTTTAGGTTCACAGATAGTTTTTAAGTTTTTCAATTGTGAACCTTAATTTTTTTGTTTTGGTTTTCGGATTTGACTTTATTTTATTTTTTTCACAAAAAATATTTTTTTTGTGTGAACCTTAATTTTTTTTTTGGGTTCACATTAAGTTTTTAACTTTTTCAATTGTGAACCTTATTTTTTTGTTTTAGGTTCACAGAAAGTTTTTAAGTTTTTCAATTGTGAACCTTAATTTTTTTGTTTTGGTTTTCGGATTTGACTTTATTTTATTTTTTTCACACAAAAAATATTTTTTTTGTGTGAACCTTAATTTTTTGTGGTTTACTAAAAAAAAAAAGGTTCGCACCTTAAAAAATTTGTAAAGGAAAAAGTGTTTTCAACATTTTTTTATCTCCACCCCTTTTATATATATATATATATATATATATATATATATATATATATATATATATATATATATAAGTTAGATTAGATGGAGGGTGATGATGTGTTTTCAATATATATATATATATATATATATAGATGGGTTCTGCTGAAAACAAGGAGGTAAAAAAAACAGTGAAAACACATCTCCACCCTCCATCTAATCTAACATATATATATATATATATATATATATATATATATATATATATATATATATATATAAGGGGTGGGGATAAAAAAAACGGTGAAAACACTTTTTGATTCACAATTTTTTTAAGTTGTAAACCTTTATCCTTTTTTGCTTCACATATAAATTTTTTTGTGAACCCTTATATTTTTTTTGTTTCACATAAAATTTTCTGCGTGAACCTTTAATAATTTTTTTTTGCTTCACACAAAGTTTTTAACATTTTTAATTGTGAACCTTATTTTTTTCAAATAATTTATTTTATAAATTTTTTCACAAAATTTTTAAGGCTTTTTTATTGTGAACTTTAATTTATTTTTTTTTGGGTTCACAAAAAGATTTTAAAATTTTCAACTGTGAACCTAAATTTTTTTTGAGTTCATGGAAAGTTTTTAATTTTTTCAATTGTGAACCTTTTTTTTTTCAACTGTGAACCTTAATTTTTTTAGGTTTACGGAAAGTTTTAAAATTTTTCAATTATGAACCATTTTTTTCAACTGTGAACCTTAATTCTTTTTTTAGTTCACGGAAGGTTTTTAACTTTTTCACGTGTGAACCATAATTTTTTTTTACTTCACTAAAAGTTTTTAACATTTTTAATTATGAACCTTTTTTTTCAACAGTGAACCTTAATTTTTTTTTTGGTTCACGGCTAGTTTTTAACTTTTTCAATTGTGAACATTTTTTTTTCAACTGTGAACCTTATTTTTTTTTGTTCAGGTAAAGTTTTCAACTTTTTCAATTGTGAACCTTTTTTTTTTCAACTGTGAACCTTAAGGTTTTTTGGGTTCATGGAAAGTTTTTAACTTTTTCAACTGTGAACCTTTATTTTTTTTTTTAGTTTCACGGAAAGTTTTTAACTTTTTCAATTGCGAACCTTTTTTTTCAACTGTGAACCTTAAGTTTTTTTGGGTTCACGGAAAGTTTTTAACTATTTCAACTATGAACCTTAATTTTTTTTTAGTTTCACAAAAAGTTTTTAACATTTTCAATTATGAACCTTTTTTTTTCAACTGTGAACCTTAAATTTTGTGGGTTCACGGAAAGTTTTTAACTTTATCAATTGTAAACTTTTTTTTTTCAACTGTGAACCTTAATTTTTTTTGGTTCACGGTATATTTTTAATTTTTTCAATTGTGAACCTTACCTTTTTGTTTTGGGTTCACGGAAAGTTATTAAGTTTTTCAATTGTGAACCTTAAATTTTTTGTTTTGATTTTCGTATTTTATTTTTTTCCGCAAATTTTTTTTTTTTTTGTGAACCTCAATTTTTTTGGTTTACTTCAGAAAAAAAAAAGGTTAACAACTTAAAAAAGAATGTGAAGGAAAAAGTGTTTTCACCATTTTTTTTTATCTCCACCCCTTTTTATAAATATATATGGTAGATTAGATCAAGGGTTGAGATCTGTTTTTACCGTTTTTTTTTATCTCTTTTTTTTCACAGGATCCCATTCATATATATATATATATATATATATATATATATATATATATATATATATATATATATATATATATATATATATAGTTGTGGGATCCTAAAAGAAGATAAAATATATGGAGATGGTGGAGATGGATTCTCAGCCAATCATTTCAATTGTAGGTCAAAGGGTATTTTGGACCTTTGTAAATTGTGTATTTAATTTATTAAAATTAAAAAGATACTAATTGATAGTGGCAGTTACTTTTTTACGTGATGTTATCCAATATTTTTGAAAACTATCAAATGAAATATTCAAACTTATTGGACAATAACCCATCGATCTTTTTAGCGATACTGTAATCTCCATTAAAAAGCATTGTAATCCGTATTGTCAATTAATCTATACCATTGTCGAGAAGTTTTCAAGTATTTCTGGTCCATGTGTATTTGTCTTTGATTGGGGACAAAGAGTAAGTTTATTCGTTAGTTTTTGATTAACGGCGAATCGGAATGGCTGACGGTGATAAAGTGATGGAAGTTGTAGATACGTATTCTACGGATGAATCCGATGATTCCTCTGGTACAATCGGAGCTAGTAAGCGATCTCGATTATGTCATTTAATTCATTTAATTACGTTTAAGTTGTGTTATTGTATGTTCTTTCGATTTGATTTGCTTATGTTTGTTGCACACTTTAAAAGAATTGTAGTATATATGCAGTCGATTCAGTGTTTTTTTTAATATCTGAAATTTTCTAAAACTTTTGTTACAGGTACTGGAACAGTGGGGAACGCATTATCCGTTGGTGTTATGCATGTCTCCCCGGAAGGTGTTCCATATTGGATCCCCTCGGTTCCCGATGATATGAAACCTGTGGTTGGAATGTCCTTTGACAACACCGATTTGGCTTACGAGTTTTACAAGCAATACGCAAAACAAGCCGGGTTCCCTTCAAAAAAATCGGGCAACAACAAGAACCGTTCTAAAATAGTTAATCGTAAATACTTTCTGTGTTCCAAACATGGTTTCCCTGCTACAAAGATCCCGTACGACAGCTTAGCAGCTGATGGGAAGAAGTCACGTAAAACTTCATCCCAAAAGTGTGGTTGCACTGCCAAAGTGGTTATTTCGTTGAGTAAGAGTACCAATAAATACGTAGTAGATGAGTTTGTCGAAGAGCATAACCATGATCTGGTCCACCAAAAGGATAAGCACTTTCTGACTTCAAACCGTAGGCTCTCATATCCCCAAAAACAGGCACTCCACAATCTGTCATCCATAAACATCGGACCTAACCGAGCGTTTAAAATATTGAAGCAAACATGTGGTGGGTTTGATCAAGTGGGTGCGACCAAGGTAGATTGTAAGAACTTTAAACGGGATGTGAACAAATATATTGGTGACTATGATGCTCAAATGTTGATCGACAAGTTAAAAACCCGAAAACAAGTGTTTCCGGACTTCTCGTTTGAGTATAGGCAGGGTGGAGAGGATGAACTTAATTGCATTTTTTGGGCTGACGGGGAATGCAAAAGGAACTACATTGCATTTGGTGATGTAGTCGGGTTTGATGCCACATTTGGTTTGCGATGGGGTCCATGGTGTCTTTCCCTGTCGTTAAGTATCAATGACCATATGTCAATCACATTCGGATGAAGACATTGCCCCGGAAACAACGTTTCCATCACACCTCTAAGCGATTTAATGCCATCAACAGTGTTGAATACCACTTCACTGTACAAAGATTACACGGGGCAATCAATTCATAATTTATAATTAACAACATTTAATGTAAATCACAACACAGATAAAAAAAACCTCACTCTGGTTCGTCAAGCAACGCGAACAACCAGTTGGATACTCTTCTTTCATCGGTAGTTAGTCTCCCAGTTGATTTCACATTTTCATTCCAAAATGGTGATCTATGAACGGCAGGTAATTGTGTTTCTCTTTTTCCTCGAATTGTATCTTCTAGACTTTGATTCAAAATTATAGGCTTTATTGCTGAAATAGGATCCGCGGCAATCACATCAATAGCACATTCACTCTTATGTTGCACCGGTGGAGTCTTTATCGGTGTTGCCTCTTTCTTCCTCCGTTGGACCTTTACACGCTGTTTGTCTAGTTGCTGAATACACTCAGCTATCCGCTCTTCCCCGACCTGATTATTCGAAATTGTGGTTCCAGCCGAAGCTCGCATCTCCTTAGCTGCAACCTCTGTACCTTGACCATTTGTGCTAGCGGCCTTATTTTTAGCGTTGTTCAACGCTGATATCTCTAACATGCTGGCATAATCTGGTTCGTCTAAAACTTGTGTAAATGTGAGATCCTCGGGCAACGTAACATGAATCATTGACCAAGCAGAACTTCCTGTTTTACCTTTGTTAAAAACCCCATCTCGCGGTGTTTCTTCAGCGGGTACTACACCAAAAATTTTGTCCTTCTCCATCGCGTAACTATGTAGCGCATCACAACTGGGGAATTTGCCCATCCCTCTTCTTAGCCAGTCTTCAACCTCATCCTTAGCTCTAGTTATGGTTGATAGCCTCTTTTTTACTTCTTCAATAAAATCCTAATACAAAAAAAAAAGGTTCAACGCACACTTCGCTATCACCTGTTTTATCTTACTCGATTCATTTAATTACCTCGGTTTCCAATTCAGATTCATTCTTGTCTTTATCATTCATGCACATTCCTGAACCTGCTAACATCAAACATTTGTTAACCACCTGTTTACTACTTGATACGCTTTTAATAATCTATATAGGAACAACTTGAAACTGACCTTCTGATGCCGCTTGTGGTGCAATTTTTATAACAGTTTCCTTTTGATTTTTTGCTATATTATGCAGTATCTTTTCAACCTTCAGCCTGAGTGATGCATCCTCATCTTCTTTAAATAAATTAACTCCATCCACAAGGGTCACCTTGCCAAAGCCTTTCTTCTTCAACTCGTTTGCTTGTCTTCGCTTCAACTCCTCTGTAGTCCATCCTAGCATTAAAGGCTTCACCGTTTTTATTTTTTCCCCATCCATTAAGGTTCTGCTCACATAAAAGAGCTACAAAAAAAAAAAAAAAATTACAAAACAATCAAAAAATAGGTAAAAAAACAAACATAGTGTAACGCACTTATGGCTGGACCTTTGATTTAGCTTTCTCATATAATAAAATAAACTATGATTACATAAACATCAAATGAGCCAATAACACAAACATATACACTTAAATATATATGCATAATATACATACAACATTGACCTAATATATTATGATTCATCATTCAGTATAGTATGATTCGCCTTTTACTCTTTAGTTGATTCTGTAAACTATACAAAATGATTCTGCAATTTATAAAGTATGATTCTGCAACTTATGTACTATGATTCTGCAAATAAAAAATATGATTCTGCAAATTAACACATATGCTTCTGCAATCTATACACTCTGATTCAGCATATTATAAACTATTATTCTGCAAAAGATTTATTTAACTCATACTCTATGCAATAACTAAAGCAATAGGTAAACTTACAATCAAAAAAGGTAGCGGCCCAGTGAAGTAGCAAGTTGGATCAGAACCCTTCCACGCCTCCTTGCTTTCCTTCAGACATTTGATAGTGTAACTACACCAATCTAACCCTATCACTACCTTTTCGTCAACAATACTAGGTAAAAACTTTCTGTTGACCGTACCAACTCCCGGTGCTCCGATAAGAACTGTGACAACTAATACAAGAAAGTTTAGCAAAAAAATCCGACCACCATCTTTATCTTCAAGCATTTTCGGTATTACGTTGCTAAGTCGAAGTCTCTTCAATTCGTCAGTAAACTGACTGTTAAACTCTTGAACAACTAGATCCTCAGTGCTTGCCTTTTTTTGTGATTTAATCTCTTCTGTACCCATCGGGAACCCATACACCTCATATACTGACTCTTTTGAAACCAAAAGCTTATGTCCACATACGCTTAGAGTGCTAGTTTCTGCATCATAGTTGTCAAGTAACCAATAGCCTAGTTTCAGAGGTAACTTGCCAATACCGAGATTCAACACATGTTGAAAACCTATTCGCCGCACCGCGTTCTTTTGTTCTTCTGTAAACTTAGGATGCAAATCCACTATAACACTAGGCGGGTTCCTACTATTAACAGACCAAGGTTTTGTATTTTTCCTTTTTCTATCACCCTTTACATTAACTACTTTTAAGTCAATGCTTCTCTTACGTTTCTTGTTTTTTACTTCCTTTGTTGGCGGTGTCATAAAATCATCATCCGAATCATGATCACGCAATTGGATACTACCTGAAATATTGATACAACACCATTATACACATGAAGATTGTCCCACATAAACTAAACAGATTATGCAACAAGTAAATTACAACATTTCTCACTAAAACCCACATGTAAGCAACCCATTTATCCCACTGACTCCCTATAACACTGATTCAATATAATAAACCTCTGATTCTGTTTGTTTAAACTTTTAATCATACTAAAGCAAAACATTTGCTAACATGCAGAAGACCGTGCCATGCCATTACTAAGCAACTATTTTAAATGGATGACAACAACCTACCTCCTTAGTTTATTCTTACAATGTTCGTATCAGCAAAACAAGTTTCAGTCCCGTTTCTTTCTTTTAAAATTTCAGTTCCATCTAAATAGTATATCCAATTGATCGTTTTCGTATTCCCACAAAACTATTCCGCATTTCATCATACATGGAAAACAAACAAACACACCAACTGTTATAAACTGCCATTTATACGCAGCAACACATATAAGATGCTATTTTAGTAGCACATTGAATCTGTAAATACACAGCTTGATTCAGCTTACACACATAATTCAACCACCACAAGGTAAAAAATAGATACATTTCAACTAACATATAAGCCCGGCTTCAATACATAAAAAACCACACACAAATTCCATATGCATTTCAATGAATCGATGAGTTTATGATTGGGTTCTACAACGCATTCATCAAGCACAATTAAATCCTACTTTTAATCAACTTCAACTTACATAGTAAAAAAATACCCAGTATAATCATACTTTATTTAAATTTACAAACCCTAAATAGATGTGTATCCATTTAACAAAATTATAGTATGTAGACATAGAAATCATAGCGCTAACCTTTTGTTTTCGATTTATTCATTTTATTAGGTTTCTGAATACTGCGCTTCATCATCCAAAGAACACGATACGATCTTCAGTTTCTTCAATCGCGGGGTAAAACTTCGATTCAAAAAAAAAAAAACGAAAAAAATTCTTTCACTTTTCCGTAATAGGTGGTCGATCAAAGAATCAAAAGTAGGGTTTTTAGTTTTTGGTTAGCGCAGATTGAAGAAGAAACTGAAGGTTTTCAATTCTGAAACTTGCATGATAACCGATCGATTAGTTATTCTTTTATTAAATTGATATTGTTTCCTATTTTAAATAGCAAACAAAAGGACGTTTTTACCCTCACCCCTTGAAAAACAGCGGCCAAAAAATGGTGTTGACCCTTGACTCATCTCATCCGTTGAATCATGCATCCAAAGGCCAGAATTGAATCTCCAATATCTCCACTTTGAAAACCATATCCCTTGATCCCAATCCTATATATATATATATATATATATATATATATATATATATATATATATAGCCAAAGGTTCAAATGAGAACCACAAAAAGGTATATAATTGCGAGAACTTTTAAATTATAGAGATTTTAACATATTTAATAATTCAATTACATGTGAACATTAATCTGGATTAAGGTTAAAAGCAAAATAGTTTGAGAAAAATATCAAAATAACCTTTAAAATGAAATTTATATATTTCGTTCACATGTGAACATTTGATATGTGCACATATGAATACTTCATATATTTTATAGTTTAACACGTTTTTTGTGGTTTTTAAATTTTGTTTGTCAATAATATGAACATTAAATAACATTTATGTGTAATTTGTTGCGTTTACATGTATAAAAACAATGTACTTAAAATTTCTCGCAGATCAGTACCTTTTGTGATTCTCGTTTGAACCTTATATTATATATATGTATATAATTTATCCACATCGCTAAAGTTTCTTCAATATTTATAAATTATATACATGGACTGTATACATCTTACCCATCCTACCGAAGCGTTGTTGTAGTTGTTGTATGTTTATTAATAAAATATTTGAAAAATGGTATAACTATACCCATTTAACACCCGCCAAAACAGAAGTCTATCTGAGCCTCTTACTATTTTTGATCCTTCAAAACCCTAGATTTCAGAAAAAAACCCCAATTTGAAATCCCCAAGACATGGAAACAGGAATGATATCAGTGGATCGTTGGGGTGAAGGAAGTCAGGTTTATTTCTTAACTCATCTTCACGCCGATCATACCCTTGGTTTATCATCTCCTTGGAATAACGGTCCACTTTATTGCTCCCGCATCACTGCTAGGCTTTTCCCTTCCAAATTCCCCAATTTCAATTTATCATTGATTCGGGCTCTCGACATCGGCAAATGGTATTCGTTACCTTTGGTTTCGTTGACCTCTGGATCAGAAACTAGAGTTGAGGTTTTTGCCATTGATGCTAATCATTGCCCTGGTGAGTCTTCTTCCTTATTGTTCATCAATTGCTCGTTTCCGACGTACGAATTAAATTTATTTAGTTATTGTGCTGCATTCTGTGTGATAAGAGACACGTTTTAATTAATTACTAATTATTGCAGATATCTATCCAATGAGAGACATGTTAGATGTAGGTTTAGTAGTTTCTTTGGTTCTATCATTCTTTTACTATGTGGCAGGTACAGTTATGTATCTATTCCGTGGCGAGTTCGGCATTACGCTTTACACTGGGGATTTTCGTTGGGAAGTAACATGTGATCTCACAGAGATGGGAACGAAGATGCTTCTTAGTCCTCTCAAGAATGATAAAGTTGATACCCTCTACATAGACAACACTTACTGCAACCTGTTCTACTCATTTCCTTCTAGGGAAGTCGCTGCTCAGCAGGTGACATTCTTTCCTTGCACAGCATTGTAAATCCTGATACTAGCGTCCTGCAATTCACCCAAGTTGAATGAGCACACATGTCCTGTGCCGCGGGTAGCATTTATTTAAATGTACTTATCTTACTAAAATTATCTTATTTCATTTTAATCTCTTTGCAGATAGTCAATATCATTAACTCTCATCCTGAACATGACATCATCATTGGCGTAGACACGTTGGGAAAAGAGGATTTGTTACTCTACATATCGAAAATGCTGAAAGTAAAGGTAATTCACTACTAACTTTGATCATCATTTCACAACTAACTGGTTCAGTTTTATACAATAATGTGTGTGTCATTTTTCCGTTACCATCCCTTTAGTCAACATAAATAAAATAATAATAATGTGTGTGTGTGTGATATTACCATTGTTGTCCATGCATATGTTGGGATCATTTTGACGGACCTTCTTACACTTTGGTTACCTACAATGTCAAATCATAATTCATAATTTTTTAGTAGATTTGCGTGTGGTCCGAGCGGTTGCAGACCATGCTTCTTCCGGGACTACATGACAACTTTACTACCAAAACTACTTTGACAAGAGTGCGAGTTATTCCCCGTTACAGCTTTTCTGTTGAGACTTTAGAAGGATTAAATACTATGCATCCCACCATTGGGATCATGCCGTCTGGTTTTCCTTGGGGACTAAAGAAAGTTAGAAACAAAGATAAATCTTGTGGTCATTATCTAATGAAGACAAAGATGGATGACGATCTTCATACAAATATGCGGAATAGATACAAAAATATTATCGAAAAACACGATCAATACATCTACACTGTTCCATATTCTGATCACTCCTGTTTTCCGGAGATTGTGAAGTTTGTTAATTTTTTAGCCCCAAGCAACATTAAAGGTATTGTGTCTTCATCATCGTCTTATATTGATCCTTGTTACCATCTTTGCAACATTTATGGAACATTGAGTTCATATCAAAAACATCTGGCTGAGGAAGAAAGGGAAAGATATGAAGTTGGTGTAACGTGGGAGTAAATTACGGAGTTACCTAATATATAAACAAACTATTTGACCAATTTAAATGTTATTAATCAACTTTAAAATTATTAAAACGAAAATCAACTCTCAGTTTTATCATTTAATCATTTATTGTTGACTTTGAATTTATATTAGTGGTGGCCTGGTGAGTGGGGGTGAATGTGATGATTAGATAAGATACTTAAAATACTCCACTGTCAAATTCCGTTTGACCTCTTTTTTTCTCTTAAGATAAGATACTTAAAAGTTTCAAAAGTTTTCCATAATAGACGTTTAATTTTACATTTAATGGCGAAAGGACTTGGAATGGAACAAGTATTTGAATTAATATTGACTTGGCTTCTATTTTTTCTTTGTTCCAAGCGGGTTTAGCAAGTTAGCTGACCGGCATCCGATCGTGCATAAGCTCTATAAGACCTAATACTGGTACTACGATTTTTGGCATCTCTCTTTCTCTCTATATCCATCTCCTTGTCAAAATTTTGTATCAGTTATGTGCTTCACAAGCAGTAACAGTTTAATGGGCTATTTGCTCATGATGTGTTTCTTTCTCACTATTTCTCTCTCATATGGAAGTGCCATCATATCTGCAAACCACTCTTTATCTGGAAACCAAACAATCATATCAAATGGTGAAAACTTCGCGTTGGGTTTCTTCGAAGCAGGTAACTCATCCAACTATTACATAGGCATCTGGTACAATAAAGTATCTTCCAAGTCTCCTACCATTGTTTGGGTAGCAAACAGAGAATCACCCATCTTTGATAGATTCAATTCTGAGTTAAAAATCTTAGATGGTAATTTAGTGCTCTTAAACGAATCCAAGTATGAAATTTGGTCGACAAATGTCACTACCACCACCACTACCAATTTGAATTCTGTGACTGCTGTTATTTGTGATGATGGTAACTTAGTTTTGACAGACGGGTCAAACTCAGTTGATCCCGTTTGGCAAAGTTTTGACCACCCAGTTCACACTTGGTTGCCTGGTGCTAAACTGGTTTATGATCACAGAAAGAAAAAAGCTCAGCTTCTTACTTCATGGAGAAGCCATGAAGATCCTGGTGTTGGACTCTTTTCCTTGGAGCCTGTCCCATCTGGTAACGAGTATATAAGCAAGTGGAATGGGTCCCACCAGTACTGGACAAGTGGGCCTTGGAATGGACACATATTTAGCTCAGTACCTGAAATGAGGTTGAATTATATATATAATTTCAGCTTCATTTCAAACAAGAATGAAAGTTACTTCACTTATTCTGTGTATGATCCTTCCATCATATCTAGATTTGTTATGGATGTTTCTGGTCAAATTCAGCAACTATCATGGTTGGAAGGTAGCAAGCAGTGGAATTTGTTTTGGTCTCAACCTAGAACACAGTGTGAGGTATATGCTTTATGTGGGACTTTTAGTACTTGCAGGCTGACTGGATTGCCATTTTGTAATTGCTTGACTGGCTTCAAGCCTAGATCAGAGAATGATTGGAATCAGAGTGAATTCTCTAGTGGGTGTGTGAGAATAACAAATTTGGAATGTGGAAGTAGCAACGAAACATCGGATTTTTTCATGCAAAAAGTCAAGAGTCTGCCTCCAAATGATTCTGTGGTGGTTGGTAGTTTTGGAGAATGTCGTACAGCCTGTTTGAACAATTGTTCATGTAGTGCTTATTCTTTTGTTGATTACCAGTGTGTAGTATGGTATGGAGATCTTTTAAATCTTTCGGAAGGCGACACTACTGGGGAAACAATCTACGTTAAAGTTGCTTCCAAAGATCTTCCACGCCATGTTCGTAAGAAGAAAAACGAAGTCAATCTGGGTGCTATTGTCGGGTCTGTAGTAGGTGTGGTTTTTGTCTTGGGTGCAATTCTGTTTATCATCTATAGAAAAAAGAGGATATTGGCTGGGAAAACGACAGTGGAAGGATCGTTGGTGGCATTTGTCTACAGAGATTTACAAATAGCCACCAAAAATTACAGAGAGAAACTAGGAGGAGGTGGTTTTGGTTCAGTTTTCAAGGGGGTATTGCGTGATTCGTCCATTGTGGCAGTGAAAAAACTTGAAAGCATCAGCCAAGGTGACAAGCAGTTTAGAAGCGAAGTCAGCACAATAGGGACCATCCAGCACGTTAATCTTGTACGTCTTCGTGGGTTCTGTGCAGAAGGGAACAATAAGTTGTTGGTTTATGATTACATGCCTAACGGTTCGTTAGATTCTCATATTTTCCATGATAATATTCTAAACTGGAAAACAAGATATGAGATTGCACTTGGAGTTGCAAGAGGGCTAGTTTATCTTCATGAGAAGTGCAGAGACTGCATAATCCATTGTGACATAAAGCCAGGAAACATTCTTTTGGACGCCGATTTCTGCCCAAAAATTGCTGATTTTGGCCTTGCGAAGCTTGTGGGTCGAGACTTTAGTAGGGTTTTGACAACAATGAGAGGGACACGGGGGTATCTAGCTCCAGAATGGTTGTCAGGGGTCGCTGTCACAGCCAAAGCAGATGTATTCAGCTACGGGATGATGCTTTTTGAATTAGTATATGGTAAGCGAAATGCAGAGGTATCAGAAAATGTAAGGAGTACTTACTTTCCTAGTTTGGTAGCAAGTGTTCTTATGGTAGGAGGTGATATCCTTAGTGTACTAGACAATAGGTTAAACAGGGAAGCTAGTGTTGAAGAAGTCACAAAGATATGCAAAGTTGCATGTTGGTGTATCCAAGATGAGGAAGACAGTAGGCCGAGTATGAGTATGGTGGAACAGATTCTTGAGGGGGTGTTGGATGTGAATATGCCTCCAATCCCACGATCTGTCGTGTTATATCTTGATAACACGGAGGATGTCGTCTTCTTCACCGAGGCTTCCTCAAACAGGAGTTCACCCGATTTCTCGAGTGGTGATTCCCAGTCCAAGACTGCATCTTCCTGAATGTTACTGTTTTTATTTTTATCGTTGTAGTCACACTATGACTATATTCTATACAATGTATCTCATCTCATTAGAGAATTAAAGAGTCATTGACTTTCTAAAACTTTGTAGTTGACCTTTCGGTGTAAACTGAATTATTATTGTAACGACGCAATAATATACTATACTACTAGAATAACTGAATTAGCTATTTTGAAAAGATTTTTTTTTTCTTCTTTCAATTAAGAGTTGTGCTCTTTCGATATTTTGTATTGAATGATTCGTATAAACCAAGTACAATGGCTCAAAAGTTTAGCTTCTTAGAAGGCTAGAATAGAAGCCACATTTCTTTGTGTCTTGGCATTCAAACCCGAGCTTAAGTGACAAATTATTTGACAACATTTCTTATGATTAAACACTTTGAAGCAAAAAAAATCAAATTATTTCATATTTTACATAAGTATCTCTCGTACATTTTTAACTAGTAGTATCTCACTTTGATAAAGATGCCATCCATACGCAGAGAAGTAATAATAAAGAAAATATAGAGAAAACGTATTAATTGTAATTAATTTTATAACAAAAATTACAAAAACAACATTTTTTTTAAAGTTTCACTTGTCAATTAATTTTTAAATTTTGGATTAAGTGCTTGAGGTTTGATATTTGTTGTATATATTCAACTACTCGAACGTACACATTGTATGTATAAAACTTGTTATTTATTGTCATTGTATGTATTTTGCTGATGTGTCAACTTGTAAAGATGTCATGTGACACCTTATATAGATAACACGTCACCAGAATACATACAATGTCAATAAATAACAAGTTTTATACATACAATGTACGCCAGAGTAGTTAAGTAGAGTAAGGTTTAAATGAGTAAAACAACTTTTTGTGAGAATTAGAGAATTAATAGGAATGCGTCACATGTTATTAAACCTACTTTTCCCCGCGTTCTTAAAAATTAAATATCTCCAAAATAGTAAGTCGAAATATCACAAAAATTGCACCATAAAAATCAGTGTTTTATTCTCTTCGATTAGAGATGTGACAATGTATACTTTCGACAAACTTTTTTTTTTCATTTTTCGGTGAATTTTGAAAACAAGTAACGCGTGTGATACTAGCGGGTAACACATGTGATACCATCGGGTAACACATGTCATACCAACAGGTAAGTGTTACCAACGAGTAATACATGTGATGCCAGCTTGTAACACATGTGTTAATAATTTTGTACAATTTGTAAAACCCAAAAAAAAATCGTCGAAAGTATACACTATGAGATGGCAAATCAAAGAGAAAAAAATGTTGATTTTTATGATTCAATTTTTATAATTTTTCGACTTGCCGTTTGTGAGATATTTAATTTTTAAAAACGTGGGGAAAAATGAGTTTTATGACATGTGACGCATTTTATTGGTTCCTCCATTCTCACCAAATTTTCCATTAGACCATTCGTACTCGTAACACCAGAACGCCCATTTTTCAGGCGCCACGTTAGCATAACACCAGAACGCCCATTTCACCTTCCTAACCCATAACACTAGAACGCCCCTTTTTCCCCCCTCTGGGACCCACCCACTAACTAAATTTAATTTTCATTTATTTAACAAAACAAATACTCCCTCCGTCCCAAATTTATTGTCCCCTTGTTGACTTTGGAGTCTTTCTCTTCCAAATTTGACCTTCGATATTTTTGTTTGTGTTATATAATACTTGATGCAAATTATACCAATGAAAATACATTCAAAATCCAATCAATTCATATATTTTGCATCAAATATTATATAACACAAACAAAAATATCGAAGGTCAAAGTTGGAAAAGAAATACTCCAAAGTTAACAAGGGGACAATAAATTTGGGACGGCGGGAGTACAATTTAATTAAAATACAATACAATAATTATATAAATAGAGGTAAATTAAAATATATTAAGATAGAAAACATAAAAAAGTATGAAAATTAAAATTTGCGATTACTTCATAAAAATAAAAACGTTACAATCCTAAAAATAAATATACAATAAATTAAAGATTGCGATTAAGTCTTAGAAATAGAAAAATATAAGCAACAAATAAAAACTACTCGTCGTCATCCTCGTTTTCATCTTCGGCATCGTAGAACTCCCGAAACTCATTCCGAAACGTTTTCTTCATTCTCGCAACTGCTGCGCGGTCACTTGGATCCCTGATGTCGGCGGTGTTGAGTTGGATAAATTGAATACCTTGCATAGCAGTTCGAAGTCTTTCTTGACGGGTGATCGTCTCAATCAATGCTTTTCTTACGGCTAACATTTCGGCCTTGTATTTGGCCATATTCTCTATCACCTCATCCACCTTTTCGTTCGGGGTGGATGTTTGGGATGATGTCGCCGCATCGGAAGAACCGGAACTTCTAGCCGCTTTTCGGGCTCTATTTCGGCCCATGGGCCTTGAAAGCAGGTCGGGCCCAAATAGCTCGTTTGATTGTGATGTATGGTGGTCGGCAAAGAGATCAACAGATTGATTAAAATTATCATCTTCCTCGTCGCGTAATTCGGTTCCACCAACCGACGGTGGTGCTTTTCATTTCGGATGATCTTTGACCGCTTTCCAAGACTTCTTCATGGTGAATGTCTTCAAATAGGTGTCGTATTATTCGGCTACGGCTAGATCGTACACCATTCCGTCGTCTTGACCGCTTCCCTAAGCTCGGGCTTGCGACTCATAACAACTGTTGAAGTTTTTGCACGTATTATTAATAACACGCCACTTGGATGATAGTTGGTCGGCGCAGCGAACCCAATCATGTGTGTTGGACATAAACTTTTCTTCAATAGTACCCCACAAAGTTTCCCTCTTTTGTGAGTTGCCTCTTTCTGAGTCTTCGGACGTGTCGTACCAACAACTTGCTAACCACGCCTCTTCTTTTGGTGCCCATTGCCGCTTGTTGCACGACTTTTTGTCCCCGTCATTTTTTTTTGTGGCTTCTTTTTTAGGGGATGGCGTTACTTGTTTTCCGGATCGTGAGGAGACTTCTTCATCCGGTTGTTCGGGTTGTTCGAACGGTTATTGGAACGATTGTTGTTGAGGAGAAAGGAACGGTTGTTGTTGGAAATACGGGTTAGGAAAAGATCCGTATTGTTGTTGGTTTGGATCAAATTGTTGTTGATAAATTCCGTATGGTGGAAACATTCCGAACGGTGGCATATTCTGACGTAAATTTGGGGTAGAGCCACTCGATCCGAGTGTGTTTGATGTTCCGAATAACATTAGGTTGGTGTATGACATGTTATCCGGATTTTGGAATTGATTGGAGTCGGGATTTGGGTATGAATTTGGAGAAGACATGGTGATAAAAGTGGATAAATAAGTTTAGGAAAAAAATGGTGGTGAAAGTGTTTGATGAAAATGTATGATGAAAATGGTGAAAGTGTATGAATTTTGATGAAAATGGTGGATGTAATGTGTAGTATATATAGATAGAGAAGTGGTATGGGAAAAAAAAAATTAAAATTGTTTTGATCCATTGGAGGAGCGTGGCATTTAATTTTTTTTTTTTTAAACCGTTTAAAAACGGTCAAATATTTCAAAAAAAAAAAACATTATTTTTTTAAACGGATTAAACGGTCGATAGAAAAGAGAAATGAAAAAGGAAAAACACGTGGGCCCCACCTGAACGCTCGTTCTTCGCTCGTTTCTCCCCGCACGACGCCACCAGAATGCCCCATTACCGGCGTTCTGGCCTTCTCGAGCTTGAAAACGCCCGCCACGCAGGTGCGTTACGACTGGTCTTTTCATTTCAACCTCACCCATATTGTAAATTCGTCAAAGAAAAAATGAAAAAAGATCCCTAATCAAGTGTGACAAAATTGTCAAAAGAACTTGACACTATCTAACATAATGGAAGACTTGATATTCTTACCCTTTGTTCAGAGTGCTTTTTTTGTCAAAGTCAAAACATTTTGACTTTGAAGTCTGTTGACTTTGAATTTTCAACATAAACAAAGGCCTCATAACGTAAAAACTAATGCGTAGGTTTGTGATGAAAATTGTAAGTTTTAATATATATTGCTTCTACGTTCTGCATCTGATATACATATAAATTAACTATACAAAATAAAATGCATCAACTTAAACCTTAACATATATGTATCATATATCATATATGTATATAAACAATTAACAAGTTGTAACTCAGATAAATAAAGGTGTAAAACCTGTTTGTTCTTTTATATAAGAAGAGGACATCCAAACACCTTTTGAAAACACGATTTATTGATTTAAAAGATTCTTTGTTCTTTAATTATTGTTTGCTTGATATTTAGTTTTGGTAGCGTTGACTATGGTGCCATAGATTAAGTGGAAGAACAGGTCAAAGAAGATGATCACGTATAATTGTTTGGAAACAGCCTATATGTGATATGGACATGCACTTCATTCGGCATGGCATTGACTTACTTACACCATTAGCTACGCTCACCATTTTGATACAAAGTATAAATTCAATCGGTTATTTTGCGTCCAAGTCATCAGTTAAATGCAAGTTTTTCTTATAAGTTGTCTGATTTCTTGCTTGTAAGTTTATTTTCTGGAATCAGCAAAGTTGAAAGCATGATTTCAATAGCTTCTGGGCTCTTTTTGTGCTTCTTTTTCACTATTCGTGTCTCATATGGAAGAGATGCATTAGTTGTGAATCAATATCTTTCTGGAGACCAGACAATCGTTTCCCGGGGTGAAAATTTTGAAATGGGTTTTTTTAGACCAGGTAAGTCTCCCAACTATTACATAGGAATTTGGTATCATAAGATGAATATATCTTATGAAACGATAGTATGGGTAGCAAATAGAGAGACACCCGTCTTTGATAAATTCTCTTCTAAGTTGATAATCAAAGATGGTAACTTGGTGCTCTTAAATGAGTTAAATACCCAAGTTTGGTCCACAAATATTACAGCTAGTGGTACGGCTTCAAGTTCGGTGTCAGTCACTCTTCTTGATGATGGTAATTTAGTTATGAAAAATTGGTCAAATTCAAGCCTGCCAATTTGGCAAAGTATTGATCACCCGACCCATGCTTATTTGCCTGGCACTAAGTTTGGGTACAACAAGCATACACATAAAAAGCAAGTTACGACTTCATGGAAAAGTAGAGAAGATCCTGCAAAGGGATTATTTTCTTTCACGGTTGACCAAAATGAGAAGCAGCTTGTACTCAATTGGAATAACTCTGTACAGTATTGGAATAGTGGACCTTGGGATGGTCATATATTTACCTTATTACCTGCTATGAGGTTTAATAAATTCTATAATTTTAGCTACATTGACAATGAAAATGAGAGTTACTTCACATGCGTTGCATACAATCCTTCAATTATATCTATATTAACTATAGATATCACAGGGCAGATTCAGCAGGTTACAAGGCAAGAAGGTGTTCAGCAGTGGAAACTGTTTTGGACCAAACCACAAGAAATTTGCCAAGTTTATGCTTATTGTGGAGCTTTCGGCATTTGCAGTTTAAAAAGTTTGCCATTTTGTTATTGTTTGGATGCTTTTAAGCCCACATTACAGAGTGATTGGAATGCGGGTGATTTTTCTGGAGGGTGTGTGAGAAAAACCGAGTTGAATTGTAGAGTTAAGGAAGAAAAACCACCCGGGTTCATTGTAAGTCATGTCCCAGTCAAATTTCTTTCCTCATTTCTCGAAAATAGAAGTCTGTCATCGGATGATGAATCAGCGTGTAGAAGGTCTTGCTTGGATGACTGCACTTGTGATGCATATAGTTTTATCTTCAAAACATGTCGGTTTTGGAATGGTAATAACTTGAACAATATATCACGTGTGTTTCTTTCAGACGATTCACTTTCTGAGAAGTTTGAAGTCAACATCAAAGTATCTTCGAACAATCTTTCACATCGTAAAAAAAACAATTTCCATCTGGTTGCTGTTGGTGGGTCCCTTGCAAGTGTTGCTCTTGTCTTGGGACTAACTTTGCTTATTATCTATAGCAAAAAGAGGGCGCATGGAAAAACGTCTATGGAGGGATCATTGGTAGCATTTGTCTACAAAGATCTACAAATAGCAACAAAGAATTTCTCGGATAGATTGGGAGGAGGTGGTTTTGGTTCTGTGTTCAAGGGTGTATTGCGGGATTCATCCATTGTGGCAGTGAAAAAGCTTGAAAGCATCACCCAAGGAGAAAAGCAGTTCAGGAGTGAAGTCAGCACAATCGGGATCATCCAACACGTCCATCTTGTACGTCTTCGTGGGTTCTGCGCACAAGATAACGTGAAGTTGTTGGTGTATGAATACATGCCGAATGGTTCTCTAAATTCCCATCTTTTCCATCAGAAGCAAGACGGAGTTTTAAACTGGGAAACGAGGTATCAGATTGCACTTGGAACAGCAAGAGGGTTAGTTTATCTTCATGAGGAGTGCAGAGACTGTATAATTCACTGTGACATAAAGCCAGAAAACATTCTTTTGGACGCCGATTTCTGTCCAAAAATTGCTGATTTTGGCCTGGCAAAGCTTGTGGGTCGAGACTTCAGTAAAGTTTTGACAAGTATGAGAGGGACACGAGGGTATCTAGCACCCGAATGGTTAACGGGGGTGCCTGTCACAGCCAAAGCAGATGTCTTTAGCTACGGAATGATGCTTTTTGAATTAGTACACGGTAGGAGAAATGCAGAGCTATCTGAAGATTTGAGTTTTACTTTCTTCCCTAGTTTGGCTGTGAATGTTGTTATGGCAGGAGATGATATCCTTAGCCTACTAGACCATAGGTTAAACAGGGAAGCGAGTGTTGAAGAAGTCACAAAAGTACTGAAAGTTGCATATTGGTGTATCCAAGATGAAGAAGACAGTAGGCCTTCAATGAGTCTGGTGGAACAGATTCTTGAAGGAGTTCTGGATGTCAACATGCCTCCAATCCCGGAATCTATCAAGTATTTTGCTGATAACACGGAACACGTTCTAGTCTATCCTGGGTCATGCTCAATAACTGAGAGTTCACAAGTACAAAGCGATCATATGAGTGGTGATTCCCAGTGAGAGAGTGCATCTTCTTGAAGATGATTGTATCTATTTTCTTCATTTTAGCTACTTTGTACATTTTTTTTGTGACAAAATAAAGCATTCATTGACTTTTTAAACTGCCATAGTTGACTTCTTCTTGTCAACTGATTATCCATATTTTGTAGAAAAAAATTTCAAGAATGGTGTTTTCTTTTCATTTACTTCTTGTACAGCTTTGTCGAAAACTTCTTATTCATGAGCATTTCTTTTGACATTTTTGAAAGAATGATGGTTTGGTTTGCTACATAAACCAAGTACAATGGTTCGAAATGTCGATCACAGTAGAATAGAGGCTGTTATTAATCATACAAGTGCCTCAATTGCATGATATATTTATCTATTGGCTATAAATCTGAATTAAGATGTGATTCGTATGTTTTTAAGTACATGATGGTGATGCACCAATTTGACAATTCAAGCCTCTGTAGAAACCTCTGCTAAACATTTCTTTTTCAAATCACAAGTACGTAATTTTCATGGATGTTAGGAGTATTGGCTTTTCGGATTTTATCGTGAATGTATAACTTATGGTGAAGCTAATAACGATCCAAATTCAGTGTATTCTTGCATCAATGAAACTGACCCGTGATTGGAAGTAATGAATGCATGAGCACTTCACAGAGGTTTTGTATAGGTAAACAACACAAATCACATTGTCAAACAATACATAGCAGCGGAAAAACAGGATCACATAGGAATAATTAAATCGGATAAGTAGTACCTTATTGCCTTGAATTATTAGCAAGAAAACCTTAAGATCTAAGAGTAAGTTTGTCACCGTCTTTATCGATATGCTTGTATGCTAGTACTTGCCCGTTCACAAAACCACACAACCTTTGTGCCTCCTTGTTTGCCGTACAATACGAAACCAACAAAAACCCTTTTTGGTTTTTGTTTTGACGTAAACCAAAGAGAAAGAAAAGATAGGATTTTTTCTTTGTGAATTAATTAGTTAGGGATTTTTAAACCTAATCTATAAAGGTATATTTATAGATAGGTAAAACTTGGTCCCCAAGTTTATTATTTTCATAATTAATCCCTCTAGTTACTTAATTATTAACTTTTAACATTTAACTTAATAATTAATAACTTTAGGCAAATAAGCAATATCTCAATGTCGATGTGTGCGTTCCCAAATGCTCACACATTTATGGACACATATTTGATAAAATCATTCAAATACTAATAGCTCCCACTTTTGAATAGTTTTCAAACAAATATGATAACATTGATTAATGTCTAGCAACATATCAATGTTCCCATAAATGCACGAGTGAAGTTTCACCAAAGTCACTGTGAGTCTATGTTCAGTTTATATCCTTTTGTTACAGATACTCTAGTTAAAACTTGGAGATGGATCAAAGTCATTCCATTTTAACTTCTGTTTCTCATTTCGCGAATCACTTAAGATTACCGCACTAGTACAAAAACGAGTAAAAAGAGCGTAACGTTATAGCGGTTTTATGTGAAAACCGCTATAAAGATCATAAAGTGGATATAATAATCTTTGATTGAGCGGTTTATCCGTCTTACTGTGGGGTCCCAACAATGCTAATGTAGCGGTTTATGTTAAACCGCTTTAATTAATCATGATTGTGGCGGTCAAGTCTACTCGCTACATTTGCTATCCTCCATTAGTAGCGGTTATTAACAAAACCGATTCAAAATTAACAATATTTATTCCGGGAAAAAATACCCAAGAAAATATTCGGAGCCAATTATAGCGGTTGTCAGTAAACCGACCCACAAGAAACGTGTGCATGGGCCTTAATGGGCTTAATAATCTTGAAGTTGTGATAGACAGATCGAGAAGATGAAAGCCCAAACACAAGTGTAAAATATATATATATATATATATATATATATATATATATATATATATATATATATATATATATATATATATATATATATATATATATATATATATATATATACTCTGCATCCCACATCGGAAATAATAGAAAAGGTGTGTTGGTTTATTTACGTCTTTTGATGTTTCTTTCTTAAATGTCATTTCCTTGTATCATTATCATTGTAGGTTTGGTTGTTCCGTTATCCATAGGCTGTTTGCTACTTGCGTCGCAAGTAACAAATGGATTTACTTTTCTCGCGAGTAGCAAACAGCCTAAAGAGAAGGGAATTATTATATCTATGTTGATAAAGGTATTTAAGAATGATCATTTTTTGGATATGATGTTAATTATTATTTTTCTCTAGTTGTTTCTTTTTTTTTTAGTATGTCGATAATAAATGTTAGTAGATATGATGTTAATAATTTAATGGCAAATGTTAATGAAAAATCAAAAAATATGGAAATGATTTGTAGGACTGTAAATCCCTTGATTTTTTTATTGATCACCTCTCAATATATAAAGATTACAATTACAATGCTATAAATAAGATATGTGATTTGTTTGCCTTGTCACAATACAAACATACATCTACCTAGTGTTACTTACTGTATATATTATATATCTAGTCGATCTATCATGATTGAATGCCAACTACGCTCAACTCGATCATCACTTAATTTGAAAGATGATCATATGTAGTGATCATCGCTATCATCTAATCTTAGAAGGTTAACGTTACTAATACACCTAGCAACGAATCGCTTAGCGGCAAATCCCCGGTAACATTGAAGCCATTATATATTTAGGTCCATGTTGGGACATTCCTTTTTGTGCTCATTCTGTAACAAATAAAAGACAGGAGTATCTAACTCCGAATCGAACGATTAAACAGACAAGAAGACGGAGTATTTAAACAGAGAAATCACGGTCGGAAAGGAGACCCAAATTAATATGATAATGAAATATATAGATGATGATGAAAACGTGATCTAAGCAAAAAAGGAGGAAATTAAAAGGATACAGTAGCTTCGTATTGTTATATTATTGTTAATTTGTCACTTAATTGATTAATTTGGTCATCACCTATTGTTTGTATTTATAATAAGTACAAAACGTGTGCAATAAATGTTTTATTTAATGCAATTTAAACACCAATTAAAATGACACCTAATAATAAATTAAGAATAAATTAAATGCAATTTTTTATTTTATATTTGATGCGAGAACATAAGTAGCGGTTATAAGCGATGACCGTTTCAATTGTTTGTATCATTAGTAGCGGTCCTTTTTAAACCGATCCACGTTTGAAGAAATTTGTGTATTATATTCTTGTTGGTTATTAATGGTAAACCCGCTTCAAATCCCTTCAATGTTCAATGTTGGAACCATGAGTAGCGGTTGTAGGTAAACCCGATCGAACAATTAAAAACATTTGCAACGGTTATATGTAAACCGATCCAACAACAAGCAAAAACAAATTCCAACATTACACATTTTGACCAGCAACAGCCAAAACAAAAACATTAGCAATCAAAAATATATGTCCAAAACCATCTACACTATATATCGCCAATAACATAAAAGCAATCACAGACTTCATGAGTATATAGCAAAAATATCATAAACCACGTCTGTACTTATTAGAAGTAACCACCATTAGGATAAATATATATAGCTTTCTTTTGCTGTAAATGGAATGGAATGGAAGCTTTAATTAGCAACTCGTGGATTATCAAGCCACACTCCTTCTTCGTCGTTGTTGGCTCGTAGGCATACGTTATGTTCGCCTGTGAGCGGAGGTATACCGACAGAGAATGGTGGTAACTCGTCGAACTGATCGTATTCTTCCTCATCGACAACATTATCGACACCAAGTATACGTCGTTTACCTTGCAAGACGACGTGCCATCTTGAGTTTGACGGGTCTTCAACATAAAACACTTGGGTGGCTAGGTTTGCAAGAATGAAAGGTTCGTCTGCATAGCCATTAGTCGAAAGGTCGACGAGTGTGAAACCCAATTGAGGGTCAACCTTAACAGCACCTCTTCTGTTATTCACCCACTTACACTTGAACAGAGGTACAGTAAACAAACGATAATCCAACTCCCAAATTTCTTGAATCTTACGATAATACGATTCTTTGGCAATCTCAATCCTTTTATCGAGATTATTCGCCCTTCCATATTCAACCGTTGATGCTATAACAGTAACTCCACAGTTTTGCACCGCGCATTTATCATCTTTTCTTTGGGTGTAAAATGTGTAACCGTTAATGTCGTATCCTTCATATGCCTTCACTTTGAAGTTTGGGCCTTCTCCAAACGCTTCCACTGTCTTATTAACATTCGGTTGACCGTAGTTTACGGTCACAATGTCTTTCAACCATTTTGCAAACTCTTTGTTGTGTTTGATCTTATACCAGGCGTCGTCCCTCCCCGCATGTGTTGCCCGTAATACCCTCATGTGTTCTGCAATGTAGGGAGAAAGACATGACATGTGCTCTAGGACTACAAAGTGTGCAAGCTGTAAAAGATCGCGACTTGGATATATATCTTTCTCTCCACTTGTCCCAAGGCCAGAAAGTCGACCTTAGTGTCGAGATATCGGAATGCCAACCTTCTTTACACCTTCCATGTAGTCATTGCAAAATTAGATCACCTCCTCGGAACTGTATCCTTCAATAATACTACCCTCTGGTTTTTTTTTGTTCCTTACATACCCCTTTAAGAATCTCATATATCTCTCGAAAGGGTACATGTAACGTAAGAATACGGGACCAACAACCTTAATTTCTCCTACAATATGAGACACTAAGTGAACCATGACATCGAAAAAAGAAGGCGGAAAGTACATCTCTAGTTCACAGAGCGTGAGAATAATCTCTTTTTGCATATTGTCTAATTCAGTTGGTACAATCACCTTCGAGTGGATCGTGTTAAAAAATAAGCAAAGTTTTGTGATAGTGTGTCGGATGCGGACGGGCATTAAACCTCGGATTGCTATAGGAATCATGTGTGTCATTAAAACATGGCAATCGTGAGACTTCATACCAAGCAATTTACAATCTTTTAGCGACACAAACCCCTTAATGTTCGAAGAATAGCCAGACGGAACCTTAATACCATGCAAGCATTCACAGAATTTTTTTTTTCTGTTTTCGACAATGTATAGCTTGCTGGTGGGAGAAAGGTGCGCTTTTTATCAGCGTTGAGCTTTGGACAAAGCTCGGGCCGAATGTTCCATGCCTCCATGTCTTTTCGTACATTAATCCCGTCCTTTGTTTTTCCGGGAATGTTCAACAATAAGCCTATCAAGCTATCACAAATGTTTTTCTCGATGTGCATGACATCCAGGCAATGTCGAACCTCCAAATCCTTCCAGTAAGGTAAATCCCAAAAGATGGACTTCTTTTTCCATGAACCTTTCTGCAACGGTATCCCTTTGCCAAAAACTATCTTTTTATTTACAACTTTCGAGAGTGCTTCATGTCCGGTAAAACGTGTCCGTACAGTTCTCTGCTCAGTGGTCCCGTCAAACTGAGTATCCATGCTACGATACGCATGGTCTCTTTCAAGCGATCTGCGATGCCCCATGAAAACAGTCTTTTTGCAATTATCTAACCACCTTGAATGTGTATCACTTTCACAATTAGGACACGCCAGTTTCCCTTTCGTACAGTAACCAGACAAATTTCCATATGCGGGGAAATCATTTATGGTGCAAAAAATCATTGCTCTCAACTGGAAATTCTCTTTCTTATAAGCATCGTACACTTGTACACCCGTATCCCACAGAGTTTTCAAGTCGTCAATTAAAGGAGCCAAATAAACATCAATGTCATTACCCGGTTGTTTGGGGCCTTGAATTAACAATGACATCTTGATGTATTTACGTTTCATGCATAACCATGGTGGAAGATTGTAAACACATAGAAGAACAGGCCAAGTACTGTGGCGACTGCTCAGGCTTCCAAATGGATTGATTCCGTCTGAACTAAGACCAAACCGTAAATTTCTAATTTCTGCACCAAATTCTTTATAAATATTGTCGATATTTCTCCATTGAGGTGAATCAGCAACATGTCTATATTTTCCATCGTTTTTACGCTGATCGGAATGCCAACGCAACAATTTTGCCTCATTCTTGTTTGAAAATAATCGTCTCAATCTTGGTATTATAGGCAAATACCACAATAATTTTGCAGGCGGGCCATGTGTAACACCCCCAAATCTCAGGTTGCGGAAGCGGTCAGGTCGGGTGTTACCAAATTAAATATCACAGCATAAGATACATAATGAACGACTCTAAATGAGACGTTTGAAAATAATTATACATTCACCAAATAGAACGTTTACAACGTGGCGAGTTTAATAGAAATTTCAAATACATAATTTGAAAATACAAAAGTAAATGCAGAGTAGTCCCAATTGTTTGAAATCATGCGACTCGAGCTAGCATAATCTTGTAGTAATTCCTAATCCTGCTGGGCACCTGAGAACACATGCTAAAACAGGTCAGCTATAAAGCTGGTGAGTTCATAGGATGGTTAGTTGAAATCGTAAAGTATAAATCCAGTATGTTTTGAAAAGTAGTTCAGAATCCACGATTCTGATTTGTATGAAGTTGAAATTGTAATTGTCAATGTGTATACGATGGACGAGGTATCTAATACCTAAGTAATAGGGATATTTACCTAAGTACCTAATAATTGAGGCTATTCGAGCCTGAATACCTTTCTGGTATTACGTAGATTTAACAGAGTAGGGCAATACCTGCCTAAGTTTGAAATCAAGTAATGTATGACCACGTCATATTATGTTGAGTAATATTTGATAGCGTGTTGCATCCAGCAACGAAATCGTAATCCCACGGATTATTGTTGTATGTTCGTTTACCCGGCTAGCATGAGCTAACCCGAACATGTTTGAGCTAACGGCCTCGCGTGGGAACTCCACCGACCCGTTAACTTATTGTGAATCCCGAGTATCACTCGCTAATCCATTGATAAAGTTGAAATTGTGCCCACTGCAATACCGTGGTTTCGTTTTGTGCCCACTTTACCGTGGCATCGTTTGGTGCCCGCTGCAATACCGCGGCATCGTTTTTGGATTGCTCGCAAGCAATGTGTAATTGAGCCGGCAGTACAACGACATGCCCAACTAAGTTGTTCGAGAGCCAGCAGTGCTCGACATGCCTGACTAAGTAGATCGTATAATTGTATGTATACTAATATACATATGTAAATTGTAGGTAGTACCGAGTGCTCGAGATGAATGTATCAGTATGTAGATATATATATGTATCTGTCGAAACAGCAAACATATGTAACAACAATCATGCCACGCATGAAAATAGTTGATTGTATCTAATTATGTATGAACAAATACTTATGTATTAAAAAAAAAGTACGTTGAACCTAGGTATGGATACTCATCACCTAGTTGAGTTGTATTAGTATAAGGAATCTATACTAATGTGTGATAATATTGTATACTCCTAGCCTAAAGTCTAGCAAGTATATATATCGGAGTCTCGGGAAAATGTTCACGTAAGTCCAGTTCCCGTTCTAGTGATAATGAAGAGTGTCGACAGTTTTAGTTTCCAGAGAATAACTAAATTTGTAACAGTATAGATGTTGTCCAGTGTAGGTAGAACTAACTAGTTCTAATATATTCAATGATATTGTCCCGCGACAATATGGCAAAAGGATTGTGATAACTAAATCGAGTTATGTATTGGTAATCGTTTTCCAACAACCTAACAGAGTACGATTGCAACCTATCTAGGTTAAGTATTGATATTGTTCTAAGACAATATTAAGGGTGTAATTCCTAAGTATTACACATTTCGTATTACATACAGTAATATAAATAGTTGTGAATTATAAACGATTATTAATATAATTCGAAAACAGTAATTGAGCATGTGTTTCACCCTGAAAATAATAAAACGATTGAAAGAGTGGGGCTATGAAACTCACCTGAGAGGCTAGCGTCCTAATGTAACGAGTCATGCCAAGTATAATCTCCTAGTGTCCTAAACACGAGAGATTTCGTATGTTTGTAAGTGCGGTTCGTTATTGATGATTCGTAATAATAATTCATATTATTATTAGGTTTGAGTTTTCGTATACTTTATAAAGTATATTTGTTTTGAGTATAAGTCGTATCATATATAAATTGTCATTTTGAAAGCGTTTCCCGACACTTAGAAAGTTGTGGCTGTTTTCTGTTTTCTGAGACATAACATGCGACACAAAAATTAGTCATGCGACACAAGGGTTGTGTCGCATAGAGTGCGATACAAGAGCTCTGTGACACAGGGGTTGTGTCGCAAAAGCTTGCGATGCTAAATCAATAGCGACATAAGGGTTATGTCGTATAAGGTTTACGACACAATATGCGACACAGCGTACGACATAAGATACGACACAAATGAAGTTATGCGACACAACATGCGACACAAGCGTTGTGTCGCAAAGATGAACACCAGCCCAGAAACTCGCGGCTGTCGCGTTTTTCCGATCAAAATCACAAATCAAACGCATTTTTGAGCTGTAAAATCATGTTTTCTTTGTTGTTTAGGTTATAAATAAGTCGTGTAAACATTATTACACCAAAACAATACACCAAAATGATTAAATCTAAAAATTTAGAAATTTCTTACAATTGCAAATCGAGGCCAAACGAGGAAGAAAACGAGGGTGTTGCCTTTGTTAATGTTGTTCCTCACTTGATGGTGATTCCGAAAATGTATGTGATGGTGGTGGCGGTGGTCGGCCGGCGGTGGTGGTGGTGATTGGTGGTGGTGTAAGTGTTTTTAGAGAGAGAAAGAGTAGAGAGAAAAGAGAATAGAGAGAGAAGTGAGGAGGTGAGAATGAGAAGAAAATGGGGAGGGAATTTGGGTTTTGTCAAACTCAGATCCCCAATGCGCGGACTGTGGCCTCCAACCACAGTACAAAATACCCGTATTTTATATGTCCGATGTAATTTAGAATAATATTTTAAATTCTAAAATTTATTTATATTATCTTGAAATGTTTATTAGTGAAAGTATCTTATAAAAATACTATTTTGAAAAGAAAGTTCAATTGTTTGTTTTTCGAGCGGTCACGAATAATTAAGACGCGTTTTAAAAACGACTTATATTTTCGATTGATTAATATTTTTGTCCAGATGTTAAATGTTAAACCTTTATGATTTAAACATTATTTACAAAATTTTGATTACTTGGTTACAATTGCATATAATAATACAATTACTTAAAGTTAAAGTTTGGCGCGAAATTTGACTTTTTGACGAGGTGTTACACCATGTTTTGATCCTTCAACTTCTTCCTCTTCCTCTGCTCCTCTTTTCCGCTTGTACCTAGGTGTAGCACAAACGGGACACGTCTTCAATTGTGTATACTCATTTCTGTACAATACACAGTCATTCGGGCATGCATTTATCCTTTCGATTTCTAATCCCATTGGACACATCAGTTTCTTTGCGAGGTACAACGAAACAGGTAACTCGTTATCCTCGGGGAGCATTTGATGCAAAAGAACTAGTAGCTTTGTGAAACTCCTGTCACTCCAACCATAGTTTGCTTTTAAGTTCATTAATTTCATCACAGCAGAAAGTTTGGAAAATTCGGAACCGACATACAATGGTTTTTCAGATTGCTCAAAAAGTCGGTGCAATTCGTCTTGATCGTTGTTAACTTGAGCATTGTCGTCATCAACTTCAACTTGAGCATTGTCTTCAACTTCAACTTGCGCATTGTCATCAAAATTGTAGTTATATGAAGCATCGTTGTAATTAACTCGAGTTGACGAACAACTTTCAACAACAGTTGGTTCACCATGTCTTGACCAACAAGTATACAGCTGTACAAACCCACGTTGAAACAAGTGGGACTCAATTACACTAGTATCACTAAATCTCTTAAAATTTCTACAATCTATGCAAGGACACAAAATATCACCCTCTCCATTCATCACACGATTATCTTCCGCAAATCTAAGAAATTATTCCACGCCACTCACATACTCTAATGAAGACCGCAATGTGTTATACATCCATTCACGGTCCATCTGAAAATTTAAGAGGAAATGAATCAAATGATCGACGATTTTTTCTTACATAGTCAATTCACTAAAGGACTCCCAAACGGGGATCGCATTTCCGAAATTAATCTCTCTAGCTTCCATATTATAAAGTGTTTTTTTTAGGAACAGCAAGAAATTAAATTATTAAAATTACCAAACCATTATAAATTAACTTGCTGTTTCTATTAAAATATAACTATAACTATACATTTTTACATATATATAGTTATAAGAACCTTTGTATAGTATATATATATATATATATATATATATATATATATATATTTATATATATATATATATAGTAAGTATGGTACTAAAATACATACACAAAAAATAAACAGAACAAAACTGAAAATCAAACCTTGATAATTAACAAGATCTCGAGGTCTACTCTAATGTTGTAACTTGTAGGGGCTTTCAATGATCCAATTCAATGAAGGTAGAGTTTAATTTTGTTGGTGAGATATCTAAGTAAAAAGATTTTTTAAGGAAGAGCAGAGCGCCGGATAGTAATTAATATGGATGCAGAGAAGATGATGACTTCTAGTTCTATCACATGCGTTGGCGGGAAAAAATACTCAATGTTGTCACTTGGAACGGTTACACAAAAGTTGAATCGGTTATTAGTAACTTAAGGAGCGGTGTTCATTTTGGAGCATCACTTATTATGAGTTATTGTTATTAAAAATGATGACCTGTTAAATCGGTTTTCTGTTATCTTTGGAGCGGTTAATGTTGATCCAGTTAAATTTAAAAGTCAAAAAAACAAAAGACTTCACTGTGAGGGTTCTATATATGTAAAATAGTAATAATATACTGTGTATATATGTATATATAATATACTCCATAATATACTCCGTATATATTTTCATTGTTGTTTATTACAAGGCCAATTATTTTCGACATTCAATGGTGAACACCTCGCGTTCTTCAACAGAGGTTTCTAGTTCTAGAAACATAAGAAAAACGGGTTGGGAGAGTGAAGATTTGATAAATCGAGTTCGTGTATTGTGCAAATGTGGGGATGTGAGTGGTATGTGGACATCTTGGACCGAAACCAACCCGCGTCGACGGTTTTTAGGCTGCCCAAATTATAAGGAAAGAGAGAACTGTGGTTTTTTTCATTGGTGGGATCCCGATCCAAAGATTGAGTTTTACAAACACAAGATTGCAGAATTGAAGAGTGATGCTGTGGATTACCGTAAGTTGCTCTCTGATTTGGATGAAGAAGTCAAAATGTTAAAGTGTAGAAATCATGTTTACATTTGTTGCATTTGTGTGCTTATGGGAATGGTTGTAATGTTTATTATTAAGTAATTACCAACATTAACGACACTTAATAATAAAAATTACAACGCCGTTCGTTGTAGTTGTACGGTCAGGGGTCATTTGGTATTGGTGGTGTAACTTAGGGGTCATTTTGTTTGGTTTCGTTGTAGTAGACGAAAACGTACATGTAGTAGATTGTTGGTACCTTTGTAATTCTAGCATCTTGCTAGCTTGAGTTATTAATATATTTGTCGGGTGCGGGTTTAGGGGGTGATGGCGGAGCCGAAGCTCCCTTCCCGTTCCTCTTTTTGCCGTTAAAAAAAAATATATAGTAGATGATAACATAACAATTACAACGACGTACATAACACATTTTTGCATATGGGTGTACACGCCTTTCAAGAATATATATTTACAGTTCAAAAAAATCTAAAATGTACGACTTAAAATGACACACGAAACACGATAACAATCTTTAAACATATCATCAATCATCAATTTACTATACATAACTCGATCTGCAGTTCCACAACAAGTATGATACGGAGTAGATCGATCTGAACCAAAAACTTTTGTATGAATTGAACCTGCATGCTGCTAGCTTTATCCAAAATAATAATGTATCTGAGCCAAAAACAACAAACTAGTTATAGCTAGGTCTTCGATCAACTCTTTCCGTTCCATATTTATAGTCCAGTATTACTTTGAGGCTTTGATAGTTTGACTGATGTCCCCATTTTATTGTCAGCTTCCATAAATAGATAAGAAAAAGTAGTTAATTAACGTTCTTTCTTACTGTATAAAAAATGGGTAAAAAGTAGAGGGTACACTGTCATATTACCAAAAAAGGAAAAAAGTAAAAGGGTTGGTTAAGTACTGTGCGCCGTGTTTTTTTTTTTTTTTTGTCTGAGGACAATAAAATTGGGACGAAAGGAGCCATTGTATAAACCGCTCCGGCGCTCCCAACATAGATCGAGGAGAAGAAAAAGAAAGATTTGAAAAGAAGCATGATATGTGGCAAATTGACAATGGCAGCTACCGATCGAGATATGTTAAACAGAGAAATCGCGGTTGCCACTAGACAAAGAGCCCGTTGCATGCAATCAAATGGTGGTTCAAGTGAGTCAAAATGACGCACTTAAAATTTTAAACAGGGAAATCACAGTTGGTAACGAATATATATTATAATTTGTTGGACAAATCGCCGACGGAGGATCGTAAAAAGGGTAATGAAAAAGGAAATGAAAAGTTGAGTGCTTCATGGCGCATAGTCGCATACTGCATAGATTGTTACTTAATATATGTTATATATATATATATATATATATATATATATATATATATATATATATATATATATATATATATATATATATATATATAGTTGGAGACATTGTCTTAAAAGGAGTAATAGTAAATTACTATTATACCCTTCTAACTAATAATCTCAACTTTTGAAAATTTATTATAAATACAATTTAATATCTCATAATTATTATTTATTTTTTTGGCGAAAATTGAATTGTATTGATTGATACAAATGTAACCCCATAAATATTTACTCCATGAATATATAAATGTATTTTAATATTGTTTTGATATAAGTATCAATGAAAAATCATATATTATTTCCAAATTATATTTCACCTTTATTTTGTATATCTTTTATACTTAAAATTTACTTGATTTTCATTTAAATATGTTATTCAACACTTAAGCATTTAAATATGTTATTTGATTCACATTTAAAATTCATTTAAATGTAATTTAAAATTTATTTAATTCACATTCAAGTGGCGGTTTTACGAACTACCCGCCTTAAAACAAAGATCTAAATTCATACCTCCGCTAAAATTATAACCGCTCCAGATAGGTTTTTTTCTATGCCGATTTTGATTCAGTTTTAATGCTAGGAATGAATAATTTCAAGATTCAAACCGCTACTAAAATTAGAACCGCTCCAGATAGGTATTTATTTATATTCAAACGCGATTTTCAGGATATTTGAATTCAATGCTTATACAACTAACCCTGTATTTTTTTCTATGCCAATTTTGATTTTTAGCATTTTAATTAATGCCAGGAAGAATTTCTAAATTCAAACCGCTACTAAAATTAGAACCGACTTCAGAGTTCAGATACGTTTTTTTCTATGCCAATTTTGATTTAGCCTTTTAATGCCAGGAAGAATTTCTAGATTCAAACCGCTAATAACATTATAACCGCTCCAGATACTTTTTCCTTCTCTCAAGTCTCAAAATAGTCAAGATCTTGACTATCTACTAACCAAATGTACAAGAAAGAGAGATAGACTTTACAATCACTTAAAGCGTAAGATCTTTTTCTTTTTTAGAGAACGAAAAAGTTGCAACTCATATTTAAACACGATTTTCAAGAGATTTGAATTCAATGCCTATACAACTTACCCGGCATTTTTTTTCTATGCCTATTTTGATTCTGTAATTAATGCCTGAAGATTTTCTTTATTCAACAGTCATCAGTTAAATCAAAATTGGCATAGAAAAAAACGCAGGGTAACTGGGAGTTGTATACGCATTGAATTCAAATATCTTGAAAATCGTGTATAAATAATAATTATTATTTTATTATTACTATTAATATTAAAAGTATCTGGAGCGGTTCTAGTTTTAGTAACGGTCGAACACGATTTAGATTTTAGAATACAACAAGCTCTTGTATTAATAACCGCTCCATTATTCATGAATATATCAAAAACCGATTCAGATGAATTTCAACCGCTCTATTATTAATTTAATACAGTGTATTACACGGCCTATAGAAACGGTCAAATATAATTTCAAGTCATTCAATTAGCATTGAGAAGCGAGTAGTTTGGACTTTGGAGTTGGCATAATTTCAAAGGGAACTCGCTCGTTGTACCCGGTTTATAAATAGCCTTTAGCTTTGGCAGTCCCTTTGCATACAAACAACAAAATGAAGCAATTTCATTTTCATTCACCTTTTCGTGATCTACTTTCCGAATAGTATTCATTTACGATCGTGA
Source organism: Helichrysum umbraculigerum (assembly GCA_949592205.1). Classification (NCBI taxonomy): domain Eukaryota; kingdom Viridiplantae; phylum Streptophyta; class Magnoliopsida; order Asterales; family Asteraceae; genus Helichrysum; species Helichrysum umbraculigerum. The sequence continues at coordinate 99,740,550 of CATIUR010000004.1, read as the reverse complement.
TTTCCCTGTTTAAATCTTCCGTCGAACATATCCGTATCAAATCTCAATGACGGAAGTACAACAAAGCATATGGTTCTTCCAGACCATATTGGACAATCCAGTAGATCTGGTCCTTTGTTTACAAAGATAACAGCCATTTGCTTGAAACCTATTTTGTTGTCAATGTCGGGATATGTTCGTTACATAATTTTTCTTCCGTGTGAATTCTGATTCAACCAAAGGCTTTTTTTATCCCATAGAAAAGGTGATGAATTCAATGAATAAAAGTTTTATCTAAGCAGGTTGATATACTTTAGTAAAGAGATTGTAAAAAGCTTTACATTCCACAAGCTATTACCTTCTCTCTCGTCTATATGTAAATCAATTTTTATAAAAAATTCGCCTGGGTAAATTTAAATACAATAGTGTCGGTTATGGTGATTCTTATACAAAAAAATATATATATAATCCACCTTCTGCCACTCTATTCAGTTGCAAACTTACAACACAACATTTCATGTAAATGTTCTAAAAGCATCAAACATATTTTTCAAGAGAATAGTGAAGTGTACTAGCTAGCATCACTGAAGTCCGTTGAAGATATATCGTACTATTCGTATGGATTGTTTGTAAGAAAGAGTGATGGAATTAAGTCCGTTGGAGATTAAAAGAGAGTACGTGGTGATTATGTAGATTAATTATTATATTGTTAGTTTGTTACTCTATCATAGAGGATTGTACTATACCTTAATCAGGAGTATTATATTGTACTACACGTTGGACTGTACCTTATTTGGGACGGTTTAAACTTTTGGAGCAGGTTGTGTATTGTGTAAGACAAAATGTATCTAGATAGTACTATAATGGTTTAAACTTTTGGAGCAGGTTGTGTATTGTGTATTGTGCAAGTACTCCAACTTGGTTTAATGGTTTATTTATGTATTTATTTTATTTCATTTACATTTTACAATAAAGATAATAAAAACAACCAGATGCTTTCGAAATTTTATACTCCGTATATATTATGTATTTATTTTATTTCTTTTACATTTTAAAACAAAGATAATAAAAACAACCAGATGAAATTTTATATATAACACAATTTAAGATTTACAAAATTCGAACTTAGTAGCCCACGAGCTATACGTACAAATTGAATTGAATGATTCCGCCATCTTCTCGCAATTCTTTTACATGTTGATCGGGATGTTTAGGCAATGAATACACTCCGTATATACTAACTGAGATGTTGAGGTTATAAGCCATTTGTAGTTGCTCTGTATCATAATAGTGGGTCTGTCTGTCGATGCCCAATATTATGATTGTGGCCAAAGGAAGCCGGGAGCACGTCAATGTGACTGAATAAAACTACAGATGGCAAAAGATTTAAACAGGGAAATCGCAGTAGCAAAAGAGTATTGAAAGTTTTGTTGGGGAAAAAAGATGATAAAGAAAATGAACTTTGAAAGAGAAAGTGGGCATGGATAGCTTTCAGCATCTTCATATAGTAAATAGTTCCTGGACCCATCTCCACATTTCTTTTTCTTCCTTTAATTTTTCATATATCTGGTTCAACACATTACCCCTAAGGTTTTTCGACATAAAACACAAGGGTATGAAAAACCTTCGGAAGGATTTAAACAGCGAAATCGTGGTTGCTAAGAGTATGTCGTTGATACTTTTATGTCTGATTGACAAAAACAAAACTTGGAGAAATATATATATTTTTTTCCTTTTTTGAATGTTGATGGGGACAAAATAGAATTAGTATTTGGACATTGGATGTTAATTTAAATACAAAAGTGACCTTATTATGTGCATGTGTACGTGTATTTATAGTATAACGAGGGCAGATATATAGATCGACAACATTAAATTCTGAAATGAATGCCATCAAACTTTCCAACTTTTATTTACCCGTTGGGGCGGTTTAGATCGACTAGTGAAGCGTTTTTTTGTATTTGTATAAAACTAGTTGGGGTGGGTGTCTGGGTTCTTTTAAAGCTTGTAATTAACGAGCATGATATATATATATATATATATATATATATATATATATATATATATATATATATATATATTAAATTTGAGCGCAACCAAAAAGTGAACAAGTTAACCTTGGGTAATAGACTAATAGGGTCAAATTGTCAACCACGGTTGGGTTTGGACTTTGGGTGAACCGTGGTCTATTCGAAATAAATGAATTTTTTATGTCGACGTGATAAATGAAAATCTTAAGCTTCTTTGACTAAAATAGTGTTTATGACTTTATATACTCCATTTTGGATCCATATATCTTTTAACAAAAACAATAATCGTACATAAGTACATAACTATTTTATTTTATTCAAATAGCTAGTACTATATCACATACGGAGTAGCAATCTTTTTAACATCTAGATCGGGCCATCAGAGGACAAGTTGAAGAACACGACTTCTCAAACGTGCACATATACATATATACAATTAGTGATGCATCTATGCTATGAAGATACAACAACAAATTAGATGGTTTCCTTTTTAAACATACACCAGGCTAAGACTATCGGGACGTACATTACAGACAAAACTAGAAGTGTTTATTATGATTTCAACATCAAGAATTAACCAACACCTAATGATTATGGTTTTGGGGAATCGCTTCCTTCTTTCTTGATTATGTCTGCCGGGCACAACAAACCATGGGTATTTAGGACGCTTACTCCCTGTTTTGGGTCCAAAGCATTAGACCCCTAAATATAATTTCTACCGAGTAAACTCCAGAGATGGATTTAAATAAAGAAATCGCGGTTGAGAGGGAATACGTATTGTTACCTTGGTTGTGAAAAATGTGATCAAGAAAAAGGAATTTGATGATGCTATTTGGAAACATGATAATCATATTTTAGGGTTTGGATGAGAAAAGTGAACCTTATGTGTATTGTGTATGTATATATTTATAAGAGATGATAATAATATATACTCCGTAATCAAACTTTGGATTCGTACATGAAACCGCCCCAAGTATAAGCGCTCATATATAATTTGTGCCATGGACAAACATCATATATAAACAAAGTTATAAACAATAAAGAATAAACCGACCCTATTGATAGTATTTGAGGCGGGTAAATCGATTTAAGATGTTGATTAATAGCGGTTAACGACATAACTATAATTAATAATTCTATGTATATATATATATATATATATATATATATATATATATATATATATATATATATATATACGTGTAGGGTGTACATGATACATAGTCTGTCGTCATACTCTCATATGTAACTAGATCTCAAACCCGTGTATACACCTGGGTGTTGATTGTTTAATTAAAATAAAGGTCTTAATTTTAATTTAACTAAAATAGAGGAACTCAATTGATTAATTAAGTTTGGTGTAAATTATTAATGATGTCATAACCATGTTTCCTATATATAATTTATATTATTTATATATTTATTTGTTGGAGTATATAAGATTCTATTACGTAGTAATACGGAGTAATATATAGTTACTCAATTACTCCACATACTAGTTTGGACCGGTTAGCATTAACCGCTTCAAATATGTTGTTGCTAGCTTGCACTTGCATATCTAGTTGCACTGTTGCAGTGTTGCACACTGGCACTCTGTCAGTAAACAGATGGCGAATACTACAGTATACCCATTTGCGAGTAGTTCGAGGTTGGAAATTAATACTTGAGCAAATCAATATCCAAAAAAAGATAAAGATGGAGCATACACCTTATATATGTATATACTCCGTATAATACTATATCCACGTACTTTTGGTTGGTGAGGCTATCAATAGCTTAGTAATTACTACGGAGTATAAATAAAAGCACATAAAGCCGGGCATGTATCATCCCAAAACTCCAATTTACACTTTACACAATTATATAAAGTAGTGGGATTAACTTTTGTCCTCTTTATCCAATAAAGAAACAACATGAAGCATTACCCTTTCCCTTTTCGTGAACATCTTTACTACAAAGAATTAACATTTAATGATATAATATCCGCAACTGCAATTTCTCAGTTTTAATATCCTCGCAAAAAACTCCGACCAACTGTAGGAACGTTGTTAAGAAAGCGTGTTTATAAAGGTGTTACATGCAAGTGCAATTTTCAGTTATAAACACAATTTCTTTTCCTCGTCTCTCCCAACGGTTGGTGTGCATTTTTTGTGAATTTTGTATCATTTGAAGTTCAAAACGAACTAGGCCTAACTGTTAGTGTGCATTTTTGGATATAATATCATAAATTTTAAAGTTCAACACAAGTTGGGCCACAGTTTCGGTTTGAGTTTCAATAATGTTTATGCTTTTCGCAGTCTTTCAAGGCCTTTTGATGCCGAGTTTGTGAAACAAACACCTTGTTAGAGAGGGAGCATGAGCAAAAATGTCGTCCATTCAAAACCGTTTCTCAAAACCCTTTCTTTTCATAAAGATTCAAATGGGTTAAGATAAACGGAATGGTGACGACATTCATATGTTTTGTCTTCCATGTTTGTTCTTCTTTTTTTAAAAAAATTCTTAATCTTCAAAATCCCCGTCCAGCATGGACCTCAATCATGTCTCCAGTAGACATGTGACATCTTATGGAACTTCGCATGTTGTACGTTTTAAGTACACTTTTCATTAAAAAAACTAATTAAGTAGAAGATTGCCTTGATTGTCTTATCGAGCAAGTCTTCAACGACAGCTAATTAAAAAACTAAGTCATGAGGAGCAGCGCTAAGCATATATATTGGCGATGGATCGAGTAGAAAGAAGCAAAGCACGAGCTGCTAACTAGTGTTAGGGGTGTTCACAGTTCGGATATAACCGGATTATTATCCAAATGGTAATATTTGTAATTCGGTTTGCGGATTGGACAATTTGGTTTTTTTGATCAGATCGGGCAAAAACCAAATTAGTAATTCGGTTTTTGGATTGGTTTTGTACCCTCAGTATTAGAACCGGATTATCCAAATAAACCAAATAGTAATAATTGTATATGTAATGCTCATCTGTAATACTTTTATTTATCTATCAATTCAAAGTGAAAGTTAAATATTTTTTAATTATTTTTTATACATGAAACCTTATTATATGATTGGTATGTTAATAATTTAATATATATCATTGAATATATAATTTAAGCTTAAGTTCGGATATAAAACACCAACTCCACATTTATATATATAAACCCTCAACGCAACATGAGTACATGATTATCGATAACCATTGATATCGCTTATGACATGACCCTTTCACGAGTCAAAACGTACGATACACCTATGCAATTCACAAAAAAAAAAACAAATGGTTAATAAGTTTATAACCAATCCGGACATCTAAATAGTAATTTGGTTCGGTTTAATTCGGATTTGTTAATTGTTTCATTGTTTGGATGGATTGAGTTAACATTTTGAGAATCAAAAGCAAAATAGATTTATATATCAAATCCGATCCATCCAAAAGAACACCTCTAACTAGTGTCGTCATTTGTAAATTTGCATTTAATTAAAACGATATTACTCCTGTATTAGGGTAAATTACGTTTTTTCGTCCTTGTGGTTTTTCATTTACCTACTCTCAATCCTCTTACTTGTTTAATTACAGTGGTCGTCCTTATGTTTTGTGCTTTTTCTCAAGTTAGTCCTTTTACTTTTGTAATATTCTATTAACATCCTTATGGGTCACAAGATCCATTTATATGGGTCTGGATCTGGCCCATTAGTTATTGGATCATGATCCAATTCAAGATCCAACTAAATTAGTGGATCTAGAACTGGAACAACCCGCTTACCATGACACAATATTGTCCGCTTTGCCCGCAGGCGCACGGCTTTGCTCTTGGCGATCACACTTCCCAGGAGGTCACCCATCCTTGAAATTGCCCTCGCTCGAGCAAGCTTAATATAACACCACAATATTTCAAGAGACAATTTTATTTTTATTTTTTTTTAAACATATATCGGAAGCGATTAAATACAAATCATGCATTATAGATTGTGTATAACATAATTCCCATAACACAATCTATGCCTGCATGATAAGTTGATACAATAACCACATCAGTTACAACATTAAGTTAGGTGTTATTTAAATTCCAAAACATAAGTTTATAAACGACAACATGTCATATAGTCAGAGTAGGCAGTCAAACATTCTTCAACCCAACTTCTTGCCCACCCACATCAAAAGTAATCTGCAAGAAGTGAGGAGAGGGATTAGCACGAAGCTAAGTGAATAGATCACAACTATCAATCTAAACTATCATAACAATTGATCACCACAAAGGATCACAACAAATACATCAAAGAGGATCGGTGGTCCTTGAGGTACCCTCATGCCGCGGTGGTTCCCCAAGTAACACTTATAACCACTGAAGGCCAAACAGTGGTCTTACCGATAGTTTAGTACCATTACTACATACGACATGATTTCAATAAACAACACATGTACAAAGTCATCATGTCGTCCAAAGTAATAGTATCCAAACCCAATATCATATTGACCCCTGACAAGATAGCACATTCCATAATCATCATGGCAAAATGTACTTATTCAATATATAACTGTAAAACCATGTTTACCCGTTGTAACCGGATTGTTACAACTAATTCAGAAAGAGAGTCAATGATCCACTCACCTTAGTAATCACTACCTCCACTCAAAGTTATAATATGATTGAGTCTTCGGTTTATCTGTAAGCACAACAGAATAATTCGAGTCAATAACTCATTCCAAATATCCGTGTACTAAATAAAGTGCGTCCTTGAAGTCAAACATGATAACTCAAGTTACAACACTTCAACATATATATATATATATATGAAGTCATAAATTTACCTATCATGATACCATATTACTTGTTACTAAATGATATAAGCATATAACGTATTGATTTGAAGGAATTTAGAATAAAAACTGGTTTGCTGAAAACGGCACAGAAGCCGCCGGTTTGGCTACATAAGCCGCCGGCTTGACTACATAAGCCGCCGGCTTCACCCCTAGAACCGCCGGGTGATTTAACATTTTCATGATCAGAACCTAAACTTAATCTTAAAGGCTACAGAGGCCGCCGGCTAGGGTTATTACCCGCCGGCTTCCAACAATTTAAGAACAAGCCGTCGGCTTGGCATGAAGCCGCCGGCTTCCCATGAAGCAAGAACTACCCGCCGGCTAGATGTGGTACCCGCTGGGTACTCCACCCAGACCAGCGAGCTGTTGCTGCTGACCTAACCCACAACCCGAATCAAAACCACAAAATCACCAAACCAAAGTATCTAATCGATTATAATCAACAATAAACACTTTATAATACAAACCAACTACTCATATCATCATACATCATCATCAATCACATACATAATTAAAACCCTAATTATTAGCATGTATACATATATATGATGAAATCACTCACAATTTAAAGATGATGATGATGATCTAGAGATGAAGATGAAGCTATAGCAAGATCATAAGCAACCTTTCTTTCCTTTTCTTTTGATTTCAAAGATATGAGTGTATGTGTGTGTTAGTTGAGAGAAAAAGATCAAGAAAGGTAAAGGGAAATTAGGTCGGTCCTCCCCTTTTCAACCAACTACAACTTGTACAAAATAATACCCTTTCTAAACCTATTGTCTGGAACCCGAAAACCACTTGCGCGAAAATATATTTTATTATACCGTCAACTAAGTTTATTTAAAACAAGTCATAATTTATGTATCACAATAAGTCATTTGGTCATTTGACATATTTATCTCAATTAGGCAAATAATACGAATTATTTCTAAACTAAATTAAATAATCAATTGAATTAAGTAATTTACCAATTTTCTCCTAGGCCGGTAAGGAGGATGTTACAAATCTTCCCTCCTTAAGAAGATTTCGTCCCCGAAATCTCGCCACGCTCAAAGAGATTTGGATAACGCAATTTCATGCTTTCCTCCGTTTCCCACGTAAGATTAGCACCCAAACTATGTCGCCACTTAACCAAAACCATGGGTATCTCCTTCTTTCGAAGTTTAGTCACTTTTCTATCTACAAGCTCTATGGGCTCCTCTACAAGTTTCTGACTTAAGTCGACACGCAAGTCTTGTAACGGAAGGACTTGGGATTGGTCCTCCACCTTACACTTCCTTAAGTAACAAACATTAAAAGTGTCATGAATACCCGCTAGTTCAGGAGGAAGATCTAACGATACCGTTTGATCATTAACTATATGGCGAATTCTAAATGGCCCAATAAACCTAGGAGCAAGTTTACCAACGTTTACCAAACCGAATCACTCCTTTCCAAGGGGAAACCTTTAAATATACCAATTCACCCACTACAAACGAAACCGGATGGCGCCGCGGATCGGCATACTGTTTCTGTCTATCCCGAGCAGCTTTCAACTTCTCACGAGCTATAGTAACTTTATCCGCAGTAATCTGAACAATATCTGGACCCGCAAATTGTTTCTCACCCGCTTCCAACCAACATGTGGGTGTTCTACAACGACGCCCATAAAGCATTTCATACGGAGGCATACCTATACTCGAGTGATAAGAATTATTATACGCAAACTCGATCAATGGCAGGTGTGAATCCCAAGACCCACCATATTCTAACACACAAGCACGCAACATGTCCTCCAAAGTTTGAATGGTGCGCTCGGATTGACCGTCCGTCTGAGGGTGATAAGCCGTACTCAAATTGATTCTAGTACCCAATTCCGTTTGCAAACTCCGCCAAAATCCAGATGCAAAACGAGGATCTCTGTCTGATACAATAGATAACGGAATCCCATGCCTCGAAACAACCTCACTGATGTACAACTGAGCTAACTTACTCAAAGATGCCGTCTCACTAGTAGCAAGGAAGTGAGCACTCTTAGTTAGTCGGTCCACAATCACCCAAATCATATCATTTCCTCTAACGGTTCGCGGAAATTTTGTTACAAAATCCATCGTAATGTGTTCCCATTTCCACTCGGGAATCTCAAGTTGTTTCAACGACCCATACGGTTTCTGGTGTTCGGCTTTCACTTGAGAGCATATATGACACGATTCCACAAATCGAGCAACATCCGTTTTCAAAGTAGGCCACCAATACAAAGGTTTCAAATCGTTATACATTTTTGTGCTCCCGGGATGAACCGACAATCTGGACTTATGAGCTTCCATCAATATTACCTCACGAAGTCCACCAAGCAAAGGAACTCAAACACGCGATTGAAATGTCTTTAATCCACGAGAATCGTCACATAACAGTTCTTTTCTTTTCAATAGAATCTCGACTTTCAAATTTTGATCCAACAATGCTTCCATTTGTGCCATTCTCAATTTGTCAATCAAATCCGAGGAAACTTCTAATCGCATAAAAAAACCCTTCTCGAGTTTCCCTTTTCTACTCAACGCATCCGCGACCACATTCGCCTTACGAATTTCACAATCATAATCTTTTATCAACTCTAACCATCGTCTCTGACGCATATTTAATTCCTTCTTAGAAAACATGTACTGAAGACTCTTGTGATCCGTACAAATAACACATTTAGTGCCATACAAATAGTGTCTCCAGATTTTCAAAGCAAAAACTACAGCCGCGAGTTCCAAATCATGGGTAGGATAATTCTTTTCATGAGGCTTAAGCTGTCGAGACGCATATGCTATGACTTGGCCACGTTGCATTAGAACACCGCCCAAACCCGCATGCGAAGCATCACAATACACAATGAAATCATCAGACCCGTCAGGCAGAGCTAAAATTGGAGCCTGACACAATAACTGTTTCAAAGTCTGGAAAGCTGGCTCTTGTTGATCATTCCACTGAAACTTAACATCCTTTCGCGTCAATTTCGTCAAAGGACCCGCTAGCTTAGAGAAATCCTTGATGAACTTTCGATAGTAACCCGCCAAACCAAGAAAACTCTTAATCTCCGAAGCAGACTTAGGCGCTTGCCAATTCATAACTGCCTCCACTTTAGATGGATCAACCTTAACTCCATCATCACAAATAATATGCCCCAAAAACTGGACCTCACGCAACCAAAACTCACATTTGGAGAACTTTGCATACAACTTCTCCTGTTTCAAGGTGTCAAGTACTAATCGCAAGTGTACTTCATGATCGGACTCAGTCTTAGAATAAATCAATATATCATCAATAAATACAATAACGAACTTATCAAGGTAGGGTCGACAAACTCTATTCATCAAATCCATAAAGACCGCCGGAGCATTAGTCAACCCAAAAGGTATAACAAGAAATTCATAATGACCATATCTAGTGCGAAAAGCCGTCTTAGGAATATCCTCCTCGCAAACCCGCACTTGATGATAACCCGACCTCAAGTCAATCTTAGAGAAAAAGGAAGACCCTTGTAATTGATCAAATAATTCATCTATTCGGGGCAAAGGGTACTTATTCTTTATGGTTCGCTTATTCAATTCTCTATAATCAATACACATCCGAAGGGTGCCATCCTTCTTTTTAACAAACAACACGGGTGCACCCCAAGGAGACGAACTAGGCCTGACGAAACCCTTATCTAATAGCTCCTGGATTTGGGTCATCATTTCATGAATTTCGGAGGGAGCTAGTCTATAAGGAGCCTTAGCTACAGGAGTAGAACCAGGAATTAGGTCAATTTTATATTCCACCTCTCTAATGGGAGGCAACCCAGGCAATTCATCAGGAAAGACGTCGGGGTAATCAGAAACCACCCGGACATTGGAAACGGTTTTCTTTTCTAAATTTGCATCAACTATATAAGCCAGGTAGGATACACACCCCTTAGCTAGAGATTTACTAGCTTTCATCATAGAAATCATAGGGATACTACCTCTTTCCCGCAGGCGCACGCCTTTGCTCTTGGCGACCACACTTCCCAGAGGTCACCCATCCTGGAAATTGCCCTCGCTTGAGCACGCTTAACAGCCGTACTCTTGCGACAATCTACCACCTGTGGTCCCAAAACGCGTTGTGTCATTTAAGCGCCTTGTTACCCTTATAAGCCCCATCATCCCTCATGTCCACGACCGATGTGGGATATGCCTAAGGTGCTCAATTCAGATGTCAGTAAAAATGGTTAGTCAACAGTTTTGGATTAGAGGTATATTCAGGACAGAACTTAGATTTCTCATGAAAGGGTTAATAATCGTTTAATCCTCAAAGTTTCACTTTTTTTTTTTCACTTTAACCACTCAATTTTTTATGTAATGATTTAATCCTTCAAGTTTGCATTGACTTAATGGTTTAACCCTTTGAAGGGTTAAACCATTAAATTTTTAAAAGTTTGATGATTAAACTAGCTAGAAAAATTTAAAAGGGTTAAATCATTATAAAAGATAAACTTTAGGGATTAAACCATTAAAATGTTGAAGTATAATCAAACTTTAGGCTTAAATCACCAAAATATTGAAACTTAGAGGGTTAAATCATTAGAAAAATACTTTAGTGGTTTAAACGAAAAAAAAGTGAAACTTTGAGGATTTAACCATTATTAACCCTAGAGCTTCAAAGAAAATTTTACATTAGATGGGTCGACCCAGATATAGATCCACTAATTAAGTTGGATCTTGAATCGGATCATGATCCAATAACTAATGTGCTAGATCAAGACCCATATAAATGGATCTTGTGACCCATTGGATCTTGTCAAGATCCGACCTGCCCCGCCCCATTGACAGGGATCTAGTGTGCTAAATAAACGGTATGCATGTATGTACTGTACAATTGTACAATATCGGATCCAAATATTATTTTTTTTGATAAAGTTATGTTGTAAACCGCCACAAATGCGCGCTCCAATTGTGTATTATTATATATTATTATATTATTTCCATTCCCGCCAATGTCCGACGTCACTAGTTCACTCCTCATTTCGTCGAAAAGCGTGGCGGTTATCGTATTATTTAGAGCGGTTATTTAGTCTCTTACGAAGCGGTCTGTGTGTTTAACCGCTCCATTATATTTGAAAATTTTCACTCAAATGTTTCAAATTTCGCTCCAAATTCATTCAAAACATTTTAAAAAGCTCTACAAACCCTCCCTTATTAATTATATATATACTCACTTGTGACCGATGCGCATTTCAATCTATCTTCTTCCATTGTTGTACGCCGGCGATTTCCACTTCGCTTCCGATTCTTAGTTCTCTATATAAGGGTACTTATCTTCCGTTAAAGTTCTTAATATGTATTTCTACAAATATTATGGAGTTCGATGATTAATTAATCCTAAAATTTGTTGATAATATAATACATGGATATAGGGGTGATATAAATTAAATTGATTAACCTTTAGAACTATAAATAAAATGCAGTTTGTTCGATAACAAGTGATGCACATTTAAGAATGAACGTCAGTGGTCCATATGTGTATATATATATATATATATATATATATATATATATATATATATATATATATATATATGTATGTATGTTTTTGGTCCATACATTCTCTTTGATATATCTATATATGTTAATGTTGTTGGCAATACGTGTCCATATGTAAGGTATCTTTGTCTCACATTGATTGTACAAAAACTTAACGAATAGTATATGAATTGGAAAAGTGATATCCGATCTGTTGTGATCTTTCATGTCTGTGGTCCACACACGTACATGTGTTATTTCTTAAATACTTCGTATATACTCCGTATTAGATTATTAGTCACACGTGTATATGTAAAGAACTTTGTCTGTAAAGTATCAGCATTTAATTGTTTCTCATGTTTTCGAGTTGAATTGAATGTATGTATAATTGTATAAAAGAGTATTTAATGCCTGTATGTAATGTAAATAAGATTTGTCTGTATTTGACTCGAATTGAATTGATTGAATCGATCTATTCTATGTACAGTATAAAAGAAAAGAATTCAATTGTCCGTCCACATTTTGTTACTTTTTCTTGTTTATGTTATTTATTGTTGTATTATATATATATATATATATATATATATATATATATATATATTCATGATCCATGATATGATTTAGTTAAGGTTCGTTGAATGTTGTAATTGTAATAATTAAGATAATTTTTTGTAGGTTATTATAAACAAAATGGTAGGCAAAAGACGAGGGGCTGCAAAGGGTAATGACTACACTCACGATCCAAACCGTTTCATTGAGTTCACCAAGGAAGGAGAACCTGTAGGAGCTAATAGGCCAGATTATACCTCATGGTTTGGTACAGAGATTAGAGTACAGATTCCTTACTATTTGGACTGGAACACTAAGGAAGTTCCACATGATGACCATACAAAAGTGACTCCTCAAATGTTAAATCGATTATGGGACGTAACAAAAAGTTATTGGAACATACCAAACGATAACTACAAAGGTATACATATGAGGAAGGTAAATAAAATTTGGAGGAAGTTTAAAAGTGAGCTTACCACTCAATTTGCTGCTAAGGATGTAGATCCCTTTGAAAAATATTCCTATTTGAATAAGGAAGAGTGGCCAAGATTTGTTGAGTCGAGGACCACGGAAGAATTCAAGGTATTTATAGAACATGTTTGTATCCGTTGCTTCCAATGATTAAGTAGGAATGATTTTGATTAAAACTGTCACTAACAATTAATTTTTTTACTTCTCATATGTGAAGGCAAAAAGTGAGAAAGCCAAGGCAAGTGCGTCTATGAACACGGATCCTGCCCGTGTAGGTCGATTGGGATATGCTGGACTGAGAGAGTTTTATTACAAGAACAAAGTCAATTTACATAAACAATACCCAGTTCTAGCAAAACTGAAGGCAGAGCGTTCTATTTTATATCTTTATGCCAGACTACAGGAGGGCAAGAAAACGGGGTTTCAAGTTATGGCCGAGTATCTTAAAAGTGTAGCAGAAGATTTGGTAATATATTAAATGCGTACTACGCTACTAACTTTTGTTACTAAATATGTTATAACACGTCAATATTTATTTCATTGATTAATAGTTGACAACAGAGAGAAGAATGTTGAATAATGGTACATATGATGAGAGGGGGGAAGATTCCCTTACAAGGGAAAAGAACACGGGGGAAGGACTCGGGCGGTGTCCAGTTTCGTTGGTAGTAAAAAAGCCCTTGGACATAGGAAGAAGGGTGAAAAAAGGAAAGCACTCACACTTGAGGAATTTAAGTCCTTCACTGAGCGGTTTCAGGATGATAAACTAGTTTCTGCAACGGCGTTAGAAAATTGTAGAGCTGAATTAGCTAGAATTACAGAAGACCTGAAGATTCTCAAGGCTGACCAACGCTTCTTGTCTTCTGCATCAGATGGATCATCCGACTGGTCTAACGAAGACGAGGTAATTCCTTACATGTTAAACACATTATGTATGTAATATATATATATATATATATATATATATATATATATATATATATATCTTAATATATACTATAAAAATGTTATATACTTATCCTTTTACAGGCCTCTGCTCCATGTCAGATTATGATGCCATATGGTACTCATGATACTAGATGGGCGAGGGGGATGACACATCCGGCTCACAAGGAAGGACTAGTGCCGGGTCATGTGTTTGTTCAAGTTGACACCGTAGAACAAGGTTTTGATTTCCTTGGCATTCCAATTCCTAAGGAGGGAATCACTCTTCCAGGCCAAGCAAAAAGTGAATTTATTCAATGGCCTCGCACCGCTATCAAGGTTTATATTCATTTGTATTTAATATAAAAGTGTGTTAATCTGTATATTGTAATATATATACTTTATTGAGATGAGATAACTGTTTTTATAAATGTATATTGTCTGCAATATGTCGCCACACGACTCTTTTACTTGTTTTAAAAAATGTATTCAATATGGTCACGCTTCTTTTAAAAGTTACCGTTAATAAATGTAGCTTGGCCGTGAGGAGTCGCCACACGACTTTAGGAGTGCCAAGCCCACAACACTCTATGACGAGGCATGTCACTCGCCGGTAATTTCTTAAGCCAAATAATGATGTACATATATGTCTTATGTTTATACATTTTTCAATAATTTTTGTAATAATACGTACTGTAGCCTCCAAGTGAAGCGTCACCCCGCGTCTCCACGTGTAACAGGACTTCACAACCTTTCCCCCGTAGCAGCCAACCATTTTCTGCAGAAGATGCATATGTGCGTTTTTTTTCTATATAGTTTACGTATATGATGTATATTAGTATATTATTGCCATATAATCTGATACTTTGTTAATGTAGCGCCCATTGCCACCACCATCTTCACCACTACGACCTGTAGAATTATCAAAGCGTGAAGTTGAACTGGCCACGCGAATTTGCAATATGGAACTAAAGCTGGACAAGAGGCCGGCCGAAATCAGGGGACTGGGTGAGCGATTTCGGGAATTGATGGCTGGGTCTCCTTTCATTCCGCTTGATCCGCCACACAATATGTATGCGGATTCACAGCGGGAATGGATTGGATATGAGGGGCTGCTAATGTGGATGACAAATGAATGGCTGGATATCAGCATAATTTCTTGGTTTACGATGTATGTATGTTAATATGTATATATATATTCTATTAAGAAAATTTGTGATTTATTACAAATACTTTAATAGTTTAATTCATCATATTTTGATTTTAGGTACTTGTTTGAGTTACGCTTGAAGACGGGGATTTAAACAAAATGTGCGTTCTTATCACCGAGTGCTATTCAATTTAGTGTTTGTGAAGACTTTTTTGCCTACACGGATGTCATTAAACACATCTCACAGCAGTTTGATCTTCACAGTGACAAACAATATTTTATTGCTCTCTATTACCATCAGTACGTATTACAGTATATTATATCTATATCTGCTATATTGTTTTAATCAATATTTATACTAAAATGTTTAAACATGTTGGTAGTCAACATTGGGTCATGTTCATAATTGATAAAGTTGAACACACTGGGTACATTGTGGATTCCATGAAGAAGGGGAAGGTACCCGGATTTTATGCTCTGACAAAAAGAGTAGAAGAGTAAGAGTCCTAAACTTTTCAATATGTAAAAGTCCTCAACTATACCCATGTGTTTTTATAACTGTACTAACTTAATAATATTGAATATCTGATTAGGACTAATTCACCCAGGAAATGGAATTGGCAAATGATTGATGTGAGTTGTTTCGAACATCTTGTTTATATATATTATATTAAATAATGTTGTTTAACTAACTTTTTAACTTTAGTTAGTGTCCCCAACAACAATCTAGCTGGGAATGTGGCTACTACATGATGAAACACATGTTCCAATTTGCTATAAATATGGAAAGAAACTTCCTAGCCAATGTACGTAAGTCCTTAAGTAGTTGCTAGTGTTCTGTGTATAATGGACACATCAAATGATAACTAGTTTGTCCTTCTATATATGTAGATTTGGAAATCACACAGGCAATATACATCCAAAGAATTGGACGAGTCTATCATTAGTTGGGGAGTTGCATTTGCAAAACGCTACATTGATGATCGCGCGACTAGCTAGCTAGCTTAGCTAGCTGGCTAGATGATATTTGAACATGTGTATATTACCTGTACAACATTTATATCTATATCTATATATATGTACATAAATATGTACGTTTTGGTAATTTAGTAATCGATGGATATTTTGGTTTTGAACACGATATATATATAGCTGCTGAGCAAATCAAACTGATTTATATAGGGAATTAATTACATTATAATAATGCTTCAAACCGCTACGAATTTGGAAAACGAACCGATTTATATTTTTGAATAAATATGCTATCGAACCGCTCCTAAATTGGGATACGCCTAACCGATCCTTTATAATTTCGCGGGAATAAATCAGAATAAAATAATGCCGGTGACCGCTCCTAAATTGGAAAACAAACCGATCCAATAAATAACTCGAGAAAAAATCGTAATAAAATAATGATCAGGAACCGATCCAAAGTCATTTGCAAAACCGACCCAATTAATTTGGCGGGAATAAATAAGAATAAAATAATACCGGTGACCGCTCCTAAATTGGAAAACAAACCGATCCAATAAATAACTCGAGAAAAAATCGTAGTAAAATAATGATCAGGACCCGATCCAAAGTCATTTGCAAAACCGACCCAATTAATTTGGCGAGAATAAATCATAATAAAATAATGCCGGTTAGGAACCGCTCTAACATTCACAATCGCTCCATTTTTGCTTCGTTTTAACCGCTTCAATGTTAATTAAACCCGCTTCAAATGCTGTTATTTGAAACGGTCGTTTGCCCGCTCTAAAAGCTTTTCGGTCTTTCGTGGCGCCGGTATCAGGGGCGGTCAGATCACCGCTTCAGATGACCTTTTTCACCGCCATATATACCCGTTTTTGTACTAGTGCCGAATACAGTCAAGACAGTTCTAGACTTATTAGGGTCTGGCCAGACAAACATCTTAAGTATTCATGAGTGGCCCAGTAAGTATCTAACTTCAGTTTTCCACTGAAGAAACAAATCCTCTATTGAATACAACTGGTAGTCATCGTATTTCGCAACATTACCAAAAATAACCTTTTTACCACCCTTATCCAGGAGTAGTTTTGACTATGATCAAATAATGCACTACGTACACGAGTAGCAACTTGCATCTCAAGTCTAAGGACAACAAACTTTATGAATTATACTTAATGACAAAGATCCATAAGTAATAATTCATGTGGGATAATCCAATATGCATCAGAATGAATACCATGTGAGTTAGTGAGCCAAGCTGACTAAACACTCAGATATTGTTTTATTCAATCATATTCCCATATGATCGACTGACAACGGATATTTAGAATAACACAACATTATTCAAGGATAAAACATGAAAAATAGGATTTATGAAAATAAAATATCACAATAAAAAAATTTCATTAATAAATAAAATTGTTTATTACATCCATATATCCAAATACTAAATTCACGGATTTACATGTGATTATTAGACAAACGAAGTCCTATGCCCTCAATTAAGTGAGTTAGCTTCGTCTTTGGCAAAGCCTTCGTAAAGGGATCTGCTAAGTTATCATCCGTGTGAACTTTGAGTACTTAAATTTCACCTTGATTGACTTGCTCACGAACATAGTGAAATTTCCTCTGAAAGTGTCTAGCTCCTTTCTGAACACCAGGTTCGTTGGCTATGATTATTGCACCAGTGTTGTCACAATACATATCCATAGGAGACTTGGCTGTGGGAACAACACCAAGTTCAGAAATAAATTTCCTGATCCAAACAGCTTCCATTGCAGCTTCAGTAGCTGCTATGTACTCTGATTCTGTTGCATACATGGCTGTAGTGGATTGCTTCTTTCTTTTCCAAACTATAGCTCCTCCATTCATGGTGAACACATATCTAGTTTGAGATTTGGTATCATCATGATCAGTCTGAAATCCGGCGTCACAATAACCAGTAACTTTTAGTTCAGCCTCAGGATTTCCACCACACACTAGAACCATATCTTTAGTAGCCCTAAGGTACTTCAGTATGTTCTTTACAGCAATCCAGTGTCTTTCGCCTGGATTATGTTGAAATCTGCTAACAACGTTTTGAGCAAAAGCAACAACAGGTCTTGTGCATCTAACCGCATACATAATAGACCCTATTGCCGAAGCATAAGGTATCCTTTGCATACGTTCCACCTCTTGAGGTGTAGAAGCACAATCCTTGATGCTAAGTTTAAGTCCATCTTGCACTGGTAAATATCCACGCTTAGAATTTTCCATACTAAAACGCTTCAATATTTTATCAATGTAAGCATTCTGACTTAACTCTATCAACCTCTTAGATCTATCTCACAAGATCTTAATTCCCAAAATAAATGTTGCCTCTCCTAAGTCTTTCATGGCAAAACATTTTCCAAGATAAGATTTTACATCTTCAAGCATTGGAATGTTGTTTCCCATTAGCAATATGTCATCTACATATAAGACTAGGAAAGTAACAGTACTCCCACTGGCTTTTTGATATACACATGGCTCATCAAGATTCTGAATGAAACCAAACTTTTTGATTTCTTCATCAAATCTTTTATTCCAACTTCGTGATGCTTGCTTAAGTCCATAAATGGATTTTTTAAGCTTGCACACTTTGTTGGGATGTAATGGATCAATAAAACCTTCTGGCTGATTCATATAGACGTCTTCGTCTAGATAACCATTCAGGAAGGCTGTCTTGACATCCATTTTTCATATCTCATAGTCATAGAACGCCGCTATGTCTAAAAGAATTCTAATAGCCCTAATATCTGCCACTGGGGAAAAGGTTTCCTCATAGTCTATTCCATAAACTTGAGTAAATCCTTTTTCCACGAGATGAGCTTTATAGATGTGTCTATTGCCATTCATGTCGGTCTTTATCTTAAAGAGCCATTTGCAATCGACAGTTTTAGCATTTTGGGGTTTATCCTCCAAATCCCAAACTTCGTTGTCTTTCATGGATTGCATCTCCATATTCGCAGCTTAAAGCCATTTTTCAGCATTAGGACCTGATAATGCAGCTTTCAAGGTTCGAGGTTCATCAAGAATCCCGGATACGCCATCCTCCTCTAGGTTAACGTTTAAGTTCAATCTATTAGGTGCACGTACCGTCCTTTCGGACCTACGAATTGGAGCATCAGCAATTTGAGTTTGAGACTGAGACATATCATGAGGCTCAATCGCAACTTGAGAATCAGATTGAGGCATGATTTGAGGCTCAATTCTCCACCCCCCCCCCCCCCCCACCCCAAATTGTTGATCACCAGTGTGAGTAGAAGTTGATGTATCTTCCTCTTGAACCTCGTCAAGTTCCACAACCCTCCCACTGTTTACGTTACCGATAAGCCTGGTTTCGAAAAACTCAGCATACCGAGCAACTTTCACAGTATTCTCAGAAGGATTATAGAAGTAGTAACCCATCGTTTCCGTTGGGTATCCTACGAAAATACACTTAACAGATCTTTGCTCGAGTTTGTCAGGCGTATCGCGCTTAACGAGTGCCTCACATCCCCAAACCTTTAAGTAAGACAGATTAGGGGCTTTCCCATGCCATATTTCATATGGTGTCTTATCAACCTTCTTAGTGGGAACCATGTTGAGAATGCATACAGCAGTCTCTAAGGCGTAGCCCCAAAAAGATAATGGTAAAGTTGTAAGGTTCATCATAGATCGTACCATGTCAAGCAAGGTTCGATTTCTCCTTTCCGATACACCATTATGTTGTGGTGTATAGGGAGGAGTAAGATGTTGGACAATTCCACGCTCTTTTAGATGATCATTAAACTCTAGGCTTAAGTATTCACCACCTCGATCCGATCGGAGAATCTTGATGGTTTTTCCGAGTTGATATTCTACCTCGTTTTGAAACACTTTGAATGTTTCAAACACCTCATGTTTATGTTTAAGTATATAAACATAACCATAACGGCTGAAATCATCCGTAAATGTTAAGAAGTAGTAAGCTCCTTTCCTAGACATATGCCTAAAGGGACCACATACATCACTATGTATGATTCCTAGTAGGTTGGTTGCCCTTTGATTCTCATGAGAGAAGGGTTTCCTTGCCATTTTGCCCGATACACAAGACTCACACTTATCAAATGAATCATCACTTGATTTCAAAAGCCCTTCACGTTGAAGCCTTTCGATACGGTGTTTGCCTATGTGTGCAAGACGATAATGCCATAGGTAGGATGAGTCCAAGTTAGACTTGGCTCGTTTAGTGCTTATATTTAACATTGAATTATTAGTATGTGAAAGACGATCATGCAAATCAATTTCAAAAATTCCATTAATAGCAATACTATTAAAATAATGAACATTATTCATTGAAACTGAAATACCAAAATCTGTAAATGTATTCTTAAAACCATTATATTTCAATACTGAAACTGAAACAATTCCCCTAACAATAGAAGGAACATAATGACAATTATCTAATACAAGAATTATGCCCGAGGGTAAATGTAAGTCACAACTTCCGATGGCCTCCACTGCTACACGTATGCCGTTGCCGACGTACACATACAAGGATCCATTCTTCAGCTTCTTCTTTGCTCTAAACCCTTGCAAGAAATTACAAATATGAGTACCACAGCCAGTGTCATATACCCAAGTATTTGTTTTAGAGAAAGAAAATAATCTGATAGTCAAGATACCTGAAGATCCGGCATTGCCGACTCTCTTCTTTTCTTGCACCTCGGATAAATACTTAGGACAATTCCTCTTCCAGTGTCCCATCTTACCACAATGATGACACCCATCATCTTTAGCGACCTGCACCTTTTTAGCTGGAGGGGTTTGCTTAGGCTTGGAAGAATAAACAACAGCTTGCTTATTTTTACTAGTCTTTGCAATTTTTCCCTTATCTTGTATCGGTTGCTTTTTCTTCTTTTTCTGGGCCTGACCCCCACCAATTGCAAGGATTTGGTTGTCATTCACCTTATTCTTGGAAATGCTCTTTTCGAATTCCACTAGCATAGCATGGAGTTCATTAATTGACTTTTTCATACCCTGCATGTTATAGCTGCTTGTAAACTCATCAAACTCCGGTGAAAGAGAATTGAGGACAATACTTACAGCCACAGGGTCATGATACGAGTATTGCATTCTATCCAAGCGATCAAACAAGCTTTTCATAACTAGAACATGAGTCCCCACTGGTGTTCCAGATACATGCTTACATGCATGTACATCTCGAATCAAGTCGTTTAGCTCAAGGCCGGCTTGTTTCTCATACAATGCACTCAGCTCAGTGATCATCTGATCGGGCCATTTATTCTCGAATTGCTTACATAACTCAGGAGTCATACTGCTTAACATGAGGCAAGCAACTTCATTGTGAACCTTATAAGTTGCCTTATACTGGTCACGCTCTGCTTGAGATGCAGTGGCATTTGGCTCAGCGATCATAGGTGTAGTAACGATATCAAGTCTTTCCATCACTCTTAGGACAATCCTCAGTGATCGATACCAATCGTTAAAGTTTGGTCCAGAAAGCTTATTGCTTCTTAACGCTGTTTTGGTTTCATTTAAAATCTCATCAGTAGTGGATTTTTGTGCCATTTCTACAAAACAGAAAAAAGTTCTCATTAGTACTTTTGACATAAAATTTCTTAACAGAAATGTAAAACCCATGGTTTACTTTCCGTTAAGTCTAGGATCCAAATGACATATCACCGTTCCATCAGTTGATCTGCTAGGAACTAAATGATACTCAAAAGGTAAGTGACGTTCAATAATTGCATTTACCGATGCAATTCCTAGATTATGGGACTTAATGTCAAGCTCGATCAGGCATCAAAAATGGTGATCGTGACATTAATCATGTTTCGTCGCATCTTATTGCTATCGGCGTTTACAGTCTCACTGCATAACCCGATTTAAGTCGTCCAACTGAAGACTGCAGATAGTCCACCACCGTCTCACGATGAGTGGTAATCCACCTTAGATACCCTTCACCCACATCTCACGTAGAATGATGAGCAAGTACAAGTTGTCTAAGCAATATGGATAGCAATATGACTTAATTTCATGGGTGACAAAATATATATGTAAGAAGAGGCATGCATACAACTTCGTTACATAATTTTGGTGTTTTAAAAACAAAACGGTTTTATTTCTGGTTTTTAAACTTGTTTCTATGATTGCCTAATTTCTATATACCAAGTGTATATAATAATAAAATGTACCATCGTCATCATAAAACCCTTTCGGTAGCTCTACAAAAGGTACGACCAGGAAAGCATGTGAGGGTAGGGGACGTCAAAGCATCACTTAAAACCCGACCTCATTTGGAGTAAAATACATCCGCATAACTTTCCTAGACATCATCCTTTATGTAGGTGAGCCTAGTTGAGAATTATACACTGAGGATGTGCATTTAATTATGAATTACCAATCACACGTTTTATTAAATCTGTTACATAATTCTTTAGTCACATTAAAGATTATTTCTTTCAAAACCATTTGACATATATAATAACATGAAATAAAGAATTAATCTACGCAACAAATTGGGTAAGCCCTAAATCAAAAAATCTCTATGGTCATTGTTCACATATTGATTAACTCCCGTTTCTAAGGAAACAGACCACATACATCCGTTCAAATAAACAAGTTTAGATTGCGTAAGCTATCAATATGTGAACAATTCATATATCAAATAAACCACAAACAATTTTTTATTAATCCAAAATCTTTAGGTGTCGCACATAATCAATTAACAATTAATATTATGTCAATAATTCAATTTTAATTTTCTTAACAATATCAATATATCTAATTATGTCCATAAAGTTGTGCATGTAACTTTACAAACATAATTTGCATAAAAATTAAATATGGCAAAAAGGTAACAATTATAAACATAAAATATTGCAAGGTAGATTGGTTTCAAATTAACTCCTTAATTTTATAAACATAAAGGTTTAAACTAATTACGTTTTAACATTTAACCAATTAGTTTTAATAATTTTAACTAAACCTTTATATTATCTATATAATCGATAAGAAACAAAAAATTAATCACTTTTTTTTTCTTTGACCTTTAATGTCTACACAATAAACCTTGTGGGGTTTTTTTTCTTCTTCTTCTTGTCGACCAAAACCCAAGAACAAACAAACAACTTTTGTTTTACATAATTATTAAAGTGTCCATCCAAATATAAAACAAAGAATCGTAGGTGGGTTTTTTTTATTTGTTTTTTCGTCGTACGAATATTCCAAGAAGGGATTGAATGAAACAAAAAAATTATTATTAAACCAACCCTTAATCCCCCTACAATTTTTGATGTTTTAAATCCAAAATAAAAATTAACCTATGTTTTGGCTGATACCACTATAGGTAAACAACACAAATCACATTGTCAAACAATACATAGCAGCGGAAAAACAGGATCACATAGGAATAATTAAATCGGATAAGTAGTACCTTATTGCCTTGAATTATTAGCAAGAAAACCTTAAGATCTAAGAGTAAGATCTTCCTTTGTTCACGTACACGACACCGTCTTTATCGATATGCTTGTATGATAGTACTTGCCCGTTCACAAAACCACACAACCTTTGTGCCTCCTTGTTTGCCGTACAATACGAAACCAACAAAAACCCTTTTTGGTTTTTGTTTTGACATAAACCAAAGAGAAAGAAAAGATAGGATTTTTTCTTTGTGAATTAATTAGTTAGGGATATTTTAAACCTAATCAATAAAAGTATATTTATAGATAGGTAAAACTTGGTCCCCAAGTTTATTATTTTCATAATTAATCCCTCTAGTTACTTAATTATTAAGTTTAATTATTAACTTTTAACATTTAACTTAATAATTAATAACTTTAAGCAAATAAGCAATATCTCAATGTCGATGTGTGCGTTCCCAAAGGCTCACACATTTATGGACACATATTTGATAAAATCATTCAAATACTAATAGTTTGTACCATCCAGATGAACTTATAAACACTATTGAAGTAATAATGCATATAAGTTTTATTCTATGGGATTTGTTACACAAAGTTATGTCTTATCCATTATAATTTAGAGTTTGTACCCTTCATTTTTATAACAATTATGAACAGACCAGGAATGACAAATTCTCAGTCTTACATATATGATTACCAAGACCTTTAAAAAATTATGTAGATGTAGTTGAATGTAGTCAATATCATTATCGTCATTGTCACAGTCTTATTTGAACCAGCATGTAGTCAATACCATAGAATTTTGGAACAAGATGATTAGTTACTACTCATAATATGGTTGTTTTAAAGAATTCTATATCCGTATTAGAGCACTCGGAGTGGTGACGGCCTAAACACAGTGTTCTGAATGAGAATTTTGTGGTGAGGATTTTGTGGAGTGGTAAACAGTATTCTGGACAGTGTTCTCAAAGCTTATTTTTGTTTTTATATTAATTCTTTGTGTGGGGCAGTGGCAAAAAAAGATGAGAACATTGATCAAAACAACTTCTCATTTGGGATGCTGAACGAAAAACACTGATGAGAACACCGTGGAGAACACTGATGCGGAATGGCAGAACACTGTATTACAGTGTTCTGGATGGAGGATTTTGTTAGAACACTGTCCACTCCGAGTGCTCTTATTCATTACCAAGACCTTTCAACAACAGCGTTGTAGTTGTACCATTGACTGTCAATATTTGTTATTTCTTTTTTCATCTTATTTGAATATTCCATTATTCATTGACCACAAGTTACAAAGAAAGATGATTTATTTAGACCTAATAAATGTTTCTTAGAATCACATCTGTGTCATCTCTTTTTATCTATCTCCCAGTTCAAATTTCATATCTGATATGTGCTTTTGGACAATTTCAATGGGTTTTATGTTCGTCCTGTGTTTATTTCTAACCATCTCTGTGTCATCTGGAGCTGACACAATATCTGCAAACAGATCTCTTTCTGGAGACGAAACAATCATATCGAAAGACGAGAACTTTGAGTTAGGCTTTTTCAGAGCAGGTAACTCTTCCAACTACTACATAGGCATCTGGTATAAAAAGTACTATACCAGTCCTCCTACAATAATTTGGGTAGCCAACAGAGAAGCACCCATATTTGATCGATTCAGTTCTGAATTAAAAATCGTAGATGGTAACTTAGTGCTCTTAAATGAGTCCAAGTTACCAATTTGGTCCACAAATGTTGCCACAACCAGTTCAGTTTTAAATTCTACGACGGCTGTTATTCTTGATAATGGTAACTTAGTTCTGAGAGATGGTTCAAATTCAGTAGAACCCGTTTGGCAAAGTTTCGACCACCCGGCTCATACTTGGATGTCTGGTGCTAAATTTTCTTATAATAAGAGAACAGACAAAAGCCAGCTCTTTACTTCATGGAAAAGCATAAATGATCCTGCTGTAGGCCTCTACTCTATGGAGCTTCATCCATTTCGGACAATGATTATGAGTAAGTGGAATGGGACCCAACAGTATTGGAATACCGGATCGTGGAACCCATTAATGGGCAACCCGTTTTATAATTACAGCTACCAAACGAATGAGAATGAGAGTTACTTCACTTATTCTCCGTATAATCCTTCCACAGTATCTAGGTTTATAATGGATGTTTCCGGTCAATTTCAGTTACTAACATGGTCAGAATCTACCAAACAGTGGAACATCATCTGGGCTCAACCGGAAACACAATGTATGGTCTATGCGTTATGTGGGCCTTTTGGGTCTTGCAGGCAGACTGGATTGACATTATGTAATTGTTTAACCGGTTTTCAGCCTAGATCAGAGTCTAATCGGAGTCTGAGTGATTTCTCTGATGGCTGTGTGAGAAAGACCACTTTAGATTGTGGTAAAAATATGGAAAAACAAGATTTTATAATGATTAAAGTGACAAGCTTGCCTCCAAATAGTTCGGTGGTATTTGGTGGTGCAGGAAGATGTCGTGCTGCTTGTTTGAACGATTGCTCGTGTAATGCTTACTCTTTTGTTGATAATGAGTGTTCAGTTTGGGATGGAGAGCTCTTGAATCTTTCAGAAGATAATGTTAATGGGAAAGCAATCTTTGTCAAGGTTGCTTCAAAAGATCTTCCACATCATAGAAAAAATAGTAGGGTCACAATGGCTAGTGTACTTGGGTCCATCACAGGCTTCGTTTTTATCTTGGGGATAATTTTTTATATAATCTATAGAAGAAAGAGGATTCTTTTTGGAAAAACAAGAATAGAGGGAACGTTGGTGGCGTATGCATACCGAGATTTACAGATAGCTACTAAAAACTTCTCGGATAAGTTAGGAGGAGGTGGTTTTGGGTCAGTTTTCAAGGGGGTATTACGTGATTCGTCTATTGTGGCAGTGAAAAAACTTGAAAGCATCAGTCAAGGAGAAAAGCAGTTCAGGAGTGAAGTCAGCACAATCGGGTCTGTTCAACATGTTAATCTTGTACGACTTCGTGGATTCTGTGCAGAAGGTGACAGTAAGCTATTGGTGTATGATTACATGCCAAATGGTTCTCTGCACTCGCATCTTTTCAATGACAATAAACAAGATAATAGTACTCTGAATTGGAAAACGAGGTATGCGATCGCACGTGGTGTTGCTAGAGGGTTGGTTTATCTTCATGAGAAGTGCATAGACTGTATCATTCATTGTGACATAAAGCCAGAAAATATTCTTTTAGATGCTGATTTTCACCCAAAAATTGCAGACTTTGGTATGGCAAAGCTTGTGGGCCGAGAGTTTAGTAGAGTTTTGACAACAATGAGAGGGACACGAGGGTATCTAGCACCCTAATGGTTATCAGGGTTGGCTGTTACAGCAAAAACGGATGTTTTTAGCTACGGAATGATGCTTCTTGAATTAGTACATGGAAAGAGAAATGTAGAACAATCTGAAGATTCTAGTTTTACGTTCTTTCCTAGTTTGGCTGCCAATGTTCTAACTGCAGGAGGTGATATCCTTAGCCTAGTAGACAGTAGGCTAAACAGGGAAGTGAGTGTTGAAGAAGTAACAAAATTATTAAAAGTTGCATATTGGTGTATTCAAGATGAGGAAGAGAGTAGGCCTTCAATGAGTCTAGTGGAACAGATTCTTGAAGGAGTTTTGGATGTCAACATGCCTCCTATCCCGCAATCGGTCCAGTTTTATGTTGATAGCACGGAGCATGTTCTTTTCTTCAACGAGTTATCTTCTACAGCTGCGAGTTCACAAGTACAAAGCAATTTCGCAAGTGGTGATTTGCAGCCAAAGATGGCATCTTCTTGAAGGTTGTACTCTTTATTTGTTTTATTGTAGTTACAAGGTGCATTGTAACAATGTTGATTAAAAGACTGATTGGTTTTTTTTAGTGTGAAAAATACAACAGCACATTAGTATGCAAGAATGGCTAAAGAAGTAAGAAGATGATATATTTATTTTTCAGAAATTGTTTAGTTAAAGAATTTACTTGGCTACACAGAGCAAGTATGGTGATTTACAAAATCAATGGCTGTAGATTAAAATAGAAAATTGTCTTTCCATGGTTATGATTGATTGATTCCACATATTTGTTGCTAAACCATGGATTGATAATGCTATAAAGTGCCATATTCCAAACTCCCAAACTGTAGCCCAGTTATTAACTTTATGAGATTTGAGTTCCATTTCCATTCCATTACATACAAAAAGAAAAAATAGATCTTATTTTCTCTATTAAAAGGGTAAATAATTATAGCCAAGTAGCCACTTTAGTGTTACATATAAATATATAATAAACATAATTACCAGGTCTTCTGTCTACAGTTCTTATAAGGTTTAATGCTAGCTTTTTGAACATTATTGGCCTTTTCTTTAATTTATTGAATTCAATTATTACAATTATTGTCCAATTTGTAGTTTCTAAAGCAGATCATGTGTATTTATATAAAAATACAAAATATATATATATATAAAATTTGGGCTCCAATCATTGAGGCAAATTAATTTATATTTCCTTATAATTTTGTGTTTAATCTATTGTCTAAAGAGGACGTCTAAGACTGAAATTTATAAATGGTCGAAGTGGATAAAGTATGGGTGTGTTTGGAGGAGGAAATTCTACGGGCTTTCAGGGGCTTGAACTTTTATTATTAATAAGCTCTCAGCTATAAGTCTTGTTTGGCAACACAAAAAAATGGGGTTTCATGATAAATAAGCCTTCAGAAGTCCTTAAACAAGAAGCTTTTTGAAGTGGCTTTTAAATAGAAGCCCAAGCCCCAGCTCCAGCTCCAACCTCAACTCCAGTCTCCAGCTCCAGCCCGTTGTTGCCAAACACCCCTATATGGTTGAGGATTGTCTTGTTGATTGCTTAATATGCACATAACTAATTTTAGTTTTACTCTTGTTATCTCTCACCTTTCTTATACATACAATAATATTCGATTCGATTTTTTCTTTTTATTCTAACAACACCTAAATTAATTAAATGTCGTTGGCAGCAAAAATGATTTTACCAATAATTAAAAAAAATAGGTATATGTCATATAATCCAAAGTATAGCATAGAAATGAAAATTGTACCTAAGAAAATAACTGATCGAGTACTTGTAATTGTTTTCTTGAAACATAAGATTAATTAGGATGCATTAAATAATGCATACACAATGCGTCTCTTAACTTTTCTTCCAACAAAGACGTACATCGTTAACAAATTAAATAATCGTTTTCATCATGAAGAAATATCCGACACGTAAACTTTTGATGAAAAATATGAATAATTGTTGGCGAATAGCTAATATGATACGGAGTACTAAACAACATATAATAATAATAATAAGTATAATTAAAGTATATTATTACTACCTTTTTTTTTTTTTTTTTGGAAGAAATAGACTTTTATATAAGGGAAATTAATCGATTTGCCACTTTTTCTAAAAAAAAATGAATCGTTTTGCCCCTCGCAAAAAAAAAAATTGACGTTATGCACTATCAAATCGCAAATTTGCTTTTGCGACCCGTGCATTTGCTTTTGCGACACGTGCACGTGACCGAGCAATATTCGCTATCAGGATGCGTTGGCAAATGGCAAATCGCAAATTTGCGATTTGCCATTTGCTTATTGCGACCCGTGCATTTGCTTTTGCCAAAGCATCCTAATCGCAAATATTGCTTGGTCACGTACACTGGTCGCAAAAGCAAATTTGCGATTTGCGATTGAATAGGGTATAACGTCAATTTTTTTTTTGCAAGGGCAAAACGACTTAAGTTTTTAAGAAAAGTGGTAAATCGATTAATTTTCCTTTGTATAATTACCATACCAAAACAAAAACATCACTATCATCCTGACCACAAAACAACTCCCCAAATTACAAGGAGTAAATTGGGGTTGGTAATAGCAGGAAAACAAACTAAAATGCAAACTGATTAGACCTTCCATTGCTCCCATGAAAAGTGACAATCTTTATCTCTTGCAAAAAATCAACCATAGGACCAAAAATTTTAATCTTCAACAGCAGATCCTCAACCACCGCGCTTAAAATCTTGAAAATCTTCTTGTTACGATTATTCCATATCACGTACAAACCAGTCCAAATGGTGCATATCCAAGCTTTCTTCTTTTCATTTGAAAACAACCCATTCCCTTGATGACCAATTAAATCTTCAACATATTCAGCATCCACCCCGACCCATTCCCCACCATTCGAACACCTTATTCCACAACTCGGACACAAAATTGCACTTAAAAAACAATGTTCCACAGTTTCAACTTCACATTCACAAAACGGACAAAGCAAGCTATGTAAATCAACCCCCATCCTATTAAGCACCGTACGGACAGGGAGCCTATTGTTTCTCATTCTCCAAACAAAAATATTAGTAACTTTTCTTGACATACCCTTACACCAAAAAGTCTCTTTTCGATTCCTATTTTCCACTAATTTTTTTGACCCACCAACACCCTTACTACTAAACATATATTATATTATGGGAAAATCTAACTAGTTCCCTTAAGGTGCTAGTTAAGGAGCATTTAATGAAATAAATTTTTCATAGATAATATAAATCATAATTAATATACATATAAGTAAATAAATGATTTTTTGTGATATATTAGGAATGTTTTAGTAAATTTAATGAGGCTTAACTTCTACCCTTAGAGCACAAGTTAGCCAATCCCATATATTATACTACTTTATAAGACCACTTCCAACCGTGACAGTTTGTGCCAAATCAGCGCCACGTTAGCACTTTTCAAAACTGACATAAAATTAACACTACACTACCAACAGTAAACATCACTTCAGTTTTTTTGGACCCTACGTTTGACAATATACCTTTATTTCTATACACTAAACAAATAAAGAAAAAAAAAAGTGACGGGCGTCGCCAAACCAACGGCACCAAACCGACGCCCAAACTAACGGGGTGGTGCCAATGGCATCACTTTCGTCACTTGCGTCGGTTGGAAACTGACGGAGGAAGCGAACTCGCGTTGGGAGGAGTCTTATAATTATGTATGCTATATGCTATACTATGTCCTTCTAATGTTTATTTTATGTTATCTTTGACCACACACTTTCGGTCTTCATGAATTCATTAATGATGTTTTTCAAACTAAGAAGGAAAACAAACCAAAGCTATTGGACAAAGATATATAGTTATACTTCAATTATTTCTAAATTGAAGATAGAGAAAAGTTCAATAAAATACAAGAGTTTTTGAAAGAATTAAAGTACTAATGAGAATGTTTCATGTGTACAAAAACTAATTTACCCCCCAAGATCTTAAAAGTTAATTATCTCACAAACACCAAATCGAAAAATTATGAAAAATACACCATAAAATTCAGCGGTTTATAAACCCCAAACTCGAAACCCTAAACCCTAAACCTCAAACCCTAATCACAACACTTTAACACATGTGTTAGTAACTTGTGAAACCCACCAAAAAACGAAGAAAAAAAGAACTCGTCGAAAGTATGCCTTGAGCCTTGAGGGACGGCAAATCGAAGAGGAGAAAACGTTGAATTTTATGGTGCATTTTTCATAATTTTTCGATTTGGCGTTTGTGATGATATTTAAGTTTGGGGTAAATGGATTTTGTACAAATGACACAATCTCATTGATTCTTCCGTACTCCACAAAATACTTAGTATTTTCTTATCCCATCTCAATGAAGATAATGTACTTATTATTGGCCTTATTTTACTTACTATTCAAGGCAAAATTCATTTAGTTTACAGCCATCTTAATCTTTTGGATAAGAATTAAGTCAGTAGCGTGTTAAAGTTAAAAAGGGGAATTTGAAGGGTACTCATAACCTCCGTACTATATTTAAATGGTATGTGCCCGCCCCACCTGTAAGTAGCATCAATGCCGGGCAAATCACCTATCAACAAATCAACCACATACGGCGATTAACGGATTCGAACCCATGACCTATAAGTCACACATGTGAAGTCTGTGTGTTTGCAGTGACGATACCACTTGAGCTATGTTTCAATCTGTACGTGTTACAGTTTGGAAGTTTTATTAATTGTTACTCGTAAATGACAATTTTTGGAAACGGGATCAAAGCATGAGATTAATAATGCTGTAAATTTGAAATTTGTCGAAATAAAAGATAGAAATTATGTGGTTAGCCATCTACAACAATTTTTGGAACAATAATTAATGTACCAATACAAAGTATTCCTACGGGGCTCTTCTCCAATGGGTTGTTGAGCCTTGTGTTAGGATTTTGGTCCATTTCAAAATTATGGTACATCGTTAGATTTGAACTAGTATTAATTTCGGTACGCACTGATTTTCTTGTAAAAAATTTTAATCTTCAAACTAAGAGCAATTGTACATCCATTAAATTTTGACAAAAAGCAATTTGCAAATGATGTGAAGTTAAATATAGACCAATATACGTCAATTATATTTTCTCTCTCATGTTTTTCATTCCTTACATGATTGGGACAAGTCATTTTGTGGTTAGTAAAAATTACTTGAGTAAAGTACTTCGCTTTATCTAATACATAGTGAATAAACAAGCCTAAAAAAAGCTCCATATTTTGCCATTTTATTTTATCTATTTTTTTAGAAAGACAAGTGTTCGTGCACCCTTACCACGAATATATACACTAATTCACGAATATATACATTTATCTCATCATAAGACTTGAACCCCAACGTAATTGTTGAAAAGGTTACATCGATACCACCATGCCAATGACCCATTTATTATATTTTTCCCTTTTTAGAATACCAACTTTAAATTCTATGTATATTTTAAAATATAGAGTTGTTGCACCAAACGTATATTGCAACTTATATCATGAATATTACAAGTACAAGTTTTGGGCAATTCAAAGTTATGGACAAAATTGCATTGGTAGTCCATGTGGTTTACACAAAATAACACTGGTAGTCCCTAGCAGTTTTTTTCTGCACTGGTCGTCCCTGTGGTTGCTAGTTGTTGCACTGGTAGTCCCTGTGGTTACTCTCCGTTAGTTTTCTCCGTTAAAAGGACCAGCTATGTAATTTTTTTTCCTTATCGCTAACGACCGTTAGTTTTCTCGTTAAAAGGACTAGCCGTGTAAATTTTTTTTTCAAATTTCAAGTTTATTTAACTTTAATATTATTTTTAATTTTATTTAGTTAATTTATTTTTAAAATAATCTAATCAATTTAGTTTAATTATTTTAATCAACCTTTTTAGTGATAATTAATTTACTTTTTACAATTAAAATGGTTAACTTAAATATTTTTTTATTCAAATTTTTTTTTTGTCCCGATCTATATAAACCCACTAAAAATGTTACATGTTGATAACGTGCAATTTGAATACGTTCATAGTATACAAAACTGTTAACAATATATATGTTGGCATGTAGAATTGTTTATACGGAGTCATGAAATCAACTATGATATGCAAAATTAAGAGTATAAACTATTATATTTTTAGTGGGTTTATATAGATCGAGACACTTAAAATTTTTTTGAATAAATAAATATTTAAGTTGATCATTTTAATTGTAAAAAATAAAATAATTAACACTGAAAAATGTTGATTAAAATAATTAAATTAAATTGATTAAATTATTCTAAAATTAAATTTACTAAATACAATTAAAAATAATATTAAATTTAAATAAACTTGAAATTTGAAAAAAAAAATTACACTGCTAGTCATTTTAACGAGAAAACTAACCATCGTTAGCGATAAGAAAAAAAATCACATAGCTGGTCCTTTTAACGGAGAAAACTAACGGAGAGTAACCACATGGACTACCAGTGCAACAACTAGCAACCACAGGGACGACCAGTGCTAAAAAAAACTGCGAGGGACTACCCGTGCTATTTTGTGTAAACCACAGGGACGACCAATGCAATTTTCTCAAAGTTATGGGAGTTCTAACCATATTTCAATTTTCAATAATCTTTATTATTTATTATATACTATATAGTCAAAAATTTAACGCAAGACATGCCTAAAATATACCCAATTATTACCATAGATGAACACTGCGTTAGAATAAATACGTGTCAATTAATAAAATGAAATTGAACTTAAACTAAAAAGTTATAACCCATTAACATTTTTAAATCGGTAATATACACGTCTTACATTTCATAAACAAACGTTGTTGCTAACCTAGGTTCTTTTGTATAAAAAACGTTGTCGGTTTTATTATTTTAAATGAAAGATAATAATAGTAATATTTGGATCACAAAAGCCAAAGTTAGAAACATCTTTCTTGGTGGACCCAATTTTTGTTGAAAAATCATACTGCCTTTATGTTAACCTGGCCCCCACGTAAGGAACCCCGTGACCGAATATTTTAATTAAATCCATGTCACCACCACTTGACTTATTTTACTTTAATTTAATTTTTAAAAAATCCACTAAAATCCAAGCACAATTAACACACGTTTTAATATAAATCACACGTTCAAAAGTAATCTTAAATAAATCAACATCAAACTAATAATAGAATTATCATACATCAACAAAATATTCATGCAACATGAAGCTCATGTTGTCTTTCTTTCCACCAACTTTTTACATAACATTAAATTCGTCATCCTAACCAAACTTAACCAAACTAATGTCGATGGTGTTCGCATTCGACCGGCACAGACGGAAACCTAGCCACGTCACTACAATAATCGTAAATCATATGGTTCGCTCGAACCCAAATCAGTTGATGATTTTGGTGCACATTTAACTCGGATAAAACCGGTTCGTCCCACCAACCACCACTATTAGAACATCTCTTCGCGTTATCGGTATCCGCAGTCGTAACTGGACACTCACAACCGTCGATCTCAAAAGCCCGATAAGACGCCACAAATGGGGCATGGGTCCAATCGGTTTTGACCCGACCCCCTTGTGTAGCCCAATCATCAGCATTCCAAATTGAGCTATACACACCCATAGCTTGGTCTTTAGGAAATGGTATCCCCTTGTGTTCCAAATTTGTGTGCACCCTAATTGGTGTCTCATCAACCAAAAACCTACACAAAAATAAAAATAATAATTAAAAATTATTTTTTAGTAAAATAAAAACTATAGGTTATACAGTTGTAAAGTTGTACTAGTACATTTATATTTTTAATAAAAGTATGGTGTGACACTCGATGTGCAATAAGTAAGGTATTTACTTTTACCTGCTTTCCTTTTCAGACCCATCATTGCACATTTTTAAAAAAGACAGTGAGAAAATGATTATTAAAATGTACAAACACGTGAAGCGTATAAATGTAGATTAATTATATCGTGCTTTAGAATGTTGTACGTTTAAGAAAACTTACACAACTTGACGCTGGTTCCATAGAAGGGAGTAAGTATGGAAGTCTTGGGTCGGGTCAAACCATAAATTCAATCTTTGTTCCCTGTTGCCAACACCGTTTACGTACACATTTGTTTGCACAATGTACGGTTCCCCTGTGGTGTTCCCCAGGAACTCGAAATCAAACTCGTGATGTTTTGGACCGTCCGATGACATCTGATTATCATCACATTACAAAACCATGTTAAGTTAAACACATAAATAAATAAAGAAATTCAAAGAAAAGACACATTTTTTATTTATGAACTTACGTAGAATGCAGTTACGGTTCCGGCAGAATCACCTGGAACAAGCTTGATTTGTACGTTAACTTTACCAAACATGTACTTTGACTTTGAAGAAAATCCAGCTCCTAAAAAGTCAAAATTATATTAAAATTACGTCTTGTTACACTAGATTAATTTATATTTCAGTTGAATTATTGATTTGTTACCGGAATAATTATCAAGTTTCATGTTAACAGCGTCACCATCAAATGAGAAATGATCAGAAGCCCAGTAAGGTTGGAATAACTGATCAAACTTAGCAGTTGCATGCACAGAGTAAATTACACACAGTGAACCAAAAAATGCAGAAATTGTAAAATTAGAAACCATGATTTTTGTAGATGGAAATTGGGAGAGATGAATGTATTTGAATGATAAATGGGAAGAGTGTGAGGTGGGTTTTATAGGAGCAAGATGTGTGTGAGGGTGGGGTCATGGGAGTGACACGTAGGATTTGTGAAGGATGACACGTAGGATGAGTGGGATGTACAATGGGGAAATGGGATTAAAAAAAGTAGCCGTTTTAGCTGGCTGTGAATGGGCGATTTGGAGTAAAAGTGGGCACAAGGTACGAATAGTCACTGTCGGAAAAGATGACTGCAAAAATAAACGAATGGAAATGGGACACGTGGCGTTGGACAGCTGGGTATTGTACAGTCTAGCTGTCATTTATGTAATGGTTAAAAAGGACAAGCTTTCTTTTACCTTCACCGTAACCTTTATTGGTAATTGATCTCACGCGCCGATGTTATTATGCGTCGGATGCAAACTACATGGATATTTTTGAAATTCGATTATGAATTTTGAAATTTTGTAACATTTAAAAAAAATATCCTTTTTTTTTTTTGAGAAATCTGAAATTTTGTATCCTTTTTATTTTGAAATTTTTTTATTTTTTTAAAAAAATCCACCATTGCCCGCCCATTTTGTGAATCCATTAGTTACGCTGCGCCCTGACTCGAGTCCCCACGTCCGCTTTTCTCCGCCCGAAACCCAAGAAGTTGGCTTTGCCAACACAACATTAGGGTCGTCCCCTTCATCGAGCTGTTGTTGCCTTTTAAAATGTGATAAAATGCCAAAAACCTATGATTGAGCTTCAACTTCAAGATTCTGTATTTGGTAATGTTATGCATAAGAATTTTGATAGTTTATACGATACCATGAATGTTTAAATGTAATTTTCATAAATATCTTATGCATTACAAGATTAAATCCCATAAACATCCAGCATCTTACTGAGAGTCCAACTTAGAGCCTGTTTACTTTCCTCTTAATGTCTGTTTCCATATAGTTCTTAATCCAGACAGATAAATTGTTGTTTTTTTTTCACTTAATCTGAAATGAATGTCTGTTTCTGATAATGGGAAAAAAATGAAGCCCTTACCAAAAAGAGACACTTCAAGATAAATATATATTTTTTTCACCATTTTTTTTTCCAATAGAAATTGAATAAGCCCTTTCTTGTTCAAACTTTAAATCATTTAACTTCATCTTTTTGGTCAAAAAGAAAAATTACATTTACTCAAACAATATTATTCCAACTTTAAATCATTTACAGCATTACTTATTTTTCGTTATGACAACGTCACCCAATTTGTTTATCAAATTTGCAATTCCTAACCCACCTCAATCTTTCTTTGCTAGAATATTATTCCAACTAATCCAATAAATTCTTATGAGATTAACTTTCTCTCAAGTTATCTCTTAACACGACCCTTATGTTATCTATTTTGTGAGGACGATATAGCGAGTCCAAGGGCAGATATATAAGGTGGCTGCTGAACCTAAGAAATTTTAAATTATATAAAAAAAATAATTTGAAGGGTATTAATGATATTTTATAACTTTTGACATGTTAAAAATGAAAAAAAAAAAACAATTTTTTTAACGCTTAATACTTTCTAAAATGAATTTATTTCATTTTTCACATGGAAGACATGACCCAATATGCCACTTTCAAAGTTTCACATATTGAAGAACCGAGAACGTACAACTTAAAGGATGCTTTCTAACTACTACTTATTAAGCATATCAATTCGATTATTATTGCAAAGGGTGTGTGATTGTTGCAAATATTTTAATATATTTGGTAATTGATTGGCTTAATTATAAACTCATACACACGCATATATACGGAAGGTTTTGTACTAGTAGACAGTAGTATTCATCTATAAATTCCAAACTTCGTACTCCGTATAAAAGAGTTATTTTTAGTAAAATTGACATATGCCATTTGAGAATTACTCAGTTCAAAATCAAAATACCACAATATGTGCGGTAAAAAAAAATACTGTATTTACCCACCACTGAAAAATTAAGTACTACTCTGTAATAAATATAAACGCTGGACAATTAATTGGACCGATCGAGTAAGAGCTTCGCAATTTTGTGAGTTTTGTTTGTATTGCTTGATGGATGATGTCGATCAGAATGCCAGCTGGGACACTACAGTTTTCCACTCGATCACTACTTTTCTTTTACGAGTAAATTTATTGGAACCTAATTAAATACGAGTGCCACTTATTACTTCCATTTAAATTAAAATATTAATATTAATTAAATAGTCCCCACTATAACAAAAGTAAAACTCATTTTAGCTTAAGAAATGCAATAGTTTATTTAAGATATGATTGAAAAAAAGAAAAGAAAGTTGATTACCAATGAAACATTTCGGTGGCGTATATTTTGTTGGTGAGTTTCAAGGTATGTAAAAGATAATGGGATGATTAGATGATAGAAAAACTTTTTTTTTTTTTTTTTTTTTTGTGTTAAAGACCACTTGTTCTTTGTGTGTCACACGTAATTATGTAATTCTGTAAGTGGCAAAATGAGTGAGTCAGGTCGGGTCACG
The DNA here is from genome assembly GCA_949592205.1 of Helichrysum umbraculigerum. Classification (NCBI taxonomy): domain Eukaryota; kingdom Viridiplantae; phylum Streptophyta; class Magnoliopsida; order Asterales; family Asteraceae; genus Helichrysum; species Helichrysum umbraculigerum. The sequence goes on along the minus strand of CATIUR010000004.1, from coordinate 99,702,267 downwards.
GGTTTAGATGGGTTTGAGGGTCTAAATTGGTCCGGGTCTAGATGGATCATTTACGGGTCCTACTAAAGATACCCCCTTGGCCCACTTTTTTTTTCATCTCTTACCCCCTTCCACTCATCTAATCAATCACATCATGCTCTTTTTTTTTTACTTTTTGGGTATACCCCCTCTTTTTCTAATTCCTACCCCATGTTTGGTCTAATACTGAAACTGATTCTAAACTGAACTGGGACCGATCTTAAATAAAATTGGACTGAAAAAGGACTGCACGGGGCCGAAGTGGGCAGGGGGGTATCCCCCCGTAATTCAAGGGGTGGCTTTAGATTTTCCCTTAAGAAGGATAAGTCTAAACGGGTCTGGGTCAAATTGGTCTCGAGTCGGATCGACTCATCGTGTTTCCACCAAACTTTTTTTTTATTCGAGTGAAAAATGAAAAAAAAAAAAAAAAATTACCGGCTAGACCCGTCTAGACCCGTTGGTTAATTGTTATACAACTGAATGTTATATTAAATACTTATTTAGACCCATCCGAAAAAATAGGGGACCCAACAAACCCATCTCCTCATAAAATTAAACCAAGTTGACCCATAAATGACCAATGGGTCTAAAATTGTCATCTCTACGTAATTCTGTATGTTATTTTCGTAATCAAGTATAGCGGTTGAAGCGAGTTTGGTTAGGCTCTATCTCCAATCGTATAATATTAAAGAGATTGAGCTCGAATTTGGTTTGTTTCGAGCTTATTATGCAAAACTCGGTTTTACTGGTTTAAAAGCTAGAGCTCTAAGTTAGACTAGTTTATTATATTCTAAGTTACACTCGTTTATTATGTTACCTCCATCCCACTCGAAATGTCTCCCTTTCTATTTTAAGTTGTCTCAATATAACTGTCCATTTCCTATTTTAACCGATCAAAAAAAGTTTTAGTGGGTTGATATGATATTTAATTGGTAAATATTGTAGTTAGTGGAAAATCTAAAACTTTGTACAAGTCAAAATGGACACTTTGACCGGGACGGGAAGTGTTAAATTAGTATTTAATTTGATATAAAAAAATGTGTATGTTTAATTATACTTAGAGCATTCCCAATGATCATTTTTACAAAGCTTTTTCTCTAAAGCTTTTCTTAATAAGCTTTACAAAAAGATTTTGCTCCGTCAAATAAAAGCATTTAAATAATATAATACAATTTAAATTATTGAAAGAGATTGAAAAGACTTGATAAATCTCAAGTCATTACACCCTCTTTCATTCATTTTATATTATATTTTAATGTTGAAAAGCTTTCCTTGTTGGAGCAATAGTTTTTCCTAAAGCTTTTTCAAAAATGTTTTGTCAAAAAAACTTTGTAAAAAGCTATAGAAAAGTTCTCATTGGAGATGCTCTTATGATAATAGGTAATTATTATTATTATGTTTTTTTTTTATATACCGAATAGTTTTTATTACGTGATTATACATAATTTAGTACATTATATCGTTACATACAATATTTAGTGTATGTATGAATAATGAGCTCGTTTAGGCTATCAAGCATGTTCGAGTTCGATATAATAAGCTATTTATTAAACGAGTTTCAAGCTATGTTCAAACTCGTCTCAAGCTCATTTATCAACTCGAAGCGAGTTCGAGTTGAGCTTAAGTAGAGACTTTTTTACCATCCAAAGTTCCTTACTCAATAGTGTTAGGAACATGATTAGAACTCATAAGGGTAGTAGGATATCAGTAATTACATATTATATTAGTTTTAGTTCTTTGAGTTTGATTAGTACGGAGCATTACTATATTAGTTATTTGGGTTGATTAGTATGGAGTATTCGTTATTTGGGTTTGATTAGGATTATGAAAGTATTATAGGGTCGTTCGTTTTTGCTTATAAATAGAGAAACTTAATTAGGAATATAATGCGGGTTAATAATGGTTTAATTATCAAAGTTTCATCTTTTTTTCGTTTTAACCACTCAACTTTTTTTCGCATGATATAACCCTTTAACTTTTGTTAACTAATTGTTTTAAAGCTTAAACTTTGTTTAGTAGTGATTTTACCCTTAACTTTAACTTGTTACTTGTTTGACTAGTCAACAACAGGTTGAAGTGTCTATTCATTTATTAATCAAAGGTGTTTGCTGAAATAATTATAAATTATGGGTCATACTTTCTATACCATTTATTTATTTTTAAATTCACTCTTCTGTACTTTTTCTGTACCTTTTTTAAATCATTATTTCTTACATTCTGTACTTTTCTGTACTTTTTCGTACTTTTTCTATTTTTTTAATCAAAAATTGGTATGGAAAGTAAATTTTAATGGTATATATAGACATTCCCTAAATTATAAAGACTTAAATTAGATGCAAGTAAAAGACAATAATAAAATATATCAAAATATTTATAAACGTCAGGTTGTATATGACAGAGAAATTATTTCATCTTTTTCACTCATATTATTGCCTTACTATTATCAAAATGAAACGCCACGTAAGTTGACAAATTACCAGACATGTCATCAAAAAATGAATATGTGGAGCCATGTAAGCAGTCAACCTAGGTAAAAACTAAAAATATGAAAAACGACTATTTTAACAAGTCAAATGAAAGTTAAAGGGTTAAATCATTAAAAAAAAATTGAGTGGTTATAACAGAAAAAAAATGAAACTTTGAAGATTAAATTATTATTAACCCATATAATTTAGTATCTTTCGTTTTTGATTTGCAATTAGAAAAAGCTTCCACTAACTTCTTGTTTCTTCTCCTTAAATCCTTAATTCGTTTTATATCCAACAAATAGGAAAAATAATAATCTATCATGACATATAACATGTAATTATGACATACTATGCCCCCAAATTGTTTCAATTGCTGTTTTCAACCTTTTCTTTATCTTTTTCTAAGGAAAAAAAATCAATTTGGTCCACCTCCAATGGGAGTAAAATTTTATTTTAACACTGTAATTTTTCCTCGAGGGGTAATTTAGTCAAAAGATTATTCGGGTTTCGGATCATAAACCTCCGTATTTCAAAGATCCGACAAGGGTTTTGCATCCCTCATCTTTAGAACCAGTCGCCGGTTGCAATTGTTATTAGGGTTTTGCATAAATTGATCGGAAGAAATGCAATCGTTTTGCGGCAGAATACGATCGCTCGCAAAGAACGCTGTTAAATCCCCCCTTAATTTTGATTCGACATCGTTTAGGGTATTTAAATACTTCACTTTACATTAATCCAGCAATCGAATTGAATTTATTGTTTAACTTAATTAGTTATTTCCACGTACGTAGTTTACCTCTAAAAAAATCAAAAATATAAGATGGCACGTAACAGACATTACAGAATGATAGCTAGCTGTACAAGTTTCCTTGCTGCACATTTAAACGATTTATATAATTCTCTCCTACAGAGGTACATTTATCTTTGTCCTTCTATAATTGGAAAGAGTGCAACATATATATTAATGGTGTTTGCCAAATCCTTGTGTTTTGAACATGAAATAGCCGTCAACTTTACCTCATATCATATCACTTGAAGTCCTTTGCATCTTCAATAACATTGAAAGGATACATTATTCTAAAATACCAGTACGTTGAAAATGTAAAATTTTGCCTAAAACATATCATTATAATTAATTTGAGGTACAATTATAGAAAGCATATATATAAATGGAAAATCAACCTTCTTGCCATCCATCGGGCCAAAACACCAAAGTAGTCAAATTAGGTGTGTTTGGCAATGGGATTTTTCGGAATTTTAGGAGCTTGAGCTTCTAGTTCTAACAAACTTAATCCTGTATAAATGAATAATCCCTATTTGGCAACAAAAACATAATAAGGATTATCGAGAAAATAATTCTCGAGAATTTCTTAACATAATAAGGATTATCGAGAAAATAATTCTCGAGAATTTCTTTTCAAATATGCCTTTTTTGCAGTAGCTTCTTAAAAATAAAAAAAAAATACGTAGCAACAAATTCCCGCTTCAGTCTCCGTCTTCGACTCTAACTAGTTGTCGTCAAATATACCTTAAAAAAAGGAACGAATAAGTGGTTCTAAACTTGTGAATTGAGAAAGCCTTCCTATACTTTTTGCTAATTTTGTAACATAAGGGTGGCCTAAGTGAAAACATTGGAAAGTGATAGTAGTACTAAACTATGACTAAGAATTTTTTTAATCACAAAAGGTCAAATTATAAAAATAAAAAATGACAAAGTGAGCTAGGTTGGTGACATCTCATATGGACAAGCTCCCACTATATCCTCACCAAATTTGATAAATTATTCCAAAATCAAATGGGGACAACAACTTAATGGCTACTTATTTCTTTACTTTTAAAGATGCTTACCACTTTTAATGGAGCTATAAATTAGAATTATTGGCTTTTTTAAATGATGACATCAGTTTTAATTTTTCTTTATTCATATAGTGAATTATAACTATATGCATGTATTTATTTTTTAGACAATTCTAAACTCTAACGTTGCTTATTGCAAGGATGAGTGTTTCTATAAAGAAAATCTGAAAATAAAAAATAGAAAGAAAAATAAATTGAATCGGTCGTATAAGCTATAAGGAAAGAAATCTAGTTTTAGGATGTGTTTGGCAACATTGGACGGAGATGTAGATGTAGATGGAGATGGGGAGGAGATGAGGATTATTTTAGAAGCTACTTTCAAGAGCTTCCATTTGGAGGGATTATTTATTCAAGAATTTCAATTTTTTGTGTATGCCAAATAAGGATTGTAGATGATGATTCTAAATTTAAGCATCTACATCCCCAAGAATCCCTTAAAAATGTTGGTGTCAAGTACATCCTTAATAACCTTAAGGATTAGCTTTGTATTGACAAACTATTTCTGACTTTCTGAACCAAAGTTGGTCCATAATGTTACCCGGGAATGGGCCGATTGACGTTAAAGGGTGAAAGAGCAATGGCTTAGAAATTTTTTATAAAAAAGTGCTTACAAAATGAGGTCGACCAATCATGTGAAGGCAGAGAATTAAGAAAGACCAAAATACATGTTATTTGATTCGTCAAACTCTCATGCCATATCATCTTGTAAACTTTTGTTTGTAAAATTTTTGTAATCTAGCAATTTCTCAAGGTGAAAAACACTAGAATCCACTTCCCCCACTCCGTATGTTCTAAGTATATGTTCTAAGGTGTTACGGTCTTACGGAGTACGTTAATTAATGTTCTGCTGGAGTAGTCATTTGAATTGCGCACATCAATCACTTCAACCCAGTAGTAGAATCGGATTACACTACACTTTTGTTGGGATATACGGCTAGTACACATTTTATTCCTCCGTATGTGCTCGTTACTCCGTATTATTTTTAATTGTTCCTGAAAAATGTTCACTCTATCTGTGAAAACACAAAATTATTCACTTGTTTACCTGTAAAGTCACTAAAAACTTACTGTATTATGTACCGACATGATTCAACACATGAATAAAAGCTGAGCTAATTATCCTGGTCTAAATGAATTTCAAGTTTAATCATTTTGACTTGAGCGGATTTCCAATCAGAAACAGAATAAGTAATATACAACTTTAAATTATGAGGCAAGTAACATCTTATAAATATAACTAGCTTAAAGTCCCGCGACAACGTGGTCGATTAAATTGAAATTGTCATAGATTTAAAGTTTTATTTATAATTTTTTAATTAGATAAATTAGTATATATGTTAGTGTGTTAAATGTAAAGTGTTATAAGTCGTATATGTATAGTTTTAAGAACCGCGACAACGCGAGCGATTAAATTAAAATTGTTATATATATTCAGTTGTTGTAAATAGAAAATTTCATATATAAAAAGTATAAATTTAAAAATGAATACATCATTTTTTTAGAACGGTAGACCTACAATTTAACACACAATTATATACAAGCACCACAAATGTTTACACTTACTGCCTAAAGTGAGGCTTGAACCCCAACCTCTAGGTTGAAGGGTTCCTCTCATACCGCTAGGCTAAGAGTCCTTTTGGTAAAAAAAAAAAAAAAATGAATAATCATACCCTTCATTTTTTCTATACTTTTAAGATCTTGAACAACCGATTGTTTTTTTAATGAAGGGATGTTCAACTACACTTGATTTTTGGGGTGAACAATTTTTTGAAACATGTTGAGATCTTTATGGACCGATTAATATGAATATGAAGGAAAACGTAGAGAATTGTGGATTATATATAGATTTAGGATCAGAGAAGAATGTCATTTAAAGAGGGCAATGAGGGCAATGGACTAATGTGCAATTTCTTAAAAAATAAGAATAGGGGCTCAATCCTTTTCCTCATTTCTCAAAACACACATTGATAACTTTCTCTCGCTCCATTTCTCTTCACAAGAAGATACCACCACAACAAAACCACCACCTTTGTCCACCACCTGCCGGAGTCACCACCGCAACCAGCGTCGGCCGGAGTCACTACCGTAAACACCGCCGCTGCTAAAAGATTTAATGTTCAGGATTTCGTAAGTGATAATATATACATACAAAATCATTCATTACAAACAATAATAAATAAATAAAAACTCAAACATCGTTTACCGCGAAAGTTAAACCGGAGATCAAAGAGAACCGAATAAAACTGTGTTGCTTCTTCTTCTTCTTCAGGTAAGGATTATAATATGCATCAATCGGACCTACCTGCGGTGTACTAAAAACAGCTGATCCGAAACACTATGATGAAGGTTCCAATCACCATTATGGTCAGAAATATCTGATTTCCGGCGACTGATGTAGGGCGAAACGCTCAATAAAAACACCATAATCTTCCCTTACTGTATGCCTACCCTTCAATCTACGCCGCCGTGTCTCCGTCGTGACGATCAAGATACCGGCGAAGCTAACGCCGATCACAATCCATACTTTTGGATTCAAGACATTACTTTTAAATTTTTCCAGATTCGATTCATATGTATATTTTTTGAGTTAAGGTTTGAAATAAATTTATATTATGTTTGTTTCGGATCTGATTTGTGTTTTGTTTTCAGTGTTTGATGCTTGATTTATGCTTACGTTTGTGCATAATTTGATATAGATCTAAAAAGTTGATATGAAACAGATCTAGATCTGTTTTTTAATCTGAAAAAAAAACAACCACATCCTGATTTTTTTCTACTGCATCGTACATTGTTTTTACCATATTGTACTTTTTTAGTACTGAAAAAAACTACTATGGAGTGGTACTTATTTACTGCATCTTTTTAAGATGCAGCGATGTTAAGATGAAATATTTTTTAAGATGCAGTGATGTATTTTTGTTAGTGATCATGAATATTTTTACACAAACTATATATTAAGATGAAATATTTTTACTGCATCTTTTTAAGTACTCATAGTAATATTGATATAAATCTACTTTTTAGATCTGAAGAAAACAAAGCATCGTATATTTTCTTTTATCGCATCTTACATTTTTACTGCATCGTACTTTTTAGATCTATAAAAAACTATGAGTACTTTTTACTGCATCTTTTGTATAGTTTTACTGCATCTTAAATATATTTTAGCATTTTGATGTATTTGTAAATCTTTAAGTTTATTCTTGTATTTAGAAAATTAGTATTACTTTGTTTACAGCATCTTGTATATATTTGTTACTGCATCTTTTATATATTTGTTACTACATCTTTTATATATTTTTGTTATTGCATCTTTGTATTTTTTTTGTTACTACGTCTTTTGTATATTTGTTACTGCATCTTGTATATTTGTTACTGTATCTTGTATATTTTGTTACTGCATCATGTATTTTATTGTTACTGTGTCTTTTGTATATTTGTTACTGCATCTTATATATTTATCACTGCATCTTACGTTCTTTTATTATTTTTTGACTGAATATTGCATATTCAATAGTTTTATGCTTGAATTTTTTTTTTTGAGAATTTTTAGGAATTTTTTCACGAAATTTTGCAAGTGGATTTATAACTTTGTCAAAATTGCAAAAAAGTCCCTCATCCTTTTCACAAATTTATTAAAATTGCAAAAAGATCCCTCCACCTTATTCCCTATGCTCATCTGATCTCTACCCTTATATATATAGTATTGGAAATAAAGAATTATAATTAAAAAAAATCTGAATGCAATACATTTTTATTTTAGATAGTATTGATTTTGCTTAAAGTTATGAACAAATTTCATTAATATTGAGAATATGCTGTGAAAGATGTATTGATTTTAATTTCTGTGTTATTTTATTCAATAGTATTATTAGTTGAATTGTTTTTGTTAATATATTTAATAATATTTAATATTTAGTGGGGGTAAAGTGTAATATTATTATTTTTTATTCTATTTTAATTGTTATCGTTGAATCAAATTGGAAAATCCCATGGAAGGATCCAGTTTTGGTTTAATTATATATAAGATATTGGAAACACATATATGATGTTATCATTCTAATTAAGTTTCAATTTGTCATTTAAGTCCTTTGATTTTAGTAAATTTTAAAATAAGTTGCATAACTTATTAAAAAAGTTTATTTTTTAAATCAACTACCCACTTACGTATAAAAAAAATTTTAATTAATTAATTAAAACATTATCCAAATTGATCCGTGACGTTTCTATTTTTAATTTACCAAGAAGGAATAAAATTACTTGTTAATATAGATTTAAAATAATTAATTTTTTTTCACTAACTTAAAATAATTAATTCAAAATCTTTTAATATTAGAATCTCTACTTATATAAATCCATATACATAAAGTAAAATTATTATAAAACCAACTAAGTGCTTAATATACTTATTAACTTACACACTTTATTATTAAAAGCATGATACTAAATAAGAAATTTCATATTAAAAATCAACGGTCCGTGTATATACACGGGCTTAAAGTCTAGCACAACTATAAATTATGCGGAAATCATATGTGATTTACAACACATGCGATTACAACATGCAACACATATAGGTGTGCGTTCATTTGGATGGATAGAATCAAATCCGATCCCTTTATACTAATCCATTTGAATTTTGATTTTCAAATGGTGAATCTAATCCATGCAAACAAATATCGAATTAGAACCGAACTAAATTACTATTTGGATGGATCGGTTTATATAACACCCCTCATTTACTAAAACAATTATAATAATAATTGTGATTCGGAAGCATATATTTCACACATGTAACCATGCTTTACATTACCCTTTAATGTAGATAAACTTTTTCCAAACTAAATACATGACATTTCAACAACTAGGTGTTATATAATTTAAAACATTTCTTCGGTTATTAAACCAACATCAGAGTAACAGCCTGTCAAACATTCCATCAATTCCAAACACTTCCTGCCCCGCCCAATATGTCCCATCACTTATAACCTGCCGGAAGAACTGTGGTGGGGTTAGCATAACGCTAAGTGAATGAAACTATAATCTACAGTCCAACTTAGCACAACAATCTGTTTACATCAAATAACAATAAACAATCAATCAATCAATCAATCATCATAAGGATCGGTGGTTCTTGAGATACCTTTATACCGGTTTGGTACTCAAAGAACACTTATCAATCATCTGTTTTGGCCTATACAGAATTATCGATAACCTGTTGTTAATCACACACGACCTAAATCTTTGAACCAACATTTCAAGTTCCAAGATTTCCTGTCGTCTATAATAACAACCAAGTCCAACCATCATTTCAAGTTGACCTCAGAATCTTACATACTAGCTCAAACAGCCAAGTAAGCAAACAACCAAACTAACATGGCAAATTATCTACAAACGAAAACATTATATCAAAGCAATACTATAATTACTTGTTGTAACCAAATCATTACAACTAAATCACACTGAGGTTACAGATCCACTCACCGACTACCTCATTCGTCCACTCAGTAGTCTAATATCACTGAGTCTTCTGTTTATCTGAAAACACAACAGAACCACACAAGTTAATAACTTGTCACAATATTGATATAACATCACTCAAATAGATTTACACCAACAATTCCAAACTACTCGATTCATATGAATTTATACAATCATCACAATCATCTATATTCAATCCATACTTACATGGATTCATGTCATGATTGTCAACAACATGTTTAGTCACTATAACATGATATTTAACTCCAATGTTAACTCTCTTATAATCATTTAACATAATTCATTCTATGATTATGAGTAATCACTTTTAATCATCATAATTCACAATCAATTATCAAATTATGATCTGTAACACCCCGCAAATTTAAACACGATTAATTACGTTAATCACTTGCATTATTAGGCTAATTCCCTACCTGAGTGAATTCACAACACATCTTAGAGGTAAGTCTAGCATAGCCCAACTAGATAATACGCGTAGTATTACGTATTCGTAATTAATTGTAATTACGTACAGAACAAATTGAAAACAGACGCGACAAAAATATTTACAAATAATTTTATAACGCAAAACGTCAAAACGTATAATTAAAATAAAACAAAGTTTAAAATTTTATAACTTAATTCAACTTGGTTTTATAAAAAGATCCTAATTAGAATTATAAAGAAATATGTAATTAAAATGTATTAATATAAAATATTGTAACATTTAACGATCGGGTAAACAAACACGGAGCGCAAACACGGAGGCGAAAAAGGGGACAAAACCCCCTCCCCACCTCCCTTTCTTTCATTATCTCCATCTATCTCTCTCTCTCTCTCTTCACTTTTTCTCTCTAATCAATCACCACCACCAAACCAAAAATCACACAAAACCAAAGAAAACTACGCTAAAACGACGCCGAATCACCATACTTCTTTGGAATAAAACGACCACGAGACTACGATCTACACTTCTACCTTTTCGGATTTCAAATCCGACACTCGTAAGTTTCCGACAAATCCCGCAAATCTTTAGATTTCAAAGTTATAATTGATATTTAGTGTTTAATATACTTAGATTTACATGTTTTGGTGTTTTATACAACCGAAAACGTCCGAAATCGACCCAAAATCCGACTTTTTCAAGCTGTTCGTCGAACAGGCGACTACGTCGCTTTTGGGCCAAAAACAGTAGTGCGACGTAGGCCTTTACGTCGCATTACCCTTCCTTACGTCGCACATAGCGACGCAACCCACTACGTCGCATTGAATTGCGAACGTCGCAAATTGCGACGCAGACCTTAACGTCGCAACACCCATATGCGACGTAACCCGTTACGTCGCACAATTATTTAATTTCGCAACAACTGCGACGCAACACTTAACGTCGCACCCTACGTCGCACTTCGACCTTTACGTCGCACCCTACGTCGCATAACAACCCAGCGTCGCACCTTGCGTCGCTAAAAACAGGAAGTTTAAAAACTAGTTTTCACTAAGTGTCGAACTAACCGGAAACGCATATCTTTATACGATACGATTCACGAGCTTTACAAACAATACAAACACACTTATTTTACCGAAATTAGGATTTCAAACTATCACCAACGAATCATATACATTTTCACAAATACGAAATACAAGCATAAACATTAAACAAACGATTTGGACGTGACTTGGTTGTACAAACACTAGCATGGATGATTAGTTTAGACATCCACATACTTATTACATCTCGTACGTTTAGGACGTTAGGAGATTTCAGACTGTACTTGGGCTTAGGTTGCTAGCACTCGCACAACTACTTAAACTCAACAGGTGAGTTCACAGCCCCTACTTTTACTGTTTTAACTGCTTTGAACATGGGTGGAAAACATAGTCAAACACTTTTATACAAACATGGTTGTATACTATTTTACTCAAACAAGTGGAGTACATGGAACTAGTAAACTGATAAACAAACTGACGATTTCAACTTAATATGTAATACTGCCCGCACGTGGTCCATATACGGGTCTTAGGGGAAGTGTTACATATTACTTTCATACTGCCAACGCTGTAAACACATGAATACGTTTTCGAGAACGCTGGAGGATAACCAGCAACACTTTATATAACGGACTGGGTAACTAAAAGTCCCTACTTGACATGGGCAACACTACTGAAAAGTCCCTACTTGACATGGGCAACACTACTGAAAAGTCCCTACTTGACATGGGCAACACTACTGAAAAGTCCCTACTTGACATGGGCAACACTACTGAAAAGACCCTACTTGACATGGGTAACACTACTGAAAAGTCCCTACTTGACATGGGCAACACTACTGAAAACAATGGGTTTCCTACTAACATGGACCCACCAAACGATTAGGATTGTAACACTGCCGCACGTGGTCTAGGTACGGGTCTTAGGGGAGTGTTACACCTACGAACAACTAATAGGATACTTACATTCCTACTATAACTTGAACTATATTTTTGGGCAATATCCCAACGAAACATATCTACGATTAGGATACGTATAATCCTACAAAACATACTTGAACACAGGATACTGTTTTTCCTACAACTAATAGGATACGAACATTCCTACAAACAACTATTTGAAAACATATTTGGTGTTACGAATACTATTTTTGGGCGACATTCCCACGATACGTTATAAACAACAGTGGTTTATCACAACTGAACTTGCAAACATAAAACCTGTGAATTCACTCAACCTAGTTGTTGACTTTTACTATGTTTTTCAGGGAATTAGCTGCGCATGTAAGATCGCCAACACACATGGAGAATTAGGCGACCCTTGAAGCTTAGGATGCCAACTTTTGGAAACATATGGATTTCTTTAGTATAACTAAATTGGTTTAGTCATAATTCAGAAATCTACTTTTGTAAACTTACTACTTTTAACTTGTACGATTCGATGAATCGTAAACTTTGTAATTAATAACTTTTGGCATCTTAATATATATTGTTCTGTTGTAATCATAAGCTCTGATACGTATGCATGCTTTGTTATTGTGACACCCCAGTACTTAAACTAAATGCTTCCGCTCAACGAATTTGGGGGTGTTACAGATTGGTATCAGAGCCAATGGTTATAGCGAACTAGGAAACTTTAGGTGACTTAGCGACCTAGAGACCTAGACTATAGCCTTGGCTAGAACGTACATGCATACATACATTTGCATACATCTAAACTATCGTTACGATAACTCGATACGCGTGAACTATTCACCACATTCGACTCGTTCATTGTACTCAGATCTCATATGAACCTGATTGTGTTAGACGGTTGATGAAAAGAAGTATGTATTTAGCATCATATAATAACGCCTGGCCAACGTGATTATATTATACTAAGTACATATGGGTGTTTCATAGTCGTAAGATACGTGATGGGGATTCAACAATTTTTCTTGATATTCGAAAACTTGAAATATGTGAAACTTTACTCCTCACATATTTTTCATCGGCATTGACTTCTGCATCTTTTCATCGCAGAACGTCAGCATGCCGCCTAAACAAAGAAATACTCGAAACAGTCGACGAAATGTTCCTCCTCCACCACCGCCTCCAGAAACGACCGAACAAATAATCGAACGCCGCGTGGCTGAGGCTATTGCTCAGTACGAGGCCAGCAGAAATCGTGAAAACCTAACCAACAATAGTGGAGCCACTCCCGTAAACAGCGAAACCCCAAACAATGCCCAGCAGGGGTGTTCCTACAAAACCTTCCAGTCTTGTAAACCCAGCACCTTCACCGGGACTGAAGGGGCCATTGGCCTAGTCCACTGGATTGAGAAAACGGAATCAGTCATCGACATCAGCGACTGCGCCACCGACAAAATTGTGAAATACGCCACCTGCACTCTAGCCGACAAAGCTCTAACATGGTGGAACGCTCAGGTACAAATCATGGGACGCCCAGCTGCTTACTCCATCTCATGGGAGACACTGAAACGAATGATGATGGAGGAATTTTGCCCTCCCAACGAGATGCAAAAACTTGAAACCGAATTCTGGAACATCCAAATGATCGGCGCTGATATTTCCGGTTATACAACTAGATTCCAGGAACTTGCACGCCTTGTGCCCCACATGGTAACCCCCGAGAGCAAACGCATTGAGCGTTACAACAGGGGTTTGGCACCACAGATCCGAGGCATGGTTATGTCCTCCAAACCCGCCACTTTAAGGAGCGCAGTTGATCTGGCTCAAAGCTTAACCGACGACGCGGTCGAGATTGGAACCCTGAAAGCTATCACAGGGAAAACTGAACCTACCCGTACTGATGCGGGCGACTCTGGAACCCACAAACGCAAATGGAACAACGATAGTAACTACCGTCAGGGTCAACAAAATGTAAACCCGGGGATCACCCGAGCTTATGCTGCAATCACCAACACTGAACCGAAAGCATACCAAGGCAAAAGGCCTAAATGTGGAAAATGTGAAAAACACCACGAAGGGGATTGTTTCTTCTGTGATAAATGCAACCGATTTGGACACAGAACCGAAGCTTGTAGAACTCACCCCACAAACAACGAACAACGAAACACTGGATGTTTCCGATGTGGCGACCCGGGACACTACCGAAATCAGTGCCCCCAACTCAACAACAATCAAAATAACAACAACCAGAACAACCCCGGGAACAACAATCAAAACAACAACAACCGCATCGCAACTATCCCACCGGGGCGTAGCCGAGCATATATCCTCCGTGCACCAGAAACGGTCGCGGATCTCAACTAGCACGGTACGTTTTAGCGACTATTGCTACGATTTAACTTATGTTTTACTCGAATGTCGATTCGAACACAACACTTGGTAAACTCTGACCACGAAACGAAACACACAACATATTGAACTATGCCGCGAGCATACTTAAACTGATTGAACTTTTCTGGCAAAGATTGAACGCCACACAAACTATTACTATTTTAACAACATGACTTATCGGAGAACATACGCCGCGGGCGATCCGACTTGATTTTAAATCTCGGGACGAGATTTCTCTAACATGGGGAGAATGTAACACCCCGCAAATTTAAACACGATTAATTACGTTAATCACTTGCATTATTAGGCTAATTCCCTACCTGAGTGAATTCACAACACATCTTAGAGGTAAGTCTAGCATAGCCCAACTAGATAATACGCGTAGTATTACGTATTCGTAATTAGTTGTAATTACGTACAGAACAAATTGAAAACAGACGCGACAAAAATATTTACAAATAATTTTATAACGCAAAACGTCAAAACGTATAATTAAAATAAAACAAAGTTTAAAATTTTATAACTTAATTCAACTTGGTTTTATAAAAAGATCCTAATTAGAATTATAAAGAAATATGTAATTAAAATGTATTAATATAAAATATTGTAACATTTAACGATCGGGTAAACAAACACGGAGCGCAAACACGGAGGCGAAAAAGGGGACAAAACCCCCTCTCCACCTCCCTTTCTTTCATTATCTCCATCTATCTCTCTCTCTCTCTCTTCACTTTTTCTCTCTAATCAATCACCACCACCAAACCAAAAATCACACAAAACCAAAGAAAACTACGCTAAAACGACGCCGAATCACCATACTTCTTTGGAATAAAACGACCACGAGACTACGATCTACACTTCTACCTTTTCGGATTTCAAATCCGACACTCGTAAGTTTCCGACAAATCCCGCAAATCTTTAGATTTCAAAGTTATAATTGCTATTTAGTGTTTAATATACTTAGATTTACATGTTTTGGTGTTTTATACAACCGAAAACGTCCGAAATCGACCCAAAATCCGACTTTTTCAAGCTGTTCGTCGAACAGGCGACTACGTCGCTTTTGGGCCAAAAACAGTAGTGCGACGTAGGCCTTTACGTCGCATTACCCTTCCTTACGTCGCACATAGCGACGCAACCCACTACGTCGCATTGAATTGCGAACGTCGCAAATTGCAACGCAGACCTTAACGTCGCAACACCCATATGCGACGTAACCCGTTACGTCGCACAATTATTTAATTTCGCAACAACTACGACGCAACACTTAACGTCGCACCCTACGTCGCACCCTACGTCGCATAACAACCCAGCGTCGCACCTTGCGTCGCTAAAAACAGGAAGTTTAAAAACTAGTTTTCACTAAGTGTCGAACTAACCGGAAACGCATATCTTTATACGATACGATTCACGAGCTTTACAAACAATACAAACACACTTATTTTACCGAAATTAGGATTTCAAACTATCACCAACGAATCATATACATTTTCACAAATACGAAATACAAGCATAAACATTAAACAAACGATTTGGACGTGACTTGGTTGTACAAACACTAGCATGGATGATTAGTTTAGACATCCACATACTTATTACATCTCGTACGTTTAGGACGTTAGGAGATTTCAGACTGTACTTGGGCTTAGGTTGCTAGCACTCGCACAACTACTTAAACTCAACAGGTGAGTTCACAGCCCCTACTTTTACTGTTTTAACTGCTTTGAACAGGGGTGGAAAACATAGTCAAACACTTTTATACAAACATGGTTGTATACTATTTTACTCAAACAAGTGGAGTACATGGAACTAGTAAACTGATAAATAAACTGACGATTTCAACTTAATATGTAATACTGCCCGCACGTGGTCCATATACGGGTCTTAGGGGAAGTGTTACATATTACTTTCATACTGCCAACGCTGTAAACACATGAATACGTTTTCGAGAACGCTGGAGGATAACCAGCAACACTTTATATAACGGACTGGGTAACTAAAAGTCCCTACTTGACATGGGCAACACTACTGAAAAGTCCCTACTTGACATGAGCAACACTACTGAAAAGTCCCTACTTGACATGGGCAACACTACTGAAAAGTCCCTACTTGACATGGGCAACACTACTGAAAAGACCCTACTTGACATGGGCAACACTACTGAAAAGTCCCTACTTGACATGGGCAACACTACTGAAAACAATGGGTTTCCTACTAACATGGACCCACCAAACGATTAGGATTGTAACACTGCCGCACGTGGTCTAGGTACGGGTCTTAGGGGAGTGTTACACCTACGAACAACTAATAGGATACTTACATTCCTACTATAACTTGAACTATATTTTTGGGCAATATCCCAACGAAACATATCTACGATTAGGATACGTATAATCCTACAAAACATACTTGAACACAGGATACTGTTTTTCCTACAACTAATAGGATACGAACATTCCTACAAACAACTATTTGAAAACATATTTGGTGTTACGAATACTATTTTTGGGCGACATTCCCACGATACGTTATAAACAACAGTGGTTTATCACAACTGAACTTGCAAACATAAAACCTGTGAATTCACTCAACCTAGTTGTTGACTTTTACTATGTTTTTCAGGGAATTAGCTGCGCATGTAAGATCGCCAACACACATGGAGAATTAGGCGACCCTTGAAGCTTAGGATGCCAACTTTTGGAAACATATGGATTTCTTTAGTATAACTAAATTGGTTTAGTCATAATTCAGAAATCTACTTTTGTAAACTTACTACTTTTAACTTGTACGATTCGATGAATCGTAAACTTTGTAATTAATAACTTTTGGCATCTTAATATATATTGTTCTGTTGTAATCATAAGCTCTGATACGTATGCATGCTTTGTTATTGTGACACCCCAGTACTTAAACTAAATGCTTCCGCTCAACGAATTTGGGGGTGTTACAGATTGGTATCAGAGCCAATGGTTATAGCGAACTAGGAAACTTTAGGTGACTTAGCGACCTAGAGACCTAGACTATAGCCTTGGCTAGAACATACATGCATACATACATTTGCATACATCTAAACTATCGTTACGATAACTCGATACGCGTGAACTATTCACCACATTCGACTCGTTCATTGTACTCAGATCTCATATGAACCTGATTGTGTTAGACGGTTGATGAAAAGAAGTATGTATTTAGCATCATATAATAACGCCTGGCCAACGTGATTATATTATACTAAGTACATATGGGTGTTTCATAGTCGTAAGATACGTGATGGGGATTCAACAATTTTTCTTGATATTCGAAAACTTGAAATATGTGAAACTTTACTCCTCACATATTTTTCATCGGCATTGACTTCTGCATCTTTTCATCGCAGAACGTCAGCATGCCGCCTAAACAAAGAAATACTCGAAACAGTCGACGAAATGTTCCTCCTCCACCACCGCCTCCAGAAACGACCGAACAAATAATCGAACGCCGCGTGGCTGAGGCTATTGCTCAGTACGAGGCCAGCAGAAATCGTGAAAACCTAACCAACAATAGTGGAGCCACTCCCGTAAACAGCGAAACCCCAAACAATGCCCAGCAGGGGTGTTCCTACAAAACCTTCCAGTCTTGTAAACCCAGCACCTTCACCGGGACTGAAGGGGCCATTGGCCTAGTCCACTGGATTGAGAAAACGGAATCAGTCATCGACATCAGCGACTGCGCCACCGACAAAATTGTGAAATACGCCACCTGCACTCTAGCCGACAAAGCTCTAACATGGTGGAACGCTCAGGTACAAATCATGGGACGCCCAGCTGCTTACTCCATCTCATGGGAGACACTGAAACGAATGATGATGGAGGAATTTTGCCCTCCCAACGAGATGCAAAAACTTGAAACCGAATTCTGGAACATCCAAATGATCGGCGCTGATATTTCCGGTTATACAACTAGATTCCAGGAACTTGCACGCCTTGTGCCCCACATGGTAACCCCCGAGAGCAAACGCATTGAGCGTTACAACAGGGGTTTGGCACCACAGATCCGAGGCATGGTTATGTCCTCCAAACCTGCCACTTTTAGGAGCGCAGTTGATCTGGCTCAAAGCTTAACCGACGACGCGGTCGAGATCAAAATGCAACTTTATATTTTTCCACTTTTTTAAAATTCACATTTATCGAGAAAACTGACGTACGACTCATTTTAGTCCATTTTTAACCATTTTCGTTGACACGCCATATTCCAAATGGCTAGGTTTCTGACTTCAACCCTTTGCCAACATGTTCCTATATACATTTGTGACGTGTGGGCATATTCATCTCTTTCATATACTCGTTCTATCATGTTTTGACTCGTTGACCCGTTTGAGGGTCCAATTGGGCATTTTTTTTTTTACAAACAACCACATTGACTACCCAAAACACTTTTGACACATATTTTCACCATATGTAGGACTAAAAGTCACTGTTACATTGGTCATAACCAAATTACTACTCATTTTAACCGTTTAACCATTAAGTGACCCTTTTGGGCACTTTAACAATCCATTTGGGTTTCAACCCATATAACTACCATTTCATCACTCATTTCACATTATGTTGACTATTATAAGTCAAACTAACCCACTTTCACTATTGGTGTCCCATTATATCCTCAAAACACCAATTTCATATTAAAGTCATCATGTTTAGACCAATTACAACAATTATTCAATAATGACTTTTCCAAAACTTGTCAACACATATAAAGACTCGTTGACCACTTTGACTTTTTACTTTACCACTTTTAATACCTAGATCATAATTCAACCACAATCATGATCAAGGAACAACACATAGACATTTAGCCACATTTTCAAGTATTCTCCCGAAGGAGCAACTATACTTCAAACAACTATCACATAATGCACTAACAAGGATTTATAATCACCTTGCCTTTAGTAAATCATAATCACATAATGATTTATACTTTATTTTCACTTTGTAGACACACTTTAATTCGATTAATACAACTATTACACTTTATTCAACAAAGTGTCTACAAAATCCATTTCTAGTTCATGATGAACTACTCATGATGTTAAACATCCCAACTAATATTCCTAGCATCACATTAACAAGTAATAATCACCAATGACTCATAACTGGGGGATCATATCAATCTGACTCAATTTACTTCACTATTAATCATATCATAGCAAAGTAAACAATTCAAGCTTATTTAAATTCAACAGGCTTATCGAAAAGTACCTGATACACTTAAGCCCACGAATATTTAGGAATCATTGAGAATACCATTCGGTTCCTCACGTTCCTCCGTCTCTGCAACCAAAACAACAATCTTGGAACTTGTTATGGGTTAGTATATATCCAACTAACTAATTTCCCATACAACAACTAATCCCACACTCTGGAATGTTTGACTTGACACATCTTAAAGATTTGGGATTGAACATTACCAATGTCCAATTCACCAAAACCTATGCTCTGATACCAACTTATAACACCCCTCATTTACTAAAACAATTATAATAATAATTGTGATTCGGAAGCGTATATTTCACACATGTAACCATGCTTTACATTACCCTTTAATGTAGATAAACTTTTTCCAAACTAAATACATGACATTTCAACAACTAGGTGTTATATAATTTAAAACATTTCTTCGGTTATTAAACCAACATCAGAGTAACAGCCTGTCAAACATTCCATCAATTCCAAACACTTCCTGCCCCGCCCAATATGTCCCATCACTTATAACCTGCAAGAAGAACTGTGGTGGGGTTAGCATAACGCTAAGTGAATGAAACTATAATCTACAATCCAACTTAGCACAACAATCTGTTTACATCAAATAACAATAAACAATCAATCAATCAATCAATCATCATAAGGATCGGTGGTTCTTGAGATACCTTTATACCGGTTTGGTACTCAAAGAACACTTATCAATCATCTGTTTTGGCCTATACAGAATTACCGATAACCTGTTGTTAATCACACACGACCTAAATCTTTGAACCAACATTTCAAGTTCCAAGATTTCCTGTCGTCTATAATAACAACCAAGTCCAACCATCATTTCAAGTTGACCTCAGAATCTTACATACTAGCTCAAACAGCCAAGTAAGCAAACAACCAAACTAACATGGCAAATTATCTACAAACGAAAACATTATATCAAAGCAATACTATAATTACTTGTTGTAACCAAATCATTACAACTAAATCACACTGAGGTTACAGATCCACTCATCGACTACCTCATTCGTCCACTCAGTAGTCTAATGTCACTGAGTCTTCTGTTTATCTGAAAACACAACAGAACCACACAAGTTAATAACTTGTCACAATATTGATATAACATCACTCAAATAGATTTACACCAACAATTCCAAACTACTCGATTCATATGAATTTATACAATCATCACAATCATCTATATTCAATCCATACTTACATGGATTCATGTCATGATTGTCAACAACATGTTTAGTCACTATAACATGATATTTAACTCCAATGTTAACTCTCTTATAATCATTTAACATAATTCATTCTATGATTATGAGTAATCACTTTTAATCATCATAATTCACAATCAATTATCAAATTATGATCATTTTATCACCTTCATCCATCTTAATCATTGTTAATTAATATTATGCAACCATTAACAAGATTATTAGCCTCTAACATCAACAATTCATCAATTCTAAGTTAGAGCTTAGCTTATAATCATCATTCAAGTATCAAATAACCATTCTAACATGATTACAAGCTTTGATTTATGAATACTCAACTAAACCCTTGACTATCTATATGATCATACATCATATTCTTCATTTTTAAACTAGGGTTTAGGTTATGATCCTCATTTAAACATCAACTATCAATTATATAACTTATAACATCAACTTAAAACATTGATTCTTCCAAAATCAATTAAACCCACCAACTTTGTTAATGATCATACATGAATTTCATATTTCTAAGCTAGGGTTTTTGATTATAATCATCATATAATCATCAACTAACAACTATACAAACATTACAACCTTCAATTTCAAGTTAATCATACTAATTCAATCAAATACCCAAAAACCCATTTCTAGGTTTATATGAAAATCAAGAATTGAGACTTACAACATGATTAGGATGATCAAGAGATGCTTAATCCACGTTTTTGAAGCTTGAATTCGAGTTCTAAAGCTTCAATTTGATGATTCCTCATGAATTTAGGGTTTTGAAATGGTACGTATGTATGTACAAGGCGTATGTATGTATGCAGTAATATATTTTTAACTAACCGACTCAAATATGAGTCTATTACATAATTGGTTAAATTTCGTTCCCCGTACTTATCATTGCCTGGAACTTTAAAACCATTTGCGGGGAAATATTATTTTATTTTACCGTCAACTGAGTTAATTTAAAACAATCAATAATTTATTAGTCACAATAAATTATTCAACTATTTTCTCCTTTTATTTTAAATTAACACAACACACTTATTTTCTGACACCTTAATAACAGTTCACAATCAGAAAATATTAAAATACTACCAGACTCGAAGACTGGGTGTTACAAATCTCTCCTCCTTAAAGAGATTTCGCCCTCGAAATCTGATCATGCTTAATCAATCTAGTGAAATAGAATCACACATTACATTTCACTAATACTATATATCTCATACACTTCTGACCACATACTTATTCATTACTATTTGCATACAAGATGTGGTTATAATTTAATTCACTTAGGCATATCATCATTATGCATAACTTTAGTCACGCAACTACCAAAATGTACTTACATATATTTAACCACTCATACACTAATTGTGTATACATCTTATCAACTTACACACCGCTAGTGTGTACTTTAATTAAATTCACACAAACACATAAGTTGTGCTTTGGTCTATACTTAGTTTATTAACGCAAGATGCAATATTCATCATAATATGCAGCATCTTTAACTATTTAATCACAAATACACACATCAAACGTTACTCCCGTGAGTAACTTATAAATATAGATACACGTTTTCAATTCTTTCCACATTCACATATCCAAATGTACATGTTTTTATCCTTTCCCCCTGCACAAATACTGTGCATATATCCTGTCTCTAATAAGTTTAAATAACCACTTTACATGACCATTCATACTTGGCCATTTCAACCATTTGAACGTATAATCACTTTCATCTTTATCACAACAACAACAGCAACAAGTGGTACTGAATACCACCACATGTATCTTATCAATAAAGATTTAACTTAATTCACTACTAGCAATTTAGCTAACAACTTGCTAGAATTTCCAACATTGCAACTATTTAATCATCACTTTACCTAGGTTATATGAAATTCTTTTCTCTAAAGGAATCTAATTCATAAAACCATCAACACATAGGAATAACCATTAAGCCTTATGTAGAGGTCAAATTCTATGGTAATACCATTATCACATAATCAATTAGCATCCTTTCACATCCATTCGGACACTAAATTAACACCTTCTAATACCATGCACTATCAACATAGGTATTTTAACAACACAAGGTGTTGTCACTTGTCATCTATTCAACAATATCAACACACTATTGTTCGCAATCAACTGACCTCTACTTTGCTTAAATCATCTTTTAATTATCACTAGTTACAATTTATCACATACACATCACTTGTATCATAGGTATCATATTAACAACAATTTATGGTTTATTACTCTTTTCTTTCAGTCAATCATTCATTGACTATTTCTCAACTACAGGTCAACATATCTTACCTGTTATTTTATATCACACTAACTTTATCTGGTACTTAGTAACCTCAACAATTCCATGTAAAATGGCATAATATAAATACGTTGGCCAGACGTCGTCATATTATGTCAGGTACACTTTATTTTCAGGTCACTTCATACCATCAATCTTCAAGTTATTAATCTTTACTTTCACATGTCTCATAAATGTGATATCCCAATTTACACACTTATACAACACCTTAACAACAAGCATACAACCAAGTATTAACTTGCTACCATTTTCAACTTATCACTTTGAACGAAAACTACTCATATTATCAGGTATATATAAGCAACACAGACATTCAACACCATTTTTACTATAATATAAACACATGTGTAATGTCTAACACAATTATCTCAATCAACCTCTTTATTACATGATTCAATGTCAATTACTAGTTGCATCTCTTATAGTACATTTAGTACTAAACACTTCTTCAACACTATGTGTAATATTTCACACATATTCATCAATCTAGACACCTTTAGTTGGATTACAATTGAGCATTTCATGTTCAATTATCACATAAGTATGAGCTCAGGTACTTATTTTACAAATTCTTAAAATGCTCAATTTAACACTTTCTAATACTCTACATGATTTAAATACTTCATCATGTTCAACTAATTAACATAATATAGTCAACATAACTCTATAATCAATGTTTACTAATCCTAGTGAACAGCAATCAACAATATCAGTTGCTACCCGATTTTGCAGTTTAGTAAACAATCGAAAAATAACTAATACCCGATAAGAGTATGTGGACCTCTTAAAACAAGTTCTTAATATTGTATTTAGTCATAGGAATGATTCCTGGGCTAAAAGAAACAAAAGCCCAATACAAAACGTAAGCTAAAAGTCCGAAATGAGGCCCGAAAAACAGTAAAATGCCATTTTCGAGCCCCAAACGACCCCGAATGGCCAAAAACCGCCTAGGCTAAGATGTTTAGCTTTGATCATTGGACCATTTTCGAGTGACCGTGTAAATTTCAGCCCAATCCGAGTTCAAAGAAAATTTGTCAAATTTTCCGTCGCTAAAAGCACTACTAAAGACATGCACTTTTGGAATTTGCAAAATTTTTGTCAAATTTAGTCTTGCAAACGCGATCAGGACTAAGGTGGCTGGATCGCGTTCACCTTTAGAAAACTTTCTGTAACCAAATAACACTTGGCAACGCGATCCGGAACAAAGGGCTGGATCGCGTTCATATGCATTTTTCAGACCTGCAATTTTAATGCAATTTTTTGAAATTCAAACGCGCGTATCTCTTAAACCGTAAAGAATTAAGGTCTGAAATTTTGCAGGCACGTTCATATGATCAAAATGCAACTTTATATTTTTCCACTTTTTCAAAATTCACATTTATCGAGAAAACGGACGTACGACTCATTTTAGTCCATTTTTAACCATTTTCGTTGACACGCCATATTCCAAATGGCTAGGTTTCTGACTTCAACCCTTTGCCAACATGTTCCTATATACATTTGTGACGTGTGGGCATATTCATCTCTTTCATATACTCGTTCTATCATGTTTTGACTCGTTGACCCGTTTGAGGGTCCAATTGGGCATTTTTTTTTACAAACAACCACATTGACTACCCAAAACACTTTTGACACATATTTTCACCATATGTAGGACTAAAAGTCACTGTTACATTGGTCATAACCAAATTACTACTCATTTTAACCGTTTAACCATTAAGTGACCCTTTTGGGCACTTTAACAATCCATTTGGGTTTCAACCCATATAACTACCATTTCATCACTCATTTCACATTATGTTGACTATTATAAGTCAAACTAACCCACTTTCACTATTGGTGTCCCATTATATCCTCAAAACACCAATTTCATATTAAAGTCATCATGTTTAGACCAATTACAACAATTATTCAATAATGACTTTTCCAAAACTTGTCAACACATATAAAGACTCGTTGACCACTTTGACTTTCTACTTTACCACTTTTAATACCTAGATCATAATTCAACCACAATCATGATCAAGGAACAACACATAGACATTTAGCCACATTTTCAAGTATTCTCCCGAAGGAGCAACTATACTTCAAACAACTATCACATAATGCACTAACAAGGATTTATAATCACCTTGCCTTTAGTAAATCATAATCACATAATGATTTATACTTTATTTTCACTTTGTAGACACACTTTAATTCGATTAATACAACTATTACACTTTATTCAACAAAGTGTCTACAAAATCCATTTCTAGTTCATGATGAACTACTCATGATGTTAAACATCCCAACTAATATTCCTAGCATCACATTAACAAGTAATAATCACCAATGACTCATAACTGGGGGATCATATCAATCTGACTCAATTTACTTCACTATTAATCATATCATAGCAAAGTAAACAATTCAAGCTTATTTAAATTCAACAGGCTTATCGAAAAGTACCTGATACACTTAAGCCCACGAATATTTAGGAATCATTGAGAATACCATTCGGTTCCTCACGTTCCTCCGTCTCTGCAACCAAAACAACAATCTTGGAACTTGTTATGGGTTAGTATATATCCAACTAACTAATTTCCCATACAACAACTAATCCCACACTCTGGAATGTTTGACTTGACACATCTTAAAGATTTGGGATTGAACATTACCAATGTCCAATTCACCAAAACCTATGCTCTGATACCAACTTATAACACCCCTCATTTACTAAAACAATTATAATAATAATTGTGATTCGGAAGCGTATATTTCACACATGTAACCATGCTTTACATTACCCTTTAATGTAGATAAACTTTTTCCAAACTAAATACATGACATTTCAACAACTAGGTGTTATATAATTTAAAACATTTCTTCGGTTATTAAACCAACATCAGAGTAACAGCCTGTCAAACATTCCATCAATTCCAAACACTTCCTGCCCCGCCCAATATGTCCCATCACTTATAACCTGCAAGAAGAACTGTGGTGGGGTTAGCATAACGCTAAGTGAATGAAACTATAATCTACAATCCAACTTAGCACAACAATCTGTTTACATCAAATAACAATAAACAATCAATCAATCAATCAATCATCATAAGGATCGGTGGTTCTTGAGATACCTTTATACCGGTTTGGTACTCAAAGAACACTTATCAATCATCTGTTTTGGCCTATACAGAATTACCGATAACCTGTTGTTAATCACACACGACCTAAATCTTTGAACCAACATTTCAAGTTCCAAGATTTCCTGTCGTCTATAATAACAACCAAGTCCAACCATCATTTCAAGTTGACCTCAGAATCTTACATACTAGCTCAAACAGCCAAGTAAGCAAACAACCAAACTAACATGGCAAATTATCTACAAACGAAAACATTATATCAAAGCAATACTATAATTACTTGTTGTAACCAAATCATTACAACTAAATCACACTGAGGTTACAGATCCACTCATCGACTACCTCATTCGTCCACTCAGTAGTCTAATGTCACTGAGTCTTCTGTTTATCTGAAAACACAACAGAACCACACAAGTTAATAACTTGTCACAATATTGATATAACATCACTCAAATAGATTTACACCAACAATTCCAAACTACTCGATTCATATGAATTTATACAATCATCACAATCATCTATATTCAATCCATACTTACATGGATTCATGTCATGATTGTCAACAACATGTTTAGTCACTATAACATGATATTTAACTCCAATGTTAACTCTCTTATAATCATTTAACATAATTCATTCTATGATTATGAGTAATCACTTTTAATCATCATAATTCACAATCAATTATCAAATTATGATCATTTTATCACCTTCATCCATCTTAATCATTGTTAATTAATATTATGCAACCATTAACAAGATTATTAGCCTCTAACATCAACAATTCATCAATTCTAAGTTAGAGCTTAGCTTATAATCATCATTCAAGTATCAAATAACCATTCTAACATGATTACAAGCTTTGATTTATGAATACTCAACTAAACCCTTGACTATCTATATGATCATACATCATATTCTTCATTTTTAAACTAGGGTTTAGGTTATGATCCTCATTTAAACATCAACTATCAATTATATAACTTATAACATCAACTTAAAACATTGATTCTTCCAAAATCAATTAAACCCACCAACTTTGTTAATGATCATACATGAATTTCATATTTCTAAGCTAGGGTTTTTGATTATAATCATCATATAATCATCAACTAACAACTATACAAACATTACAACCTTCAATTTCAAGTTAATCATACTAATTCAATCAAATACCCAAAAGCCCATTTCTAGGTTTATATGAAAATCAAGAATTGAGACTTACAACATGATTAGGATGATCAAGAGATGCTTAATCCACGTTTTTGAAGCTTGAATTCGAGTTCTAAAGCTTCAATTTGATGATTCCTCATGAATTTAGGGTTTTGAAATGGTACGTATGTATGTACAAGGCGTATGTATGTATGCAGTAATATATTTTTAACTAACCGACTCAAATATGAGTCTATTACATAATTGGTTAAATTTCGTTCCCCGTACTTATCATTGCCTGGAACTTTAAAACCATTTGCGGGGAAATATTATTTTATTTTACCGTCAACTGAGTTAATTTAAAACAATCAATAATTTATTAGTCACAATAAATTATTCAACTATTTTCTCCTTTTATTTTAAATTAACACAACACACTTATTTTCTGACACCTTAATAACAGTTCACAATCAGAAAATATTAAAATACTACCACACTCGAAGACTGGGTGTTACAGTTTAAACCATTTGGTTTTCATTAACTACACGAGGGTATCGTTTTGACTTGTAAAGAGGTAATGTCATGAGAGAGATACGTATTGTCATGTTGCGTTGATGGTTTATAAAAATGTGGAGTTAGTTTTTTATATCAAAACTTAAGATTTTAAGTTACATATAGTGATATATGATACGGTACGTATTATATATTAAGGTTATATATAACACCCCTCATTTGAAGTATATATATATATATATATATATATATATATATATATATATATATATATATATATTATATCGGAAGCGCAAATCCCCATATTATTATTTACATGATATAATCCATATATAACAAAAGTTAGGTTGTGCTAAATATCATACAGAAACTGGGCGTTATATGACTTTTCAAAACATAACAAAACATGAGTTTTAAAACATTATCAGAGTACATCGTCGCCAAACATTCCTTCCAATCCAACCTTCTTGCCCAAAATATATCAAACATAACCTGCAAGAGTATAGAGATGGGATTAGCACGAAGCTAAGTGAATAGATGTCACACCCCCAAAATCCATAATTGTGTTTATTTAATGTTTAGCGGAAGCAAGTTATAATTAGCGGAAGCAAGTTATAATTAGCGGAAGCATTTTGTATATACAGTTTAACAGCGGGGGTGATGACGTTACAATTGTGCATTCACTGTATCAGAGCATATGATCATACAGAACATAATATATTAAGGATGCCAGTTTAAACAGTTGTTACAAAAGAAGTACGACTATGTAAGTCGTACAGTAATAATAGAGTTTAAAACATTTAAGTTTTACAATACATATATTAAGATAAGATTTCATGAGTATATCTGCAATGTCTGCAGTAATACAGAGGAAATCTTCAAAAGCTGTCCCAAAATATATGGCATCCTAAGTAGTCCAGGGTTGTCCATCCTGAATGCATGCGATTCTTACTTACGTAGCTAATTTCCTGTAAAACATAGAAAGAAAGTCGTCAACAAATATGTTGAGTGAATTCACAGGTTTTGTATAAGTATGTGGTATGTTAAACCATTTATGTTTGTATTGTTGAAATGTTATTCAATAAATAAATGTTTGCAGGTTTTGCAAAATATATGTTTGTAGGGATAGTTACCCTAAAGTATAGTTTTATGTGGGTTGTTACCCAAAATGTATGTCTGGTGTTTCACCAGTATATAAATATAACCAGTAAGTATACCGGTATAAAACAGTTGTAGGATACGTTTATCCTAAATAATATGTGGGAAATACTTAGACTATAATCCCCTGAAAGGTGAGCTAAACCTCGCAGGTTACAGTAACGCGACCTAACCCTATAACCAAACCACAACCAAAACTTATGTTGTTTGCCTGAAGGACAATTAAGTATACGCTCCATCCACAGGAGGGTCGTCACGGCAATAGTACTATTCGTATACTCAGTGGCTAGAGTCACCTAGCTAATGGTTATAGTCTGCATGACATAAGGGCTTTTCATGCATACATTGGGAGTCTGGGTCCGTACTAGGATTTGTTGTCTAATTCCCAAAATAGTTGTGAAATAATATTTCATGTCAAACAGTTGTATAACGCAATAAAGCATTTAAATAATTTGCTGCATGTGTTTGCATGCAGTTTCTATGTTTACACCCCTATGTTTAAAAGCATAAAATATTTGCAAAGTAGGGGCTGTGAACTCACAGTAGTTTGCTCGGTGTGAATGCTAGCAGAAAACGGTGTCGCCCAAGGTATGTTAACCTATATACAATAAATGTATTAACATAAGTACGTTTGATTTGTTTCATCACTTATGTTAATAGTTTGTTTGTTTTGAAGAAATTGTAGATTTCTTAAGAATATAAGTTGTTAACTTTGTAGTGACATTGTGTCGAAATATTATTATTATTTCTTAAATCGTACACTGGTTAAGTGTACATACCAATATGTATTTGTCCATTTAACGGAAGGTCGTTTTGTTTTCATTTGTACATATACTTGTTCTATATATGAATACGTATGTAAATATACTTGTTGCGTATTATTAAGTCGTACGTTTGTTAAACGTGAATTTATTTGTATATATATATGTAAATATATAATTGCAATTGTCACTTGTTAAGAAAACGCACGATTGTGAATATAGTTCTAAGTGTCGGTTTGTATGTATATATATAACATATGTTTTTATATATATATATATTTAAAATGTTATAATACGTCGTATACGTATTTAAAAAGGTTACAAGTTTTATTTGTGATAAAATTTACTAATATATTTATTCCGTTTATAAATATATGTTATCGTTTTCATAAATTATCGTTCGTTTTATAAATACTCGTTTTGTTAAATGTCTCGGTTCACATTTTACGTTTTAAACATTTTGTAGTTAGTTGGGCTCGGCCCAAAAACTTAACTTGATTATATAACCCGTTTGGCCCATTAGCAATAATGTAACTCATTTGGTCCGTTAACTCGTTTATAAAATCAATTTATTTAACCCTTGGTCTAACCCAATACTTCGGCCCAAAAGTCGGTCCAGCCCAGTCCATTTAGCCGTTCGGCTCACAGACCAGCCGATCGGCTTGGTCCAGCCGATCGGTTTCACCTCTTCGGCCCAGTCCATCTATTCAGTTCGGCCTATATACGTAGCCCATTAAACAGAAAAACCCGGCCCAGTCCGCATAGCCCAGCCCACAGCCGTTCGGCTTTGGGCCTAGCCGTTCGGCTTGGGTTCAGCCGTTCGGCTTGGGTGCTCAGCTGATCGGCTCGGGATTCCTGAGCTGCGGCCCTGTTTCGTTTTCAACTTTTGCAACAACGATATCGACATGTTTTTAAGCTAAGTTTCGAACGGTTTTCGGGTTTGTACGTTATATATCAACAATATATCACGTTATATCGCATTTATACTAACTTTTACATATGTAATTCTTGATTTATAGTTTTTGGTTCAAAAACTATTTTTAAAATCTAAGCTTTGATTCTTCAAATTCGTGCGTTATATGCATGGATTATGACATAGAAACATGATATATCACGAAATTTAATGGTAAAAATCAAGGATTTTAAGTTTTCTTACAATGATCTTTGTGAAGATAGTGATGATACGGATGATGATGATGATGACCGTATGATGATGATGATGTGTTCTTCCTCCCTAATATTGTTTGTTGTTGTTGATTTTGGTCTTGTTAATTAAACGAAGAAAAAGGAATTTGAGGTTTGATCATATATGTGTGTGTGTGTAGTCGAGAGATAGAGATCAGGGAAGGAGGGAGTAAGGTTTAAAACCAAACTTGTCTCCTGCATTATTGTAGGTTGGTGGGACTTTTGTCCCCCCAATTTCGAGTACGGGTATAATTTTAGCAATATAAACGTAAACTTTTTATATTTTTATTTTGTAGGTGTTCTCCTGGTTCGTTATTTATGTTCAGAATAATGATATTATCATTATTTTAAAATGTTGTACAAGTCTGTACATTTTACTGCGCGCAGTTAATTGAGCGCCAAAATTCAGTTGAATTATGATTTCATATTTTGAGGTAATGTTCTAAATACTTTACAACGAGTTAGAAAAATAACACTTTTCCGATTTAGACCTCTTATGTACGTTTTAGAATTGTTTCTGTTCAATTATAATACGTTTTATGTTAAAAGTATATTTATACCATTTTATCTATATGTTATAGATATATAATTACTCGTAATTAATAATTACATTATTAATTATATTTGTGTCACGAACTTTTGTTATTTATTTTTGTCGGGTTCGTTCCGATATATTTGTACGTACTTTTAATACTTACGTATTACATATTACTTTTTGTTTAAAAGTACTGGGCTTGCTAGGCTTACATCTCATCAAAAAGTTTTGTTAAAACTTAACCAGGAAATTAGCGTAAGAATGCACATGCTTAAATGTTAATTAATACCTACTTTGGAGAGTTGTCACAATAGACGAGCAATTAACAGTCTAACTCAGCTTAACAATATGTTTACAACAATTAATTATAAACACATAATCATCTCAGAGGATCGGTGGTCTTTGAGGAACCCTCATTGCCGCGGTGGTCCTCCAAGCAACACTTATAACCAACTACAGGCCACGCAGTGATCTTACCGGTAACTCATTGCTATCTTCAATCAACATATAATCCATTCACAACAAATGATCACAATTCCTATGTTGACTAACCTATAGCAATCAAGTCCAACCATAGTTGACCTCCACAAACATAATGCCCAAAGGCCATGTCTCACCTAATCACGTATTTCAATTCAGACTAACAGTTCATAAGCATCGTAACCAGGTTTACTTGTAGTAACCAAATATGTTACACCAATTTACACTGAAAGTCACAAGTCCACTCACCTGAATATCTCAAGATCCAAACTCATAGGTCTTATATTACTGAGTCTTTGGTTGATCTGAAAACACAACACAATTACCAATTAGTAATTCAGTCTATAAGTGCATAGCTTATTTCAAAATGTAATATTAACCCAATAACATTAAGTATACTAAATATCAAGTACAATTTAGTATTATAGCAGGTTATCATACATAAGATAATCACACTTACAATATTAAGGTTAACACAAGTGATTAAATGTTAAAACTTAAAAAATTCAGGAAACAGGGGGAGTACCCCCCAGTAGGGTATTACCCGCCGGCTAACTATCATACCCGTCGGCTACCAGGTGTACGCACCGGGTACTCGATTTTGGGTCACTTTCTGGTCCAAAACATGTGTTAGTACCCGCTGGCTAAGATTGTTACCAGCCGGGTACCCGATTTCATGTGACTTACCCGCCGGGTAAGGGTAGTACCTGCCGGGTACTACCCATCTTCCAGCGCTCTGCATTAGACCCATAATCCAGATCCAAATTTCACCATACAACCACAAGATCATGTTACATGATCATTTTTAACATCATAAAAATAGTAATTAACATCTTATTACTTCATCTAACATTATACTACATCATACATCACTAATTTCAACTTCAAATCATATAATTTATTCATCCATCAATTTAAGCAACTAAGTTTATAAACTTGATTTCAAAGATCAAACTTACCTCTTTGATTATGATGATGGTGATGAAATCTGAATCAAACTCACAATCCAATCTTTTGTTTGTAGTTTCAAGTTTTAGGTTATTGTTTTTAGGGTTTCAAAGGGTTTTGAAGTTCATAGGAAACTTTCCTTTTTAGGAAAGTTATAATATAGGTCGGCCCAAACTTTTTAACCGACTCCGTATCCACTTAAGATAGTCCCCTTCTAAACCTATTGTCTGGAACCTAAAAACCATTTAAGATTCCAACAATTTTATTTTACCGTTAACTATAAAAAGTTAAAACAAGTAATTATTTACTAATCACAATTATTCAAATTGAGTACAAATTTCCTAACATATTAAATAACAATTTAGAGCTAGGAAAATTACCAGAATACCCTTAGGTCCTTAGGACGGATGTTACATTATATGTATAATAAAATATCTAGCAAGTATATAACATATATCATGATAGATAGATGAAAGTATTAGATATACCGTTATTACTATTTGGTTAATTTGGAGTATTTGGTTCCGATAATAGTAACCAAAACCAATCGAAAAATCAAAATACAAATTTGATTTTTGTCCGATCTGATTTAAAAACCAAATTGTTTAACCCGAACGATTCAACCCGAAATCGACCATTTGAATAATTCAGTTTTATCTGGACATTGAACACCCCTAATTAAGTCATTAACAACACAAGCTATTTACCAAAACAAAATTTATATATTCAGTGGTCCTACAACTTTATATAATATACATACTTTTTGTATAATGCATGTAAGACAGCTTACAATCATGACCCCAACAACCGAAGAAGTGAACCATATCTCAATGCTACATCAGTAGAACTAAGAATGAAACCGATCAAAAACTAAACACTACCTATAAAAATTGAAAGAACTAAATTTATTATGGGTCCACATATACCAATAATCATTTTACTTTTATACCTAAATGCGGAGAAAACGGAAAGAGAAAATTACAAAAATCGTCCTTCTAGTTTGATCTGAATTGCACATTCAGTCCTTTAATTAATTTAATTACATAGATGATCCTTTCTTTTGAAACTTGTTACGTAAATAGTCCTTTACACCAACGATTGTTAAATCTCCGTTAAAAAGGATCATGCATGTAAAAAATTTAATTATTTAAATTCTTTTAGTAAAATATAAATAATAAAATCTAGCATATGTATAGATACATTATATGGTGCACATAACATTATTTTCATTTCACTCATTTTATTCATTATCAAATGTGATCATATTCTCCTCCATAACTAGGGCTGTTGACGAACCGAGTTAATTCGAATATCCTGATGCTCGACTCAATTCGTTTAAAAAATAAGTATGTTTGAGGTCGACTCGAACTCGATTAACTTTTTAAAACCATTTTCGAGTTCGGGCTCGGATAATTATTTAGTGTTTGAGCTCGAGTTCTATAATCGTTTAAGTTTATGACAATTTACAAATAAAAAAAATTAGTTATTTGAGCTCAAAATGTTTGTTTTAAAGCTCAAGCTCGATAAAATCGTTTATAAGCTTAAACAAGCTCATTAAAAAGTATACTAACTATTTTATGAAATTTGAAATAAAGTTTGTAAAAGACATTTACGCTTAATTAAACTTAAAATGTGTAAGTTTAATTAGTTATCAGCAAACACTAATAATATGTAATTAGCTTCTTAGATGTTAATACTTATAGTGTGCTCATCTCATCCTAACGAGTCGAGTCGAATTTATTGTTTTGAAGCTCGGCTCGTGAAACTAATCGAGCAGTCTTTTTATGTTCGAACTCGAGTCGGGCTCGAATAGTATTATGCTCGAATTCGAGATAAATGAGTTCAAACTCGAGTAGCTCGTTAAGTGCTCGGTTCGTTAACACCCCTAAAGATACATTTTTGACTTAATTAGTTCTCAATTTTCAACGTCATTTTACTTTAAAGATAGGGTAATCGAAAAGGATACAAAAGAGAAGAGATGGTGACCACTAAAGTCATTACAAGATAAGATAAATGGGTAATGGAAAAGGTAAATGGGTAATGGAAGGTCCTTCAGTGGTGAAAGACAAATGTGGAAGGGGAACAATTTGACAATGAATTTGCTAAGCGAAATGTGAACGCTGAAAATGATGTTGTGCACCTAATAATGTATATATACATATTTTATATTTTTTAATTTATATCTACTAAAAAATTATAAAATTTTAAAGAATAAAAAAAATTACACACGTGGTCCTTTTTAACGGAGATTTAACAATCGTTAGTGTAAAGGACTATTTATATAACAAATTTCAAAAGAAAGGACCTTCTATGTAATTAAATTAATTAAAGGACTGAATGTGCAATTCAGGTCAAACCATAAGGACGATTTTTGTAATTTTCTCAAACGGAAAATAAAAGGGCGCTTTAGTTATTAGAAAAATTTCTCCATTTTTCTAGAGAATGAGAAGTGTTTTACTTCTCTTGAATAACATGAAAAATCTAGAAAACGTGTTTAGTTGTAAGGGATGGAGTTTTCATTTTCCAAAGAAGAGTACAGATGGAAAACTTAAAAATCATTAAAAGTAGTTTTTAACTTTGAAGTTATAAAAAGGAAAACAAGAATTTGCTTTTCTTAGAAAGTTTGTTGAAAAACTCGAATTTGAACACATTTTTTAATTTTCTTAGAAAATTTTTCTGAAAAAATTGAGAATTTTATATAACTAAACGAACTCAAACTCACCACTCCCCTTCCATTCTCTATCGTCACTAGATGAACAAAACACAAGAAAGACAGAATGGGATACGCTTGTGTCGCCTATTGCATTTTCCCAGGGGCGATTTTAGGGTCGGGGCAGAGCGGCATCCGCCCCAACCAAGTTTTTACGGGTTGAGAAAAATTTCGTAGGTTTTGGTATAATCTGCGTATTGCCCCCATAACTAATAAATACAAAACAGTTAAAATAATTACATTATTTGTGTATTTAACCTAGTGGTGGAGAAGTGGGTCTTGTGTTCAAGAGGTCTAAAGTTCAATTCCTTCTTATTGCATCTTTTTGTCCTTTTTTATACTCCCTAGCTTGTTGCATCAGCTTTATTTTTTTTTATACTTTCTAATTTTGTCCATGTAATTAAGAATTTGAATTTGATGTTGAACTAAAATTAAAATAAAAAATTGAGTCGATGACCCATACTCGATGTACACTATAAAATTTTGCTCTAATTCGATTTTTTTTATGCAACCACCCCTACATTTTCCCATCCTACTTTCCTACTCCCTAAGAACGTGATGAAGGACTCTCGATAGGGAGAGTTTTAATAATCCATAGTTTGTTTTATGAATGATTCGCCAATTATGTACTCATTTATCAAGTTTTAACTCTCAACTTTGAAAATGTATTCCATGTTAAAACTATAGAATAATTACGCCGTTGTTCAACAAAACGCCATTTTTACCATTTATATACTTTTTAGAATGATTATAGTATGATAGCACGATAATACTTTTTACCATTTTTACCATTTTTACCATTTATATACTTTTTAGAATGATTATAGTATGATAGCACGATAATTAAGTGGTTCGTTATTAACTTTGTGTTGATTAATCTAACACAGAGTTTAACACAAAGCTCGTTTTTGGGGTAATGGTTCATTGAGGAGAAAGTGTGACTGTGTGAGAATGGACTCAAAAGAATTTGTGTCTAATGAGAAAGTGTAAGGTCGACTCACTGTCAAAACGAATTCTATTGTGTTAACTTGTGTCTTCTTTTGTCTTCATAGGCAAAAATTTGTTTTAGTACGCTTTTTTTTTTTGAATGAGTGGACAACCTTTTTTGTTTTTAGGACAATTGCATAAACATCTCGACGTTTACGCAAATTTTTTACAAAATTTTTTACTCAAAAAATGATAAATATTACGGAGTATAAAGAGCAAGAAAGTCACGCAAAGCATTGATTGATTATGTACAGGAAGAATCAGGATAAGATTAAATGTTAGGCATTGGCCATTGGGATTGGTAGAATATCGGATGTGACCATCATCATCAATAATTACAATTGCATGTACGGTCGTATCCCCACCGTGTCGATTCTCTCATCGATACTTGTAACACGGCATGCTATCTTTGATCCCAAAACAGTCGAGATTTTGTCTGTTTCTATTATTTATTGGGATCTAATATATATACCACTATTGTAAATTAGAGATAAGAGAGAAAGAAAAATGTATCTTATTATTATGAACCATAGGTATATATAGAGTATAATGGAGTATCCTCCAAGCAATAGTAAATTAACTAGGACTCTAATTCATCTAGTCTATCTCCAATAGATTTGGACAACCACAATTATTCATAACACTCCCCCTTGGGTGTCCATTACATAAAGATTTATGCCTCGTTAAAACCTTACTAGGTAAAACCCAATGGGACAAAATCCTATTGAAAGAAAAAGAGTACATAATCTTTCAATACGCGTGAGGATGCTGCCTCATTAAAAACCTTGTTAGGAAAACCCAGTGGGATAAAACCATAACTAAGGGAAAAAGAGTGCAGCGAGTATTTCCTCCTCCTGATGAGTACATCAGGTAAGTTCATCAAGTCGACGCAACCCAATATCACGAACAAGTTTCTGAAATGTAAAATTAGGAAGTGCCTTGGTAAATAAATCATTGAAAATGCATCAATAATTGGTTCATATATGTCATTACTCGAAGAATATGTATATTTTGGTTGTTTGTTCGGTCTCCGAATTAGGGATGACAATTAACACTTGAATCACACTGGGAAAACCGAACCCGAAATATTTGGTGCGGGTTTGGAGATGGGTTGACAGGGATGAATGCGGGTTTGGGTACACGTTTTTTTATTTGGCGGATATGGGTATTGTGGTGGGTTTTAGCCGTACGATATTCGTACCCGTACCCGTACCCGTATTTATACCTGCATAATTACTATTTTTGATACAAGTTTTTATATAAGCTTTTATATTTAAAAGATTTTCATGATTATTACATTTGAATTTTCTATGTTGTAGAAAAATGAGATTGTTCGTTATCATTCACGTTTTGAATCTTTAAATTATTTAATTAAATATTTAAGTTGTTAACTTTAATATTTGAAATCCTATATTTTTATTGTATCTTGGTTCCCTTTTTTTCTTTAACACCAATTTTTCTTCGTATTTTCAACTCGCAAGCGCTTATTTATCCTGTAAAAGTTACATAAACGGGTATAACCGAAACCCACAGATAAACTCAAATAACCGATGGGTAATACTAATTGGATACCCACAGGGTATTGCGGAGGGTATGGGTGCATATATTATAAACGGTTTTAGGTATGGGTACACTAAAACCCGCCCAAACCCGACCATTTGCCATCTCTGCTCCGAATGCTGATTTTGTAACACCCACTTTATGGGTCTAGCTGTATTTAAATATTTTGTGACTTTGAAACATTATTTAATGTGTTACAAAATAAATATGTAGAGTTATTTGAAAATAAATGGGAAAAGAGTCAAATAAATTATTGTGATTAATGAAATATTAATTGTTTTAAATTAATATAGATGACGGTAAAATAAAATAGTATTTCCCCGCAATTGGTTTTTAAGTTCCAGACAATGATAAGTACGGGGAATAAAATTTAATACTTATATGATAATTCCATATATTTGAGTCGGTCTTTATTTCTCCTCCTCACCTACATACGTACGCATACATACATATGAAACCCTAGCTTAATTCATCTTTTTCATCAAATTGAAGATCTCTAGTTCGAATTCAAGCTTCAAGAGGATAGATTATCATCTCCTAATCTTTCTATTCAACTTGTAAGTCCCTAATTCATGATGTATGAACCCTAGAAATTTGGGGGTTTTAGTGTTCTTGGTTATAATCCGAAATTAGGGCTTGAAATGGTTAAATTTATGTTGGTTAAGTTTGTTATTGATGATAACTAACATGATTCAATCTAAAGTTTGTAAACTTAAGGTGATTCTTAGGGTTTATCATAAATTTTGATGGGTTATTGATTATAATCCGAAAATTGAGGTTAATATTCATGAGATTGATGTTGTTATACTTGTTAGTGATGTTAAGTAACATGATTCATGCTTAAAGTTATAGCTTTGATTAGGGTTCTTAACTTCTTGATGATTTGGATGAGTTCATGGTGCTTTTTGAATGGATTGATGGTAATTATCATAAAATAAAGCTTGGTATTAGTTGAATGGCGTTATTAAGTGTTAATAAGTGAGTTAGTAGCTTAATTTAACTTAATAGGGGACTAATTAAGTTATGTGAACTATAATTCAAGTGGATTTTATGAAAGTATGATGATTAAGTACTAATTACCTTGATTGATAATAAAAAGAGTTTGTTATAGTGTTGCTAGTAAAAAGTGAGTTATTATATGAAATTGTTAATCATTGAAATTAAGAGGATCATGTTGGTTAGTGACAACTAGAGGTGGATTAATGTGATAATGTGATTTTATGTTCATAATTTGATAGTGATGGTGTAAACCTATAAATGGAGATGTAAGAAATTTGATTTACTAAAAATAAATGATGATAGAAAACTAAATTTATTTGGGGGATCTAAAGATCTAAAGATATAAGAACAATCCTCTTATATTAAATCATAATAATTGTATACTATTTATAACTCTATAGCGTAGCTATATGTACGCGTATATATGTATTTCGGATGATAATGGCTAAATCCATAGATGAGGATTGGTTATCCACATCCAATCCACTAATCATCCATATCCATATCCATATTCAGTATACATTCAATTAGATCGTCCATATCCATCACTGGTATATCGAGTGGATGGATATCCATTGGATCGGATAGTCCCTAGTTATATTATAGTCAATGCTAATGACATTATGGGTATAGAATTATTTATTTGGAACCATGAAAAAAAGCCAACTTTATTTCACGTTTATGAATCCCACAACTTTATTTTGTGTGGTATATATACCAGCAAATGTGAACCGGTGGTTAATATTTAAGCCTATTGATGAAAGAATGAAGAATTTAATAAGACTTAGTTTGCTACATATTCTTTTAGCATATCTGTATATAAGCTAGATAACTCTTTGATGTTAATTCTAAATTTTGGTACAGTAAATATGCCAAAAAATAATAATAATAATAAATCGAAAAAAGAAAGAAAGAGAAATGGATTCCTCAATGGTGGAAAATGGGCCACAATGAACAACCATGGTATCCGGGCTGTCATTGGTTAGCTTCACAAGTCAAGCCCGGTGATGTTTGGGTCAGTGGATCAAATGGGTTTCTGGATTATAAAGTAAAAATTCTACAATACAGAGTGACACCCATTAATTTACTGAATCAAATACATAACTAGTCTAAAGCATAGCAAATATTTCATAAGTGAAGTAAAAATTAATTGTTCTACTATATAAATAAACTGTGCCCTCTAATAACAGACACGATCGATCATCTTCTTCGCGAATTATAAGCTATTAGCATCAACTTAAATTGCACTATACACCCTCAAAAGTTGTTTTAATGTTGATGTCAAGTTATCTTTCATCACGCGATAAACTTTGAAATTTTTCAGGAAAAAAACGTAATCTGCCACTGCATGAAATTTCATATAATCGTTACACAAACGTGTACACATGTTTACAAAGCAGTGCATTTCATTAAAAGGGCCATTGCCTAAGCTGATATTCTGAAAAAATCCAAGAATAACGTGTAAGTTCAAGTTTCATTAGACACAATTCGTATATACGCAAGGTCAAAATTCGAAACTCATTGCCATCACTAATCCAGCCAAAGTGACTTGACCGATGATTCCAATCGTTCTGTTTTGCTTAATTCCAGTTCTTTCAAAATCAATTTGCAAAGAAAACGTAACTTACATAAAATGTTGAAGAAATAACCCATAAATGGTAAACCCCAATTTTGAAGAAATAACCCATAAATGGTAAATCCCAATTTTGAAGTTATCCATGATTCCTTTTAATGCTTTTTCTGTTGACAGGCCCTTCAAACTTCATTCCAGGATCTTCAATTGCATCAAACAAACATCATGTATATATCAATTAACATTCAAGGATCGGTTTAGAGGAAACAAGAGAGATTGGGTGAACCCATATATATATTGAATAACTGTATCCGGGTTACATTCTTTGATCGACACATATACATATATACAATACCAATCGGTGTCTTCTAACCGATGCAACGCTCTATTCTAACAGACACGTACGTTCCTATTAATCATCACAACCCTAACCTATTTAACTACTAACTGCCGCTTTGTTTCCTGCGTGGGTCAGTGGGTGTGTTTGTTGGCCTGCGGCCCAAACAGATAATCATACTGGACTTCTACTTTTGACCCATTCTAATTACTTGGCCCATACTTGATAATCTTTGGCATTCCAAGACATTAATCGGCCAACAGTTCCCCCCTAATGTCGTGATGCCAAAGTCTTCAATCTTCTTGTTCCTTCGTTCCTTGTTCCTACTTGATCACCATTATTTTGTAGATTATACCGAAGTCGTTTTCTTCTTGCTTTGAAGATTCTCGCAATCTTCCCTCGTGCTTTCTTCCACAACTTCTATCCCAAACTTACTTAACCCATCAAACTCGTGTGGGGTTTCTTACTTGGCTTCTTCACAGCCTTCCTCAACCTTCTCGGTTGTCACATACTTCAATGGTTCTTCCTTGAACCGGGGACTCAAAGTTGCGCCATAATAGCATTCTACCAAATCTATGGTTCTCTCATAACCATTCTTCTCACAATCTTCGGTTAATCTTTCCCACAATGATAATCTCTTCCCTTGTTGCGTTTTACTTTCTTCCATCATACAAATCTGGTAGGGTTTTTTTTCTTTAAAACCCGCATCCCTTACTTTCTGATCTAATTCAGTTCCTGCGATGCCCTCTCTATCTTCTTCTTTTCTGGTTAACCACCCGCTTGGTGGTGTAACCGTATCCATTCTTTTCTTTCTTTCTCTTCAATCAGCATCTCTTCTCAATCATGGCTGCCCTTCTTTTCTTGATATAAAAACGCGGTTTTAATGATCCTTTGGATGATAATTGTAACATGATTCTTCTTGTTGTTTGATACCCGCTCTGATACCAATGTTGACAGGCCCTTCAAACTTCATTCCAGGATCTTCAATTGCATCAAACAAACATCATGTATATATCAATTAACATTCAAGGATCGGTTTAGAGGAAACAAGAGAGATTGGGTGAACCCATATATATATATATATATTGAATAACTGTATCCGGGTTACATTCTTTGATCGACACATATACATATATACAATACCAATCGGTGTCTTCTAACCGATGCAACGCTCTATTCTAACAGACACGTACGTTCCTATTAATCATCACAACCCTAACCTATTTAACTACTAACTGCCGCTTTGTTTCCTGCGTGGGTCAGTGGGTGTGTTTGTTGGCCTGCGGCCCAAACAGATAATCATACTGGACTTCTACTTTTGACCCATTCTAATTACTTGGCCCATACTTGATAATCTTTGGCATTCCAAGACATTAATCGGCCAACAGTTCCCCCCTAATGTCGTGATGCCAAAGTCTTCAATCTTCTTGTTCCTTCGTTCCTTGTTCCTACTTGATCACCATTATTTTGTAGATTATACCGAAGTCGTTTTCTTCTTGCTTTGAAGATTCTCGCAATCTTCCCTCGTGCTTTCTTCCACAACTTCTATCCCAAACTTACTTAACCCATCAAACTCGTGTGGGGTTTCTTACTTGGCTTCTTCACAGCCTTCCTCAACCTTCTCGGTTGTCACATACTTCAATGGTTCTTCCTTGAACCGGGGACTCAAAGTTGCGCCATAATAGCATTCTACCAAATCTATGGTTCTCTCATAACCATTCTTCTCACAATCTTCGGTTAATCTTTCCCACAATGATAATCTCTTCCCTTGTTGCGTTTTACTTTCTTCCATCATACAAATCTGGTAGGGTTTTTTTTCTTTAAAACCCGCATCCCTTACTTTCTGATCTAATTCAGTTCCTGCGATGCCCTCTCTATCTTCTTCTTTTCTGGTTAACCACCCGCTTGGTGGTGTAACCGTATCCATTCTTTTCTTTCTTTCTCTTCAATCAGCATCTCTTCTCAATCATGGCTGCCCTTCTTTTCTTGATATAAAAACGCGGTTTTAATGATCCTTTGGATGATAATTGTAACATGATTCTTCTTGTTGTTTGATACCCGCTCTGATACCAATGTTGACAGGCCCTTCAAACTTCATTCCAGGATCTTCAATTGCATCAAACAAACATCATGTATATATCAATTAACATTCAAGGATCGGTTTAGAGGAAACAAGAGAGATTGGGTGAACCCATATATATATATATATATTGAATAACTGTATCCGGGTTACATTCTTTGATCGACACATATACATATATACAATACCAATCGGTGTCTTCTAACCGATGCAACGCTCTATTCTAACAGACACGTACGTTCCTATTAATCATCACAACCCTAACCTATTTAACTACTAACTGCCGCTTTGTTTCCTGCGTGGGTCAGTGGGTGTGTTTGTTGGCCTGCGGCCCAAACAGATAATCATACTGGACTTCTACTTTTGACCCATTCTAATTACTTGGCCCATACTTGATAATCTTTGGCATTCCAAGACATTAATCGGCCAACATTTTCATGTTATATATTGCTCTACGGTATGTTTTCCATATGGGTAGCCATTAATCCTTACACATATTTACTTTCATCTATCTCTGAACCCAAAAGCACCACGATTAAACGTTTGCCCTCGTTGGTGTAGTACTGTAATCCGTAAGTATAAACAAGACCGAGATCTTCAATAAGCCAAGATATTCTGTGTTCATTCTATAAATTATGGGTAGTACTAGTTGCTTATTAATCATACCTACCATCTGCTTACCCCTGTTGGTCATATATGTGATTGTCTCTGGGATAATGATCGAATTACGTCATGGATCCGAATTTCACCAAAGGGAACCACCACTCGATTTCTCTTACAATGCTTCCAAACTTCTCGAATCCAAAGGGTTTGGTTTCTTTGCCAAATCCCTCGACGAAAGGCCATGGCTCTACGGCTTAACGTCAAATTGGTCAACCACCAATGAGTCGATTACCGTATTTGCCATCCGTGATGACTACCTTCCGGAAGTGTCTTATAGCTACTTAGTGAAATATGTCGCCTTATGCCATATTTCTCTAGACAAACTAACCATGGAAGACTTGTTCCGAAAACCCCTCAACTTCAACATCCTTATGCTTAATCCACTTGAGCTGACACTCATCACCAAGAAAGACGAGAAGAATCGGCTGGTTGAGATCAACAACGTCAGGATTACTCATCCTGACTTGTTTGTCCACAAATTAGTAGTGATCCATGGTGTCAAAGGTTCTTTTGTTTCTTAATTATAAGGTAGTAATTAGGAGCTAGAAAGTACGTACTGCTTCTAGTTATTTACTGTAGTTAATTAGTTAAGTATTTGGTATAAGTAGACTGGAAGTTATTAAAGTGTATATGGATGATTGTATTTGGGTAACTGTAAAGTAATGAGTTCGTAAGTGTAAAAGGTTAATGATGAGATAAAATGTTGCATGGCTTGTTACTAACACTATGTATTTACTATCTCTCCCTAATTTTGTATTGTACACAGATACAACTTAATTT
This sequence comes from Helichrysum umbraculigerum, assembly GCA_949592205.1. Classification (NCBI taxonomy): domain Eukaryota; kingdom Viridiplantae; phylum Streptophyta; class Magnoliopsida; order Asterales; family Asteraceae; genus Helichrysum; species Helichrysum umbraculigerum. The sequence continues at coordinate 99,657,309 of CATIUR010000004.1, read as the reverse complement.
TGTATTGTGACAAAAAAATTAAAAAAATAATAATAATAAGTATACATAATTGCTATTAAAAAAATATGTATATAGTTTTATTTATATATTAATTTTACAGAAATCCATCTTGTCATACTAAAACTGAACATATATTTCGTTGAATCCCACAAACCTAGAGTTCTTTTTCTTAAATCTTAACAGCAACAATTTTAAGAAACTGTTATCCGAGTTAAATGTGCACCAAAATCATCAATTGATTTGGGTTCGAGCGAACCATATGATTTACGATTATTTTAGTGACATGGCTAGGATTCCGTCTGTGCCGCTCAAGTGCGAACACCATCGACATTAGTTTCGTTAGGATGACGAATTTAATGTTATGTAAAAGAGAAATGCTTTGTTCACTTAATTTTTACAAATTTTTTTTTATAAAATGATATGGACCAATGAAATCATGAGTGAGAAGTAAGAGAGAAAAAACAAAGTGATTTGATTGGATGAAACCATATGCCACATCATTTTGGAGAAAAAACGTAATCTGCCACTGCAAGAAATTTCATATAATCGTTACACAAACGTGTACAAATGTTTACAAAGCAGTGCATTTCATTAAAAGGGTCATTGCCTAAGCTGATATTCTGAAAAAACCCAAGAATAACGTGCAAGTTCAAGGTTCATTAGACACAATTCGTATATACGTAAGGTCAAAATTCGAAACTCATTGCCATCACTAATCCAGCCAAAGTGACTTGACTGACGACTCCATTTGTTCTGTTTTGCTTAATTCCAGGAAAGGCAAAGAAGTGCATCACGCATCTATGAGAGCCGGTTGTACACCAAAGAGCAAATAATATGAAAAAATAATAGTAGAATAAAATAAAGAAAGAATAACCCATAAATGGTGAATCCCAATCTTGAAGTTATCCATGATTCCTTTTAATTCTTTTTCATGTTATATATTTCTCGACAGTATGTTTTCCATTTGGGTTAGCCATTAATCCTTACACCACGATTAAACGTTTGCCCTCATTGGTGTAGTCTTTTCATCCGTAAGTATAAACAAGACCGAGATCTTAAATAAGCCAAGATATTCTGTGTTCATTCTATAAATTATGGGTGCTACTTGCTTATCATGCACAATTACCATCTGCTTACCCCTGTTGGTCATATCTGCGATTGTCTTCACCATAATGATCGACTTACCTCATGGATCCAAATTTCACCACAGGGAACCACCACTCAATTTCTCATACAATGCTTCCAAACTTCTCGAATCCAAAGGGTTTGGTTTCTTTGCCAAATTACTCGACGAAAGGCCATGGCTCTAAGCCTTAACGTCAAACTGGTCAACCTATTACAATGAGTCAACAACCGTATTTGCCATCCCTGATGACCACCTTCCGGAAGTGTCTTATAGCTACTTCACGAAATATGTCGCCTTATGCCATATTTCTCTAGACAAATTAACCATGGAAGACTTGTTCCGAAAAGGGTAAAGTATCTGGAAATGCAACTAACTTGTACCAAATCTCTATTGTGTGTACCCAACTTACGTATGCTATTTTTAATGCAACCAACTTTCAAAAAATGTCTATTGTGTGTACTTTGATGACGTGGCGAGCTCAGAGCGTGCAATGTGGCGTAGGATAGAGTGACATGAGCTCGCCACGTCATCAAAGTACACACAATAAACATTTTTTGAAAGTTGGTTGCATTAAAAATAGCATACGTAAGTTGGGTACACACAATAGAGATTTGGTACAAGTTAGTTGCATTTCCAGATACTTTACCCTTCCGAAAACCCCTCAACTCCAACATCCCTATGCTTAATCCACTTGAGCTAACACTCATCACCAAGAAAGACGAGAAGAATCGGCTAGTTGAGATCAACAACGTCAGGATTACTCATCCTGACTTGTTTGTTCACAAATCAGTAGTGATCCATCGTCTCAAAGGTTATTTTGTTTCTTAATTGTAAGGTATAAATTATCTATGAATAGTAATTTGTTTGTCCTATTATGATTTAAAAAAGTTTACTATTAACGATAAATTACTTTTTAAATGAAAGATAAAACAACAATTAGAGTTGGAGGAGTGATCATTAGATTGGACGTTAATTTTGATGGCTAGATTTGACCCATGTTACATTCTTGGTGTGTCCATTACTCCTTAGATATAGTGATCAATTATGTTTATCTTATTTACCTTACAAATTGCAAGTTTTAAATAAATTTTTTTCTTCAAATTACATTAATCTTGAAAATTAACACCTAATATCAATTATCTATACTACATTATAAATTGTTTAGACTTTTTCTTTACAAACTTACAAGTTTAAAGAACGCAAAAGACTAAACTACCCCTAACAAATTACATAAGACAAATTTACCCCTCAATAAAATAAAGAAAATCTTATATTATTGGAAACAATATAAATCAAAACCTCTAAATCTGAAAACAAATAGGTATCTTCAAAAAGTCAACGCCAAACAACCAATTACTCTTTTATTAATCAAAACTAAACAATATCTAAAAAAATAAATAAATAAATAAAATAAAAATCACACATGCAAAAATTCAAATTCACACTTAACATAAAAATACCTAATTATGCTTCTCAATGAAAAATATTTGACGAGTGATTCAAAGAATGAGATTTTCCAACGTATTTTTTTGGAATACTTTCAAAAGCAAATTATCATATAACTATTACGATATATAGAAAAAAATAAAGAAAGTAATTGGTGGTTATCAAGATAGAGTTCAACTTATTATGACCAAACAACAAATACGACTGATGTTCTTAACCCTTATTTTGCTCAAATAGTTTGATAGCAACACAAATCTTATTGAAGATTTACATAGACGGAGTTAACAATATGATTAAATGAACAATAAGACATAATATCTGTTGGGTTTTCTATTCCCTAACTAGATTATCATATACGCAGCGGAAAAACAATAATTTTATAATCTAGGGCAATTAGGAAACTAAACCCCAAGGATCTTAACTTGAATAAATAGTACAATAAACAATAGGATAAATAAGAAAACACTAACCTTAGAGAAAACCTATTTCTCACGCGCAGACCAACCAGCAGAGCTTCGTTACTTAGAGGCAAGTACTCAAAGTAGAATACCTCTAATGCTTCACACCCAAAAACTCAAGAGAAAGTCGAATTTCGAAATTCTCAGAAAATTCGTATCTGAATCGTGTATTATGAAGGTATAGGATGCCCCTATTTATAGTTGTGGAAGAAACCCTGAGGTTTGCTGAATTCGTCTCCCAACCGGCGGTTGGACCTTCCAACCGACGGTTGGAGCTGTTTGACTTGGACTCCAAGTCTGCGTTCCACCGCCTTAGAAACCCTAACCTCAACCGGCGGTTGGACCTTCCAACCGGCGGTTGAGTCAGTTTCTGGAATCTTCCGCCAGATTTAATTACTTTTATTTTCTAATTAATAAACTATTATTAATTAATTAAACAATTAAATATAATATTAATACTATTAATATTATCCTTCATCTTTCCCTTGACTGTTTATTGAGGGCAACCCAAAAATGACTTTACCATTAATGATAGTCTCACCAATTAGTTATGATATTGGACACTATTCCAACAGTCTCCCACTTGGACAATTCATCAACTATTATTGGTCTAAGTCTATATCTTATTAACCATGTAAAGTGTGCCATCCATCGTAACTGCCTAACTCTGATTCTCATCTTAGAGTCAGTCCTTTAGATAAGTGATCATCCATTCCTTTGTTTCACGATATTGTATGAATCGAGACATGGATTATAATCAATCTCAAGATTCGTATAAGTTTTCTGATTTCTGATTATATTGACTATATGAGACTACTGAACTATCACCCTAGTCTCGGTCAGGCCTAGCACTTTAGAGTCAAACTTTAATCATCAGAGGGCCCATGATATCTCTTTTCCATTTTAGGCAAAAGGAACAAATAAATATCGACTACATAGCACTAGTCAACTCATCGTATCATACCCATCATACTCTTTATAACTGCCTTTTACGCACAGCGTTTGAATAGATTAAAGTATAACAGATTTGAAGAACTAGATACTCATGTATCTCTATTTTAAGAATAGAAGATATTATCATCTCAGAGTTACTCGTGATTTCAATCCATGAAGTAACTTCCATGAGTGCGGGTTTCTCCTATACTTAAATCCCCAATTAGTACCCATGAGTGTTGCAGCAATCTCCATGCCATGTCTATCTCCATAGTCATCTACTAACACTCCATGACAGTCTTGATTCACCACATACTTTCTATAGTGTGATCGACTGAGGAGGTTTGAGTAAGACTTTATTACTCTGGAAGTGGTGTCTAAACATGCAAAACTGAAACACAATGACAAACAATAGTAAATGGTAGAACTCCTTCCAATTAATAATCTCCATTACTTAATCACCAAGTCTATTACATTTACCATCATTGTTTATAACGTTTCAAATTCAAACTAACTACTAAAACTTTACATTATCTCTTAAACCTATGCTCCTAGCATGTTCATTGTGCTTGGACTTTCCTAGTGGCTTTGTGAACGGATCAGCTGGATTCTCCTTTGATCTTATGCTCTTTACAATTACGTGTCCCTCTTCGACTTTACTTCGAACAAAATGGTATTTCCTTTCAATGTGCTTTGACTTTCCGTGATCCTTGGGTTCTCTACTCAAGGCTACTGCACTTTCATTATCACAGAATATAGCAATAGGATCTTGTACTGTTGGAACAACTCCAAGATCTCCAATGAAATTCCTCATCCAGATAGCTTCCTTTGCTGCTTCACTAGCCGCAATGTACTCAGACTCGCATGTAGAGTCTACCACTGTATCTTGCTTAGAACTTTTCCATGTCACCGCTCCCCCATTTAGTAAGAACACCCAACCAGACTATGAACGGCAATCATCTCTGTCTGTTTGGAAACTGGCGTCACTATAACCCGTTACTCTTAGTTCCTCTTCTCCACCATAAACCAAGAACCTGTCTTTAGTATTTCTCAAATACTTGAGAATGTTCTTTACAGCTGTCCAATGACCTTCACCAGGTATCTGCTGATGTCGACTCACTAAGCTCAAAGCAAATGAGACATCAGGTCTTGTACACGTCATGACATACATGATCGATCCTATAGCCGAAGCATATGGGATTCGACTCATTCTGTCCAATTCTTGTTCTGACTTTGGACACAGATCCTTACTGATCTTTATGCCATGATTTAAGGGTAAGTTCCCTCTCTTAGAATTTTCCATATTGAATCTTTTCAAGATTTTATCTAAGTACGTGTCCTGGCTGAGCCCTATGAGATGTTTTGTCCTATCTCTATAAATCTTTATACCTAGGATATATGCTGTATCTCCAAGATCTTTCATAGCGAAACATTTTCCCAACCATGCTTTTACACCTTGTAAAGTTGGGATATCATTTCCTATGAGCAGTATATCATCCACATATAATACTAAGAATAATACAATATTCCCACTGAATTTAACATATATACTGGACTCATCTTCACTTCTAGAAAAACCAAACTTTGTGACTTTCTCATGGAAGCAGAGATTCCAGCTACGAGAAGCTTGTTTAAGTCCATAAATAGCCTTTTCAAGCTTGCACACTCTATTAGGATACTTTGTATTTTCAAAACCTTCCGGTCGTGCCATGAACACATCCTCTGTCAGTTTCCCATTAAGGAAAGCGGTTTTGACATCCATCTGCCAAATTTCATAGTCATGGAATGCAGCTATGGCTAGCATAATCCTAATTGACTTAATCTTAGCTACTGGTGAGAAGGTTTCCTCATAATCAATCCCATAGGTTTGAGTATAGCCCTTCGCTACCAACCTAGCTTTATAAGTATGCACGTTCCCATCCATGTCTGTCTTCTTCTTGAAGATCCACTTACATCCCACCGTCTTAAGACCGGGTGTAGTGTCAACTAAATTCCAAAATTGGTTGTCATACATGGATTGAATTTCACTTTTCATAGCTTCCTTCCACTTAGCAGCCTCATGGCCTGCCATCGCTTCCTTGTAGTTAGCAGGCTCATCTAATTCAGCCAGTGCACTATCACTTATCTTATCCCCTTCTTCTATTTGATAACCATAATAGAACTCAGAAGGATTGCTAACTCTACTAGATCTGCGAACGGGTAAGGATATGTCTTCAGGTTCAACAGTTGTTGCCACTTGAGTGTCAGTGTTTATTGTAGGTTCTTCATCGTTAGACTCTTGAATTTCTTCAAGATCAATTTTACTCCCACTGTCCTCTTTAGATATCATTTCTCTCTCAAGGAACACTCCTCTTCGAGCTACAAAGACCACATTTTCCTTGGGTCTGTAGAATAAATATCCAAATGACTCTTGTGGATAACCGACGAAAAGACACTTTTCAGATTGGGAATCTAGTTTGTCTTGAGTTTCCCGTCTAACGTAGACTTCACAACCCCAGATCTTGATGTGACCAAGAGAAGGACGTTTTCCCTTCCACATTTCGTAAGGTGTATTTGAAACTTTCTTAGTGGGTATTTGATTTAAGATATGGGCGTCCGTTTCTAATGCGTAACCCCAGAAACTTATCGGAAGTGTTGCTCGACTCATCATAGACCGAACCATATCTAACAGGGTTCTGTTTCTCCTTTCAGCAACACCATTAAGCTGCGGTGTTCTAGGAGGAGTTAGTTGTGAAACTATTCAACAGTCTCTAAGATGATCAAGAAATTCGATACTAAGGTATTCTCCTCCCCTGTCGGATCGGAGTACTTTTATCTTTCTGCCCAGTTGATTCTCTACTTCGCTTTGATATCTTTTGAACAATTCAAAAGTATCCGACTTATGTTTGATTAGTGATGTGACCCAAAAAGTCATGTTTTTAAGAGTATATTTCCACACTTTTTGGACTATTCTTTGGTGAAAACATTTCAAAACCATCATTATTTACCAAAAATCACCAAGGTAGTCTAAATATAGACGCTGCTGCAAAAATCGGTTAAAACATCCAAATAACACGCAAACCGAGGCAAAACAATCACCTTAAATTTTCCGTTCTCAATATTCTTATGAAAATAGAGCTTAATACATATTTTATGATTCCATAGGAAAATCCAAGATCGGAGGTGAAAGAATCAGAAGAAACGGACGAGAGACGGAGAAGTTATGCAGTCTGGAAGCACACCGATCGTCATCCGGAACACGCAAAAGCTAGACATTTCCAAAATTGGCAAACTCAGTGTCATTAGAAGCGTAACGGAAAAATGAAACTAACGGCGCAAGAATCAAGCAAATCGGAGCCCAAACGAAGAAGATACGGACGAACCAAGCAACCGAGGAATCATCGGAGGCCAAACGGAGCACCAACCCCCCCTGGACACCTAGGTACCGTATACGGTACCCTAGATGCCGTATACGGCTCTATGGGTGCCGTATACGGCTCTATGGGTGCCGTATACGGGGGTGTTTGCTTTGTGAGGTGCCGTTTGACCCCCCTTGGTCCAGTACCCCCCGTATGCACTTTGATGCTTGTTCTTTATGCTTTAGGACTTGTACCATGCTTCAACCTCCTCATCTATAAATAGAGGACTCCTCTCATTCATTCAACACACCTCATTTTCATTCTTTCATACTTTCTCTCTCTAAACTCTCTCTCTCTAGATTTAGGTTATCATTCTCTCTCTAGCACTACTCTTAGGAGTTAGAGGAGAATTAGTAGGTTAGAGTAGAAGCTCTCAGTAGCTTTTGTACGGAGTTACTCCGAGACTTCAGATTTGTGAAGATTTGTCTGTATTACTCTCGTATTCAGGTTTAATACAATCTCTCGCATTTATTCTTTTAATTATGCTTTCTTATTATGCATGCTTAGGAATGAATGCTAGAATTATGCTAGGCTAGACAAATCAATGTTTGTTGTGATGTATGCAATGTTAGGATAGTTATGATATAATACACAATTGGGGATAACACCATTATGAAACAATGGAGGTAACGTTATACGGCTTTCATTTGTATAGCGCCGGAATCATCACGAATGTGTGTAGTACGGAACGTGGAAGCTATGAAAGTCGTGGGCACAATCCATTGTGGAAATAATGATTCCCAATTGTGAACATACTGTTACTCTGTCTGTGTAAGTTTAAAACTGTTTGCGAACTTATAAGCTAAACCTCTGATTGTTTATCTATCCAACTTATGCTGTGGTTTGTATCCTCCTCCCTAGAACCTGGCCAATTGCTAGAAGTAGGATTGCGAACTATTCTGTGTATGATGATCAATGAACTCAACATGGTCGCTGTTCCCTTGATTGAAACACATCCGAGGGACACGAAGCATAGGATTAGAGATAGATTAGGTTCACGCTTGTTTGTTGTGTATCTTTGGGACAACTTCCGGGATACTCATGATTTGATTATTAGGTCAGTTAATGTGATGGCTAGTGTTCCGTCCTATTGCATGTTCTTGTTTGATTGTTGCTTAGGTACTGCATGCTAGACATACGTAAACATTATCACTGCCCTGCTGATTAGATTTTCGTAAACATAATAAACATAATACAGATAGGTTAACATGTATGTATTAGTTGTAATGATTGTATGATTAATGATAAACAATTCAGCTGACCGTTAGACAGATTATCCCAACCGGTTCCGCGGGTTAAACCCTGTTCATGTTATTGTTCACTGAACAATTCATGCCATGATACTAACGTCCTCCGGATATCTGTAAATGGGGACCTGGATTAGAGGATAGTTGTCAGTTGAATTGGTCTGTGCATTTGGGAGAACTTCCGGTGTACTGTACACTCTATAACTGCTATCCATGTGACATATTATATATCTGATTGCGGACAACTCTACGTTAGGTATATAGTAGGATCGTAGTTGTAGCTCATTAAGAAATACAGGAATATCTAGTGAGTAATCTGGAACCCTAATTGGTATAATGGAAAAGCTGTAAAACGCCCGAGTATCCGGTATAGCGTTAACATACATACGTGGGAAACCGAGTAAAGGTCGTAGGCATAATACTTTATCTACCAATTAAGTTTCTATAACCTCATCGGATTAATCATCACATCTAGTAAACTTATCCCTCATAACTATCCTTCCAAATAACATTGCCGAAGTCACAGCAAACATATTCCTTATCTTGATTTCTCTGCGTACTCCGTACAAACCCCTGTCTTTACTTTAGTTTTTAATTTCAGTAATTAGATTAGAAAAAAAAACCAACCAACCTATCAAAAAGTTTTAAAAATCCCAGCTAAATTACAAAAGATAATTAATTCTCCTAGATTCCCATGCCCGTTGTAGTTTGAAGAACGACACCTGAGTCATACATACCGCTTACTACCCTTTAGGTCTTTAGGTTGTATCAAAACTTAGGATACCCAGCATAACAAATATAAAACACACTGTCCGCGCGCCCTTGCCGGAAGGTTCAACGACCGGAGTAAAACCCGACCGACCGCGGGGTGTACGACAATTAGATAAACATGTCCAAATCTACTGAAGTCATCAGTAAATGTAACATAGTATCTATTTCCATCTTTTGTGGCACATCGGAATGGTCCACATACATCTGTATGTACCAAATCCAATAGTCCTTCACCTCTTTCACATGATCCAGTGAATGGTGATTTGGTCATCTTGCCTAATAAACAAGATTCGCATACATCATTCGATTTGAGGTCGAATGATTCCAATACTCCATCCTTTTGGAGTTGGGCGATGCGTTTCTTGTTTATGTGCCCTAGACGATAGTGCCACAACTTGGATTTATCAAGCTCATTAGACGAATCAACATTTAAAATAACATTGCTAACACATTCAACATTTTCATATATGCCTTTGTAAGGAGAAGCTTTAAAAACAAAACAATTATTTAAATAAACCAAAATATCTCCATTTCCATTATCAAAAGTAAAATGATAACTATCTTTAAACAAAGCATAAAATGAAATAATGTTTCTAGTCATTTTTGACGAATAATAGCAATTATTTAAATCTATCCTAACTTCAGAATTCAGCATGAGCTCAAATCTTCCAATCTTCGTCACAGGTACAATTCCATTGTTTCCCATAACTAGGTTGAGCTCTCCATGCTTCACACTTCTACTTTCCTTTAGCCCCTGCAATACAGTGCAAATGTGATTACCACACCCTGTATCAAGAACCCATGAATTAGAAGTTGTGGTATTATGGAGTTCGATCATAAACATACCTGAGTGAGTACTCTTCTCGACCTTTCCATCTTCAAGGTCCTTCAGGTACTTTGGGCAGTTACGCTTCCAATGCCCCTTTGTGTTGCAGTAGAAGCACTGCTTCCTTTGGGTCACTAACAGGTGCAATCTCAGAATCGGTCACTTTCTTAGACCTACGAACGGACTTTCCATTATTATTCTTTCTTTTCCAATCTGAGTTTGACCTTTTCCTTTTCTTTGAACTTTGACCAACAGTCAACACAGGAGCTGCTGAACCAGAGGACACATCATCTTTCTTGATTCCTTGCTCAGCAGTTTGCAGTAAATTGTGGAGTTCCATTATTGAGCCTTCTCTCTCATTCATATTCATCTAATATGAAAATACAAACTGATTGTAGACAGCTGGCAGACTGGATAGAATTATGGCGATGGAAAACTCTGTGTCAAATACCATGTTCAATGACTCCAACCTATCAAAGTACCCTTTCATCTCTAAGACGAAAGCACATATAGAAACTCCAGGTTTGGGCTTGCATGCCATGAGGGATTTGACCACATCAAGGCGTTCTTTGCTTGCCTTGGCCTGAAACATTTCTTTCAACTGTTGGTTCATTTCATAAGCCCAAGTGTTTTCAAAAGTCTTTTGCAATTCGGGGCTCATGGAGGCTGCCATGATACATGACACCTTATTCGCATCATCATAATGTTTCTTGTGTGCCTCAATCTCCTCTTGGGTTGAATCTTCATCTATTATGGGAATCTGCTCATCGAGAACATATTCCTTGTTCTCGTACCTCAAGGTAAACCTTAGGTTACGTATCCAGTCCATATAGTTTGGACCAGTCAGTCTTTCTCTCCCAAGAACTGAGAGTAGTTAGAAGTTCGAGTTATTTGCGGGATTGGGGACGAGAGGATTCGCACCATTTAAATTAGCCATCTATGAGATGAAACAGTTTTAGTTAGTTTGAATATTCCTTAATTAATTACCCAATTTTCTAAATTAAGGCTAGGATCTATATTTTCAGTTTTATGAAAAGGGTCGCCGTAATCATATAACTAAAATACCTTTGTCTATTTCATTTCTATGAAACTCCTAGATCTTTGAGATTCATTGATTCCTATCAATGGCATGTTAATCTCGGTTATGCACATCTACTATTCATGACTGGTATGCCGAGGATCATGAACATGATGGTGAATTAACCATGCAAACCCCGCGTGATCCCCGGCTCGAGTACGCTCGAGAATTGCGAGTCTCAATCACCTCTCATTATGTCCTCATATTAATGTGCCGGTAAACCACACACGCTCCATTAACAGTTCATACGATAGATGTGCGGATTTCGTGGGTTAGCATACTATTCATCATTTCCTATAGCTAAAACGGGATTTTGTTTTACTATTTTAAATCTACTTTTAATCTTGACATCATCCTATCAAAAGTCATCGGTAGCTCCATCGAACGCACAAAGAAGCGGAGAAGCAGGTCAGCGCAAAGCCTATTAAAAACCTGACTTCTTTAGGGAAGCAAAGCGACCCGCCTTATACCTCTCTTATAGTTTGTTCCTCATGGGTGAGCCGATTTTTCAATTGACTGACGATGTATTTAGACTTTAATTATACATATATAAAAATCATATTATACATATAATCTCTTGTAGTTTAGGGTTCTATTTTAAACCTTTTAAAATTGAGTGGTCTATTTTTAAATAATTTAAAATTTATCAGTATCTAAATAGTAAATACATACTACCAATTTAGATAATTCCGTTTTCCAATTTATCTTTACCTACAAACTATGGCAGATAATTGCATGCTACTATTTATTAAGCTACAGCTCTGAAACCACTGTTGGGTTTTCTATTCCCTAACTAGATTATCATATACGCAGCGGAAAAACAATAATTTTATAATCTAGGGCAATTAGGAAACTAAACCCTAAGGATCTTAACTTGAATAAATAGTACAATAAACAATAGGATACATAAGAAAACACTAACCTTAGAGAAAACCTATTTCTCACGCGTAGACCAACCAGCAGAGCTTCGTTACTTGGAGGCAAGTACCCAAAGTAGAATACCTCTAATGCTTCACACCCAAAAACCCAAGAGAAAGTCGAATTTTGAAATTCTCAGAAAATTCGTATATGAATCGTGTATTATGAAGGTATAGGATGCCCCTATTTATAGTTGTGGAAGAAACCCTGAGGTTTGCTGAATTCGTCTCCCAACCGGCGGTTGGAGCTGTTTGACTTGGACTCCAAGTCTGCGTTCCACCGCCTTAGAAACCTTAACCTCAACCGGCGGTTGGACCTTCCAACCGGCGGTTGAGTCAGTTTCTGGAATCTTCCGCCAGATTTAATTACTTTTAATTTCTAATTAATAAACTATTATTAACTAATTAAACAATTAAATATAATATTAATACTATTAATATTATCCTTCATCTTTCTCTTGACTGTTTATTGAGGGCAACCCAAAAAGGACTTTACCATTAATGATAGTCTCACCAATTAGTTATGATATTGGACACTATTCCAACAATATCTGCATCAACTATTCAACAATTACATAATATTTCTTGATCGACCTAAAAAATTTTATCCAACGCATTGCGCGGGTTTTTGCTAGTCAAACATAAATTGTTTGTTCTTTTCTAAATTTAAATCTATATGATCTGTTAAATTGCTTATTATATGAATATACATAACAAAGTCAATGTAAATTAGTACGGAGTACTACGTAGTAAGTTGTTGGAAGACTAAATATGATATATTTATTTGACTCAAATCAAACCAAGGTGAATAGTATATGTTCCTTTTTTTTTTTTTTACTTTCTAAATTTACTTTACTTTATTTGTTCTTTTCTAAAACTATCACCAAAATAATGTTAGATAATAATTATAAATAGATTAACCTATTTTTAAGATAGATAATAGGCTATAATGATTTTTTTTATATGTATAACTAATTATACCTTTACTTATTTATCTTAGTTTTTATATGCCTTGCATGATATATTTATGAAATTAAAATTTTAGTTATATATCTTACACTAAATGAAAATTTCAATTGTATGAAGCGATATAAGAATTACATGTTATACATAGACGTACTCAACAAATCAATAATTGAAAATTAAAATGATATTGAGTTGATGATCCATATTATCAAACAACAACAACAACAATACTCAATCCCATTCAAGAGAATCCACATTATTAAAATATAACTTATTTTGTCGTTAAGCTTCTTCACTTAAATCAACATATAACTCATTACTTATGAAGTAGACAACCCGTAAATAAAACTTTTTTTATCAAATATATTTTTTTTTCTTTTCAAAAACAATAGCAACTTTGATAGTCCCTTAATCACTATTGATAAGTGATTTGGAATCTCAATGAGTAAAGTTTAATTGTAGAAGGGAGTTGAATACAATTAATTTCTTTTTCTGATTTTAACTAAGTTAATTTATCAAGTTTTTAATTGGATTAACACTAATAGAGTATGATGAATATAAAGCAGAGATAAACAAAACGCAATAATAGCTGAACTGTGAATCTTATTAATTATAAAAATCACTGAGTGTTGATTGCGGAATAGACTAGCCAAAGCTAATCTAAATCAAACACTTAAGCTAATTATTACAAGAGAGATGAATAGTAGTGGACAAACACGCTAACTATTCACTCGCTGATCGCTGATACGTACTTAGACAGACTACTCACTGACAGACAAGTGATTAATACTTACACAACGACAAGTTTCTAAGTACAACGTACTACTCTATATATACTACAAGTATCCCGTAAATATCTCCTACAAAATAGGATCTGGAATGACACGTGTCACTGCTTGATTGACTTCATCACTGATGAACCGACATTCTACGGGTCCCAAATCTGTTACCGCAATTATCTCTTCTTCCTTAACACCAATCACTTGCTGCCACGTAATTCTTCAGATATTTTCAAGTATAAGGAACACTTGCTGACGTATATATGAAGAGCGACTTGTACTAGTAAAGAAACTTTATTGATATAGTCACTGAAGATGTAATAATCCTCCTCACTCACTGCGAGCTATCATGCTCTTGTAGAATGATTTGAATTATATATCTTCAGTAACTAGCTTTTATTAGGGCAGTGACTTTTACCTTTATTTATATGAAGATATAAAACTCTCGCTGCTAGTCTTGAAGACAGCGACACACCAAGTTGAGTTTTAATCTTCCTCAGAATATCAGTTTCCTTGATTAGCACGAACAGCAAGCAGCGAGTACAAACTTCAGCAATAGCAGCTTTGACTTAATCATTTCCTTCATCGAGTTTGTTATCATTGAGTTGGTCAGCAACCAGTGACTCGACAAACTTCAATCACTTCGTTTTCTCTATCTTTACCTTTTTTTTTTATTTCTATATTTTAATAAATCAATTGTAGATGATTGTAATTTGTAATTAAAGTAATAAACTTATTGAAACACTTTATATATAAACAAAATGAAAAAAAATATGACGAAACAAATTATATTTTCCCGACGCGAAATGTGGACATGATAAATCTTGTTATATGTCAAATGATTGAGTAAGGATCAGGAGAGCAAAGGTGAAATGGAGAGCAAGGAGAGCAACCAATCACCACTTGCCACATGTTCAACACAAGTTTCACTTTAACCCCTTGTCTATACTTATATTATATATATCTTCCCTCAACTTCTTCAATAACACTCCTCCACCCCACCACCACCAACCATCTACTCCCACCCTCTGCCACCACTTGCCGCCTGCTGCCGCCGCCGTCAACTGCCGTCGGCCGCCGCCGGATTCCGGCCAATTTTATTTTTTTTTCCAACTTTTTTTTTTTCCAAATTTTTTTTAACTAATTTTTCCTCCTTAAAAACGCTGCATATTAATTTAAAACAAAAAAGAAACAGAAAATTATTGCATTTTGCGGTTATTTAACTACATTTTGTATATACATTAATAAATATTCATATACTACTGCATATAGTAGTTTATGTGTTGCATCGTGTATGTTTATGTATTTATTATTACTTATTTTCAAGATGTGATATCACAAACTGCATTTTGTATATATATTTATTGCATCATTCTTTTTGTATACATGTTAGTCTTTTTTACTACAATTTGTATTTTATGTAACATTGTATCTTATATATTTTATATACACAGTCACCAAAATGCAGTACAAATAGTATAATACAAACTGCAGTACAAACGAATAATATGTACTAAAAATATATATTTAAAATGCAGTAAAAGCAATTATATGTAGTATAATTTTATACAAAATGCAGTTAAAAACAAACAATATGTACTAGAAATTATATATACAAAATGCAGTAAAAAAAACTATGTACATTATAATTTTATTCAAAATGCAGTAAAAATATAATACATGTAATACAAAATGCAGTACAAAAAGCAAACAATATTTACTAAAATTATATACACAAAATGCAGTAAAAAGAACAATATGCAGTATGTTATATATAAAATGCAATAAAATGATAATACATATAATACAAAATGCAGTACAAAATAAACCACATATATGTACTTAAATATATATACAAAATGCAGTGAACATAATAATATGCATTAATATTTTATACAAAACGTAGTAAAACATAATAATATGCATTATAATTTTATTCAAAATGCAGTAAAAAAAAGATGCTATGTACAATACAAAATGCAGTACAAGATAAACAACATGAGTTACAAAATGCAGTCAAATAAACATTATGCAGTATAATTAACATAAAATGCTAACAGTTCAATATGCAATTTGCAACTCAATTATATGTAACGGTTAAAACAATATGCAGTAAAAACTATAAATTATATATATACAAACTGCAGTAAAAACAAAAAATATGCAGTACATTTTTTAAAAATAAAAATGTAAAAAAGTAAAAAAAAAATTAAAAAAAAAAAGGAAAAAAAAAATTTTTGGCCGGAATCCGGCGGCGGCAGCAGGCGGTAGGTGGTGGCAGAAGGTGGAAGTGGGTGGTTGGTGGGGTGAGAGTGGTGGAGTGTTATTTAAGAAATTTAGGAATAAAATTAAAAATATATTAAAAGTGGAGGGACCAACATGAAAATTGGTATGTGACACATGTCACTTTTTGGATGGGTGGGGACCTTGCCCTCCTTTCTCTCCAAACAACCCCTGCCCTCATGATCCTATACCCAAATGATAATGAAAGCTTGGATGTCAAACATGCATCACTAATCAATAATTGTACATATACTTTGATGGGTCTGAAAAAGGATAGTAGGTAAAAGTAAATACTTTACTTATTACACATCGAGTGTCAGTGTGTCACACCATACTTTTACTTTTATTAAATTAAAAATGTAGTAGTACAACTTTACAAATGTATAACCTATGGTTTTTATTATACTGAAAAATAATTTTTATTTGTTATTATTATTTTTTTATAGGTTTTTGGTTGATGAGACACCAATTAGGGTGCACACTAATTTGGAGCACAAGGGGATCCCATTTCCTAGGGACCAAACTACGGGTGTGTATAACTCAGTTTGAAATGTTGATGATTCAGCTACACAAGGAGGCCGGGTCAAAACTGATTGGACCCATGCCCCGTTTTTGGCGTCTTATCGGGCTTTTGAGATCGACGGTTGTGAGTGTCCTGTTACGACTGCGGATACAAATAATGCTAAAGGACGTTCTAATAGTGGTGGTTGGTGGGACGAACCGGTTTTATCCGAGTTAAATATGCATCAAAATCATCAATTGATTTGGGTTCCGTCTGTGCCAGTCGAGTGCGAACACCATCGACATTAGTTGGGTTAATGCACACGGAGGGGATTAAAGTATCCCAAAATGTTCGCTTGGGGTACTAAAGTTTATCATTTGACAAAACTATAACTCAACTTTTAAAACCTCCCCCAAGTGGAAAATGAGCTGATAAAGATTCATCAATTTGAACAATTTTATAAACTTTGATTATCCTTGTAAACATTTTAATAAACTTTTGTTATCTTTGTAAACATATTAATAAACTTTAGTTACCCATAAACACAATACGTATAGTTAACTCATAGTTTTGTCAAATCATAAACTTTAGTATCTCAAACGAACATTTTGAAATACTTTAATCCCCTCCGTATGTATTAACCCACATTAGTTTGCTTAAGTTTGGTTAGGATGACGAATTTAATGTTATGTAAAAAGTTGGTGGAAAAGGGAAGACGTGAGCTTCATGTTACATGAATATTTTGTTGATGTATAATAATTGTATTTTTAGTTTGATG
This sequence comes from Helichrysum umbraculigerum, assembly GCA_949592205.1. NCBI lineage: Eukaryota > Viridiplantae > Streptophyta > Magnoliopsida > Asterales > Asteraceae > Helichrysum > Helichrysum umbraculigerum. The sequence goes on along the minus strand of CATIUR010000004.1, from coordinate 99,639,801 downwards.
TTGATTTAATTTTTTTAAGGTTACTTTTAAACGTGTGATTTGTCTTAAAACGTGTGTTAATTGTGTTTGGATTTTAGTGGATTTTTTAAAATTAAATTAAATAAAAATAAGTCAAGTGGTGGTGACATGAATTTAATTTAAAATATTGGATGCTACTGTATGTATCATTTTTCTTTTCTGAGCAACTAATTATACCAATTAATATTCTGGATAGTGTTCTGAACAGTGTTCTGGATAGTGCAGTGTTCTAGAGATTTTTATTATAAAAGAATAAATTAAAAAAAAACATAATTATTACTGTACTTTTTCTGCACTTTTTCTCATCACTCTTTCTTACTACGGAGTATTATTCTGTACTTTTATCTCATTATTATCTAATGATTGTTTCTAACTTTGGCTTTTGTGATCCAAATATTTATTATCTTTAATTTAAAATAATAAAACCGACAATGTTTTATATACAAAAGAACCTAGGTTAGCAACTAATCATGTACCATGCAAATGGCCCAAAATCCAAGATATAAGGTCCATCAGGCAAGGCCCATCAGACAAAGCCCAACACATCGCCCGACCCATCAGATTAGGGATTCTGCCCCCTTGGCTCACGACAAACAGATTCAGGAAATCACCAACGTTAGTGGTGGTTTCCTGCGGACCGACAAGGGTTTGTATCCGCAAACATCATTGGTCCACGTCGACACAGGGCCCCCCCACACGGGACGCGTTGATCTCAACCGTACGATCTTAAATTGTAAGATGGTGACTTAGCCGTACGATCACCAAGTACCACAGGATGGTGAGCTAACCGTACGATCAAACGCACCAGATGGTGACACGTGGACAAACTTGTCCACCAAGGCGATCATGGGGTACTATAAATACAAGGGCATGAACAGTATTCAGCCCTTAAGCACCTCAAAATATCTCAAAACCATCATAAAAAAAACCCTAATATCAAGAGAAGAGCACTGTTCATCTTCTCGCAACCGATTCACGCCACCTACGGTTCTGTTCAATACGCTCCGTCGGGTCCTTACGCAAGTCGCGGAGAGCAACGAATCCAATCCAACCCAGTTGCACTCAGGTATAACATTTTATGCTTGATCAAATGGCGTCATCCGTTTATTAATACCCTAGATCTCTGCTAAATAACTAGAATAATCCTTGGTTATCTTATTCAATCAGTTAAAACTCCACACCCATCATGGCGTCAAACTCTGGTCCGCCGCCGGCGACAGAAGAAAATTTCATACACTTTGCTGCTCAACCCACACAGACACCTGTTGTGAGTTCCGGTGAGCAGGTGGCATGGGAACCACGACAAGCATTAGAACAGTCACGCCGTCAGCTGGATTTCAATACTCCAGTGGGGCAAAGTTTTCAACAACAGGGACATACAAGTTTCCCCTCACAGCCAGTTGTTATAGGGGGACAGCAAGCACATCAAAATTCAGGGCAATTCATTGTGCAAAACCCAACCCCATCAACATTCCAAACTACATTCCATCCGCCACTACCACCGTTCCCACCGCCAAACCAACAACAACAATTTCAGTAAACGCCTCAGCAGTCGTTCCGGTAACCTTTCCAGCAGCAACCTTTCCAGCAACCTTTTCAACAACCATTCCAGCAGCATTTCCCACAAATGTCCCAAACGCAACAGCCATTCCAACAGTCGTTCTTCCCTGCACAACAATTTTCCCAACAGCAATTTACACAACCAACACAAACACCCTCAGTGCAGGACACGGCAGCCGCTTTGGGACAGCTCCTAGCACAGCTAATGCAACCACCAGTAGCCCCACCACTGCCACTATAGCTCCCACCAATGTTGGCAAACTTGCTTGCTGTAATGCAGGGGAAAATGCCCACACCTCAAAGTATTATCCCTGATTCTAACACTCAATTTCACCCGGAAATCGCTAGTGTAGCAATACCCCTGGGCGCCATGGCCCCTACCACTCTGGGCACTTATGATGGTACGACTGATCCAGAGGACTTCATCCAGTCCTATGATAATGCATAAAAACACAGCATTGGGAAGACGCTGTCGCTTGCCAAATGTTCCCTTCGGTGCTCAGATCGTATGCTAAATCCTGGTTTTGGGATCTCCCTGAAAGGAGCATTACATGCTTCAATCACATCAGGAAGAGGTTTGTTGGCCATTTTCACCAAAAGAAAAAGCACGTTAGATCTCACGTGGAAGCTCACATGATTAAACAACATGCTCATGAGCCCCTAGATGTATTCATAGACAGGTATACTGATGAATGTTTGAAAATACATGGGCTCCCTGAAAGCCAGCAGGTGTCAGGATTTATCTCCTGCTTAGATGAAAATCATTTCCAGTCGTTGGTGGACAAGTTTATTGGTGAAACACCACCAACTTTTGCTGCGCAGGTATCCCAAACAAGGGACTATATCAGGGCAATGGAAAAACACCAGCTCAACATGAGAAATAAACAGGTTACCGGTAACTCCAGGGGGGACCACAAATTTCAATCGTATCAGGGAAAAGGAAAAATCCCGCAGGAAAATAAGTTCAACAGGGGAAACAGATACCAACCCTATAATAAGCATGCAGAAAAAGACGCAATTATAGCATCCCTGTCAAAAACACCACATGAAATCCTGGCAACAGAACCTGCAGCAAAAGGATTTAAAAAACCTCCTCCAATGGTTTCTAAGGCAAAAGACAATGGGAAGTATTGTAAATTTCACAAGGAGGGGGGACATGATACAAATGAATGCAGGGAGTTAAAGGCTCAGATATACAAAGCAATAAAAGAGGGAAACCCAGGCTTGGGGGTCAATGATAGGAGACCTGGGAAACCCAGGTTCGATCCTTGAGGCCAGCGGGTTTTACCATTAATTCGTTATCGTGCCTTCGGGCGGACGGATTAGTGGGTTTTTCCCGGATTTGGAGTAACTTGGGGCGCTTAAGGGCTCCGTACGGCTGGATTGTGCCAGTATATGGAGACTTAGCCATTGGGTCTCCCCGTACGGAGTACCTAGACGATTTCTGTTAGGCTTTCAAAAAAAAAAAAAAGAGGGCAAGCTGGAACATCTTGCGCAGGGGCCCCGCGATTATCAGCAGGGAGAAGCTAAGAAAGGCAGGGGAACGACAGAGCTTCCTAAACCAGACGCAGTAATATTAATGATAAACCCCATGATGCAGGGGCAAAAAAGAAAAATTGACAGAATTGAATTATGGGAATTACAGGAAATAAGTTTCCCGCCAATCCACAAGGTTGTTCCATCCGCTGAACCGCTGGTGATTACAGCAAGAATCGCAAACTTCCAGGTAGGAAGGGTATACCTGGACAGTGGAAGCTATACAGAGATCATGTATGAACACTGTTTTAAACAGTTGCCTGACGATATAAAAATTCGGAAAGAAGAATTCTTACAGCCATTGGTTGGCTTTTCAGGAGAAACAAATTGGCCACTGGGTAAGATAAAGTTGGAAGTAACATTAGGTGATTATCCCCGTTACAGAACTGTTAACCTGGATTTTGTCATTGTTCGCTCATCATCAAAATACAATGTCATCCTGGGAAGAACAGCCATGCTGCAATTCGGGGCAATAACATCCACTGTCCATGGCATGGTAAAATTTCCAACACCAGAATGAATTGCTACAGTCCAGGCAACAAAACAGGTACCATTAGAGTGTGCCCAGGTCAGCCAAAAAATTCAACAGGAAGCTCCAGAATCACCTGAAAGTGAAGAAAAAGTGATACTTAATCATGCCTTCCTAGAGCAAACAGTAAGCATAGGCAAGAAACTCCCTACAGAAATCAAAAAGCAACTTAAAGAATCACTGATCGAGAATCAGGATGTATTTGCTTTCCAACCATCAGATATGACGGGAGTACCCAGAAGCATCGCTGAACACTCCCTGAATGTTAGACCAGGGGTAACCCCATCCATGCAAAAGAAAAGGGGAATGGCACCAGAAAGAAGTGCTTTCCTACAGAAAGAAGTAGAAGACCTCGTAGGCGTAGGGATATTAAGAGAAGCAAAATACCAGACCTGGGTTGCCAACCCGGTCATGGTCAAAAAACCTAACGGTTCCTGGAGAATGTGTGTTGACTATTCAGATCTCAACAAGGCCTGCCCTAAAGATAATTATCCATTGCCAGAAATAGATTGGAAGGTAGAGTCCCTGGCAACTTACCGACTGAAATGTTTCTTGGATGCCTATAACGGTTATCACCAAATTCAAATGGCTGAGCACGATGAAGATAAAACGGCGTTCCACACAAATCAGGGAATCTTTTGTTATAGAAAAATGCCATTCGGCTTAAAAATGTAGGAGCAACTTACCAGTGGGTAATCGACTCGGCATTCAGGCAGCAAATCGGCAGGAACGTTGAGGCATACGTAGACGACCTAGTAATCAAAAGTACCACAGAAGCCAAGATGCTTGTTGACATATCATAAACCTTTACCACCCTGCGTGGTATAAACATGAAGCTTAACCCAAGCAAGTGTACATTCGGAGTCGAAGAAGGAATGTTCCTAGGACATGTAATCACAACAGGGGGATTCAAGGCAAACCCGGAAAAAGTTCAGGCGGTTACAGGCATGCCCTCTCCGAAAACAAAACAGGACGTCCAAAGTCTATCAGGAAAGCTTGCTGCATTAACCAGATTCCTGTCCAAAGCAGCAGAACGTTCCCTCCCATTTTTCTCTACACTAAAAGGCATCACAGGAAAAAAAAGATTTCAAATGGACTAAAGAGGCTGAACAGGTCTTCCAGGAGATGAAGACATTCATGGCAGAATTGCCCACGCTCACTGCCCCCGTACCAGGAGAAACCTTGACACTGTACTTAGCAGCATCAAGTGGGGCAGTGAGTTCAGTGTTAATAGCAGAAAGAAACATGATACAAATGCCTGTATACTTCGTCAGCAAAGCATTTCAGCCAGCCGAACTAAACTACTCTCCCATAGAAAAGCTCATTTTGACTCTTGTACACTCAGCACGACGCTTACGACGATACTTTCAGGCCCACCCAATTATTGTGTTAACCAATCAGCCAATTAAGCAAGTGTTGCTAAAACCAGAAAAATCAGGGCGACTAGCAAAGTGGGCCATCGAGCTAGGGGAGCATGAAATTACATTCTGTCCTAGAAATGCAGTAAAGGGACAGGTCATGGCTGATTTCTTGGCCGAATTACCAGGAGAAGTGGAAGGCAAGAGCTCCCTGACCGTCAGCACCACCCCCAGGGAAACCTGGGAACTCTATACTGACGGTGCAGCCAACTCTGGGGGTCTGGAGCTGGGCTAATTCTAACAAGCCCAACAGGAGAAGAGCACACTTATGCCTTAAGGTTTGATTTCCCGGCAACAAATAATGAAGCAGAATACGAAGCACTAATAGCAGGAATGAGAATTGCTAAGCAAATGAACATTGAAAATATTCAGGTATTTGTGGATTCCCAACTAGTGGCCAATCAGGTGAATGGCAGCTTTGAGGCCAAGGAGCCGGCAATGAAAAAATACCTAGAGGTGGTGCAGGAGATCAAAAGCAAGTTTCAGCATTTTCAAATCGACCAAGTGCCAAGAAGCCAGAATAAGAAAGCTAATGTGTTAAGTAAATTAGCAACTCTTACTTTTGCTCATCTCACAAAAGAAGTGCTAGTTGAAGTTCTAAAGCAAAAATCAATAGATCCAGGTGGTGAGGTTAACCCAATAGAAGAGGAAGGAGAAACATGGATGACACCGATCAGGAATTACTTATTATCTGGCACACTTCCAGCTGACAGGGTGCAAGCAAGAAAAATCAGGATAAAAGCGCTAATGTACATCATTGAAAATGGGGAGCTGCTCAGGAAGTCTTTCCTAGGACCCAACCTTAGGTGTGCCGGACCTAGACAAGCTGAAAATTTAATCAGGGAAGTACACGAGGGATCTTGTGGTCTGCATTCGGGACCACGGGCCATCACCGGGAAAATAATGAGACAAGGATACTTCTGGCCATTAATGCACCAGGATACCTTGTCGGTGGTTCAAAAATGCCACTCCTGTCAAATCCACGCGCATGTTTCCAGAACCCCCAAACATGGCTTAATTCCAGTTACCTCCCCCTGGCCATTCTTTAAGTAGGGAATTGACATTGTGGGACCTTTTCCCCCTGCAGCAGGAGGAGTCAAATTCATCGTTGTAGCCATCGACTATTTTACTAAGTGGGTCGAGGCCAAACCCATAGCGTAAATTTCAGGAAAGAAGATGGTCAGTTTTGTCTGGGAAAACATTGTTTGCAGGTTCGGCATCCCCCATGAAATCGTGAGTGACAATGGCACTCAGTTCGCAGTCGATCCCTTCCGGTCGTGGTGTAGCGAGCTGTCAATCAAACAGACATTCACTTCCGTCGCTCATCCTCAGGCAAACGGGCAGGTCGAAGTAACAAACAGAGACATAGTTGCAGGCATTAAGGCCAGGCTGGGCACTTTAAGAACATGATGAGTTGAAGAACTTCCTAACGTTTTATGGGCCAACAGAACAATTCCAAAAAATGATAGCACATGGATGACTCCCTTCAGTCTTGTGTATGGAACAGAGGCCGTAATTCCTGCCGAAATTAGTGTGCCGACAGAAAGAGTCATGATGTTTGAAGAAGCAGCAAACATGGAGTCTCTGCAGGAGAATCTAAACATGGTCGAAGAGGTTAGGGAGATGACAGCAATTCGGCAAGCAAGGAACAAACACAAAATGGCTAGGTATTACAACAGGAAGGTGCAACCCCAGACATACAGAGCAGGAGATTATGTGTGGCGCAAAAATGAAGCATCAAGAGCAGAAGATACATGAAAGCTTGGTCAGAACTGGGAAGGTCCATACCAAGTCGTCGACGTTCATGGTAATGGGGCCAACTCCCTGAACAGCCTGGATGGAACAGCTGTGCCCCGCACCTGGCACGCAACCAATTTGAAAAAGTGCTATGTTTGAACAACCATGTAAGCCCGGTAGGGATTGATCACCCTTACTGATTGGCCAATCTATGTTAAATCGCTTTATAATAAAAACAGTTGTTCATCCCAGATACTTGTCTATTTTAAATAAATGTAAATTCAGCGCCACGCCGATGGCCATAATCATTCAATATGATTTTCCGACGCCCCATTCCCTGCACTTGGCTGACAGAATCATCCGAAATAGCAGGCAGGAATGGCGGTCCTGCCACAGCGGAAGGTGCATTCTAGCCCTATCCCTGGCAGAGATTCACCTCAACCAAAAGGGGTAGTGGTCATTTCAGATAAAGCCCTACCAGCCGCTTTAGCCTTCGCTGCAGCATCAGGGTCAACCCTCGTAGCAATCTCAGCAGGAAGTGGATTCAGGTGGTTTACACACAAGGACGCCACTTCGTGCCTGCCTTGATGTCTAGCACACTTCACAAATTTACCAAAGGGGGTCTTGAACACAGGATCATTCATGGCGCTAAAAAATAGATCAGGTACACCTGCCTGCAGTTTCTTTTTCTCTGCAATCGCAGCGTCCCTGTCAGATAGTGCTTGAGCTTTTTCAGCAAGAGCCCCTTCCCTGGCCTGGAAAGCTTCATCTCTTTGAGCAATGGCAGTATTGATATCTGAACCGCTCTGCTGCAGCGACGCTTCCATATCCTGAGTTTTCTTTTCTTGCTCAGCCAGCTTACTCCTCAACAATTCAATCTCGGAAGTCACCTGCTCAACTTTAGAAATATCCGCCACATGCTCAAGCTTGAACTTCTCGAACTCCTCCTGACCAGCCTTCGCTAATGCCTCAGCTTTCTCCAACTTTGCCCTATCCTCCCTTATTTTCAAACCTAACTTCCGGTTCATCTTGTCTACATGATCGGCCACATGAAGGGTGTTTATACTCCACATAAAATTATCAAAAGTTGATTTGATACCCCGGTTTATGCTTTGGCGGATAGACAGCTGACTCATCTTCTTCCCGATACCAGGCGGCATGGCATGCCTGACAAAATCTCTACAAGAATGTAAATCCCTCCCGGGATTGTCAACCTGGTACCCCCAAGCAGGCACAAAGATGGGGGAGTCACCCAAATCGGTTACAGGGGCAGAAGGAATAGGGCCCCTGCCCCCTCCCCCCAAAAAAAAAGTCGGTGCAGTCATCGTCCTCATCTATGTCCATCAAAGAATGACTCGAGCTGCTGTCATAAAAATGCCTGGACAAGCTACCTGCACCACTTTCACCACCAGTCGCCTGCCGCACCTTCTTCTTCTTCTTTGTTACCTCCACCACCTCATCATCCTCGTCATCTGAAAGAATGAAGGATAATTCAAAGAAACAGACGAATTTTTTTTTTTTTTTTTTTATGATTGAGAAAATACAACAAAAAATACCTGTCGGCTCATCAACCAGGGAACGTTTAGATCGCAGCCTCTTTTTCTTAGGCTCAATCTCCTGTGCAGCAACCTCCTTGTCAGTCTCGTGGGTTGAGGTCGAGATGTCAGCCACATCCTTGGAAGTCTTCTTCTTCCTTTGAGTCGTCACCTTCTTCTTTTTCCCAGTTTCCAGGGATTCCACAACAGTGAAATCAGAAGGAATCTCAGATCCAGGGGACAAGCTCTCAGCAGTAGACCCATCAGGATTGACAGGGAGATTGTCAACAGAAATATGACCTATGTCGACTCCAATAGGATCTTCCTCCGCAAGGGCATAGTTAATGTCCATCACTACACAAACCACAAAATAATAATAAAATTACAAACATACAAGGGGAACAAGGTAAATATAAGCAACCATGGAACTGCCGGGCCCGCCATTAACCAGTACCTTTATTGTTACGCCTGCAAACAAGAATCCTGTCCTTGCGGTTCCAATTCCTGCTCATATTTGCCATGGCCAGGAACGATTCCGGATATGGCCTCATCACTACCTTCGCCTGCGACAGCAGGCAGAAAAAGCCCATGTCATTCTCTTCCCCCCGTATCTCCGGGGCAGCATTCTTTACCGGCCCTTGACTCCTTACCCAAACAGACGGGTCAACCCACAACAAGAGTCTCTCCTTTCCTACTGGCAAAATTTTATCATCAACAAAGAAAAAATGGTCTTTCCAGTGACGGAGACCATCAACCCTGGGACCACAAAAATTGGTATTCCTACCGGTCCTTTTGGCTACCGAAAACCAACTCTCAGGAGAATTGGTCAGCGTAAATTGCGAAGTAAAGAGCAAAAGGCTAGGCTCTTTCTTGTGCAGGCGACAATACACCTCAAACATAACAATTTTTTGCAGGCCCAAGGGATGTAGCTGGGTGAACCCTACCCCATAATATTCTAACACAGAAATCAGGAAGGGGGAGGGGGGAAGCCTAAAATTGTTGGTTATAAACCAGTGGGTATATACGGTAACCTTTCCCTTGGGCGGCGCATGGTCTCGCTGGCCAGAGGTAGGTGCAATGGCGTCAAAATGGTATAAACAGGCGAATTGTTGAGCCAAAGCAACTATATCGCTCTCCCTCACCCTACTCTCTATGCTATCTACCACGCCACCGGAAAATTGTAAGGTAGCATTACTAGTGGTCTGTGCTGATCTAACGGCGGTTAACGGCGCGGCGACGGATGACGATGGTTCCATGGTTGTATTCACCAACAAAAGTAAAAATACACAAATAAGGAGGGTAAGGTAAAAAGGTTCAAAATATAAAAACACGAACCTAAACGCTGCCGGAAAACACTTGTTTCAGACGATTGCTCGGTCGGAGTTGCAGAGTATTGAGAGAAATCCGGCAAATAATATAAGTTGGAAAGGTGGGGAGTAAAAAGAAAAGAAGGCAACACAAACCGCCTATTTATAGGCAAAAAGCTTGGCGGTTAGAAGCCCATGGGCTTATGGGCCTCGATCACAGGCGTACACGTGTACGGTCACGATACAGCGCGTGATTAGCAGTAGCAATAAATATAGCAAACGCTCCAATCACAACGGCACACACGATACCCGAGGAACACCCAAAGGACACCCGCATTAAATGCACCCCAGGTACGGCTGCGCTACTGACAACTTGACAAGACGCCATCAGTCAAAACTATACGGTCAATATAGTGGCCACGTATCCCCTGATAACACACGCCTCCTGACAAGAAGTGAGAAAATTTCAAATTTACAAGCCCTTTGCACTGAAGTCATTTTTGACTGAACCAAGAATTCTTTGAAAACACCCTTTGCCTGTACAGGGAAGATGACAACACTAGTTCAGTTCCCTGGCTAATATACCAGCAAACTAAACTGGGGGGACTTAATCATGTACCATGCAAATGGCCCAAAATCCAAGATATAAGGTCCATCAGGCAAGGCCCATCAGGCAAGGCCCAACACATGGCCCGACCCATCAGATTAGGGATTCCGCCCCCTTGACTCACGACAAACAGATTCAGGAAATCACCAACGTTAGTGGTGGTTCCCTGCGGACCGACAAGGGTTTGTATCCGCAAACATCATTGGTCCACGTCGACACAGGGCCCCCCCCCCTACACGGGACGCGTTGATCTCAACCGTACGATCTTAAATTGTAAGATGGTGACTTAGCCGTACGATCACCAAGTACCACAGGATGGTGAGCTAACCGTACGATCAAACACACCAGATGGTGACACGTGGACAAACTTGTCCACCAAGGCGATCATGGGGTACTATAAATACAAGGGCATGAACAGTATTCAGCCCTTAAGCACCTCAAAATATCTCACAACCATCATCAGAAAAACCCTAATATCAAGAGAAGAGCACTGTTCATCTTCTCGCAACCGATTCACGCCACCCACGGTTCGGTTCAATACGCTCCGTCGAGTCCTTACGCAAGTCGCTGAGAGCAACGAATCCAATCCAACCCAGTTGCACTCAGGTATAACATTTTATGCTTGATCAGCAACAACGTTTGTTTATGATATGTAAGGAGTGTATATCGATTTAAAAATATTAATGGGTGATAGCTTTTTAGTAGCTATTAAGTTCACCTTCATTTAGTTATTTCACACGTATTTATTCTAACTTTTTAAGAGAGTGTTCATCTATGGTATTAATAGGGTATATTTTAGGCATGTCTTGCGTTGTTCTTTAATTGGATAATGTCAAAACTTGTACTTGTAATATTCATGATATAAGTTGCAATGTATGTTTGGTGCAACAACTCTATTTTGAAATATACATAGATTTTAAAGTTGGTAGTATTCTAAAAAAGCAAAATATATATAATAAAAGGGTCATTGCCTCATTGGCCTGTTATAATAAATATAAACATCGACATAAGTAGTTATCATTCAAGATCTTTGAAAAAAAAGTTAATAATACTATCTTGAAATGCCTAGAATTTTGCATGTAAACATGTAGAATAAAGTCCTTAATTACATATGCAATTATATCTCCTAAGTGAATTAGATCATGATCATTTAATTACGAGGTGACAATCTATATAAACGTATGGATTAAATTTTATCCAAACAAACATATATACAAATATTGTCTAACTGTAGCATATAATTGTAGTATATATGTATGTGTATGTAATAATATGCTCTAATTGTAAAAAAAAAAAAAAAAAAAAAAAAAAAAACTTAGTGTCATCTCTACTCAAAGAAAAAGTTAATTTTCAGTTTCACAATGAATTATCGCTCTTAAACAAATATAACACGAAACATCCAATCTAAAAACCTCAGTTGAATTCTTACACTAGTGACTTTAATTCTTACACCATACTCTGTTTATTTAAAATATAAATCAACAAACAACCAATACAAACTCTTTGTATTTGTCAATATTAGATAAATAGTTCAATAACAACTGATTATTTTCATTTTCTTATATTTTATTATATCTATAATTTTTTTTATATTTGTATCTTCGAATAGATACAATGCTATTGTGAAATATTTTCACAATTTTGTAGAACATAGAAGATTGCAACATTGTACTCTTCATCACTTAAGTAACGACGTTTACAACTTCCAGAAGGCCTCCCTGGATGCTTGAATATAGATAACATATCCCCCTTGGATTTCACATTTATCCTATCATCATTTCTACCAACTCTTGTTGAGTTGGTTTGAACATGCGGCTCGAAATAATGTGTGCAAAAATTTGAGATTTCTTCTAATATGTATGCTTCACATATTGAACTCTCCACTCTAGCCTTATTTTTCACTTTCTTCTTTAGGTGATACAAATATCTGTATGAATAATTTTTTTGTATTAGTTTCAATATAAGAAAAATATCATTATATGACAAATGTTATGATAAATAAGAAAATCATCATACAACTTATGAATTCAGTACCTTTCAAAAGGATACATCCAACGGTACTGGACAGGACCTCCAACTCTTGCTTCGTATGATAAGTGAACTAACAAATGCTCCATGTGGTCAAAGAATCCAGGGGGAAATATCTTCTCTAGTTTGCACAATGTTACCACAATATTTTTCTCCATTTTCTCTAATTGCTCTTCCTGTAATGTAGTTGAGCACAAATCTCTAAAGAACAAGTTAACTTCTGTTATTGCATTCCATATAGGTTCGGGCAACATTTCTCTAAATGCAATTGGTAACAATCTCTCCATAAATACATGGCAATCATGACTCTTCATGCCCGACATCTTGCATTTATGTATATCTACACACCTAGACAAATTGGAAGCATATCCATCAGGAAACTTCAACGTTTTGACCCATTCTAGGACAGCCTTCTTTTGATCCTTAGTCAATGAGTACAATGCTTTTGGCTTTGAAAAATTTCCGTTGGCCTGCTTAACCAACTTCAACTCAGACCGTTCGCAAATATCTTCAACATCTTTTCTAGCTTTCCAATTATCTTTGGTCTTATCCTTATCATCCATAACCGTATTAAAGATGTTATCAAACACGTTCTTCTCCACATGCATCACATCAAGATTGTGTCGTAAAAGATTAGATCTCCATGAAGGTAAATCCCAAAATATACTTCGTTTAGTCCAATTGTGAAGACTTCCAAATCCCTTGAGTTCTTTCCCGGTTGGATAAATTTGATTGAACACTCTAGGAAATTGTTGAACCCGACTCCATAATTCTGCACCAGATAACCTAGGTGGAGCTGCATCACTCTCAACTCGTTCCTTGGTGAAGGCTCTTTTGTTGTTTCTAAATGCATGATTCATTGGTAAAAACTGACGATGACAATCAAAAAAAGAAGTTTTTCTTCCGTTTTGTAGTGTAAAAGCCTTACTTTTTTCCATACAATACGGGCAAGACAACTTCCCGTGAGTGCTCCATCCAGACAACATACCATATGCGGGAAAATCGTTGATTGTCCACATAAGGGTAGCTTTTAATTTAAAATTTTGTTGTCTGAATGCATCATAGGTGTCCACACCGACTTCCCATAGTTGAATTAACTCATCGATTAGAGGTTGTAAAAAGATGTCAATATTTCTCTTTGGACTGTGAGGACCGGGAATAATTATTGTCAAAAACATGTACGGGATCTTCATACACATCCAAGGTGGCAGGTTATATGGCGTCATAATGACCGGCCAACAAGAATAACTTGTTGATGACATCCCAAAAGGTGTAAAACCATCGGAACAAAGGCCAAGCCTAACATTCCTTGGCTCTGCAGCAAATGAAGGATAAGTTCGGTCAAAGTGCTTCCACGCCTCCCCATCAGATGGATGTGATAATACACCTTGCTCTCTCCGATTATCATGATGCCATGTCATGTATTGAGCTGTATCCTTTGACATGTAAAGTCTTTGCAATCTTGGTGTAAGTGGCAAATAATGCATATACTTATATGATACATTATTACCTTTTTCACGACCTTTTTTCTTAGGTTTATATCGAGGGTGACCACACTTATCACAATCCAACCTATTATCATTCTCCCCATAGTAGAGCATGCAGCCTTTTAGACAAACATCTATTTTTATGTACCCAAGATCCAACAGCGAGACCATTTTCTTAGACTCATAGAAGTTGGGGCATAGTGTGGAATTTGGCATAAATTCCCTAAATGCTTGCATGATACGGTCATAGCAACTCTGGCTCATGTTAAACTCTGACTTGATATTCAACATCCTTGACATCGCAGATAAGGTAGAGTGTTTTTCACATCCATCATACAACGGCTCATCTGCTCTGGACAACAAATTATAGAACTCTTTGGCTTTGGGATTTGGGGCTTCAATGTTTGGTTCTTCCTGATATGAATCTTCAAAATCAGGTCCGGCCGCGTCAAACACCATGTTATGAACCAAATTAATTGCTTCGGAGCGATTCAGTGGTTGTGCTTGTATAGAAGGGGTTTTATAATATTGCTCCCCATGTGAGGTCCATACGTAATATTCAGGGGTAAACCCAAATCTATATAGATCATATTTTGTGTCCTCGTGACTTTTTAATTCTAGGTGTTTGCACTTCTTACATGGGCACTTAATTGTTCCATCGGTAAAACCTCTAGACCGAAAGTAGTAGTCTGCCTGTTTGATGAACTCATCAATTCCCTGGTAAAACTCAGGGGTGTCCATTTTATACATCCATTGACGAGTGGATTTCATTGTTTCTGCACTTTTAAGAAATATTTAAAACAAAGCTAAAACACACGAATACCAATTTGCAATAATAAGCAAGTCAAAGTGATGATATTAACCTATCGTGCAACAATTATGAAACTGTATATCCACTTACTCATGCGGCCATGCCATGGAACAAACAGCTAACTCTTAACTCGACAATTATGATGGAACCTGTTTTCATATTTAGTAAAGAGGTATAATCGCAGTAGCACTATGAATATCATACACTTCAGTATTCGAGATTCATGTTACAGTTTATATACTTTGCTCCTAATGCCATAATTTCATTCAGACAACCTATATGGATAACAGAAGTAAGCTTGTTCTTATGAATTCGAGATTCACTTCTGTTATGGCACAAATCTCTAAAAATTATTCATTCAGCACTAACAAATTTCATTTTACAATATGCATAGATATAATATTTCATTTCATCATGTAATACTAGACATATAAACACAATTTCTAAATACTCTAGATAGAGCTAGTAAGCACAGAGACACAATTAAATTTAAAAACTACCAAAACAATACCTAGCCTAAGAACCACAATATAAACAGCAATTTTACAAGAATATCTATCCATGATTGGATAAACCTAACATAAAACTTACACAAAAACTTCAAACTACAAATCGCACATATAAAATTTCAAAGTTTAAGCTAATACAGGTACATGAACATACCGTACGAAAACAGCTCAATAGCCGGCGATTCTGTAATAGAATGAAGAGAAGAAGAAACCGAATGACGATGCGATTTTGTTCTAGGTCGCGATCTTTGACGATGTAGATCTCCGGTGAAAGTCGCGGTCTCTGGTGGAGGAAGGCACGATCGTCGACGGTATAGGTTGTGTTCGCCGGCGGTGTATGTCACACGGTCGCCGGCGGTGTAGATCTCAAACCGATGGCGGTGCTGAATTCGAGAATCGAGAGAACGGAAGTGTTTTTGGGCTTAATCTTATATTGTAAAAAGGAAAAAAAGAAGGGGGATATCTTAATGACGTTTGCAGACGCTTGTTCCATTTACCTCCATCAAATATATATATTATATATTATATATTATATATACATATTATATTTGAAAGAAAAGTCCACTTGGCTGGAGGAAAAAAAGCTCACGTGTTCCATTTCCTGGGACCTTTTAAATCAATTTGAAATAAAAGTCCACTTGGCTACACATTTCAACTTTATGCTTTATTCACAAATAATTTATATATATACATATTATTAGTCTCATACATACATTAAAAAAACCAGCGACATAAATGCAGACGACTTTGAGGATGTCGTGATTTAGAGAGAGATTTGGCGACATGACCCAGAATGACGCAAATTAGAGACGCAAATAGAGTCTCTTGTTACTACATCGCAAATTAGAGACGTGTGTAGCGTCATTCTCAAAAGAAGTCGCAAATTAGAGACGTATTTGGAGACGTCCATTGCGACTTTGTCTTTTATACACCAAATCTGCGACTTTAATTACGACATGAACGACGTTGATGTCGTTATATACGTCGCCAAATGTGTCTCAATTTAACGACGTGCAGACTTATGTCGCTAAAAATGTCGTTAAATGAAATTTTTCTAGTTGTGTCCAGATAAGTTAGGAAAATAAATTTGAGTATGTTTTTTGTTGTACCGGAGAAAAAGAAGAGAATAGATGTGATTTGCAATTATTGAAAATGATGATTAGATATCGAGAATATATAGTTCTAAAGATGGATAAGGACCGTCGGATTACAACAATGAGTTAAAAAGATGCAATGGCAAGATCGTAATTAAACAGAAGTGCAAGTGAAAGATATCATGCACAATACTCCTCCTTACACGCTTATGTTTTGATTTAGTTTTAATCTTATTTAGTATTAGAATTTAAAGATCTTTAACGTAATTACTAAATATTTTATTGACCCGTGACTACACGGGTTTGATTAAAAAAAAAATCTAAGATTAATTACTTGACATACTTTGCTTCTATAATAAGTGTAGAAGTAAATTTATTTTATGCCTTACATATTATATTATTACGTTTTGACCATCTTAGTGATGCATTTGTATAATACTCCGTAAATAAAAGATATCGAAGTAGACAATATGTAAAATTTAATATTATGTTTTGCGGCTGGTATTTTCATTTGAAGATTATCAAAAAGTAGTATTACTTGAAGTACCACGCCATTTAATTTGGATATTAAATATTAAAATACGAAAAATAAAGACTATCATGTAAGCTATGAAAATTATGACCAAGTATATAAATGTTACATTTGGTATGAACCCGTGAACTCAATGGAGTTCTAGTCTCATGGAGGAAACAAACATTATAGTTTGTCCCATAGTAACTCACAATGTTTTCAAACTCCTCACCATCTTTAAAACTAATCAAAAATCATTTCGTATATTATGCTAAAAAGGCGTAACCATTTATTTCACCTTAACAAAATTAAAATAATTACGAAATCATAAATGAAGATGTAAAAACATAAAATAAATGAGCTTATTACTAATACACTTACGAATAAGGCAAAGCGTAACAATATGTATGGTATGTGGCCGAAAGGACTATTCCATCCATTTCAGTAATTAGCACAATTATAGAGCCAATCTCATTCATCATCGCTAAATTAACTTACAAATTCAATTCCCGTCAGAGAATCAACAACCAAATAAACGAACTCCATAAAATTAAATATTATATTAGTTTGATCAAA
This sequence comes from Helichrysum umbraculigerum, assembly GCA_949592205.1. Lineage (NCBI taxonomy): Eukaryota > Viridiplantae > Streptophyta > Magnoliopsida > Asterales > Asteraceae > Helichrysum > Helichrysum umbraculigerum. Next base: position 99,622,538 of record CATIUR010000004.1, on the reverse strand, counting down.
TCAATTAGAAATGAAGAATGCAATTGTCTAAATTTGACAAAAGATCCCAATTTAGAAAAACAAAACCAAACATATTACAACATAACAGCAATCATTTATGCATTCATTTTTATTGTTTCTTTAATCTAAGCTCCTTTAGTCATCCTATTTGTCAAATTTTGACCAAGTTAAATAAAGTGTTAATTGTTTGGTTATGTATTTAACTTTGCACTTTTTACTATTGTATGTAACAAACTTTCAAAACATCTATTGTATGTAATAAACTTGTAAAAAATGCTATTGTATGTAACAAACTTTCAAAACATCTATTGTATGTAATAAACTTGTAAAAAATGCTATTGTATGTAACAAACTTTCAAAACATCTATTGTATGCAATAAACTTGTAAAAAATCGTTATCGTATGGTGCGGTAGTCAATGATCTGCTCAAGTTTGCTCGTGCCGCCACAAACCAATGTTAAAGAGCCATTTTGAGTTTGGCATGTACACATGGTAATCCGCTACATACAATAGAGATTTTTTACAAGTTCATTGCATACAATAGATGTTTTGAAAATTTGTTACATATAATTGCATTTTTTACAAGTTATTACATACAATAGATGTTTTGAAAGTTTGTTACATACAATAGTAAAAAAGACAAAGTTAGATACATAACCAAATAATCTATCTACACTAATAAAGGGGGGTTTCCCCTATGTCATAAATCTGATGTGTCCTTTCCTTATGTAGTTTTCATGCTTAGGTGTCATTTTGTGGTTAAAAGGATGATGTAAGCCAGAGGTCATACTTGTAAATTGAATAAATAAAAAAAAAACTAGCAATCCCTTTAAAATCAGTTTTCCTTTTACATATTATTTCTTTTACACTGCATTCTCGAGTTTTTTTTCCAATGGAAAGGAAAGGAAATCAACTGATTTAAAAAAATAGGTCATTCTCGAGTTCATTTTCAGGATGGAAAGGAAAGGGGAGGAATGAATTTGGACTGAAAATACATGGGCTTTTTGTTAATGACACTTTCCGCCCATATTCGAGCGGATTGGAACAGAAAACGTTATACACACATCACCTGACAATTGTATAACCGCTGTTCTACTATTCTATATATAGCACACAGCAAAATAACTAAGCCTGCAGTCTCCTTTCTCAATTCAACATCAACTCACGATATTAAATTAAGTTTGTTACTGATCGTATGTCGGAAACTTTTTTGCACAGTTCCAGTCGTGACTTTTGACCCAAAAAGTAAATTAACAAGTAGTATTTAAAGAACCAAATTATACTTCTAGAAACATGTTTTGATTATATTTTTGTTTTAATAGCGATCTTATTAGAAGTTTGTTTCCCTACCTTTACAATTGACAGATTGCTTGAATAACTACTTACTTATTTTCCTCTCTTTTGATTTCCTTTCAACTCAAGAATACATATAAAATATCTTATATTACATTCTTTTCTATTACTTTTTCCTCTTTTCTTTTCCATCACATTCTTTTCCTCCTAAAATAAACTCGAGAATACAGTTTTAAAAGTATTTGTAAGCAATATGGGTTTATTACTACGTATTTGTAATTTCCGAGACAGATATGGATAATTACGCGTGCTTTTGATTGATTCTCACACCTCCTTTTCCCATTGGCAATACAACTATCAAGAATTCAAATTTATATTTTCCAGAGATAACAATTATCTCATCTTCTCTTTCTTTTAGCACTCTCAAGTCTCAATCTTTCTCTCTAAGATTTGTTCAGCTTTCTTTTCTAAGCTTCATCACAGAGTTCTCAGGTAAATCACCTTTTAAGATTTCTTCATCTTTTTGTTCACATTCGGGTTGAATACTCATTCCTTTCCTCCTCTTCATTTTTTTTTCTTCACATTCGAGATCCATATCAAGTAATTAAAAACCCTAGACCTCTAAATACTTCTTTGGATGCGTTTGTTGGGGTGGCCTCCGAAGAACACAAACACAACGATTTTCATCGGTAGCTGAATCTGAACCCGTAGCAATAGTAATTGCAGACCTACTATTATATGCATATGAATATGAATATTGAGTACTAGATTGATACGTATTGTTATCTATGATTCTTTATTATCTCAGGTGAAATACTCAAAGGAACCATATATAAAACCCTACCAAATGTAAGTTTTCAAGTTTATGTTTCTGTATCTGCATTTTTTTTCAATAATTATCATAATTATTTGAAGATTACGCTTTTTTTAGAGTTTTCATAGATGTACTGATTAGAATTTTTATGTATAGATTGTTTTTACCAGCTTGCAAAGATAGGGGTAATGATCTCAGGTGCCATTTCAAGGTATCTTTATGTTTATTATATACTAAATATAAAGCTTTTGAATTGATAATATTTTGTTAGGGGTGTGGAACTGGAATTTATATTAGTTTACTGTTCAAAAGCAATTGTTATATGATATAACTCGATGAATGTAGTAACGGCTTTGAATGTTTAGTGTTGATATGCAATTATATAAATTATCATTGTTAAGAGTTATGATATAATGCTTCTTTTATATAAATTATCATTATATAAATTATCATTGTTAAGAGTTATGATATAATGCCTCTTTAAAGCGGTGGGGAGCTAGAAGAATAACCGATATGATGTTGTTAACCAGATTGTGTTGGTCCCTAAAGGCAGCGATGGATTGCAGTGGGTTGCGGACCTTTAAGAAGCTTATGAAGTAAGCTCTGCGGCGAGAAGGATAGATGGAGTAAGTCTGGACAGTGGACAAAGTGGGCTGCAAATAAAGAGGAATGAATATGTTCCTTCAAAAGTGAGTATGTTCGTGTGGATAATGAATATAAAGAGGATACTGGTTCTGATAGGTTGTAAATTTTGAATGGCAGGTGGTGCTGGCTGGACCAGATGATCAAGCATCACTTTATCTTCTCTGACTTCACTAATGCAAGTATGACAAGGTTCCCAAAGTGGATTTGATTATTTCATTTTTTTTATCACTTCTAATTTTGAGTGTGTTCTTTTGGGTGTGTTTTATTGGGTTTTTTTCCTACTAATTTGATCATATGTGCATCCCTTATAGGCATAGTTTTGGTTTGCCTGTGTATCGGTTGTAACAATTGGAATGCATCTAAATACAAAATACACAAATGATGAACAAGGACGAGAAAGAAATGCAGCCATTTTTCTAGCATGAAGATACGCTCTTGCTGTAATGTATGTACTTATCCTCTTTATTAACCTCATTTTAACGAATGCAAGTCTCATTCACAAGTGTTTTCGTTAAATTTATGCACAAACACCTTTATTTTTGTGAAAAACATTTCAGAATTATTATTTTTGGGTAATATAAATAGAGTATGATATGGATTTTAAATTATTATGTGGGTGCTATATTGAGCTTGGTATGCCATGCTTATTATAAAGTTTTAAATTAATGTATGAGAGTGTAAATATGCAAGGACTCCTATAAAGATTACCTTCTCAGATTTTTATGAGTGATGACAAATTGGGCGGGTCATGTTAGTATGTGGCAAAATAAAATGGTTACTACAGGTGATAGTGTAGACGCAGGTGATAGTGTAGACGCATTTTTATATAAAATGGTTAATTTGGGTTATAAAACGCTTCCTATTTAAATGCTTATATAGTTTATGATATAGAATCCCTTAAGATTGAAATAAAATGCTACATAGTTCTCAGATGTTGCCCAATAATTTTTAGAAATGGAAAACCAAAGCCAAACCAGATAAAGGATGGACTGATTTGTAGTTTTATAGACCGTTGTATCTTAATGACCAAAACAAAACTCACCTTTTGCAGGTGTACATGACTTTACATGACTGGGGTAAGTGGTCGTTGGACACATCAAGATCTTTCTCAGTTACAATGAAGAAATTTAAAAGAATTGGATTAGCAGCAAGTGTACAATGAAGTCAACACTCTGGTCTCATTGGATTAGTAGTAAGGCATATGAAGTAGTATTAAATTAATAGGTATATATGGTCACAATGTATATTGCCATATTAGCCTTGGGCCCTCTCTTAAACTTTTTTTGCTTAGCTGCTATTTTGCAGCGATTATAGCTGCTGTTTTGAAGCTCTTTGTCAATTATTATATGTACATTTAGTATGATGGAAGTGGTGTCTATGTACTAATGGAAATAATAACTATGGTAAAGGATTAACTAAACTTGCATTTAGTAATACTTGAAGAAATTGCAGTCATGTGAAAAGCACAAGTCTAAAAGTTTTAGTTCCTTTTTTCAATATTTTGTTATGATTGACTGGTTTTTTTTTTTTGTAAATTGATAATTTGTACTGTCATCGATTTGTAAAGTGATTGATTATACAACACCCAAATTTACTATATTCAATTCTTTAAAAGAAATCATTCTATAATGTAGATTTTATTTTATCAAACCCGTGTTTTCACGGGTCTTAAAACTAGTTAACCCTTAAATAAATGGACCATATTTGTAGTATTGCAAGCTTGTAAGCATTTATTTATTGCTCTCCATTACAACTTCATTCCTCACCAACTCATAGAAATTGCAAGGTTAGTAACGTAAAATTTGTTGCTCATCACAAAAACTTGTTCAACCATAAAGTACAAATAGATGGTAGAAACTATATACACAAAGCAATGCTGATACACTACACAGAAACATAGAAATTGACATTATCGCCTTTCATTATCATTATCATTATCTTGTTATATATACAACATCAACCAAATACCTTCAAATGTACATGTTGACACCTCAAGCATTCTCATGTTGACACATCACTACTAATTAACTACTCCGTAATTAATATTAATCTTTTTCTTTACAACACTTGCAAACCTCAATATTTTCAAATATATATTTGTTTTGTTTCATCTCACATGAACATATGAAATCTTCTTATATTATTAGTTATATTATTCCTATTATATTAAATATATAGTTACTTTGTATGATACACAGAAATGTATAATGACCTTTTGTGTGACACATCAATATATATATATATATATATATATATATTTCTTTTGTTAAAACTATGCACGTCGATCTCACTTTATATTTTCTCATTTTTAGCAAATACCCTTACGTTTTTCTGAACATCTAAATATATAGATAGAAAAAAGAGCTCCAAGAAGTAGCTACTATATAAGAGAATTACGAAAATATGAGCACTAAGCTTCCATTGAACAAACCTACGTATTGGCCACCTAAATTAGATATCAACTATATAAGATCTGAACACCATTTTGTTCCAATTTATATTCCGAGTTGTACATCTATTTTTTTTCGCAAGATAAGATAGACATTGAATCATTGAGAAGATATATTGAGTACGGGCAGATTGAATATCATGTTGAGAAGCAAAATGATTTTATTTCTCCACTTTTATATAGCCTAAATTATAATCTGATGCATCCCATCCCATGTACAATTTTATCCAGGAGTTTATTTCGACACAAATATTTAATTGAAAATAGATTATAGTAATTTCTTTCTATTTTGCCACGTTCTTTTGTATATTAGATTGCAATAAAAGTTTGCTTGATTTTATGACTCGTAAGAGTCGCATAAGGCTCGGGAGAGTCACACACGATTAGTAAGAGTCAATGAACGACTCGTAAGAGTCAAAGTCATTTAAGAGTCGATTGCATAATGAACATCTAAAAAAATACTACGTAGAAAATAAACTTTTTACATAATAAATTTCAAATTTACATGTTACTACTTCTAATGACATGTGACTTTAACAATTCACGGCACTCCAACTTAGCTTAACACTCTCCATATTTGACACCTAAGCACTTAAGAGGGTTACAGATCATGACATTTAATACATAAAATAACTAGATAAAAACATCATTATTGCTTATTGAGTCCATTAAATATCCTGATTTGAAAGAGACTAAATCTTCATAAGCTCTCATGGAACTTTATAGTCATCCTTCACTTATCAATTCGATCAGTGAAATTAAATATTTTATAAATAAATTAGGTCATGAGTATCGATATTATGGAATTGTCTTTTTAACCAAGTGTTCTGTGATTTTTGAGATCTCTTGAATGGATGTTGTTCTTAACATTTACTCCGTATTACTTTGTTAGCTGGTTTTATTCTGATGATGACCATTGTTCTTGACAAAATGATATTGCTGATAGAATTACAAAAGTTTATTTCGTTACATTTGTTTGTACATGCGAGTCTTGAAGTTTTAAAAAGCGTTCAAAGTCGGACATGCGAAAAGTTCTTTCTTTAGTTTTTGTTGGGTATGTCAAATGGTCGTTGGTTTAATTAGGTTTTATAATTTGTTATATTTATTATTATATATATATTTGCCTATTGTTCAATTCGGTGTGCTCTCTTTATCATGTAGCAGCCTCAATTTCATAGGTAGGTTGTATTACAAACATTTAGCAACTTACGCTCGCAACAAAATACAAATCGAGTGCGGTGACCACAAACCCTTGCTATAAACAATTACAAACATTTTATTTTATTTATTTAAATATTATTATTATTATTTTATGGGAGCATATGATAAAAAGAATTACAGTATTATTTTTTCATTGACGGGACGATTATATATATAGATGACCACAATTTGATGAGCATTAAAAGCGAAGATATCAAAAAGTAAAAGGTAAAGTCATTCCAGAATTGCATGAGACAAACTAAAATGCTACTCCCTCCGTCCCATTTGAAATGTCCACATTACTATTTTGGGATGTCCCATTACAAGTGTCCACTTTGATATTTAACCAATCAAAAAAGACTTTAGTGGGTGGATTTAATATTTGATTGATGGAAAGTGTAGTTAGTGGAGAATCCTAAAACTATGCGCAAAGTCAAAGTGGACATTTGTAATGGGACGGAGGGAGTATTTCACTATGGATTCCATTCTTTTTTTCTTTTCACTTTCACCTTTTCATTTCTTTAAGATAAAACGTAAAAGTTTAAATATGAAACATTAAAATCAAGAGATTCTTATTTGGAATCTAGAACTTTACGGTAGTGGCCGGTCATCAACCATTTTCATAGGGGCATATAAGTAATTGAAGCTTCAAAAAGCTTCGGGTAAATCCTAACGCTACTCTTTCAAAGCGTTTCAATTTGGAGCTTTTGAGACAATTTAAAAGCTTACAGCTCAACCATCCAAACACAACTTCTTTTAAAATTTAAATAGGAGCTTTTTAATTTAATTGACAAACACACGTTCACCAAACATATAATAAAAAAATCGCTACTTCATGAACTGCTAAGTAAATGGAGGTAAGTTTTTGTTTGATTTAATCAAAGTAAAAGGTAAATTTTTTTTTGACTATTTAATCAAAAGTTTATTTCGACGTTAAACGCATATCTACGTCATTATACTTACATAATTTATCAAGCATATATAAATTTAATTGACAAACCCATATACAATGTTTTAAAAATCGGTTTTTTAAGCGAATCGGTTTTCAAAACATTGCCCATATAATTACAGGTCAATAACATGAAAACAGTATCCACGAATTACTGTGTATTATTTATTGCATATTGGACACTTATTTGGGACAACCCAAAATAGTAATGTGGACAATTGTGATAAAATCGATGGAGTATCTCTCACTATGGTAACTTGAAGTTTAACAATTTTGTAGTAGTTGACTGTATTTTCAAATCTTAATTGACAAATCATTTTTCGAAGTTACACACGACACATTGCCTTGGATAACACATTAATTGCAATTATATTTGTTTTACATATATGTGTTAGCTTACGATTACAATTTCAATTCAACACAACACTAACTATAGTTATTATATAACTTGCCGTCATATTACAAATCATAATATCACTTAAAATGTTTTATTTATATACATTCTCTTTTTCAAGATCTATTGTCATTGTTTGATATGTATTTGTATATGATTACAACAACGTACGATTTGTATAGAAATTTAGGTCTGGATTACAAAATACAGTTATTTGACTTAGACTAAATTCATTGATAATTTGGGATTTAAAATAATGTTTTGTGGGTTACGATAATTTTGTACTGCCTTCTTACTATCGGCCTATTATATACATAAATATTTGACTATCCGAACTATACATGAAACGTTTACAAATAAAATAATATATATTTTAAAATCGACATGTCTTATATCATGCTTTCACATTAACTTAAATTTTATGATTAAATTACTATATTAATTTCTTACTTCATATGCAGCAAAGATTTCCAACAATTCCTAGCATCTTCCGTGATCCACTTCAAGAATCAAATAATCCACGGTGAGTTACAGTTATATTATTGCTAACTGTATCCTAGAAAATCCCTTTTAAATTTAGATGTTAATTAAGGGTTTGGTTCATTCGGTTTAAGGTTTTTGTTTTGAAGATGAGTAACATGGGTGTGATCTTCAAACTTTAGACGATCTTTTAAGGGTTAATACACACAGAGGGGATTAAAGTATCTCAAAATGTTCACCTAAAGTATTCATGTAACACCCTCAAATTTCGGTTTGCGGAAGCGGTCGGGTCGGGTGTTACCAAATTAAATATCACAACATAAGATACATAATGAACGACTCTAAATGAGACGTTTGAAAATAATTATACATTTACCAAATAGAACGTTTACAACGTGACGAGTTTAATAGAAATTTCAAATACATAATTTGAAAATACAAAAGTAAATGCAGAGTAGTCTCAATTGTTGAAATCATGCGACTCGAGCTAGCAAAATCTTGTAGTAATTCCTACTCCTATTGGGCACCTGAGAACACATGCTAAAACAGGTCAGCTATAAAGCTGGTAAGTTCATAGGATTGTTAGTTGAAATCATGATGTAATAAAACCCTGTATGTTTTGAAGAGTCGTTTCAAATTCAGCCATTTTGATAAGTGTTGTATTGAAGTTTGTAACACCAATTGTGTATACGTCTAATCGAGGTATCTTATACCTAAGTGTTCGAGTCGAGTACCTAAGTACATACATATAAGTGTGACATTCCACGCCTTGATACCTAACAGGTAGTTGTGTCGATAAACGTAAGGCAATACATGCCTATAACTATTTATTTGACTGTATGACCGCGTCATATGATAACAAGTAATTGTAGTTCCGCAGAACTATGATTTAATATATGATGTGTTGCATCCAGCAACAAGTGATCGTAGATCCGCAGATCTATGTTTGAAACGTTTAGCGTGTCCGTTTACCCGATTAGCATAAGCTAACCCGGACTTGAATTGAGCTAACGGCCTCGCGTGGCAGCACCACCGATCCGTTAACTTATTGTGAATCCCGAGTATCACTCGTTGATCCATTGATTTCATTGAAATTTCGTCCACTGCAATACCGTGGTTTCGTTTTGTGCCCACTTTACCGTGGCATCGTTTGGTGCCCGCTGCAATACCGCGGCATCGTTTTTGGAATTGCTCGCAAGCAATTTGCAATTGAGCCGACAGTACAACGACATGCCCGACTACGTTGTTTGAGAGCCAGTAGTACTCGACTTGCCTGACTAAGTAAATCGTATAATAGTATGTATACCGATATATATATATGTATGAACAAATACTTAGATGTCAAATTGCACGTTGCACCTAGGTATGAATATTCATCAGGTGACACCCCCACGGTTGGATTACATCCTGGGCCGGGGGTCCATCCCTGGTTGGATTACATCCTGGGCCAGAGTCGTCACCAGTTGAGTTGTATTGATATAAGAAGTCTGTACTAACATGTGATGCTATTGTATACTCCTAGTCTAAAGCCTAGCAAGCATATATATCCGAGTCTCGGGGAAATGTTCACTTAAGTCTAGTTTCTCGTTCTAGTGATAATGAAGAGTGTCGACGGTTTTTGTAATATCCGTAAATCGGACCTAGTTGTTTTATATTATTTAAAGTGTTTGGAAATAATATTGTTTGAATTAATTGCGAATAAATAGGAAATAAGTTTCAGGACTTATTGTGGTTAGTAAAATATTAATTGTTTTAAATTAATATAGTTGAGGGAAAAATAAAATGTTTGGACTCGTAAATGGTTTTCGGGTTCCAGACAATGGGGTGAGAAGGGGTATTAAATTATACCCGTAAAATTGAAGGTCGGTTTGAGGAGCCGACCTTCTTTCTTTTTATATGTCTTCCTTCTTTCATTTTGAGAACTAAGAAATAAAACACAAAATTAAGAAATCAAAATTTGAGAAAAGCAAGAATCGATTAAGTGATTAGAGATTAACAGCAACTTCATTATTCCCTTGCAACTTTAATCTTGTAAGTTGAATCTTTGATTTATATGTATAAGCTTGATTTGATGAAACTAGTTAAATTATAAACTAGTTATGAGATTGAGAGTGATAAATTAATAATTGAGTATATATATATTAAGTTAGTTACTGTTATTAGTTGGGTTGGTATGATAAAAAAAAATTGAGTTTGTTGATTTAGGTTGAGAAAAATCGGGTATGGGTTTTCATCAGTTCGCCAGGGCCTGAAACGAACCAGATCGCGCCGCGACTGGTATAGATAGCGACGCGAGATAGTATGAATCGCGACGCGATGTGAGATTGATTGCGACGCGACCGTAAATAAATAGCGACGCGATTTGGGTAATATTGCGACGCGATGTGAGGTTGATCGCGACGCGATGTGTTACTGTTGCGACGCGATTGGAGCCTGCACAGGACAGTTTTGTTTTTTGCTGTATGGTATCTATGGGCTGTTTGGATAATTGTCTATATGATACTAATATGTGATTAACAGATGTCAAACAGAAGTATGAGGTACATATGGTTACATTCTAAAGTGATAATAATATAGAACTTAATGTGGCCTAAATATGCAGAATAATGATGATTTAAGGTTTATATTATAACCTGTTATAATGACAAGGATGTAGAACTCGTAGTGCTTTATTGTGTATGCATGAACTATACTTTACATGCTTAGGAGTAAGGTGAGTATCTTGGTAAAAGTCGAGTATTTTAGTTAATAGATATGAATGAGCTAAACATGTAAAGTTGGTTGTTGATATTAGGGACATATTGTTGTTATATGAATTGTTGAAACAAGATACTGACTTGTGATGTTTTGTGGTGATTTCAGATAAGCAAGAGACTCAGTGACATTAGACTACTGAGTGGAGACTGAGGTATTCGGTGAGTGGACTCGTTCTCTCAGTGTGATTTGGTTGTAACATATTTGGTTACAACAAGTGAACATAGTGTGCTATTATGTTTGTGATTGTGACTGTTGACCAGTGAAATACACGTGTAATAAGTGATGTGTCGCCTTCGGGCATTTGGTGATTCGGAGGTCAACGATTGTTGGACTGGGTTGCTACAGGTTAGTCAATATGAGATTTGTGAACATGTGTTGTGAATGGAACACATATTGACTAAAGGTAGCAAACAGTTATCGGTAAAATCACTGTATTGGCCTGCAGTGATTGTAAGTGTTGCTTGGTGGGCCATCCGCGGTCAGAGGGCTTTACAAGGACCACCGATCCTCTTTGTGATGTTGTGTCAGTGTCTAAGTGATATTTGTGATAATCAGTATTGTTATGCTAAATTGTACTGATAGTGATAAGTTGACTCACTTAGTTTCGTGCTAATCCCACTATTTACCCTTTGCAGGTTTTGAGATGATTTGAACTGGACTGAAGAATGTTTGACTACCAAGTGTTACTCTGATATCTGAATTTATAAATCAGTGTTATTATTGTTTTCATATAACACCCAGTTTGTTAAATTATGATTTAAATTAGTTGGATTTTTATGTTTACTAAATGATGTGAATTATAAATGTTTTAATTTGGACAGACGCTTCCGATATATTGTATTTAAATAACTATAATAGGAAGGGTGTTATAAGTTGGTATCAGAGCATAGGTTTGGGTGAATTGGACATTGGTAAGTGTTCAATCCCAAATCTATTTTGTGTTAAGTCAAACATTCTAAAGTGTGGGATTAGTAGTGATATGAAAAAGTGATTATTAAAAGTGTACTAACCTATAACAAGATGCAAGATTGTTGTTTTGATTGCAGAGATGGAGGAATATGAGGAACCGACTGGTATTCTCAATGATTCCTCAACAATTGTGGGCCTAAGTATAACAGGTACTTCTCGATAACCTTATTGAATTAATTATTGTATGATGACGATTAGTAATAAAGTGATTGAGTCTGACTGAAATGATTCCCCAGTGATGTGTCATTGATGAGTGTTACTTGTTATTGTGATGATATAAGTATTAGATGAATCATTCAGTGATATGTGTAGTTCTGACTGAACTTTGGAATTGTGGATTATGTGTTAAGTTGTGTAGACACAGTGTTGATCAAGTTGATTAGTAGCGAAATTGTTGAACTTGAATATGTCTATTATATAGAAATAAAATATAAACAGTTGTGTGATTTTCTGTGATAAATGCAAAGTGTGATTAGGACACCTTGTTAGAGAAATTGTTGTTATGTGATAAACTGAATTGATGCGACATCAAATAGTGAAATAAATGAGATGTTGGTATATCTCAATTAATAGGTTTGAAGTTATTCTGTTGTCTAAGTGGAAAAGTGTATAGTTGTTGTAATGTGTGCCTGGATTAGGCAAAGTTAGAATTGGAAGTGATAGCCTCTAACTTGGGTAATAGTTATGCTATAAAGTGATAAAAGTGGCTAGATGTTGATGTGTGATAGTGATTATTATTGTGGGTTGAATTATGAATTATGTATAAAAAAAGAGTGATATAGTAATGTAGTAAGAAAATAAAGGTAGTTGATAAACCTTTATATATGTTGAACAGATTGTGAAAAGTAATTGTTAATACTTGTAGTAAGTGATATAAATAGGATGATTTTATTGAGAAATTAGTGTTTTAAAATTTTAATGGAACACTAATAGTGAAACTAGCGGTGTGTGATTTAAATAGTCAAAGAAGTGTGAACTAGTGAATGATTTAGAAATGTTAAATTAATAACAAATATTATTAATAGGAGAATAGTTGTTATGTGACTTGAGGCATGAGGTAATGCCAAGTAAAGTGATAAAGTACTTAGTACTTGATGTTGTACCTTGTACTGATTATTGATATTATCCGTGGAGAGGTGTGGCATTAGGATTTAAATTGATATTGTATCATAAGTGAAAATGTGATAGTAAATTTAAAGGTGGTTAGCGGTTATGGAAACAACTGTAAAGAGAAATACTTAAGTATATAGTGAATTGATTATGAGGAATTATAGGCTCCTAGAAACTGGAGGGTTTTGGAGAAAAGTGATTTAGTTGATATTATAATCAATCAAGTGTCGTGAAATACGTGTTTGGAATTACACGTGATATTATTATGTCATTATTATTTGACAAAGTGTTATGTGTTAAATTGATAAGGATAGATTATCAGTTGTTGGGAGTTTCAAATAAGTTGAAAATAATTGAAAATTCAGATTATAAGAATGATGACTTAGATTAGTTGTTGAATTGAAATCTGTGTGAATAAATGCTTACTAAAATTGTTATAGGTATATGCGAAACAACTTGATGTAATAAGATGATTTAGTATATATATGTGGTTATGATGCATGTAGAGTGTTCAGAATTGAATTAAACAAAGGTTTAAGTAATATGTATTTAAGTGAAAGAAATCACATTGATGATTGATGATATGAAGTAACCTGAGAAGGAATTGTGAATAACATAATCAAACAACGCTTGATCACCGTTGTTACATTATGTTGTATCACATGAACTTGTTGAGGTTACCAAATATCTAAGAAAGTGAATGTGATTGAGAGAGAAATATAATATGAAGTTGTGTTAAACTAGTTAGTGAAAATTATGATAATCAGTAAGTGAAACTTGCAAGTGTATATGGTACTTACAATTGTTGAAATTGTTGAAATGTGATTATGTGACTAATGGGTGTGGATTACCTATTAGTGAGTAGTAATAGTATCCTATCGGATTACCACAATGTGTATGGCTTGTATTAAGCTGAATTGGGATACTGACTTTATATGATGATTGAGTTAAATCTAAAACTTGAGATAGTTACCAGATGAGATATATATAGATATGTGATAAGTGATAGGAGTAAATAACTCATATTGTGTGCTAAATGAGTTTTAGTTGTCATTGATGAATAATTGACTAGAGAATGGTATAGTGGTTCCATTTGGCTGAATGGGCCACTGTTGTTGAATGTAGTTATAGAAAATTTATGTTTAAGGTTAAACATAATATTAATTTGTTAATAGTATGATATATTGACTTTGGAAGTCAACTATAAATAAAGAGTTAGTGTAGGATATGAAATCATTGGAATATGATTAATTTTGCTGAGAATCAAATTTGAGCAAAGTGACCACTTATTGATTAATTGATTTAGTTGAAGTTGACAAATAGTCAACAGTATTAAAATTGTTAAATGGGTTATTATAACTCAAATGAGTGAAAGGAGATATTAAGGATTATGAAATTTTGATTAATTGTGCTAAGTTATTTAACCAGTGAATAGTGTGAGTAAGAGACTGAACTTATTAGAAATCGATGGTGACATGAGTTCTCACGAAGATGACTGTGAATTATATTATTAAATTAAAATTGCATGATTGAATGTGATATCAATGTAAGGTTGAATAATTGTGATGTTTTTGACTTATGTCAAAATTGTGATTTCATTCTGTAGGATGATTGCATCCTGTTATGTTTAAATATATTAAAGATGAATTGTGTGTGAAAGTTTATTATTAAACTCATAGTTGAAAGAATTTGAATTACAAAACAGTGATAACATGAACCCTAAGGGGGAGAGAACAAAATTAATGATAAAATAAATTGTGGAATAAGTCAATGTAGAGGTCGGGTGAATGTAGGTAATACGGTGTGACAGTACATGTGTTAATTTAACAATGTACTTCTTGATGATGTTTTACCTACTGTGTGTGTGACCTCTATTTTTGCTTATTAAAGTGATACGAATCCGGATTACTTTAGGTAAAGGATTTCATATAGTTGAAGTAATAAGTGAATAATTGTTGATTGTTGGTTAGGAACTGAAATTAATTTTCAGTGTTATTAGGTGCATTGTGGTTTTATAACCACTGATGTTAGCTGTTGTTGTTTTAGCTGTTAGAAGATAAATTGTCAAAGATTTTAGCATATTGCTAATTTCTAGTTAATATAGTTGTTAAAGATTTTGACACATTACTAGTGTCTGGTTGTAAGTGATTATGTGACTATTTGTTAAAGTGAGTATGTGTTTTGAACATATATCTGATTGATGATAGAGAATTTAGGTAAATGATTGTTTTATAGAAATTGTTGAATGAATGTACAATATATACAGGGGTGAAAGATAGAAACATGTACATTGGGATATGTGCATGTGGAAAGAATTCAAATAAATAAATTATTGTTATAAGTTGCTCAAGGGGAGCAAGGTACGTTATTAGTTTTGGTTGTAATTGATTTTGTGTCCACTTGTTAAAGTGATTGTGTGTTAATGATAAATAATTCAGATATATGCTTGTTTCATGGAAAATATTGGATGAAAGCACAGTATATGTGCGTGGGAAAAGACATAAGCATGTCCATGGGGACATGTGAATGTAGAAAGAATTAAAACAAGATAAATATAGTATTAGTTGCTATTGAGGATTAATGTATGATAAGATGTAGATGAGTGTGTTATATTAGACGAATTAAGTGTGATCAGATTTCGAGGACGAAATCTTTTAAGGGGGAGAGATTTGTAACATCCGTAAATCGGACCTAGTTGTTTTATATTATTTAAAGTGTTTGGAAATAATATTGTTTGAATTAATTGCGAATAAATAGGAAATAAGTTTCAGGACTTATTGTGGTTAGTAAAATATTAATTGTTTTAAATTAATATAGTTGAGGGAAAAATAAAATGTTTGGACTCGTAAATGGTTTTCGGGTTCCAGACAATGGGGTGAGAAGGGGTATTAAATTATACCCGTAAAATTGAAGGTCGGTTTGAGGAGCCGACCTTCTTTCTTTTTATATGTCTTCCTTCTTTCATTTTGAGAACTAAGAAATAAAACACAAAATTAAGAAATCAAAATTTGAGAAAAGCAAGAATCGATTCAGTGATTAGAGATTAACAGCAACTTCATTATTCCCTTGCAACTTTAATCTTGTAAGTTGAATCTTTGATTTATATGTATAAGCTTGATTTGATGAAACTAGTTAAATTATAAACTAGTTATGAGATTGAGAGTGATAAATTAATAATTGAGTATATATATATATTAAGTTAGTTACTGTTATTAGTTGGGTTGGTATGATTAAAAAAATTGAGTTTGTTGATTTAGGTTGAGAAAAATCGGGTATGGGTTTTCATCAGTTCGCCAGGGCCTGAAACGAACCAGATCGCGCCGCGACTGGTATAGATAGCGACGCGAGATAGTATGAATCGCGACGCGATGTGAGATTGATTGCGACGCGACCGTAAATAAATAGCGACGCGATTTGGGTAATATTGCGACGCGATGTGAGGTTGATCGCGACGCGATGTGTTACTGTTGCGATGCGATTGGAGCCTGCACAGGACAGTTTTGTTTTTTGCTGTATGGTATCTATGGGCTGTTTGGATAATTGTCTATATGATACTAATATGTGATTAACAGATGTCAAACAGAAGTATGAGGTACATATGGTTACATTCTAAAGTGATAATAATATAGAACTTAATGTGGCCTAAATATGCAGAATAATGATGATTTAAGGTTTATATTATAACCTGTTATAATGACAAGGATGTAGAACTCGTAGTGCTTTATTGTGTATGCATGAACTATACTTTACATGCTTAGGAGTAAGGTGAGTATCTTGGTAAAAGTCGAGTATTTTAGTTAATGGATATGAATGAGCTAAACATGTAAAGTTGGTTGTTGATATTAGGGACATATTGTTGTTATATGAATTGTTGAAACAAGATACTGACTTGTGATGTTTTGTGGTGATTTCAGATAAACAAGAGACTCAGTGACATTAAACTACTGAGTGGAGACTGAGGTATTCGGTGAGTGGACTCGTTCTCTCAGTGTGAGTTGGTTGTAACATATTTGGTTACAACAAGTGAACATAGTGTGCTATTATGTTTGTGATTGTGACTGTTGACCAGTGAAATACACGTGTAATAAGTGATGTGTCGCCTTCGGGCATTTGGTGATTCGGAGGTCAACGATTGTTGGACTGGGTTGCTACAGGTTGGTCAATATGAGATTTGTGAACATGTGTTGTGAATGGAACACATATTGACTAAAGGTAGCAAACAGTTATCGGTAAAATCACTGTATTGGCCTGCAGTGATTGTAAGTGTTGCTTGGTGGGCCATCCGCGGTCAGAGGGCTTTACAAGGACCACCGATCCTCTTTGTGATGTTGTGTCAGTGTCTAAGTGATATTTGTGATAATCAGTATTGTTATGCTAAATTGTACTGATAGTGATAAGTTGACTCACTTAGCTTCGTGCTAATCCCACTATTTACCCTTTGCAGGTTTTGAGATGATTTGAACTGGACTGAAGAATGTTTGACTACCAAGTGTTACTCTGATATCTGAATTTATAAATCAGTGTTATTATTGTTTTCATATAACACCCAGTTTGTTAAATTATGATTTAAATTAGTTGGATTTTTATGTTTACTAAATGATGTGAATTATAAATGTTTTAATTTGGACAGACGCTTCCGATATATTGTATTTAAATAACTATAATAGGAAGGGTGTTATAGTTTTGGTTCCCAAAGAATAACTAAAACATGTACAGTATAGATGTTGTCTGGTGTAGGTAGAACTAACTAGTTCTAATGTATTCAATGATATTGTCCCGTGACAATATGGCCAAAAGATTTTGATAACTAAATCAAGTTATGTGTTGGTAATCGTTTTCCAATGACCTAACAGGGTACGAGTGCAACCTATCTAGGTTAAGTATTGATATTGTTCTAAAACAATATTAAGGGTGTAATTCCTAAGTATTACAAATTTCGTATTACATATAGAAATAAAATAGTTGTGAATTATAAACGATTATTAATATAAATCGAAAACAGTAATTGAGCATGTGTTTCACCCCGAAAACAATAAAACGATTTAAATAGTGGGACTATGAAACTCACCTGAGAAGCTAGCGTCCTAGTGTAACGAGTCGTGCCAAGTATAATCTCCTAGTGTCCTAAACACGAGAGATTTCGTATGTTTGTAAGTGCGGTTCGTTATTGATGATTCGTAATAATAATTCATATTATTATTAGGTTTGAGCTTTCGTATCCTTTATAAAGTATATTTGTTTTGAGTATAAGTCGTATCATATTTAAATTGTCATTTGTAAACGTTTCCCGACACTTAGAAAAATATGGTTGTTTTCTGTTTTCTGCGACATAACATGCGACACAAAAATGTGTCATGCGACACAAGGGTTGTGTCGCATAGAGTGCGACACAAGAGCTCTGCGACACAGTGGTTGTGTAGCAAAGTTTGCGATGCTGATTCAACAGCGACATAAGGGTTGTGTCGTATAAGGTTTGCGACACAAGATGCGACATAGAGTACGACACAAGATACGACACAAACGGATTTATGCGACACAACATGCGACACAAGCGTTGTGTCGCATAGATGAACACCAGCCCAGAAAACAGCGACTGTCGCATTTTTCCGATCAAATTCGCAAATCAAACGCATTTTTGAGCTATAAAATCATGTTTTCTTTGTTGTTTAGGTTATAACTAAGTTGTGTAACCATTATTACATGAAAACATTACACCAAAATGATTAAATCTAAAGATTTAGAAATTTCTTACAATTGCGAATCGAGGCCAAACGAGGAAGAAAACGAGGGTGTCGCTTTTGTTAATGTTGTTCCTCTCTTGATGGTGATTCCGAAAATGTATGTTGATGATTTCCGATTTTTGATTTTTGATGATATTAGTTGTTGTTGTTGTTGTTGTTTGGTGAAAGGAAGAAAAAGAGAAAGAGATAGAGAAATGCAAATGAAAAAGAGGGTGAGGGGGTGTTTGGGATGGCTGATCCAAAGAGGAGGGGAGGGGGTTTTCCCCCACTCCGTTCCCATTTCACAGTGTAAAATACCCGTATTCTGTACCCGAATAATATATATAAATTTAATATTTTTAAATTTATATTTCCGTTCTTTTGGTTATTAATTAATTAAATCAAAAATTGTTTTACTCGATTTAAATATATAATGTGACTTCAAATGGATTTATTTGTGATTATTAAATAATCATTGTTCATTATATAAAAATGTAAAATTTTCGTTCGCTGAGCTATAATTGTATATAATAATACGATTATAAAAAGTTTTAATTGGATGAGGATTTTAACTTTTTGACCGGGTGTTACAATTCAACTTCAAGTTTTAACAATACCATAACTAAACTTGCTGAACCTGTTAAAAAGTTGGTCACTTCCCGTTGTACCGGTTACACCTATGATGTGGCCCAATTTTCCTATGTGTACAAGATAAAAAGAAATCAAATTAAAATAATAAATATATAAAGGATTTTAGGGTTTTTTTAGAATATTATCTCATTTTCTTTTCTCTCTCTACAAAAGTTTCTCCTCCCTCTCTCTAAAACTCACAGCCACCACCCTTGGCATCCCAACAACCACCCCCCTTTATCACCCAAACCTACACCACCCTTTATCACCATCATGTGGTCAAGATCCGATGGTTAACGGCTGGTGGTCGATTTCGAGCAATAGTAGATCTGGTGGTCAAGACGGAGGTACGGTGGTCGAGTTCGAGTAAGTACGGTGGTCGAGTTTGAGCAGATCCAGTGTTATAATAGCTACGAAAGGTAGCTTTGGTGGTCGTGATGATCGACTCGGGGTGGTCACCGAATGGTTGGTGACCGGAATGTGGTGGCGACGGGTGAGGCGGTGGCGACGGTGAGGTGATTGTGACCGGAAATTATGGCGACGGGCGAGGTGGTGACGTTCAAGATCCATATTTCACATTTACTTCTCTTTTTTTCTTTTTTCTTTACAGATCTAAACTTTATTAGATCTCAAAATTTTAGTTTAAGATGTTAATGTGTAACAAATGCTTAGTTTTAATTATAGATCTGCATAGGAATGTTTAGCCTAATTTTAGTGTTTTGATTTTTTTTTTATGTATAATTTTGTTATATATGACTAATAAAGGAGATATTAATGTTTTGTTTGGATATAAATTGTATAAAGTTGGGAATATTTTAGTGTTTGGTTTGTTTGTTAAATTGAAGGATATGATGATTAATTAATAATTTGAAGGTGATGATGAATCGATATCTTTTATTGACGAATTAATAAAATGAATGGTTTTATTTGTTGGAAATGTGTTCATTTACTGATGTGGAGGACTTTTAAATATGTGGAAAATAATGGCTTAGGTGGCGATTACATGAATCCCACATGGCCATGATAACCGGTTACCATAAGGTAATCAGTCATCAGGTTAATGCAATTGAACATTTTATCACACATCATTTACTTAAAAATTAGACCCGTATAGTTAAATCATGGTTTTGTTAGAACGTAAAGTTGAGTACTCCAAGTGAACATTTTAGGATACTTTAATCCCCTCTGTGTGTATTAACCCATCTTTTAACATATAAAATTGATATATATTATTCTATCTTTGAAGAGAACAAAATAACATTAATATTTTAAAAAAATTTAAATTTAGTCGTCCGCGTTGCCGCGGATCTTGTATTTAGTACATAACATATGACGATAAAATTTATGTCGAAATATAGATAAAATTACAATGATCATGAATATATATTCGGAATTATTTTAAACGTTGTATAGAAAAAGTTATTAAAGAAAAACAAAATACTACGTTATGTAAATATTTGTGGGGGGTTCGGTCGTGCTCCATTAAAATATGGAGCGGCTTCAGTGGGTGACCCAAACACCCATTTAAATATGAAAAATATAATATATTAAATTTGATCAGAGGATATAGGCAACGTCAAACTCACTCGGTCAATTTCACGTCATTTTATTCCGTGCAAAGCAATACCCGTATTAAAAGCTAAGATTCAAAAAAGTAAAAGTTAAAGTCATTTCAAGAATTGCCTGAGACAAACTAAAATGCTATTTCACTGGGATTCCATTCTTTTTTACTTTTTACTTTCATTTTTCTTTAAGATAAAACATATTTAAAAAAAAAAAAATTAAACATTACACAAATTAAAAATATGGATTTACTAAATATAGTGTCAGTAGGATAATATGATATATTATTGTTGAAATCCAACTTCCGTATGATTAAAAAACCGTCAACCAACAACTATAATACTCATCATTTCCAATCCTTTTTACCACCCTAAAATGTGCTATCAGTAAGGTTTGAATATGAGACTTCTACCGAGGATATTAATAAGCCAAGCATTAGGCCATTTGTTTATGCTAAACATGTAAAGGAATTTTCCGCTATGTGTTGCTTTTTGAAAGTATAGTAACTCATAAGTTGCTTTTGAACCTGTACTTCAAATGTATGAATTATATTATTAGAAAATAGAAAATATAATGAAATTGATATTCTCTCTCGTATGCTATCTCATTTAATTACTTTATCTTCTTTATTAAAATACTTTATCAAATTTTCATGACATTTTTCTTACATTTTAGAACCCCAACAATATATTTTTACAAAACTATTTGGGAGAATCTCATGTGTAATTGAAACTTGTTCTAATATCATATTTTCCAACTGAATTCTATAAAAAGTTATGCGCATTTGAAATTGGTTAAAAAGTTGACTCTTGCTGACTTCTAAAATTACACTAAGGAACGCGATCCAGACACCATTTTCAGGATCGCGTTCCCAAGGCCAAATTGGTGACAGGAGGTTTATAACTTAAGAACGCGATCCCACCACCTTCCATGATCGCGTTTGACAGTAGAAAATGAAATTTTGGGTTATAAAAAGTATGTTTTAACTAGGGAAATTTGTTAAAGTTAAATTATACAAATGGGGTAGTCATGGGACATTATAGAAAGTGTAAAAAAAAAATAAAAAATTCTCGAGTTTAGGGGCGTTTCAAGTATGGACATTTGATAACTTCGAGATCCAATTGAAGACATAGACAAAAGTTATATGATCGATTGCGAATATATATAATAAATAGAATATTATATTCAAATAGTTTTATTAACGCATTATTGTATTTTTAGCTAATAAATTTTGTTACATATGCTATAATATAAATATAAATATACCAATATGACCAGTTTATTTTTATCTACATTTTGATATAATAAAAAGTTTATTTCGAGACAAAAAAAATGCTTTCGTTAAATACATAACGTATGACGATAAAATTTATGTCGAAATGTAGATAAAATTACACTGATTATGAATATATATTCGAAATAATTTTACACATTGTATAGAAAAAGTTATTAAAGAAAAACGAAATACTACCTTAATTAAATAGGAATATATAATATAATAAATATAATATATTAAATATAATATAATTAGGAATTTACAAAATCACTCTCGTCATTCACGTCACGTCTCCTCGGTCAAATTCAGGTATTTTCCTTCCGTGCAAATAGCATGACCCATATTAAAAGCAAAGATTCAAAAAGGTTAAAGTCATTTCAAGAATTGCCTGAGACAAACTAAAATGTTACTCCGTATTTCACTGGGATTCCATTATTTTTTACTTTATACTTTCATTTTTCTTTAAGATAAAACATAATTTTTTTTAAAAATTAAACATTACATTAATTAAATATATGGATTTACTAAATATAGTGCTACTAGGATAATATGATATATTATTGTTGAAATCCAACTTCCGTATGATTAAAAAACCGTCAACCAACGACTATAATACTCATCATTTCCGATCCTTTTTTACCACCCTAAAATGTGCTATTAGTAAGGTTTGAACATGAGACTTCTACCGAGGATATTAATAAGCCAAGCATTAGGCCATTTGTTTAATGTCACATACAACTATGCTAAACATGTAAAGGAATTTTCCACACTGTGTTGCTTTTTGAAAGTATAGCAAATCATAAGTTGCTTTTGAACCTGTACTTCAAATGTATGAATTATATTATTAGAAAATATAAAATATAATGAAATTGATATTCTCTCTATCGTATGCTATCTCATTTAATTACTTTATATTCTTTATTAAAATACATTATCAAATTTTCATGACATTTTTCTTACATTTTAGAACCCCAACAATATATTTGTATAAAACTATTTGAGAGAATTTCATGTGTCATTGAAACTTGTTCTAATATCATATTTTCCAACTGAATTCTATAAATATCATATAACTCATTGTCAAACATATATGATTAATATCATACTCCACGTATATACTCAATAAAGTGTAATGGCATAGGTTAAGATTTATTGTATCGAGGAATTTGTATTTAATGAACCTGTAATTTACTTAAATAACAAACTTTGTAATTAATATATGCATAAAAAAATATTAGATTAAATTAATGAGTATCAAATGTAAATTAATATTTAAGAAAATTTTGATTTCACTAAATACATCTTAACGTATACCACGGAACACGGATGTTACTTGGTTATCCGCTGTGGTGGAATGTTAAAAGAAAACAAAATAATAAAGTGACTTAAATAAATGAGGTTTAAAATGGCACCATGTGGACTTCAGGACTTGTATTCAAAAGAAAAAATAAGGCGGATGAGTAGGGGTGAGCTTGGTACCATACCGGTACCGAACCGGTACCGACCGGTTGGTACCGATTTTTTTTTTGTCCCAAATCAAAAACCGAATACCGTACCATTTGTATCGGTTGGTACCGGTTCGGTACCGGTCCGGTGCGGTTCCGGTTCGGTTTAGGTATTTTGGTGTGCATGGTACCAACCGGTACCGAACCGGTACCGACCGGTTGATACCGGGTTTTTTTTTGCCCCAAATCAAAAACCGAATACCGTACCATTTGTAATGGTCGGTACCGGTTCGGTACCGGTCCGGTTCGGTACCGGTTCGGTTTCGGTATTTCGGTACCGAACCTACGGATGAGTGAATACTCAATGGTATAAACTATTAATACTATGAATTAAGGTGGAATAAGTTAAAAAGAGATCAGAGAGAATTATTTTTTTTTATATATATTAAGGCTCTGTTAACTATATAATATAAGAACTTCTAAGTAAGAAGAGAAGAACAAGATAGAGAGTATAAAATTATCACTTATGAAAGTGTATCATGAGATGCAATTTACTCATTCAACTAACGTAGTATTTATACTACTTGCATACACCATACATTTCACACTTTGGAGTAATTAGGGGTAAAGTTACGTAGACACATTATTGATCTATCTTTGACAAAAGTGACAAACAATTATAGACATGCGTGTATATATATTAAATGATATTTTTCATTTAAATTTAACTTCATGCATGGATTTAGAATGCAAATTAATAAAAGGTACAAGTAGTTACATGCTTTTAAAAAGCAACACCAAGTGAGAAAAAATTTCAAGTGTAAATACATTTTGTTGGCTATGTACTATACATCTTTGTCCCGAGGTAAGCAATGTACCCCTTTTAGTATTAAGGTATGCATTGAACTGTTAAATTTTATGTCAATGTAAGCAATATGATGATCGGTTACTGGAAGAGCAGGTAAACATAATTATTTGGCATTGTTTATTTAATATTGTTGCATACGTGGCTTTTTAGTTCATCATGTGGCAAATTTTTTCACATCAAAAAAGAATAAAAAGAGTAAATTGCATCTCTCACACATAAACATACACTGTTCATCATTCAATTCCCTTCGTGAAAATCAACACCAAACTACTTTCATGCTTCCTATATTTCCGAAATTTGTGAATAACATTAAAACAATAATTAACAAGAAAAATAAAATAAAAAATATCTGTACAATAAGAAGAAATAAAGACGGTGGCTTACGGGTGGCGTTGATTGATAAATATAGAGACGGTAATAATGTGAACTTGGGAAGTAATTTTCTAAGTTGTTGCAAGTATTTAAATGTAAAATCTTACATGTTCGTTTGAGATCCAAAACACCCTCTAAGAATACGAAATCAATTATAAATATCCCTCGATTTAATTTATGTCCTACATGTATCATAAATGAATAGGTGTGTAAACGACTTGCGGTGGTTTAATATAATATATACAGAAGAACGATAATGTCTTTTGAATCTCGTTGACCACGTTTTTCAAACACCACCACCATGGCCGCCGTTTGCGCGTGGTTTTGACGGAGGGAAAATACATCGATTACACAACATCATCGTGTTCTTGAGATCCATCACCGCCGGTGGTGCGGATGGTGGTGGTGCACTGGTGGTGTGGTTGGATTGTAAGTTGAGTATAACGTTTTTGTGATTTTGGGGAAATTAGAGTTTGTGTGAAATTGAATTGGGTTATTATCATAGATCTACTAATTCTGTCATCATCATTCGGTGGTAGAAGTTAAATAATTATGAATACTTAGTAATTTACCTTTAATTGATAGAAAATAGAAACAAAAAGTTGCAGGTCTTCACTATTTTTGAGAAAGATGAAGCTATAAAAAATGAATTTACTTTTTGATGATGTGGCTGACATGTGTGAAAATACGTGGCAAAAAATCATAAATGGCAGCTAACGTGGCGGCTTAGTCACCTTTTTGTAAAGTCAATAGGTAAAAAGTGACTTTGTAAAGATTTTGGCACGAAATCTTCCGGTTTATAGCGTACCTTAGTAATTATAGGGGTACTGATTGGGTATATACCAATATGCCGCAGCTTCGGGCCTGCCGAAGCTCCCGAAGCTCCGCCTAATATTAGTAGCTACGTCCGAGAGAATCTTTGACTATAGGCATTCCCAATAATGAACAGTTGACAATCCAATCCGTGTCGGGTGCGGAATATCGAGAGAACAAGGATTGACTCTATTGTCCAGCGTACCTCTAGGCGCACCTTCAAAGACGCACCTTATTACCCAAAGCGAGTCCTGTAAAAAGACGCACCCTATTATCCAACGGAACTCCAGGTACACCTTCAAGGATGCACCTTATTACCCAAAGTGAGCCCTATATATGGGACTCACCTCCTCACTCCTAAAGACCAGATGATGTGCTCTCTCTCCCTTACTACACACAACACTTTCATTTACTCACGTTACTTACTCTCTCTCTCTCTAGAATATTTACTCTCACAAGTCCGTAGCTTATTCTCTTACCATCACCTCTTGTCGGAGGTTCTCGGCCTCGTGGCGTACAAACCGTATCTACCTATAACGTAGATACGGGTACCAATTGGGAATCGCCAGCCGATAAGCTCTTAAGCTTCGGCCCGAGCACCTTCATCCTAACCTATATCTGATGTTTGCAGCAAAGACCAAGCACGGGTGGACGAGACGCAGCTCTTGAGTATCGTCCAGAAGAAGGTTCTTAAGCTTCGTCCTGGGGCTGCTGGTTTTTGTATCAACATTTGGCGCCATCCGTGGGACCGGCATAACGAGGCCCGTCTCGCCCCTTTTCTTCAGATCCGACTGGAACCGATGGTGGTTTTCGAATAAAAGGTTCTGGATCGATCTCATCTTTATAACGTTATTATTGTGTTTACTTTTAACAAATCATCAAGAACGTACACACTAGTGTTAAAGCTCAGTTTCGGTTTGTTTTCTTCAAAAACCGAATAAACACACCCAAGTCTAAGACTTCATAACCGTTTTTTAGAAGATTCCTTACAAGGAAAAGATTTAAAATCGTATTTTATGAAAAACTGAGCAACTTTAACTCACTTTTGAGAAAGGGGTAACATTTGTACTTACCTCCGTCCATCGGATATAATCTTTTTTATATATAATAGTGTGCCTATCTTGCATGAATGAATAAAAGAAAGAATAGTTAAGTGAAGAACGCACGTGACTAATTCTTTAAGTGCTAAACTAGTGTAAACGTGTAATGTTGTGAAAGGATTCTTTTACTTTGCTTCATTATTTTTCGGAAAAGTACAAATAAACATGATTTTTCGGATAAAGTCTATCCCCTTTTCAGTTTTCACTATAATAGTCAATTTTTAATAGAAGTTAATTGCTAACCGTTGTATTCCTACACATGATATGCATACACTTTACAATGCATAAGGTATAAATACATATCTTTATCATCCTAGAGCATTACTTTCAATATATACATAAATAAATACAATAACGTGAGGTTAAGGAGGGTACCCCTTCCATACCACCACCTTCGGCGCATCATCTCCGGATAGACACCAGCGGTTCATCACTTTTGATCTCGTTTAAGCTGGAGATGTTCCTTTCATGGAACCTACTGCGGTGCAGCATTTTGTCCGGAGCCAGTTTTAGCCGGAACTCACCATACGGAGCATAACATCCGGCCAACGCCACCGGAACTAACCTCAGCTGAAGCTGATGACTTCCGAAACTTCATCCTCCGGAACCACACGTAAGCATCACTTCCGGATAGCCATACTCGACTAGCCATCCTTGGCTCACCAACTCCGATCCAAAACCTTCGAAAGATCACTTCCGGCCGAAGGTAACAATCCGGAGATTAAAACACCGAGCTAAATATCCAGTAGACATCTCCGACACTCATACCCACTATCATCTGTGGAAACCTCCGTGCGTAACTCATTTCGGAGCTACATCTTTATTTGAGCTCGCTTTACATGAAGCTTCACTTAAACAGAGCTCACATCCTCTCACGGTGTCCGGAGCTTACTTCATCCGGACCTCGTTGTTCACGAAATATATCGATTCCAAAGCTCGTTATCGTGGAAGCTCATACATTCCGAAGTTCCTTGTCGTTGGAGCTCATCCCAATTGAAGCTTGTATGACCATTAATTATTTACCAACTTGTCCATTCCGGACCTTCAGGGTCGAAGCTTACCTTCTTGGTCGAAACTTACCTACGCGGTCGGAGCTTATTCTTAGTCGGAGCTTATTCTATGATAGCAGTTAGTTTTGAAACTCACACTTATCAGTAGTTAAATTATTCCAAAGCCCATATTTTCAAGGCTTGAGCACCTTAGCCAGAGTCTATCCCAAACGATGTCAGGACTCGGCGTTGCTTGTTCGACCAAAGCTTATTGTCTAACATAAGTTTGTTTATCCGAAGCACATCTCCTCCGGAGATGCATCTTAACCGAGTCGCGTTTTAACTACAATGTGTTTTAACCATAGTTGTGTTTGATCTGAGTAGTGCTTTCAAAGCCGGTGCTCGTCTTGCCCATTAGTAGCTCATCGTTGACAACCTATCTCTTATATACTAACCGAAACTAGTGTTCCAGTACCAGGTTCTGAATCAATCTCATTTTGAAAGCTTTAGAGTTGTGTATACCTTCATCTTTTATGTCACACCCCGCCAAACGGTAATTACAATTACGTAGAGTGGTTTGCGGAAGCTTAGTGACGTGGCGGGGGTGCGAGCAGTAAAACAACCATCAGTTACATACATACTCAGAGCATATGATTATCGCAGAACGAATACAGATTAAGATGCCATTAGTTAAAGTTTTACAAAAGGTTACCACTTGAAAAGTGGTAACAGTAATAGTAGTAGTTGAAATCAGTATTTCATAAAATACATAATATCAAAAGTAGATTTCATAGGTATGACTGCAGTAGTTGCAGTTATACAGAGGAAATCCATGTGTCCCAAAAGTAGTGGCATCCTAACAAGTCCAGGGTAGTCCGTCCTGATATGTATGCAGATCTTACTTACGCTGCTAATTCCCTGAAAAACATAGAGTAAAACGTCAACAAAATGGTTGAGTGAATTCACAAGTTTGTTTGTTATGTAGGAAACACAAGTTAATCATTTAAGAATAACATTTCCAAATAGTGTTGTTTGTCAAGTAGGAAACACAAGTTATTAACAAATAACATTTCCCCAAATCAGTTGTAGTTGTATTAGGAAACACAGGTTATTTCAATCAAGAGATAACATTTCCTAATTTAGTCATTAGTAGGAAACACAGGTTAACCTAGATAAAGATTAACATTTCCAAATCAGTGTACGTAGGAAATCACTTCCTAAACAATAGTTTTGTGAGAATATTTAGACGGTGATCCCTTGAGAGGTGAGCTAAACCTGTCAAGTAAGGTAACCCGATCTAACCCTATAACCAAACCACAACCCTAATCTGTTGTTGTTTGCCATGCTGGACAATTAAGTATACGCTCCCAAATCCGTAGGAGGGTCGTCACGGCGATAGTACTATCCGTATACTCAGTGGCTAGAGTCACCTAGCTAATGGTTATAGTCTGTAGCCATAAGGTCTTTTATGCACTACATCGTTCAGCCTAGATCCGTACCAAGATTCGTTGCCTAAATTCCCAAAATAGTTATGAAAAACATTTCATAAAACATAGTTCAAATAGTTGTGTGAAATACCCTTTCACAAATAGTTCAAATATGAAGTACCTCTTCATAAAACACAGTTCAAATCGTCGTGTGAAATACCCTTTCACAAACAGTTCAAGTATGAAGTACCTCTTCATAAACAATTTCAGCAAATACATACAGTATTTAATCAATTACAGTATGAAATCACATTTCATCAATAGTTTAAGTAAATACATCTAGTATTTAAATCAGTTGTCGCATGCAAATCTACATACGATTTCTATGCTTTCCACCCCGAGGTTTTAAAACATTAAAACATTTAAAAGGGGTTTGTGAACTCACAGTAGGTGCTCGGATGTGAATGCTAGCGAGATAAGATAGCGTAGCCCAAACGTAGTCAACCTATACACAATAATGTATTAACTATAAGTACTTTATTTACTTACGTTAATAATTTGTTTGTTTAAAGAAATTATCAATTTCTTAAGTTTGTGTATGTCGTTGATGATTGTTGTTTGAAAATAAATAATATTTTCCCAAGTTATGTTTGTTTGTCGAATCGTCCAAAATGTGTAAGCATATATACATATATACTTATATAGTTGCATATATATATTCTCGCATATATATATTATTGTTCGTACGCATTAAATAAGTCCAATGTCCGTAATCATAGTTTGTCTCGTTTTATAGTGTCATTCAACAATTTATCATGTCCCGTATATGTCTTGTACAATTGTAGTCGTTAACGGAATTGCTTTGTGTTTTAAGTTAAAAGTCAAGTTGTTGACCAGACACGGGAATCCGCCGGATTTAAAAGAATCCGCCGGATTTAAGTCAAAAATCGGAATACGCCGGATTCGAGTGAATCCGCCGTATTCAATCAAGTTCGGGGGAATCCGCCGGATTGAATCGAATACGCCGGATTCGTGTGTGTTCATCAAATGGTTCGTGTGAAGCTTTGGAATACGCCGGATTCATTTGAATCCGCCGTATTCACCCGTGTCTTTTACTCGTTCATCGTTTTAGCCGAAGGTTTGTGTGCGGTCAGAGGTGGGAATACGCCGTATTCGAAGGAATACGCCGTATTCGACTTGTTTAGTAATGGGAATCCGCCGTATTCCCGTGAATACGCCGGATTCATCTGAGCTTCGGTCTGGGAATCCGCCGGATTCGCTTGAATCCGCCGGATTCAAAGGTTTTGCAGGTTCTGTTCGTGCAGAGTGTATATGAAATCGAATGTTTTAGCTTCAAATCATTTGTACATCGAACCCAAACGTTTATACTATCAATATATAGCATTTTAACAACTTACTGCATCATTATAACATGTTTTCATGTATCGATTTTGCATTTGAAGTTTTGGGTTTTATAACCATTTTCAAGAATCACTCATCAATCTTCGGGTTTGTGATGTTATGTAGCTAGATTATGATGTATAAACAAGTTGTATAACGAAATTTTAGCAAAGAAATCAAGGAAATGAAAGTTTCCTTACAATGTGAAAATGATGAAAATGGTGAACGTTTGATGATGATGATGGTGAAGCCACTGGATTTGTTCCACTTCTATTTGCTTCTGATATTGTTTGTGTTCCTCCAAATCAAAGAGAAAAGAAAATGAAAAAAATTTGGTGGTGTGTGTGTGTGTCGAAGATCACAGAAAGATGGGAGGGAGTATGGTTTTAAAACCATCTGTCTCTGCATTATTGTAGGTTGGTGGGATTTTTGTCCCACCAATCTAGAGTACGGGTATAATTATAGCAATATAAAATTTAACATTTTATATTTTTATTTTGTAGATGCTCTCCTGGTTCGTAATATGTTTTCAGAATAATGAGGTTATCATTATTTTTGATAGTTGTACATTTTTGTACATTTTACTGCGCGCAGTTAATTGAGCGCCAATTTTCAGTAAATTTAGGATTTCATATTTTGAAGTAATGTTCTAACTTCTTCCAAATGAACGAGAAAATTTGTATTTTTATGATTCGACGTCGTATGCGCGTTTTAGAATTGTTTCTGTTCGTGTTATAATACGTTTTATGTTAAACGTATATTTGAACCACTTTATCTATATGTTATAGATATATAAATACTCGTAATTAATAATCGAACTATTAATTATATATTTTGTCACCAACATTCGTTATTTATTTTGTCGTATTTATTCGGACGCGTATTCGGTAACTTTTCAGCTAAAAATCGAGTAATTTTATAAATTACAATTTATGTAATACTTCATGTATTATTGTTTTGGGCTCGCTATACTCACATCACGTCAAAAGTTTATGTTAACACAATCGTAGGGAATTAGCGTAAGAAATGCATGTAATTAAGTATAATTATATACCTAATTTGGAGGAGTGTCACATTCTCCCCCCGTTAGTGAAATCTCGTCCCGAGATTTAAGTCGAGCCGTGAGTCTCGGTCACGCTCTCAAATAGGTTAGGGTATTTCTTTCGCATTTCATCCTCTCGTTCCCAGGTAAACTCTGGGCCATGTTTCGAGTTCCAACGAACTTTAACCAGTTTGATTCGTTTGTGTCGAAGTTTCTGCGTTTTAGAATCCATAACTTCAACAGGTTCCTCCACAAAGTTAAGTTTTGAGTCAATGAAGACTTCGTCAGGAGGAAGGATAAGTGTTTCGTCAGAAAGACACTTTTTGAGGTTGCTAACGTGGAAAGTATCGTGTATGCTACTAAGCTCTTGAGGTAGTTTGAGCTTGTAAGCGACAGGACCAATCCTAGCAAGGATTTCAAATGGTCCGATGTATCGTGGGTTCAGCTTTCCTCGTTTGCCAAATCGTGCTACTCCTTTCCAGGGAGATACTTTGAGTAGGACCTTGTCCCCTACTTGAAACTCAAGAGGTTTACGGCGGTTATCAGCGTAACTCTTTTGTCGATCTCGTGCCGCTTTCAGTCGGCTCAATACTTGAGTTATTTTGTCAGTGGTTTCCTGGACAAGTTCGGGTCCAGATAGTTGTCTGTCGTCCAACTCTGCCCAACAGAGTGGTGATCGGCACTTGCGTCCATATAACGCCTCAAATGGTGCCATCTGTATACTCGTGTGATAACTATTGTTGTAAGAGAATTCAGCTAGAGGTAGGTGAGTATCCCAGTTACCTCCAAAGTCTATCATACATGCTCGCAACAAGTCTTCGAGCGTCTGTATAGTTCGCTCACTTTGGCCGTCAGTCTGCGGGTGATAGGCAGTACTCATATCAAGTCGAGTACCCATTGCCTGTTGTAATGTTTGCCAAAAGCGAGAAGTGAATCGTGCATCTCTATCAGAGATGATGGATAGTGGCACACCATGCCGAGAAACAATCTCTTTAATATAGATTTTAGCTAGTTTCTCCATTCCATCCGTTTCCTTAATAGCGAGGAAGTGGGCTGTTTTTGTCAATCGATCGACAATCACCCATATGGCATTTGCTCCCGATGCCGTTCTAGGTAACTTCGTAATGAAGTCCATTGTTATTTGCTCCCATTTCCATTTGGGCATTTCAGGTTGTTGCAAAAGTCCAGACGGCTTTTGGTATTCGACTTTGACTTTAGAACAAGTCAAACATTTGCTTACGTAGGTGGAAATGTCACGTTTCATTCCAGGCCACCAGTAAAAACCTTTCACGTCATGGTACATTTTGTCTGCACCAGGATGTATCGAGTAGTTGGACTTGTGAGCCTCGTCCAAAATCAGCTTGCGTAACTCATCTACGCATGGTACCCAAATTCGGTTCATGAAGTACAACACTCCGTTGTCCTTTTTCTCTAATTGTTTTTCCATCCCCTTCAAGGATTCATCCTTAAGACGTTCGGGAATGAAAGCAGTTTCTTGTGCATCGCGAATTTGAGTAATGAGATTCGAGTGGATTGTCAATACCAAGGCTCGAACTCTTCGAGGTTTGATTCGTTCCTTACGACTCAGGGCATCTGCTACTACGTTAGCTTTACCCGGGTGATACTTTATTTCACAGTCGTAATCGTTAAGTAATTCGACCCAACGTCGTTGTCTCATGTTAAGTTCATTTTGGTCGAATATATGTTGTAGGCTCTTATGATCAGTGAAGATCGTACACTTTGTACCGTATAGGTAGTGTCTCCAGATCTTCAGTGCAAAAACAACGGCTCCCAATTCCAAATCATGAGTCGTATAGTTTTTCTCATGCACTTTTAGTTGTCGTGATGCATAAGCAATGACCTTTTCATTTTGCATCAGTACGCAACCCAATCCCTGATGCGAAGCATCACAGTAAACAACAAAGTTATCTACTCCTTCGGGTAGTGATAATATGGGTGCGCTGCTCAGTTTCTGCTTCAATAGTTGGAATGCATTCTCTTGTTTCTCATTCCACTCAAATTTCTTGTCTTTTTGAGTTAATGTGGTAAGTGGCTGGGCTATCTTTGAAAAGTTTGCGATGAATCGCCTGTAATAGCCAGCTAGACCAAGAAATTGTCGTACTTCAGTTGGGGTTTTCGGTGCTTCCCAGTTGTTGATTGCCTCAATTTTGGATGGGTCCACGTGAATTCCCTTGTCATTTATCACATGACCAAGGAATTGGACCTCTCGTATCCAAAATTCGCATTTAGAGAACTTTGCATAAAGCTTCTCTTTTTGTAGTAGTTCGAGAACAAGCTTCAGATGTTGCTCGTGATCTTCTTTCGTTTGTGAGTATACCAAGATGTCGTCAATAAACACAATGACGAATTTATCCAAATAGGGTTTGCACACTCTGTTCATCAAATCCATGAATACTGCTGGTGCGTTGGTCAGCCCAAAAGGCATGACTAGAAACTCGTAGTGACCGTAACGAGTCCTAAAAGCAGTTTTCGGTACATCCTCTTCTCGTACCTTAAGTTGATGGTAACCAGATCGTAGGTCAATCTTTGAATAATAACTCGACCCTTGCAATTGATCAAACAGATCGTCAATGCGTGGTAACGGGTATCTGTTCTTGATAGTTACCTTGTTCAGTTCTCGATAATCAATGCACATCCGCATAGATCCATCCTTTTTCTTAACAAACAAAACCGGAGCTCCCCAAGGGGAAAAGCTCGGTCGAATGAATCCCAAGTCTAGAAGTTCTTGCAATTGTGTAGATAACTCCTGCATTTCCGAGGGAGCTAGACGATAAGGTGCACGTGCGATAGGTGCGGCTCCTGGCACCAGGTCAATGTGAAACTCAACTTGTCGTGGGGGTGGCAATCCCGGCAACTCATCAGGGAACACTCCTGGATAGTCGCGTACAATGGGCACATCGTCTATACGTCGCTCCTTCGTTTTCTTTTCTACAATGTGTGCCAAAAATGCTTGGTACCCCTTTCGGAGATACTTACTGGCCTTCAAGCACGAAATCATTTTTGTGTTACTTTTTCGTTTCTCACCTTGAACCACAAGTGTTTCTCCTATTGACAGTGGTAATCGTACCAGTTTATCATGACATATGATCTCAGCGCGGTTCTTAGATAACCAATCCATTCCGACTACAATGTCAAAACTCCCCAACTTAACCGGTAGTAAGTCTATTTCGAAGAGATGACCTTCTAACTCCAAGGTACATCCCGGTACTATTTCTCCTGATTCGATCAACTCACCATCGGCTAATTCTATGGTATACTTGTTGTCTAACTTACGGGATTCAAGTTCTAATAGTGGTCTAAATTCAGTAGACACAAAACTTAAATCAGCACCCGAATCAATTAACACAGAGGCATAATGATTGTTTACAAGAAACGTACCAGTGACGGTGTTAGGGTCCTGGCGTGCCTCTTGTGCCCCGATCACGAATGCCCTTCATTGAGCCGGTTGGTTGTTGATGTTGTTGGCTCGGTTATTGTTGTTACCGCGGTTGTTGTTGTTGAGCTTAGGGCATCGGTTACGGTAGTGTCCTTGCTCACCACATTCAAAACATCCCTGGTTTTGACGCTCAGTGTTTGCTCGTGGAGGAGGGTTAGTTTTGCATTCTCGGGTTCTATGTCCCCATGCCCTACAGTTTCCACAATACCCACACCCACCTTCGTGGTGTCGGTTACACTTACCACATTTGGGTTTGTTACCCAGGTATGGTTTCGATTCGGTGGTAGTTGCAACATATGCTTTCGCATTTCCAGAAGATTTCTTGTTCTGCTGACCCTGACGATCAGTACCACTACCGTTCCACTTTCGCTTTGCACCACCAGAACTACTAACATCAGTACTGTTCGGTTCACCTTTTCCCGACACAGCTTTCTTAGTCAGATTTCCCATCCTGACTGCCTCATCAGTCAAACTTTGTGCTAGTGTAACAGCACTCCTGAAAGTGTCCGGTTTAGATGATGTCACCAGACTGCGGATTTGTGGTACTAGACCAAATATGTAGCGCTCAATACGCTTATACTCGGGTGTCACCATATGTGGCACTAGACGTGCAAGTTCCTGAAACTTAGTGGTGTACCCAGCAATATCAGCACCAATCATGGTGATGTTCCACAACTCTGTTTCTATTTTCTGCATCTCACTGCGAGGACAGAATTCCTCCAACATCAAATTTTTAAATGTCCCCCATGACATTGAATAAGCAGCTGGTCGACCAAGTGATTGGATCTGACTGTTCCACCAAGTGAGCGCTTTGTCAGCCAAAGTGCAAGCAGCACATACTTCACCATACAGTCAGGTGAACAGTCACTAATTTCCAATACTGATTCAGTTTTCTCTATCCAATGAATCATACCAATGGCACCCTCGGTGCCACGGAAAGAAATCGGCTTACAAGCCTGAAATGTTTTGTATGAACACCCTCGGCTAGCATTCACGAGTGTCTCAGTATTAACAGGGGTAGATCCACTGTTGTTAGCTCCAGGTTCACGACTACGGCTTGCCTCATATTCCGCAATACCTTCAGCTATTCTTCGTGCGATCATTTGTTCAGTGGTTTCGGTGGGTGGTGGTGGAGGCGTAGTCGTCTTTTGACTGTTTCTAGTAGCTCGTCGTTTGGGAGGCATGATTCAGCTCTGCGATGAATAAAATGCAGAGTGTTAATGTTGAGATATTGAATGTGAATAGATCAAAGATTCACATTTGATAGAAATGAATGACATGAAAAGATGAATGAATAGAATTTTACAACACGTGCCATACAACTTTGAAACACCCACATGTATCTAGCATAATATAATCACGTTGGCCAGGCGTCATTATATAATGTCCAATACATATTTCTTTTCATTGTCGTTTAACACTGTAAATTTTAGAGGTTCTCAAGAATAATCAATCATCAAGCTGTAAAATGTTTCAGGGTTTACAAGAGTTGGTCACAAAGTGTCGATAAGTATAGGTTTAATCACAAGTCGACAGTTGTAAGATGAAATAACATGGTTGATAATAAGCATAATGAACACGAGATGTAAACCAAGCATACATTATATATTAAAGATCAAAACGCTGTTACATGAGTTTAGTACAAAATGAGATGGGATTTCTAATATACCCATCTATGATTAGCGTTATACAAAAGATGATGGGTTTCCTATACATATACCCATTCTACTAGCAAAGTTCCATCCAACATACAGCTAGTCCATAACGAATACATACTTATATTTCCCCAAAAGTAATAGTCTAATATGGTGTAGGCACAACCGCCATACACAGACCTAACGGAACCATGGGAAATACATCCTAACCGCAACCATCACTGCTGCAGTCATCACACACATACTAGCTACAATCTCTGACACCCTAGCACGCCTCTCGAAAGCTGCAACGCGTGCACGGGTGGATGCTAGACTCTGCCAGTCTGTCAGACGGTGAGTCTCCACAAAATCCATCCTCTGATGGAGCATAGCCATATCCATATCAGTACGGGAGGCATCACTCAGTAGCTCCATCAAATCTCTGCTCCTGCTAGATGATATCCTAAACATGGTGTGGACCACAGCCACAAGGGTAGGCACAGTGAGCTCCAGAGGCTCACCAGTGAGATATGCAGATGGTGGTGAGTGGGAGGACTCTCCAAACTCAAAGGTCGAGGGAATACCCTCTAGTGATCTCCACTCTCTCAATACTCGAGGCATCCAGTCCAGATGAGAAGGTCGGAGCCTCTTCTGTGGCGGCTCGACAACTGGAACCTCAGACTCAGTCACTGGCGCCTTATCGCGCGGCGCGAGTGGTCCCCTGGGAAAATCCCGAACACAGATCCTAGCTGTCATCCGATGTACAGGCACACGAGAAGTACTCGCAACAGGTGGTGTAGGGGTAGGAGTGACCACAGGTGCGGTCGGAGGTGGTACTAAGTAAGCATCACTAGTGTCATCAGACATAGCTCTCACATGAACTGATGACTCATCCCCTACTGTAATCGCGGGACCCTCAAAAGTAGCCTCGGTCGGCTCTTCATCCGAAGCGTAAACATGGTAATGTGATTGACTAGACATACTGTGACAAAAGAAATTGAGTGTGGCGTGTCAGTCGTATGTTAGTTGTATGCAAAGTATGTATGCATGAATGCACAAATGTTCTAGCCAAGGCTATAGTCTAGGTCTCTAAGGTTTTCAGTCACCTAAAGACTTCTAGTTCGCTATAACCAATGGCTCTGATACCAAGTCTGTCACACCCCGCCAAACGGTAATTACAATTACGTAGAGTGGTTTGCGGAAGCTTAGTGACGTGGCGGGGGTGCGAGCAGTAAAACAACCATCAGTTACATACATACTCAGAGCATATGATTATCGCAGAACGAATACAGATTAAGATGCCATTAGTTAAAGTTTTACAAAAGGTTACCACTTGAAAAGTGGTAACAGTAATAGTAGTAGTTGAAATCAGTATTTCATAAAATACATAATATCAAAAGTAGATTTCATAGGTATGACTGCAGTAGTTGCAGTTATACAGAGGAAATCCATGTGTCCCAAAAGTAGTGGCATCCTAACAAGTCCAGGGTAGTCCGTCCTGATATGTATGCAGATCTTACTTACGCTGCTAATTCCCTGAAAAACATAGAGTAAAACGTCAACAAAATGGTTGAGTGAATTCACAAGTTTGTTTGTTATGTAGGAAACACAAGTTAATCATTTAAGAATAACATTTCCAAATAGTGTTGTTTGTCAAGTAGGAAACACAAGTTATTAACAAATAACATTTCCCCAAATCAGTTGTAGTTGTAATAGGAAACACAGGTTATTTCAATCAAGAGATAACATTTCCTAATTTAGTCATTAGTAGGAAACACAGGTTAACCTAGATAAAGATTAACATTTCCAAATCAGTGTACGTAGGAAATCACTTCCTAAACAATAGTTTTGTGGGAATATTTAGACGGTGATCCCTTGAGAGGTGAGCTAAACCTGTCAAGTAAGGTAACACGATCTAACCCTATAACCAAACCACAACCCTAATCTGTTGTTGTTTGCCATGCTGGACAATTAAGTATACGCTCCCAAATCCGTAGGAGGGTCGTCACGGCGATAGTACTATCCGTATACTCAGTGGCTAGAGTCACCTAGCTAATGGTTATAGTCTGTAGCCATAAGGTCTTTTATGCACTACATCGTTCAGCCTAGATCCGTACCAAGATTCGTTGCCTAAATTTCCAAAATAGTTATGAAAAACATTTCATAAAACATAGTTCAAATAGTTGTGTGAAATACCCTTTCACAAATAGTTCAAATATGAAGTACCTCTTCATAAAACACAGTTCAAATCGTCGTGTGAAATACCCTTTCACAAACAGTTCAAGTATGAAGTACCTCTTCATAAACAATTTCAGCAAATACATACAGTATTTAATCAATTACAGTATGAAATCACATTTCATCAATAGTTTAAGTAAATACATCTAGTATTTAAATCAGTTGTCGCATGCAAATCTACATACGATTTCTATGCTTTCCACCCCGAGGTTTTAAAACATTAAAACATTTAAAAGGGGTTTGTGAACTCACAGTAGGTGCTCGGATGTGAATGCTAGCGAGATAAGATAGCGTAGCCCAAACGTAGTCAACCTATACACAATAATGTATTAACTATAAGTACTTTATTTACTTACGTTAATAATTTGTTTGTTTAAAGAAATTATCAATTTCTTAAGTTTGTGTATGTCGTTGATGATTGTTGTTTGAAAATAAATAATATTTTCCCAAGTTATGTTTGTTTGTCGAATCGTCCAAAATGTGTAAGCATATATACATATATACTTATATAGTTGCATATATATATTCTCGCATATATATATTATTGTTCGTACGCATTAAATAAGTCCAATGTCCGTAATCATAGTTTGTCTCGTTTTATAGTGTCATTCAACAATTTATCATGTCCCGTATATGTCTTGTACAATTGTAGTCGTTAACGGAATTGCTTTGTGTTTTAAGTTAAAAGTCAAGTTGTTGACCAGACACGGGAATCCGCCGGATTTAAAAGAATCCGCCGGATTTAAGTCAAAAATCGGAATACGCCGGATTCGAGTGAATCCGCCGTATTCAATCAAGTTCGGGGGAATCCGCCGGATTGAATCGAATACGCCGGATTCGTGTGTGTTCATCAAATGGTTCGTGTGAAGCTTTGGAATACGCCGGATTCATTTGAATCCGCCGTATTCACCCGTGTCTTTTACTCGTTCATCGTTTTAGCCGAAGGTTTGTGTGCGGTCAGAGGTGGGAATACGCCGTATTCGAAGGAATACGCCGTATTCGACTTGTTTAGTAATGGGAATCCGCCGTATTCCCGTGAATACGCCGGATTCATCTGAGCTTCGGTCTGGGAATCCGCCGGATTCGCTTGAATCCGCCAGATTCAAAGGTTTTGCAGGTTCTGTTCGTGCAGAGTGTATATGAAATCGAATGTTTTAGCTTCAAATCATTTGTACATCGAACCCAAACGTTTATACTATCAATATATAGCATTTTAACAACTTACTGCATCATTATAACATGTTTTCATGTATCGATTTTGCATTTGAAGTTTTGGGTTTTATAACCATTTTCAAGAATCACTCATCAATCTTCGGGTTTGTGATGTTATGTAGCTAGATTATGATGTATAAACAAGTTGTATAACGAAATTTTAGCAAAGAAATCAAGGAAATGAAAGTTTCCTTACAATGTGAAAATGATGAAAATGGTGAACGTTTGATGATGATGATGGTGAAGCCACTGGATTTGTTCCACTTCTATTTGCTTCTGATCTTGTTTGTGTTCCTCCAAATCAAAGAGAAAAGAAAATGAAAAAAATTTGGTGGTGTGTGTGTGTGTCGAAGATCACAGAAAGATGGGAGGGAGTATGGTTTTAAAACCATCTGTCTCTGCATTATTGTAGGTTGGTGGGATTTTTGTCCCACCAATCTAGAGTACGGGTATAATTATAGCAATATAAAATTTAACATTTTATATTTTTATTTTGTAGATGCTCTCCTGGTTCGTAATATGTTTTCAGAATAATGAGGTTATCATTATTTTTGATAGTTGTACATTTTTGTACATTTTACTGCGCGCAGTTAATTGAGCGCCAATTTTCAGTAAATTTAGGATTTCATATTTTGAAGTAATGTTCTAACTTCTTCCAAATGAACGAGAAAATTTGTATTTTTATGATTCGACGTCGTATGCGCGTTTTGGAATTGTTTCTGTTCGTGTTATAATACGTTTTATGTTAAACGTATATTTGAACCACTTTATCTATATGTTATAGATATATAAATACTCGTAATTAATAATCGAACTATTAATTATATATTTTGTCACCAACATTCGTTATTTATTTTGTCGCATTTATTCGGACGCGTATTCGGTAACTTTTCAGCTAAAAATCGAGTAATTTTATAAATTACAATTTATGTAATACTTCATGTATTATTGTTTTGGGCTCGCTAGACTCACATCACGTCAAAAGTTTATGTTAACACAATCGTAGGGAATTAGCGTAAGAAATGCATGTAATTAAGTATAATTATATACCTAATTTGGAGGAGTGTCACATTTTAAAAACACACGCTCATGTTAAAGCTCAGTTTTTCCTCAAAAACCGATAACACACTGAAGTGTATAAGACTTTACTATAAATTTTTGAGAAGATTCCTTACATAGGAAAGATTACATATTGTTTTTTATGAAAAGCTAATCAATTATTACTCACATTAAAAACATAATCTTGGGTATAAACAAGGTATACATGTTTGTGAACTTAGATCTACCATATATCTCCATATTTTGTATACATGGCCAACTGTTAGTCGGTATTTGGACCACAAATAAAACTATGTTCACTTCCCAAATTTTGAAAAGTAATAGTTTTGTAACCACCTAAGAACACTTATGGGCTAGATGAATCTACACTTCAGTCGCAGCTGCGGTTATACCGCCCAGATGCATCTACCCTAAAGTCGCACCTTAAGTCACACATTTGGCTATGCCGTTCAAATAAATCTACACCTTCGTTGCACCTTTGACTATACTCCCCTTATGCATCTATCCTAAAGTCTCATCTGTGTTTATACCGCCTAGATACATCTATGTTTCACTCGCACCTGCGGCAAAGAAGCTCATTTGACACATCACTTATATAAAATCGAAGCTTACCCTGAAGCTTGTCTTGGCCAGAGGCCGAAGCTTTCACAAGGATCGTTCTTACTGGAACTCTCTTCGAATTGCCGAAGTTGCATGAATGTCTGAAGCTGGACGCACCTTCACGTCCGAAGCTCATCCCTCTGGAGCAGAGGCTCAGGCAACAAGCTCGCCGAAGCTCACTCCCGGCGGAAGGTCTTGCAAATGTTCATAAGTTAAACTTTCGTTGCCTAGAACTGTAATAAACCATTAGATGGAAGTTACTATCCTGAACACACAGTATGAAGCTCCCCACCTCGATCTTGCAATTCGAAGCTCATCTTAATTGGAGCTCATTTTAAAGTTTATCACGTTTTTATCCGGATTTTAATCCTCACATTCAATCCTAACTTAGTAGGATATCGTCTTATAAGAACCGATTCCGACATTTGATTCAATCAGAGCTTGTCTCACTATGATCAGAGCTAATTTCAACCTTATCCAAAGCTACCTTCCGGAGCATATGATTCAAAGTTTAGCTCATTCGAAGCTTATCGTTTAGCTCGGAGCTCCATCTCGATCAGATCTCGTTTCAATAGGAGACGCTTCTTTCCTATAGCTTATTTTGAACTCCATGTTACCATGAACTTACTCTGGAACAACATTTAAAACGGTGCCACATCTTCAACAAATCACGTTAACATAAGCTGCAATTTAAATGACGCTTCATCTTAACAGGAGTTGCACCTTATCGGGAGTTACGTTATTTGAAGCTCGTATTTTAGAAATTTGCTTACCTTAACTAGGGCTTATCCTTTTCGAGGCTTAGTCCGCAGCTCGTATTGAACAGATCTAACTCTGAACGTCGTGCTCTTCCTAGATCAACCTACTTGTATTACAACCTTCGGTTTACAACTTTCTTTCCTGACTTACGGTCTCGAACCTTCCTGGTTCACTTTCCCGATGCTAATATTTTATGGACTTCTATCAAGGGACCTCCGTCCGACATTTACCTCCGGATACTGACCTCCGGTGCTACTCAAATCACATCACATGTTCCTTATACTCATGTTCCATCTAGTAAGGATGGAACTCATGTTTCATCTATCGATTGGCAATAGGATGTAACTTATGTTTCATCCAACAACACAACAAAGAATGAAACCCATGTTTCATTTGGCGATGATCCAAAAGGATCGAACTCGCGTCCCATGACTGATACTATGGAATCACTTATGTAATATAATCTAGCATCATATTTATTGAATGCATATCACGCTAGATTGGGGGACAACACTGGTATGATACCGCTTATGAGTAAACTGTTTGCGTTAAATAAATGTGACATACGCATACAAATACTACTCCATTAAACATCGTGGTTGAGCAACTTCTATACGCAGCTCTGTACACGCGATGTACACATGATCCTACTTGGTTCCATTGGTTGAGCAACCCCTCGAATTAGCTCA
This sequence comes from Helichrysum umbraculigerum, assembly GCA_949592205.1. NCBI lineage: Eukaryota > Viridiplantae > Streptophyta > Magnoliopsida > Asterales > Asteraceae > Helichrysum > Helichrysum umbraculigerum. The sequence goes on along the minus strand of CATIUR010000004.1, from coordinate 99,579,184 downwards.
GTTCCACGGCATACACATATTCTATGGATTGAGCAACTGCTCTAACTAGCTCCATGTTTTAGGCAATGGCCTCGACACTCACGGGTTACATTTATCGCCCTAATTAGACCAAGCGTAGGCCAACGGACGATCTCCGATGGTCGGACGTATTACCACAAGCGTACTATACAACACATTTAACAGCTTTAGGAGTCGAAATATTCCTCCATAAAGTAATGTACTTTAGGCAACGGCCTCTGTACCGATGGTTGATCACCCATCTAAAATATTACGATCCATGGACAAAAATATTATGATCCATTGTAAAGATGAACAACAATCAAAGAGGAGGAACAAAGCCAGCGGATATGTAAAGTTTAGCATTATGTGGTCGAGACCATATTATACTAAACGGGGGGACATGATGAGGTATATATGTCCCAGACCTATGAACCGAAAGGATTGGATTGTACCATGTAAGTTTAGCATTATATGGTTGAGACCATATGAACTTGCTAAAACTGACGGAACTAGTTTACCACGTTCGTGGAATGTTGCTAATCTTCGTAAGTGTTATTTGTAGACTAATGAACTCTCATGTAAGCAATACAACGATGTAGTGGTTTGATATTCAGTGGTTTGATATTCTTTTGGCAATCTAATATATCAAACACAATTCCATGAGAAAACGTTCGGTATCATTGCAAGTAACTTACAACTTACAACTTATCTCACTGATCATGAGATAATAAGCTGGCGAGGTCGAAAGTTCCCTCGTGCAGTAATATACTTATGGCATAAGCCTAAGTATCAATGGTTGAACACCCATTCATAAGACTACGTTCTATACAAACGTGTATATACAATCATGCGCATTGAGTATACTCACACGCAACTACATAGTTGCAAACAACGATAAAGAAAGGACCATACGCAACAATATGACAACAACAAGGTCATGCAAATAACTAGAAAAAAGGGATTAACTGGCACATTCCCACTCTCACCTACTGCTACTCTTTAAAACCTTGATATGAAGGAGATTTCCGGCCCGGGTACCTCTCCTAATGTTTATTTGATGTTTGCAACATGGTCCAAGCTTGGGAGATATGAAATGGTCCTTTGAGATAGTCTAGAGCAAGTGCGTCCAGACACACTTACACTAGACTGGGGGACATGATCGGGTATATGCTGGTAGGCGCAGCTTACAGCATATGCCGCAGCTAAAAGTGACACGAAGAAGGTCCGGAGAAAAGAATCTTGGACCAACGCGGTTTCGGGCCATATACCAATATGCCGCAGCTTCGGGTGATGCTGAAGCTCCATCTAATATAAGTAGCAAGTGTTAGCTTAAGTCTATAATACATGCATCTACAATGCATATACACTAGACTGGGGGACATGATTGGCTATATACCAATATGCCGCAGCTTCGGGTCTGCCGAAGCTCCCGAAGCTCCGCCTAATATTAGTAGCTACGTCCGAGAGAATCTTTGACTATAGGCATTCCCAATAATGAACAGTTGACAATCCAATCCGTGTCGGGTGCGGAATATCGAGAGAACAAGAATTGACTCTATTGTCCGGCGTACCTCTAGGCGCACCTTCAAAGACGCACCTTATTACCCAAAGCGAGTCCTGTAAAAAGACGCACCCTATTGTCCAACGGAACTCCAGGTACACCTTCAAGGATGCACCTTATTACCCAAAGTGAGCCCTATATATGGGACTCACCTCCTCACTCCTAAAGACCAGATGATGTGCTCTCTCTCCCTTACTACACACAACACTTTCATTTACTCACATTACTTACTCTCTCTCTCTAGAATATTTACTCTCACAAGTCCGTAGCTTATTCTCTTACCATCACCTCTTGTCGGAGGTTCTTGGCCTCGTGGCGTACAAACCGTATCTACCTATAACGTAGATACGGGTACCAATTGGGAATCGCCAGCAGATAAGCTCTTAAGCTTCGGCCCGAGCACCTTCATCCTAACCTATATCTGATGTTTGCAGCAAAGACCAAGCACGGGTGGACGAGACGCAGCTCTTGAGTATCGTCCAGAAGAAGGTTCTTAAGCTTCGTCCTGGGGCTGCTGGTTTTTGTATCAACAAGTACATTGCTTACCTCGGAACAAAGGTGTATAGTACGTAGCCGACAAAATGTATTTACCCAAATTTCAAACATCAAATTCATTCGAATAAAGACATGAAGTACCATAAAATACTCCGTACGTAAGACATAACCCGTAAACTTCGAAACCCCATATTCAAAGGTATCTATCCTTTCTTTTTCTTGTTAAAGCTTTTTTGGGACGCAGACTACCCATAAAATGGCCGGTCTTGTTAAAGCTAGCTTACACATATATAAAATGGCCGGTCTTCAATTCCTACGTTGTTCGATCATTTCGTCACTCAAACCTCATATTAATTACATCTCTCTGTAAACTTGTTTACACCATCTCCGATCTATAAGTAATTTTGTATGCTGTGTTTGTGATCAATTATTATGGCATCTATGGGCTATCTTTGTTCAGTATTCATCAGCTTCCCCATAATCCTCATATCTGTGATGGTCTTCAGCTTGATCAACACACACCACGGAGTCCACCATGAATTCCACCGCCGGGATCCACCCCACGAGTTCACGTACAAGGCCTCAAAAACTCTCGAGTATCAAGGATTCGGTTTCTTGGCCAAATTCCTTGATGATATGCCAGTGCTCTACGGCATAGCACCAAATGGGTCGACATTTGAGTTGACCATCTTCGCAATCCCTGATCGTAACCTCCCCTCTGAATTCTGTTACTGTTTAGCATACGTCTTCTTAAGCCACATTTCTGAGTCCAAGCTAACCATGAAAGACTTGTTGCATATGCCCCTCAACTCCAGCATCCCGATGGTTAATCACCTAGAGGTGATAGTCATCACTAAAAAGGACGACAAGAATCGGCTAGTCGAGATCAATAACGTCTCGATTTCACATCCTGACTTGTTTGTACACAAATCACTTGTAATCCATGGTGTCAAAGGTCCTTTTGTTTCTTAATTAATAGTCAGGTACTAATTAATTAGGAGATCTAGGCCTAGCTAGTAAAATATATAACTGTTGAATCAAAGTTATTGTTGAGTAATACGGAGTATATGTAATTTACAACGATTACATTATGAATCAAAGTTATTTATACATTTCAGATTTCTGGCTACACTTGATTGTTGCTAACACTAAGTTTTTAAAACTTTTAAAAATCATCGAATCATATGTACGTGGCGTGACGTAAACTGTCCTTAATTGCACGTACGTTTGGTTTTTAATACTTTTGTTGTAAATTAACTTTTCCAATCGGCTAGTGCACCATAAGACATCTGAATATTATGTTTATGCATATATATATATATATACTGTAATATGTATATGGATATGTATATAATTGGTCTTCGTAATCTATGAGTTTTATTTATGAAATATGAGTAAGCTTTTAAATTTAGTTTGTAATTTGTAACTTTATTTATATTTAGATGAATAGGTATGAGTAAATGTGAGACCTTGAGATCTTTTTCTTTATAGAAATATTAATATTATTAATATAAATATACTAAAGTAGCCTAATTTTCTTATTGAGTAAATAATTTGTTTCTCCCGATCTTATACGTTGAATTTATCGTGTGTAATGATCGATCTCGATCCTTAGCTCTAGTTTAGGTTTACGCAAGTAAATTTTTTATATAATCTTTCAAAAAATAAACGTACATAGATGATAGACCCGGCCGGCGTAATCCTTTATGTACGACCAAAAGCAAATCACTGTGTCATCAAAATTTCAAAAAAAAAAAAAAAAGTCATAAAGAATTCCCAAAGTTACAAAAGAGAAAAATTGAGAGTACACTTTATAAAAAACAAGAAAACTTGAAAACATTTTTATTTTTCTTTACGATATATACGGAGTATATATTACAATAATTACATTTGAAAAAACACAAGAAAAATCGACTGCCTAAAATCATAATGTCGTTCTCTCTCATTGGAACTCGTTAATTTCTGCACCGGTCAGTTGCAATTTATAGGCATTAAAGCTTCTTTTATTTCTTACTGACGTTCGTTAGAAAATAAATATAGCTAGTCTATTACTCCCTTCGTCCCAAAATTATTGTCTACAGACAAGAAACACGTAGTTTAAAAATTATTACATTGTACTTTTCTGTACTATAACAGTTTTACCCTTACTTTTTACCTACCTTTTTATGACGTACATATAAAGTAGGGGTATAATAGGAAGTTTAGTTAATTAGATCATTCTACTTTTGGAAGTGGACAATTAATTTAGGACGTCTAAAAAAGGAAATATTGACTATAAATATGAGACGGAGGGAGTAACTTTTAAAGCATTCAATTTTATCGTACTAAAACTAAAAAATGTTTCTTGTGTGCTTTGGAGCTTCTCTTAAACTGACCATCATTAACCATAGAATGTTCCGAGCCCATCTCGAGAGCCCAATGGAGCATGTGATGTCCAAATCATTTCTAATTGGCTTGTATCAACAGCAATTAGCGATGATTGTGGGCCTAACTCATCCAAAGTAAATGGTAATTTTTATTCTATATATGTGATAACTAATGATGAGACCACAAATCAGTGTGTTATATGGAGTAAATCAAATTTTAAATTTAACGTAGGGTGTTGGGTTAGGGTTACTACTACATGTGATAGTTAGTGCTACAGTACAAAGATTAATGTTGTTAGAAGAGTTTATGCTGATATAACAAAGTTAATGCTGCTCAACAAAGTTTGTGCTGCAATACAATGTTGATACTGTATAACACCCTGCTTTTACTGAACCATTATAATAATGATTTTGACTCGGAAACGTTGATTTTAAAAACATATATTAAAACAATACAATACTTTTCCAAATTATTACAACATAGGTGTTATATAATCCAAAACATATCATTTATCATTAAAATGACATAAGAGTCGTTAGCATGTCAAACATTCCTTCAAATTCTAAAGCTTCCTGCCCACCCACAATATTCTCATACAATCATAACCTGCAGGAAGTAGAATGTGGGGGATTAGCATATTGCTAAGTGAGCGAATAATAACCACAATCCAACTTAGCATAACAAATCTTGTTTACAGCAAATAATCGTAAACAATCATATCATGATAGATCGATGGGTCTTGGGGAAACCTTCAGCCAAGAACACCAACAGTAAACACATAATATCAATGAGATAACATCTCAATACACAATATGTCAATGAGGATCGGTGGTTCTGGAGATACCATAATACCCGGGGATTCTCCAAGAACACTTACCGTACATATCCTTATGGCCATAAAGGACGAGACCGATAGTTTGGTACTAATCTCATACGACCTAATTTCCTATTAACGATAAGTACAAGGAAATTCATGTCGTCTTACAATAGTAACCAAACCCAACTAACACGTTGACCTCAATATCATGATGCCCGAAGGCCAATTAACAAGTGATCACATATTCAATCAGGTTAACATATCAGACTAAACAGTCTATCAACAGTATTATTACTACTAACCATAATCATAATGGAAAACAAAACAGTAATAATACATTACTCGTTGTAACCAAACCTGTTACAACTAAATCACACTGAGGTTATAGATCCACTCACCGAATACCTCAGTTGTCCACTCAGTAGTCTAATGTCACTGAGTCTTCTGTTTTTCTGGAATTACAATTAAACAAAATGAGTTAGTAACTCATTCATAATCATCAACTCATGTTAATTATTATATCACATGGTTCATAATCCAAATCTCAATGAGTTATCACTCTAATCATTATATCATGTCAGTGTTTCTATTTCAAACTCATTATCAATATTCAACACATTTAGTAACTATAAACTTCATAGTTAACCAATCACGATCATTTATCAAGTTATGATTATTATGATCACAACTTCACTTTAATCACTTTACTTATCACAAATTAACATGATCGAACCATTATAAGATCATTAACTTCAAATATCACTAATTCATTCAAAACCCCTAACACAAGGTTTAATGAATACTTAGTCACACAAGTTCTAACTTTACTAGTTGATTATCAATCAAGTATTCTAAATCATAATCCATACCGAATTTCTCATATAACTTATGAATATCATCATAATTACTATAATTCTCAAGAACACTTTAATCAATTTATAACTTTTAACTTGAATAATGGATTATCATCATCATTAATCAACACTTATCAATGTATACATCATTATTCCAAGCTTTAAAACCATTATTCATGAATAATCACTCAAACCCCTAACTTTCTTCATGAACAAATATCAAATTCTTCATTTCTGTGTTAGGGCTTTACCTATAATCATGGATTAACTATCAACTAACAATAATATCATCATTTCAAGCTTCAATTTCACTTTAATCATGCTAATTAAATCAAATACACAAAACCCATTTTCTAGGGTTTATATAAATCAAGAAATTAACACTTACAAGTTGTTTATAATGATGAGAAGATGATCAAATCACGTTTTTGAAGCATAATTCGAAGTTCCTTAGCTTTAATTTCACTCCAAGACTTGTTTCAAAGTTTACAAATTGTTCCCGTGGTTGCTATAGTTCGACCGTACCAAGAACAGGGGGAAGAAAGTTTTGATTTGTCAAGAACTTTGCTGATTGATGATAATCTAGGGTTTGGTTTTTTGGTTTCTGAGTTCTTCTCTCGTAAGAAATCGATATACTGAATTATTCATGAAGTTTCATAGATATTAAACACATATGTTAGATAATAGGTGTACTAGTTTTATCCCCTTCTAAATCTATTGCCTGGAATCTAAAAACCATTTGCGGGGAAAACTATTTTTATTTTACCGTCAACTGAATTAAATTAAAACAGTTAATAATTTACTAGTCACAATAAATCATGTGACTCTTTTCCCAATTCTTTTCAAGTAAACTTACACAAAATATTTCCTAACACATTAAATAATAATTTACAGTCAGGAAAATATTATAAAACTACTAGACCCAAGAACTGGGTGTTACATACTGCTAAGTTAAAGTTAGTGCTGTTAGTGAAGAAAGAAGTTTATAGTGCTGGTGAAGAAAAAGAGTTAGTGCTATTGATCAGAGTTACTGCTGCAAGATGAAGGTTAATGTTGTGTACAGTTCTATCGATGTTAATGTTGTTTATTTGTAATAGAATAGGAAAGCCGTGTATTTTGATAGTAGATAACTATTGTAAAAGGAATTGATCTGTAATTCGTTATTTGTAGGAATAGTTAGTTGAGGACTCTATGTGATATAAATAGAGATCCTAGAAACTATAGAATATATAAGAGATTACGAAAGCTTCAAGGTGTAAACCCTAATATAAAAAGTTGTATTCGTATTATTGATCTAATAATAAGATTGGAGCTTTTGATTGTTAATGCATACTGTTTTTTACAGCTTTATATTACAAGTCTTGATTAAACTATTAAAGTGTTATCCCGCGACTTCTTAAATAGATCTAAGTTCAACATATTATTGTTAGATTATTCGATCCTGACAAGTGGTGTAAGAGCCTAGTTGAATTGGATCTAGGCTGATATCAAGACTGTTAATTTTTGGTTTGAACATTTTAGTAATTCTACAGACAAAGCAAGCATAATGGCATCAGAAGTTGTTGATGGAGTTCAGGTTACAAAGGTTCCAATGCTCAAGCCTAATGAGTTTGACATCTGGAAACTCAGGATCAAACAATATATGTTTTTCGCAGATTATACTATGTGGAAAGTCAATGAGAATGGTCCTAAGTATGGTTTTGAGGCTGATGGTGTCACTAAGAAGAAGAGAGCAACACCTACAACTAATGATGAACGAAAAGAAAGGGTGTCAGAGATGAAATCTTTGAGTACCTTACTGCTTACTGCCCTATACACCGTTAGTACACCTAAGATCTGGAAAGCTGTGGAAATGCTTGAATGCCCTATACACCGTTAGTACATCTAGGGTTTGGAAAGCTGTAGACATGCCTAACTGCCCTGTACACCGTGATTATTCCTAGGGATGAACGCCTGAGTGTAAAGGAGGGTCTATGTTTATGACGGTAGAATAAATGCTTAAAATAAGATAAATACAGAGTTTTGTCAAGAGAGCAATGATGCTCAAAACATGCATAACTCTACTTCACCGATAGCTTAACGTATATAGGATACAATTAGTATTCACCATGATAAAATCAAATAGACGATTAGGTGTTAAGAAAGTTCAGTAGATAAATTGCGGTCTGTTGCCTTATGCCAGTACCATGGATACATATATCCATTTAGAGGGTCACTATGTCTTTATCAAGACAAGTGTGGGGGGTTTGAAAACAGTCTGATCTGATCAGAATCATGATAGCCTAGGATTCCAGTGACATATATGCTTTTAGGGTTTAAAACCTGAAACGTAGGGTCCTAGTGTTTACACCGAAAGTATGTTTGTTATTTATTTAGGGAATCTCCAATTAAATATATAAAGAACATCATCTCGAAAACCTAATTATCGAAGTTTCAGCAATCACATCTCCACCTGTCTGCTTACTCTCTATCTTTACTTTCCGTTATTTACTTTATTGCATTAGGATTAATTGGAAAACAAAATCACACAAAAATCTATCTACCTTTCCCATCCTATTAGTGAAACTCATCTTTGGCACCCGTTTCGTTTCAATTCGCTCCGATAAAAGAACGACCTCGAGTTATACTTATTCCTTGCTCCCAAGGTAGGTAGTACTTATAGTTTGAGCCCCAGCTCTTATAAATTTAAAACTTCCACTGCCGTGCATCCTGGTTGGCCAGAACAACGACCGGGATAAAACCCGACTGACCGCTGGGATCGCGATAAGTTTTTGGTGCCGCTACCGGGAATCGTAGAGCGTTACGATTTTGAAGCCGCCTTAGATAATCTAGCTTTTATGAGATCCTTTTCGATTAGGTTTTCCCAAACTTACTCTAAAGTTAATTGCCTACTTTAGGATAATTTAATATAGTTTAGTAATAAAATGAAAAATACAAAAATATCTTTCTACGATTTGCCACCGTCTAGCCCCGTCTCTCCACTCGTCTTCAAGACGACTGAAGATATGATGACCATGGATGATGCTGAGTCCTTCGACTGCTTTGAACGATAGTTGGAATCTGACGTCTACTTTACATCTTTATCCTCTTCCGTAGAAATCTCCGCTAATCCAGACGACAAATCTAGAACTTTAGGACAATGTTTAGATTTTGACTTAGGAACCAATGAATCACATCAGAAGATTTCAACTTCCGTCTCTAGCATTCCAAGCTATCAGGTTATACCTGCACCTGAGATCTCATATCCCTTAGAAAATTTCTAAAAATTCCCTACTTCATCTGATTTTGTTGAGAGTATCTCTGAAAACCTTCAAACCTTTCGTTTTCCACCCGTTGAAGAACGTCTTCCGCCATGGAATGAAGAAGTTTAAGAATACCCTCCAAAATCACCTATCTTTATAAATATCGTACCAGAACCTGAGTACACCATCTATCGTGTCGTTGATAGGAGTCTACCGATTAAATCTGAAGAACTCCGCTATGTCGGCAACTCTTTTGATCCTTATAGGATTAGATGTTTGTCGGGCATTTGCCAGACACCTTAAATTATCTGACTTTCCTTTTTCAGATGAGCAGAGAGAAGTCACTAGTAGGATAAAGAAACATGTTGTGACACCCGCCAAATTAGGACTAGTGATTAGTGCCTAATCAACTATAATATATGTAATTTTTTATGTGTTAGGCTAATTAATGTATCAATTAATATATATTGTTGAATATATACAATTACGCGATTTGGCTAAATCGTGCGCATTTCAATCGAATGTAATTCGGTTCAATTAATACGGACGTTGGTGAACAATTTTATTAAATAATATAACATTATTTAATAACGCTATTATATCCAAAATATTATTTTGATAATATTTCGTACACAATTCGTATCGTACAAACAATGACTACGCGATTAAAATGTTAAACGCGCAAACAAACGAAACAATTTAAGATATATTTTACAACTCAACTACAAGTATTTGGTAAAATACTTCAAACAAAAATATTGAATAAACATTCGTATTTTAAAACGTATACTTAAACGTATAAAATAATGATTTAATGTTTAAACAATCGGGAAAACGAACACCGCATGGAGCGCGAATGCACAGGAACAAAAATTGAAGCCAATCACACATGGGTAGGACCCATGTGGGCCGGCCCCCATAACCCAAAAAATGGGGATTTCTTCCCCCCATTTTCTCATTATCATCATCATCTTCATCTCTCTTTCCTCTCTTTTTCTCTCAAACACTCACCACCACCACCATCTTTAAATCCACAAAAACCACCATCAAACAGCCTCGAATCCTCTCGCTCGTTTGAAGAAAAAGAACCACGACATCACGATCTACATTTCTACCTTTTCGGTTTCTCCCGGCGTTAACTTGTAAGATTCCCGACAAATCCCGAAAACTCTTAGATTTCATTTATTTTACTTGAAAGTTGTTTATTTAAGCTTGAAATGTCCAAATGTGGGTTGGGTAAAAGTTTCGGGCAACACGGAAACCGGAAAACTCGTTTTTGGACTCAAAAACCACGACTATACGGGAGTGTCGCACGGACCAACGCAGTGATGCGTCACTTCCTCAAGTGACGCATTAAGTGTCGCTTAAAACCCTAATCTTGCGTCACTTGCCTAAGTGCCGCATAAAACCCTCTTTTTGCGTCACTACCTAAGTGTCGCAAATTCAATACCTGACACTCCTATCCGACACTTGATTAAGTGTCACCCCAAATCGATTTACAATCTAACCGACACTTGTACCCGAGACTTGCTTTAGTGTCGCCCACCATGCGTCACTTCCTCAAGTGACGCCATTAACTCAGAACTTATCATTTTATGCGACACTTCTTGAGTGTCGCCTAAACCCCTAAGTGACGCTATAAGTGCCGCATGAAACAGAACCAAGAAAACATAGATTTTACTAAGTGTCGAGACCTAAAATTTTATCACTTGATTTTACTAAGCAATTTAGTAGAAATGAAATTTTTTCGAGCTGACTTGGCATCTCGACCCTAACCAGGGGCTCTGCCCTTTGGACCCCGCCAAGGGTTGCCACCCTTGGAACCCCGCTAACCAGGGGCGCTGCCCCCGGACCCCCGTCACCTAAAGTTTGTAATTACTTTTAAGTATAACACCTCGAAATCAAAATAATAATGTTGAAGATTATTATTACAAACAATCACCAACGGACCGTACACGTTCTTCAAAACTCAAATCAAACAATCGACCAAATCGTAGTAATTTGGACATTCTAGTTGGACGAACAACTACAAAGGTAGTCTTATAGATACCTACTCACATTTATAACCATCGCTTGTCGTGGACACCCTCAGGTTACAGTCTTCGGACATCTCTGCTTGGTTAAGCAACTCACATTTATAGGGATAAACGCACTCAGACTCAGGTGAGTCTCATGGCCCCTCTTTTACTGTTTTCTCAGGGGTGTGATATACTGCTCGTTTTATTTTACAATATGAACGCAAGTACAAACTTTTCATAAACTACATGAGTTATTTTCACTAATCATTTCAAAGCCCTCCATCAGCATAGTTTGGTAATACATTGTAGCGTGAATATTAGTACATGGTACCATATAGGATTGACCCTCCTCGTCCGGGTTAGCATGCACTAACTGGTTAAACAGATGTACTAATATTTGTTCAGACGAGTGTAGATTAGGCACTCGTAGGAGGCACCTCGATCAGGTCCTTGAATGTGGATCCTGACCCCTCGAGTTAAGCTCAGACTATGTGCACATGGCTGTATACATCATTATTTGCTTGGTTGCAAATCAATATTTAAATCTTGCGGTTCATACGATATTATTTGATATACTAACCTGTGAGCTCACCAGCGTTTCGCTGACCCATTTTAGCATGTATCATAGGTACTCAGCAGTAGGATAGGATTGCCCTCAGGATCACTATAGCTCGAGTCAACATGCAGACATTAGAGATTTCCTTGCATTAATATAACACCCCTCATTCAGTAAACCATTATAATAATGATTCTTGACTCGGAAGCGTAAATTTAAAACATATAAAAGTACATAAGTTGTTTTCAAAACTTAACAGACCACATTTATCAATCTATTACAACCATAATAATATCATAATGAAGTATTATATAAATTCACCATTTTATTATCAAATCAAAATATATCAGAGTATACTCCGGCTGTCAAACATTCCTTCATTTCCAAGAACTTCCTGCCCAGCCCAATATGTCCCATCAATTTTAACCTGCAGGAAGGACTGTGGTGGGGTTAGCATAACGCTAAGTGAGTGAAACTATAAACAACAGCCCAACTTAGCATAACAACTCTATTTACATCAAAGCATCGTAAATACACAATATCACAGAGTATCTAAAGTTCTTAGGGAAGCCTTCAGCTAAGAACATACAGTTCTATTTCAATGAGATAACATCTCAATACAATAACATGTCAATGAGGATCGGTGGCTCTGGAGATATCATAATACCCGGGGATTCTCCAAGAACACTTACCGTCAATCTGTATGGCCAATACAGAATAGACCGATAGTTTGGTACTAATCTCATACGACCTAATTTCCTATTAACGAGAAGTACAAGGAAATTCCTGTCGTATTACAATAGTAACCAAACCCAACTATCGTGTTGACCTCAATACCATAATGCCCGAAGGCCAAATAACAAGTGATCACATATTCACCAGGTCAACATATCAGAATAAACAGTCTATCAACAGTATTATTACTACTAGCCATAATCATAATGGAAAACAAAAATATTAATAATACGTTACTTGTTGTAACCAAACCTGTTACAACTAAATCACACTGAGGTTATAGATCCACTCACCGAATACCTCAGCTGTCCACTCAGTAGTCTAATGTCACTGAGTATTCTGTTTATCTGGAATTATAATTAAACAAAATGAGTTAGTAACTCATTCATAGTCATTAACTCATGTTAATTATTATATCACATGGTTCATAATCTAAATCTCAATGAGTTTTCACTCTAATCATTATATCATATCAGTGTCTCTGTTTCAAACTCATTATTAATATTCAATACTTTTAGTAACTATAAACTTCATAGTTAACCAATCACGATCATTTATCAAGTTATAATTGTTATGATCACAACATCACTTTAATCACTTTACTTATCACCAAATAGCATGATCAAACCATTAGTAAGGTTATTAACCTCAATTATCAAGAATTCATCAAAACCATAATACTAGGTTTAATGAATACTTAACAATTAAGTTTACACAATCATCTTTAATCACCAATTAAGTGTTCTTAGCCATAAACAATGCTAATTTTATCTTATAACCCATTATAATCATCAAATTCTTCATTAGTCTCAAGAACACATAATCAATTTCTTCAATCAAATGTTAGACTTAGATTATAATCATGAATTAAGCATCAAATCTCAATTCTACAAGCATTACAAGCTTCAATTTCATATAAACCATCTTAATTTCATCATTTACACAAAAACCCATTTCTAGGTTTATAAAGAATCAAGAAATTGATACTTACAACATGATTAGGATGATCAAGGAATGATTTAATCACGTTATTGAAGCTTAATTCAAAGTTCTACAGCTTCAATTTCATTTCAAGACTTGTTTCAAAAGTTTAGAATCGTCCCTATGGTTTAATACGTAAGGCCAGACCAAGATCATGAAGAACAGTGATTGATTTCACTAGTAATTTGGTGATTTAGGTTTGATTAGGGTTTCATTTTGGTTCCTTAGCTTTTTCTCATACGTAATCGAATTTACAGGAAGGTCTGTGAAGTTTCATACGTATTCACACATATATTGAATAATATGTGTACTAGTTTTGTCCCCCGTACTTATCATTGTCTGGAACTTAAAAACCATTTGCGAGGAAATATTATTTTATTTTACCGTCAACTGAATTAAATTAAAACAGTTAACAATTTACTGGTCACAATAAATTATGTGACTCTTTAACCAATTATTTTCAAATAATTAATAACACAGAACTATTTTCTGACACACAAATTAAATATTAAAAGTCAGAAATATTAATATACAACTAGACCCGAGGAGTGGATGTTACAAATCTCTCCCCCTTAAAGAGATTTCGTCCTCAAAATCTGATCACACTTATCCAATCTATTTAATAAAATCACATATTCGCTCATTTACTATATGTACATAAAATGTGTGTAACATTTTAAATCGTTTATGCATATTATCATTATGCATATCTTTATCCCTGCAAACACAAATTGTACATACATTATACTCTATTCCAATAGCTATCACCAATGCAATATCCAGCATAAAGTGTAGCATAATCAACTATTTTATCACAATATACACGTATCAGACGTTACTCCCTTAAGCAACTTATAAATATATATATATACGTATATTCAATTCTTTCCACATGCACATAACCGAATGTACATAATTCTATCTTTTCCCTGCACAGGTATTATACATATATCCTGTCTCTAAACCGTTAACTAATCATTTACATGACTATTCATAACTTGCCATGTATACAATTTAGAACACACAATCACTTAACATAAGTGAAACACATAGTCACATGAACATTTTATTGTTACGTTAATAACACTAGTGGTAATAAATACCACAATATACACATTAACAATAAAAGTTATACTCAATTCACAACTAGCAATTTAGCTAATAACTATGTATTTCTTTAGCTAACACATTGCTAGAATATCTACTTTCGCAACTAGTTCTTTACTGATTTACAACTTGTATTTATACACAACCACTAGGTTATACGAAACTCTTTACTCGAAAGTAATCTAATTCATATAACCATAAACACATAAGAGTAAGCAGTATGTAAAGGTCAAATCCAATAGGTAAAACTATTATCACATATTCAATTAGCATCCTACCATATCCAGTTGGATGCTAAATCAGCACCAGTTGATACCATGCTGCATTAGCATAAATTTTTCAACAACATAAGGTGCTGTCTTTAGTCACATATTCAACACATTGTTATTCACAATCAACTGACCTCCACTTTGCTTAGCTCTTATTTTAATTCATACTAGTTGCAATTAACCACATACACATTTCTTGTACCATAGGTACCATAGTAAAACAACAGATTAGTGGTCTAGTACTCTTTTATTTCAGTCAATCAGTGACTATTTCCCCACTACAGGTCAATATATCTTACCTGTTATTTCAAAATAACTTTAATTTCTCTGGTACTTGGTAACCTCAATAATTCCATGTAAAATGGCATAATATAAATACGTTGGCCAGACGTCGTCATATTATGTCACGTACACTTCATTTTCAGGTCACTTCATACCATCAATCTCCAAAGTGATTAATCTTTACTTTCACATGTCTCATAAATGTGATATCCCAATTTACACACTTATACAACACCTTAACAACAAGCATACAACCAAGTATTAACTTGCTACCATTTTCAACTTATCACTTTGAACGAAAACTACTCATATTATCAGGTATGTATAAGCAACACAGACATTCAACACCATTTTCACTATAATATTAACACAGGTGTAATGTCTAACACAATTATCTCAATCAACCTCTTTATTACATGTTTCATTATCAATTACTAGTTGCATCTCTTATAGTACATTTAGTACTAAACACTTCTTCAACACTATGTGTAATATTCCACACATATTCATCAATCTAGACAACTTTAGTTGGATTACAATTGAGCATTTCATGTTCAATTATCACATAAATATAAGCTCATGAACTTATCTTACAATTTCTTAAAATGCTCAATTCAACACCTTCTAATACTCTACATGATTTAAATACTTCATCATGTTCAACTAATTCACATAATATGATCCACATAATCCCATAATCAATGTTTACTAACCCTAGTTAGCAACAATCAACAATAGCAGTTGCTACCCGATTTTGCAGTTTAGTAAACAACCAGAAAATAACTCATACACAATAAGAGTATGTGGACCTCTTAAAACAGGTTTTAATATTGCACATATACACAGGAATGTTCCCTGGGCTCAAAGAAACAAAAGCCCAATACAAAACGTAAGCTAAAAGTCCGAAATAAGGTCCGAAAAACAGTAAAATGCCATTTTCGGGCCCCAAACGACCCCGAAGTGCCAAAAACTGACAGGGCTCATGGCAAAGCGATGAGCTTTGACCGTTGGGCCGTTTTTGAGTGGACTTGTAAATTTAATCTTATTCTGACACTAAATTTTCTAACGGAAATTTCTACGTCAAATTTTACGTTAAACGTCGAAATTTACGAATTTTCATAACATATTTACATAATGCAACATTTAATACAAGAAATGGCTCAAGGAGAAGAGAATCCGCCGGATTCTGAGGGAATCCGCCGGATTGAAGGGAATCCGCCGGATTCTCTTCAATTTTTCATGAACTCGTGGGACAGAACCATTTTTGGGGAATCCGGTCATGGAATCTGCCGGATTTACTCGAATCCGCCCGGATTCTAACTGTATCCGCCGGATTCAATCTGCTGCACAGGTCTGCAAATTTTTTTGGTGCAAAAACACGAAATTCAAACGAGCATATCTCACAAACCGTAAAGAGTTAGAGTCTGAAATTTTGCAGGCACCTTTATATAGTCAAAATGCAACTTTTCATTTTTCCACTTTTTCAAATTTCACGTTTATCAAGAAAACGGACGTATAACTCATTTTTGACCATTTTAGCTCATTTTGGTGACACGTCCAATTTCAAATGGTTTGGTTTCTGACTTCCATCCTTTGCCAACATGTTTCTACAAACATTTATGACGTGTGGGCATATTCATCACCCTCATATACTCATTCTATCATATTTTGGCTCGTTGACCCGTTTGTGGGTCCAATTGGACACTTTCACCCATTTCAACCATTTTGACTACTACAACACTTTCAACACACTTTGCTACTATATTTATGACTTAAAGTCACTTTAACATTCGTTATATATAAACCACCACTCGTTTTAACCATTTATCCAATAAGTGGCCCATTTGAGCACTTTAACAACCCATTTGGGTTTCAACCCATATAACTATCATTTCATCACCCATTTCACATTACGTTGACTATTATAAGTCAAACTAACCCACTTTCACTATTGGTGTACTATTCTACTCTCATAACACCAATTTCACATTAAAGTCATCATATTTAGGCCAATTACAACAAATTTTCAACCTTGACCTTTCACAAACTTGTCAACGCATATAAAGACTCGTTGACCACTTTGACTTTCAATTTTACCACTTTTAACACCTAGATCATAATTCAACCACAATCATGATCAATGTTAAACAAATAAGCATCTAGCCACATTTATCACTTTATAATATAATCATTACACAATTTAACTCTACCAATTTCAACTTTGACTTTTCCTAGTCAAAGGAACACATTCCAATCAATGTACACTTTCTAGATTAAATATCAACATGACTCCGAAATTATTGATTGCGATATACCAATATCTCATCAATTTTACTATAAGGGTCACATTGATTCAATTTATCATCTAACAACTAATTCCCTAGCAAGGATTCATAACTACACCTTGCATTTATCAAATCATAATTACACAATGATTTATACTTTATTTTCACATTGTAGACACACTTAAATCCAATTAATACAACTGTTACACTTTATTCAACAAGGTGTCTACAAAATCCATTTCTAGTTCCTTTTGAACTACTCATGATGCTAAACATCTCAACTAATATTCCTAGCATCACATTAACAAGTAATAATCACCAATGACTCATAACTGGGGAATCATATCAGTCTGACTCAATCACTTTACTACTAATCATCATTGTAAAGCAAGCAATTCCAATTAAGGTAAATCCAAGTAAGCTTATCAAGGATAATTTGATATAGCCGAATTGCTGAGAGTACCAGTCAGTACTCATGTGTTACCGTCTCTGTATTCAAAACAACTATCTCACAAGTTGTTAAGCGTTAGTACATGCATATCACACTAACTAATTCTCATACCACCACTAATCCCACACTCATTGGAATGTTTGACTTGACACGTATCAAAGTTTGGGATTGAACATTTTACAATGTACAATTCACCCAAACTTATGCTCTGATACCAACTTATAACACCCCTCATTCAGTAAACCATTATAATAATGATTCTTGACTCGGAAACGTAAATTTAAAACATATAAAAGTACATAAGTTGTTTTCAAAACTTAACAGACCACATTTATCAATCTATTACAACCATAATAATATCATAATGAGGTGTTATATAAATTCACCATTTTATTATCAAATCAAAATATATCAGAGTATACTCCGGCTGTCAAACATTCCTTCATTTCCAAGAACTTCCTGCCCAGCCCAATATGTCCCATCAATTTTAACCTGCAGGAAGGACTGTGGTGGGGTTAGCATAACGCTAAGTGAGTGAAACTATAAACAACAGCCCAACTTAGCATAACAACTCTATTTACATCAAAGCATCGTAAATACACAATATCACAGAGTATCTAAAGTTCTTAGGGAAGCCTTCAGCTAAGAACATACAGTTCTATTTCAATGAGATAACATCTCAATACAATAACATGTCAATGAGGATCGGTGGCTCTGGAGATATCATAATACCCGGGGATTCTCCAAGAACACTTACCGTCAATCTGTATGGCCAATACAGAATAGACCGATAGTTTGGTACTAATCTCATACGACCTAATTTCCTATTAACGAGAAGTACAAGGAAATTCCTGTCGTATTACAATAGTAACCAAACCCAACTATCGTGTTGACCTCAATACCATAATGCCCGAAGGCCAAATAACAAGTGATCACATATTCATCAGGTCAACATATCAGACTAAACAGTCTATCAACAGTATTATTACTACTAGCCATAATCATAATGGAAAACAAAAACAGTAATAATACGTTACTTGTTGTAACCAAACATGTTACAACTAAATCACACTGAGGTTATAGATCCACTCACCGAATACCTCAGCTGTCCACTCAGTAGTCTAATGTCACTGAGTCTTCTGTTTATCTGGAATTATAATTAAACAAAATGAGTTAGTAACTCATTCATAGTCATTAACTCATGTTAATTATTATATCACATGGTTCATAATCTAAATCTCAATGAGTTTTCACTCTAATTATTATATCATATCAGTGTCTCTGTTTCAAACTCATTATTAATATTCAATACTTTTAGTAACTATAAACTTCATAGTTAACCAATCACGATCATTTATCAAGTTATGATTATTATGATCACAACATCACTTTAATCACTTTACTTATCATCAAATAGCATGATCAAACCATTAGTAAGGTTATTAACCTCAATTATCAAGAATTCATCAAAACCATAATACTAGGTTTAATGAATACTTAACAATTAAGTTCACACAATCATCTTTAATCACCAATTAAGTGTTTTTAGCCATAAACAATGCTAATTTTATCTTATAACCCATTATAATCATCAAATTCTTCATTAGTCTCAAGAACACATAATCAATTTCTTCAATCAAATGTTAGACTTAGATTATAATCATGAATTAAGCATCAAATCTCAATTCTACAAGCATTACAAGCTTCAATTTCATATTAACCATCTTAATTTCATCATTTACACAAAAACCCATTTCTAGGTTTATAAAGAATCAAGAAATTGATACTTACAACATGATTAGGATGATCAAGGAATGATTTAATCACGTTATTGAAGCTTAATTCAAAGTTCTACTGCTTCAATTTCATTTCAAGACTTGTTTCAAAAGTTTAGAATCGTCCCTATGGTTTAATACGTAAGGCCAGACCAAGATCATGAAGAACAGTGATTGATTTCACTAGTAATTTGGTGATTTAGGTTTGATTAGGGTTTCATTTTGGTTCCTTAGCTTTTTCTCATACGTAATCGAATTTACAGGAAGGTCTGTGAAGTTTCATACGTATTCACACATATATTGAATAATATGTGTACTAGTTTTGTCCCCCGTACTTATCATTGTCTGGAACTTAAAAACCATTTGCGGGGAAATATTATTTTATTTTACCGTAAACTGAATTAAATTAAAACAGTTAACAATTTACTGGTCACAATAAATTATGTGACTCTTTAACCAATTATTTTCAAATAATTAATAACACAGAACTATTTTCTGACACACAAATTAAATATTAAAAGTCAGAAATATTAATATACAACTAGACCCGAGGAGTGGATGTTACAATTAATATATTTTGTAAAAATATTTATGTATTGGAATATCTCATTTATAGAACACGAGCTATGTATAGCTTCAAATGTTGTAAACATTTCTTATATCAATATATTTTGTAAAAAATGACGCATATAAAGTCGTTTGCTATATCTTGTGTGCTTTGATATTTGATTAGTCGCGCCTCGACCCGAACCGCTTCCGCATCTTAAATTTGGGGGTGCGACACATGTAGGTATTCTCCACCAACTTCCGAACCAAAAGGAAGAAGGTATCTTCACACACTATCGAGAGCAAGAGCTAAAGCTTAAATAAGAAATAGACCTACTAATAGACCTATTCGCCTGCACCGATTATCAACCGGTTTCTCAAACCCTGGTTAATCGTTATGTGGCGGCCATGATTTATGAGCTTGAGTTCTGGATCAGCAATGATCCCGCAATACCTCTCGTCATCTCTGATAAAATTACATTCTTCGTTGACCCCGCTACTTACATGATCAACAAGGTGTTAATGATATTCCCTGGAGCTACTGATGATAATATAGAAGCTGCTTTCTTTGCTGAAAGAAAGGATATTCACGTTTCACTCACTTTGTTATTCGTTCAGTTAAAATTCCCTTTCACTATTTCACAAAAATCTTTAATCCAGGATATCGCGGAGTTAGTTCACACTACTACCGAAGACCCTGATTCAAAAGAAGAAAGGGAATTTTCACAAACCGTAGGAATGCTTCTTCACGACTTAAATAATATAGACAACGGATCACGAGACGGAATTTCTAACCCAAAGAAAGTTAGAAAGGAATTTAACAAGTTTATTGTCAGTCTTCTAGAATTAGGCAAAAAGGAACGTAGGTTCTTAGCGAATATGAACGATTCTCGTTAGACCCTGCAGACCTAGTTGATGCCATCATTAAAATCCTCACTTGTGATTTTATTCCTCGCTATACTTTCCCTCAACCAAGAGCACCAAATTCATTCAGACAGTTGCTCTTGAACAATCTCAAATAAAATTGTTCAAAAGTCGAGCTACCGACTTTAATCAAGCGCTTTTTGGGAAGCAACCCAAATTTCAAGTAGTTTTAATTTTAAATTTAAGTATTTAGGATGATTAATATAAGTAATTAATTTTAGTTTTAAAAGCTTTCATTATAAAATGTAAGAAAATTTTCTTTTAAAATTTAAATTCGCGCAACACAGTAACTAATTTCGGACATTTTCAGAAAATTTAACAAAGTTTATTTTCAAATTTTGGAAAATTTATTTTGGACTTGTCTCAAATTTTAAGGAACACAAAAAGATTGTTTCATTTTAAATAAAACGTGTTTTAAACGTACGATTTCGCGTGCGAAACACAGTACGATTTTAAATGTCACGCACTGTCTCAGAAAATACGAACATACTTTTAATTACTTTACTAAAGTTTTTAAAAGGTTTTAAATTTATCGTATGTATCGTATCTTTCGCGTTTTTAACTAAATGCATTTGAGACATGTACAAAAGGGCCCACTAGCTAACACATAAACACAAAACATAAAAAATTTTAAAATCTCTTTCTCCTTCCTCCCTTCCACCGTCGGCCCAACCCCCACCATCACCAAATCTCCATTTCTTGACCATTTTGCATGATTCAAAGCTCAAAATCCTTCATTTAATCTGCTTTCTTGCATACACAACATCAAGTTTAAGGTAATTCTTAACCTAATTTCGTGATTTTCATGATTCTTGAAAAACTAGGGCTTGAAACTTGTTTTCTTAGAATCTATGGTTAAAAGTTGCGTATTTTGGTGTTATCTCATACTTATCTTGATGCTTAACATAGTTATGAATATAATTTGGTGATTTAGTGGATGAATTGCAAGTTGAAAATCAAAGTGTTGACTTTTTGGTCCAAGCTTGCTCTTCTTTGACTTTTTGGAAGATTAGTTGTTTGTGTTGACTTTTTGCGATAGAATTATGCTTAGAAACGATAGTTTAACATAAGAGAATTAATCGTTTGCATATAAAAGATGGTTAGGCTAGTTTTCGGTAATTAAAGTAACCAAATTTTTGCCAAACTTTGATAAACGTCACTTTTCGATTCAAAACCTTTAAACCAAAACGACGTTTATGCTATTTTAAAACTTTGAAAGCTTATTAGATTACCGAAAGAAGCTTTGGTTTATGTGATCATTTCTAATAGGCGACACTTTAAATCATAAAGTGTACGAAACTTTGGAATGGAACCATCAAGAATACCATTCTTTTATTCGCCATTTAGTCATTAGTTTGCTAATGCCGTTAAGATTTGAATCAAGTAATTAACTAGCCTTTATGTCTCTTGGAATTGCGGAAATGGAATTGCATAATAACTTGGTATGTGCTATTTTTTTTTATGGTTTAATTGATTTAGTTGAGGTAATTACATGACTTAGATTTATTCAAAGTCTTATGCTCATCTTGAATTAGTTAACCACAAACGCAAAGTGTTTAAGTCTCTAGTTGCTTGGGATATTTAATTTGGGTAATAACGCTCACTTTAATTATGCTACGGATTCTAAGACTTTGTGCCATTTCCTTTGTTTTAGACATAAGATGGTATAAGATTTGTGGATTTGTAATTGGTTGCGGTTAGGATTAGTAATATGAAATTTCTGGATATACCCATTTCTAAAGCCTACAGTTCCAATTTTTTTCTAAAAATTTGGAAATAATTTAGCATATCCATGAAATGTTATTATTGCGGTCTAATCTTGTCTTGTATTTTGTCACAGATGGAAGGATGTCCACCCTCGCTTAGCAACTTGGTTACTTCTTCACAAAATAGGTCATTTATTCTCCAGTGGTTACAGCGACCCATGGGAAGCAACCGTTTCGTTGTATGGCAAGATATGGTTAGATTGGGGGTGAGGAAAAAGTTGAAGGATTTGTTGATGTATGAAACCGGAGGTCAAAAGTCTGATGCATTCTTTCGTCTCTTCAACATTGATGAAGATGTATACCGAGAGGTAGTGACTTAGTTTATGATGACATTCTAGCTGAACCTGAAACTAAGTATCACGGATAAAAGAAAGATCTCGTTCAGATATCAAGAGCAGATTCATCACTTATCAGTTGCCGATCTGGGGGTATATCTTGGTTTATACACACAGTCTCAAGTGGAATCTACTTGTTTTAGGAATCGCATTCAAACCATCTCCAGCTTATCAAACAGGAATCATAAGGACATTTGGTGGGATTTAGCATAGACAAACTTCAAAAGTAATGTGAAGCCCTCTACCTTTATCAAGCATGTTCACCATATTCTTCACAAGCTACTAGTATGTTCTATATTTGGAAAGAAAGAAGGTGGAGCTATGAGTGCAGAAGAGTTAAAGTTCATGGAAGCAATCATGGGAAAGAAGAATCTGAATGTTGCTTTCCTTGTAGCTGAGAGACTGTGGATAGAGAAAGACTTTGAGAAGCATATGTTCCTGGGGTCGATCATTACTAGACTGTTATATGGTATGGGGTTGCTGACAGATGCTCACATTGAGGATTATCGAGGATTATACAGTCTGTTCCAGTTCACTCCTAACAGTTTTACTATCCATAATATTTTAATGGACCTCTCAATTACTTCAAAGTGATTTCCTCTTTTTTTCCAACTTTTAGATACCCTATTTAGTTTTGAAAGTTATTGGTGTTATTTAACCATAATATTTAATATAAATCAATGAATCTATTTATATAAATAATAATAATTGATAGTAGTAGCATTTAATAAAAATTATCATCTTTCAAAAGTTGATCGATAGCAAAATAGCATTTTATTCTCCAAGTGGTAAGAGTGAGGTAAGGAGTTTTCCCAATGATGGAGAGGTCTCGGGTTCGAGCCTCTCCAGAGGGTTCCTTCTTAGGTGAGGCAAAAGGTGGGGTCAGTAGTGGTGGCACGATGATACTCCATTACTGATCCGAAGGAGTTATTTGCCGTTCCAAAAAAAAAAAAAAAGCAAAATAGCATTTTATTCTCCATAATATTTTAATGGACCTCTGAATTACTTGAAAGTGATTTCCTCTTTTTTTTCAGCTTTTAGATACTCTATTTAGTTTTGAAAGTTAATGGTGTTATTTAACCATAATATTAATATAAATCAATGAATCTATTTATATAAATATATAAATAATAATAATTGATAGTAGTAGCATTTAATAAAAATTATCATCTTTCAAAAGTTGATCGATAGCAAAATAACATGAATTTAGAAAAATGACACACATATATTTATAAATAGTAACTTATTTGAGATAAAGACATTTTATTTTTGTTAAGAAGTTTTTCAATCAAAACTAAAAATTAAAGCTCTAAAAACTTCATGCCAAACACACCCTTAATGTCTATTCACACTTCGGGGTAGGAAGAAAAAGGAGGAGAAAATATACTTTCTTTGAATCTCATCAAGAAAAACTACGTAATAAATATGAACAATTAATTATTGTCACTATATGTTTTGTTTTTGAATGGAGAGAGAATCAATATTTCTCTAGTTAAGATATATATAGTTATATTATATTATGTAGGCTTCAATTGTTTAAATTTTGTAAATAGTAACTTATTTGAGATAACGACATTTTATTTTTTTAAGAAGCTTTTCAATCAAAACTAAAAACTAAAGCTCCTAAAAATTTCATGTCAAACACACCCTTAATGACTGACTATTCACACTTCGGGGCAGGAAGAAAAAAAAAGAGGAGAAAATATACTTTCTTTGAATCTCATCAAGAAAAACTAGGTAATAAATATGAACAATTAATTATTGTCACTATATGTTTTGTTTTGAATGGAGAGAGAATCAATATTTCTCTAATTAAGATATAGGCTTCAATGGTTCAAATTTGTGGAGTGTTATTAAACGAGTTTTAAAACTGAGATGTTGTAGCCGACCTATTTTTGTTTAAGTCTGTGCATTAAATGGGAAGAACCCAAAATACTCGAGGATTGAGGAGGAATCAGACCGTAACCGAAATACCCAAGGATATATGGTATGGTCTAATGTTTTTTAAATACATGGGACTCGGTCCGGTCCTGGACCAAACCCGAGAAAAACAGGAAATGGACCAAACCGATTATCCGTATACATTCATTAAATATAGCATATAACTTCCTTATGTATTGTCAAAAAAGAACTGTTCATCCAAATT
Source organism: Helichrysum umbraculigerum (assembly GCA_949592205.1). Classification (NCBI taxonomy): domain Eukaryota; kingdom Viridiplantae; phylum Streptophyta; class Magnoliopsida; order Asterales; family Asteraceae; genus Helichrysum; species Helichrysum umbraculigerum. The sequence continues at coordinate 99,553,672 of CATIUR010000004.1, read as the reverse complement.
TCTTTTTACCTATGTGGGACTCGGTTGCTTATTTAAATCATGTGTATATATGTTTATACACTTTCATGGCTTCAAATTCTATTCCCTTATAAATTGTATATCTAAATCTTAATTATATAATGGTCAACATAACCATCATCAAGGTGGTCTATTGGTTGACATCTTGATACCCGATTACAAGAGGTCTCGGGTTCAAACCTCTATAGCAATACATCTTGAGGTGGCTATTAAAAGAGTTAGATTGTTTATTTAACCAAGGTGATCTATTGTTTATTTTTTTAAAAACCTTTATACCTGGATTTGTCTCCAAAATATATAGCTCCTTTACTTAATCGTTATTTTTCAAGTTGTGCCATCAATTTAGACTGTTTCACAACTGAAAAAATGAGATATGAAAAATGGGTGATGATTCGTACACCACCAGTTTTTCTTCGTACACCACTAAACATGCTTTAGACCGTTATACAGTACAACAACTTAAAGCATGTTTAGTGGTGTACGGAGAAAAACTGGTGGTGTACAAATCACTATCCATGAAAAATGCTTCTGCAGTTTTTTACCCCTTGAACCTCATGCACAAATTATAATCATACACATGATATATGGCTTTAAAGTAGGCCCAAAAAAAGGACCCAAATACATGAACCCAACAAATAATTATCATGCAAACTACTGATTAAATATTTCCCACGTCAACGGTTACTAAACATCGGCTAGCCATAAAATGACAATGAAATCACGCATAACTAATCAGGTCGGTCTTTTGGACCGAACCGAGCATGCCCGTTTTGGAACCGAACTGAACCAAACCGATGAAATACGGTCCAGTCCTCAGT